>CM045997.1:43341630-44591630 GCA_025175895.1 Wurfbainia villosa
AATGTGATTACCTATAAGGCTAGATTGGTGGCGAAAGGATATCGCCAAAAGCAAGGTGTTGATTATGACGAAACCTATTCTGCTTGCTATGCTTAAATCCATTCGGATGCTCCCGCCATAGCGGCTCATTATGATTATGAGATATGGCAGATGGATGTGAAAACAGCTTTTCCTTAATGGAAACTCGCTCAGGACGTGTATATGATAAACCGAGGGTTTCACATCGCTTGACAAAACCAAGGTATGCAAATTGCACGATCCATTTATGGATTAAAGCAAGCATCCAGAGTCGGAATATCCGCTTTGATGAGACAATCAAAAAGTTTGATTTCTCACAAAATCCGCATTTAACCTTGTGTGTACAAGAAGGTTAGTGGGAGTGCAGTCGTGTTCCTAGTATTGTATGTCGATGACATATTACTTATAGGAAACGATGTGTCAATCTTACAGTCAGTTAAGGTTTGGTTATCCAAGACATTCTCCATGAAAGACCTGGGAGAAGCAACCTACATCCTTGGGATTAAGATCTATAGAGATAGATCGAAACGGTTGCTTGGTCTTTCGCAGTCTACATATATAGACCGAGTGCTAAAGAGGTTTAGCATGTCGGAATCCAAGAAAGGTTATCTGCCCATCAGGCATGGGGTACACCTTTCGAAGTCTATGTGTCCGCACACAGAAGACGAGAGGATTTGCATGAGTAAGATTCCCTATGCATCCGCAATAGGATCTATCATGTATGCTATGTTATGTACAAGGCCCGATGTATCGTACGCTCTGAGTGTCACGAGCAGATACCAGTCTGATCCAGGAATGGATCATTGGGTGACTGTTAAGACGATCCTTAAGTACTTAAGAAGAACTAAGGATGCGTTCCTAATATATGGAGAAGGGTACATGGTGATACGTGGGTATACGGATGCCAGCTCCAGACAGACAAGGATGATTCCATGTCTTAGTCTGGGAATGTATTCACCTAGAATGGAGGGCGCAATAAGTTGGAAAGGTTCCAAGCTTGACACTATAGCGGATTCTGCCACTAAGGCAGAATACGTTGCAGCTTTGGAAGCAGCAAAGGAAGTGGTTTGGATCAAGAAGTTCATCTATGAACTTGATGTGGTCTCATCAATGATCCAAACATGTGCTTCGCCGCTATCATCTTATCAGAGAGATCATCAGTAGGAACGAAATACAAATCGAGAAAATTCCCACTGAAAGGAACTTAGCGGATCCTTTGACTAAGGCATTACCTCAAAGTAAGTTTGAGGGTCATGTTCGAGCTTATGGTATTGGATACCGTAGCGATTGGCATTAGGCCAAGTGGGAGTCTGTTAGTAATATATGAGAGATGTCCTAAGGCAATCGCCTTATGTATGAACTATTTATATGATAAATGAAGATTCACTATTTGAGTATACATGTTTTATGTATTTGATTGGATCTTAAACTCATTTACTGAATGTCCACGATACGATTCACAGCATGAGAGAATTTGTGATTGGATCACAACTAGTGAGTATCTCTACATGTGTAATTGTGATGTATCGGAATTATCCCTAGTCGATGAATTGATGGATTTGGACACCATAAATTCTGTCGAGACTAGCACGAGGTATACTCCTTGGTGTATCCAAGCAGCTGATTCTCACTGGCTGGAGACATTGTGATGTCCGGAGTTAATCGTGGATGCTAGTTATGGTAACTAGTTCATTGGAGTGACCAGCCGTAAGACTTCATATGGTTCTCTGCATATAGATATGTCAATGATGTTCTTACTGTGGCTTAAGTGCGATGTTCCTTTGACTTGCGGTATTCAAGTCATCTTGATCATGGAGACTCATGCTTTGACATCTTAAGCAAACATCTCCGAGGAGATGTGGACCCGGGATGATTGGGTATAAGTCGAAGTGATCGAAGGTGTTTGAATAGCCTATAAAGGATTCACCACTCCTTGCGAGGAGATGTATACCCATGGCCTCTCGGATTGTTACTAAAGTCTTGGCCAAAGCATTACATGTTTAGAGTAAGGTACTCTTCGATACATGTGGAGTAACTAGAATCCGTAGGATGAGGAAATGATACTTGGGCTAGGTGTGACGTAGTCAGCCTAGTGGGGACTGACACAATAGACCATGTCCTGAATCAAGTGGGTATAAGATGAGTGAAGGGAATGGGGCACGATTCATTCGAGCTACTGAAGGGTTTCAGAAATAGTTCTGGATCAACCGTTGATCTTTTCGGTTAATTGGGGATCATGATGTACTACTAGGTGCCACTCATGATCGTTCTATAATTAATGGTTAATTATAGACGGCCAACATAAACCGAGAACCTATTTGGTCACACGCACAACGAGTGTAATCCAAAGGATTTAAAACGACCTTGAGAATGGGATTCTCAGACCGAGAGAAACTATGTTTGGTTGGACCAAACATAAAGCGAGCATGAAATTGTTTCAGTCGCAATGGAAGCGTTGATGGGCAGTGTCTTATGAAGACATAATGGATGGACCAAAATGGTTTGGTTCTAATCCAATGGATAAGAATAAACCAAAGGGTTTGGTTTATTTTAAGCGAATGAACCAAAAGTTGGTTCGGTTCGTTTTAACTTAAAATAAACCATCATGGTTTGGTTTATTTTAACTTATCCTAATGGAGCGGGTTAACGGGCTTTATGGATATGATCCATTAACCATTAAGAGAATTAGTTCTCTATAAAAGAGGGCTTAAGGGATTGTTAAACCCTAATCCAAAATCAAAACCCTAGCCTCCAAGGAGTTGCCGCCCAACCTCCTTGCCGCCCAGCTTGATCTTTGTCGCCGTAGCTCCTTGCCGGCGACCAAGCTTCAGCCGGTGAACCTCCGGCGACCCTCCGGTGATCTCCTATAGGTTTGGCATCAAGGTGAGGCTTTTCTCTCCTGGATTTGGCCGGCACCTACTCCTCCACCAAGCTGTCCAGTTTTCTAGACAGCTTCTCCTCCTCTCGTCAGAGCGTCGTTTGGATGACGGTTAGTGCTCCGACAGCGGCTAACTTACCGGGGATTTGATCTCCGGTAATCCTCTGAGGTGGAGGATGAAGGATTCATCAAACGGTTGACGAACACCTCTCCGGAGAAGCGAGTTTTGAGAACTCGTTTTGGATCCGAATTTGGATTCGGATCGTGATCATCTCTCGATCACGTCGTCTTCAACACGAGGCTAGTAACCCCTACTAAGACGAAGCTCGTGACTTAGCGAAGTCATCCCGAGGAGCTCGGCGTGGATACGGATAGAGACGATTCTTACGAGGATCGTTCCGGTTGATGCCGTTCCCGCTACACGTCATACGGAAGGTATAACGTAGTTTAGATTTCCTTCTATTGCAAATTTTAATTTACGGTTATGTCTACACTTGTTGTAATAGCATGCGTGTGTTGTGTGTGTTGTAATAAATAGGAGTATTTATTATTTTTATTGCTTCCGCTGTGCTCATGTTTACGAAACATGATCGAACACACACACGCCGCGGTGCCGGAAACCCAACAAGAACTTATTGAGAGAATGACATCAATTGGGAAAATTGATGGGGATGATTGGGTTGAGTTAGATGGTCTAACTCAATGGTTTATTTGGATTTTGTCAAACATCAAAAAGGGGGAGATTGTTGGTGCAATCAACCAAGGTCACGATTGACCAGGACTCGAGCTTGACTCGAGAGATGTTTGATGTTCGACAAAAACATATGACAATGTAATTGTCATGGGAAAGTCAAAGTCTTAGGTACCTGGCATGAAAAGTCCAAGTGGGACACTTGACATTTAGGAAAGTCCAAGCATGGGTCATGGCAATGGAAAGTCCAACATGGGTTGGCAAGGAAAGTCCAAGAATGTGTCTTGGCAATGGAAAGTCCAACATGGGTTGGCAAGGAAAGTCCAAGCTTGAGTCTTGACATTTGAGAAGTCCAAGGGGTTGATATTGGTGGTGTAAAGTCAAAGCCGGAGTCTTGGCAGCATAAGTCCAATGGTTGGTGGCGTAAAGTCCAAGCGGAGTCTTGGCGGCGTAAGTCCAATGTGCCTTGGCGGTGTAGACACCGTTAGCATGACATAGCCGATGGAAGCACCTGAAGGATAGCGCAATGGATGAACAAGTCATGGATGACTTGGAGGGATCCGAGAGGCATGAGGCTGACGAAGGTGACTAGAAGGCTTAGGTCTAGGCTAAGGGTTGTCTAGCAAGTATGGGAGAACCATACTTGGGTTAAAACCTCAAGTTTGAGGTGTGCCAGTCGACTAGTGTAATGTGGCAGTCGACTGGACTGAGTCAAGTAGGATTTGACTGCGGGAATTGGCCTAGCAGTCGACTGCCAGATGTGACCAGTCGATTGTTTGGCCAAGCAGTCGACTGATATTGTGATCAGTCGACTCATGCTTAATTTTTCGGACACAGAATGGAGTCTGACTCGAGTGCTGGGATTAGTAGTCGAGTGGAGGCTCTAACAGTCGATAGATGGTCATAATCAGTCGACTGATGATAGATCCGTTGGATCTTTCCAGCGTGGATCTAGCCGTTGTCTTATGACAACAGTGCCATCAGGCAACTAATGGTCCCGAGTAGTCGACTTATTGGCGATTTCTAGCACAGGTTGAATATTTAAATGGAGCTCGTGAAGGAGGAAAACGCCATGGTTTCTTGAGGGCTTTTGGGGCAATTTGCTGCTGCAAATCAGGGTCTCTAAGTCCAATCCATGCTACCAAGCATTCAAGCAATCAAAAGCAAAGTGTTGTAAAGTTATATTTACTTGTTTTCGTATTTCCATTATATTTTCTTGTTTGTCTTTCGTATTACTGTTGTAATCAATTGTACGAGGTTTCTCCACTTTCGACTTGTGTCAAGAAGGATTGTTTGCATAGTGGTGTGTTTGTGGCATCGCTAGAGCTCTTTAGAGCTCAATCCGTGGAGTAGGAACCGTTCGGTTCCAAACCACGTTAAATACCCGTGTTTGCGTGTTTGTTCTTGTTGTATTTTATTATTGTATATTCCACTGCGTACTAACAAGATTGTAGACAAGCAAACGTGATCGACTTCGATCACGAAACGAATCAAGCTATTCACCCCCCATCTAGCATTCCAATGATCTCCTACACACATGCCTATCAAAAGCTCACGTTGGAAGGGCCTTAGTGAAAGGATCTGCCAGGTTATCCTCTTATGCAATCTTGGCCACAACAACTTCTCCTCGCTTTACGATTTCTAGTATCAGGTAGTACTTGCGCTCTATGTGTTTACTTGCCTTTTGCGCTCATGGTTCCTTCGAGTTTGCAATTGCACCACTATTATCACAATAAATTGTGATAGTTCTGGGCAAACCAGGAATCACATCCAAGTCCATCAAGAAGTTATTGAGCCATACAGCTTCTTTGGCCGCCTTAGAGGCTGCAACATACTCAGCTTCGATGGTAGAGTCTGCCACACATTTCTGCTTGACACTCTTCCATACAATGGCTCCACCTCCCAAAGTAAACACAAAACCTGAGGTAGACTTACTGTTATCCCTATCTGAATGGAAGTCGAAATCTGTGTAACCCACAGGGAGTAATTGATCTGCCTGGTATACCAGCATATAATCTCTAGTCCTTCTCAGGTACTTCAATATATGCAAAACCGCAGTCCAATGTCCCTGTCCTGGATTACTCTGATATCTGCTAACCATGCCCACGGCAAAGCAGATATCCGGTCTCGTACAAAGGATAGCATACATGAGGCTTCCTACTGTCGAAGCATAAGGAACAACCTTCATCTCCTCTATCTCCTTTGATGTTCTAGGACACATCTCTTTATACAAAGGTACTCCATGCCTAAAAGGTAGAAAACCTTCCTTGGAGTTCTGCATGCTAAAACGAGCCAAAATGGTGTCTATGTGTGAAAATTGAGATAAGCTCAACATACTTTTCCTGCGATCCCTTATAACCTTGATCCCAAGGATGTGTCCCACTTCTCCCAAGTCCTTCATATCAAACTGTTTTGACAACCATATGTTGGGATGTATACTGAAAGCCTAGCTCTTTTGTATGAACATCTTTATTTTGAAATAAGAATCACATGATCATTGTTTGCATATTTTTATGGTTATGCAATATTGTCTAATACCTTACATTGTAGATAACATGGTGTGTGGTGTCACACAGGAGATCATGTTATCGGCTCCTTGTAAAGTATAAGTAAAGGCTCACAACCGAGATGGCTTTGGACAAACCATCGGAATAGTTGTAGTGTGATTTGGTATTGGTTTGTCTTGACCATAGAATCACACTAGTGCACTTTGTGTGTATTGAGCAGGACCGACACAGAGGTGATTCGATTTATTGCTGACTACATAATCGAATCGGACCTCAGATATTATTTAGTACATGCTCTTAATCCCGATATAATAACGGGCACATATACTTGGTACTCATCTCTTTGATTTACCAATGGGCGAGATTTATAGATTAAATCGATAGACTCGGTAAGTTGGGAGATGATATTATTTATATGGTGTGTCGTTGATTATAGGAGGAAACCGTGTCCTATATATTAGGATGATGATGTCCCCTTGAGGAGCTCATAAGGTTCATCATGTAAACCTGCGCAGTGGACTTGGTCCGACATGATGAAAAGGTTGAGTGGTACTACTCATGGAGTTAGATGTCGATTAATTAATGGTCAGTAAATTAATTAATTGACGGACATTCGAGATCTTAAACACGGGGAGAAAATGTACAAATAATATATGGAGCCCATATTATCATATGGGGGTTGGTGAGGTAGATCAATGATGGACCTTTAGTGGATTGGACCATCATTAGTGGATCGGACTTTATGTGGGCTTGATCCATGGGTGACCAAGACCCAACTCCTCCTCATGGTCCCTAATGTAGCCCATTAACACCTCAAGATGCTTAGATCCAATGGATAGAAACAAAACACTAAGATCCATTGGTAGAGATTAAATCTCTAAGATCCGACGGTTGAAATTAAATCTCTAGATCCGACGGTTGAGATTAAATCCCTAGAACCAATGGAGGAGATTAATTCATGGCTTATCTCCAAACTCTATAAAAGGTGGCATGGGGTTGGCGTGAAGATGATGATAGAGAGGGAGCAAGGCTTGGGCGGCAAGAATAGGGCAATCCTAGTTGAGATAGGATTGGAATTAGGGTTAGGGTTTTGAGGTTAGGGTGGCACCAAATAAGGAAGGTTCTTTCTCTCTTCTTCTTCCTCTTTGTGCCAATGTCCAGCAGCTTCTCCCAGCTTTTTTCCAGCCTTGGCCGACGCCCAAAGCCTCCTTCTTCTTCTCCTTAGGTGGTGGAAACAAGATATAGGGTTTCCCTAGGTATCTTGGTTGCTTCCCACCACCATCTCCTTCATTTACTTGGCCGGCGGCAAGGAAGGGATTGATTCCTTGTTGGTTGAGTTTTATAAGGAGAAAAACATTGTTTCTCTTCTTCCTCTTGCTTGGGAAAGCAAGGAAGGAAGTTTTACGATCTAGGAGCTTCGACTTTTGGTGGATCGTCGCCCACACGACGTCCAAAAGGAGGAGGGTCATACATTAGAAGACCAAGAGGTATAACTATTCTTCTATCTCTTTTATTCATTGCTTGTGTTTGTTTTTCAAAATATAAGCATGTTATATTTCTGTAAATAGGCTAAATAATACTTGGATCCCGAGTACAAACACAAAAACCGGCGATCCGGACATCGTCTATTCCGCGGCTACTCGTAGGATAGAGGATGGTCGCTTGAACAACTAGTTTGTTCAAGTGACCTCTCTAAATGAATAACAGTGATGACTTGGTTGCTTTGGGAATCCCTTTTGTCTAAGATTAAATTTTTAATCCGGGGACATCAAAGGGATCACCATGGTCAAGCAACCGAGGTGAAGGGGAAGCGAAGTTTCCCCTCACGGATCAACCCCAACAATTGGTATCAGAGCTTAAGGGAAAAACCCAACAATTGGTATCAGAGCCAAGGATTCCGGTTTTGTGTGTTTAGGATTCGATTAATTTTATGCACTTTTTCATATATTATATGTGCCGGATAATAGTAGGATATGCGTAGTTTAACTCTTTGGTTGCAGGCATAAGATCCGACTATAATGGTCGTGTGTGTGTATGTGATTGTATGTGTGTAAATATTTATTTTGTTGAATCCTCGGGGTTGACGAGGCTAGTATTTAGTTTTTTTGTAAATTAAATACGGCATTGTTTAGCCGCTCTTTATTTTATTTTACTTTCGATCTAGATTCATGTACACTCCCTCGTGGAGTATAGGATCGATGGATGTAAATTAAAATAGGTTTTAGTCTCGGCTCGGATCTCGGAGGGCTTGTACATGGCGTAGGAGGAGGCGGGCGAGATAGCGATCTGACAGAGCCATATTGAAGACAAAGGCCATAATAGTTGGAAAATAATTTATTTTCATATTTATTGCTTTTGTTTGATATGCATGTCGTAGAAAAATTCCTCATTTTTAATTTACTAAGTGAGAGAGGATATTTTAATTAATTCCATGGCCTCCATTACAATTTGACGTGTGATGCAACAAACTTGCGTGTTGGCTCTGAGTGCCTTCCTCCTGTGGATGAGTTTGTTTGCGGATCACTAGGTCAAATAATGGTTATAGGAAATTATCTAGGAGCATGTGTACTTCCACGGTAAGGCACATAATCGAAATAATTCCCTTAGTATCGTGTAATGGTGCACACTTAGATGCAAATTAAAAGTATCCTCCCCATCAGTCCTTTGCTTTTATTTGTAGGGCCAAAGAGGAACCAACTATTAATTTTATTTGTCGAAAAGTAAGGTTGACAAGATAATAAAATTAATGGGTAAAACCTCCTCTTACAAATGTAGAATTCGTATACGTCCACACTGCGTGGCATGCGATATTCTCGGTGGATTGAGGTGTTGGTTGATATCAAAATTTTATTGTTTGAGGAATCAATAATTTTTTGAAATCTAATGTTTTAATTTATGTGATTCTTAGGTTTTCTTTCAAAATGACTTTCAACCCACTTGCTGTGATACTGAAAGAGAACAAACTTACTGGACCCAACTATGTAGATTGGAAGAGGAATCTAGATATTGTCTTGACTGCTGAGAAATACAAATATGTACTCCTCGAAGAGTGCCCTCCCAAGCCTACAGATAATTCTGGGGAAAAGGAGAGAGAGAGCTATAGGAAGTGGAACAAGGCCGATGAGATGGCACGGTGTTACATTTTGGCATCTATGTCAAATGTACTCCAACATCAGCATCAAGCCATGCCCACTACCTATGATATGATGCTCAATCTCAAGGAGCTTTTCGGACACCAGAATCGGGCTGCGAGGCAAGAGGCCATGAGAAACTTGATGACGACCACCATGATCGAGGGAACACCCGTGAGGGATCATGTTCTCAAGATGATGGCTCATTTGAATGAGCTGGAGGTCCTAGGAGCTGAGATCGATGGAAACCTGTGTCGATATCATACTCCATCTCTGCCTAGGAGTTTTGGCGATTTCGCCTCAACTACAACATGAACAAGAGGTTGTATTCCTTGGCGGAACTTCTGACAGAACTCCAGGCGGCAGAGGGACTATTTCGTCAGAGTGCTCAGGTGCATGTCGTGATGACCCAGAAGGTTTCTGCTTCTAAGCCGAAAGGCAAGAAGAAGAAGAAACAAACCGGGGCAAAGGCGGTGGGAGGTACTCAGGGAGGAGTGAAGAAGCCGAAAGGCAAGTGCTTCACTTGTAAGCAGACTGGACACTGGAAGAAGGACTGCCCCAACCGCAAGAACAAAGGTATATCTTTTGGACTAGTCGTTGAAACATGTTTAGCGGTGTTATCTACCGGCACCTGGTGTGTAGATACGGGAGCCACTGATCATGTCTGCAATACTTTGCAGGGGTTCCAGGAAACCAGACGACTGGCTGAAGGGGAGATTACCGTGTACTTGGGCGATGCCACAAAGGTGGCGGCTGTTGCAGTGGGAGACGTTCATTTATCTTTTGAGAAAAATAAAGTTTTTGGTTCTTAAGAATTTTCTTTATGTACATTTATTTAGAAAGAATTGATTTCGGTTTCTAAATTATGGATGGATAATCTATTTCTTTTAATGACAGATTTGTTATAAAAGGAATAGGGACATTATCTATTCAGGTACATAGATAGGAAATTTATAACTTGAACCACTAGCTCCCACGATGCAAATAGAAGTTATTAACTCATCTTCTAAGTCTAATAAGAGAAAAGAACCTTCGAAGATGAACCAAACATATCTTTGCCATCTTAGTCTTGGTCACATTAACCTAAGCAGAATTCAAAGGTTGATAGCTGATGGACCTTTGGGTTCATTAGTGGTGGTGGATCTCCCAACCTACGAATCTTGCTTGGAGGGTAAGATGACCAAGAGGCCTTTCAAGGCCAAGGGGTATAGAGCCAAAGATATGTTAGAAATGGTTCATTCTGATTCGTATGGTCCTATGTCTATCCTGGCAAGAGGTAGTTTTGAATATTTCGTCTTTTTCATAGACAATTATTCAAGATGACACTACGATCTGATCGTGGTGACGAGTACCTCTTGGGAGAGTTTAGGAATTACCTATCAGAGGTTGGGATTCAATCCCAATTGTCTGCACCTGGCACACCCCAGCAGAATGATGTAGAAGAGCGAAGGAATAGGACTCTTATAGAGATGGTTAGATCGATGATGAGTTATTCTGACTTGCCAGACTCGTTCTGGGGATATGCTCTAGATACGGCGGTGTACATTACAACTTGGTTCCATCTAAATCAGTGCCTTCTACTCCCACAGAGTTGTGGACCGGGCGAAAGCCTAGTCTAAGACATATTCGGATATGGGAGAGTCCAGCACATGTGCTGAAGGCAGATGATGGTAAGTTGGAACCTCGTAAAAAAGTGCGCTTGTTCGTTGGTTATCCTAGATGAACGAAGGGTGGATTGTTTTATAGTCCTAGAGATCAGAGAGTGATCGTTAGCACAAACACTAGATTTCTAGAGGAAGACTATGTGATGAGCCACAAGCCCAAGAGTAAAATTGTTCTGGAGGAGTTAAAAGGGGAAGTCACTTCTTTAGTACCACCGGTACAAGAGGATATACCACATGTCACTGCACCGCGTGTCACAGAGGATACACAAGTGATGTCTCATCGTAGTGGGAGGGTTGTGAGACAGCCTGATAGATTCATGTTCTTGGGAGAATCTTTCGATTTGGTCCCTGGCGAACATGAACCTGATCCCTGGACATATGACGAGGCAATCCAAGATAAAGATGCACTATCTTGGCAAAGTGCAATGAATACTGAGATTGAATCTATGGATTCAAGTCAGGTTTGAGAGCTCTTATGCATAGCAGCTCATATGGATTATGAGGTGTGGCATATGGATATCAAGAAAGCTTTCCTTAATGGAAGTCTTGAGGAAACCATCTATATGAAGCAACCAGAGGGATTCATTGCTAAGGGCAAAGAGCATCTTGTGTGTAAGCTTAATCGGTCCATTTATGGATTGAAGCAAGCTTCAAGATCTTGGAACATCCACTTTGATGAGATAATCCAATCTTATGGATTTATTCAAAGTCCGGATGAGTCTTGTGTATACAAGAGATGTGACGGAAACGTAGTGGTATTTCTTGTACTATACGTAGATGACATTTTGGTGGTTGGCAACAACATCGAAGTGTTATCGGACGTAAGGGTATGGTTGTCCAAACAGTTTGATATGAAGGACTTGGGAGAGGTGAGACACATCCTTGGGATCAAGGTTATAAGGGATCGCAGGATAAGGATGTTGTGCTTATCCCAAGCTTCATACATAGACACGATTATGGAGTGTTTTAGCATGCAGAACTCCAAGAAGGGTTTTCTACCTTTCAGGCATGGAGTACCTCTATCTAAGGAGATATGTCCTAGATCATTTGAGGAGATAGAGGAGATGAAGGCGGTTCCTTATGCTTCGGCAGTAGGAAGCCTCATGTATGCGATGCTCTGTACGAGACCAGATGTTTGCTTTGCCATGGGCATGGTCAGCAGATATCAGAGTAATCCAGGACAGGGATATTGGACTGCGGTAAAGCATATATTGTAGTGCCTGAGAAGGACTAGGGATTATATGCTAGTTTACCGGGCAGACCAATTACTCCATGTGGGTTACACGGATTCCGATTTCCAATCTGATAGGGATAACAGTAAGTCTACCTCAGGTTTTGTGTTTACTTTGGGAGGTGGAGCCATTGTATGGAGGAGTGCCCAGCAGAAATGCGTGGCGGACTCCACCATGGAAGCTGAGTATGTGGCAGCCTATGAGGCGGCCAAAGAAGCTGTATGGCTCAGGAACTTCCTGATGGACTTGGATGTGATTCCTGGTTTGCCCAGAACTATCACAATTTATTATGATAATAGTGGTGCAGTTGCAAACTCAAAGGAACCACGAGCCCATAAGGCTAGTAAACACATAGAGCGCAAGTACCACCTGATACGAGAAATCGTAAAGGAGGTAGAAGTTGTTGTTTCCTAGATTGCATCAGAGGATGACCTGGTAGACCCTTTCACTAAGGCCCTTCTAGCGAGAGCTTTGATAGGCATGTGGAGGGAAGGGGAATCAGATGTATGGCAGTATAAGGACAGCATAGTCTTTTAGTATAAGTGGGAGATTGTTGGGATGTATACTGAAAGCCTAGTTCTTTTGTACGAACATCTTTATTTTGAAATAAGAATCACATGATCATTGTTTGCATATTTTTATGGTTATGCAATATTGTCTAATACCTTACATTGTAGATAACATGGTGTGTGGTGTCACACGGGAGATCATGTTATCGACTCCTTGTAAAGTATAAGTAAAGGCTCCTGGCCAAGATGGCTTTGGACAAACCATCGGAATGGTTGTAGTGTGATTTGGTATTGGTTTGTCTTGACCATAGAATCACACTAGTGCACTTTGTGTGTATTGAGCGGGACCGACCACGAGGTGATTCGATTTATTGCTGACTACATAATCGAATCGGACCTCAGATATTATTTTGTACATGCTCTTAATCCCGATATAATAGCAGGCACATATACTTAGTATTCATCTCTTTGATTTACCAATGGGCGAGATTTATAGATTAAATCGATAGACTCGGTAAGTTGGGAGATGATATTATTTATATGGTGTGCCGTTGATTATAGGAGGAAACCGTGTCCTATATATTAGGATGATGATGTCCCCTTGAGGAGCTCATAAGGTTCATCATGTAAACCTGCGAGTGGACTTGGTCAGGCATGATGAAAGGTTGAGTGGTACTACTCATGGAGTTAGATGTCGATTAATTAATGGTCAGTAAATTAATTAATTGTGGACATTCGAGATCTTAAACACGGGAGAAAATGTACAAATAATATATGGAGCCCATATTATCATATGGGGTTGGTGAGGTAGATCGATGATGGACCTTTAGTGGATTGGACCATCATTAGTGGATCGGACTTTATGTGGGCTTGATCCATGGGTGGCCAAGACCCAACTCCTCCTCATGGTCCCTAATGTAGCCCATTAACACCTCAAGATGCTTAGATCCAATGGATAGAAACAAAACACTAAGATCCATTGGTAGAGATTAAATCTCTAAGATCCGACGGTTGAGATTAAATCTCTAGATCCGACTGTTGAGATTAAATCCCTAGAACCAATGGAGGAGATTAATTCATGGCTTATCGCCAAACACTATAAAAGGTGGCATGGGGTTGGCGCGAAGATGATGATAGAGGGGAGCAAGGCTTGGGCGGCAAGAATAGGGCAATCCTAGTTGAGATAGGATTGGAATTAGGGTTAGGGTTTTGAGGCTAGGGTGGTACCAAATAAGGAAGGTTCTTTCTCTCTTCTTCTTCCTCTTTTTGCCAACGTCCAGCAGCTTCTCCCAGCTTTTTTCCAGCCTTGGCCGACGCCCAAAGCCTCCTTCTTCTTCTCCTTAGGTGGTGGAAACAAGATATAGGGTTTCCCTAGGTATCTTGGTTGCTTCCCACCACCATCTCCTTCATTTACTTGGCCGGCGGCAAGGAAGGGATTGATTCCTTGTTGGTTGAGTTTTGGAAGTAGAAAAACATTGTTTCTCTTCTTCCTCTTGCTTGGGAAAGCAAGGAAGGAAGTTTTACGATCTAGGAGCTTCGACTTTTGGTGGATCGTCGCCCACACGACGTCCAAAAGGAGGAGGGTCATACATTAGAAGACCAAGAGGTATAACTATTCTTCTATCTCTTTTATTCATTGCTTGTGTTTGTTTTTCAAAATATAAGCATGTTATATTTCTGTAAATAGGCTAAATAATACTTGGATCCCGAGTACAAACACAAAAACCGGCGATTCGGACATCGTCTATTCCGCGGCTACTCGTAGAATAGAGGATGGTCGCTTGAACAACTAGTTTGTTCAAGTGACCTCTCTAAATGAATAGCACGACGATGACTTGGTTGCTTTGGGAATCCCTTTTGTCTAAGATTAAATTTTTAATCCGGGGACATCAAAGGGATCACCATGGTCAAGCAACCGAGGTGAAGGGGAAGCGAAGTTTCCCCTCACGGATCAACCCCAACAATTGGTATCAGAGCTTAAGGGCAAAACCCAACACCATACTCTTACGTCCGATAACACCTTGACATTGTTGCCAATTAATAAAATGTCATCTATGTACAGTACAAGAAATACCACTACGTTTCCATGCCATCTCTTGTATACACAAGACTCATCCGGACTTTAAATAAATCCATAAGACTAGATTAGCTCATCAAAGCAGATGTTCCAAGATCTCGAAGCTTGCTTCAATCCATAAATGGACCGATTAAGCTTCCAAATAAGATGTTCTTTGCCCTTTGCAATGAATCCCTTTAGGTGCTTCATATTGATGTTTTCCTCAAGACTTCCATTAAGGAAAGCTGTCTTGACATCCATCTACCACACATCATTATCCATATGAGCAGCAATACATAAGAGAATCCGGATAAACTTAAGCATGACTATCGGCAAAAAGGTCTCCTCATAATTGATGCCCTCTTTCTGAGTATACCCCTTCGCAACAAGCCTTGCTTTGAAGGTCTCAACCTTCTCGTCTATTCCTCTCTTTCTTTTGTAGATCCACTTGCATCCAATGGTTTTTACACCATTGGGTGGTTCTACTAGCTCCCAGACCTGATTTGAATCCATAGATTCTATCTCAGAATTCATTGCACTTTGCCAAGATATCACATCTTTATCTTGGATTGCCTCGTCATATGTTCAGGGATCAGGTTCATGTTCACCAGTGACCAAATCAGAAGATTCTCCCAAGAACATGAATCTATCAGGCTGTCTAACAACCCTCCCACTGCGATGAGGTATCACCTGTGTATCCTCTGTGACACACAGTGCAGTCACTTGTGGTATATCCTCTTGTACCGGTGGTACTGAAGTAGTTACTTCCCCGCTCAATTCCTCCAGAACAATCTTACTCATGGGCTTATGGTTCATCACATAGTCTTCCTCTAAAAATCTAGCGTTCGTGCTAACGATCACCCTATGATCTCTAGGACTATAAAACAAACCACCTTTCGTTCCTCTAAGATAGCCAATGAACATGTGCACTTCTATACAAGGTTCGAACTTACCAGCATCTGCCTTCAGCACATGTGCTGGACACCCCCAAATCCGAATATGTCTCAGACTAGGCTTTCGCCCAGTCCACAATTATGTGGGAGTAGAAGGCACTGATTTAGATAGTACCAAGTTCAGAATATACACTGCCATATCCAGAGCATACCCCCAGAACAAATCTGGCAACTCAGAATAACTCATCATCGATCTAACCATCTCCATAAGAGTCCTATTCCTTTTCTCTACCACACCATTCTACTGGGGTTTGCCAGGTGCAGAAAAATTGAGATTGAATCCCAGCCTCTAATAAGTAATTCCTAAACTCTCCCAAGAGGTACTCACCACCACCATCAGATCGTAGTGTCTTGATACTTTTACCTTGATGTTTATCCACATCAGCCTTGAATTCTTTAAACTTGTCAAAACATTCAGACTTGCAGCGCATCAAGTAAATGTATCCATATCTTGAATAATCATCTATAAAAGAGACAAAATATTCAAAACCACCTCTTTCCTGGATAGACATACGACCACACAAATCAGAATGAACCAATTCCAACACATATTTGGCTCTATACCCCTTGGCCTTAAAAGGCCTCTTGGTCATTTTACCTTCCAAGCAAGATTCGCAGGTCGAGAAATCTTCCACCACTAATGAACCCAGAGGTCCATTAGCTATCAACCTTTGAATTCTACCTAGGTTAATAAGACCTAGCCTTAGATGCCAAAGATATGTTTGGTTCATTTTCGAAGGTTCTTTTCTCTTATTAGAATTAGAAGATGAGTTATTTACTTCTATTTCCATAGTGGGAACTTTTGGTTCAAGGGTATATAAATTTCCTATCAATGCACCAGAACAGATAATCTCCCTATTCCTTTTTATAACAACTCTGTCATTAAAAGAAATAGAATATCCATCCATAAATAATTTAGAAACCGAAATAAAATTCTTTCTAAATAAAAGTACATAAAGGCAATTTTTAAGAACCAAAACTTTATTCCTCTCAAAAGACAAATAAACATCTCCCACTACAACATCCACCACCTTCGTAGCATCGCCCAAGTAAACGGTAATCTTCCCTTCAGCCAGTCGTCAGGTTTCCTGGAACCCCTAGAAAGTATTGCAGACATAATTAGTGGCTCCCGTATCTACACACTAGGTGCCGGTAGATTACACTGCTAAATATGTTTCAACGACTAGACCAAAAGATATACCTTTGTTCTGCTTCCGGTTGGGGCAGCCCTTCTTCCAATGTCCAGTATGCTTGCAAGTGAAGCACTTGCATTTCGGCTTCTTCACTCCTCCCTGAGATCTTCCCGCCACCTTTGCTCCACCTTGTTTCTTCTTCTTCTTGCCTTTCGGCTTAGAAGTCGAAACCTTCTGAGCAACCATGGCGTGAGCCTGGGCACTCTGACGAAAAAGCCCCTCTACCGCCTGGAGTTCTGTCAGAAACTCCACCAATGAATAAAACCTCTTGTTCATGTTGTAATTCAGGCGAAACTGCTCAAAACTCCTAGGTAGAGACTGGAGGATGATATCGACCTAGGTTTCCCCATCGATCTCAGCTCCGAGGACTTCTAGCTCATTCAAATGAGCCATCATCTTGAGAACATGATCCCTCATGAGTGTTCCCTCGATCATGGTGGTCGTCATCAAGTTTCTCATGGCTTCCTGCCAAGGAGCCCGATTCTGGTGCCCGAAAAGCTCATTGAGATTGAGCATCATGTCATAAGTAGTGGGCATGTCTTGATGCTGATGTTGCAATACATTTGACATAGAAGCCAAAATATAACACCGCACCATCTCATCAGCCTTTATCCACTTCTTATAACTCTCCTTCTCCTTTTCCCCAGAATCATCCGCAGGCTTAGGAGGGCACTCTTCGAAGAGTACATATTTGTACTCCTCAGCAGTCAAGACAATATCAAGATTCTTCTTCCAATCAACATAATTGGGTCCAGTAAGTTTATTCTCTTTTAGTATCACAACAAGCGGATTGAAAGTCATTTTTGAAAAACCTAAGAATCACATAGATCCAAACATTAGATTTCAAAAAATTATTGATTCCTCAAACAATAAAATTTTAAAATCAACCAACACCTCAAAACACCGAGAATATCGTATGCCACGATCGTGTGGACGTATACGAATTCTACATTTGTAAGAGGAGGTTTTACCCATTAATTTTGTTATCTTGTCAACCTAACTTTTTGACAAATAAAATTAATAGTTGGTTCCTCTTCGGCCCTACAAAAAAAAGCAGTGACTCCGATGGGGAGGATACTTCTATTTGCATCTAAGTGTTCACCATTACTTGGTACCAAGGCAATTATGTCGGGTTATGTGCCTTCCGATGGGGAAGTACACACACTCCTAAATAATTTCCTATAACCATATTCGACCCTGTGATCCACAAAACAAACTCATCCGATGGGGAGTAAGGCACTCAGAGCCGATGCGCAAGTTTATTTGTATCACATGTCAAATCATAATGGAGGCCATGGGAATTTATAAAAATATCCCTCTCCCACTTAGTAATATAAAATTGAGGAATTTTCCTAGCACACGATATGCATATCAAACAAGAAGCAATAAATATGAAAAAAATGTTTTCCCACTATTATGGCTTTTGTTCTCCAATATGCCTCTTGTCGTATCGCCATCTCGTCCACTCCTCCTTACGCCATGTACAAGCCATCCGGAGATCCGAGCCGAGAATAATTATTTTAATTTACATCCATCGATACTATACTCCACAAAGGAGTGTACATGAAATCTAGATCGAAAGTAAACTAAAATAAAAAGAGTGGCTAAATAATGATGTACTTAATTACAAAAATTAAATACTAGCCTCGTCAACCCCGAGGATTTAAATAATATTACACACATCCAATCACATATACACACATATGGCCATAATAGTAGGATCTTATGCCTGCAATCAAAAAGTTAGCATACGCACATCCTACTATCGTCCGACACATACAATATATGATAAGTGCATAAAATTAACCGAATCCTAAACACACAACCGGAAACCATGACACTGATACAACTTGAAGGTTTTGTGGAACCGAAGCTTTGATACCAATTGAAGGTGGGAAACTTCACTTCCCACTTCAACTCGGTCACTTGTGCATGGCGATCCCATCTCCGTCCCCGGATTAAAAACAATTAACCCTAGATAGAGAGGTATTTCCCAAGAAACCGATCCATCATCGTGCTATTCGAATAGAGTGGTCACTTGAACAAACTTGTTGTTCAAGTAACCTACCTCTTTTCTTCGATTAGCCACGGAATAGACGATGTATGGATCACCGATTTTTGTGTTTGTCTTCGGGGTCCAAGTAAATTAGCCACATACAATTGTAAACAATTATATATATAATACAAAAGAACACTAAACAAAGTAAACAAGCTTATACCTCTTGTTATACCTCTTGATCTTCTATTGTACGTCCTTCCACTTTTGGACGTCATGTGGGTGACGATATTCCAAAAGTCGAAGCCTCCTAGATCACATTCTTCATTTCCTTGCTCGCTTCAAACAAACGGAAGAATGAAACGAAACTCTTTCTCCTATCTAGAACCGGCCACCAAGCACCAAGCTTGATGTTGCCGCCGGCCAAGGAGTGGATGTAGGAGCGCCGGCCAGCCTTGAAGAAAGGATGCCGCCGGCCAACCTATAGAGAGAGAGAGAGAGGGAGGGGTTGCCACTGATCTAGAGAGAGAGGGTGGTTGAGATGTCGCCAGCCAAGAGGAGCCCCAAACCCTAGAATTAGTTGCCGTCGTACAATAGGAAGAGGAAACCCTAGGGTTGCCACCCACCTCTCCTCTCAAGCCAACTCCAAAACCCTAACCCTTGTCTTATGATCTCCACATCCAAGCCCTAAGCCCTTATTTATAGAGTTAGGCTTGAGCTATCTTTTAATCTCCACTGTCGGATCTAGAGATTTAATCTCAATCGTCGGATCTAGAGATTTAATCTCCACCGTCGGATCTAGAGATTTAACCTCCACCGTTGGATCTAGAGTTTCATTTTCCATCATTGGATCTAGGCTTCATGAGGGTTTTAATAGTCTACAATAGGAACCATGAGGAGGAGTTGGATCTTGGCTACCCAATGGATCCAGCCCACATAAAATCCTATCCATTAATGATAATCCATTCCACTAGAGGATTATCATTGATCTACCTCACCAACCCCCATAAATAAATATGGGCTCCATATATTGATTGTACAAATATCTCCCCGTGTTTGAGATCTCGAATGTCCATCAATTAATTAATTTACTAACAATTAATTAAACAACATCTAACTCTATGAGTAGTACCACTCAACCTTATCATCATGTCTGACCAAGTCCACCTACAGGGTTTTCAAGATGAACCTTATGAGCTCCTCAAAAGGACATCATCATCCTAATATATAGGACACAGTTTCCTCCTATAATCAACGACAGACCATGTAAATAATATCATTTCCCAACTTACCGAGTCTATCGATTTACTCTATAAATCTCGCCCATTGGTAAATCAAAGAAATAAATACTAGGTACATGTGCTCGTTATTATATCGGGATTAAGATAATGTACATCATAATATCCGAGGTCCGATTCAATTATGTAGTCAGCAATAAATCGAATCACCTCTAAGTCATTCATGCTCAATACACACAAAGTGTACTAGTGTAATTTTATGGTCAAGACAAACCAATACCAAATGACACTACAACCATACCAATAGTTTGTCCATAACCATCTCGGTTGTGAGCCTTTACTTATACTTTACAAGGAACTGATAACATGATCTCTCATGTGACACTACACACCATGTTATTTACAATGTAATGTATTAGACAATATGCATAACCATAAATATGCAAACAATGATTTTGTGATTCTTATTTCAAAAATAAAGATGTTTATATAAAAGATAGACTTTTCAGTATACATCCCAACAAATTCTTGGTCGCATCATCGCCTAAGGGCATCCCCGTATGGAGAACATGACCTTGCTTACCCTCACTCACACGAGCCTACCTCAAAACATCACAGATTGAGCTCAAATGAGCTATAGCGATGCCACTAACACCACCAAATAATAATACTCCTTCTCGACAACAAGTCAGAGGCGGAGAAACCTCTTACAATGATTACAACAGTTATATAAAGTAAAACAAGCAATTACAAATCAAATACAACAAAAGAATGCAAAGAATACCTTATAAATGATCTTTTGGAAGCTTGTTTGTTTGGTTACTTGAGCAACACTTGGAGACTCTAAATTGCACCAGCAAATCGCCCCAAATTTCCCTAAGGAACCTTAGCCAAATCCTTCTCCACGAGCTATTTTTATAACCTGCATTCAGACTGGATTTTGCCTATCAATCGACTAATCGAGACGATCAGTCGACTGCTATGTAGTCGTTGTCTCACAACGACTTGAGCCATGTTGGATAAGTTTCAACAGATAGACCATCAGTCGACTGATCAAGCTCATCAGTCGATTGATCGAGTCATCACTCGACTATCAAACCCTAACAGTCGACTAGAAAACATTCTGTTCTTGAAAACCCGACCAACAGTCGACTGCCCTACATATCAGTCAACTGATCAGGCATCAATCGACAGCTAGGCCATTTCCACCAGTTGAACACCAGTCGACTGTCAATAATATCAGTCGACTGATAACCTCATCCAGCAGGATTTAACACCAAGTATAATGCCCTCATACTTGCTAGACCATCCTTAGCCTAGACCTAGCCTTCTTGTCACCTCTGTCAACCTCATGCCTGTCGGATCCATCCAAGTCATCCATGACTTGTTCATCCATACGCTAGCCTTCAGGTGCTTCCATCAGCTATTGTCATGCTAATGTGTTCTACACCGGCAAGGCACATTGCCCTTACGCTTCCAAGACTCCCGCTTAGACTTTACGTCACCAATATCACAAATTGGACTTCCCTTGCCAACCCATGTTGGACTTTCCAATTTACAAGACTCAAGCTTGAACTTTCCCTTCCCAAGACCCATGCTTGGACTTTCCATGCCAACACATTTTGGACTTTCCCATCATATGGTCAACCGTATGTTCAAACAATGGTCAAACCATCGTCAAACATTCAAAATATCACTTGAGTCAAATTCAAGTCTAGTCAATTATGACCTGGGTCGATTGCACCAATAATCTCCCCAAACCATTTTCAAACATTAAAACACTACTCGAGTTTGGTCAATTATTACCTGGGTCGATTGCACCAACATATTTGACATTTCACTTGAATTTTGCATCTTCCTAAGGGTCTTTTCAAGTTTTTCAAGCCTTGACCTCAAGACTTGATTTTCAAACTCCAATTTTTCTAATTTAGTAGGACCATTATTTCTTTGAATTGATTTGTTCTTTCTAGACATATGTCTAGAATTCTTGGAGTTAATGTCTAGATAATCTTCTATCTTCCTAATACTTTCCTTAGGTAGGGTTTTTCTAGGGACATTCGTCCAAAATTTTGCCTTAGTTCTTATATCGATATGTTTTGCCCCTAAACAATACACCCTATTTCTAGCATGCTTTTAATGATAAATTGCAAGATTACTTCTTGTTAGGGCAATAAGCCCATGTATGATGTGGTTTAGATGTGTGTGACAAAGGGTTTAAGTTAGGTTGTTTATGTTAATTTGATATGTGTGTTTAAGTTATCGAGGACTTAGTAAATCACACATGAGTTAGCTTGATGATAGCATTGGCGGTTTACCATCTCATGGCTCGGGTCCTTGAGTCGGTGAAGGATGGCATTGCGGAACCCATATGCTTGCTGCATCCGAGGGTTCCCTAACTGCTCCTAACCCTAGGATATGCTTTGGAAAGAAATTGGAAAGGGTGAAAATCCATTGGATATGGATTAGGAGAGTTTTTTGGGTGATGTATCGATTTTAAGGTGTGGGAAAGTTCAATGTTGAACTTTTAACCTTATTTTTGATGGTTTAGTGTTCCTATAGGATTATGGACTTTCCAAGGACATTGTTGGTGCAATGGTCAAGGGGGAGCAAGCATTTAGGGGGAGGTATCCATCATGGGATGATGGATGTTATTTTTCATCATGAGGGGGAGAAATGGGAATTTGAGATGCCCAATTTAGAAATTGGGAGAGTTTGTAGGATTGCCTCTCTTAAGTGATTGGATTTATCACTAGGAGATTGTAGACATCCTAGATGTTTTTGGACCAAGGGGGAGATTGTAATATCTCATTGGATATGAGGCATTGACCTCCTTGGGGTGAACCTTTTTGATGTATGTCAAAAAGGGGGAGAAAGTAAAATTACCAATTTGGAATAATTTGTAAGGGAATTTGTGTTAGGGGCCTAACTCAAGGGTGTTTTTGTCAAGCATCAAAAAGTGGAAGATTGTTGGTGCAATCGGCCCAGGTCACGATTGACTAGACTTAGGTTTGACTCGAGTAGTGTTTTGATGTTGGACATTGATGTCTGACATGTGTTGGGGAGATTGCAGATGCAATCGACCCAGTTTATATTTGATGTTTGACGATGGTTTGACCATTGTCATGGGAGAAGTCCAAGTTTTGTGTACTTTGCATGAAAAGTCCAAGCTTGAGTCTTGGCAAGGAAAGTCCAACATGGGTTGGCAAGGAAAGTCCAACATGGGTTGGCAAGGAAAGTCCAAGCATGGGTCTTGGCAAGGAAAGTCTGACATGGGTTTGCAAGGGAAAGTCCAAGCTTGAGTCTTGGCAATTGAGAAGTCCATGGAGAATATTGGCGGCGTAAAGTCCAAGGGTGGAGTCTTTGCAGCATAAGTCAAATGGTTGTCGTCATAAAGTCCTAGGGGAGTCTTGGCAGCAAAAGTCCAATGTGCCTTGGCGGTATAGATCGACTTAGCATGACATAGCCGATGGAAGCACTTGAAGGCAAGTGTATGGATGAACAAGTCATGGATGACTTGGAGGGATCCGATAGGCATGATGTCGACGGAGGTGGCTAGAAAGCTTAGGTCTAGGCTAAGGGTGGTCTAATAAGTATGGGGGAACCATACTTGGGGTAAAACCTTATGTTTGTGGTGTATCAGTCGACTGTGACCTATGGTCAGTCGACTAGTTTGAGTCAACGAGAGTTCAACTATTGGAATTGGCCTAGCGATCATTGCATGTTGTCTGCGATCGATTGATGGCTTTGGCGATCGGCGATCGATCGATCGGTCGAAGAAACCAGTATATTATGTTCTCCAGTCGAGTGATCATCCCGAGCACTACCCTGATTGAGCCATCAGTCGACTGATGGGGATGATCAGTCAACTGATGGTCTATCAGTTAGACTTATCCAACGTGGCTCATGTCGTTGTGAGACAACGGCTACAGGGGCAGTCGACTGATGGTCCCGATCAATCTATTGGTAGGCGAAAAATAAGCCCGAATGCAGGTTATAAAAGCAATTCGAGAAGGAGAGTTTATTGTTTATTGGTGTTTGGCATCGCTTGGGCTCTAACGAGCCCAATCCGTGGAGTAGGAACCATTCGGTTCCGAACCACGTTATATTGCGTGTTGTGATTGTGTGCTTGTATATTTTGGTTTTGCTTTATTTCTACTATTTACGCTGCTCACTAACCGAATTGTAGCAAGCACGCGATCGCGAAAGAATTCCTCCATCTACGATGAAAATACGCTATTGATCACACCCCTCTAACGGTCATGAACGTTCCTACAGATTTTAAAGCATAATTTTTTTAAAAGGATATTAACAATATCATAATTTAGCAAAATATTTTATGTTCCCCCTAGACTCTTGATCTCCCCCTAAAAGTAACATTGTTATATTTATACTTAATTTCTTTTCAAAATAAAATACTAAATGTTTAACTTCCCCTAGAATTATAATATATCTTAACCCCCTTAATTAAGTTTATTCTCTTAGAATTAAAGTTGAGTTCATTGAATTAATTAAAATTGAGTTGAGTTGATTAGAATTGAGTTGAATATGTTGATTGGGGTTGAATCGATTGAGTTGATTAGAGTTGAATCAATTAAATTTGTTAGGTTAGGTTGTTTAGTTAAGTTTAGTTAGGTTAAGTTAAGTTTAATTGTTTAGTTAAGTTGTTATTAAGTTTAATTAAGTTGTTGTTAAGTTTAATTAATTTGGTGTTAAGTTTAATTAAGTTGTTGTTAAGTTTAATGAAGTTGTTGTTAAGTTTAATTAAGTTGTCGTTAAATTTGATTAATTTTGTGTTAAGTTTAATTAAGTTATTGTTAAGTTTAATGAAGTTGTTGTTATGTTTAATTAAGATGTTATTAAATTTAATTAAGTAGGTTGTTAAGTTTAATTACATTGGTTGTTTAGTTTAATTAAGTTAGTTGTTAAGTTTAATTAAGTTTTTGTTAAGGTAAATTTATTAATTTTGATTTAAGTCCATTAGGTTGAGTTAGGCTAAATTAAACTAATTAATCTCAATTAATTTCTAAATCATCTCACCCAAGCTAGGTTTTCAATACACTTATTCCAATAGGTTTTGTGAGATCAGGATCTCTTTTAATGTTAATTAAATTTAATAAGAAAATTCAAAGTTTTTAAACTTGTGTTAGATTCAAGCTTGGTTTGAGCTAGTCAAGTAAGTTTTTCTAGCATTGACTTCCTGGTCATGGCGAGGCAGTTGACCTTCTTGGTTATCGGAGCAACGACCACTTCCTAGAAAAAGTCAATGAAGGAATCAAGTACTCGATTCACTTTAGACTAAGCCTTGGTCTAACTAGTTAAAGATTTAGTGAGTTAGCTTCGATCAATTCCACTCGATTTAGTGCACCAGGTCGTGGTGAGGCACATGGCCTTCTTGAGTATCGGAGCAACAACCACTTCCTAGACATGCACTTCGAAGAGCTTCCCTAACTTACTATCAGTTCACTTGTCTTAGTACTAGGATGTTCAAGTTTAAACTACTTTGTTTCTTATCTAGTCCGTTCTAAATTAAGCAAGTAAAGTAAACTAAAGCATGCAAGATTCTTATCTAATTAAGGAAACAATCAACGAGTTAGCTCCCCTACATAATAGCTCTGTTAGGTCTTGTTCATAGAGTAAACTTGTCCTTTTGTAATCCTAAATTTGTTCTGTCCAACTTGGTTGAATAAGCTCGCCTTAGGAACCCAAGCTTGGACTCGACCCATAGCATTTCTATTAAATAAGGACATATATGATCTATTTGTATCCTTAGCCTTGTATCTGAGTCCGGACATTTTTGTACATGGTGTTGGATTGATTTGAGCGCTAGAGGGGGGGGGGGGCGGGGTGAATAGAGCAAGAGAAAACTTTTCGAATTTGTAAAGGTAAAACACGAGTGCACAGCGGAATGTAAGTAAAGACAATTTTGTTTTTACTTGGTTAACAACCTTAGACTGCTAATCCAAGGCTCTAACGGTCCTAGATCATGTACCGAGGCCAAATCACTAAAAACACTCCTCCTCGTTAGAGGTAGGAGTAAGCGAGTACAAAAAATATCAAGAAGTAGAGATAGAGGGACACTCCCCCTCTTCTCGTTACGATTAAAGCTACGAAAATAAAGAAGATTACAGATTTTGAAATAAACATTAAGTAAGTTTTTTTACCGACAACTTAAAGAATGGAAGATTGAGCATAGTTGTCGTCGTTTTGGCAGTGCTTCGTTGTAGGGAGGTCATTGAAAAAGAGAGGCAATACGGAGGCAATTGAGAGCACTTAGAATGATGATAATGTTGGGAATCGGCTACTTCGGAGGCTCGTCGACTCCCATGTCCCCGGATTAAAATTTTCACTAATGAAAACTAATCCGGATGAGATGAGTTTCCTAAGCACAACCAATTCGTCATCGTGCTAATGACTCGAGCAATCGCTTGAACAAACTCGTTGTTCAAGCAACAAAACTCTTCTAGTCTGTTAGCCGCGGAAGAGACGACGGACGGATGCCAGTTCTTGTGTTTATCTTTGGGGTCCATGATTATACAAATACATATGAATGTAGACATGTATAATCAACACATACATAAAGTAAACATGCTCATAACAAATACAAGCAAGTAACCATCCACACAAAACATGCATATAATTGAAAAGCAATTATAAACATAATACAAAAGAACATTAATCAAAATAAACAAGATTATACCTCTTGTTATACCTCTTGATCTTCTATTGTATGTCCTCCCTCCTTTTCGACGTCGTGTGGGCGACGGTCTACCAAAAGTTGAAGCCTCCTAGATCATCAATCTTCCTTTCCTTGTTCACTAGGAACAAAGGAAGATCCTAAAACAAAACTCATCTTCCTTTCTAGAACCAGCCACCAAGTCAATAAACTCGATGTTGACACCAGCCAAGGAAGATAAAATGGAGTATGGAAACCAACCAAAAGAGAAACCACAAGGGCATGGGCACCGGCCAACACTTGGAGAAAGAAAGGAAAACAATCCTCCTCCTTGTTGCCGGCCAAACCCAAGACAAAGCTCTCCTAATTTCCGGCCAAGGATGAAGGGAAGGAGAATAGGTTGAGCTCCGGCCAAGGTAGAGGGAACAAGGATAGTGGCCGGCCAACACTTAGAAGGAAGAAGAAAAGGATCTTCATCTTCTTGTTGCCGCCCACCCTAATCCCAAAACCCTAACCCTAGCCGCCCAACCCCAATTCTATCCCAACTAGGATTTGATTGCCGCCCAAGGGAAGCTATCCTAATGCCATCAAACCTAAGCCATAGAAGGAAGGGAGAAGCTTGGGCGCCGGCCAAACCAAGGAGGAAGGAGGAAGAAGGGTTGCCGGCCACCATTGGGAAGAAGAAGAAGAGGCTTCTTCTTCTTGTTGCCGCCCAACACCATGAACCAAACCCTAACCCTAACCTCCACCTATTTCTTGCTGCCCACGCCACCTTATCTCAATTAGGTTTTTCTCTTTCTCATACCCTCTTGCCGCCCAAGCCTAAGCCCATATATATAGAGTTAGTTTTAGGCCTTGGTTTAATCTCCTCGATTGGTTCTAGGGATTTAATCTCAACCATCGGATCAAGGGTTTCATCCCAACCGTCGGATCTAGGGTTTCATCCCAACCGTGAGATATAGGGTTTCATCCCAACCGTCGGACCTAGGGATTTAATCCCAACCATCAGATCTAGGGATTTAATCTCCACAGTCGGATCTAGAGTTTTGTTTTCCATCATTGGATCTAGGCTTCATGAGGTGTTAATAGGATACAATAGGGACCATGAGGAGGAGTTGGTTCTTGGCCACCCGATGGATCGGAACCACACAAACTTGATCCATCAATGATGTTCCATTCCACTAGAGGATCATCATTGAACTACCTCACCAACCCCCATAAATTAATATAGGCTCTATATATTATTTGTACATCCATCTCCCCATGTTCAAGATATCGAATGTCCGTCAATTAATTGATTTAATGACCATCAATTAATTAACATCTAACTCCTCGAGTAGTACCGCTCAACCTTATCATCATGTTGACTAAGTCAACCTGCAGGGTTTACATGATGAACCTTATGAGCTCCTCAAGGGGATATCATCAACCTATATATAGGACACGGTTTCCTCCTATAATCAACGACACACCATGTAAATAATATCATTTCCCAACTTACCAGGCATATTGATTTAATCCAACTAAATCTCACCCATTGGTAAATCAAAGAAATAAATACTAAGTACATGTGCCCGTTATTATATCGGGATTAAGAGCATGTACAACATAATATCCGAGGTCTGATTCAATTATGTAGTCAGGAATAAATTGAATCACCTCTATGTCGATCCTGCTCAATACACCTAAGTGTACTAGTGTAACTCTATGTTCAAGACAAAACAATACCAAGCTACACTACAACCATGCCAATGGTTTGTCCAAAACCATCTTGGTTGTGAGCCTCTACTTATATTCTACAAGGGACTGATAACATGATCTTCTGTGCCACACCAAGTACCATGTTATCTACAATGTAAAATATTAGACAATATGCACACATATAATAAATATAAAGTGCAAACAATGATCATGTGATTCTTATTTCAAAATAAAAATGTTCATACAAAAAGAGCTAGGCTTTCAGTATACATTTCAACAATCTCCCACTTATATTAAAGACTATACTGTCATCACACTGCCATACATCTGATTCCCCTTCCCTCCACATGCCTATCAAAGCTCTCGCTAGAAGGGCCTTAGTGAAAGGGTCTACCAGGTCATCCTCTGATGCAATCTTGGCAACAACAACTTCTACCTCATTTACGATTTCTCGTATCAGGTGGTACTTGCGCTCTATGCATTTACTTACCTTATGGGCTCGTGGTTCCTTCGAGTTTGCAACTGCACCATTATTATCACAATAAATTGTGATATTCCTAGGCAAACCAGGAATCACATCCAAGTCCATCAGGCAGTTCCTGAGTCACAAAGCTTCTTTTGCTGCCTCATAGGCTGCCACATACTCAGCTTCCATGGTGGAGTCTGCCATGCATTTCTGCTGGACACTCCTCCATACAATGGCTCCACCTCCCAAAGTAAATACAAAACCTGAGGTAGACTTACTATTATCCCTATCAGATTGGAAATCGGAATCTATGTAACCCACAGGGAGTAATTGGTCTGCCCGGTAAACTAGCATATAATCCCTAGTCCTTCTCAGGCAATACAATATATGCTTTACTGCAATCCAATATTCCTGTCCTGGATTACTCTGATATCTGCTGACCATGCCCACGGCAGAGCCGATATCGGGTCTCGTACATAACATCGTATACATGAGGCTTCCTACTACCGAAGCATAAAGAACCGCCTTCATCTCCTCTATCTCCTTAGATGATCTAGGACACATCTTCTTAGATAAAGGAACTCCATGCCTAAAAGGTAGAAAACCTTTCTTGGAGTTTTGCATGCTAAAATGATCCATAATCGTGTCTATGTATGAAGCTTGGGATTAGCACACTAATCTTGATCCCAAGGATGTGTCCCACTTCTCCCAAGTCCTTCAAAACTGTTTGGACAACTATACCCTTACGTCTGATAACACTCTGATATTGTTGCCGACTACCAAAATATTATCTACATATAGTACAAGAAATACCACTACATTTCCGTCACATCTCTTGTATACATAAGACTCATCCAGACTTTGAATAAATCCATAAGTCTGGATTTACCTCATCAAAGCGGATGTTCCAAGACCTCGAAGCTTGTTTCAATCCATAAATGGACCGATTAAGCTTACATACAAGATGCTCTTTGCCCTTAGCAATGAATCCCTCTGGTTGCTTCATATATATGTTCTCCTCAAGACTTCTATTAAGGAAAGCTGTCTTGACATCCATCTGCCACACCTCATAATCCATATGAGCTGCTATGCATAAGAGCTCCCAGACCTGATTTGAATCCATAGATTCAATCTCAGTATTCATTGCACTTTACAAAGATGCTGCATCTTTATCTTGGATTGCCTCGTTATATGTCCAGGGATCAGGTTCATGTTCGCTAGGGACCAAATCGGAAGATTCTCCTAAGAATATGAATCTATCAGGCTGTCTCACAACCCTCCCACTACGATGAGGTATGACCTATGTATCCTCTGTGACACGCGGTGCAGTGACATGTTGTATATCCTCTTGTACCGGTGGTTCTGAAGTCGGGTCTTCCCCTGTCAACTCCTCAAGAACAATCCTACTCGTGGGCTTGTGGTTCATCACATAGTCCTCCTCTAGAAATCTGGCATTCGTACTAACGATCACCATCTGATCTCTAGGACTATAAAACAAACCACCCTTCGTATCCCTAGGATAGCCAACAAACAAGCGCACTTCTGTATGAGGTTCCAACTTACCAGCATCAGCCTTCAGCACATGTGCTGGACTCCCCCATATCCGAATATGTCTTAGACTAGGCTTTCGCCCAGTCCACAACTCTGTGGGAGTAGAAGGTACTGATTTAGATGGAACCAATTTTAGAATGTCCATCGTCGTATCTAGAGAATATCTCCAGAACGAATCTGGCAAGTCAGAATAACTCATCATCGATCTTGAATAATCATCTATGAAAGAGACGAAATATTCGAGACTACCTCTTGCCTAGATAGTCATAGGACCACACAAATTAAAATGAACCATTCCTAACACATCTTTGGCTCTATACCCCTTGGCCTAAAGAGGCCTCTCGATCATTTTACCTTACAAGCAAGATTCGCAGGTTGGGAGATCCTCCACCACTAATGAACCCAAAGGTCCATCAACTATCAACCTTTGAATTCTACTCAGGTTAATATGACCAAGCCTTAGATGCCAAAGATATGTTTGGTTTATCTTCGAAGGTTCTTTTCTCTTATTAGAATTAGAAGATGAGTTATAAACTTTAATTTGCATCGTGGGAGGTTTTTGGTTCAAGTGTTTACAAATTTTCTATCAATGTACCTGAACAGATATTTTTCCTATTCCTTTTTATAACAACTCTGTCATTAAAAGAAATAGAATATCCATCCATAAACAATTTAGAAACCGAAATTAAATTCTTTCTAAATAAAGGTATATAAAGGGAATTTTCCAGAACCAAAATTTTATTTTTCTTAAGTGATAAATAAAACTTCTCCCACTGCAATAGCCGCCACCTTCATGGCATTGCCCAAGTAAATGGTAATCTCCCCTTTAGCTAGTTGTCGGGTTTCCTGGAACCCCTGCAAAGTTTTGCAGACATGATTAGTGGCTCTCGTATCTACACACCAGGTGCCGGTAGATAACACCGCAAACCATGTTTCAACGACTAGACCAAAGGATATACTTTTGTTCTACTTTGGATTGGGACAGTCCTCCTTCCAATGTCCATCCTGCTTGTAAGTGAAGTACTTGCCTTTCGGCTTCTTCACTCCTCCCTGAGATTCTCCCACCACATTTTCTCCACCTTGTTTCTCCTTCTTCTTGCCTTTCGGCTTAGAAGTACAAACCTTTTGGAGCAACCATGGCTTGAGGATACTCTTCGAAGAGTGCATACATGTACTTCCTAGCAAATAAGACAATATCTGGATTCTTTTCCAATCAACATTATTTGGGTACAGTAAGTTTATTTCCTTTAGTATCACAATAAGTGGACTGAAAGTCATTTTGAAAATCCTAAGAATCACATAGATCATTACTTTAGATTTCAAAAATTATTGATTCCTCAAAATAATAAAATTCCGAAATCAACCAACACCTCAAAACACCGAGAATATCGCATGCTACGATAGTGTGGACGTATACGAATTCTACATTTGTAAGAGGAGGTTTTACCCATTAATTTTATTATCTTGTCAACCTTACTTTTTGACAAATAAAATTAATAGTTGGTTCCTCTTTGGCCCTACAAATAAAAGCAGTGACTCTGATGGGGAGGATACTTTTTATTTGCATCTAAGTGTGCACCATTATACGATACTAAGGGAATTATCTCGGATTATGTGTCTTACCGATGGGGAAGTACTCACGCTCCTAAATAATTTCCTATAACCATTATTTGACCTAGTGATCCGCAAACAAACTCATCCGATGGGGAGGAAGGCACTCAGAGCCGACGCGCAAGTTTGTTGCATCACACGTCAAATTGTAATGGAGGCCGCGGGAATTAATTAAAATATCCCTCTCCCACTTAGTAAATTTAAAATGAGGAATTTTCAAGCACACACAACATGCATATAAAACAAATCAGCAATAAATATGGAAAAAACAGAATTTTTCCAACTATTATGGCTTTGTTCTCCAATATGCGTCCCGTCGTGTCGCCACCTCGTCAGCTCCACCATTTCCCGTGCGCAAGTCACCAAAGAGATCCGAGCCAAGATAAATTATTTTAATTTACATCCATCGATCCTAGACTCCACGAAGGAGTGTACAAATAATCTAGATCGAAAGTAAACTAAAATGAGTGGCTAAACAATGTCGTATTTAATTACAAAAATTTAATACTAATTTAGCCTCGTCAACCCCGAGGATTCAAATAATATACAATCACACACACATGCAATCACATACATACATATATAGCCATAATAGTTGGAACTTATGCCTGCAACCAAAAAGTTATCCTACGCACATCCTACTATCATCCAGCATACACAATATATGATAAGTGCATGAAAGTAACCGAATCCAAAACACACAAAACCGGAAACCGTGGCTCTGATACCAATTGTTGGGAATCGGCTACTTCGGAGGCTCGTCGACTCCCATGTCCCCGGATTAAATTTTTCACTAATGAAAACTAATCTTGATGGGATGAGTTTCCTAAGCACAACCAATTCGTCGTCGTGATAACGACTTGAGCAATCGCTTGAAAAAACTAGTTGTTCAAGCAACAAAACTCTTCTAGTTGGTTAGCCGTGGAAGAGACGACGGACGGATTGCCGATTCTTGTGTTTATCTTCGGGGTCCATAATTATACAAATACATATGAATGTAGACATGTATAATCAACACGTACATAAAGTAAACATGCTCATAACAAATACAAGCAAGTAACCATCCACACAAAACATGCATATAATTGAAAAGCAATTATAAACATAATACACAAGAACATTAATCAAAATAAACAAGATTATACCTCTTGTTATACCTCTTGATCTTCTATTGTATGTCATGAAGTAGCTGATTCCCAACAGATAATGGGATAGAGAACACAATATTTTATAGCCTTGTGAAACCCTAATCGTTGAGATGAGGTTTCATGAGGTGATGCCACCTAGACCTTGAGAAATGGTGATAAGCTTTGACTCTCCTCGAGAGTGATCCTTGACCAGCAGTCGACTGATCAACCCTAACAGTCGACTGCTTGAGGCATCAGTCAACTGATACAAGACATCAGTCGACTGATTGCAGGGTTTTCAACTATAATGAAGAGATAGCTCGAAAATGCAGTTAATATAAGTAAGCTCGATGGCCATTTACCATCCGATCTCGACATAGACCTTCCATGAAAAGTCTTGGTCACATCGTCACCTAAGGACGTCCCCGTATGGAGGACACTATTGGATCGAGAAGTGTCGCTAGAGGGGGTTGAATAGCTAGCGTAAAACTTTTCCTTTCGTTTGTTAGAAAATAGCAAGCGCAGTTGAAAAATAAATAACACTATTTATTTTTACTTGGTTCACAATCCACCGGCTGCTAATCCAAGGCCCTGCGATCCTTGACCACATATAAAGGGGCAATCCACTATCAAGTCTCCTCCTCGTTCGAGGTAGGAGACAACGATCACAAAACCAAAAGTACAAGAATGAGGCAACAAGCCTACCTCACCTCGTTATGATTAAAACCATGATCAAATACAGTAAATAAAAAATACTTGCTGCTGCTGTCGACGAAGAAGATTAAAGCTTGGCGTCGCGTCGGCATTATGATGACGTTGGAGCTTTGGCATTGTAGGAGCACTTGAGAATAATCTAGATTGATGTTTGGGGTGGAGTCCTCCCATCCTTTTATAGAGTTTTGCCTTGGAATAAGTCTCCTCATCTTTTGGAACTGATCACGAGGTGGTACCATATTTTATCATGAAGTGACCACGTCAAACATTATCCGTTGTGACATAGCACAAAAGGTTGGTTCGTCACCATCAATCGACTGATTCCTTCAATCAGTAGACTGATGTGCATCAGTCGACTGCCCAATGACCAGCAGTCGACTACCAGCCTGGCCACTTCCCTACAGTAAGAGGTTAGCACGGAAAATGGTAAATTCGATGGTTTCTTACCGTTCGATTTCGACCTAGACCTTCCACAGGAAGTCTTAGTTGGATCGCTGCCTACGGTCATCCTCGTACAGAGGACACGACCTTACCATCTCTCACTCACATGAGCTTACCTCCAGTCCTTTATGACCTGTCGCTTTGCTTCCGGTCTTCCACCTAGGTTCTTCGACTCCCACGAAGTTCCTCCGGTGTCGTCCGACCACCACGGTTTTCCGACTCGGGATTCTCCGGGTGTCGCTGACCTTCGGCTTAGCTTAATCATTTCCTGCACACTTAATTCAGCTCATGAGATAACAATAAGACCTTAATTTTGGATCTTTGCCATAATCAAAAAGTAGGTTCGATTATCTAGTGCCCCTGCACCAACAATCTCCCCCTTTTTGATCTATGGAAAACCAATACAAAGTTAAGGGAAAATTGAAAGCATAAAACAAATAGAGTAAATGATGATTTCCATTTTCAAAAACTCCCCCTTAACCCTAGGTGAATTTTGAAAGAGACAATTTAATTTTCAAAATTTAATTTTGTGTTACTTCCCCTTAACTTGCACTCTTCTCCCCCTTTTACCATAAATCAAAAAAATGTTGGGGTTTTTTTATATAAAATATGGGTTTAAAAAACAACATCGTATATGCATGCACCTAAATAAATCAACTATGAGTCCAAGCATGTGTCTAGCATTAGTTAGATAGATTGGTCCGAGGTGTGTCCCTCTGTACCAATAATCTAAAGGTTTGTAATATAACCCTTAGAGTTAGTTTGCTCTCCCCCTTAGTCAAATATATGAAGTATAAGAGATGTAGGGGGCACTAAATTTTGGCCTAGAGAGTTGTAAATAGTCATTAAGTACAATAGTTGATAAAATAAGTAGCATTTTGAAAAGGTTATATTTCAATTATCCTTAACATCTCATCCATTCTATGTGTCTCAGAATTTGTTAACCATATATGTTTTGTGAGATGATTTGAAATTGATTAAAGATAGTCAACCTTGGGTTAGATTCGGATTTAATCTTTAGATCGTTAAGTAACTTTTCTAGAAACTGGCTTTCAGGTCGTGGCGAGACACAAGGGCCTTCTTTTATCGGAACAACGACCACATCCTTAGACAAAGCCAAATTCAAGAAAATATCACTTAAGTCACTTAGGGTTACTTTCTGGTCTAACTAGTTTAGGATACGACGAGATAGCTTTAGCTAGTTCCACTAACGTACACGCGACTTTGTCAAGTGCACCAAGCTAGATATACCTTATCTAGCTCTAATACACGAGACTTTGTTTCCCTAACGTACTATCATCTTGCCGCATCCTAATACTATGTTTGTCAAGAGTTGACTAACTATTTTCCCTATCTAGCCGATAAAAAAAAACTAATCATGCAATAATTTTGCTAAGGAAGCGGGTATACTATTTTAGTGTTAGCTCCCCCCTGGACCATTGAACCAATATGGTCTATTCAAATAATGAACATGATCCTAGGGAATCTAATACTTATTAGTCCTTATATGTAACTTCAATAAAACCTTTGGGACCCATACTTGGACTCTTTGATGACTATGATTCACAATAGACATATAAGACCTATTCATAGTCGTTAACCTAAATTCGAGTCCAGCTTTGTTGTACACGGCTCTTTGGGTTCCAAGTAGTCAGTTAAGATTCTTAGATTCCATGGTGAACCTTTCCAACCTAGCTCAACCTCTTGAACTCAGTCTTTCAAGAAAGAATTCTCCTCCTTAATTTTTTCAACTTGGGTTGAGTTTCCCTCTTGAACTTGACTAGTTGAAGAGGTTAGAGTAGCCTCTTGCTTGAGGGTTTCAACCTCCTCAAGTAACGACTCAACCCTAGACTCAGACTTATTTAATTTCCTAGTAAGAATTTTAATTGTAAGGTAAAGTCTACTAATTAAGGAGCGGCTAACCTTGACTTTTCCTTTTGGTCCGGCTTTGAGTTTCCTCTCAAAGTAGTCTTCAGGGTCGGAGTCGGAGTCGGAGTTGTAGTTGGACTCGGCTTCAAATTTTGACTTGGACTCTTCCGGTCTTGCCATGTAAGCTATGTCGACGCCTTCTTCTCCGTTGTCCCAAGTTGCATGGAATGCTTTCCTTGCTCCCTTTTGCTTTGGCCGCCTCCTTGACTTGAATTGCTCTTTGTTCTCGTTGTTCAATTGCCTTCTTTCTTGTCGAACTATTCTCCGCACAATGTTGACTATTGCGGCCTCCTCTTCGGATTCAGACTCGGACTCAATTTCATCTTCGGGTTCGGATCCTTCTTCTTGCTCGGGAGGTGGCTAGCTCTTCTCCATTCTTCATTGGCCTACAAGCAATGCAATATCTCTCTCAGTCCATATCGCGTTAGTTTGTTCGTGAAGTTCGAATTCGGAAAAGAACTCATCTAATCTAATCTTAGAAAGGTCTTTAGATACCTTGTAGACATCAACCATAGATGCCCAAAAGGAGGTCCTAGGAAATTCATTAAGAGCCTACATTATTATATCCCGATTGTCTACCTTTTGTCCAATGGCATGTAGATCGTTCAAGATGTCTTGGATCCGCACATGGAGTTGTGAAGTGATCTCATGATCCTGCATCTTTAGATTATATAGTTTATTTAAAAGTAAATCTCTTTTACATACCTTAGCATCAGACGTCTCTTCGTGTAGATCAATTAATTTGTTCCAGAGGTCTTTGGCGCTAATGAATGGTCCAATTCGGTTGAGCTCCTCCTTGGACAAGTCGCATTGCAACACATTGGTTGCTCTTGCATCGGCTTCGATTTGCCTCTTGATTGCATTGGTCCACTTGTTGAAATCCAAGGGCTCCCCTTGATCATTGGTGGGTAGAGCAAAGCCGGTTTGGATTATTATCCAAGTCTCGACTTGTGTTTTCAAGAAACAATCAATCTGACCTTTCCAATTGTTTGATTGATGCGGTTCGCTAGAGGGGGGGTGAATAGCGAAAAACCTTTTCTTTTTCTTTCGTTCGTTAAAACTCAAGAGATAATAAATTAATTGCAGCGGAAATGTAAATATAAAATAAAAGAGACAATTGACACAAGGGTTTTACTTGGTTCGTAGCCGAAGGCTACTACTCCAAGGCCCTAGTGGTCCTTGACCATGTACGGAGGGCAGAAGCACTAAAGGAACTCCTCCTCGTTGGAGGTAGGAGTTAATCGATACAAAAAAAACTTTAAGGTAGAGGGACACTCCCCCTCTCCTCGTATACGATAAAAGCTCCGAAAAGTAGATAAACAACTGATAACAAAATAATACCGATGTACAAAGACAAATAAGAAAAATTAAACCTAGACGTCGGAAGGAAGGACTTCGTTGTCGGAGAATTGTAGCTTTGCGGAGACTTTTTGGAGCCTTAGAAATGTTAATGAAACCCTAGGTTTGGCCCTCCTTTTATAGCCTTTGAGCCCCTTTTCGAGAGGAACCCTAGACAATCAAATTTGAGCACATCTTCCCTTGAAATTTGGTGATAATCCTTGACTCCTCGAATCTGATCATTGACCATCAGTCGACTGATGGCCATCATCAGTCGATCGATCGATGGCGAAGATCGGCCGATTGTCGACCTTCTAGCCGATCATTGACTCGCAATGAGTCCTCCAGTTAGCACAACAAAAACATAATTTCGATGGTCGTCGACCATCTGATCTCGACCTAGACCATCTATAAGAAGTCTTTGGTCGGATCTACGCTTAAGATCATCCCTGTAAAGAGGATACGACCTTACTTACTCTCGCACACACGAGCTTTCCTCGATACTTACGTGTCGCTTTTTCTTCCGGCCTTCCACTCGATTCCTTCGGCTCCCTCCGAAGTAACTCGAGTATCGCCCGACCACCGCGGCTTCCTCCGGGTGTCGCTAGCCTTCAGCTCCAGCTATATCAATCTTCTGCACACTCGATTCATCTCGTGAGAAAACAAAATAGACTTAACTTTTGTGTCTTTGCTATAATCAAAACACAGGTTCGATTTCGGTGCCTCACTGCACCAACAATCTCCCCCTTTTTGATCTATGGCAAAAACACACAAAGTTAAGGGAAATTAAGTGCATGAAACAGTAAAGACAAGAAGCAAAAGTAGGAGTAGTAAAGATATTTCTCAAGTTCTCCCCTTAGAGGAACCCTTCCCCTTGACCGACGGTGAGTACTTGAAAAAGACTTTTAGTTCTCCAAACACAAAAGGTAACGAGTTAAGTAAATGGCATTACTTAACTCCAAACACAAAAGATAACGAGTTAAGTAAATGGCATTACTTAACTTAGGCCTTTAAAGTTTTCAATTCAGAAGAGTTGAAACCTAAACCTTACTCCGCCTTAACTTAGGATAACGAGTTAAGTAAATGGCATTACTTAACTTAGGCCTTTAAAGTTTTCAATTCAGAAGAGTTGAAACCTAAACCTTACTCCCCCTTAACTTAGGATAACGAGTTAAGTAAATGGCATTACTTAACTTAGGCCTTTAAAGTTTTCAATTCAGAAGAGTTGAAACCTAAACCTTACTCCCCCTTAACTTAGGCCAGAATCAAAGTTAAAATTTGAAATTGAACCTTAACTTTGGCCCTTTCTCCCCCTTTTGACATAAATCAATCAAAAAGTGGGGGGGGGGGGGGGGTTTAAGAAAACCTTAAGTCCAAGCATGATGATTTTGAAAATGGTATGTGAAAATAATTCATCTAAATGTTCAACTCTAGTTTGACTTGATTGAAATGATATTATCAACAAGTCCTGATTAGAGTTGGTTAATATTAGTTGCATATTTATACTCCGAGGTTCATATTGACGCACTTGATCTACATCTTGGATCCTGGAGTAGGTCCTAACATCTCACGCCCATCTACGTGGCTAAGTACACAAACACATTAGTCCTATGTGTTGTGAGATGTACTGGCTCCTTAAATCTATAGGTGCATGATATCTAAGGTATGTCCTATGCTAGTTCCATCAAAATGAAAAATATGAAATAGTAGTAAGAAAATATAGTTTGCAAGTTCTTATTCTATTACGCACATGCCCAATTTTCGTCTTAATAGACTAAATTCGGCTTCGGGTAGGGGTTTAGTAAATAGGTCTGCTAGGTTAGACTTCGATTCGACGTACTCGAGTTGTATGGCTCCGTTGGCCACATGTTCTCGAATGAAATGGTGTTTGACTTCTATATGCTTGGTCCTAGAGTGACATATTGGATTCTTAGTAAGATTAATTGAACTAATGTTATCTACGTGAAGTTTAGTATTCGTAAAGTCTAACTTAAAGTCACGGAGAGTGTGCTTCATCCAAAGAAGTTGAGTGACACACTCACCCATCGCGATGTATTCGGCTTCGGTGGTAGATAAGGCAACACAATGTTGCTTCCTACTGCACCAACTCACTAGACTCGAGCCGAGTAGTTGACAACAACCACTCGTGCTCTTTCTATCGAGTTTACTACCGGCATAATCCGAATCGGAGTAGTCGATTAGTTCGAACTCGGTAGATCTAGGATACCAAATACCGACATTAAGTGTACCCTTTAGATATCTAAGGATACGCTTAACTAGGGTTAGGTGAGACTCCTTAGCACAGGTTTGAAACACGCGCACATACTATCTGCGAATAGGATGTCGGGTCGACTCGATTAAGTATAGAAGACTTCCTATTGCTATAGTACTTTAAGTCAATGGACTTACTTTCTAGGTCTTCTCCTATGTTAACATTTATCGCCATTGGGGTGTTTATTACCTTAGCGTCTTGCATTCCAAATCTTTTAATTAACTCCTTAGTGTATTTTTGTTGATATAGGTATATACCATCCTTAGTTTGTTTAATTTGTAGACCTAAAAAGAAACTTAACTCGCCTACCAAGTTCATTTTGAACTCACTTTCCATGAGCGAAACGAACTCGTTTAGTAAGGCTGAGTTAGAGGCTCCAAAAATTATATCGTCTACGTAAATTTGAGCTATGAATATTTCTTTACCTAAGGTTTTTACAAAGAGAGTTGGGTCAACTAAGCCTTGGTTAAACCCTTTTGACTTAAGATGGATTGAAAGTCTCTCGTACCAAGCTCGAGGAGCTTGTTTAAGTCCATAGAGAGCTTTCTTAAGTTTTAGAACATGGTCAGGTTTATCTAGATTTTCGAATCCGGGGGGTTGGCTAACATAAACTTCTTCTTTAATGTATCCATTTAGGAATGCCGACTTAACATCCATTTGAAACAGCTTAAATCCTCGATGTGCGGCATAAGCTAGCAACATTCGAATGGATTCGAGTCTAGCTACTAGGGCATAGGTTTCGTCGTAATCTAAGCCTTCGACTTGGCTAAAACCTTTGGCGACTAACCTAGCCTTGTTTCTAACTACTTCACCTTTATCATCAAGCTTATTTCGAAACACCCACCTTGTTCCAATTATCGTTTTGTCTTTAGGTGGTGGTACTAATTCCCACACCTCGTTCATAGTAAATTGAGCTAGCTCTTCTTGCATTGCAATAATCCAATCGGGATCAAGAAGAGCTTGTTCAATTGATTTGGGTTCTATCTTTGAAATTAAGGAAATTTGACTAAGGTTCCTATAGGATGCTCTAGTTCGAACTCCTAGATTAGGATCTCCTATCACTTGATCGATAGGGTGGTTAGTTTGAATCCTAGATTGGGTTGGGTTTGTGTCACCTAATGCTTGATCAATGTGGTGACTTGGTTGAACAATAGTTTGGTTGGAGTCATCTATCACTTGATCAATAGAGTGACTAGGTTGACCTAGGTTAGAATTAACACTAGACCTGATCTCCGGATCAGAGTTAGGTCTAGTATGAATCGGCTCGCTAATTGGGGTTGCCGGGGGTTTTGTAGGTTCATGTTCTTCATCAAATACTACATTGATAGTCTCCTCGACTCTAAGGGTGTCGTGGTTATATACTCTATAAGCTCTACTTGTAGTCGAGTATCCTAGAAAGATTCCGGTCGTGGTTTTGGATGTAAATTTCCCTAGGTAATCCTTAGTGTTTAGGATATGTACCTTACACCCAAATACTCTAAAGTACTTGATGTTAGGTATTTTATCGTGATAAATCTCGTACGAGGTCTTAAAGTGCCTCTTTACCATAAGGATCCTATTTTGGACATAGCATGCCGTACTCACGCTTCACGCCTAAACCTATCGGGTAGGTCGTATTCGTTCAACATGGTCCTAGCGGCTTCTTGTAGAGTTCGGTTTTTCCGCTCCACTAGGCCCTTTTGTTGAGGGGTCCTAGGGCAAGAGAATTCATGGTGGTATCCGTTTAGGTTACAGAAGTCGGTGAACCTTTGATTTTCGAATTCACCACCATGATCGCTTCTAAGTCTTTTAACCTTAAGGTCTTTTTGATTCTCGATTAATTTGAATAGATTAATTAATTGATCTAGGGTATCATTTTTATGTTTGATGAACCTAACCCAGGTAAACCTGGAGTAGTCGTCAATTATGACTAAGCAATATTGACTTCTATTGAGTGACTTGGCTCCATGTGAATCGAATAGATCCATATGCAGGAGCTCAAGTACTCTTGAGGTTCGTTCTTGGTTAGTTAACTTGTGTTGTGTTCTAGGTTGTTTTCCTTGTTGACAAGCTTTACAGATTTTATTAACCAAGTTGTTGAGGTTGGGTAAGCCTCTGACTAAGCCACTCTGACTCATCTTGTGGATGAGTCTTGGGTGCGAGTGACCGAGTCGTCGGTGCCACAACTATGATTCCTCTTGCCGTGTCATAAGACACTTAGTTGAGGAGTTGGTTAAGTTAATCGTATAAATGTTGTTATTTCTAGTTCCTTTAAGAATTGTTTCAGAGGTTTCGTTGGTATTAATTACGCATTCATTTTCTAGAAATATAACCTTATAGTTATTATCACACAATTGGCTTACACTAAGAAAGTTATATTCAAAATTCTCTACAAGTAATACATTTTTAATGACAAAATTCATGTTAAGCTCGATATCACCTGATCCAATGATTTTGAGCTTGCCGTTATTCCCAAAGGCTACCGATCCTTGTCGTTTGAATCGAAGCTTTGCGAATTTGAGTTGATCCCCGGTCATGTGTCGGGAGCAACCGCTGTCCAACATCCATTGATCCTACACACAAGGTGGTTGGATTGGATGTTAGATTTTTATTAAGAAAATTGGTTGTAAGTTGTTAACCCTAGGTCATCTCACCGGAGTCTATATGATCAAGCATATTATACTTATGTGTTTTTTTTTTTGAGATGACTTCCAGTTAAGTTGATTAAGTGGATTTAGGTTCAAGTAATTTTATGTTAGATTTGGATTTAACCCTAGGCTTGTCAAGTTTACCTTTTCAAGATCATGGCTTTTATCGGATCATCGACCACTTCCTTAGACAAAGCCATTTTCAAGAAAATGATGACTTGACTCACCTAAAATTATTTCCTCGTCTAACTAGTTATTTTTGAAAAGAGGCTCCCCGAGGCTCAATCTTTTCGAAGGATTTTAGTTGGTTATTTGAAAAGAGGCTCCCCGAGGCTCAATCTTTTCGAAGGCTTTTAGTTGGTTATTTACGTGTTCTAAGTGAGTTCACGAAAAAAAACAAAAAAAATCTAAGCATGCAATTTCTAAGTTAAAACACAAACATGTTTTGTACTGGCTCCCCCTAGACCGTTGACTCGGTTCGGTCTATCCACATAGTGGATTTGGTCCTTGGGAACCCAGTATGAGTTGGATCCTAGAGTTGAAATCAAAGTGGTCTTAGGAACCCATGCTTGGACACATTTTTTATGTCTACTTACGATTGACATATACAACTTATTGGTCGTGTTTGAGCTAAACCCTAGTCCGACCTTGTTGTACACGGCCCTTTGCGATCCAAGTAGGAGGTCAAGTCCTTTGGATCCCAAAGTAAACCTTTCCAACGTATTCCTAAGATCTTCGACTTGACTTTTCAAGAGTGAGTTCTCAACTTCGAGTTTTTCAACCCGAGTTGAGTCCTTCTCTTGAACTCGACTAGTCGAAGAGGTTAGGGAGACCTCATGTTTGAGGAGTTTAACTTCCTCAACCAGGGTCTCGACCTTGGACTCGGACTTAGCTAACTTCCTAGACAAAAACCTAACCGTATTATGTAAAGTATTAAATAAGGTTCGACTCACCTTAAGGGTATCTTTTGAACCGGATGCGTATTCGTGGCTTGACTTGAAGGTAGCTTCATAGTCCGAGTCATCCTCAGGTTCTGACTCAAGTTCGGTCTCCGTGTCTGACTCAATTGATTTCGCCATGAAGACGTGGTCTTCGTCTTCTTCGGATGACGCTTCTTCCCATGTCGCATTGAGGGCCTTCTTGTGCTTAGGTGCTTGGTGGTTGAGCTTGGGGCACTCGGACTTTATATGTCCAAACCTGTTACACTCATAACACCAAATATTAGAACTTTTAGGCTTACCTTGGTTGGGTCGAGTTGTGGTTCACTTTCGTCCCTTGGCTATCCTTCGAGCTAGGTTCATTAGTTCGGCAGTCAATTCCGGGTCAACTTCTTCTTCGGACTCATCTTCCTCCTCGGGTGGTGGTGGCTTGCTTGCGATTTTCTTCTTCTTTGAACCTGCAAACAAGGCTATACCCCTCTCGGGTTCCGAGTTGGACTGCTCATGTAATTCAAAATCTGAAAAGAGTTCATCTAATCTAAGTTTAGAAAGGTCCTTGGAGACCTTGTAGGCATCGACCATGGATGCCCACAAGGTGGTCCTCGGAAAAGAGTTTAGAACATACCTTATAAGGTCGCGGTTTTCGACCTTTTGCCCGATTACGTGTAGGTTGTTGACTATGTCTTGGACACGGGCGTGGAGTTGCGTCGCGGACTCGTGTTCCTGCATTTTTAGTGTGTACAATTTATTGAACAACAAATCGCGTTTGCAAACCTTAGCTTGATCCGATCCTTCGTGTAACTCGATTAGTTTTATCCAAAGATCCTTTGCGCTTATGAAGGGGCCGATGCGATTTAGCTCCTCCTTGGACAAGCCGCATTGGAGGATTTGTGTTGCCTTGGCATCGGCTTCGACTTGTCGTTTTGTTGCAACGGTCCATTGATCATAATCCAAGGAGTCACCCACTTCATTAGTCGGAAGTGTGAAACCCGTTTGGATTATGATCCACATCTCGATTTGGGTTTTGAGAAAGCATTCCATCCGACCTTTCCGATGCTTGAAATCATCTCCGTTGTAAAGCGGAGGTCTAAAACCCTCGAGATGGGCCATTAGAACAAAAACAAGGAGACTAAAAAGAAGACCTAGCAAGCGACAAAAACACGAAAGTACCAAGACTTGCGTCTTGGATTAGTAGTGTGGGAAATAAAAGAAACAAACGTAAAATAGAAAGTTAAGCAAAGAAATAAGAAACTAAATAAAAAGTAAGTACTCACAACCTTCGATGTCCCGAAAGGCTACTAAACGTCGATTTTTGAGGATGAAAACAACTTGTTACGGGGTAAACCCCATAAGAAGTGTAGATCTGCGAGGGCTTCGATTTGGTAGGTAGACCGTGTCGTGGGTCAACTTGTACAAAAAGTTATGCCCGTTTGACCGTCGGCTACTCCAAAAGCGAATACTTGCAAAACAAAATCAAACGAAGAGTACCAAGACTTCGTCTTGGATTAGTAGTGCGGGAGAAAAATTTAAACGAACGAAAAAAAAATCTGTAAAAAATGTTAGATTGGTGGATTCACCAAATCTAAGCGCCCCCGGCTCTGATACCAATTGTTGGATCGATGCGGTTCGCTAGAGGGGGGGTGAATAGCGAAAAACCTTTTCTTTTTCTTTCGTTCGTTAAAACTCGAGAGATAATAAATTAATTGCAGCAGAAATGTAAATATAAAATAAAAGAGACAATCGACACAAGGGTTTTACTTAGTTCGTAGCCGAAGGCTACTACTCCAAGGCCCTAGTGGTCCTTGACCACGTACGGAGGGCAGAAGCACTAAAGGAACTCCTCCTCGTTGGAGGTAGGAGTTAATCGATACAAAAAAAACTTTAAGGTAGAGGGACACTCCTCCTCTCCTCGTATACGATAAAAGCTCCGAAAAGTAGATGAACAACTGATAACAAAATAATACCGACGTACAAAGACAAATAAGAAAAATTAAACCTAAACGTCGGAAGGAAGGACTTCGTTATCGGAGAATTGTAGCTTTGCGGAGACTTTTTGGAGGCTTAGAAATGTTGATGAAACCCTAGGTTTGGCCCTCCTTTTATAGCCTTTGAGCCCCTTTTCGAGAGGAACCCTAGCCAATCAAATTTGAGCACATCTTCCCTTGAAATTTGGTGATAATCCTTGACTCCTCGAATCTGATCATTGACCATCAGTCGACTGATGGCCATCATCGATCGTGATGGCAACATCGGTCGACATCGACCTTCTCCGATCGCTTGACTTGCTGCAAGTCAAAGTTAGCACAACAAAAACATAATTTCGATGGTCGTCGACCATCCGATCTCGACCTAGACCATCTATAAGAAGTCTTTGGTCGGATCTACGCTTAAGATCATCCCCGTAAAGAGGATACGACCTTACTTACTCTCGCACACACGAGCTTACCTCGATACTTACGTGTCGCTTTTGCTTCCGGCCTTCCACTCGATTCCTTCGGCTCCCTCCGAAGTAACTCGAGTATCGCCCGACCACCGCGGCTTCCTCCGGGTGTCGCTAGCCTTCAGCTCCAGCTATATCAATCTTCTGCACACTCGATTCAGCTCGTGAGAAAACAAAATAGACTTAACTTTTGTGTCTTTGCTATAATCAAAACACAGGTTCGATTTCGGTGCCTCACTGCACCAACACCAATAACAGAAATCATTTCCATTAAAGAACAGAGGTCGGGTGGTGCTATACCCTTCAATATGAGCAATTAAATATCTTGCAAAACACGAATAAAAACCAAAAGGAATTCCAAGAGTTTGTCTTGGATTAGTAATGCAGGGAATAATAAGAAATAAACAGAAATAAATAAAAAGAATAAGAAACTAACAAAAACTAGAAGCTTACGACCTTCGATCTCCCTGAAAGGGTAATAGATGTTGATTTTTGGAGATGAAGAAAGCTTGTTATGAGGGTAAACCTTGGTAAGAACTGTAGATCTCTCAGAGAGCTTCGATTTGGTAGGTAGATCATTTCGTGAGTCCACCTGTACGAAAAGTTATGGTTGTTTTACCGTCGGCTACTCCAAAAGCGAATACTTGCAAACACACATCCAAAAGAAGTGTACCAATGCTTCGTCTTGGATTAGTAGTGCGGGAGAAAGAAAACCAAAAAAAAACCCGAATAGAAAAATATGAAAAGAAATCCAAAAAGCACTAGATTGGTGGTTTCACCAAATCTTAGCGCCCCTGCTCTGATACCAATTGTTGGATCAAGAAACGTCGCTAGAGGGGGGTGAATAGAGAGCATAAAACTTTTCTTTTCGTTCGTTCGATAATAGCAGGTGCAGTAGAAAAATAAATAACAAAATTTATTTTTACTTGGTTCACAGCCCACCGGCTGCTAATCAAAGGCCCCACGATCCTTGACAACGTAAGAAGGGGCAATCCACTATCAAGTCTCCTCCTCGTTGGAAGTAGGAGACAACAATCACAAAACCCAAAGTACGAGGATGAGGCAACAAGCCTACCTCACCTCATTATGATTAAAAACCACGATCAAATACAGTAAATAAAAAATACTTGTTGCTGCTGCCGATGAAGAAGATGAAAGTTTAGCGTCGTGTCGGCATTATGACGGCGTTGGAGCTTTGACATTGTAGGAGCACATTAGAATAATGTTGATTGATGTTTGGGGTGGAGTCCTCCCCTCCTTTTATAGAGTTTTTCTTTGGAATAAGTCTCCTCATCTTTTCGTATTGATCACGAGGTGGTTCCATATTTTATCATGAAGTGGTCGCGTCAAACATTATCCATTTTGACCTAGCGCAAAAGGCTTATTCATCGCCATTAGTAGACTAATTCCTTCCATCAGTCGACTGATGTGCATCAGTCAACAACCCAATGACCAGTAGTCAACTGCCAGCTTGGCCAATTCCTTGCAGTAAGAGGTTAGCACATAAAATGGTAAATGCGACGGTTTCTTACTGTCCGATCTCGACCTAGACCTTCCACAGGAAGTCTTAGTCAGATTGCCGCCTACGGTCATCCCCGTATAGAGGACACGACCTTACCATCTCTCACTCACATGACCTTACCTCCAGTCCTTTATGACCTATCTCTTTGCTTCTGGTCTTCCACTTAGGTTCTTCGACTCCCACGAAGTTCCCCCAGTGCCGCCCGACCACCATGGTTTCCAGACTCGGGATTCTTCGAGTGTCGCTGACCTTCGGCTTAGCTGAATCATTTCCTGCACATTTAATTCAGCTCATGAGATAACAATATGACCATAACTTTGGATCTCTTGCATAATCAAAACCTAGGTTCGACTATCTAGTGCCCCTGCACCAACATACACGACCTTACTGTAGGGATGTATACTGAAAAGTCTATCTTTTGTACGAACATCTTTATTTTGAAATAAGAATCACATTATCATTGTTTGCATATTTTTATGGTTTTTCAATATTGTCTAATACTTTACATTGTAGATAACATAGTGTGTGGTGTCACATAGAAGATCATGTTATCGGCCCCTTGAAAAGTATAAGTAAAGGCTCACAACCGAGATGACTTTGGACAAACCATCGGAATGGTTGTTGTGTGATTTGGTATTGGTTTGTCTTGACCATAGAATCACACTAGTGCACTTTGCATGTATTGAGCAGGACCGACTTAGAGGTGATTCGATTTATTGCTGACTACATAATCGAATCAGACCTTAGATCTTATTTAGTACATGCTCTTAATCCCAATATAATAACGGGCACATATACTTAGTACTCATCTCTTTGATTTACCAATGGGCGAGATTTATAGATTAAATTGATAGGCTCAGTATGTTGAGAGATGATATTATTTATATGGTATGTCGTTGATTATAAGAGGAAATCGTGTCCTATATATTAGGACGATGATGTCCAGTTGAGGAGCTCATAAGGTTCATCATGTAAACCCTGCAGGTGGACTTGGTCCGGCATGATGAAAAGGTTGAGTTGTACTACTCAAGGAGTTAGATGTTGATTATTTAATGCTCAGTAAATTAATTAATCGATGGACATTCAAGATCTTAAACACGGAGAGAAAATGTACAAATAATATATGGAGCCCATATTATCATATGGGGGTTGGTGAGGTAGATCAATGATGAACCTTTAGTGGATTGGATCATCATTAGTGGATCGGACTTTATGTGGGCTTGATCCTTAGGTGGCCAATACCCAACTCCTCCTCATGGTCCCTAATGTAGCCTATTAACACCTCATGATGCTTAGATCCAATGGATAGAAACAAAACTCTAAGATCCATAGGTAGAGATTAAATCTCTAAGACCCGATGGTTGAGATTAAATCTCTAGATCCGACGGTTGAGATTAAATCCCTAGAATCAATGGATGAGATTAATTCATGACTTATCCCTAACTCTATAAAAGGATGTCAAGGGAGTTGGCATGGGATAATTGATGAGAGCTAGGGTTTTTGGGCGGCAAGGAATAGGAATCCTAGTTGAGATAGGATTAGGATTAGGGTTTAGAGGCAAGGGTGGCACCAAATAAGGAAGGTATTCTTCTCTTCTTCTTCCTCTTTTGGCCAACGTCCAGCACCTCTCCAGCCTATTTTTCAGCCTTGGCCAGCACCCAAAAGCTCCCTTCTCCTTCTCCTTAGGTGGTGGAAATAAGATATAGGGCTTCCCTTGGTGTATTGGTTGTTTTCCACCATCTTCTCCTTCACCTAGTTGGTCGTGGGCAAGGATAGTTTTAGTTCCTTGTTGGTTGTTTCTAGAGTGGAGAGAAACCTTGTTTCTATTCTTCCTCTTGATTTGGAAGAGCAAGGAAGGAAAATTTGCCATCTTGGAGCTTCGAATTTTGGTAGATCGTCGCCCACAGGATGTCCAAAAGGAGGAAGGACATACATTAGAAGATCAAGAGGTATATCTATTCTCTTTTCTCTTTTGTTTGTTGCTTGTTTTTGTTTTTCAATTATAAGCATGTTATAAATCTGTAAATGGAAAAATAATAATTGGATCCCGAGCATAAATACAAAAACCGGCGATCCAGACATCGTCTATTCCGTGGCTACTCGTAGAATAGAGGATGGTCGCTTGAACAACTAGTTTGTTCAAGTGACCTCTCTAAACGAATAGCACGAAGATGACTTGGTGGTTTGGGCAATCCCTTTTGTCTAGGATTAAATTTTTTAATCTGGGGACATCGATGGGATCGCAATGAACAAGCTACCGACGTTAAGTGGGAAGCAAAGTTTCCCCTCATGGACTCGATAAGCAAAACCCTTCAATTGGTATCAGAGCCAAGGTTTCCGGTTTTGTCTGTTTATGATTCGATTAATTTTTATTTACTTTTTCATATATTATATGTGTCGGATAATAGTAGGATATGCGTAGTTTAACTCTTTGGTTGCAGGAATAAGATCCGACTATTATGGTCATATGTGTGTATGTGATTGTATGTGTGTAAATATTTATTTTGTTGAATCCTCGGGGTTGACGAGGCTAGTATTTAGTTTTTGGTAAATTAAATACGACATTGTTTAGCCGCTCTTTATTTTACTTTTGATCTAGATTTCATGTACACTCCCTTGTGGACTATAGGATCGATGGATGTAAATTAAAATAGGTTTTAGTCTCGGCTCGAATCTCCGGATGGCTCGTACATGGCGTAGGAGGAGCGGACGAGATGGCGATGCGACGGGAGTTATATTGAAGACAAAAACCATAATAGTTGGAAAATAATTTATTTTTTATATTTATTGCTTTTTGTTTGATACACATATTGTAGGCTAGGAAAATTCCTCAATTTCAAATTACTAAGTGGGAGAGGGATATTTTTTTAAAATTCCCAAGACCTCCATTACGATTTGACAAGTGATGCAAACAAACTTGTGCATCGGCTCTGAGTGCCTTCCTCCATATCGGATGGGTTTGTTTGCGGATCACAAGGTCGAATATGGTTATAGGAAATTATTAAGGAGCGTGTGTACTTGCCCATCGTAAGGCACATAACCCGAGATAATTACCTTAGTAGCGAGTAATGGTGAACACTTATATACAAATATAAGTATCCTCCCCATCGGAGTCACTGCTTTTATTTGTAGGGCCAAAGAGGAACCAACTATTAATTTTACTTGTCAAAAAGTTAGGTTGACAAGATAGTAAAATTAATGGGTAAAACCTCCTCTTTCAAATGTACAATTTGTATACGTCCACACTATAGTGGCATACGATATTCTCGGTGTTTTGAGGTCTTGGTTGATTTTAAAATTTTATTGTTTGAGGAATTAATAATTTTTTGAAATCTAATGTTTTGATTTATGTGATTCTTAGGTTTTCTTTCAAAATGACTTTCAACCCACTTGCTGTGATACTGAAAGAAAACAAACTTACTAGACCCAACTATGTAGAATGGAAGAGGAATCTAGACATTGTCTTGACTGCTGAGGAATACAAATATGTACTCCTCGAAGAGTGCCCTCCCAAGCCTGCAGATAATTCTGGGGAAAAGGAGAGAGAGTACTATAAGAAGTGGATCAAGGCCGATGAGATGGCGCGGTGTTACATTTTGGCATCTATGTCAAATGTACTGCAACATCAGCATCAAGCCATGTCCATTGCTTATGATATGATGCCCAATCTCAAGGAGCTTTTCAGACACCAGAATCGGGTTGCGAGGCAAGAGGCCATGAGAAACTTGATGACGACCACCATGGTCGAGGGAACACCCGTGAGGGATCATGTTCTCAAGATGATGGCTCATTTGAATGAGCTGGAGGTCCTAGGAGCTGAGATCGATGGGGAAACCCAGGTCGATATCATACTCTAGTCTCTACCTAGGAGTTTTGAGCAGTTTCGCCTCAACTACAACATGAACATGAGGTTGTATTCATTTGTGGAACTTCTGACAGAACTCCAGCCAGAAGAGGGACTATATCGTCAAAGTGCTCAGGTGCATGCCGTGGTGACCCAGAAGGTTTCTGCTTCTAAGCCAAAAGGCAAGATGAAGAAGAAACAAACTGGAGCGAAGGCGGTGGGAGGTACTCAGGGAGGAGTGAAGAAGCCAAAAGGCAAGTGCTTCACTTGTAAGCAGACTCGACACTGGAAGAATGATTGCCCCAACCATAAGAACAAAGATATATCTTTTGGTCTAGTCGTTGAAACATGTTTAGCGGTGTTATCTACTGGCCCCTGGTGTGTAGATACTAGGGCCACTGATAATGTCTGCAATACTTTGCAGGGGTTCCAGGAAACCAAACGACTAGCTGAGGGGGAGATTACCGTGTACTTGGGCGATGCCACGAAGGTGGTGGCTGTTGCAGTGGGAGATGTTCATTTATCTTTTGAGAAAAATACACTTTTGGTTCTTAAGAATTGCTTTTATGTACCCTTATTTAGAAAGAATTTAATTTCGGTTTCTAAATTATTTATGGATGGATATTATATTTCTTTTAAAGACAGAGTTATTATAAGAAGGAATAGGGACATTATCTGTTCAGGTGCATTGATAGGAAATTTGTACACACTTGAACCAAAACCTCCCACGATGCAAATTGAAGTTAATAACTCATCTTCTAATTCTAATAAGAGAAAAGAACCATCGAAGATGAACCAAACATATCTTTGGCATCTTAGGCTTTGTCACATTAACCTAAGTAGAATTCAAAGGTTGATAGCTGATGGACCTTTGGGTTCATTAGTGGTGGAGGATCTCCCAACCTGTGAATCTTGCTTTGAGGGTAAGATGACCAAGAGGCCTTTTAAGGACAAGGGGTATAGAGCCAAAGATGTGTTAGAATTGGTTCATTCTGATTTGTGTGGTCCTATGTCTATCCAGGCTATAGGAGGTTTTGAGTATTTCGTCTCTTTTATAGACGATTACTCAAGATATGGATACATTTACCTGATGCACCGCTAGTATGAATGCTTTGACAAGTTCAAAGAATTCAAGGCTGATGTGGAGAAACGTCAAGGTAAAAGTATCAAGACACTACGATCTGATCGTAGTGGTGAGTACCTCTTGGGAGAGTTTAGGAACTACTTATCAAAGGCTGGGATTCAATCCCAATTGACTGCACCTGGCACACCCCAGTAGAACGGTGTAGCAGAGCAAAGGAATAGGACTCTTATGGAGATGGTTAGATTGATAATGAGTTATTCTGACTTGACAAATTCATTCTGGGGATATGCTCTAGATACGGCGGTCTAAATTCTTAACTTGGTTCCATCTAAATCAGTGCCTTCTACTCCCACAGAGTTGTGGACTGGGCGAAAGCCTAGTCTAAGACATATTCGGACATGGGGGAGTCTAGCACATGTGCTGAAGGCAGATGCTGGTAAGTTGGAACCTCGTATAGAAGTACGCATATTCGTTAGCTATCCCAGGGGAACGAAGGGTGGATTGTTTTATAGTCCTAGAGATCAGAGGGTGATCGTTAGCACGAACGCCAGATTTCTAGAGGAAGACTTTGTGATGAGCCACAAGCCCAAGAGTAAAATTGTTCTGGAGGAGTTAAAAGGGGAAGTCACTTCTTAGTACCGCCGGGATAAGAGGATATACCACATGTCACTACACCACATGTCACACAGGATACACAGGTGATACCTCGTCGTAGTGGAAGGGTTGTGAGACAGCCTGATAGATTAATGTTCTTGGGAGAATCTTCTGATTTGGTCCCTGGCGAACATGAACCTGATCCTTGGACATATGACGAGGCAATCCAAGATAAAGATGTAGTATATTGGCAATGTGCAATGAATGCTGAGATTGAATCTATGGATTCAAATCAGGTCTGGGAGCTAGTAGTGTTGGTGCAACAATGCTCCAAACATTTATATGTTTTGATGTTTGGATAATCATCTAAGTTAGGCAATGCTTTGTGATCTAATTGCGAATATGTTTAAGTGACAGGAAAATTCAAGGATGAAGACTTGGTAAAAGAGAAGTCCAAGTATGATCTTGGCAAGGAAAGTCCAAGGGACGAACTTGGCAGTATAAGACCAAGCGTGTAGTCTTCGCAGCGTAAAGTCCAAGTGAATCTTGACAAAGGAAGACCAAGTATGATCTTGGCAAGGGAAGTCCAAGGGATGGACTTGGCAGCGTAAGACCAAGCCTGTAGTCTTGGCAGCATAAAGTCCAAGTGAACCTTGGCAAAAGAAGTCCAAAGTAAAGTCTTGGCAGCATAAGTCCAAGCTTGTAGTCTTGGCAGCATAAAGTCCAAGCATTTGGCAACCCAAGACATGACGAAACCAAAGGAAGCTCTTGGAAGCAAAGCGCAAAGGATGAACAAGTCGCAGACTCGGCGAGATCCTAGAGGCGCAAGGCTTAATGAGGAGCTAGAAGGTTGAGTCTAGGCTAGGGTGTAAAATCAAGTGTGAATTACTCATACTTGATGAGTATCACGACCGTCAGTGCTCGACCGAGTCGTGGTGAAACTCGACCATCACCGATCCGCTGGCAAAGGCCGATCGATGTTAGACCGATCGCCAACAGCGGGCGATCGATCAAAGACAAAAATGAGCACAGAGTGTAGTTGCACTCGACTGCGGCCTACGATCACTCGACTGATCACTCCATCAGTCGACTGATGGAGGGATCAGTTGACTGATCACTTGGCCGTTGGAAATTGCAGCTACGAATCTCCGCGGATCTGTTGGTTCAGAAGTCGTTGGCTTCGGCGACAGTCGACTGATGGTAAGCATCAGTCGACTGATCAGAGCCTAACGGGAAAAACAACCCCTCTCCTATAAGAAGGGGCCTTGGGGAGCTTGGTGAAGCTAGTGCTCTCATTCCTAACTACACCCTTGTGCTCACCAAGCTTTCCCAAGTGCTTTAGTGATTCTAAACCTCCTCTTCTCTAGCTTTTAATCTTCCATCATTGTAAAGAAGAGGAGAGCATTGTAAACAAGGTTTCTCCACCTTGGTTCATCCAAAGGAGAATATAGTGAATCTTGGCTAGGACTAATCCACCTTACGGATTACCGTGGAGTAGGAGCATCATCTCCGAACCACGTACATCGGGTGTTAGCTTTGTTTCTTGTTCTTATTTGTGTTTATATTTGTATTGCTTCCGCTAACGTTTTTGTAGAAACGAAGAAAGGCTAATCACCCCCCCCCTCTAGCCATTACAAAGATCCTAACAAGTGGTATCAGAGCCCGAATAGCTTGGAAGATTTCACCATCAACCAAGGCATCAATGGCTCTTCAAGAGGGATATAGCACCGCCAAGCCACCACTCTTCAATGGGAGTCATTTTGCATATTGGAAAGGTAGGATGAAGTACTATCTAATGAGTAATATTGAAATTTGGCATAGCATTGTAGATGGCTTCGAGGAACCGGTGGACGAACATGGGAATCCTATTCCAAGCAAGGATTGGACAAGGGAAATGAATAGGAGATTCGAATCAAATGCAAAGGCGGTACTCACCATTCAATGCAGTATTACCATGGAGCAACTCAACAAGGTAGGCCCTTTCGAATCCACCAAGGAGCTATGGGAAAAGCTCATTGAGCTAAATGAAGGATCCAAGGAGTCAAAGAGGGCCAAGAAGGACTTGCTAATTGGACAACTTCAAGCCTTCCAAATGAAGATGCATGAAACCATAAGTCATATGCATGGAAGGTTCAAGGAGATTGTGAATGGACTCCATATCATAGGTGAGCAAGTTGACAACCGGGATTTGGTAAGATACATACTTCAAGCATTTCCTAGAAATTCTCTATGGACTTCTATAGTTGTTGCTATTAAAGTAACTAGGGATCTTTCTCAAATTAAAATTGATGAATTATTTTGTGAGTTTGAATTGCATGAGGAAACTAACATGTCTTCTAAGGAAAAGGGGTTAGCTCTATTTATTGAGAAGAAGGAAAAGAAGAAAAAAGAAAGAAAAGAAGTGTCATCATCATCCGAGTCGGAGAGTGATTCAAGTAGTGATGGAGACTCTTTTAGTGAGATGGCCAACTTTGTCAAGAAACTCTATAGAAAATCAAAGGAGTTCAAGAATAGAGAAGCAAGGAAGGGGTCTCATTCTTCAAGAGGTAAAATTAGTGGTAATTGAAATTTTAATAATAATGTGATTTACCATGCTTGCAATAAGAAGGGGAACATAAAGCCAAATTGCCCGGAGCTAAAGAAGGAGGAAAAAGAAAAGAAAAAGAAGGACAAGAAGGAGAAGAAGAAGGAGTCCTTGGTGGCTTAAACCACATGGGACACACCAAGTGTTGAAGATTCCTCCGATGATGATGAGCTTTGCCACATCACACGCCATATAGCACTCATGGCCCAAGAAGATGACTCTAGTACATCAAGCCAAGGAGAAGAGTCTTCAAGTGATGAATCATCATCTAGTGACGATGAGGTAATGAACTCTCCTAGAGTTAAGCTTCTTTATAAATCAATTCCTTATCTTAAAGAGGCTCTAGATAAGTCTAAATCTAAGGTTAGAAGCATGAAGGTAGAACTAAAGGTCATTAGGAATGAAAGACCTTCACATGTTGATTCTTGCTTACTTAAGGAAGAAAATGATAAACTTAAGGATGAGGTTAGTGAAGTAAAGGCATGATTAGAGAAATTTACAAATGGCTCAAAATATCTTGATATGATCCTTAGTCAACAAAGAGCCATTTACAACAAGGTCGGTTTAGGATATAAGTCAAAGGAAAAAGAAGTTGCTTATATTTCATTGATTAATAGGAAAACAACCATTAAGCGTAAGGTCAAGAAAGCATGGGTACCTAAGAAGTTTTTACTTAATGTTACCGGTCCAAATGTTTGGGTACCAAAAGCTTGTGTTTTTCATGTGATTTAGGTAGGAGAGCAAGGTATGTGGATTGTGGATAGCGATTGCTCAACACATATGACCGGAGATGTGAGCAAATTATCCACAATTAAGTATGTGAAAAAGGGAGCGGTGTCTTTTGGAAATAGTGGAAAACTTAAGATATTAGGTAGAGGTACAGTTGAGGTATCTCCCAAAATTGTCATTCACAAAGTTTTACTAGTTGAAAATATGAAATTTAATTTATTAAGTGTTAGTCAACTTTGTGATGCAAACTATCATGTCTCTTTTGAATCCTCTAAATGCATGATTAGACACAAGGAATTAAATGATTGTATGTTAGTTGGATATAGGAAGTCAAATATCTATTATGTTGATCTTTCATATGCTTCTAACATTTCTACTAAGTGTCTTGTTGCAAAAGAAGAAGAGAGTTGGCTATGACATAGGAGATTGGGGCACATCAACATGAAAAACATAGCCAAAGTAGCCAAGATGGAGTTGGTCAAATGGCTACCAAAGATCAAGTATGTCAAGAACAAAATGTGTGATGCATGCCAAGAAGGAAAATAAATAAAAGCATCACACAAAGGTAAAACCTTAACTAATACTTCCTTACCATTAGAACTATTGCATCTTGATTTATTTGATTGTCATAGTACTCCTTCTTTAAATGGTAACAAATATTGTTTAGTTATAGTAGATGATTTTTCTAGGTATACTTGGGTCTACTTTATGAAACATAAGGATGATACCTTAGAAATAATCATAGGATTTAGTAAAAGGGTTGAAAATGAAAAGAGTCTCAAAATCAACCGGATCCGTAGTGATCATGGTGGTGAATTTGAGAATTCTAAATTTTCACAATTTTATTTAGAGCAAGGGTACAAGCATGAGTTCTCTTGTCCTAGAACACCCCAACAAAATGGGGTGGTGGAAAGGAGAAATCGTGCCCTACAAGAGGCGGCTAGGACTATGCTTAATGCATATTCTCTACCTAGCTACTTGTGGGCGGAAGCGGTTAATACCGCTTGCTATATTCAAAATAGGGTTCAAATCCATAGGTTTTTTGGAAAGACACCATTTGAATTATGGAATGAGACTATTCCCACAATTCATTATTTCAAAGTCTTTGGATTTTAAGTTTATATTTTAACAATCAAAGTTAACTTAGGAAAATTTGAATCCAAAGCGGATGAGGGAATTCTAGTTGGATACTCTTCCACAAGTAGAGGATATAGAGTCTACAATAAGAGAATCCAAGGGATTGAGGAGTCATCCAATGTTCAATTTTATGAAACCACTAGTACCTACCCTAGAAAGTCCTCCATTGATAAGGATATTAATGAAAATAATCAAGACATTACCCAAAAACTTTAAAATTTGACCATAAGGGGTAATGATTAAGGGGGAGGAAGAGGAGATTCCGATGATGAAAGAAGGGTGGAAGATAACAATGATCAATTTGAAACTCCTTCTAGAACCCTAAGAATTCATCAAGATCATCCACTTGACCAAGTAGTAGGAGATATATCTCAAGGAGTAAGAACTATGTCATTTCATAGACCTCCTACTAGTCAAGTTGCTCTTATTTCACAAATTGAGCCCAAATCGATCAATGATGCATTACATGATCCGGATTGGATCTTGGCAATGCAAGATGAATTGGCTCAATTTGAAAGGAGTCAAGTATGGGAGTTAGTACCTAGACCCAATGATTGCACCATAATTACTACAAGATGGGTCTTTAGGAATAAGCTAGATGACCAAGGAAATATCACTAGAAATAAGGCTAGGTTGGTTGCTAGGGGATTCAATCAAGTTGAGGGGCTTGACTATGATGAGACTTATGCCCCGGTTGCTAGATTAGAATCTATTAGAATTCTCTTAGGGTATGCTTCCTATATGGGATTTAAACTTTACCAAATGGATGTTAAATCGACATTCTTAAATGGTCATATTAAGGAGGAAGTATATGTAGATCAACCACCCGAGTTTGAGAACATAGATTATCCAAACCACGTATATAAGCTTAGGAAAGCATTATATGGGTTAAAACAAGCTCCCCAGGCATGGTATGAAAGATTGTCATCTTTCTTAATTTCTAAGGATTTTAGGAGAGGCCAAGTAGATCAAACCTTGTTTATAAAGTCAACATTAAAGGATATCTTTATAGCCCAAATATATGTTGATGACATTATTTTTGGGTCAACAAATGATGATCTTCTTCAAGACTTAAAAAAAACATGGAAAATGAATTTGAAATGAGTTTAGTTGGAGAGCTCAACTTTTTCCTAGGGTTACAAGTCAAACAAATCAATGATGGTATTCATATTTATCAAACCAAATATGCAAATGAAATGATCAAGAAATTTTGTTTGGAAAATGCCAAAATTGTAACCACTCCTATGGCCACTAGCACTAGAATAGATAGTGATCATGATGGTAAATCAATTGATCTTTAATTCTATAGGAGTATGATTGGTAGCCTACTATATCTAACCGCTAGTAGACCCGATATCTTATTTGCGGTAGGTATGTGTGCAAGATACCAATCCTTGTGCCAAAGAATCACATTTAGAAGCCGTTAAGAGAATTTAAAGATATATTAAAGGCACCCTAAATGTAGGACTTTGGTATCCTAGGACTAGGTCCTTTGAGTTGCTTGGTTATACCGATTCCGATTATGCCGGTTGCAAATTGGATAGGAAGACTACTAGTGGTGGATGTCAATTTCTTGGATCCTCCCTAGTTAGTTGTGTAGGGGATCGATTGGCCGGCTAGAGGGGGGTGAATAGCCCTCTTATTATGGATGTCGGAATTCTCTCGTCTACAAAGCGTTAGCGCAAGCGGAATATACAAATACAAATAAAGACAACACAAAAGATAGACAAGCAATACAAACACGAGATGTAACGTGGTTCACGGCTACGCCGCTAATCCACGGTCTGATTCGTCCAAGGTGAATCACTCCTCCAAATCTATCCAATAGATCTCTCCTTTGCACAAAGCTAGGTGGAGGTAACCTCTTTTACACAAGGATCACTATTCTACAATAGAATAGAGATTAGAACAAGTAGAAGAGCAGGGAATCGTGTATGTCACTTTGGGAGAAGTTTAGAGCTCAAGCATTAGCCTCCCAAAGCCCCACCCCCTTCCTTTTTATAGAGGAAGAGGGTTTCATCCCGTTGACACAGGATCAGTCGACTGATGCCCTCGATCAGTAGACTAGTCCTGTAGCCGTTGCCCAATAACGACCGCTTTCCACGTTGGACTTCATTCAACGGTACTAACATCGATCGACCGATCGACCATCGATCGTGATGCTCGATCGATCAGTGATCAACCGAGTCGACTCCATTCGTGCTGTACCGCGGTGCCATCGATCATTGCCATTCCACAGCGATCATTGCCGACCTGCGATCGCGCCAAGCACTAAACTGGTATTATACCAGTCGATCGAACCATCGACTCTGAGCAGTCGACTGTCATTCCCTGGCAGTCGACTGGTGTCGGGAAAACCCATCCGACACTTGGCCAAATTGCCAAGTTTCACCTAAGAGCTACCCCTTCCCAGGTTACAATCGCTCACTCTCATCCCTCGGAGTCCCTCCCCTTCGAAGTTCTCTTCGTTCGCGGCCACGTCCCTCGGCAGCATCAGGCGCACGACTCTACAATGCTCTTTAACGTCTCTTGCCTTGAAGTCTACTTCCTGTTGGTGCAGTAGGCACCTAAGTCGAAACTAAGTTTTGATTATAGCAAACGATACAAAGTTAAGCATATATTGTTATCTCATGAGCTAAATCAAGTGTGCAGAAAAGTCTCAACGCTGGAGCTGAAGGCTAGCGACACCCGGAGGAAGCCGCGGTGGTCGGGCAACAATTAAGAGACTTCGGAGGGAGCCGAAGGAATTGAGTGGAAGGCCGGAAGCAACACGTAAGTACTGAGGTAAGCTCGTGTGTGCAAGCGTAAGTAAGGTCGTATCCTCTTTACGGGGATGATCTTAAGCGTAGATCCGACCAAAGACTTCTTATAGATGGTCTAGGTTGAGATCGGACGGTCGACGACCGTCGAAATAATGTTTTCCTTAAGCTAACTTTGCCTTGTAGCCAGCATCAGTCAACTGCCAACCTGAAGGACTCGACTGCCGTCCATCAGTCGAGTGACTACGGCTAGCACTCGGCTGATGCTGCCATCAGTCGACTGGTGATGGCCATTAGTCGACTGCTGGTCAAAGGATCAGCCTCGAGCAGTCAAGAGTTATCACCATTTTTCAAGGGGATTTGTGCTCATTTGTGATTGGCTAAAGACCCATTCGATGAGGGGCTTAAAGGCTATAAAAGGAGGGCCAAACCTAGGGTTTTTCATCATTTTCAAAAGCTTCCAAGTGCTTCTGATACGCTCCGACTCTCCGACATCCCTACGACGAAGCGCTGCCGAGACGATGACTAGAGCTTCAACCTCCAATCTTTGAAGTCGTTGGTATAATCTTTAAATTTGTATAAGTTGTTTTTATTTCAAGCTTTAAATCATATCAAGGAGAGGGGGAGTGTCCCTCTACCTTGAGTCTTTCTCGAGTTTCTGTATTCGTTTAACTCCTATCTCCATCGAGAGGGAGTTCATTTAGTATTTGCCCTCCGTGCGTGGTCAAGGACCATTAGGGCCTTGGAGTAGTAGCCGAAGGCTACGAACCAAGTAAAACCTATTTGTCTCTATTTACTTTACATTTCCGCTGCAATTAATTTTCTCTCGAGTTTTAATGAAAGAAACGAGAAAAAGTTTTTATCGCTATTCACCCCCCTCTCTAGCGAACCACATCGATCCAACAATTGGTATCAGAGCCGGGGGTTGGTAAGATTTGGTGAAACCACCAATCTAGCCATTTTTCACAGATTTATTTTTCTTTTATTTCTATTTATTTCAGATTTATTTCTCTTTGTTGAATATACTCCCGCACTACTAATCCAAGAGGCGAGTCTTGGTACTTTTTGTGTGTTTTTTTCGTTGCTAGTTTTTTTTCTTCGTCTCCTTGTGTTCATTGTTCTAATGGCCCATCTCGAAGGGTTTAGCACCGTCCAACCTCTGTTTTACAACGGAGATGACTTCCGTTATTGGAAGGGTCGGATGGAATGCTTTCTTAAAACCCAAATTGAGATGTGGATCATAATCCAAACGGGTTTCACACTTCCGACTAATGAAGTGGGTGACTCCTTGGATTATGACCAATGGACCATTGCGACAAAAAAACAAGTCAAAGCTGACGCTAAGGCAACGCAAATCCTTCAATGTGGCCTATCCAAGGAGGAGCTAAATCGCGTCGGCCCCTTCATAAGCGCAAAAGATCTTTGGACAAAACTAGTGGAGCTACACGAAGGGACCGATGAAGCCAAGGTATGTAAGCGCGACCTTTTGTTCAATAAATTGTATAATCTAAAAATGCAAGAACACGAGTCCGTGACACAACTTCACGCCCGAGTCCAGGACATAGTCAACAATCAACACGCAATCGGGCAAAAGGTCGAAAACCACGACCTTATAAGGTATGTCCTAAACTCTTTTCCGAGGACTACCTTATGAGCATCCATGGTCGATGCCTATAAGGTCTCCAAGGACCTTTCTAAAATTAGGTTAGATGAACTCTTTTCGGATTTTGAACTTCATGAGCAGTCTAACTCGGAGCCCGAGAGGGGTATAGCCTTGTTTCCAGGTTCAAAGAAGAAGAAAACCGCAAGCAAGCCACCACCAACCGAGGAGGAAGACGAGTCCGAAGAAGAAGTTGACCCGGAGTTGACTGCCGAACTAATGAACCTAGCTCGAAGGATAGCCAAGGGACGAAAGCGAACCACGACTCGACCCAACCAAGGTAAGCCTAAAAGTTCCAATATTAGGTGTTATGAGTGCAACAGGTTTTGACATATCAAGTCCGAGTGCCCCAAGCTCAACCACCAAGCACCTAAGCACAAGAAGGCCCTCAACGCAACATGGGAAGAAGCTTCATCTGAAGAAGACGAAGACCACGTCTTCATGGCGAAATCAATTGAGTCGGACACGGAGACCGAGCCTGAACTTGAGTCAGAACCTGAGGATGACTCGGACTACGAAGCTACCTTCAAGTCAAGCCACGGATATGCATCCGGTTCAAAAGATACCCTTAAAGTAAGTCGAACATTATTTAATACTTTACATAATACGGTTAGGTTATTGTCTAGGAAGTTAGCTAAGTCCGAGTCCAAGGTCGAGACCCTTGTTGAGGAGGTTAAACTCCTCAAACACGAGGTCTCCCTAACCTCTTCGACTAGTCGAGTTCAAGAGAAGGACTCAACTCGAGTTGAAAAGCTCGAAGTTGAGAACTCTCTCTTGAAAAGTCAAGTCGAAGATCTTAGGAACACGTTGGAAAGGTTCACTTCGGGATCCAAAGGACTTGACCTCCTACTTGGATCTCAAAGGGCCGTGTACAACAAGGCTGGACTAGGGTTTAACTCAAACACGACTAATAGGTCGTATATGTCGATTGTAAGTCGACATAGGAAACATGTCCAAGCATGGGTCCCTAAGAACTTTTTGATTTCAACTCTAGGATCCAACCCGTACTGGGTTCCCAAGGACCAAATCCACTATGTGGATAGACCGAACCGATTCAATGGTCTAGGGGGAGCCAGTACAAAACATGTTTGTGCTTTAACTTAGAAATTGCATGTTTTAACTTAGAATGTTTGTGCTTTAACTTAGAAATTGCATGCTTTAACTTAGAAAGTTTGTACTTTAAAACTTGTGATCAATCTCAAAAGATTGAGCCTCGGGGAGCCTCTTTTCAAAAACATAATCAACTAAAATTCTTCGAAAAGATTGAGCCTCGGGGAGGCTCTTTTCAAAAACATAACCAACTAAAATTCTTCGAAAAGATTGAGCCTCGGGGAGCCTCTTTTCAAAAATAACCAGTTAGACTAGGAGATAGTCTTAGGTGAGTCAAGTCATCATTTTCTTGAAAATGACTTTGTCTAAGGAAGTGGTCGATGATCCGATAAAAGAAGGCCCCTGTGCCTCGCCACGACCTGGAAGCCATGATCTTGAAATGGTAAACTTGACAAGCCTAGGTTTAAATCCAAATCTAACATAAAATTTCTTGAACCTAAATACACTTAATCAACTTAATTGGAAGTCATCTCACACAAAACACATAAGTATAACATGATTGATCATATAGACACAGGTGAGATGACCTAGGTTTAACAACTTACAACCAATTTAAAAAAAAAAAAATCTAACATCCAATCAAACCACCTTGTGTGTAGGATCAATGGATGTTGGACAGCGGTTGCTCCCGACACATGACCGGGGATCAACTCAAATTCACAAAGCTTCGATTCAAACGACAAGGATCGGTAGCCTTTGGGAATAACGGCAAGCTCAAAATCATCGAATCAGGTGATATCGAGCTTAACTCGAATTTTGTTATTAAAAATGTATTACTTGTAGAGAATTTTGAATATAACCTGCTTAGCGTAAGCCAATTATGTGACAATAAGTATAAGGTCATATTTTTAGAAAATGAATGTGTAATTAAAACAAATAAAACAGCTAAAACAATACTCAAAGGAACTAGGACAAATAACATTTATACAATTAACTTAATCAATTCCTCAGCCAAATGTCTTATGACACAGGAAGAGGAATCATGGTTGTGGCACCGACGACTCGGTCACTCGCACCCAAGACTCGTCCACAAGATGAGTCAGAGTGGCTTAGTCAGAGGCTTACCCAACCTCAACAACTTGGTTAATAAAATCTGTAATGCTTGTCAACAAGGAAAACAACCTAGGACACAACACAAGTTAACAAACCAAGAACGAACCTCAAATGTACTTGAGCTCCTGCATATGGATCTATTCGATTCACATGGAGCCAAGTCACTCAATAGAAGTCAATATTGCCTAGTCATAATTGAAGACTACTCCAGGTTTACCTGGGTTAGGTTCATCAAACATAAAAATGATACCCTAGATCAATTAATCAATCTATTCAAATTAATCAAGAATCAAAAAGATCTTAAGGTTAAAAGACTTAGAAGCGATCATGGTGGTGAATTCGAAAATCAAAGGTTCACCGACTTCTGTAATCTAAACGGATACCACCATGAATTCTCTTGCCCTAGGACCCCTCAGCAAAATGGCCTAGTGGAACGGAAAAATGGAACTCTACAAGAAGCCGCTAGGACCATGTTGAACGAATACGACCTACCCGATAGGTTTTGGGAAGAAGCCGTGAGTACGACATGCTATGTCCAAAATAGCATCCTTATGGTAAAAAGGCACCTTAAGACCTCATACGAGATTTATCACGATAAAGTACTCAACATCAAGTACTTTAGGGTATTTGGGTGTAAGGTACATATCCTAAACACTAAGGATTACCTAGGGAAATTTACATCCAAAACCACGACCGGAATCTTTCTAGGATACTCGACTACAAGTAGAGATTATAGAGTATAAAACCACGATACCCTTAGAGTCGAGGAAACCATTAATGTAGTGTTCGATGAAGGACACGAACCTACAAAACCCCCGGCAACCCCAATTAGCGAGCCGATTCATACTAGACCTAACTCTGATTCCGAGATCAGGTCTAGTGTTAATCCTAACCTAAGTCAACCAAGTCACTCTATTGATCAAGTGATAGATGACTCCAACCAAACTAGTGTTCAACCAAGTCACCCCATTGATCAAGCATTAGGTGACACAAACCCAACCCAATCTAGGATTCAAACTAACCACCCTATCGATCAAGTGATAGGAGATCCTAATCTAGGAGTTCGAACTAGAGCATCCTATAGGAACCTTAGTCAAATTTCCTTAATTTCAAAGATAGAACCCAAATCAATTGAACAAGCTCTTCTTGATCCCGATTGGATTATTGCAATGCAAGAAGAGCTAGCTCAATTTACTAGGAATGAAGTGTGGGAGTTAGTACCACCACCTAAAGACAAAACGATAATTGGAACAAAGTGGGTGTTTCGAAATAAGCTTGATGATAAAGGTGAAGTAGTTAGAAACAAGGCTAGGTTAGTCGCCAAAGGGTTTAGCCAAGTCGAAGGCTTAGATTACGACGAAACCTATGCCCTAGTAGCTAGACTCGAATCCATTCGAATGTTGCTAGCTTATGCCGCACATCGAGGATTTAAGCTGTTTCAAATGGATGTTAAGTCGACATTCCTAAATGGTTACATTAAAGAAGAAGTTTATGTCAGCCAACCCCCCAGATTCAAAAATCTAGATAAACCCGACCATGTTCTAAAACTTAAGAAAGCTCTCTATGGACTTAAACAAGCTCCTCAAGCTTGGTATGAGAGACTTTCAATCCATCTTAAGTCAAAAGGGTTTAACCAAGGCTTAGTTGACCCAACTCTCTTTGTAAAAACCTTAGGTAAAGAAATATTCATAGCTCAAATTTACGTAGACGATATAATTTTTGGAACCTCTAACTCAGCCTTACTAAACGAGTTCGTTTCGCTCATGGAAAGTGAGTTCGAAATGAACTTGGTTGGCGAGTTAAGTTTCTTTTTAGGTCTACAAGTTAAACAAACTAAGGATGGTATATACCTTTATCAACAAAAATACACTAAGGAGTTAATTAAAAGGTTTGGAATGCAAGACGCTAAGGTAATAAACACCCCAATGGCGATAAATGTTAACATAGGAGAAGACCTAGAAAGTAAGTCCATTGACTTAAAATACTATAGGAGCGTAATAGGGAGTCTCCTATACTTAACTACGAGTCGACCCGACATCCTATTCGCAGTAAGTATGTGCGCCAGGTTTCAAACTTGTGCTAAGGAGTCACACCTAACCCTAGTTAAGCGTATCCTTAGATATCTTAAGGGCACACTTAACGTTGGTATTTGGTACCCTAGATCTACGGAGTTCGAACTAATCGGCTACTCCGATTCAGATTAAGCCGGTAGCAAGCTCGATAGAAAGAGCACGAGTGGTTGTTGTCAACTTCTCGGCTCGAGTCTAGTGAGTTGGTGCAGTAGGAAACAACACTGTGTTGCTTTATCTACCACCGAAGCCGAATACATCACGATGGGTGAGTGTGTCACGCAGCTTATTTGGATGAAGCACACTCTCCGCAACTGTAAGTTAGACTTTACAAATACTAAACTTCACGTAGATAACATTAGTTCATTTAATCTTACAAAGAATCCGATATGTCACTCTAGGACCAAACATATAGAGGTCAAACACCATTTCATTCGAGAACATGTGGCCAACGGAGCCATACACCTCGAATACGTCGAATCGAAGTCTAACTTGGCATATCTATTTACTAAACCCCTACCCGAAGACGAATTTAGTCTATTAAGACGAAAATTGGGCATGTGCGTAATAGAATAGGTACATGCAAATTATATGTTCTTACTACTATTTCATTTTTATGGAACTAGCATAGGACATACCTTAGATATCATGCACCTATAGATTTAAGGAGCCAGTACATCTCACAACACATAGGACTAATGTGTTTGTGTACTTAGCCACGTAGATGGGCATGAGATGTTAGGACCTTACTCCTGGTTCCATATGTAGAGCTAGTTCATCGCTATGAACCACGGAGTATAATCATACATATTAACCGACTCTGACCAGGACTGGTTGATCTTACATATCAATCAAGCCAAATATGAGTCGAACATTTTATAGATGAGCTTATCTTCAGTATATTATTATTTTTATATAAAAAATGGGGAACATGCTTGGACTTTAAATTTAACACTTTTTGTTTTCCACACACCCCTTACTCTTTTCGATATACGGCAAAAGGGGGAGAAAAAGGCCAAAGTTAAGAACTCTTACTTCATATTTAAACCAAAAGTTAAAACTTAGTTAACTTTTACCAAAATGCCAAAGAATTCTTAAACTTATTTGTGCTGTCTAAGTTTTACTTAAACTTATTTTTTTAAAACTTTATGTCATTAATGTTTTACTTAAGGGGGAGAAAGGGCTTAACTAAAACGTTTTACTAAGGCCAACACTTAAGGGGGAGAAAGGGCTTAACTAAAACGTTTTACTAAGGCCAACTTTAAGTAATGTTAATTACTTAAAGCAACCCTCAAGGGGGAGGATTAAGGTCTTTCTTCAAGACTCACCCTCGGTCAAGGGGGAGGTTTCCTCAAGGGGGAGTACTTGAAGAAAATCCTTACTGCTCCAACTTAATCTTCATATTTTTTTGCTTCTCATGCACATTATTACTCTTCATGCTTGCTATTTACTTAACTTTGTATGTGGGTTTTCCATAAATCAAAAAGGGGGAGATTGTTGGTGCAGTAGGCACCTAAGTCGAACCTAAGTTTTCATTATAGCAAACGATACAAAGTTAAGCATATATTGTTATCTCATGAGCTAAATCAAGAGTGCAGAAAAGTCTCAATGCTGGAGTTGAAGGCTAGCGACACCCGGAGGAAGCCGCGGTGGTGGGGCGACACTCAAGAGACTTTGGAGGGAGCCGAAGGAATTGAGTGGAAGGCCGGAAGCAACAGGTAAGTACTGAGGTAAGCTCGTGTGTGCGAGCGTAAGTAAGGTCATATCCTCTTTACGGGGATGATCTTAAGCGTAGATCCGACCAAAGACTTCTTATAGATGGTCTAGGTCGAGATCGGACGGTCGACGACTGTCGAAATAATGTTTCCTTAAGCTAACTTTGCTTTGCAGCCAACATCAGTCGACTGCCAACTTGAAGGACTCGACTGCCGTCCATCAGTCGAGTGACTACGGCTAGCACTCGACTGATGCTGCCATCAGTCGACTGGTGATGGCCATCAGTCGATTGCTGGTCAAAGGATCAGCCTCGAGCAGTCAAGAGTTATCACCATTTTTCAAGGGGATTTGTGCCCATTTGTGATTGGCTAAAGACCCATTCGATGAGGGGCTTAAAGGCTATAAAAGGAGGGCCAAACCTAGGGTTTTTCATCATTTTCAAAAGCTTCCAAGTGCTTCCGATACGCTCTGACTCTCCGACATCCCTACGACGAAGTGTAGGGAATTCTCGTATGCCAAATGGCATATGCGCAACGGAAAATAGGATCCCTTCCAAGTGATTCATGCGAAAACAAACTCGTATAAAATAAATTTCTCTAAACCAAACCTATCTTATAGGAGAGGATTACCTTTGTTGCGTGCCCTTGTTAATCCCGCTTTTCCTTTCGGTTTGTTGGATCTTTAGCACGTTCAAGTGTCCGTGCCTCTATACGTATCCACACGAGCACGCTCTTGTCTCACAAAAGGAAAACTAGAAGAGCTCTCCTTTACTTCTTGCTAGAGAAGTCCCTAAAGGAGAGGAAGAGAGGGAAAAGGAGAAAGGAAGAAGAAGACTCCTCTTCTTGCTAGCCTACACTCACAAACCCACACAACTAAAGCTTCCACCAAGCTCTCTCACAACCACAACACCAAAAACTCACTATGGCCGCCACTCCATGGAGCCTTTTATAGGGTTGGACCTTCACCTCTCTTCACATTCAATGCAATCCATTGTATCAGACACACTCAAAAAGGATTTGGCTTCCTTGTTTGGCCACTTAAGGAGACAAAACTATTTTGTTTCCTTCCACCTTAACTAGCTTAGGTGGATGCTTAGGTGGCATGCTTATGTGGCATGCTTATGTGGCATTCTTATGTGGCATTCATGCATGTTGAATTAATCTTATTAATTCAATTAAGCTTATGTTATCATATTGAATTAATCTTATTAATTCAATTAAGCTTATGTTATCATATTGAATTAATCTTATTAAATCAATAAGGTAATATATTGAATTAATCTCATTAAATCAATTAGCTAAAATTCTCATTAAACTTAAAGTCCAAAAACCATTTTGTACTTAAGCTTATTCCCAAATTATTCTAGTCAAACTAGAATACTCTAATTCCTCTAATTATCTTGCTCTTGTGTGTGACCCTTATAGGCTCTCATAACGCTGGCAAGTGGATCTAAACTCTTTAGATACACAAGCAATGAGCGGCATCTAGCAATACATCATTGCTACCTAAGTTACGAGATAAGTCAAGATCCGACTAACCTTTCCGTGACTACTATAATATATGACTGTCCTTCTATCCTTGATATCGATTGATCAATGAGGCATAGACCGTGTCATCCTCGATCAATCTATGTGTTTCTTGATCCCTGAGTAAACTAACTCAAACAAATGAGCTCAATATCTCATATTGACTCATTCGAGCATGGCCATGCGATTTAGTAGTTCTACTCAATCAAGGGGCCCACCGATATCACTCTGCCATATGGAAGGGATAGATCCCATCTACATCACTCACATCCCTCCGCATAATTTGTTATACATACCCAAGAATCGCTTTATGGTCCACCTCATTACGGGTGACGCTTGACGATACCAAAGTACATAACTCCTTATGTAGGGAACCGTAGTGACTTCGTGTCTAAAGGACTATTCATACCAATAGTCACATGAGAAAGTTTATGACACTCATATAACGATCCATGAAACTTTCTCATGGCGGGTCAAGATATATTCTCCAATATATACCCATGTGTCAACTTGATATCATATATCCATGACTTGTGAGATCAAGTCATCAATCGACCTACATGCTAGTCTTTATGTATTAATATTGCCCTTGCATATTAATACTGACTAGAACATTTAGGAAAGTGTTCTCATACAATTTCTCATAATCAATTCGCCAATTGATGTCAGAGATAAGAACCTACTTTTCTAGGGCATTATTATATTTAAATTAATGGCACAAGCAAGATGTAAATATAATAACCAACTTTGCCTTTATAGAATATGATACAAAATGTTCCCTATTCAACCATCACATGATTGGTTCTAGGGCTTTAACTAACAATCTCCCACTAGCACTAGTACCAATCACTATGATATCTAATACCTAGTGACCTAGTGTGACCATCATGCTTCCTCCGTGCCAAAGCCTTGGTCAATGGATCTGCGATGTTAGCTTCTCGCTTGATCAGATATCCTCACATCTCCTCTATCGATGATCTCTCGAATGAGATGGAAGCGCCGCAAGATGTGTTTGGTCCACGATGTGATCGAGGTTCCTTAGCTCGCAATAGCCCCATTGTTGTCACAATAGAGGTCTATTGGATCCGCAATGTTAGGAACTACCCCAAGTTCACTGATGAACTCATGAGCAAAAATAGCCTCCTTTCGCATCGATCGATGCAATATACTCACCATTGTAGAATCAAGAATCGTGTCCTCGCTTAACTCTTCTACCACAAACCCACCATTCAGCAAAACACGACTCGATTGCGATCTATAGTCATCCTTGTCTGCTTGGAAGCTTGCATCACCGTAACCCTTTACAGCTTAGCTCCTCATTGCCTCCAAATATCGTGAAATATTCTTTCGCTCTTCGTAAGTACTTAAGAATATTTTGACTGCCATCCAGCTGACTTTCACCGATCCGATCGTATATCTACTGCCATAGCTCAAAGCATACGAGATGTCAGGACGAGTACAAAGCATGGCGTACATGATAGACCCTATAGCAGATGCATAAGGGATCTTATCCATGCTGTCTCTCTCCTCCTTAGAAGAGGGACATTGAGTCTTCGAAAGACTCACACCATGTGATAAAGGCGTAAACCCTTTCTTAGAATTTTGCATAGCAAAACGATCTAGCACTTTATCAATGTATGTACTCGACTTAGGCCAAGTAATCTTCTAGATCTATCTCTATAGATCTTGATGCCTAGAATATAGGCAATTCACCTAAGTCCTTCATCGAGAAACAATTCCCTAACCACATCTTCACAGATCGGAGTGAGGGAATATCATTTCCGATGAGAAGTATGTCATCTACATACAAGACAAATGCAAGCTGTGCTCCCACTATTTCTCTTGTAGACACAAGGCTCATCTTCATTCTTGATGAAACCAAACTCTTTGATTGCATCATCGAATCGAAGATTCCCGAGAGGCTTGCTTTAGTCCATAAATGGACCTTTGCGGTTTGCATACCTTTCGAGGATGCTTTGGATCTTCAAAACCCTCGGGTTGTGTCATGTACACATCCTCGGTAGCTTTCCATTGAGCGGTTTTGACATCCATCTGCCGGATCTCATAATCATGGTAGGTGCAATAGCAAGTATGATCGAATGGATTTAAGCATCATAGCTGGTGAAAAGGTTTCTTCATAGTCAATACCATGAATTTGTTTGAATCCTTTAGCCACCAATCTACCTTTATAGGTATGCTTATTACCATCCATGTCAGTCTTTACTTTAAAGACCACTTACACCCAATGGGTTTTACCCTTGGTGGATCAACCAAAGTCCATACTTGGTTAGTGTACATGGATTCCATTTGGATCTCATGGCCTCTAGCCATTTCTCGGAATCTGGGCTCATCATAGCTTCTTGATAGGATGTAGGCTCGTCATCGACAAGCAATACTTCACCGTTGTCGATCAAGAGAAAAGAATATCTCTCGGGTTGACAGCGGATCCTATCGGATCTACGAAGAGGTTGGTCTACTTGAGCAGTGTTTGCTCCACAACTCTTTGGGCAACAATTTCCTCATCCACAACACTTTGTGGTTCCTGTTCATTTTCCATCGAAGCCTTAGTGTTATCATCATCTTGAACTTCTTCAAGATGAATTTTACTCCCACTAGTATTTCTAGAAATAAATTCTCTTTCTAGAAAGACAGCATTTCGCAACAAACACCTTGCCAAGTGTGGGATTGTAAAAGTAATATCCCTTAGTTTCCTTGGGATATCCTACAAAATAACACTTATCGATTTGGGTCCTAGTTTATACGAGACTTGGCGTCTAACGTAAGCTTCACAACCCCAAATCTTTATAAAAGACATTTTGGGACTCTTCGGTCCATATCGTATATGGTGTCTTTTCTCTGGCTTTTGATGGGGAGCGATTAAGTGTGGCGGTGTCTCTAGAGCTAAACCCCAAAAGGAAGTAGGTAGATCGATCGGCTCATCATTGATCGTACCATATCTAATAGAGTACGATTTCTCCTCTCGGATACACCATTCCATTGTGGTGTTCGGGTGGAGTGAGTTGGGATATTATCCCACACTCGGAGTGATCACGAAACTCTTGACTAAGGTATTCACCACCTCGATCGATCGAAGTAGCTTAATCGCTTACCAAGTTGGTTTTGTACTTCATTCTTGAATTCTTTGAACTTTTCAAAGGATTACGACTTATGTCTCATCAAATATAAGTAGCCAAATCTACTCATATCATCGATGAAAGTAATAAAGTACTTATAGCCTCCTCTGGCCCGACATTGAAAGGGCCACATACATCGGTATGTATGAGTCCTAACAAATCGTCGCTCTCTCGCCATGTCCACTAAATGGAGTTTTAGTCATCTTTCCTAAAAGACAAGACTCGCATACCTCATATGATTCAAAATCAAATGAGTCTAATAATCCATCTTTATGGAGTTGGGATATCGTTTTCATTTATGTGTCCTAGCGTGATGCGAGATATAGTTCAAATCATTCGATTTGAACCGTTTGGTATTTACGTTATAAATTGGGTTATCTAAATCTAGAACATAGAGACCATTCATAAGTGGTGCATTACAATAGAACATTTCATTTAAATAAATGGAACAACATTTGTCCTTTATTATAAAGAAAAGTTTTTCTTGTCTAAACAAGATCTAAATTATGTTCTTTGTTAATGCGGGTATAGAAGCACTCCTCTAGTTCTAAGATAAGCCCAGTGGGCAAAGACAAAGAATATGTTCCTCTGACTACAAAGACGAACTTTTGCGCCATTGCCTACTCGTAGGTCCACTTCGCCCTTTGCCATTATTCTACTATTTCTCAGTCCCTGCACATTAGTACAAATGTGAGATGCACATCCGGTATCTAATACCCATGTAGAAGAAATAGATAGATTAACTTCTATAACGTGTATACCTGAGGCAGAAGTCCCACTTCTCTTATTCTTTACTTCCTCAAGGTAGACTTTGCGATTCGCTTCGATGTCGATCTCACCGCAATGGAAGCAGTTCCCTTTTTTAGGTACTTTACCTTTACCCTTTGAAGTGGATGAATTGGCCTTGCCTTTGGCTTGGGTCTTACCCTTGCCTTTGCGCTTACCTTTGTCCTTCTTGACCATTAGTACATTACTAACTTTCTTCTTGAGATTTGGTTCAGCAGTTCTTAACATGCTGAGAATCTCAGGTAAAGGTTTATCAATTTCATTCATGTTATAATTCATGACGAATTGATTGTATGCTTCTGGCAACGATTGCAGGATAACATCGGTTGCCAATTCTTGGCTCAGTGGAAAACCTAGTCTTTCAAGGTTCTCAACGTACCCAATCATTTTGAGTACGTGAGTTCCTACAGGTGTTCCTTCTTGCATCTTGCATGCAAAAAGAGCCTTAGACACTTCAAAATGCTCGTGCCTATCTTGTCCTTGATATAGTTGTTTCAAATGCTCAACCATATCATAGGCATCCATGTTCTCATGTTGCTTCTGAAGCTCAGAGTTCATGGTGGCAAGCATAAGGCATGACACATCTAATGCGTCATCTTGATGCTTCTTATAAGCATCCTTTTCAGCACGAGTGGCCGTAGGGGCGGGTATTTCAGGGGTAGCCTGCTCTAGGACATATAGTTTGCGTTCTTGGTTGAGAATAATCCTCAAGTTCCTATACAAGTCAAGAAAGTTTGCTCCATTGAGCTTGTCCTTCTCAAGGACAGATCGCAAGTTGAGGGGGTGTGTCGTGTTAGATGACATGGTGATCTACAACATTAAAATGCAAAGTTAAGTATCATACCTAAATCATTTAATTAGGCCTTTAATTAAATGAGGCTCCCACTAAATTCTCATAGCTACTATTTAGCTATAAATTTATATGGGATAAAGATCCACATCATAATTCGTCTTGAGTTAGCTTTGGCTAATCGCCCAAGACGTAGTATAATTAGGTAGGCAATCTTTTGCCAATTACATCTGATGTAACTCTTTAATAGCTTTGGTTAAGTTTTAGATTAGTTTAGTGTTTATTCCTAAACTGACTTCGGTGTGGCGAGCACAGGGCCTTCTTGGATATCAGACAGCGACCACTTCTAAGACAAAGTGATGTTGAAATCACACAAAACTAATGTTAACACTTATGTTCAAAGCTAATATATGCCTCTACTTTCTTAACCAATTAAGAAAACACTTAATTAAGTCTTAACCAAGGCGATAGCGGGACATCACGATTGTCCACTCGCACCCCTCCAAGATAAAATGCATTGCTTTGCTTTGGCAAACCCAATAACAAATGATCGAGGAAGTAGTGAGTACCAACTTTGGTAGGCATATCGTTTAGACTTATTAAGAAATAAACATGTATCATATACATATTAGCATACATCACATATAAGCTAAACTAATCATGCATCACATACAAGCTAAACTAACATGCATCACATACATATTAAACTAACGTGTCATGGTTATGGCCCTTATTCTACAATCTTCTCAAGCCAATGAAAATATTGATTGGTCAACCTAGGGATAGCATCTTCTCCTAAGTGCTTCCTTTTGGTTGTCTTGTGTGTTGACTTCCTCTTTGTAACCTCATCTTCCAATGGACCCTCCATCCTTGTTTTGTACATTACAAAAGGAGAAATACTCGAGTTACATTCGAGTCTAAAACTAATTTTACAACAAGAATATTAGGAGAAAGGCACGACACGCAGGCCGTATTAAGAATTACAACACACAATCACAAACTTTTTGGGACTAGGCCATAACCATGCACCATGTCATTTTAACTTTTAAAAGACATTGGATATTTTATTATGTTTGAAAATTTGCTAATGCAATTATCAACTCATAATAAAATTTATCCTACTTCTATATCACATATAAAATAGAGAAAACCTATTTTTATACGATCTTTCGCAAGTGGCTCTGATACCACTGTAGGGAATTCTCGTATGCCAAATGGCATATGCGCAACGGAAAATAGGATCCCTTCCAAGTGATCCATGCGAAAACAAACTCGTATAAAATAAATTTCTCTAAACCAAACCTATCTTATAGGAGAGGATTACCTTTGTTGCGTGCCCTTGTTAATCCCGCTTTTCCTTTCGGTTTGTTGGATCTTTAGCACGTTCAAGTGTCCGTGCCTCTATACGTATCCACACGAGCACGCTCTTGTCTCACAAAAGGAAAACTAGAAGAGCTCTCCTTTACTTCTTGCTAGAGAAGTCCCTAAAGGAGAGGAAGAGAGGGAAAAGGAGAAAGGAAGAAGAAGACTCCTCTTCTTGCTAGCCTACACTCACAAACCCACACAACTAAAGCTTCCACCAAGCTCTCTCACAACCACAACACCAAAAACCCTCTATGGCCGGCCACTCCATGGAGCCTTTTATAGGGTTGGAAAAACCCTTCCACCTCCTTCACATTCAATGCAATCCATTGCATTGAGACACACTCAAAAAGGATTTGGCTTCCTTGTTTGGCCGGCCACTTAAGGAGACAAAACCATTTTGTTTCCTTCCACCTTAACTAGCTTAGGTGGATGCTTATGTGGCATGCTTATGTGGCATTCTTATGTGGCATTCATGCATGTTGAATTAATCTTATTAATTCAATTAAGCTTATGTTATCATATTGAATTAATCTTATTAATTCAATTAAGCTTATGTTATCATATTGAATTAATCTTATTAAATCAATAAGGTAACATATTGAATTAATCTCATTAAATCAATTAGCTAAAATTCTCATTAAGCTTAAAGTCCAAAAACCATTTTGTACTTAAGCTTATTCCCAAATTATTCTAGTCAAACTAGAATACTCTAATTCCTCTAATTATCATGCTCTTTGTGTGTGACCCTATAGGCTCTAATAACGTTGGCAGTGGACCTAAACTCTTTTAGATACACAAGCAATGAGCGGCATCTAGCAATACATCATTGCTACCCAAGTTACGAGATAAGTCAAGATCCGACTAACCTTTCCGTGACTACTATAATATATGACCGTGTCCTTCTATCCTTGATATCAGTTGATCAATGAGGCATAGACCGTGTCATCCTCGATCAATCTATGTGTTTCTTGATCCACAGTAAACTAACTCAAACAAATGAGCTCAATATCTCATATTGACTCATTCGAGCATGGCCATGCGTTTTAGTAGTTCTACTCAATCAAGGGCCCACCGATATCACTCCCCGTCATATGGAAGGGATAGATCCCATCTACATCACTCACATCCCTCCGCATAATTTGTTACATACCCAGTAATCGCCTTTATGGTCCACCCTGTTACGGGTGACGTTTGACGATACCAAAGTACATAACTCCTTATGTAGGGAACCGTAGTGACTTCAGGTCTAAGGACTATTCATACCAATAGTCACATGAGAAAGTTTATGACACTCATATAACGATCCATGAAACTTTCTCATGGCGGGTCAGTTCAGTATATATTCTCCAATATATACCCATGTGTCAACTTGATATCATATATCCATGACTTGTGAGATCAAGTCATCAATTGACCTACATGCTAGTCTTTATGTATTAATATTGCCCTTGCATATTAATACTCGACTAGGAACATTTAGGAAAGTGTTCTCTACAGCCTCTCATAATCAATTCTGCCAATTGATGTGCTGTAGATAAGAACCTACTTTTCTAGGGCATTATTATATTTAAATTAGCTGGCACAAGCAAGATGTAAATATAATAACCAATCCTTTGCCTTTATAGAATATGATACAAAATGTTCCCTATTCAACCATCACATGATTGGTTCTAGGGCTTTAACTAACACGAAGCGCTGCCGAGACGACGACTAGAGCTTCAACCTCCAATCTTTGAAGTCGTCGGTATAATTTTTAAATTTGTACAAGTTGTTTTTATTTCAAGCTTTAAATCATATCAAGGAGAGGGGGAGTGTCCCTCTACCTTGAGCCTTTCTCGAGTTTCTGTATTCGTTTAACTCCTATCTCCATCGAGAGGGAGTTCGTTTAGTATTTGCCCTCCGTGCGTGGTCAAGGACCATTAGGGCCTTGGAGTAGTAGCCGAAGGCTACGAACCAAGTAAAACCTATTTGTCTCTATTTTCTTTACATTTCCGCTGCAATTAATTTTCTCTCGAGTTTTAACGAAAGAAACGAGAAAAAGTTTTTATCGCTATTCACCCCCCCCCCCTCTAGCGAACCGCATCGATCCAACACTTCCTTTGGCTTCACTCCATGCTCCTCGTCCGGCGGTCCCTCGGATGCTCCAAGCGCATGGCTTTCGCAAAGTTATCCTTCACCGACTCAAGGCACGAGTCATGAGATGTGAAACTCGCCACGGCTCCATGTGCGAATTACTAAGTCCTGCATGACTTCAACGCACATATCAAATTAACATAACACCCTAACTTAAACCCTTTGCCACACACATCAAAACCTTATCATGGCAAGAGATTGCCCTAACAATCTCCCCCGTTTTGATGTGTGGCAATCCATTTAAGTTAGGTAAAAACATTTGATAAAAATTTTAAAGGAAAGAAAGCATGTAAACATAAACATGATATAGCAATATGCAACTCCCCCTTAATCCATGAAACTCTCTCTACAAATTCTCAATTTTCTCCCCCTATCATAATTTACTTAAACATAATCAATTCTCCCCCTTTGACACCATCAAAAAGATTAACACTAAGTTATAAACTCATGGCATCAAGTCTAATAGAAGAAAAATACCAAAAATTAGTTTTAAAACTGAATTCGGCCATTACTGTTCTGATTTACAGGCCACCAGTCGACTGGTTCAGACTACCAGTTGACTGGCACGCAGTTTTCAGAAAATTCTAATTTTCGAACTGAATTTCAGAAAATACGTTAAAAATTCCAAAAAATTCAAAAAATCATGAAATTTTGGGAAAATATTTCTTGTAAGGTTCTTTATCAGTGAAAAATAATTTTTCATGAAAAATCATCATATTTTCATGTTTTTGCCAAAAATCCAAAAGGTTTAAAAACCACTAGGTTTTTGACCATTCTAGTATCAAGTTTAACACCTAGTTTTGGTTCCAATTTTTTCAAAACATGAATACATAGATTTTAGAGTAAGAAATTGTTTTGAAAACATATGAAATATCCAACCATGATCTTTGGGCAATATGTCTATGAATTAAACATAAGTCTTCCCCATGATTGGTCTATTATTGCTATTTTGATACTTTAAATGACCATCTAAATGCCATAGGCATTAGTGGACATTTGTATCATCCTAACATCTCACCCATGCTAAGTTTTCAATCAAAGTAGCCTATGGTGAGTGTGAGATGCATCCTAGGGGGTATTTGTATATACTTAACCATTATATTCATACAATTCTATCAAGGTTAAGTATCAACCTAACAATCTACATGATCATAGAGACATATATGATTTAATTTCACATTATGATCATCAACTACATGTTTTCATCAAATTATAATCATGCATTAGGTATTATATCATGATAATAAGTAAAGTATCACCTAAAGCATGATTTAAACCTATTTCTTATGATAATGTGCCAAATTTCAAAATCATAAATCATGATTGCAACCATACATAGGAATTACATTAATCATCATGATTTAAGCATTATTATCTATTTATGGGCACGTTATCATCACCCAACACTATTTAAAAATGTTGTCCCGCCATCCTAAGTCAACCAAAATATGATATAGGTCAATTGCATATGGTTGACTACCCTAGGGGTTTTCTAACCCTTAAGGATGGATTTTGGAACCCAAAATAAGTTCTTGCCTATTGGGTTCACTAGATACTCCTTGGGGATCCATTTCCTAGCTATTACCTTCTTTTTATCTTGTCCCCTAGCAATTAGGCATTTATAGGCCTTTTCATTTTTCTTTTCTTTATAACCTAGGCCTTTCTTATTAAAACTTGCCCTTTGGCTCCCAATTATCATATTCAATGTGTTGGAGCCAATTGTGAATTTTTCTAGGGATTTTATTAAATAGTCTACCTTTTCCCTTAAGGCCCTATTTTCATTTATATATGCATCACTAACATCTAATGGCACATAAAGATCATGTGAACATGCATCATTTAAGCTAGAAGAAATATTATCATTTAAGCATGCATTTTCTAGCTTATTTTCCAATGCCTTAATTTGATTAAGCATGCATTTGTTTTTCTTCTTTGCTCTAAATAAATCCTTAGTTAAACTAGAAATCATAGAAACTATTTTATTAGGTGAGAGGTTGGTTACCATAGTTTCCATGTCCTCTTCTTCTTCGGATGATGAGGATGTAGAAGCTCCCCCTTCATTTGAGCTCTCCCCACTTGAGATTGATTCTTCATTTTCGGTGGAGGAGGAGGAGCAATCCGAGTCATGAAGAGTCATTAGTGCTAGGTTGGAGTAGACATGCTCTTCTTCATCGGATGAGGAAGAAGAAGACGGATCATCCCATGTCTTGGCCTTGAATGCTTTGGCCTTCCCCTTTTCTTTTGCCTTCTTCTCCTCTTTATTTTTGCTCCCCTTTTTCTTCTTCTTTTCTTCTTTCTTTTTCTTCTCTTCCTTGCTCTTGTTTAGGAGAGGATAATTGTCCCTTATGTGCCCCTCTCCTTGGCAATTGTAGCATATGACCTTCCCCCTTGGTCTTCTATTCCTATCATTAGATTTATTAAAATGAAAACTCTTTAAAGAACGTCTTACCCTCCTTACCATATATGCTTCTTTGGTGCTATCCATGGAGGAGGATGAGGATGCTTCATCATCGGAGGAGGAGGGGATTTCCATCTTCTTCTTCCCCTTGTTCGCTATCAAAGCTACTCCTCTTGAAGGTTGGATTTTTGGCTCTTCTTGTATTCCTTCAAGCCTCGTTTCGTGGAGCTCCATTGTTGAGCAAAACTCCTCCAAGGTACTTACTTCCAAGTTCTTGGAGATGTAAAATGAATCCACCATGGAGCTCCATCTTGAGGACCGGGGAAAGGCATCTATGGCCTTCATTACCATATCCCGGTTGGAGAGCTTTTCTCTTACACTTGTTATCCCAATTAATATTTCTTTAAATCTAGAATGTAGGGAAGTTACCTTTTCTCCCTTTTCAAGCTTAATATTTGATAGTTGGGAGTGGAGGAGATCTCTTCTTGCAAGCTTGGCTTCCGAAGTGCCTTCATGAAGTTCAACTAGCTTCTCCCACATCTCCTTAGCACTAGAACATTCCCCTATCCTATTGACTTCTTGTTGGGGGAGTACATTATAGAGATGGTGCTTGGCCTTTGAATTTGCCAAATACTCCTCTCTTTGTCTTTTGCTCCATCTTGATTTCTCCAATGGCTCCCCATCTTCGTTCCTAGGCAACTCGAAACCGTTTTCCATTATTAAAAGGATTTCAAAGTCGGTTTCGAAGAATACCTCCATTCGCTTCTTCCACCAAGCGAATTCGCCGTCGAACTTCGGTTGGTGGATGTTTGAGCCGACCATTTTGAATGTTGCTTGTTGTAGCGGTTAGTCCTAGACAAGCATAAACTGGCTCTGATACCACTTGTAGGGGATCGATTGGCCGGCTAGAGAGGGGTGAATAGCCCTCTTATTATGGATGTCGGAATTCTCTCATCTACAAAGCGTTAGTGTAAGTGGAATATACAAATACAAATAAAGACAATACAAAAGATAGACAAGAAATACAAACACGAGATGTAACGTGGTTCACGGCTACGCCGCTAATCCATGGTCTGATTCGTCCAAGGTGAATCACTCCTCCAAATCTATCCACTAGATCTCTCCTTTGCATAAAGCTAGGTGGAGGTAACCTCTTTTACACAAGGACCACTCTTCTACAATAGAATAGAGATTAGAACAAGTAGAAGAGTAGGGAATTATGTATGGCACTTTGGGAGAAGTTTAGAGCTCAAGCATTAGCCTGCCAAAGCCCCACCCCCTTCCTTTTTATAGAGGAAGAGGGTTTCTTCCCATTGACACAGGATCAGTCGACTGATGCCCTCAATCAGTCGACTGGTCCTGTAGTCATTGCCCAATAATGGCCGCTTTCCACGTTGGACTTCATCCAACGGTACTGACATCAATCGACTGATCTGACCATCAGTCGACTGATGCTCGATCAGTCGAGTGATCAACTGAGTCGACTCCATTCTGTGCCCGTACGCGCTATCACGATCGCCATTCCCTAGCGATCACGCAACATCAACGATCGCCAAGCACCAAATCAGATTATACCATCGATCGAACCATCGACTGAGCAATCGATCGCCATTCACCGGCAATGACCGTGTCGGGAAAACCCATCCGACACTTGGCCAAATGGCCAAGTTTCAATTAAGAGCTACCCCTTCCCGGGTTACAATCGCTCACTCTCATCCCTCGGAGTCCCTCCCCTTCGAAGTTCTCTTCGTTCGCGGCCACGTCCCTCGGCAGCATCAGGCGCACGACTCTGCAATGCTCCTTCGCATCTCTTGCCTTGAAGTCTACTTCCTCCAGCTTCACTCCAAGCTCCTCGTCCGACGGTCCCTCGGATGCTCCAAGCGCACGACTTCTGCAAAGCTATCCTTCACCGACTCAAGGCACGTGTCATGAGATGTGAAACTCGCCACGACTCCATGTGTGAATTACTAAGTCCTGCATGACATCAACGCACATATCAAATCAACATAACACCCTAACTTAAACCCTTTGCCACACACATCAAAACCATATCATGGCAAGAGATTGCCCTAACAAGTTGGAGTAGTAGGAAGCAACATTGTGTTGCTTTATCAACCACCGAAGCCTAATATGTGGCTATGGGTGGTTGTGTAGCTTAATTACTTTGGATGAGACATACTCTTGTGGACTATGAGCTACACTACTCTAACATTAAAGTTTATTGTGACAATGTGAGTACCATCAACTTGACGAAAAATCTGGTACATCACTCTAGGACCAAGCACATTGAAGTGAAACATCACTTCATAAGAGATCATGTGGCAAGAGGGGACATTGAACTTAATTATGTATAATCTAAGTCCAACCTTGCCGATATCTTCACCAAAGCTATTCCCGAAATTGAAATTTCATCATTAAGGAGAGAGCTTGGTATGTGCTTTGTAGAGTAAATTTCTAGGTTTGCATGATCTCATATTCATATGTTAGTCTTATACCTTGATGCATCTCACAAAAGCCTTAAGAAACGTTGATTTTTGTATTGAGACACTTAGAAATATGTGAGATGATAGGGAAGGTGTACTTGGCTCATCATGCTTGTTATGATGCATTACTATGAGCCAATGACACACCTAGAGACATGAATACCTTATGGATCAATCATTGGGAAGGCTTGTATTCAAGTAATGAATACATAGCTCTAAGAACATGGTTGGAAATTCCAAATCATATATATTTTAAACTATATTCATCATATTTTGAAAAACAGTTTTCAAGTGGAACACAAAAGTGATACAAAGTTTGCAAAATCTTTAGAACTTTTGTTAGGTTCCAAGTTTGTATCAATCCTGAAATCTGGAAAACATATATTTTTTAAACTATTTTTCCTTAATAAAGTATGATTCCAGAAATGTGTACGCAAAATTTCATAATTTTTCGAGATTTCTAGAATTTCTAACGCATTTCTGAAGTTGGGCTGAAAAGGCTGAAATTTCAATTTCAGACGTAGCAGTCGACTGGTTCAGAAACCAGTCGACTGATACACTGTGTTTTCTGATAATTAGCTCCATTTTCTGATATTTAGTGTATCTTTGATGTCCTAAAACTATAGTATGATAATATTGAGTATAAAGGAAGTTTTAGGACTGTTTACTGCAATTTTTTAGGGGGAGTTTCATAAATTACATCTTTTTCATCCCTAAAACTTCCATTGTTGGTGCAAAGTTAGGACTTAATTTTTGAATTTTTGTTATGCCTTGCTTCAAATATTATTTACACATCATGAGGCATATCTTGGATTAAGGGGGAGTTTAATATGAATCTTATACCTTAGTCGAAGATACAACAATGTTAATTCTTTCATTTATGAATCTTTCTCTTTTTGATGTATGTCAAAGGGGGAGAAGGAATGTTAAAGTTAGAATTGAAAATATGATTATGTGTGTATCTTTAAAAGACCTAACTTAAATGATTGCCAAACATCAAAAAGGGGGAGATTGTTGGTGCAACAATTCTCCAAGCATTTATATGTTTTGATGTTTGGATAATCATCTAAGTTAGGCAATGCTTTGTGATCTAATTGCGAATATGTTTAAGTGACAGGAAAATTCAAGGATGAAGACTTGATAAAAGAGAAGTCCAAGTATGATATTGGCAAGGAAAGTCCAAGGGACGGACTTGGCAGCATAAGACCAAGCGTGTAGTCTTGGCAGAGTAAAGTCCAAGTGATTATTGGCAAAGGAAGACCAAGTATGATCTTGGCAAGGGAAGTCCAAGGGATGGACTTGGCAGCGTAAGACCAAGCTTGTAGTCTTGGCAGCATAAAGTCCAAGTGAACCTTGGCAAAAGAAGTCCAAAGTAAAGTCTTGGCAGCATAAGTCCAAGCTTGTAGTCTTGGCAGCATAAAGTCCAAGCATTTGGCAACCCAAGACATGACGAAACCGAAAGAAGCACTTAGAAGCAAAGCACAAAGGATGAACAAGTCGAAGACTCGGAGGGATCCTGGAGGCGCAAGGCTTAATGAGGAGCTAGAAGGTTGAGTCTAGGTCTAGGGTGTAAAATCAAGTGTGAATTACTCATACTTGATGAGTATCACGATCGATACAATGTATCGATCGACCGTCAGTGCTCGGCGAGTCAGTGAAACCACGACCTTCGATACTTTACTTGACGGTGGCGATCGATGTTGTCACGATCGCCAACAAGGGCGATCGATCAAGACAAAATGAGCACAGAGTGTAGTCACACTCGACTGCAGCCTACGATCACTCGACTGATCACTTGGTCATTGGAAATTGCAGCTACGAATCTCTACGGATCTGTTGGTTCAGAAGTCGTTGGCTTCGGCGACAGTCGACTGATGGTAAGCATCAGTCGACTGGTTGGAGCCCAATGGGAAAAACAACCCCTCTTCTATAAGAAGGGGCCTTGGGGAGCTTGGTGAAGCTAGTGCTCTCAATCCTAACTACACCCTTGTGCTCACCAAGCTTTCCCAAGTGCTTTAGTGATTCTAAACCTCCTCTTCTCTAGCTTTTAATCTTCCATCATTGTAAAGAAGAGGAGAGCATTGTAAACAAGGTTTCTCCACCTTGGTTCATCCAAAGGAGAATATAGTGAAGCTTGGCTAGGACTAATCCACCTTTCGGATTACCGTGGAGTAGGAGCGTCATCTCCGAACCACGTACATTGGGTGTTAGCTTTGTTTCTTGTTCTTATTTGTGTTTATATTTATATTGCTTCCGCTAACGTTTTTGTAGAAATGAAGAAAGGCTAATCACCCCCCTCTAGCCATTACAAAGATCCTAACAAGTAGAACCACCCGATGGTGTAAAAACCAATGGATGCAAGTGGATCTACAAGAGAAAGAAAGGAATAGATGGGAAGTTTGAGACCTTCAAAGCGAGGCTTGTTGCGAAGGGGTATACTCAGAAAGAGGGTATCGATTATGAGGAGACCTTTTCACCGGTAGCCATGCTTAAGTCTATCCGGATTCTCTTATGCATAGCAGCTCATATGGATTATGAGGTGTGGCAGATGGAAGTCAAGATAGCTTTCCTTAATGGAAGTCTTGAGGAAAACATCTACATGAAGCAACCAGAGGGATTCATTGCTAAGGGAAAAGAGCATCTTGTATGTAAGCTTAATTGGTCCATTTATGGATTGAAACAAGCTTCGAGGTCTTGGAACATCCGGATTGATGAGGTGATCCAGTCTTATGGATTTATTCAAAGTCCGGATGAGTCTTGAGTATACAAGAGATGTGACGGAAAAGTAGTGGTATTTCTTGTACTATACATAGATGACATTTTGTTGATTGGCAATAATATCAAGGTGTTATCGGACGTAAGGGTATGGTTGTCTAAACAATTTGATATGAAGGAATTGGGGGCGGTGGGACACATCCATAGGATCAAGGTTATAAGGGATCGCAGGAAAAGGATGTTGTGCTTATCCTAAGCTTCATACAAAGACATGATTATGGAGCATTTTAGCATGCAGAACTCCAAGAAGGGTTTTCTACCTTTCAGGCATGGAGTTCCTTTATCTAAGGAGATGTGTCCTAGATCATCTGAGGAGAGAGAGGAGATGAAGGCGGTTCCTTATGCTTCGGCAGTAGGAAGCCTCATGTATGCGGTGCTCTGTACGAGACCAGATATCTTCTTTGTCGTGGGTATGGTCAGCAGATATCAGAGTAATCTAGGACAGGGACATTGGACTACGGTAAAGCATATATTGAAGTACCTAAGAAGGACTAGGAATTATATGCTGGTTTATCGGACATACCAATTACTCCCTGTGGGTTACACGGATTTCGACTTCCAATCTGATAGGGATAACAGTAAGTCTACCTCAGGTTTTGTGTTTACTTTGGGAGGTGGAGCCATTGTATGGAGGAGTGTCAAGCAGAAATACGTGGTGGACTCCACCATGGAAGCTAAGTATGTGGCAGCCTCTGAGGCAGCCAAAGAAGCTGTATGGCTCAGGAACTTCCTGATGGACTTGGATGTGATTCCTGGTTTGCCCAAAACTAACACAATTTATTGTGATAATAGTGGTACAGTTGCAAACTCGATGGAACCTGAGCCCATAAGGCTAGTAAACACATTGAGCGTGAGTACCACCTGATACGAGAAATCGTAAAGAGAGGAGAAGTTGTTGTGGTCAAGATTGCATCAGAGGATAACCTGGCAGATCCTTTCACTAAGGCCCTTCCGGCGAGAGCTTTTGATAGGCATGTGGAGGGAATGGGAATCATATGTATGACAGTTTGAAGACAGGATAGTCTTTTAGTATAAATGGGAGATTGTAGGGATGTATACTGAAAAGTCTATTTTTTTTATGATCATCTTTATTTTGAAATAAGAATCACATGATCATTGTTTGCATATTTTTATGGTTATGCAATATTGTCTAATACTTTACATTGTAGATAACGTGGTGTGTGGTATCACATAGGAGATCATGTTATCGACCCCTTGAAAAGTATAAGTAAAGGCTCACAACCGAGATGGCTTTGGACAAACCATCGGAATGGTTATAGTGTGATTTGGTATTGTTTTATCTTGACCATAGAATCACACTAGTGCACTTTGTGTGTATTGAGCAGGACCGACTTAGAGGTGATTCGATTTATTGCTGACTACATAATTGAATCGGACCTCAGATATTATTTAGTACATGATCTTAATCCCGATATAATAATGGGCACATATACTTAGTACTCATCTCTTTGATTTACCAATGGGTGATATTTATAGATTAAATCGATAGGCTCGGTAAGTTGAGAGATGATATTATTTATATGGTGTGCTGTTGATTATAGGAGAAAACCGTGTCCTATATATTAGGATGATGATGTCCCCTTGAGGAGCTCATAAGGTTCATCATGTAAACCCTGCAAGTGGACTTGGTCCGGCATGATGAAAAGGTTGAGTGGTACTACTCAAGGAGTTAGATGTTGATTAATTAATGGTCAGTAAATTAATTAATTAATGGACATTCGAGATCTTAAACACGGGGAGAAAATGTACAAATAATATATGGAGCCCATATTATCATATGGGGGTTGGTGAGGTAGATCAATGATGAACCTTTAGTGGATTGGATCATTATTAGTGGATCGGACTTTATGTGGGCTTGATCCATGGGTGGCCAAGACCCAACTCCTCCTCATGGTCCCTAATGTAGCCTATTAACACCTCATGATGCTTAGATCCAATGGATAGAAACAAAACTCTAAGATCCATAGGTAGAGATTAAATCTCTAAGATCCGACGGTTGAGATTAAATCTCTAGATCCGATGGTTGAGATTAAATCCCTAGAACCAATGGATGAGATTAATTCATGACTTATCCCTAACTCTATAAAAGGATGTCAACGGTGTTGGCATGGGATAATTGATGAGAGATAGGGTTTTTGGGCGGCAAGGAAGAGGAATCCTTGTTGAGATAGGATTAGGATTAGCGTTTAGAGGCAAGGGTGGCTACAAATAAGGAAGGTATTCTTCTCTTCTTCTTCCTCTTTTGACCAACGTCCAGCACCTCTCCAGCCTCTTTTCCAGCCTTGGCCGGTCACCAAAAGCTCCCTTCTCCTTCTCCTTTGGTGGTGGAAACAAGATATAGGGATTCCCTTGGTGTCTTGGTTGTTTTCCACCATCTTCTCCTTCACCTAGTTGGCCGGCGGCAAGGATAGTTTTAGTTCCTTGTTGGTTGTTTCTAGAGAGGAGAAAAACCTTGTTTCTATTCTTCCTCTTGCTTTGGAAGAGAAAGGAAGGAAGATTTGTGATCTTGGAGCTTCGACTTTTGGTAGATCGTCGCCCACAGGACGTCCAAAAGGAGGAAAGACATACATTAGAAGATCAAGAGGTATATCTATTCTCTTTTCTCTTTTGTTTGTTGCTTGTTTTTGTTTTTTAATTATAAGCATGTTATAAATCTGTAAATGGATAAATAATACTTGGATCTCGAGCATAAACACAAAAATCGGCGATCCGGACATCATCTATTTCGCGGCTACTCGTAGAATAGAGGATGGTCGCTTGAACAACTAGTTTGTTCAAGTGACCTCTCTAAATGAATAGCACGACGATGACTTGGTCGTTTGTGCAATCCCTTTTGTCTAGGATTAAATTTTTTAATCCAGGGACATCGAAGGGATCACCATGGACAAGCTACCAAGGTGAAGTGGGAAGCGAAGTTTACCCTCACGGACTGGATAAGCAAAACCCTTCACTTACATACACTCACTCACACGAGCTTACCTCAAAACTCCACAGATTAAGCTCAAATGAGCTCTTGCGATGCAACCAACACCACCAAACAATAATACTCCTTCTCGACAACAAGTCGGAGGCAGAGAAACCTCTTACAATGATTACAATAGTTATACAAAGTAAAACAAGAAATTACAAATCAAATACAACAAAAGAATGCAAAGAACACTTTACAAATGATCTTTTGGAAGCATGCTTGATTAGTTGCTTGAGCTACACTTGGAGACCCTGAATTACACTAGCAAATCACCCCAAATTGATCTAAGGAACCTTAGCCAAATCCTTCTCCACGAGCTACTTTTATAACCTGTATTTGGGCTGGATTTTGCCTTTCAGTCGACTAATCGAGACCATCAGTCGACTACTACTGTAGTCGTTGTCTCAAAACGGCCTGAGCCATGTTGGATAAGTTCTAATTGATAGATCATCAGTCGACTGATCATCCCCATCAATCGATTAATCGAGTCATCACTCGACTATCAAACCCTAATAGCTGAATCAGAAACATTTTATTCCCAAAAACTTGACCATCAATCGACTGCCCTACATATCAATCAACTGATCAGGCTATCAATCGACTGCTAGAACATTTACTACAGTTGAACACTAGTCTACTTTTCATAATATCAGTTGACTAATAACCTAATGCCCTCATACTTGCAAGACCATCCTTACCCTAGACTTAAGCCTTCTACCCACCTCTGTCAGCCTCACGCCTATCTGATCCCTCAAAGACATCCATGACTTGTTCATCCATACGCTAGCCTTCAGGTGCTTCCATCATCTATTGTCATGCTAATGTTGTCTACACCGCCTAGGCACATTGGGATTACACTGCCAAGGCTCTCGCTTGGACTTTTAGCTGCCAATATCACCACTTGGACTTCTCTTGTCAACCCATGTTGGACTTTCCAATTGCCAAGACTCAATCTTGAACTTTCCCTTGCCAAGACCCATGCTTGGACTTTCCATGCCAACCCATGTTGGACTTTCCCCATCATATGGTCAACCCCATGTCAACCATATAGTCAAACAATGGTCAAACCATCGTTAAACATCCAAAATACCACTCGAGTTAAATTCGAGTCTAGTCAATCATGACCCGGGTTGATTGCACCAACAATCTTCTCAAACCATTGTCAAACATTAAAACACTACTCGAGTCTGGTCAATCATGACCTGGGTCGATTGCACAAACATATTTGACCCTTTACTTGAATTTTGCATCTTCCTAGGGGTATTTTCAAGTTATTCAAGCCTTGACCTCAAAAATTGATTTTCAAACTCTAATTTTTCTAATTTATTGGGCCCATTATTTCTTTGAATTGATTTGTTCTTTCTAGGCTTATGTCTAGAATTTTTGGAGTTAATGTCTAGATGATCTTCTATCTTCCTAAAACTTTCCTTAAGTAGGGTTTTTCTAGCGACATTAGTCCCAAAATTTGCCTTAGTTGTAATATTGATATGGTTAGCCCCTAAACAATACACCCTATTTATAGCATGCTCTTTATGATAAATTGCAAGATTACTTCTTGTTTGGGTAATCAACTCATGTATGATGTGGTTTTGATGTGTGTGAAAAAGGGTTTAAGTTAGGATGTTTATGTTGATTTGAAATGTGTGTTTAAGTTGTGGAGGACTTAGTAAATCACACATGAGTTATCTTGATGATAGCATTGGTGGGTTCACCATCTTATGGCTCGGGTCCTTGAGTTGGTGAAGGATGACATTGCGGAACCCATGCTCTTGGTGCATCCGAGGGTCCCCTAACTGCTCCTAACCCTAGGATATGCTTTAGAATGTTTTGGAAAGGGTGAAAATCCATTGGATATGGATTAGGAGAGTTGTTAGGGTGATGTATCGATTTTAAGGTGTGGGAAATTTCAATGTTGAACTTTTAACCTTATTTTTGATGGTTTTGTGTTCCTATAGGCTTAGGGACTTCCCAAGGACATTATTGGTGCAATGGTCGAGGGGGTGCAAGCCTTTAGGGGGAGGTATCTGTTGGTACAGTAGGCACCTAAGTCGAACTTGAGTTTTGATTATAGAAAATGATACAATGTTAAGCTCATTTTGTTATCTCACGAGCTAAATCAAGTGTGTAGAAAAGTACTAAAGCTAGAGCTGTAGGTCAACGACACCCAGAGGAAGCCGTGGTGGTCAGGCGAGACCGAGATGACTTCGGAGGGAGCTGAAGGAATCAGGTGGAAGATCGGAAGCAGAAGTTACAAGGTAATTGTTGAGGTAAGTTTGTGTGAGTGAGCGCAAGGAAGGTCGTGTCCTCTGTACGGGGACGTTCTTAGGCGACGATCCAACCAAGACCTCCCATGGAAGGTCTAAGTCGAGATCGGATGGTATATGACCATTTGATTTACTTATATTAACTGTATTTTCGAGCTAACTTTTCGTTGTAGTTGGAAAACCTGCCATCAGTCGACTGAGGGCTTGTATCAGTCGACTGATACATCTAGCAGTCGACTGGTAAGGGTAGCAGTCGACTGTTGGTCAAGGATCACTTCGAGGAGAGTCAAAGCTTATCTCTATTTTTGAATGGATAGGAGGCTTGCTCTCATTGGATGAAGATGTGAACGTCTAGGGTTTCCAAGGCTATAAAAGTAGGGGTTCTCCACCCCATTTCCATTATCAAAAGTTCTCCAAAAAGCCTCCGCTACGATACTCTTCTATGACGACCTTACGACGACGAAGTGCTACTGCATCTCCGACAGCAAGTGTCTAAATTTCATTTCTTTATTAGTCGTTGGTATTTTCCTTATTGTCTTCTTTATTTCTATATCTATCGTGCTTTAATCGTAACAAGGAAAGGGGGAGTGTCTCTCTACCTTGATCTTTTCATATTGATTGTATTCGCTTACTCCTACCTCTAATGAGGAGGAGTGTTTTTAGTGCTTTGCCCTCCGTACGCGGTCTAGCACCATTAGGACCTTGGACTAGCAGCCGAAGACTTTGAACCAAGTAAAAACAAATGAGTATTATTTTCTTTCTACTGCATTTACTCTCACTTACATTTTATATCGAACGAACGAAAATTGTCTTGCGCTATTCACCCCCTCTAGAACTCTAATCGATCCAACAGTATCCATCATGGGATGATGGATGTTATTTTTCATCATGAGGGGGAGAAATGGGAATTTGAGATACCCAATTTGGAAATTGGGAGAGTTTGTAGGATTGCCTCTCTTAAGTGATTTGGGACTTATCACTAGGAAGATTGTAGACATCCTAGATGTTTTTGGACCAAGGGGGGAGATTGTAAGATCTCATTGGATATGAGACATTGACCTCCTTGGGGTGAAACTTTTTGATGTATGTAAAAAAGGGGGTGAAAGTTAAATTGCCAAATTGGAATAATTGGTAAGGGAATTTGAGTTAGGGGCCTAACTCAAGGGTGTTTTTGTCAAACATCAAAAAGGCGGAGATTGTTGGTACAATCTGTTGGTGCAGTAGGCACCTAAGTCGAACCTGAGTTTTGATTATAGAAAATGATACAAAGTTAAGCTCATATTGTTATCTCACGAGCTAAATCGAGTGTGCAGAAAAGTGCCAACGCTAGAGCTGAAGGCTAGCGACACCCAGAGGAAGTCGTGGTGGTCGGACGACACTCGAGTGACTTCGGAGGGACCCAAAGGAATCGAGTGGAAGGGCGAAAGCGAAAGCGACACACTAAGTATCAAGGTAAAGCTCGTGTGTGTGAGAGTAAGAGAGGTTGTATCCTTCTTAGGGGGGATGACCTTAAGCTTAGATCCGACCAAAGACATCCTATAGATGGTCTAGGTCAAGATCGGACGGTCAGCGGTCGTCGAAATAATATATTTATTAAGCTAACTTTGCCCTGCAACAAGCATCACCGACCGCTACTGAGGACTCGATCGTCCATCGATCATTGCTGCGGTCGACTGATCGGCCCGATCGCCATCGATCGATCGATGATGGCCATCAGGATCAACTTTGAGGAGTCAAGGCTTATCACCTCATTTCAAGGGTGGTGGTGCTCAAATCTTATTTGATGAAGTTCCTCTCGAGAAGGGGCTCAAAGGCTATAAAATGAGGGCCTCTCCTAGGGTTTTCTCATCAATTCTAAGTGCACAAAAGCCTTCGCAAAGCTACAACTCTGTGACAACGAAGTGCTATCTCTCCAACGCTTTAGGTTTGTTTGTTTATTTTTTTTTGTCGGTATAATCTTCGTTTCAGTTTATATTTTTCATATTAATTGTCTCGGAGTTTTTATCATAACAAGGAGAGGGGGAGTGTCCCTCTACCTCAAGCTTTGTGACTTTTTGTATTCGTTCAACTCCTACCTCCAAAGAGTAGAAGTTCGTTTAGTGTTTTGCCCTCCCTGCGTGGTCAAGGACCACTTGGGCCTTGGAGTAGTAGCTGAAAGCTATGAACCAAGTAAAAATTTACTTGTCTCTTTTAGTTTTCATTTACCTTTCCGCTGCATTTAATTGTCTACTCAATGAATTCGTATTAAAAAGTTTTATCGCTATTCACCCCCCCCTCTAGCGATCCGCTCGATCCAACAATTGGTATCAGAGCCGGGGGTGCTAAGATTTAGTGAAACCACCAATCTAGCTTTCTACGGATTTTTTTTCCATTTATTTTCTGTTTAATTTCGATTTTTTTTATTTTCATTGGTGTAGTCTTTCTTCTCCCACACTACTAATCCAAGACGCGAGTCTTGGGACATTTTCATTGTTTGTGGTTTTATGTTTTTCTTCTGCTTCATTCTTTTGTCTTTTTTTGTTTCAATGGCCCATCTCTAGGGTTTTAGCACCGTCCGACCTCCGTTTTACAATGGAGATGACTTTCATTATTGGAAGGGTCAGATGGAATGCTTTCTTAAAACCCAAATCGAGAAGTGGATCATAATCCAAACGAGATTCACACTTCTGACTAACGAAGTGGGTCAATCCTTGGATTATGACCAATGGACCAATGCGACAAAAAGACAAGTCGAAGTCGATGCCAAGGCAACTCAAATCCTCCAATGCGGCTTGTCCAAGGAGGAGCATAATCGCGTCGGCCCCTTCATCAATGCAAAGGACCTTTGGACAAAGCTAGTGGAGCTACACGAAGGGATCGATGAAGCCAAGGTATGTAAGCGTGATCTTTGGTATCCAAAGGACTTGACCTCCTACTTGGATCGCAAAGGGTCGTGTACAATAAGGTCGGACTAGGGTTTTGCTCAAATGCGACCAACAAGTCGTATATGTCGATTGTAATTCGACATAAAAAATGTGTCCAAGCATGGGTCCCTAAGACCACCTTGATTTCAAACATAGGATCAAACCAGTACTAGGTTCCCAAGGACCAAATCCACTATGTGGAGAGACCGAACCGATTCTACGGTCCAGGGGGAGACAGTACAAAACTTGTTTATATTTTAACTTAAAAATTGCATGCTTAGGTTTTTTATTTAGTTTGATTTTTATTTTTAGAATGGTTAGATAGGACTATAACTCGTCAATACTTGATAACATAGTACCAGGACATAGCGAGATGATAGTAGACTAGGAAAGCGAAGTCTTCTGTATTCGGGCTAGATAAGGCGTATCTAGTTCGGTGCACTTGACCGAGTGGAACTAGGTGAAGCTACCTCGCCGTATCCTAGACTAGTTAGACCAGGAAGTGGTCTTAAGTGAGTCAAGTCTCTATTTTCTTGAAAATGGCTTTGTCTAAGGAAGTGGTCGTTGTTCCAATCAAAGAAGGTCGTTGTGCCTCGCCAGGACCTGGAAGCCATGATCTTGAAAAGGTGACTTGATGAGCCTAAGGTCAAATCCGAATCTAACGCAAGGTTGACAATCATTCAAATCATTAAATTTAAAAAGTAAAATTGGAAGTCATCTCACAAGAACATATAGGGTTAACATGTTTGATCATGTAGACATTGGTGAGATGATTTAGGTTAATAATCTTCAACCAATCTTTAATAAATCCAATGTGCGATCCAACTATCTTGCATGTAGGATCAATGGATGTTGGACAATGCTTGCTCCCGACACATGATCGGGGATCAACTCAAGTTTTCGAAGCTTCGATTCAAACGACAAGGATCGGTAGTCTTCGGAAATAACGACAAGCTCAAAATCATCGGATCAGGTGATATTGAGCTCAAATCTAACTTTATTATTCAAAATATCTTATTGGTAGAAAATTTTCAATATAATTTACTTAGTGTAAGCCAATTGTGTGATAATAACTATAAGGTCATATTTCTAGAAAATGAATACGTAATTAATACAAATGAAACTTCTAAAACAATCCTTAAGGGAACTAGAAATAAAAATATTTATACTATTAATTTAACTAACTCCTCAACCAAGTGTCTTTTGACATAGCAAGAGGAATCATGGTTCTGGCACCGACGACTCGGTCACTCACACCCAAGACTCATCCACAGGATGAGTCAGAGTGACTTAGTCAAAGGTTTGCCAAACCTCAATAACTTGAATAATAAAATATGTAATGTTTGTCAACAAGATAAATAATCTAGGACACAACATCAATTAACTAATCAAGAACGAACCAAAAGTGTTCTTGAGCTCCTACACATGGATCTATTTGATTCACACAGAGCTAAGTCACTTAATCGGAGTAAATTTTGCTTAGTCGTAATTGATGACTATTCTAGATTTACTTGGGTTAGGTTCATCAAACACAAAAGTGATACCCTAGATCAATTAATCAATCTATTTAAACTAATAGAAAATCAATAAAATCTTAAAATCAAAAGACTTAGGACTGATCTTGGTGGTGAATTTGAGAACCACATGTTTACATAATTCTGTAACCTAAATGGATACCACCATGAGTTCTCTTGCCCTAGAACTCCACAACAAAATGGTCTAGAAGAACGTAAAAATAGAACCCTACAAGAAGCCTCTAGGACAATGTTAAACGAGTATAACCTACCCGATAGGTTCTGGGCAGAAGCCGTAAGTACGACATGCTATGTCCAAAATAGGATCCTTTTGGTAAAGAGGCACCTTAAGACCTCATACGAGATTTATCATGATAAAATACCTAACATCAAGTACTTTAGGGTATTTGGGTGTAAGGTACATATCCTAAACACTAAGGATTACCTAGGAAAATTTACATCCAAAACCTCGATCGGAATCTTTCTAGGATACTCGACTACAAGTAGAGCTTATAGAGTATATAACCATGACACCCTTAGAGTCGAAGGGACTATCAATGTAGTATTTTATGAAGGAGACGAATCTACAAAACCCTCAGCAACCCCAATTAGTGAGTCGATTCATACCAGACTCAACTCAGATCTAGAGATCAAGTCTAGTATTAATCCTGACCTAAGTCAACCAAGTCATTCTATTGACCAAGTGGCAGATGACTCTAACCAAACTAGGTCTCAAATGAGTCATCCTTTTGATCAAGTGGTAGATGACCCAAACCCAAACCCAAATCAAACTAGGACTCAAATGAATCATCCTATCGACCAAGTGATAGGTGATCCAAGCCTAGGAGTTCAAACTAGAGCCTCAAAGAGAAATCTTAGTCAAATCTCCTTGATTTCCAAAATTGAACCCAAAACTATTGACCAAGCTCTTCTTTATCCCGATTGGATTATTGTAATGCAAGAAGAGCTAGCTCAATTTGTAGGGATGTATACTGAAAAGTCTATCTTTTGTATGAACATCTTTATTTTGAAATAAGAATCAAATGATCATTGTTTGAATTTTTATGGTTATGCAATATTGTCTAATACATAACATTGTAGATAACACGGTGTGCGGTGTCACACGGGAGATCATGTTATCGTCTCCTTGTAAAGTATAAGTAAAGGCTCACAACCGAGATGGTTTTGGACAAACCATCAGAATGGTTGTAGTGTGATTTGGTATTGGTTTGTCTTGACCATAGAATCACACTAGTGAACTTTGTGTGTATTGAGCAGGACCGACTTAGAGGTGATTTGATTTATTATTGACTACATAATCGAATCGAACCTCAGATATTATTTAGTACATGCTCTTAATCCCGATATAATAACGGGCACATATACTTAGTATTCATCTCTTTGATTTACCAATAGGTGAGATTTATAGATTAAATCGATAGGCTCAGTAAGTTGGGAGATGATATTATTTATATGGTGTGTCGTTGATTATAGGAGGAAACCATGTCCTATATATTAGGATGATGATGTCCCCTTGAGGAGCTCATAAGGTTCATCAAGTAAACCCTACAGGTGGACTTGGTCCGACATGATGATAAGGGTGAGTGGTACTACTCATGGAGTTAGATGTTGCTTAATTAATGGTCAGTAAATTAATTAATCGATGGACATTCGAGATCTTAAACACGGAGAGAAAATGTATAAATAATATATGGAGCCCATATTATCTTATGGGTGTTGGTGAGGTAGATCAATGATAATCCTTTAGTGGATTGGATTATCATTAGTGGATCGGACTTTATGTGAGCTTGATCCATGGGTAGCAAAGATCCAACTCCTCCTCATGGTCCCTAATGTAGCCTATTAACACCTCATGTAGCTTAAATCCAAAGGATAGAAACAAAACTCTAGATCCAAAGGTAGAGATTAAATCTCTAGATCCGACGGTTGAGATTAAATCTCTAGATCCGACGATTGAGATTCAATCCCTAGAACCAATGGTGGAGATTAAAAGGAGGCTTATCCCTAACTCTATAAAAGGAGGGCAAGGGGTTGGCATGGAGAACAATTTAAGAGAAGCTAGGGTTTTGGATGTTGGCGGCAAGGCATAAGAGCTAGGGTTTGGGCTTGGGCGGCACCTAATAAGGAAATATTTTCCTTGTGTTGTTCTTCTTCCCCAAGCTGCCGCCGCCCTTGGAGTTCCTTCTAGCCCTTGGCCGGCATTCAAAACAGGTCCTCTCCTTCTCCTTGGCCGGTGGAACAAAAGTTTAGGGTCCTCCCTTGAAGCTTTTGGCCGGCCACTCTCAATCTCCTCTTCCTTCTTGGCCAGCGGCAAGCTTCCTCCTTGGAAGTAATTGGTTGGTCAAAAGAAGGAATAGAGCTTTGTTTCTATTCTTCCTCTTACTTTGGAAGAGCAAGAAAGAAAGATTTGCGATCTAGGAGCTTCAACTTTTGGTAGATCGTCGCCCACACGACGTCCGAAAGAAGGAAGGTCATACATTAGAAGATTGAGAGGTATATCGATTCTCTAATTTTTATATGTTACAAGTTTGTATTTGTTTTTTCAATTATGAGCATGATATAAATCTGTTTGTGGCTAAATAATACTTGGATCCCGAACATAAACACAAAAATCGGCGATCTGGATATCGTCTATTCCGCGGCTGCTCGTAGAATAGAGGTTGGTCGCTTGAACGACGAGTTCGTTCAAGTGACCTCTCTAAACGAATAGAACGATGATGACTTGGTTGTTTGAGCAATCCCTTTTGTCTAGGATTAAATTTTTTTAATCCGGGGATATCGATGGGATCGCCATGAACAAACAACCAAGGTATAGTGGGAAGCGATGTTTCCCCTCACAGACTCGATAAGCAAAACCCTTCAATTGGTATCAGAGCCAAGGTTTCCGGTTTTGTGTGTTTAGGATTCGGCTAATTTTTATGCACTTTTCATATATTATATGTGTCGGATAATATTAGGATATGCGTAGTTTAACTCTTTGCTTGCAGGCATAAGATCCGACTATTATGGCCATATGTGTGTATGTGATTGTATGTGTATATTTTGTTGAATCCTCGTGGTTGACGAGGCTAGTATTTAATTTTTTATAAATTAGATACAACATTGTTTAGCCACTCTTTATTTTATTTTACTTTCGATCTAGATTTCATGTACACTCCCTCGTGGAGTATAGAATCGATGGATGTAAATTAAAATAGGTTTTAGTCTCGGCTCGGATCTCCGGATGGCTTGTACATGGCGTAGGAGGAGTGGACGAGAAGGCGTTGCGACGGGAGACATATTGAAGACAAAAGCCATAATAGTTGGAAAATAATTTATTTTTCATATTTATTGCTTTTTGTTTGATATGCATGTCGTAGGCTAGGAAAATTCCTCAATTTCAAATTACTAAGTGGGAGAGGTAATTTTTTAAAATTCCCAAGGCCTCCATTACGATTTGACAAGTGATGCAAACAAACGTGCATTTCGGCTTTGAGTGCCTTCCTCCCCATCGGATGAGTTTGTTTGCGGATCACAAGGTCAAATATGATTATAGGGAATTATCAAGGAGCGTGTGCACTTCCCCATCGGAAGGCACATAATCCGAGATAATTACCTTGGTACCGAGTAATAGTGAACACTTAGATACAAATATAAGTATCCCCCCATCGGAGTCACTACTTTTATTTGTAGGGACAAAGAGGAACCAACTATTAATTTTACTTGTCAAAAAGTTATGTTGACAAGATAGTAAAATTAATGGGGAAAATCTCCTCTTACAAATGTAGAATTCATATACGTCCACACTATCGTGGCATACGCTATTCTCTGTGTTTTGAGGTGTTGGTTGATTTTAAAATTTTATTGTTTGACGAATCAATAATTTTTTGAATCTAATGTTTTGATTTATGTGATTCTTAGGATTTCTTTCAAAATGACTTTCAACCCACTTGCTTTGATACTGAAAGAGAACAATCTTACTGGACCCAACTATGTTGATTGGAAGAGGAATCTTGACATTGTCTTGACTACTGAGGAATACAAATATGTACTCCTCGAAGAGTGTCCTCCTAAGCCTACAGAAGATTCTGGAGAAATGGAGAGAGAGAGTTAGAAGAAGTGGGTAAAGGCCGATGATATGGCGCTGTGTTACATTTTGGCATCTATGTCAAATGTGCTACAACATCAGCATCAAGCCATGCCCACAACTTATGACATGATGCTCAATCTCAAAGAACTTTTTGGACACCAGAATCAGGCTGCGAGGCAAGAAGCCATGAGAAACTTGATGATGACCACCATGATCAAGGGAACACCCGTAAGGGATCATGTTCTCAAGATGATGACTCATTTGAATGAGTTGGAAGTCCTCGGAGCTGAGATCGATGGGGAAACCCAGGTCGATATCATTCTCCAGTCTCTACCTAGGAGTTTTGAGCAGTTTTGCCTCAACTACAACATGAACAAGAAGAGGTTATATTCGTTGGCGGAGCTTCTGATAGAACTCCAAGCGGCAGAGGGGCTATTTCGTCAGAGTGATCAGGCACATGCCATGGTGACCCAAAATGTATCTACTTCTAAGCCGAAAGGCAAGAAGAAGAAGAAACAAATAGGGGCAAAGGCAGTGGGAGGTACTCAGGGAGGAGTGAAGAAGCCGAAAAGCAAGTGCTTCACTTGTAAGCAGACTCGACACTGGAAGAAGGACTGCCCCAACCGCAAGAACAAAGGTACATCTTTTGGTCTAGTCATTGAAACATGTTTAGCGGTGTTATCTACTGGCACCTGGCGTGTAGATATGGGAGCCACTGATCATGTCTGCAATACTTTGCAGGGGTTCCAGGAAACTAGATTACTGGATGAGGGGGAAATTACCGTATACTTGGGCGATGCCACGAAGGTGGAGGCTGTTGTAGTGGGAGATGTTCATTTATCTTTTGAGAAAACTAAACTTTTGGTTCTTAAGAATTGCATTTATGTACCCTTATTTAGAAAGAATTTAATTTCAGTTTCTAAAGTGTTTAAGGATGGATATTCTATTTCTTTTAATGACAGAGTTGTTATAAAAAGGAATAGGGACATTATCTATTCGGGTGCATTGATAGGAAATTTGTACACACTTGAACCAAAAGCTCCCACGATGCATATTTAAATTAATAACTCATCTTCTATTTCAAATAAGAGAAAAGAACCTTCGAAGATGAACCAAACATATCATTGGAATCTTAGGCTTGGTCATATAAACCTAAGCAGAATTCAAAGGTTGATAGCTGATGGACCTTTGGGTTCATTAGTGGTGGAGGATCTCCCAACCTACGAATCTTGCTTGGAGGGTAAGATGACCAAGAGGCCTTTTAAGGCCAAGGGGTATAGAGCCAAAGATGTGTTAGAATTGGTTCATTCTGATTTGTTTGGTCCTATGTCTATCTAGGCTAGAGGTGGTTTTGAGTATTTTGTCTCTTTTATAGACGATTACTCAAGATATGGATACATTTACCTGATACACCGTAAGTCTGAATTCTTTGACAATTTCAAAGAATTCAAGGCTGATGTGGAGAAACGTCAAGGTAAAAGTATCAAGACACTACGATCTTATCGTGGTGGTGAGTACCTCTTGGGAGAGTTTAGGAACTACTTATCAGAGGCTGGGATTCAATCCCAATTGACTGCACCTGGAACACCCCAGCAGAACGGTGTAGCAGAGCGAAGGAATAGGACTCTTATGGAGATCGTTAGATCGATTATGAGTTATTCTGAGTTGCCAGATTCGTTCTGGGAATATGCTCTAGATATGGCGGTGTACATTCTGAACTTGGTTCCATCTAAATCAGTGCCTTCTACTCCCACAGAGTTGTGGACTGGGCGAAAGCCTAGTCTAAGACATATTCGGATATGGGGGAGTCCAACACATGTGCTGAAGGCAGATGCTGGTAAGTTGGAACCTCGTACAGAAGTACGCATGTTCGTTGGGTATCCTAGAGGAACGAAGGGTGGTATGTTTTATAGTCCTAGAGATCATAAGGTGATCGTTAGCACGAACGCCATATTTCTAGAGGAAGACTATGTGATGAGCCACAAGCCCAAGAGTAAAATTATTCTGGAGGAATTAAAAGGGGAAGTCAATTCTTTAGTACCACCGGTACAAGAGGATATACCACATGTCACTGCACCGCGTGTCGCAGAGGATACACAGGAGATACCTCATCGTAGTGGGAGGGTTGTGAGACAGCTTGATAGATTCATGTTCTTGGGAGAATCTTCTGATTTGGTCCCTCTGATCCCTGGACATCTGACGAGGCAATCCAAGATAAAGATACAATATCTTGGCAAAGTGCAATGAATGCTGAGATTGAATCTATGGATTCAAATCAGGTCTAGGAGCTAGTAGAACCACCCGATGGTGTAAAAACCATTGGATACAAGTGGATCTACAAGAGAAAGAGAGGAACAGATGGGAAGGTTGAGTCCTTCAAAGAGAGGCTTGTTGCGAAGGGGTATACTCAGAAAGAGGGTATCGATTATGAGGAGACTTTTTTGCCAGTAGACATGCTTAAGTCTTTCCGGATTCTCTTATGCATAGCAGCTCATATGGATTATGAGGTGTGGCAGATGGATGTCAAGACAACTTTCTTTAATCGAATTCTTGAAGAAAACATCTATATGAAGCAACTAGAGGGATTCATTGCTAAAGGCAAAGAGCATCTTGTATGTAATCTTAATCGGTCCATTTATGGATTGAAGCAAGCTTCGAGATCTTTGAACATCTGATTTGATGAGGTAATCCAGTCTTATGGATTTATTCAAAGTCCGGATGTGTCTTGTGTATACAAGAGATGTGACAGAAACGTAGTGGTATTTCTTGTACTATACATAGATGACATTTTGTTTATTGGCAACAATATCAAGGTGTTATTGGACATAAGGGTATGGTTATCCAAACAGTTTTATATGAAGGACTTGGGAGAAGTGGGACACATCCTTGGGATCAAGGTTATAAGGGATCTTAGGAAAAGGATGTTTTTCTTATCCCAAGATTCATACATAGACACGATTATGGATCGTTTTAGCATGAAGAACTCCAAGAAGGGTTTTCTACCTTTCAGGCATGGAGTTCTTTTATCTAAGGAGATGTGTCATAGATCATCTGAGGAGATAGAGGAGATGAAGGCGGTTCCTTATGCTTCGGTAGAAGGAAGTCTCATGTATGCGATGCTATGTACGAGACCAGATATCTTCTTTGCCATGGGCATGGTCAGTAGATATCAGAGTAATCCAGGACAGGGACATTGGACTACGGTAAAGCATATATTGAAGTACCTGAGAAGGACTAGGTATTATATGCTGGTTTACCGGGCAGACCAATTACTCCCTGTGGGTTACACGGATTCTGACTTCCAATCTGATAGGGATAACAGTATGTCTACCTCAGGTTTTGTGTTAACTTTGGGAGGTGGAGCCATTGTGTGGAGGTGTGTCAAGCAGAAATGCGTGGCGGACTCCACCATCGAAGCTGAGTATGTGGCAGCCTCTAAGGTGGCCAAAGAAGTTGTGTGGCTCGGGAACTTCCTGATGGACTTGGATGTGATTCCTGGTTTGCTCAAAACTATCACAAGTTATTGTGATAATAGTGCTGTAGTTGCAAACTCGAAGGAACCACGAGCCCATAAGGCTAGTAAACACATAGAGCGCAGGTACCACTTGATAAGAGAAATCGTAAAGAGAGGAGAAGTTGCTGTGGCCAAGATTACATCAGAGGATAACCTGGCAGATCCTTTCACTAAGGCCCTTCCTGCCAGAGCTTTTGATAGGCATGTGGAGGGAATGGGAATCTGATGTATGGCAGTTTGAGGATAGCATAGTCTTTTAGTATAAGTGGGAGATTGTAGGGATGTATACTGAAAAGTCTATCTTTTGTATGAACATCTTTATTTTGAAATAAGAATCACATGATCATTGTTTGCATTTGTATGGTTATGCAATATTGTCAAATAAATTACATTGTAGATAACATGGTGTATGGTGTCACACGGGAGATCATGTTATCGGCTCCTTGTAAAGTATAAGTAAAGGCTCACAACCGAGATGACTTTGGATAAACCATCGGAATGGTTGTAGTGTGATTTGGTATTGATTTGTCTTGACCATAGAATCACACTAATGTACTTTGTGTGTATTGAGCAGGACCGACTTAGAGGTGATTCGATTTATTGCTGACTACATAATCGAATCAGACCTCAGATATTATTTACTACATGCTCTTAATCCCGATATAATAACGGGCACATATTCTTAGTATTCATCTCTTTGATTTACCAATAGGCTAGATTTATAGATTAAATTGATAGGCTCGGTAAGTTGGGAGATGATATTATTTATATGGTGTGCCATTGATTATAGGAGGAAACCATGTCCTATATATTAGGATGATGATGTCCCCTTGAGGAGGTCATAAGGTTTATCATGTAAACCCTGCAGGTGGACTTGGTTCGGAATGATGAAAAGGTTGAGTGGTACTACTCATGTAGTTAGATGTTGATTAATTAATGGTCAGTAAATTAATTAATCGACGGACATTCGAGATCTTAAACACGGGGAGAAAATGTACAAATAATATATGGAGCTCATATTATCTTATGGGGGTTGGTGAGGTAGATCAATGATAATCCTTTAGTGGATTGGATTATCATTAGTGGATCGGACTTTATGTGGGCTTGATCCATGGGTGGCCAAGATCCAACTCCTCCTCATGGTCCCTAATGTAGCCTATTAACACCTTATGAAGCTTAGATCCAAAGGATAGAAACAAAACTCTAGATCCAAAGGTAGAGATTAAATCTCTAGATCCGACGGTTGAGATTAAATCTCTAGATCCGACGGTTGAGATTAAATCCCTAGAACCAATGGTGGAGATTAAAAGGAGGCTTATCCCTAACTCTATAAAAGAAGGGCAAGGGATTAGCGTGGAGAACAATTCAAGAGAAGCTAGGGTTTTGGAAGTTGGCGGCAAGGTATAAGAGCTAGGGTTTGGGCTTGGGCGGCACCTAATAAGGAAATATTTTCCTTATGTTGTTCTTCTTCTCCAAGCTATCGGCGCCATTGGAGTTCCTTCAAGTCCTTGGCCAGCATCCAAAACAGGTCCTCTCCTTCTTCTTGGCTGGTGGAACAAAGGTTTAGGGTCCTCCCTTGAAGCTTTTGGCCAGCCACTCTTAATCTCCTCTTCCTTCTTGGCCGGCGGCAAGCTTCCTCCTTGGAAGTTATTGGTTGGTCGAAAGAAGGAATAGAGCTTTGTTTCTAATCTTCCTCTTGCTTTGGAAGAGCAAAGAAGGAAGATTTATGATCTAGGAGTTCCAACTTTTGGTAGATCGTCGCCCACACGACGTCCGAAAGGAGGAAGGTCATACATTTGAAGATCGAGAGGTATATCGATTCTCTAATTTTTATATGTTACATGTTTGTGTTTGTTTTTTCAATTATGAGCATGATATAAATCTGTTTGTGGATAAATAATACTTGGATCCCAAACATAAACACAAAAACAGGCGATCCGGATATCATCTATTCCGCGGCTACTCGTAGAATAGAGGTTGGTCGCTTGAACAACGAGTTTGTTCAAGTGACCTCTCTAAACGAATAGCACGACAATGACTTGGTTGTTTGAGCAATCCCTTTTGTCTAGGATTAAATTTTTTTAATCCGAGGACATCGATGGGATCACCATGAACAAACAACCAAGGTGTAGTGGGAAGCGAAGTTTCCCCTCATGGACTCGATAAGCAAAACCCTTCACAATTCACTAGGAATGAAGTATGGGAATTAGTACCACCACCTAAAGATAAAACATTCGTTGGAACAAGGTGGGTGTTTAGAAATAAACTTGATGATAAAGGTGAAGTAGTTAGAAATAAAGCTAGACTAGTCGCTAAAGGGTTTAGTCAAGTCGAAGGGTTAGACTACGACGAGACCTATTCTTCAGTAGCTAGGTTAGAGTCCATTCGAATGTTATTAGCATATGTTTCACATCGAGGATTTAAGTTATTTCAAATGGATGTAAAGTCAGCATTCTTGAATGGATACATTAAAGAAGAGGTTTATGTTAGTCAACCCCTCGGTTTCGAAAGTCTAGATAAACCTGACCATGTTCTTAGATTAAAAAAGCTCTCTATGGACTTAAACAAGCTCCTCGAACTTGGTACGAGAGGCTTTTGGTTTATCTTAAGTCCAAAGGATTTAACCAAGGTGTAGTTGACCCAATTCTTTTCGTAAAAACCATAGGTAAAGACATATTCATAGCCCAAATCTACGTAGATGATATTATTTTCAGAACCACCAACTCAATCCTATTGAAAGAATTCATTTCACTTATGGAAAGTGAATTTGAAATGAATTTAGTAGGTGAGTTGAGCTTCTTCTTGGGTCTACAAATTAAACAAACTAAAGATGAAATATACCTACACCAACGCAAATATACTAGGGAATTAATTAAACGCTTTGGAATGCAAGACGTTAAAATTATTAATACCCCAATGGCAACTAATGTGAATATAGAAGAAGATGTAATAAGAAATTCAATTGATTTAAAATACTATAGGAGCATAATAAGGAGTCTCCTTTACTTAACTTATTCTATTTGCAGTAAGTATGTGCGCAAGGTTCCAAACCTGTGTCAAGGAGTCTCACCTATCTCTGGTCAAGCGTATCCTTAGATATCTAAAGGGTACACTTAATGTCGGTATTTAGGTATCCTAGATCTAACGAGTTCGAACTAACCGACTACTCCGACTCGGACTATGGCGGTAGTAAGCTCGATAGAAAGAGTACGAGTGGTTGTTGTCAACTTCTCGGCTCGAGTCTAGTGAGTTGGTGCAGTAGGAAACAACACTGTGTTGCCTTATCTACCACCGAAGACGAATACATCGCAATGGGTGAGTGTGTTACTCTGCTTCTTTGGATGAAGCACACTCTCTGAGACTTTAAGTTTGATTTTACAAACACTAAACTCCACGTAGATAACATTAGCTCAATTAACCTAACTAAGAATCCAATATGTCATTCTAGGACCAAACATATAGAGGTCAAACATCATTTCATTCGAGAACATGTTGCCAACGGAGCCATACAACTCAAATACGTCGAATCGAAGTCAAACTTGGTAGACCTATTTATTAAACCCCTAGTCGAAGCCGAATTCAGTCTATTAAGACAAAAATTATGCATGTGCATAGTAGAATTGGAACTTGCAAATTATATTTTCTTACTACTATTTTCTTACTTTTCGTCTTTATGGAACTAGCATAGGACAAACCTTAGAAATCATGCACCTATAGATTTAAGGAGCCAATACATCTCACAACACATAAGACTAATGTGTTTGTGTACTTAGCCATGTAGATGGGCGTGAGATGTTAGGACCTTACTCCTGGTTCCAGATGTAGAGCTAGTGCATCTCCATGAACCACAGAGTATAATCATACATATTAACCGACTCTGACCAGGACTGGTTGATCTTTCAAATCAATCAAGTAAAATATGAGTCGAACATTTTATAGATGAGCTTATTTTCAATATATTATTTTCAAAATAATATGGAACATGCTTGGACTTTAAATTTAATACATATATTCATTTTTCACAGACCCCCATTCTTTTCAATATTTGGCAAAAGGGGGAGAAAAGGCCAAAGTTAATGGATCAATTTTTTTTGATAACTTAACTTACTTAATATTTATTCACATGGCCAAAAGTTAAGTAAATGTTTACTTTTACTTAACTTGTTTGAGTTAACAAAAAAGGAAATAAAGGTAACATTTACTTTACTTGTTTGAGTTAACAAAAAAGGAAACTTAATTTTAATACTATGGCCAAACATTAAGAAAAGGGGAGAAAGGGCCAATTTAAAAAGTCCTCTTAACTTAAACGTTTTACTAAGGCCAACTTTAAGTAATGTTAATTACTTAAACTCTTCCTAAATAGCTACCATGAAGGGGGAGGATTAAGGTCTTCTTTCAAGACTCACCCTCGGTCAAAGGGGAGGTTTCCTCAAGGGGGAGTACTTGAATAAAATTCTTACTACTCCTACTTAATCATTATTATTCGTGCACATTATTATTCTTCATGCATGCTATTTTCTTAACTTTGTATGTGGTTTTGTCATAGATCAAAAAGGGGGAGATTGTTGGTGCAGTAGGCACCTAAGTCGAACCTGAATTTTTATTATAGCAAACGATACAAAGTTAAGCTCATATTGTTATCTCACGAGCTAAATCGAGTGTGCAGAAAAGTGTCAACGCTAGAGCTAAAGGCTAGAGACACCCGGAGGAAGCCGCGGTGGTCGGATGACACTCGAGTGACTTTGGAGGGAGCCGAAGGAATCGAGTAGAGGGCTGGAAGGGAAAGAGACACAGTAAGTATCAAGGTAAAGCTCGTGTGTGTGAGAGTAATTGTCACACCCGCCCTTTTTCCTTAGGTCCGGAGGGGCGACGCGTGATGCGACCGTACATACATACATCGTACTACTTACAGTGGAAGACTTTAGACACATTTTTTTTTCTTTTAAACATAAACATGCATTGTCATATATAGATACTTCTTCTTACTTCTTCTTAACATAGAGCATGCATCATTATTTCTTAGGTACTTAGTGCTTAGTTCAAGTCCATAAACATCATCATCATAAGGAGACATAAATAAGGACACCCATAAACATCATCATCATAAGGAAACATATTTAAGGACATAACGGATCTTCTCCACCATGCCACTACGACACACATTTGGCCCCTCCTCCTGCTCCCTTTAGTTTATCCATCCCTTACCCTTATCTGCAGTACAAGGGAAAAATAAACTATAAGCACATAGGCTTAGTAAGATCCTGTCCTACTCACAAAAACCATACATGACGTAAGCAACATAACATGAAGCATAAGTAACATAAGTAAACATAACATGTAACATATATAACATAGCAGCATATCATGTAAATATATGACTTAATCAAACATAACATACAACATATGTAACATAGTAACATACACATGACATATCAAACATAACATACATCATATGTAACATAGCAGCATAAACATGACATATCAAACTTAACATACATCATATGTAACATAGCAGCATAAACATGACATATCAAACATAACATGCAACATATATATGACATATCAACATAGCATGTGAACATAACAATCATAACATGTGAACCTAACAATCAAATCATGTGAACATATGCAGGATGCTCTTTGGATACATATATTATTGGTACGTAAACATAAATCTCAACATATTTGGGCCTGGCATTGTACCACATCATCATCATCATAGCGCGCATCCCTAAATAGACCCGAGGTAGCAAGTCTCGAACCTACTAGGTTACTAGGTCAGATCTTAGTCCGTCGACCTAGGGCAATCGTCATAGCGTAGAAGCCCATCCTAGGCCCGATCTTAGTCCATAGACCTAGGGCATCTTGGAGCCCATCCCGTACTAGCCCCGATCTTAGTCCGTCGACCTAGGGGCAATCATACATAGAAGCCCATCCTAGGCCCGATCTTAGTCCATCGGCATAGGGCATCTTAGGAGCCCATCCCTTTGGACCTTGTTAGGGTCCTGGTACAAGCCATGCAAAGGTAAAATACTTATATGCTTTTTACTATAACATATCTTATTTCATTTTGCAAACATAGCATACTTCATTTCATATCATATCATATTTCACTTCTTGAACATATTATATTTTGTTTCATAAACATATCATACTTCATTTCATAGCATGTCATATTTCACTTCATAATCATGTTTCATTTCATAATCATGTTTCATTTCATGAACATATGATTTTCCATTTCATAATCATAACATATTCATTTCATAACATATCTTATTATCACACACATATAGGGCATGGCATAAGGTATAAACATCAAGCGGGAGTAAACACTAACCTAGGGCATGTTATCTTCATCTAGCATTATTTAATATCACAAGTTAACATGGATTCACGTAAGCATAAAACACATGTTAACCAAACCTAGAGCATGTTAAAGGATAATGTTTGGCCGAATGGTTCATGGGGCTTTTAGGGTTTAACTTTTAATCTAATCCATCTAACATCCTAACAACATCATATGCATACAAAACATGGTATAGAACTTCATTGAATCATCAAAACCAAGGGTTGGCCGAATGGTTCATGGGGCTTTAAGGGTTAAACTTTTAATCTAATCCATCTAACATCCTAACATCATCATATGCATACAAAACATGGTATAAAACTTCCTTGAAACATCAAAACAAAGGGGTGGTTGAATGGTCCATGTAGGCTTTTAGGGTTAAACTTTTAACCTAATCCCTCTACATACTAACATCATCATATGCATACAAAACATGGTATAAAACTTCATTGAAACATCAAAACAAAGGGGTGGCCGAATGGCCCATGTAGGCTTTTAGGGTTAGACTTTTAACCTCATCCCTCTAACATACTAACATCATCATATGCATACAAAACATGGTATAAAACTTCATTGAAACATCAAAACAAAGGGGTGGCCGAATGGTCCATGTAGGCTTTTAGGGTTAGACTTTTAACCTAATCCCTCTAACATACTAACATCATCCTATGCATACAAAACATGGTATAAAACTTCAATGAAACACCAAAAACACATGTTGGCCGAATAGTTCATAGAGGTTTTTAGGGTTAACTTTTAACCTAATTCATTTTACATCCTAACATCATCTTATTCTTACAAAACATGATATAGAACATCCTTGGAACATCAAAACTAAGCTTGGCCGAATGTATCATGAAGACTTTTACACAAAACATCAACCGAAAAGCTACTTGTATGTAGGTGAGGGGATACTTACATCCTTCGCTTTTCTTTTTGGTTGGAAAATGACCTAAGGGAAGAAACCTAGCCTTGCTTCTTGCTTGGATGAGGTTCGGCCAAAGAATGGAGAGGGGGAGCTCTAGGATTCGGTGAGGAAGAAGAAGAGGAGGAGAAAACAAGTTTGATAACTCTTGCCCCCTCATTCCCCCTATTTATTCACTTGAAGAGTCCCTTCATCTCCCTTACCTCTAACTATAATTTCCCATGTTCTTCTAACAATGCATTCTTGTTGGGCTTCTAGTTAGTGGATGCATCTATAGGGCTTGGCTATCTCTAGAGGTTTGGGGTTCAATTCCTAGGCCTTGCATCCTTTTTGGCTTATTTTCTTTTATTTTTGAAAGAGCCCACATAAAGGCCATTATCATCAAGCCAAAAATTCTTGTAAAATTGCTAGAAATTTTATGGGCGTTACAATCCTTCATACATTTTAAAAGTTTCGTCCTCGAAACTTAGAACAATTCTGGGCACTTTTGCTTCATGTCCTCCTCGCGTTCCCATGTTGCTTCTTCGTACCGTTGATTCTTCCACAAGACCTTTACTAAGGGCACCTCTTTGTTCCTTAGTCTCTTGACTTCTCGGTCGAGTATCTGGATAGGCCGACTCTCATAACTCAGGTCATCTTGAACTTGTACTATTTGTGGCTCGATCACTTGGTCCACACTGGAAATGCATTTCTTAAGCACAGAGACATGGAACACGTTGTGAATAGCCGACATCTCTTGAGGCAGCTCTAGCTTGTAAGCTACTTTGCCAACCCTCTGCAATATCGGATACGGTCCCACGTAGCACGGACTCAGCTTACCCTTCCTTCCGAATCTCATCACTCCCTTCATAGGGGCCACTTTGAGGAATACCAGGTCCCAGACTTCGAATTCTAACGGTCTATGCCGCATATCCGCATAGCTCTTTTGTTGGCTCTGAGCAGTTTCAATTCTCTGACAGATGTTTTGTATAGCTCGGGTGGTGTCGTCGATGAAGTCCATCTGTAGTCCCATCCCCTTCTTTTCACCACCCTCGTACCAGCATATGGGAGATCTACATTTCCTCCCGTATAGAGCCTCGTAGGGTGCCATTCCAATAGTAGCTTGGTAGCTATTGTTGTAGGCGAATTCTGCCAAACATAAGTATCGGCACCAGCTACCTTTGAAATCCAGGGCGCAAGCTCATAACATATCCTCGAGTACTTGATTTACTCTTTCGGTCTGTCCGTTCGTCTGGGGATAGAAGGCAGTACTGAACAATAGCTTCGTGCCTAGGGCCTTCTGAACACATTCCCAGAAATGGGAAATAAAGCGACCATCTCTATCAGAAATGATGGTCTTAGGAATTCCATGTAGTCTGATAATTTCCCTAGCATATAACTGAGCTAGTTGCTCAGTCGAATAGGTCATCTTGATTGCTATGGAGTGGGCAGACTTCATCAATCTGTCCATAATTACCCATATAGCATCATAACCGTTTGTCGTCTTGGGCAATCCTGAGATGAAATCCATAGAAATGTCTTCCCACTTCCATTCTGGAATCTGGATCGGCTGCAGTGTTCCTCTAGGTCTCTGGTGTTCTTCTTTAACCCTCTGGCAGGTCAGGCAAGTACTAACATACTGAGCCACATCTCTTTTCATTCCGAACCCCCAGAATTTTCTTTTCAGTTCTTGGTACATCTTGGTGGTTCCAGGATGCATCGCATAAGGAGTTCCATGAGCTTCCTCAAATATCTTCTTCCATAATTCTGGATCGTCGGGAATACATAAGCGATCCCTGAGGTAGAGTACTCCACTATCAGAGATACGAAACCCATCGTCCTTTCCTTCCATGACCTCTTGCTTGATCCTTTGAATGCTTGGGTCACGGGCTTGCTTTTCCAATATATCATCGAACAGCGTCGGTGCTATCATCATGGTCGAGAGCTGTCCGGAAATGATTTCAATCCCATAACGCATAATCTCCTTTTCTAAGGGCCGAGATAACACTGATAGAGACATCAAGGTAGCACAGGACTTCCTGCTGAGTGCATTAGCCACCTTGTTTGCTTTCCCCGGATGGTAGAAGATCTCGCAGTCATAATCCTTGACGAGCTCGAGCCATCTGCGTTGTCTCATGTTCAGGTCCTTCTGTGTGAAGAAATATTTCAGACTCTAGTGGTCTGTATAAATCTTACACTGAGCTCCATATAGATAATGCCTCCATGTTTTGAGAGCAAAGACCATGGCCGCTAGCTCTAAATCGTGGGTGGGATAATTCCTTTCATGTTCTTTGAGTTGCCTAGTGGCGTAGGCAATGACTTTGCCATTCTGCATGAGTACAGCTCCGAGTCCCAACTTGGAAGCGTCACTGTACGTGTCGAAGCCTTCGTTACTGTCCGGAAGAGCAAGGATTGGAGCGCTGGTCTGTCTCTTTTTCAATTCTGTGAAACTCTTCTCGCAGGCGTCCGTCCATTAATACTTTTTTTTCTTTCTGGTGAGGACTGTCATAGGGGCTGCAATTTCAGAGAAGTTCTCTACAAACTTCCTTTAGTAGCTTGCTAGCCCAAGAAAGCTTCTGATTTCGCTGGCATTCTATGGTCGGTTCCAATTACTCACAGCTTCTATCTTTATAGGGTCTACCAACACTCCGTGCTTGGATATAACAAGACCCAAAAAAAATGATACTTGATCGAGCCAGAACTCACGTTTGGAGAACTTTGCATACAGCTGCTTTTCTTGCAGAATCCGATTCAGCAGATCATAGCAGGTGCATTTGTCACTCCGAAAGGCATAATTACGAACTCAAAATGTCCGTATCTTGATCGGAAAGTCGTCTTCGGTATATCATCTAGTTTCATTTTCACTTGACGATAGCCAGACCTCAGATCAATCTGAGAGAAGATGGTGGCACCCTTTAACTGGTCGAATAGGTCATCAATCCACAGTAAAGGGTACCTATTCTTGATCGTCACATTATTTAGCGCTCGGTAGTCTATGCACACTCACATAGACTAGTCTTTCTTCTTCACCAACAGCACTGGAGTTCAGTAACCACATGCATAAGAGCAGGTGGGGGTACTGTCTCATCGACTCTATTACTACGTCTTCCATATATTACTATCTCATCGACCCTATTACTACGTCTTCCCTATATTACTATCTCATCGACCCTACTATTGCGTCTCCCAGCCATGGTTATCTTCACATATTAGAGTAAGGCTAGTATAAGTTTATCGTTCATTTATCTATGCATGGTTAAACTAAAAGCTAGTTCATTAAGCTATGAATGGTTAAACTAGAAGCTATCATAAGGTTATCTTAACTTATTTTTAGGCATACATATTTTCAGGCATAATTAAGCTAGAGGCATTTGTTATCATACATGAAAGAAATAAAGTAGGCATAGAAATTCTTACTTGGAGCGGCAGGATTTGGAGCTTGATGTGTGTGTAGTGGAAAGGCAGATCTGCTCTGATACCAACCTGTCACGCCCGCCCTTTTTCCTTAGGACCGGAGGGGCGGCGCGTGACGCGACCGTACATATATACATCGTACTACTTACAGGGGAAGACTTTAGATACATTTTTTTTTCTTTTAAACATAAACATGCATTGTCATATATAGATACTTCTTCTTACTTCTTCCTTACTTCTTCTTAACATAGAGCATGCATCATTATTTCTTAGGTACTTAGTGCTTAGTTCAAGTCCATAAACATCATCATCATAAGGAGACATAAATAAGGACATCCATAAAAATAATCATCATAAGGAAACATATTTAAGGACATAACGGATCTTCTCCACCATGCCACTACCACACACATTTGGCCCCTCCTACTGCTCCCTTTAGTTTATCCATCCCTTACCCTTATCTGCAGTACAAGGGAAAAATAAACTATAAGCACATAGGCTTAGTAAGATCTTGTCCTACTCACAAAAACCATACATGACGTAAGCAACATAACATGAAGCATAAGTAACATAAGTAAACATAACATGTAACATATATATAGCAGCATATCATGTAAATATATGACTTAATCAAACATAACATACAACATATGTAACATAGTAACATATACATGACATATCAAACATAACATACATCATATGTAACATAGCAGCATAAATATGACATATCAAACTTAACATACATCATATGTAACATAGCAGCATAAACATGACATATCAAACATAACATGCAACATATATATGACATATCAACATAGCATGTGAACATAACAATCATAACATGTGAACCTAACAATCAAATCATGTGAACATTGTTGGGTTTTTCCGAGCCGCAAAAACCGCTTTTTGCATTGCGGAAACCTCGAGATCCCCGGCCACGGATCCGTGCGAAGATATATTAAAATAAAACATGTATGTGCTTACTAAAAACCCTAGATCTACCTTAGATGTAAGAGTTGAGATCATTACCCTCGATGCGATGCCCTTCGCTTATCCCGCTCGTCCAAAAGTTCGCCGGAACTCGAGAGTATCAAGTGCACACTCCTCTATTGGTATCCACACAAGCAATAGGTGGAGAAAGAAACAAACTTGAGTGTGCTAGCACTCCTAGAAGATCTCGGCAAGATGAGGAAGGAGAGGGAGAGCTTGAGAGGAAGAGCACCAAGGAAGAAGATGATGGAATGAGTAACTCACCAAAAAAAATTCCTCACTAATGGATTGGTGGTCGGCCACTTCATGGAAGGGGGTTACATGCATGCATGTAACTCCCATGACTCTTGGTCTCCCTCATGATGTGGTACCAATTGACAAAGTCAATGATGATGTGGAGCATCATCATTGGCCGGCCATGCCAAGTCATCATCATGACATGGCATTTGGTCAAGTCAAACTTGACCTTTCATCTTCCCTCTCAAGTCAAGTCAAACTTGACCTCTAATCTCCCATGGTTGATCAAATCTAACCACTTGACTCAAGTCAATTTAATTTAATGAATCTCTATTCATTTAATTTAAATTGATTTGATGAAACAAATCTAAATTAGACTCATTCAACACTTGAATCAACTTGAGTCTAACTCAATTAGTCTAATTTGGATTACTCTTAATCCAATTTGGTTCATCCCATGAACCTAATCCTCATGGTTCATCATATGAACCTAATCTCCATCTAATTGCTCTTATTTATGTGACCCTATAGGTTCTTGTAACGTTGGCAATGTCCCTAAACCGATTTAGGAACATAAGCAATGAGCGGTATCTAGCAACACATCATTGCTACCCAAGTTACAAGAATGTTGAGCTCCAACATCACCTTTGTGACTACTAATTGTGACTCTCACAATATGTGACAATGTCCCTCTATCCTTGACATCTAGATTGACCAATCGAGGCATAAACCGTGTCATCCTCGGTACAATCTAAATCTTGATCTCCAAGTAGACTCACTCTAATCAAATGAGCTCAATATCTCACATTGACTCATTTGGGCATGGCCATGCACTTCGTGGTCTCACTCTATCAAGAATATCGATGTCACTCTCGTCATATAGGAGGGATAGATCCCATCTACATCACTCACATCCCTCCGCATAATTTGTTACATACCCAGTAATCGCCTTTATAGTCCACCCATTTACGGGTGACGTTTGACGAAGCCAAAGTATACAACTCCTTATGTAGGGAACCATGGTGACTTCAGGTCTAAGGACTAATAGTCATACTAATAGCCACATGAGAAAGTATATGACACTCATATAACGATCCATGATACTTTCTCATGGCGGGTCATTCAGTATACATTCTCCAATGCATACCCATGTGTCAACTTGATATCTCATATCCATGACTTGTGAGATCAAGTCATGATGTTGACCTACATGCTAGTCTCTACGCATTAACAATGTCCCTGAATGTTAATACTCGACTAGGAATGATTAAGAGTAGTGTTCTCTATATCATCTCATTATCGATTCAACCAATCAATTGATATAGATAAGAACCTACTACTCAAGAACATTATTATATTTAGTTATTTGGCACCAATACAAGTAAATATAATAACCATTCCTTTATAAATAGGAATATGATACAATAAAGTCCATACAACAATCATCACATGATTGGCTCTAGGGCATTCACTAACAATCTCCCACTAGCACTAGTGTCAATCACCGTAGTATCTAAGACTCATTGACCTAGTGTGACCATCATGCTTTTTCTGTGCCAAAGCCTTGGTCAAGGGATCTGCGATGTTAGCCTCTGTGGGTACTCTACAAATCTTCACATCTCCTCTATCGATAATCTCTCGAATGAGATGGAAGTGTCGTAGTATGTGTTTGGTCCGCTGGTGTGAGAGAGGTTCCATAGCCTGTGCAATCGCTCCATTGTTGTCACAATAGAGCTCTATGGGATCTGCTATGCTAGGAACCACCCCAAGCTCAGTAATGAACTTGCGGATCCAAACTGCCTCCTTTGTTGCCTCGAATGCGATATACTAAACCTGTTGTAGAATCGAATCGTGTCTGCTTCGAACTCTTCCAGCTCACAGCGCCACCATTCAAGCAAAACATGAACCCTGACTGTGATATATAATCATCCTGGTCAGTTTGGAAGCTGGCATCACTGTAACCCTTTACAGCTAGCTCCTCATCGCCTCCAAATATCAAGAAATATTCTTTAGTCCTTCTCAAGTACTTAAGAATATTCTTGACTGCTATCCAGTGACGCTCACCTGGATCTGACTGGTACCTACTTATCATGCTCAAATCATACGAGACATCAGGACGAGTACATAGCATGGTGTACATGATAGATCCTATAGCAGATGCATAAGGGATCTTATCCATGCGGTCTCTCTCCTCTCTAGAAGAGGGACTTTGAGTCTTTGAAAGACTCACACCATGTGACATCGACAGAAGTCCCTTCTTAGAATTCTGCATGGCAAACCGTAGTAATACCGTGTCAATGTATGTACTCTGACTTAGGCCAAGCAATCTCTTAGATCTATCTCTATAGATCTTGATGCCTAGAATACAGGCTGCTTCACCTAAGTCCTTCATTGAGAAGCACGTCCCCAGCCAAGTCTTCACAGACTGTAGCGAAGGGATGTCATTCCCAATGAGTAGTATGTCATCCACATACAATACAAGGAAGACAACTGTGTTCTCATTAACCCTCTTGTAGACACAGGGTTCATCTTCATTCTTCATGAAATCAAATTGTTTGATCACATCATTGAATCGAAGATTCTAGCTCCGAGAAGCTTGCTTTAGCCCATAAATGGACCTTTGCAGCTTGCATACCTTCCCAGTATACTGTGGATCTACAAAACCCGCAGGTTGTGTCATGTACACATCCTCGAGTAAGTTTCCATTCAGAAATGCGATTTTGACATCCATCTACCAGATCTCATAATCGTGGTATGCTGCAATAGCAAGCAAGATCCGAATGGACTTAAACATCGCCACAGGAGAAAAGGTTTCATCATAGTCAATACCATGAATTTGCTTGAAACCTTTAGCCACTAATCGGCCCTTATAGGTATCCGTAAGTCCATCCATGTCAGTATTTCTCCTAAAGACCCACTTACACCCAATGGGTTTGACCCCTTCAGGTGGATCAACCAAAGTCCATACTTGGTTGGTGTACATGGATTCCATCTCGGATCTCATGGCCTCTAGCCATTTCTCAGAATCTGGGCTCATCATAGCTTTCAGATAGGAGGTAGGCTCATTCTCAATGAGCATAACGTCATCATGGTCAAACAAGAGAAATGAGTATCTCTCAGGCTGACGACGTACCCTATCAGACCTGCGAAGAGGTAGGTCTACCTGAACAGGTGGTTGTTCCACAACTCTTTGTACAACAACCTCATCACCCACAACACTTTGTGGTTCCTGTTCAACCTCCATCAAGGCCTCAGTGTTATGGTCCTTATCTTGAATTTCTTCAAGATCGAAGGTCCACTAGTTTTTCTAGAAACAAAATCCCTTTCTAGAAAAACTCCAGTCTTTGCCATAAACACTTTGTGCTGACTGAGAATGTAGAAGTAATATCCCTTTGTATCCTTGGAATATCCAACAAAATAGCACCTATCGGATTTGGGTCCCAGTTTGTCTGAGACTTGACGTCGAACGTAAGCCTCACAACCCCAAATCCTCATGAAAGACATCTTGGGATTTCTCCCTGTCCATATCGTATATGGTGTCTTTATCACAGCCTTGGATGGTACACGGTTAAGGGTAAAGGCTGCTGTATCTAGAGCATATCCCCAAAAGGATATAGGAAGATCTGTGTGACTCATCATAGATCGTACCATATCCAATAGGGTACGATTCCTCCTTTCGGATACACCATTCCACTATAGTGTTCCAGGAGGAGTGAGTTGGGATAGAATCCCACACTCAGCTAGATAGTCACGAAACTCATGGCTAAGGTATTCTCCACCTCGATCTGATCGAAGTATCTTAATACTCTTGCCAAGCTGGTTTTGTACATCATTCTTGAATTCTTTGAACTTTTCAAAGAATTCTGATTTGTGTGTCATGAGATACACATAACCATATCTACTGAAGTCATCAGTAAATGTAATGAAGTACCTGTAACCACCTCTAGCAGCAACATTGAAAGGACCACATATATCACTATGTATAAGTCCTAATAAATCTGTTGCTCTTTCGCTGTGTCCACTAAAGGGAGTCTTGGTCATCTTGCCTAAAAGGCAAGACTCGCATGTCTCATATGATTTGAAATCAAATGAGTCTAGCAGCCCATCCTTATGGAGCTGAGATAAGCGACTCTCATTTATGTGACCTAAGCGATAGTGTCAGAGATAGGTTTGGTTCAACTCATTTGTCTTGAACCTCTTGGTACTTATGTTATAGATAGGGCTCTCTAAGTCTAGAAAGTAGAGTCCATTCATTAGAGGTGCACTACAATAGAACATATCATTTAAATAAACTGAACAACATTTGTTGTTTATTATAAATGAAAATCCTTTCTTGTCCAAACAAGAAACTGAAATGATGTTCTTGGTTAAGGCAGACACATAACAACATTCATCTGATTCTAATACAAGCCCAGAGGGCAGAGATAGATCATAAGTTCCTACAGCAACAGCAGCAACTCTTGCTCCATTGCCTACTCGTAGGTCCACCTCGCCCTTTGTCAATGCCCTGCTATTTCTCAGCGCCTGCACATTGGTACAAATGTGAGATGCACATCTGGTATCTAATACCCATGATGAAGAAATAGATAGATTGACTTCTATAACATTTATACCTGAAGTAGAAGTCTCACTTCTTTTCTTCTTAAGATCTTCTAGGTAAGCTTTGCAGTTATGCTTCCAGTGTCCAGCTTCCTTGCAGTGGAAGCAAGCCCCTTCCTTGGCTACCCCTCCTTTGGGTTTATGTTGTTTGTCTTTGCCCTTGGCTTGGGACTTTCCCTTACCTTTAGGCTTGCCCTTGCCTTTCTTCTTCTGCACCATAAAAATGGTGTCAGATTTTCCCTTCTTAAGGTTAAGCTCAGCAGTTCTCAACATGCTAAGCATTTCAGGCAATGGTTTATCAATTTCATTCATGTTATAATTCATGACAAATTGATTGAAGGCTTGTGGCAAAGAATGCAAGATCAGGTCAATGGCCAGCTCTTGGCCAAGTGGGAATCCCAGCGTTTGTAGGTTTTCTACATACCCAATCATCTTGAGTACATATTGATTTACGGGAGTCCCTTCTTGCATTTTAGACCGAAACAATGCCTTAGAGACTTCATATCTCTCATGCCTTGCTTGTCCTTGATATAGTTGAAGAAGATGTCCAACCATATCATAAGCATTCATGAACTCATGTTGCTTCTGAAGCTCAGAGTTCATGGTCGCAAGCATTAGACATGACACATCTAATGCATCATCTTGATGCTTCTTGTAAGCATCTTTGTCAGTTCGTGAGGCAGTGGCAGGAGGTGCCTCCGGAATGGGCTGCTCTAGGACGTACAGCTTCCTTTCTTGGGCGAGAACAATTATCAGGTTGGAGATTTGAGGCCGCTAGAGGGGGGGTGAATAGTGTTGACCGTACGTCGATGGAATTCGTTCGCGATCGTCTCTACAGAACTCGTTATGCGCAGCGAAATAGAAATAATAAAAGCAATAACGAAAAGATACAATCACGAACACAAGGATATAACGTGGTTCGGAACCGCACGGTTCCTACTCCACGGATCGGGCTCAAACAAACCCTAGTGATGCCAATCACACACCACTAAGCAATAAACTCCTTCTCGACAACAAGTCGGAGGTGGAGAAACCTCGTACAATGGATTACAACAAGTAATACACAAAAATACAAGCAAAATACAAGGAAATGTAAAGAACACTTTAAAAACTAGGGTTTGAGCGCTTTGCTTGTTGGTTGCTTGGATGAGGTTGAAGGGCCCTGAAATGCACCTGCAAATCGCCTCAAGTAAGCTCCCAAAGAACTGATGCTTGAGCCTTCCATGAATAGCTGCTTTTATCCTTCATCTGGCTAGATTTCTGCCTAGCAGTCGACTGCCATAAGTCCCGACGCCAAAGATCAGAGCCGTGAGATAATCGCTCAATCCACGTTGGAGAACTAGCGATCATTGCCGACCCTTGGCAGTCGACTGCCGTAGACATCAGTCGACTGCTCCAATGAGCAGTCGACTGCCAGAGCAATTCCAGCTCTAAGTTGGCAGTCGAACCGGCCATATTGCCAGTCGACTACTAACCTCAAACATGAGGTTTTAACCCGAGTATGGTGCCCCCATACTTGCTAGACCACCCTTAGCCTAGACCTAAGTCTTCTAGCCACCTCCATCAGCCTCACGCCTCTCGGATCCCTCCAAGTCATCCATGACTTGTTCATCCATCGCGCTAGCCTCCAGGTGCTTCCCTCGGCTATGTCATGCTAACGGTGTCTACACCGCCAAGGCACATTGGACTTACGCCGCCAAGACTCCGCTTGGACTTTATGCTGCCAATATCAAACCCCTTGGACTTCCCAAATGCCAAGACTCAAGCTTGGACTTTCCCTTGCCAACCCATGTTGGACTTTCCATGCCAAGACCCATGCTTGGACTTTCCATTTGCCAAGACCCATGCTTGGACTTCTCATTTGCCAAGACCCATGCTTGGACTTCTCATGCCAAGTACTCAAGACTTGGACTTTCCCAAATGCCAAGTACCCATGACTTGGACTTTCCATGCGCCAAGTGTCCCACTTGGACCTTTCATGCCAAGTACTCAAGACTTGGACTTTACCAAATGCCAAGTGTTCCACTTGGACCTTTCTTGCCATGTACTCAAGACTTGGACTTTACCAAATGCCAAGTGTTCCACTTGGACCTTTCATGCCAAGTACTCAAGACTTGGACTTTACCATGACAATTACATTGTCATATGTTTTTGTCGAAACATCAAAACATCACTCGAGTCAAACTCGAGTCCTGGTCAATCGTGACCTGGGCCGATTGCACCAACAATCTCCCCCTTTTTTTATGTTTGACAAAAACCAAACAAATCATTTGAGTTAGACCACTAACTCAAATCCCTTACCAATTATCCCAAATTGGTAAACACTCTCCAAATGTTCTCCCCCAAACATTCTCCCCCTTTTTGACTAACATCAAAAAGGTTTTCTCTCCAAGGAGGTCAATGTCTCATGTCGCAATGAGATCTTACAATCTCCCCCTTGATCCAAAAATAAATACCTAGGATGCCTACCATCTTCCTAGTGATAATTCACATATCACTCAAGAGAGACAATCCTATACTCTCTCCCAATTTCCAAATTGGGTATCAAAAACCCATCAATTTTCCCAATTGATGATACTCTCCCAATAACTTCTCCTCTTCAATGAAAAAAATACATCCATCATCCCAAGATGTATACCTCCCCCTAAAGGCTTGCTCCCCCTTGATCATTGCACCAACAATGTCCTTGGGAAGCCCCTAAGCCAATAGGAACTCTAAACCATCAAAATTAAGGTTCTAAGTTCAACATAGAACTTTCACTCACCCTAAATTTGATACTTTGACCTAACACAGCTCCTAATCCATATCCAATGAATTTTCACCCTTTATAATGCTTCCTAAAGCATATCCTAGGGTTAGGAGTGATTAGGAACCTTTTCCATAGCTGAACACGGGCTAAACAAACCTTGTTAACCCGAAATCAGACCTGGCAGTCGACTCCTGACAATAATCAATCGATCACACTCATCATCGATCGCCACATTGTAGGCCGATCGATAATCAAAATCTCGATTTTCAGCTATCAGAAATGAATTTTGGAATTTCATAAATAATTATACGTAATTCGAAAAATCATGAAAATTCATACGTATAATACTTATGACACACACAATGGGTGAAAAATATTTGAAAATTATTTTACCCATAAAATAGTGAGTTTGATACAAAACTCAAAACCATTGAAATTTTCAATGTTTTGGCCCTATTGTGTATCAACTCTATCAATGGTGATTGCTATCAAAAGATAGACTTCACCAAGGTTTTTCAAAATGATTTTAAAATATTGTCAAAACCTTATTTTGGATCATATTCCTTGGGCTCTATGTACATGACTTGTACACATGCTCTCCCAATAATCCACAAATGAAACAAGATGAGTTTTAGTTCATCTAGATGCAAAAACTATGCACCTTGAACTCAACTCATATCCTAGCATCTCACATGTATCTAAGGTGTATAAATACACATACATGTCAATTGGATGTGAGATGTGGGTTTTTTTCATCCTAATCTAGGGTTCCATGCATTCTCTATGACAACCCTACTTGATTCCCTTATAAATGGGACTTCAAGTAATGCCATAGTCCTTAATTCAATTTCAACCAAATTGTCTTAAATGCATGAATGATTATGGTATTAGAAATGTTATAAATAAGCATATGCTCATAATCATGATGTCATGGCATAAGATGAAATCTAAAAACACATGACATTTGAAACCTTAATCCTAAACATGAACATGACATATAAAATCATAGAACTAGGCATGATGTCATGACATGGCATATGGCAATCAAAGCATGGCATATAAAATATATAGGTATAGTAATACCTAAATTTTAATATTAATTGTCATTTGATATAGTTAGATATATTTTGCCATATTGTCATTAATCTCCTTAGTGTGCCAAAAACCCAAAATGGCACACTAACACTCTAAACCCTAATTGTGCCAATTTGATCATTTTATCAAAACTTCTCAATTAATATTGGCACATCCTAAAATCCTTTAGAATTCAAATCTAACCACATCCCAAGGTAACCAAAACCTTGAAAATGACCTAACATGCCACCTTTTCCATGATTGAGTTAACTACCCATCCAATCAAAGTTGGCACACCCTAAACCTATCTTAGCGTGAATCAATCACGCTCTTAGGAACCCAAAACCGATTTGAGCTCCTAGGGTTAATTAGGTATTCCTTAGGGATAACCTCCCTAGATACCTTCCTAATGACCCTCCTAGGCTTGTTAGCCTTGGTCATTTGGGTCTTGCCTAGATTGACTCTAGGGGTAACTCCCCTTGCAACCTTCTTAGTGGCCACCATAGGTTTGCTAGAAACCCTAGCCACTAGGCATACCCTTTTGTCAACTCTAGGGATAACCTCCCTATTGACCTTGGTCTTCCTATACCTAGTCAGTGTTATATAATCTAATTGAACACTATGGTAAGCTACCTTAGGCTTAGGTTTGTGACTCAAACCTTGCTTGCCCTTGGTTGACTTTTGACTCTTAGGTCCTTGGTGTTGACTTTGAGATTTTGACCTAGACTTTTGATCATTTGACCCTTTAAATTGGTTTTGTATATTCCTAAGAGTCTTTTCTAGTTTTTCAAGCCTTGACCTCAAGGCTTGATTTTCAACCTCTAATTGCCCAATTGATTTTTGATTAAGTTTTTGGGCATTTGACTTCTTAGGCATATGCCTAGTCCATTTAGGATTGAAACATAGGTGCTCTTGCACCTTTCTAATGGTCTCCCTAGGTAAAATTTTTCTAGAGTTATTTGACCTAGGTTTATCCTTAGATAAATTGTTTTTAGGGACATTAGTCTCAAATTTCTGCTTACTTTTGAAGTTAACGCTTTTAGCTCCTAAACAAATATATTTATCTCTAGCATGCTTTTCATGGTGAATTGCAAGAGAATTAAAATTTCTAGCATGCTTTTGACTATTAAATTTGGAAGGTGCATTATTAAAATATACCTTAGGGTTAGCTATAGAAGCTCCCCCTACTTGTGATGCTCCTCCTTGCCCCTTCTTCTTCCCCCTAGGGCATTGACTCCGATAATGCCCCTTTGAATTGCACTTGAAGCATATGATGTGCTCCTTGCCTTTAGGTGTTGGGGAACCGGCATCCTTGACTTTTGGTGCCGGTGGAGCTTTCCTAATCTTCTTTGGGCACTTGCTCTTATAGTGCCCAAATTCCCTACACTCAAAACACATAATATTATTTTTATTTGAAATTAGAGTGTTTGAGTTACCTAGGTTAGTGGTGGAGTTCGGAATTGACACTTCTTCATCTTGACTAGATGTAGAAGCTTCTTCTTGATGCTCCGGTGTTGAGGAAACTCTAATCTCCTCCTCAATCCTAGAAGTGGATGCTTCATCCACTTCCTCCACCAACCCGGAAATTGACTCCCTATCAACTTCCGATTCTACTTCCTCTTCCTCTTTGGATGTTGATGATCTCTCAACGTCCAAGTCCTCACTTCCTTGTGAGGGTGATGCATTAGCCTCTTCGGTCTCTTCCTCTTGGACCATTGATGGGCTTTCATGGAGCTTGGCCACTTGGCTCCATAGCTCGTTTGCATCTACATAATTACCTAACATACACAATATATTGTTAGGTATTAAATCAATTAACAACTTTATTACCTTCTCATTCTTTTCGAAGGCTTGGACTTGCTCTTCGGTCCATCTCTTTTTCTTGAGGAATCCACCTTTTGGTCCTCTTGGGCTATATCCTTCCATTAAGATAGACCATTCTTCGAAGTCCCTCATCATTAGGAAGTCTTCAATTCTTGACTTCCATTGTTTAAACCCTTCTTGTCCATAGAAGGAGTAAGGGATCGGTGTGTTAATATTCCATCCCAATTGTTCTTCCATCTTCACCCTCTAGCTTTTTTGTCCTAGCTCCCGGCGGTTAGTCCGTAGAAGAGCCCCGGGCTCTGATACCACTTGTTGGAGATTTGAGGCCGCTAGAGGGGGGGTGAATAGCATTGACCGTACGTCGATGGAATTCGTTCGCGATCGTCTCTACATAACTCATTATGCGCAGTGGAATAGAAATAATAAAAGCAATAACGAAAAGATACAATCACGAACACAAGGATATAACGTGGTTCGGAACCGCACAGTTCCTACTCCACGGATCGGGCTCAAACGAACCTCAGTGATGCCAATCACACACCACTAAGCAATAAACTCCTTCTCGACAACAAGTCAGAGGTGGAGAAATCTCGTACAATGGATTACAACAAGTAATACACAAAAATACAAGCAAAATACAAGGAAATGTAAAGAACACTTTACAAACTAGGGTTTGAGCGCTTTGCTTGTTGGTTGCTTGGATGAGGTTGAAGGGCCCTGAAATGCACCTGTAAATCACCTTCAAATCGCCTCAAGTAAGCTCCCAAAGAACTGATGTTTGAGCCTTCCACAAATAGCTGCTTTTATCCTTCATCGGGCTAGATTTTTGCCTAGCAGTTGACTGCCATAAGTCCCAGTCGACTGCCAGCACTGTAGCTGTGAGACAACGGCTCAATCCACATTGGACAAGTTCCAACGGGACTATTGGCAGTCGATTGCCAACATTGGCAGTTGACTGCCAACGCCCGTAGTCGACTAGCCAGTCAGCTAAAAAGCGTTCTGTGCTCAACACAGAACTAGCAGTCGACTGTCGACCCTTGGCAGTCGACTGCCGTAGACATCAGTCGACTGCTCCAATGAGCAGTCGACTGCCAGAGCAATTCCAGCTCTAAGTTGGCAGTCGAACTCAAATCGACTCACGGCAGTCGAACCGGCCATATTGCCAGTCGACTGCCAACCTCAAACATGAGGTTTTAACCCAAGTATGGTGCCCCCATACTTGCTAGACCACCCTTAGCCTAGACCTAAGCCTTCTAGCCACCTCCATCAGCCTCACGCCTCTCGGATCCCTCCAAGTCATCCATGACTTGTTCATCCATCGTGCTAGCCTCCAGGTGCTTCCCTCAGCTATGTCATGCTAACGGTGTCTATACCGTCAAGGCACATTGGACTTACGCCGCCAAGACTCCGCTTGGACTTTATGCTGCCAATATCAAACCCCTTGGACTTCCCAAATGCCAAGACTCAAGCTTGGACTTTCCCTTGCCAACCCATGTTGGACTTTCCATGCCAAGACCCATGCTTGGACTTTCCATTTGCCAAGACCCATGCTTGGACTTCTCATTTGCCAAGACCCATCCTTGGACTTCTCATGCCAAGTACTCAAGACTTGGACTTTCCCAAATGCCAAGTGTTCCACTTGGACCTTTCATGCCAAGTACTCAAGACTTGGACTTTACCAAATGCCAAGTGTTCCACTTGGACCTTTCATGCCAAGTACTCAAGACATGGACTTTACCATGACAATTACATTGTCATATGTTTTTGTCGAAACATCAAAACATCACTCGAGTCAAACTCGAGTCCTGGTCAATCGTGACCTGGGCCGATTGCACCAACATAAAATACTTATATGCTTTTTACTATAACATATCTTATTTCATTTTGCAAACATAGCATACTTCATTTCATATCATATCATATTTCACTTCATGAACATATTATATTTCGTTTCATAAACATATCATACTTCATTTCATAGCATGTCATATTTCACTTCATAATCATGTTTCATTTCATGAACATATCATTTTCCATTTCATAACATATCTTATTATCACACACATATAGGGCATGGCATAAGGTATAAACATCAAGCGGGAGTAAACACTAACCTAGGGCATGTTATCTTCATCTAGCATTATTTAATATCACAATTTAACATGGATTCACCTAAGCATAAAACACATGTTAACCAAACCTAGAGCATGTTAAAGGATAATGTTTGGCCGAATGGTTCATGGGCCTTTAGGGTTTAACTTTTAATCTAATCCATCTAACATCCTAACAACATCATATGCATACAAAACATGGTATAGAACTTCATTGAATCATCAAAACCAAGGGTTGGCCGAATGGTTCATGGGGCTTTTAGGGTTAAACTTTTAATATAATCCATCTAACATCGTAACATCATCATATGCATACAAAACATGGTATAAAACTTCCTTGAAACATCAAAACAAAGGGGTGGTCGAATGGTCCATGTAGGATTTTAGGGTTAGACTTTTAACCTAATCCCTCTAACATACTAACATTATCATATGCATACAAAACATGGTATAAAACTTCATTGAAACATCAAAACAAAGGGGTGGCCGAATGGTCCATGTAGGCTTTTAGGGTTATACTTTTAACCTCATCCCTCTAACATACTAACATCATCATATGCATACAAAACATGGTATAAAACTTCATTGAAACATCAAAACAAAGGGGTGGCCGAATGGTCCATGTAGGCTTTTAGGGTTAGACTTTTAACCTAATCCCTCTAACATACTAACATCATCCTATGCATACAAAACATGGTATAAAACTTCAATGAAACACCAAAAACATATGTTGGCCGAATAATTCATAGAGGTTTTTAGGGTTAACTTTTAACCTAATTCATTTTACAACCTAACATCATCTTATTCTTACAAAACATGATATAGAACTTCCTTGGAACATCAAAACTAAGCTTGGCCGAATGTATCATGAAGACTTTTACACAAAACATCAACCGAAAAGCTACTCGTATGCAGGTGAGGGGATACTTACATCCTTCGCTTTTCTTTTTGGTTGAAAAATGACCTAAGGGAAGAAACCTAGTCTTGCTTCTTGCTTGGATGAGGTTCGGCCAAAGAATGGAGAGGGGGAGCTCTAGGATTTGGTGAGGAAGAAGAAGAGGAGGAGAAAACAAGTTTGATAACTCATGCCCCCTCATTCCCCCTATTTATTCACTTGAAGAGTCCCTTCATCTTCCTTACCTCTAACTATAATTTCCCATGTTCTTCTAACAATACATTCTTGTTGGGCTTCTGGTTAGTGGATGCATCTATAGGACTTGGCTATCTCTAGAGGTTTGGGGTTCAATTCCTAGGCCTTGCATCCTTTTTGCCTTATTTTCTTTTATTTTTTAAAGAGCCCACATAAAGCCCATTATCATCAAGCAAAAAAATCTTGTAAAATTGCTAGAAATTTTACGGGCGTTATAGTAAGAGAGGTTGTATCCTCCTTAGGGGGATGCCCTTAAGTGTAGATCCGACCAAAGACATCCTATAGATGGTCTAGGTTGAGATCGGACGGTCAGCAACCGTCGAAATAATATTTTTATTATGCTAACTTTGCCGTGCAGCTAGCATCAATCGACTGCTAGCTTGGAGGACTCGACTGTCGTCCATCAATTGACTGCCTGTGGTCAGGATTCGACTGATGGTCAAGGATCAGCTTCGAGTAGTCAAGGTTTATCACCTCATTTCAAGGGTGGTGGTGCTCAAATCTTATTGGCTGAAGTTCCTCTCGAGAAGGGGCTCAAAGGCTATAAAATGAGAGCCTCTCCTAGGATTTTCTCATCAATTCTAAGTGCTCAAAAGCCTCCACAAAGCTACAACTCTCCGACAACGAAGTGCTATCTCTCCGACGCTTTAGGTTTATTTGTTTATTTTTTTCCATCGGTATAAGCTTTTTTTCAGATTATATTTTTCATATTAATTGTCTCAGAGTTTTTATCGTAACGAGGAGAGGGGGATTGTCCCTCTACCTCAAGCTTTGTGACTTTTTGTATTCGTTCAACTCCTACCTCCAATGAGGAGGAGTTCGTTTAGTGTTTTGCCCTCCCTGCGTTGTCAAAGCCACTAGGGCCCTTGAGTAGTAGCCGAAGGCTATGAACCAAGTAAAAATCTACTTGTCTCTTTTAGTTTTCATTTACCTTTCCGCTGCGTTTAATTGTCTTCTCAATGAATTCGTACGAAAAAGTTTTATCGCTATTCACCCCCCCACTCTAGTGATCCACTCGATCCAACACAATCGGCCCAGGTCACAACTGACCAGACTCGAGTTTGACTCGAATAGTGTTTTGATGTTTGACATTGATTTTTAACATGTGTTGGGGAGATTGCTGATGCAATCGACCAAGGTTATAATTGATGTTTGACGATGATTTGACCATTGTCATGGGAGAAGTCCAAGTCTTGTGTACTTGGCATGAAAAGTCCTAGCTTGAGCCTTGGCAAGGAAAGTCCAACATGGGTCTTGGCAAAGAAAGTCCAAGCATGGGTCTTGGCAAGGAAAGTCCAAGCATGGGTCTTGGCATCGAAAGTCCAACATGGGTTGGCAAGGGAAAGTCCAAGCTTGAGTCTTGGCAATTGAGAAGTCCAAGGGGAAAATTGGTGGCGTAAAGTTCATGGGTGGAGTCTTGGCAGCATAAGTCTAATGGTTGACCACGTAAAGTCCAAGCGGAGTCTTGGCACCGTAAGTCTAATGTTCTTTGGCGGTATAGATAAACTTAGCATGACATAGCCGATGGAAGCACCTGAAGGCTAGCGTATGGATGAACAAGTCATGGATGACTTGGAGGGATCCAATAGGTGTGAGGATGACAAAGGTGGTTAGAAGGCTTAGGTCTAGGCTAAGGGTGGTCTAGCAAGTATGGGGGCACCATTCTTGGAGTAAAACTTCATGTTTGAGGTGTATCAATCGACTGGGACCTATGGTTAGTCGACAGGTGTGAGTTAACGAGAGTTTGACTATTGGAATTGGCCTAGCAGTCCACTGCCAACATTGTGCAGTCGATTGATAGCCTAAGTAGTCGACTGATCTGGAGATCAGTCGACTGCTGGTTGGGAATTCGACCACAGTAAGCTCTCCAGTCGAGTGATCAGCCCAAGCACTCGACTGATTGATCCATCAGTCGACTGATGGGGATGATCAGTCGATTGATGGTCTATCCATTGGACTTATCCAATGTGGCTCATGTCGTTGTGAGACAACGACTACAGAGGCAGTAGACTGATGGTCCCAATCAGTCGATTGCTAGGCAAAAAATCAGCCTGAATGTAGGTTATAAAAGCAACTCGAGAAGGAGAGTTTATTGTTTAGTGGTGCTTGGCATCGCTAGGGCTCTTACGAGCCCAATCCATAGAGTAGGAACCATTCAGTTTTGAACCATGTTATATTGCGTGTTGTGATTGTGTGCTTGTATATTTTATTTTTGTTTTATTTCTACTATTTCCACTGTGCACTAACCAAATTGTAGCAAGCACACGATCGCTAAAGAATTCCTCCATCTACGGCAAAAACACGCTATTCACCCCCACCTCTAGTGGTCACAAACGTTCTTACACATTTTAAAGAATAATTTTTTTTAAAAGATATTAACCATATCATAATTTAGCAAAATATTTTAGGTTCCCCCTAGACTCTTGATCTCCCCCTTCAAGTAACATTGTTATATTTATACTTAATTTCTTTTCAAAATAAAATTTTAAATGTTTAACTTCCCCAAGAATTATAATATATCTTAACTACCCCTTAATTATGTTGATTCTCTTAGAATTAAAGTTGAGTTGATTGAATTAATTAAAATTGAGTTGAGTTGATTGTAATTGAGTTGAATATGTTGATTGGGGTTGAATCGATTGAGTTGATTAGAGTTGAATCGATTAAATTGGTTAGGTTAGGTTGTTTAGTTAAGTTTATTTAGGTTAAGTTAAGTTTAATTGTTTAGTTAGGTTGTTAAGTTTAATTAAGTTGTTGTTAAGTTTAATTATGTTGTTGCTAAGTTTAATTAAGTTGGTGTTAAGTTTAATTAAGTTGTTGTTAAGTTTAATGAAGTTGTTGTCAAGTTTAATTAAGTTGTCGTTAAGTTTGATTAAGTTTGTGTTATGTTTAATTAAGTTGTTTTTATGTTTAATGAAGTTGGTGTTAATTTTAATTAAGTTGTTGTTAATTTTAATTAAGTTGGTTGTTAAGTTTAATTACGTTGGTTGTTAAGTTTAATTAAGTTAGTTTGAGCTGAGGATTTCTTATAGTCTTAATTTAATTTAATAAGCAATTTCAAAGTATTTAAACTTGTGTTAGATTCAAGCTTAGTTTGAACTAGTTAAGTAGGTTTTTCCAGCATTAACTTCCTGGTCATGGCGAGGCACATGACCTTCTTTGTTATTGTAGCAACGACCACTTCCTAGAAAAAGTCAATGAAGGAATCAAGTACTTGATTCACTTTAGACTAAGCCTTACTTTAACTAGTTAAAGACTTAGTGAGTTAGCTTCAGTCAATTCCACTCAACTTAGTGCCCCAGGTCGTGGCGAGGCACATGACATTCTTGAGTATTGGAGGAACAACTACTTCCTAGACATGCACTTCGAAGAGCTTCCCTAACTTACTATCAGTTGACTTGTCTTAGTACTAGGTTGTTCAAGTTTAAACTACTTTGTTTCCTATCTAGTCCATTCTAAATTAAGCAAGTAAAGTAAACTAAAGCATGCAAGAGTCTTATCTAATTAAGGAAACAATCAACTAGTTAGCTCCTCCTACATAATAGCTATGTTGGGTCTTGTTCAATATGTAAACTTTTCCTTTGGGAATCCTAAATTCATTCGGTCCAACTTGGTTGACTAAGCTAGCCTTAGGTACCCAAGCTTGGACTCGACCCTTAGCATTTCTATTAAATAAGGACATATATGATCAATTTGTATCCTTAGCCTTGTATCCGAGTCCGGACTTGTTGTACATGGTGTTGGATTGATTTGAGAGCTAGAGGGGGGGGGTGAATAGCGCAAGAGAAAACTTTTCGAATTCGTAAAGATAAAACTTGAGTGCACAACGGAAAGTAAGTAAAGACAATTTTGTTTTTACTTGGTTAACAACCTTCGACTGCTAATCCTGTTGGGATGTATACTGAAAGCCTAGCTCTTTGGTATGAACATTTTATTTTGAAATAAGAATCACATGATCATTGATTGCACTTTATATTTATATATGTGCATATTGTCTAATACATTACATTGTAGATAACATGGTGCTTGGGTGTGGCACAGAAGATCATGTTATCAGTCCCTTGTAGAGTATAAGTAGAGGCTCACAACCAAGATGGTTTTGGACAAACCATTGGCATGGTTGTAGTGTAGCTTGGTATTGTTTTATCTTGAACATAGAGTTACACTAGTACACTTAGGTGTATTGAGCAGGACCGACATAGAGGTGATTTAATTTGTTGCTGACTACATAATTGAATCGGACCTCGGATATTCTGTTGTATATGCTCTTAATCCCGATATAATAACAGACACATGTACTTAGTATTTATTTCTTTGATTTACCAGAGGGTGAGATTTCTATGGATTAAATCAATATGCTCGGTAAGTTGGGAAATGATATTATTTACATGGTGTGTCGTTGATTATAGGAGGAATCCGTGTCCTATGTATTAGGTTGATGATGTCCCCTTGAGGAGCTCATAAGGTTCATCATGTAAACCCTGTAGGTTGACTTAGTCAACATGATGATAAGGTTGAGTGGTACTACTCGAGGAGTTAGATGTTAATTAATTGATGGTCAGTAAATCAATTAATTGACGGACATTCGATATCTTAAACATGGGGAGATGGATGTACAAATAATATATGGAGCCCATATTAATTTATGGGGGTTGGTGAGGTAGTTCGATGATGATCCTCTAGTGGAATGGAACATCATTGATGGATCAAGTTTGTGTGGTTCCGATCCATCGGGTGGACAAGATCCAACTCCTCCTCATGGTCCCTATCGTAGCCTAATATAAACCTCATGAAGTCTAGATCAAATGATGAAAAATAAATCTCTAGATCCGACGGTTGGGATTAAATCCCTAGAATCGACGTTGGAGATTAAATCTCTAGATCCGACGGTTGGGATTAAATCCCTAGAACCGACGGTTGAGATTAAATCTCTAGATCCGACGGTTGAGATTAAAACCCTAGAACCGACGGTGGAGATTAAACCAAGGCCTAAACCCTAACTCTATAAAAGGGTGGCTACGAGTTGGGCAGAAAAGAAAGAGTGGTTGATGTTGGATGATGGAAATAAGGGTTTATCCTCTCTTTGCTTGTGCGGCAAGTAACCCTAAGGAGCAAACCCTAATTAGGGTTTGGCTCCTTGGGTTGGGTGCCAAGGTAAGGAAAGAAGGGTGGGCGGCAACTTGAGGATGATCTCTTCTTCTTCCTTGAAGGTGGCTAGCTCCTAGATCTCTTCTCTCCACCATGGTTGGGCGGCAAGAAACCCTAAGGAGGAAACCCTAATTTGATTAGGGTTTGACTCCTTTACATGGGCGGCCAAGGTTTGGAAGGAGGGTAAGCGGCATCTTGTGGAAGAGTTCTTCTTCTTCCTAGGAAAGGTGGCCGGTTTAGATCTCCTCCTTCCACCTTGGTTGGGTGGCAAGAATACCTAAGGAAGAAACACTAATTAGGGTTTGGCTCCTATGGTTGGGTGGCTAGGGTATGCAAGGAAGGTGGGCGGCAACTATAGGAGAGGAGCTCTTCCTCTTCCTAGGTTGTGGCCGGCTCCTTCCTCTATTCCCTCCACCGTGGCCGGTGCCCAACATATTCCCTTTATCCTCTTCACTCCATCTTGGCCGGGGGCACCAAAACAAGGGTTTGTCCCTAGTTCGGTACCTTGGTTGTTTCCATTATGTTCTCTCTATTCTTGGGACCGGCGGCATTAATACTTTTGTGGAATGGTGGTTGGCTGAAGCAAGAAGGGAAAGAGAGTTCATCTTTCTTTGGATTGAAGAAGATCTAGGAAGCTTCAACTTGTGGAGGATCTTCCCCCACACGAAGTCTACAAGGAGGTTAGGACATACGATAGAAGATCAAGAGGTATAAAAGTTTTATAACTTTTATTATTGTTCTTTGCATGTTCTTATTGATATGATAGCTTATGTTCTTTATGTTAGTATATGTTGATTATACTAGTTTACATTTGTATGTATTTGTATAATCATGGACCCCGATAAGAAACACAAAAACCGGCGATCCGTCCGTCGTCTCTTCCGCGGCTAACCGACTAGAAGAGTTGTGTCGCTTGAACAACTAGTTTGTTCAAGCGATCGCTCATGTTGTTAGCACGACGACGAATTGGTTGTGCTTAGGAAACTCATCCCATCCGAATTAGTTTTCATTAGTGAAAATTTTAATCCGGGGACATGGGAGCCGATGAGCATTCCGAGGATTAGCACGATTGCCAACAATTGGTATTAGAGCCACGGTTTCCGGTTTTGTGTGTTTTAGATTCGGTTACTTTCACTCACTTATCATATATTGTGTATGCCGGATAATAGTAGGATGTGCGTAGGCTAACTTTTTGGTTGTAGGCATAAGATCCAACTATTATGGCTATATATGTGTGTATGTGATTGTATGTGTGTGTGATTGTATATTATTTGAATCCTCGGGGTTGACGAGGCTAGATTAGTATTTAATTTTTGTAATTGAATACGACATTGTTTAGCCACTCTTTATTTTATTTTACTTTCGATCTAGATTTCATGTACACTCCCTCGTGGAGTATAGGATCGATGGATGTAAAATAAAATAGGTTTTATTCTTGGCTCGGATCTCCGGATGGCTCGTACATGGCATAGGAGGAGCGGACGAGGTGGTGACACGACGGGAAGCATATTGGAGAACAATGCCATAATAGTTGGAAAAATTCTGATTTTTCCATATTTATTGCTGATTTGTTTTATATGCATGTTGTGTGTGCTTGAAAATTCCTCATTTTCAATTTACTAAGTGGGAGAGGGATATTTTAATTAATTCCCGCGGCCTCCATTACAATTTGATGTGTGATGCAACAAACTTGTGTGTCGGCTCTGAGTGCCTTCCTCCCTAAGGACGGGTTTGTTTGCGGATCACTAGGTCAAATAATGGTTATAGGAAATTATCTAGGAGCATGTGTACTTCCATAGAGGTAAGGAACATAATCCAAAATAATTCCCTTAGTATCGTGTAATGGTGCACACTTAGATGCAAATAAAAGTATCCTCCCCATAAGAATCACTGCTTTTATTTGTAGGGCCAAAGAGGAACCGACTATTAATTTTATTTATCAAAAAGTAAGGTGGACAAGATAATAAAATTATTGGGTAAAACCTCCTCTTACAAATGTAGAATTCGTATACGTCTACACAGAGTGGCATACGATATTCTCGGTGTTTTGAGGTGTTGGTTGATTTCGGAATTTTATTGTTTTGAGGAATCAATAATATTTGAAATCTAGTAGAATGATCTATGTGATTCTTAGGATTTTCAAAATTGACTTTCAGTCCACTTACTGTGATACTAAAGGAAATAAACTTACTGTACCTAAATAATGTTGATTGGAAAAGATTCAAGATATTGTCTTATCTACTAAGGAGTACAAGTATGCACTCTTCAAACAGTGTCCTCAAGCCATCATTGCTCAAAAGGGTTTTTACTTCTAAGCCGAAAGGCAAGAAGAAGAAGAAACAAGGTGAAGCAAAGATGGTCGGAGGATCTCAGGGAAGAGTGAAGAAGCCGAAAGGCAAGTACTTCACTTGCAAGCAGGATGGACATTGGAAGAAGGACTGTCCCAATCCTAAGCAGAACAAAAGTATATCCTTTGGTCTAGTCATTGTAACATGGTTAGCGGTGTTATCTACCGGCACCTAGTGTGTAGATACGAGAGTCACTAATCATGTCTGCAATACTATTGCAGGGGTTCCAGGAAACCCGATGACTAGCTAAAGGGGATATTACCATTTACTTGGGCAATGCCATGATGGTGGCGGCTATTGCAGTGGGAGAAGTTTTATTTATCTCTTGAAAATAATAAAACTTTGGTTCTGGAAAATTCCCTTTATGTACCTTTATTTAGAAAGAATTTAGTTTCAGTTTCTAAATTATTATGGATGGATATTCTATTTCTTTTAATGACAGAGTTGTTATAAAATGGAATAGGGAGAATATCTATTCAGGTACATTGAAAGGAAATTTGAACCAAAACCTCCCACGATGCAAATTGAAGTTAATAACTCATCTTCTAATTCCAATAAGAGAAAAGAACCTTCGAAGATGAACCAAAGATATCTTTGGCTTCTTAGGCTTGGTCACATTAACCTAAGCAGAATTCAAAGGTTGATAGCTGATGGACCTTTGGGTTCATTAGTGGTGGAGGATCTCCCAACCTATGAATCTTGCTTGGAGGGTAAGATGACCAAGAGGCCTTATTAAGGCCAAGGGGTATAGAGCCAAAGATGTGTTAGAATTGGTTCATTCTGATTTGTGTGGTCCTATTGCTATCTAGGCAAGAGGTAATCTTGAATATTTCGTCTCTTTTGTAGATGATTATTCAAGATGTGGATGACACTACGATCTGATCGTGGTGGTGACTGTTAGGTGGCCGCATCGGAGGCTCATTAGCTCCCATGTCCCCGGATTAAAAATTTTTACTAATGAAAGAATTAAACCGGATGGGATGAGCTTCCTTAGCACAACCTATTCGTCATCGTGCTAACAACTTGAGTGGTCGCTTGAACAAACTAGTTGTTCAAGCAACACAACTCTTCTAGTTGGTTAGCCGCGGAAGAGACGACGGATGGATCGCCGGTTTTTGTGTTTGTCTTCGGGGTCCATGATTATACAATATATATTCATACACATACATGCATAATCAAAACAAATAAGAACATGCTCAGATCTGTACATAAAGTTAAAATAACTTTATACCTCACGATCTTCTACCGTATGTCCTATCCTTCTCATGGACGACGTGTGGACGAAGATCCTCCACGAGTAGAAGCCTTCTAGATCGCTTTCTTCTTTACCTTGTCCGCTGTGAACAAAGAGAAGAAACAACAAATACCTTCCTATCTAGAACTGGCCACCAAATTATGGAACTTGGTGCAACCGTCGGTCAAGGAACAATTGGATGATTCGCCGGCCAACTTCATAAAGTGTTGCCGCCGGCCACTTTATAGAATAGGGAGGAGGAAAAGAGCCGGCCACCAATGGGAGGAGAACCGCCGGCCAAGGAATAAGGGAAAGACCTCTAGGATGGGCGCCGGCCAAGTGTTGATGGAGGAGGATGGGCGCCGGCAATCAACTTGAAGGAAGGAGGTTGCCGCCCACTTCTTTGCTCCAAAACCCTAGCCGCCCAATGAACCCTAGCCGCCCATTTGTGGATGAGCCAAACCCTAATTCCAATTTTAAACCAATTCATGCCGCCCAAGCCTAATCCCCCTATTTATAGAATTAGGCTTAAGCCTCCTTTAATCTCCACCGTCGGATCTAGGGATTTAATCTCCACCGTCGGATCTAGGGTTTTATCCCAACCGTCAGATCTATGGTTTAATCCCAACCGTCGGATCTAGGATTTATCCCAACCGTAGGATCTAAGGTTCCATCCCAACCGTCGGATCAAGGGTTTTATCCCAACCGTCGGATCTAGGGATTTAATCCCAACCGTCGATTCTAGGATTTCATCCTAACCATCGGATCTAGGGATTTAATCCCAACCGTTGGTTCTTGGTTTTGTTTTACATTCTTGGATCTAGACTTCATAAGGATTATATTAGGCTACGATAGGGACCATAAGGAGGAGTTGGGTCTTAGCCACCCGATGGATCGGAACCACACAAACTTGATCCATCAATGATGTTCCATTCCACTAGAGGATCATCATTGAACTACCTCACCAACCCCCATAAATCAATATGGGCTCCATATATTATTTGTACATTAATCTCCCCATGTTTAAGAGATCGAATGTCCGTCAATTAATTGATTTACTGACCATCAATTAATTAACATCTAATTCCTCGAGTAGTACCACTCAACCTTATCATCATGTTGACTAAGTCAACCAGCTGGGTTTACATGATGAACCTTATGAGCTCCTCAAGGGGACATCATCAACCTAAAATATAGGACACGGTTTCCTCCTATAATCAACGACACACCATGTAAATAATATTATTTCCCAACTTACCGGGCATATTGATTTAATCTATCTAAATCTCACCCACTGGTAAATCAAAGAAATAAATACTAAGTACATGTGCCCGTTATTATATCGGGATTAAGAGCATGTACAACATAATATCCGAGGTCCGACTCAATCATGTAATCAGTACTAAATTGAATCACCTCTATGTCGGTCCTGCTCAATACACCTAAGTGTACCAGTGTAACTCTATGTTCAAGACAAAACAATACCAAGCTACACTACAACCATGCCAATGGTTTGTCCAAAACCATCTTGGTTGTGAGCCTCTACTTATATTTTACAAGGAACTGATAACATGATCTTCTGTGCCACACCAAGCACCATGTTATCTACAATGTAAAATATTTAGACAATATGCACACATATATAATGAATATATAAAATGCAAATAATGATCATGTGATTCTTATTTCAAAATAAAATGTTCATACAAAAAGAGCTAGGCTTTCAATATACATTCCAACAGTGACAACCTCTTGGGAGAATTTAGGAACTACTTATCATAGGTTGGGATTCAATCCCAATTGACTGCGCCTGGCACACCCCAGCAGAACGGTGTAGCAAAGCGAAGGAAAAGGACTCTTATGGAGATGATTAGATCGATGATGAGTTATTCTGACTTATCAGATTCGTTCTAGGGATATGCTCTAGATACGATGGTATACATTCTGAACCTGGTTCCATCTAAATCAGTGCCTTCTACTCCCACAGAATTGTGGACTGGGCGAAAGCCTAGTCTAAGACATTTTTAGATATGGGAGTACAACACATTGGCTGAAGGCAGATACTGGTAAGATGGAACCTCGTACAGAAGTACGCATGTTCGTTGACTATCCCAGGGGAACGAAGGGTGGATTGCTTTATAGTCCTAGAGATCAGAGGGTGATCGTTAACACGAATGCCAGATTTCTAGAGGAAGACTATGTGATGAGCCACAAGCCCAAGGGTAAAATTGTTCTAGAGGAGTTAAAAAGGGAAGTCGCTTCTTTAGTACCACCGGTACAAGAGGACATACCACAAGTCACTGCACCGTGTGTCACAGAGGATACACAGGTGATACCTCGTCGTAGTGGGAGAGTTGTTAAACAGCCTGAGAGATTCATGTTCTTGGGAGAATCTTTTGATTTGGTCCCTTGCAAACATGAACCTGATCCCTAGACATACGACGAGGCAATCCAAGATATAAATACAGCATCTTTGCAAAGTGCAATGAATACTGAGATTGAATCTATGGATTCAAGTCAGGTCTGGGTGCTCTTGTGCACTGCTGCTCATATGGATTATGAGTTGTGGCAGATGGATGTCAAGACAACTTTCCTTAATGGAATGTTGGGATGTATACTGAAAGCCTAGCTCTTTTTGTATGAACATCTTTATTTTGAAATAAGAATCACATGATCATTGTTTGCACTTTATATTTATATATGTGCATATTGTCTAATACTTTACATTGTAGATAACATGGTGCTTGGGTGTGGCACAGAAGATCATGTTATCAGTCCCTTGTATAGTATAAGTAGAGGCTCACAACCAAGATGGTTTTGGACAAACCATTGGCATGGTTGTAGTGTAGCTTGGTATTGTTTTATCTTGAACATACAGTTACACTAGTACACTTAGGTGTATTGAGCAGGACCGACATAGAGGTGATTCAATTTATTGCTGACTGCATAATTGAATCGGACCTCGGATATTATGTTGTACATGCTCTTAATCCCGATATAATAACGGGCACATGTACTTAGTATTTATTTCTTTGATTTACCAGAGGGTGAGATTTCTATGGATTAAATCAATATGCCCGGTAAGTTGGAAAATGATATTATTTACATGGTGTACCGTTGATTATAGGAGGAAACCATGTCCTATATATTAGGTTGATGATGTCCCCTTGAGGAGCTCATAAGGTTCATCTTGTAAACACTGCAGGTTGACTTAGTCAACATGATGATATGGTTGAGTGGTACTACTCGAGGAGTTAGATGTTAATTGATTGATGGTCAGTAAATCAATCAATTGACGGATATTCGATATCTTAAATACGGGGAGATGGATGTACAAATAATATATGGAGCCCATATTAATTTATGGGGGTTGGTGAGGTAGTTCGATGATGATCCTCTAGTGGAATGGAACATCATTGATGGATCAAATTTGTTTGGTTCCGATCCATCGGGTGGCCAAGACCCAACTCCTCCTCATGGTCCCTATCGTAGCCTAATATAAACCTCATGAAGTCAAGATCAAATGATGGAAAACAAATCTCTAGATCCGACGGTTGGGATTAAATCCCTAGAACCGACGATTGAGATTAAATCTCTAGATCCGACGGTTGGGATTAAATCCCTAGAACCGACGGTTGAGATTAAATCCCTAGATCCGACGGTTGGGATGAAACCCTAGAACCGACGGTTGAGATTAAATCCCTAGATCCGACGGTTGGGATAAATCCCTAGATCTGACGGTAGAGATTAAAGAAAGGGGAGGGAAAGGAAAGGGGAGGGAAAGGAAAGGAAAGGGAGAGGAAAGGTTGGATAAGGTGGGCGGCAAGGTTAAAAGATTGATAATTTTTTTTTCTAATTCTATGCCACCTTGGGCGGCAAGATTAGAATTAGTTAAATAAATTTTTTTTTTAAGATTAGAATTGGTGGAAATTTTTTTTCCTTTGCCACCTTGGTCGGCAAGATTATAGGAAGAAAAAATTTACTAATTCCTTGCTACTTTTTGGGCGGCAAGAAAATTGGGAATTAGTTCCTATATTTTTGGCTACCTCATCAATAACCAACTTTCTCCTAAGTTCTATAAATAGGGGCTTAGGCTGGGGGAAGAAGAAGGTTTTGATGGATGATGGAAATTAGGGTTTAGCCTCCTTTTGCTTGGGCAGCAAGTAACCCTAAGGAGGAAACCCTAATTAGGGTTTTGGCTCCTTGGGTTGGGCGGCCATGGTTGGGAAGGGGAGTGGGCGGCAACTAGAGGATGAGTTCTTCCTCTTCCTAGGGTAAGTGGCCGGTTCTAGATCTCCTCCTTCCACCTTGGTTGGGCGGCAAGAAATAGGAAGAGGCTAGGGTTAGGGTTTGGTCCATGATGTTGGGCGGCAACCCTACTTCCTCCTTCTTCCTTGGTTTGGCCGGTGCCCAAACTTCTCCTTTTCTTCTAGGGCTGTTGGTTTTGGAAATTAGGGTTTGCCCTTCCATTAGTGGGCGGCAAGAAACCCTAGAGCTTTCCTTTCCTAGGTTGGGCGGCTAAGTGTTGGAGGGGAATGTGGGCGGCCACTAATGGAAGAAGATCTCTTCTTCTTCTTCCTAGGGTGTGGCCGGCTCCTAGACCTTTTCCCTCTACCTTGGTTGGTGCTCAACCTATTCCCTTTCTCCTCATCATTCCATTTTGGCCGGCGGCACCAAAACTAGGGTTTGTCCCTAGTTCGGTTCCTTGGTTGTTTCCATTATGTTCTCTCTATTCTTGGGGCCGGCGGCATCAATCCTTTGTGGATTGGTGGTTAGCTCAAGCAAGAAGGGAAAGAGAGTTCTTCATTCTTTGGATTGAAGATGATCTAGGAAGCTTCAACTTGTGGAGGATCTTCGCCCACACGAAGTCTACAAGGAGGTTAGGACATACGATAGAAGATTAAGAGGTATAAAAGTTTTATAACTTTTATTATTGTTCTTTGAATGTTCTTATTGATATGCTAGCTTATGTTCTTTATGTTAGTATATGTTGATTATACTAGTTTATATTTGTATAATCATGGACCCCGATAAGAAACACAAAAACCGGCGATCCGTCCGTCGTCTCTTCCGCGGCTAATCGACTAGAAGAGTTGGTTGCTTGAACAACAAGTTTGTTCGCGATCGCTAGCGACGTTTACCGTTCGGTTACGTATTGCTAAACTCATCCCATCCAGTTAGTTTTCATTAGTGAAAATTTTAATCCGGGGACATGGGAGCAATAGCCTCAGAGATTGCCAACAACGATTCAATACCAACAATTGGTATTGCTTCGCAATACCACATGGTATCGAGCCACGATTTCGGTTTTGTGTGTTTTGGATTGATTACTTTCACGACACTTATCATATATTGTATGCGGATAATAGTAGGATGTCGTAGGCTAACTAGTTGCGGGCATAAGATCCGACTATTATGGCTATATGTGTGTATGTGAATGTGATGTGTGTAAAATTTATTATTTGAATCCTCTCGGGGTTGTGAGGCTAGATTAGTATTTAATTTTTGTAATTGAATACGGCATTGTTTAGCCACTCTTTATTTTATTTTACTTTGATCTAGATTTCATGTACACTCCTTAGCGTGGAGTATAGGATCGATGGATGTAAAATAAAATAGGTTTTATTCTCGGCTCGGATCTTTGGTGACATGGCGTAGGAGGAGAAAGATGGAGGCGGCGGAACAATGCCATAATAGTTGGAAAAATTCTGATTTTTCCATATTTATTGCGGATTTGTTTTATATGCATGTTGTGTGTGCTTGAAAATTCCTCATTTTCAATTTACTGAGTGGGAGAGGGATATTTTAATTAATTCCCGCGGCCTCCATTACAATTTGACGTGTGATGCAACAAACTTGCGCGTCGGCTCTGAGTGCCTTCCTCCCCATCGGATGGGTTTGTTTGCGGATCACTAGGTCAAATAATGGTTATAGGAAATTATTTAGAAGCGTGTGTACTTCCCCATCGGTAAGGCACATAATCCGAGATAATTCCCTTAGTATCGTGTAATGGTGCACACTTAGATGCAAATAAAAAGTATCCTCCCCATCGGAGTCACTGCTTTTATTTGTAGGGCCAAAGAGGAACCAACTATTAATTTTATTTGTCAAAAAGTAAGGTTGACAAGATAATAAAATTAATGGGTAAAACCTCCTCTTACAAATGTAGAATTCGTATACGTCCACACTATCGTGGCATGCGAAATTCTCGGTGTTTTGATGTGTTGGTTGATTTCGGAATTTTATTGTTTTGAGGAATCAATAATATTTGAAATCTAAAGTAATGATCTAATGTGATTCTTAGGATTTTCAAAATGACGTTCTGTCCACTTATTGTGATACTAAAGGAAATAAAATTACTGTACCCAAATAATGATGATTTGAAAAGAATCCAGATATTGTCTTATCTGCTAGGGAGTACAAGTATGCGCTCTTCAAAGAGTGTCCTCAAGCCATCGTTGCTCAAAAAGGTTTCTACTTCTAAGCCGAAAGGCAAGAAGAAGAAGAAACAAGGTGAAGCAAAGATGGTGGGAGGATCTCAGGGAAGAGTGAAGAAGCCGAAAGGCAAGTACTTCACTTGCAAGCAGGATGGACATTAGAAGAAGGACTGTCCCAATCCAAAACAGAACAAAAGTATATACTTTGGTCTAGTCATTGAAACATGGTTAGCGGTGCTATCTACCGGCACCTGGTGTGTAGATACGAGAGTCACTAATCATGTCTGCAATACTTTGCAGGGGTTCTAGGAAACCCGACGACTAGCTAAAGGGGATATTACCTTTTACTTGGGCAATACCATGAAAATGGCGGCTATTGTAGTGGGAGATGTTTTATTTATCTTTTGAGGAAAATAAAGGTTTTGGTTCTTAAGAATTTCCTTTATGTACCCTTATTTAGAAAGAATTGATTTCGGTTTCTAAATTAAGGATGGATAATTTATTTCTTTTCATGACAGATTTGTTATAAAAGGAATAGGGACATTATCTATTCAGGTACATAGATAGGAAATTTATTACTTGAACCACAAGCTCCCACGATGCAAATAGAAGTTATTAACTCATCTTCTAATTCCAATAAGAGAAAAGAACCTTCAAAGATGAACCAAACATATCTTTGGCTTCTTAGGCTTGGTTAGATTAACCTAAGCAGAATTCAAAGGTTGATAGCTGATGGACCTTTGGGTTCATTAGTGGTGGAGGATCTCCCAACCTGCGAATCTTGCTTGGAGGGTAAAATGACCAAGAGGCCTTTCAAGGCCAAGGGGTATAGATCCAATGATGTGTTGGAATTGGTTCATTTTGATTCGTATGGTCCTATGTCTATCCAGGCAAGAGGTAGTTTTGAACATTTAATCTTTTTCATAGATGATTGTTCAAAATATGAATGACACTACGATCTGATCGTGGTGGCAAAAACCTCTTATGAGAGTTTAGGAACTACTTATCAGAGGTTGGGATTCAATCCCAATTGACTGCACCTGGCACACCCCAGCAGAACAGTGTAGCAGAGCGAAGGAATAAGACTCTTATGGAGATAGTTAGATCGATGATGAGTTATTCTGACTTGTTTTGTAGTCCTAGAGATCAGAGGGTGATCGTTAACACGAATGCCAGATTTCTAGAGGAAGACTATGTGATGAGCCACAAGCCCAAGAGTAAAATTATTCTGGAGGAGTTAAAAGGGGAAGTCACTTCTTTAGTACCACCAGTACAAGAGGACATACCACATGTCACTGCACCGCGTGTCACAGAGGATACACAGGTGATACCTCGTCGTAGTGGGAGGGTTGTTAGACAGCCTGATAGATTCATGTTCTGGGAAAATCTTCTGATTTGGTCCCTAGCAAACATGAACCTGCTCCCTAAGACATACGACAAGGCAATCCAAGATATAGATACAACACCTTTGCAAAGTGCAATGAATACTGAGATTGAATCTATGGATTCAAGTCAGGTCTGGGAGCTCTTCTCCATAGCATCTCATATGGATTATGAGGTGTGATAGATGGATGTCAAGACAACTTTCCATTCATGGAAGTCTTGAGGAAAACATCCACATGAAGCGACCAGAGGGATTCATTGCTAAAGGCAAAGAGCATCTTGTATGTAAGCTTAATCGGTCCATTTATGGATTGAAGCAAGCTTCGAGGTCTTGGAACATCCGCTTTGAGGAGGTAAATCAAGTCTTATGGATTTATTCAAAGTTCGGATGAGTCTTGTATATATCAGAGATGTGACAGAAATGTAGTGGTATTTTTGTACTATATATGACATTTTGGTGGTTGGCGACAACATCGAAGTGTTATCAGACGTAAGGGTATGGTTGTCCAAACAGTTAGATATGAAGGACTTGGGAAAAGTGGGTCACAACCTTGGGATCAAGGTTGTTATGCTTATCCCAAGCTTCATACATAGACATGATTTTGGATCGTTTTAGCATACAAAACTCCAAGAAGGGTTTTCTACCCTTCAGGCATGGAGATCCTTTATCTAAGGAGATGTGTCATAGATCATCTGAAAAGATAGAGGAGATATAGGCAGTTCCTTATGCTTCGGTGGTAGGAAGCCTAATGTATGCTATGTACGAGACCAGATATCTGCTTTGCCAAAGGCATGGTTAGCAGATATCAGAGTAATCCAGGACAGGAACATTGGACTGCGGTAAAGCATATATTGTAGTGCCTGAGAAGGACTAGAGATTATATGCAAGTTTACCGGGCAGACCAATTACTCCCTGTGGGTTACATGGATTCGGATTTCCAATCAGATAGGGATAACAGTAAGTCTACCTCAGGTTTTGTGTTTACTTTGGGAGGTGGAGCCATAATATGGAAGAGTGTCAAGCAGAAATGCATGGCAGACTCTACCATGGCAGCTGGGTATGTGGCAGCCCCTGTGGCGGCCAAAGAAGCTGTGTGGTTCAGGAACTTTCTGATGGACTTGGATGTGATTCCTGGTTTGCCCAAAACTATCACAATTTATTGTGGTAATAATGGTGCAGTTGCAAACTCGAAGGAACCACGAGCCCATAAGGCTAGAAAACACATTGAGCGTAAGTACCACCTGATACGAGAAATCGTAAAGGAGGTAGAAGTTATTGTTGCCTAGATTACATTAGAGGATGACCTGGTAGACCCTTTTCACTAAGGCCCTTCTGGCGAGAGCTTTGATAGACATGTGGAGGGAAGGGGAATCAGATGTATGGCAGTATGATGACAGCATAGTTTTTTAGTATAAGTGGGAGATTGTTGGGATGTATACTGAAAGCCTAGCTCTTTTTGTATGAACATCTTTATTTTAAAATAAGAATCACATGATCATTGTTTGCACTTTATATTTATATATGTGCATATTGTCTAATACTTTACATTGTAGATAACATGGTGCTTGGGTGTGGCACAGAAGATCATGTTATCAGTCCCTTGTATAGTATAAGTAGAGGCTCACAACCAAGATGGTTTTGGACAAACCATTGGCATGGTTGTAGTGTAGCTTGGTATTGTTTTATCTTGAACATAGAGTTACACTAGTACACTTAGGTGTATTGAGCAGGACCGACATAGAGGTGATTCAATTTATTGCTGACTGCATAATTGAATCGGACCTCGGATATTATATTGTACATGCTCTTAATCCCGATATAATAACGGGCACATGTACTTAGTATTTATTTCTTTGATTTACCAGAGGGTGAGATTTCTATGGATTAAATCAATATGCCCGGTAAGTTGGGAAATGATATTATTTACATGGTGTGTCGTTGATTATAGGAGGAAACCGTGTCCTATATATTAGGTTGATGATGTCCCCTTGAGGAGCTCATAAGGTTCATCTTGTAAACCCTGCAGGTTGACTTAGTCAACATGATGATAAGGTTGAGTGGTACTACTCGAGGAGTTAGATGTTAATTGATTGATGGTCAGTAAATCAATCAATTGACGGACATTCGATATCTTAAATATGGGGAGATGGATGTACAAATAATATATGGAGCCCATATTAATTTATGGGGGTTGGTGAGGTAGTTCGATGATGATCCTCTAGTGGAATGGAACATCATTGATGGATCAAATTTGTGTGGTTCCGATCCATCGGGTGGCCAAGACCCAACTCCTCCTCATGGTCCCTATCGTAGCCTAATATAAACCTCATGAAGTCTAGATCAAATGATGGAAAACAAATCTCTAGATCCGACGGTTGGGATTAAATCCCTAGAACCGACGATTGAGATTAAATCTCTAGATCCGACGGTTGGGATTAAATCCCTAGAACCGACGGTTGAGATTAAATCCCTAGATCCGACGGTTGGGATGAAACCCTAGAACCGACGGTTGAGATTAAATCCCTAGATCCGACGGTTGGGATAAATCCCTAGATCCGATGGTGGAGATTAATGAAAGGGGAGGGAAAGGAAAGGGGAGGGAAAGGAAAGGAAAGGGAGAGGAAAGGTTGGATAAGGTGGGCGGCAAGGTTAAAAGATTGATAAATTTTTTTTCTAATTCTATGCCACCTTGGGCGGCAAGATTAGAATTAGTTAAATAAATTTTTTTTTTAAGATTAGAATTGGTGGAAATTTTTTTTCCTATGCCACCTTGGGCGGCAAGATTATAGGAAGAAAAAATTTACTAATTCCTTGCTACTTTTTGGGCGGCATGAAAATTGGGAATTAGTTCCTATATTTTTGGCTACCTCATCAATAACCAACTTTCTCCTAAGTTCTATAAATAGGGGCTTAGGCTTGGGGGAAGAAGAAGGTTTTGATGGATTATGGAAATTAGGGTTTAGCCTCCTTTTGCTTGGGCAGCAAGTAACCCTAAGGAGGAAACCCTAATTAGGGTTTTGGCTCCTTGGGTTGGGCGGCCATGGTTGGGAAGGGGAGTGGGCGGCAACTAGAGGATGAGTTCTTCCTCTTCCTAGGGTAAGTGGCCGGTTCTAGATCTCCTCCTTCCACCTTGGTTGGGCGGAAAGAAATAGGAAGAGGCTAGGGTTAGGGTTTGGTCCATGATGTTGGGCGGCAACCCTACTTCCTCCTTCTTCCTTGATTTGGCCGGCGCCCAAACTTCTCCTTTTCTTCTAGGGCTGTTGGTTTTGGAAATTAGGGTTTGCCCTTCCATTAGTGGGCGGCAAGAAACCCTAGAGCTTTCCTTTCCTAGGTTGGGCGGCTAAGTGTTGGAGGGGAATGTGGGCGGCCACTAATGGAAGAAGATCTCTTCTTCTTCTTCCTAGGGTGTGGCCGGCTCCTAGACTTTTTCCCTCTACCTTGGTTGGTGCTCAACCTATTCCATTTCTCCTCATCATTCCATTTTGGCCAGCGACACCAAAACTAGGGTTTGTCCCTAGTTCGGTTCCTTGGTTGTTTCCATTATGTTCTCTCTATTCTTGGGGCCGGCGGCATCAATCCTTTGTGGATTGGTGGTTGGCTCAAGCAAGAAGGGAAAGAGAGTTCTTCATTCTTTGGATTGAAGATGATCTAGGAAGCTTCAACTTGTTGAGGATCTTCGCCCACACGAAGTCTACAAGGAGGTTAGGACATACGATAGAAGATTAAGAGGTATAAAAGTTTGATAATTTTTATTATTGTTCTTTGAATGTTCTTATTGATTTGCTAGCTTATGTTCTTTATGTTAGTATATGTTGATTATACTAGTTTATATTTGTATAATCATGGACCCCGATAAGAAACACAAAAACCTGCGATCCGTCCGTCGTCTCTTCCGCGGCTAATCGACTAGAAGAGTTGGTTACTTGAACAACAAGTTTGTTCAAGCGATCGCTCGCGTCGTTAGCACGACGACGAATCGATGTGCTTAGGAAACTCATCCCATCCGGATTAGTTTTCATTAGTGAAAATTTTAATCCGGGGACATGGGAGCCAATGAGCCTCCGAGGAATAGGACATTGCCAACATTTGGTATCAGAGCTTCTGGGCAATACCAACAATTGGTATCAGAGCTTCTGAGCAATACCAACATGGAAGTCTTGAGGAAAACATCTATATGAAGCAACCAGAGGGATTCATTGCTAAGGGCAAAGAGCATATTGTATGTAAGCTTAATCGGTCCATTTATGGACTGAACCAAGCTTTGAGGTCTTGGAACATCTGCTTTGATGAGGTAAATCCAAACTTATGGATTTATTCAAAGTCCGGATGAGTCTTGTGTATACAAGAGATGTGACGGAAACGTAGTGGTATTTCTTGTACTATACGTAGATAATATTTTGGTAGTTGGCAACAATATCAGAGTGTTATCAGACGTAAGGGTATGGTTACCCAAACAGTTTTGAAGGACTTGGGAGAAGTGGGTCACAACCTTGGGATCAAGGTTATTGTGCTTATCCCAAGCTTCATACAAAGACATGATTTTGGATCGTTTTAGCAAGCAGAACACTAAGAAGGGTTTTCTACCTTTCAGGTATGGAATTACTTTATCTAAGGAGATGTGTCCTAGATCATCTGAGGTGATAAAGGAGCTGAAGGCGGTTCCTTATGCTTTGGCAGTAGGAAGCCTTATGTATGCTATGTATGAGACAAGATATCTGCTTTGCCGTGGGCATGGTTAGCAGATATCAGAGTAATCCAGTGACAGGGACATTGGACTGCGGTAAAGCATATATTGTAGTGCCTGAGAAGGACTAGGGATTATATGATAGTTTACCGGGCAGACCAATTACTCCCTGTGGGTTGCATGGATTGCGACTTCCAATCAAATAGGAATAACAGTAAGTCTACCTCAGGTTTTGTGTTTACTTTAGGAGGTGGAGCCATTGTATGGAGGAGTGCCCAGCAGAAATGCGTGGCGGACTCCACCATGGAAGCTGAGTATGTGGCAGCCTATGAGGCGGCCAAAGAAGCTGAGTGGCTCAGGAACTTTCTGATGGACTTGGATGTGATTCCTGGTTTGCCCAGAAATATCACAATTTATTGTGATAATAATGGTGCAGTTGCAAACTCGAAGGAACCACGAGCCCATAAGGCTAGTAAACACATAGAGTGCAAGTACCACCTGATTTGGAGTCCGCCACACATAGAGTGCGGTTCCATAAGGCTGATGTGGAGAACCGTCAAGGTAAAAGTATCAAGACATTACGATCTGATCGTGGTGGTGAGTACCTCTTGGGAGAGTTTAGGAGTTACTTATCAGAGGCTGGGATTCTATCCCAATTGTCCGCACCTGGCACACCCCAGCAGAATGGTGTGGCGGAGCGAAGGAATAGGACTCTTATGGAGATGGTCAGATCGATGATGAGTTATGAGTTACTGATTAGATTCGGGGTTTGCTCTCGAAACAAAGACACATATTCTGAACTTGGTTCCATCTAAGTCAGTACCCTCTACTCCCACAGAATTGTGGACTGGGCGAAAGCCTAGTCTAAGACATATTCGGATTTGGGGTAGTCCAGCACATGTGCTGAAGGGAGATGCTGGTAAGTTGGAATCACGTACAGAAGTACGCTTGTTTGTTGGCTACCCTAAGGGAACGAAGGGTGGTTTATTCTATAGTCCTAGAGATCAGAAGGTGATCGTGAGTACGAATGCTAGATTTCTAGAGGAGGACTATGTGATGAACCACAAGCCCACGAGTAGGATTGTTCTTGAGGAGTTAACAGGGGAAGTCCCGACTTCAGTACCACCGGTACAAGAGGAGACACCACAAGTCACTGCACCGCGTGTCACAGAGTATACACAAGAGACACCTCGTCGTAGTGGGAGGGTTGTTAGACAACCCGAGAGATTCATGTTTTTGGGAGAGTCTTCGGACTTAGTCCCTAGTGAACATGAACCGGATCCCTGGACATATGACGAGGCACTCCAAGATAGAGATGCAGTATCTTGGCAAAGTGCGATGAATTCAGAGATAGAATCTATGGATTCTAATCAGGTCTGGGAGCTAGTAGAACCACCCGATGGTGTAAAAGCCATTGGATGCAAGTGGATCTACAAGAGAAAGAGAGGAGTAGACGGGAAGGTTGAGACCTTCAAAGCTAGGCTTGTTGCGAAAGGATATACTCAGAAAGAGGGTATCGATTATGAGGAGACCTTTTCGCCGGTAGCTATGCTTAAGTCTATCCAGATTCTCTTATCTATAGCTGCTCATATGGATTATGAGATTTGGCAGATGGATGTCAAGACAGCTTTCCTTAACGGAAGTCTTGAGGAGAACATCTATATGGAGCAACCAGAGGGATTCATTGCTAAAGGCAAAGAGCAACTTGTATGTAAGCTTAATCGGTCCATTTATGGATTAAAACAAGCTTCTAGATCTTCGAACATCCGCTTTGATGAGGTAATCCAGTCATATGGATTTATTCAAAGTCCGGATGAGCCTTGTGTATACAAGAGATGTAATAGAAACGTAGTGGTGTTTCTTGTACTATACGTAGATGACATTTATTTAGTTGGCAACAATATCAAAGTGTTATCAGACGTAAGGGTATGGTTGTCTAAACAGTTTGATATGAAGGACTTGGGAGAAGTGGGACACATCCTTGGGATCAAAGTTATAAGGGATCGCAAGAAAAGGATGTTGTGCTTATCTCAAGCTTCATACATTGACACTATCCTTGCTCGTTTTAGCATGCAGAACTCCAAGAAAGGTTTTCTACCTTTTAGGCATGGAGTTCCTTTATCTAAAGAGATGTGTCCCAAAACATTAAAGGAGATAGAGGACATGAAGGCGGTTCCTTATGCTTGTGATGGAAGCCTTATGTATGCTATGCTATGTCACGAGCCAGGATATACTGCTTTGTAGGCATGGTTAGCGATATCGAGTAATCTGACGAGGACATTGGTGCGGTAAAGCATATATTGAAGTACGAGAAGGACTAGGGATTATATCTTTGGTTTTAAGGCGGATCAATTAGTCACATGGGTTACAGTTTGATTTCCAATCGGATAGGGACAAGAGTAAGTCTACCTCGGGGTTTGTGTTTACTTTTGGAGGTGGAGCCATAGTATGGAGGAGTGTCAGCGAAATGCGTGGCGGACTCTACCATGGAAGGCCCGAGTATGTGGCGACCTGCGAGTGACCAAGAAGCTGTATGGCTCAGGAACTTCTTGATGGACTTGGATGTGATTCCTGGTTTGCCCAGAACTATCACAATTTATTGTGATAATAGTGGTGCAGTTGAAAACTCGAAGTAACCACGAGCCCATAAGGCAAGTAAACACATAGAGCGCAAGTACCACCTTATACGAGAGATCGTAAAGCGAGGAGAAGTTGCTGTCGCCAAGATTGAATCAGAGGATAACCTAGCAGATCCATTCACTAAGGCCCTTCCAGCGAAAGCGTTTGATAGGCATGTGGAGGACATGGGGATCAGATGTATGGCAGAATAATGACGGCATAGTCTTTTAGTATAAGTGGGAGATTGTTGGAATGTATACTGAAAGCCTAGCTCTTTTTGTATGAACATTTTATTTTGGAATAAGAATCACATGATCATTGTTTGCACTTTATATATTTATTATATATGTGTGCATATTGTCTAATATTTTACATTGTAGATAACATGATGCTTGGTGTGGCACAGAAGATCATGTTATCAGTCCCTTGTAAAATATAAGTAGAGGCTCACGACCAAGATGGTTTTGGACAAACCATTGGCATGGTTGTAGTGTAGCTTGATATTGTTTTGTCTTGAACATAAAGTTACACTAGTACACGTAGGTGTATTGAGCAGGACCGACATAGAGGTGATTTAATTTAGTACTGACTACATAATTGAATTGGACCTCGGATATTATGTTGTGCATGCTCTTAATCTCGATATAATGATGGGCACATGTACTTAGTATTTATTTCTTTGATTTACCAGAGGGTGAGATTTAGATGGATTAAATCAATATGACCGGTAAGTTGGGAAATAATATTATTTACATTGTGTGTCGTTGATTATAGGAGGAAACCGTGTCCTATATATTAGGTTGATGATGTCCCCTTGAGGAGCTCATAAGGTTCATCATGTAAACCCAGCTGGTTGACTTAGTCAACATGATGATAAGGTTGAGTGGTACTACTGAGGAATTAGATGTTAATTAATTGATGGTCAAGAATCAATTAATTGACTGACATATCTGATATCTTAAACACGGGAGATTAATGTACAATAATATATGGAGCCCATATTAATTTATGGGGTTGGTGAGGTAGTTCAATGATGATCCTCTAGTGGAATGGAACATCATTGATGGATCAAGTTTGTGTGGTTCCGATCCATCGGGTGGCCAAGATCCAACTCCTCCTTATGGTCCCTATCGTAGCCTAATATAATCCTTGTGAAGTCTAGATCCAAGAATGTAAAACAAAACCTAGAACCAACGGTTGGGATTAAATCCCTAGATCCGATGGTTAGGATGAAACCCTAGAATCGACGGTTCGGATTAAATCCCTAGATCCGACGGTTGGGATAAAACCCTAGATCCGATGGATGGGATGAAACCCTAGATCCGACGGTTGGGATGAAATCCTAGATCCGACGGTTGGGATGAAACCCTAGATCCGACGGTTGGGATAAAACCCTAGATCCGACGGTGGAGATTAAATCCCAAGATCCGATGGTGGAGATTAAAGGAGGCTTAAGCCCAATTCTATAAATAGAAGGCTTAAGCTTGGGCGGCAAGTATAATTGAATTGGAGTTAGGGTTTGGCTCTTCTCAAAGTGGGCGGCTAGGGTTTGGAGCAAAAGCTTGGGCGGCAATCATCTTCCTTCTCCTTGTTGCCGGCGCCCATCTTCCTCCATCAAGACTTGGCCGGCGCCCATCCTCTAGGCCTCTCTCTTATTTCTTGGCCGACGGTTCTCCTTCCATTGGTGGCCGGCGTTCACTCTTCCATACTCTCCAAAGTGGCCGGCGGTTCTCCTTCCATTGGTGGCCGGCACCTCATCCACTTGTTCCTTGGTCGGCGGTTGCATCAAATTCTCTAATTTGGTGGCCGGTTCTAGAAAGGATAGGTATTTGTTGGTCCTTCTCTTTGTTTGCAGCGGACAAGGAAGGGAAGAACGCGATCTAGAAGGCTTCTACTCGTGGAGGATCTTCGTCCACACGTCGTCCACGAGAAGGATAGGACATACGGTAGAAGATCGTAAGGTATAAAGTTTTATAACTTTATTTTCAGATATGAGCATGTTCCTTTTAGTGTTGATTATACATGTGTGTGTATGTATATATATTGTATAATCATGAACCCCGAAGACCAACAGAAAAACCGGCGATCCGTCCGTCGTCTCTTCCCGCGGCTAATCAACTAGAAGAGTTGTGTTGCTTGAACAACTAGTTTGTTCAAGCGACCACTCAAGTTGTTAGCACGACGACGAATAGGTTGTGCTAAGGAAACTCATCCCATCCGGATTAATTCTTTCATTAGTGAAAATTTTAATCCGGGGACATGGGAGCCAATGAGCCTCCGAAGCAACCCCCTACAATATCTAGATGATCTTCTATCTTCCTAATACTTTTTTTAGGTAGGGTTTTTCTAAGGACATTAGTCCCAAATTTTACCTTAGTTCTAATATCGATATGTTTAGCCCCTAAACAATACACCCTATTTCTAGCATGCTCTTTATGATAAATTACATGATTACTTCTTTTTAGGGCAATGAACCCATGTATGATGTGGTTTTAATGTGTTTGACAAAGGGATTAAGTTAGGTTATTTATGTTGATTTGATATGTCTGTTTAAGTTATGGAGGACTTAGTAAATCATACATGAGTTAGCTTGATGATAGCATTGGTGGGTCCATCATCTCATGGCTCGGGTCCTTGACTCGGTGAAGGATGGCATTACGAAATGCATGCGCTTGGTGCATCTGAGGGACAGCCGGACGAGGAGTATTGGAGGGAAGCCAAAGGTAGCAGACTTCAGGGCGAGACGCGAAGATGGCATTGCGGAAGTTATGAGCTTGGTGCATCCGAGGGACGTGGTCGGACAAAGAGAGCTTCGATGAGGGACTCTAAGGGAGATGAAAGATTGAGCGACTGTAACGGTAGCTCATAGGCGAACTTTGCCGTATGGCTAAGTCAAGTGTCAGATGCTCAAACTTATGTCTGAGGTTTTACCCGACGTTTGGTTAAGTTGAATGCTCAAACAAGTATTTTGTTTGAGGTTTTACCCGACGCCACTCGAATGCAATAGATAGCAGTCGACTGTTCTGAGTCGATGGAACTCGACTGGTGTTCGACTAGTGAATTTCTCGCCCAGTAGTCGACTGCCAAGGGATGACAGTCGACTGCTGAAGATAGTCGTGGCCATAGAACCTCCCGTAGCCGACTGATCAGTTTGCTACGCAAGCAGTAGTGGACTGATGGGATCATCAATCGACCACTAGGAATACCATTGGACGGTAACGATTGCAAGTTAGAAGCCGCTCTATGTTAGTCGTTAGAGGGGTAGTCAACTGATGGCATGCAGCAGTCGACTGCTGCATGCCCAATGGGAAGAAACCCGTCTTCTCTATAAAAAGAAGGGTTGGCGGCTTTTCAGAGGCTAATGCTTCACTAATAAACTTACTCCCAAGTGGCCAACACATTCTAACACTCCTTTTCTTGTTCTTATTTCCATCTTATTATAAGAGGGAGTTATTGTTGTAAAAAAGGTTTATCTCCACCTTACTTGGGCTAAAGGAGAGACTTATGGATTGTTGAGGGAGTGATTCACTATACGAATCGTCCGTGAACTAGCGGCAAGGGTCGTGAACCACGTTACATCTTAGCGTTAGCGTTTGCATTCTTTACTTCTTGCTTTGTAGTAATTATTTTTGTTTAGCTTCTATTTCCACTGCACTAACAACTTTCGTAGACAATTAAGTGACCAAATTCCATCTAGGATCATCAGAGCTATTCAACCCCCCTTCTAGTCGGGCCACGATCTCCCAACAAGTGGTATCAGAGCCAATGTTGGTTGTCACCGGACTCACCGCCGTAACAATCACAACAAAAATGGCCGGCTCCAACATCCATCCACCTAAATTCGAAGGGGACTTCGCTTGGTTGAAAAAGCGAATGGAGGTATACTTTGAGACCGATTTCGATATCATGCTTATTCTGGAAAACAATTTCGAGTTGCCTAGGGATGAAGAAGGGGAGCCATTAGAGAAGTCAAGATGGACTAAGAAGCAAAGGGAGGAGCACCTTGCAAATACGAAAGCAAAGCACCATCTATTCAACGTGCTCCCTCAATAAGAAATCAACCGGATTGGCGAGTGCTCTAGCACCAAGGAGATGTGGGACAACCTAATAGAGCTTCATGAAGGTACATCTGAAGCCAAGCTAGCAAGAAGGGACTGTTGGTGCAATAGGCCAAGGTCACAATTGACCAGGACTCGAGTTTGACTCAATTGATGTTTTGACGTTTCGATAAAAACATATGACAATGTAATTGTCATGGGAAAGTCCAAGTCTTCGGTACTTGGAAAGGAAAGTCCAAGTGGGACACTTGGCATTTGGGAAAGTCCAAGCATGGGTCTTGGCATGGAAAGTCCAACATTTGTTGTCAAGGGAAAGTCCAAGCTTGAGTCTTGGCATTTGAGAAGTCCAAGGGGTTTGATATTGGCGGCGTAAAGTCAAAGGGTGAAGTCTTGGCAGCATAAGTCCAATGGTTGGCGGTGTAAAGTCCAAGCGGAGTCTTGGCGGCATAAGTCCAATATGCCATCGCGGTGTAGACACCGTTAGCATGACATAGCCGATGGAAGAACCTGAAGGCTAGCGCGATGTATGAATAAGTCAAGGATGACTTGGAGGGATCCGAGAGGCGTGAGGCTGATGGAGGTGGCTAGAAGGCTTAGCTCTAGGCTAAGGGTGGTCTAGCAAGTATGGGGGAACCATACTTGGGCTAAAACCTCATGTTTGAGGTGTGCCAGTCGACTGGTGCCATGTAGCAGTCGACTGGATTGAGTCAACTAGGGTTTAAATGCGAGAATTTCTCTAGCAATGATCGCCATAGGTGGGCAATGATCGATCGTGAGCAATGATCGATCTTGTGATCGATCGTGCTCGTGAAACCGGGCACAGAATGGAGTCGAGACTCGACTGGTCGAGTGAGGTTCCATTAGTTAACTGATGGGTATCATCAGTCGATCAGTTGCGTATTGCTCATATGTAACATGATTGAATCTAAGTGTCTCTGTTGGCAATGTGCTATTCCACGGAGGCTCATCGCCTCTCATATCCCCGGATTAAAATTTTCACTAATGAAAACTAATCCGGATGGGATGAGTTTCCTAAGCATAACCAATTCGTCATCGTACTAACGACTTGAGAGATCGCTTGAACAAACTAGTTGTTCAAGCAACCAAGCTCTTCTAGTCGGTTAGCCGCGGAAGACGACGGACGGATCGCCAGTTTTTGTGTTTATCTTCGGGGTCCATGATTATACAAATACATGAAAATGTAAACTAGTATAATCAACATATACTAACATAAAGAACATAATCTTGCATATCAATAAGAACATGTAAAGAACAATAATAAAAGTTGTAAAACTTTTATACCTCTTGATCTTCTATCATATGTCCTAACCTCCTTGTAGACTTCGTGTGGGCGAAGATCCTCCACAAGTTTAAGCTTCCTAGGTCTTCTTCAATCCAAAGAAAGAAGAACTCTCTTTCCCTTCTTACTTGAGCCAACCACCAATACACAAAGGATTGATGCCGTCGGCCCTAAGAATAGAGAGAATAATATGGAAACCACCAAGGAACCAAACTAGGGACAAACCCTAGCTTCTAGTGCCGCCGGCCAAGATGGAATGAAGAGGAGAAGAGGAATACATTGGGCGCCGGCCAAGGTGGAGGGAATAGAGGAAGGAGCCGGGCACACCATAGGATGAAGAAGAGCTCCTCTCCTATAGTTGCCGCCCAACTTCCTTGCAATCCCTAGCCATCCAACCATAGGAGCCAAACCCTAATTAGGGTTTCCTCCTTAGGCTTTCTTGCCGCCCAACCATGGTGGAGAGAAGAGATCTAGGAGCTAGCCACCTACAAGGAAGAAGAAGAGATCTTCCACAAGTTGCCGCCCACCCTTCTTTCCTAACCTTGGCCGCCCAACCAAAGGAGCCAAACCCTAAATAGGGTTTCCTCCTTAGGCTTTCTTGGCGCCAAAGCAAGGCTAGGCAAAACCCTTATCTCCTTAGCATCCATCATCCAACCAAAAAACTTAGTTGTCGGCCAACCCAATCTCCCATATATATAGAGTTAGGTTTAGGCCTTGGTTTAATCTCCACCGTCGGTTCTAGGATTTTAATCTCAACCGTCGGATCTAGAGATTTAATCTCAACTGTCGGTTCTAGGGTTTTAATCCCAACCGTCGGATCTAAAGATTTAATCTCAACCGTCGGTTCTAGGGTTTTAATCCCAACCGTCGGATCTAGAGATTTAATCTCAACCGTCAGTTCTAGGGTTTTAATCCCAACCGTCGGATCTAGAGATTTAATCTCCACCGTCGGTTCTAAGGATTTAATCCCAACCGTCGGATCTAGAGATTTGTTTTCCATCATTTGATCTAGACTTCATGAGGTTTTTATTAGGCTACGTTAGGGACCATGAGGAGGAGTTGGATCTTGTCCACCCGATGGATCGGAACCACACAAACTTGATCCATCAATGATGTTCCATTCCACTAGAGGATCATCATTGAACTACCTCACCAACCCCTATAAATTAATATGGGATCCATATATTATTAGTGCATTCATCTCCCAGTGTTTATGATATCGAATGTCCGTAAATTAATTGATTTACTGACCATCAATTAATTAACATCTAACTCCTCGAGTAGTACCACTCAACCTTATCATCATGTTGACTAAGTCAACCTGCAGGGTTTACATGATGAATCTTATGAGCTCCTCAAGGGGACATCATCAACCTAATATATAGGACATAGTTTCCTCCTTTAATAAACGGCACACCATGTAAATAATATCATTTCCCAACTTACCGGGCATATTGATTTAATCCATAGAAATCTCACCCTCTGGTAAATCAAAGAAATAAATACTAAGTACATGTGCCCATTATTATATAGGGATTAAGAGCATGTACAACATAATATTCGAGGTCCGATTCAATTATGTAGTCAGCAATAAATTGAATCACCTCTATGTCGGTCCTGCTCAATACACCAAGGTGTATAGTGTAACTCTATGTTCAAGATAAAATAATACCAAGCTACACCACAACCATGCCAATGGTTTGTCCAAAACCATCTTGGTTGTGAGCCTCTACTTATATTCTACAAGGGACTGATAACATGATCTTCTGTGCCACACCAAGCATCATGTTATCTACAATGTAAAATATTAGACAATTTTGCATAACTATAAAAATATGCAAACAATGATCATGTGATTCTTATTTCAAAATAAAGATGTTCATACAAAAGAGCAAGGCTTTCAGTATACATTCCAACAATCTCCCACTTATACTAAAAGATTATACTGTCATTACACTGTCATACATCTGATTCCCCTTCCCTCCACATGCCTATCAAAGCTCTCGCTAGAAGGGCCTTAGTGAAAAGGGTCTACCAGGTCATCCTCTTATGCAATCTAGGCGACAACAACTTCGACTTCCTTTATGATTTCTCGTATCAGGTGGTACTCGCACTCTATATGTTTACTAGTCTTATAGGCTCATGGTTCCTTCGAGTTTGCAACTGCACCATTATTATCACAATAAATTGTGATAGTTCTGGGCAATCCAGGAATCACATCCAAGTCCATCAGGAAGTTCCTGAACCACACTGCTTCTTTGGCCGCCACAGGGGCTGCCACATACTCAGCTTCCATGGTGGAGTCCGCCACGCATTTCTGCTTGACACTCCTCCATACTATGGCTCCACCTCCAAAAGTAAACACAAATCCCGAGGTATACTTACTGTTATCCCTATCTGATTGGAAATCGTAATCTATGCAACCCACAGGGAGTAATTGGTTATAATCCCTAGTCCTTCTCAGGCACTACAATATATGCTTTTACCGCAGTCCAATGTCCCTGTCCTGGATTACTCTGATATCTGCTAACCATGCCCACGGCAAAGCAGATATCTTGTCTCGTACATAGCATACATGAGGCTTCCTACTGCTGAAGCATAAGAAACTGCCTTCATCTCCTCTATCTTCTTTGATGTTGGGACACATCTCTTTAGATAAAGGTACTCCATGCCAAAAAGGTAGAAAACCTTTCTTGGAGTTCTGCATGCTAAAATGATCAAGATTGTGTCTATGTATAAAGCTTGGGATTAGCACACTAACCTTGATCCCAAGGATGTGTCCCACTTCTCCCATGTCCTTCAAAACTGTTTGGACAACCATACCCTTACGTCTGATAACACTCTGATATTGTTGCCAACTACCAAAATGTCATCTACGTATAGTACAAGAAATACCACTATGTTTCCGTCACATCTCTTGTATACACAAGACTCATCCGGACTTTGAATAAATCCATAAGTCTGGATTTACCTCATCAAAGCGGATGTTCCAAGACCTCAAAGCTTGCTTCAGTCCATAAATAGACCGATTAAGCTTACATACAATACGCTCTTTGCCCTTAGCAATGAATCCCTCTTGTTGCTTCATATAGATGTTTTCCTCAAGACTTCCATTAAGGAAAGTTGTCTTGACATCCATCTGCCACACCTCATAATCCATATGAGCTGCTATGCATAAGAGCTCCCAGACCTGACTTGAATCCATAGATTAAATCTCTGTATTCATTGCACTTTGTCAAGATGCCATATTTATATCTTGGATTGTCTCGTCGTATGTCTAGGGATCAGGTTCATGTTTGCTAGGGACCAAATCAGAAGATTCACCCAAAAACATGAATCTAAGAGGTTGTCTAACAACCCTCCCACTACGACGAGGTATCATCTGTGTATCCTTTGTGACACGCGGTGCAGTGACATGTGGTATATCCTCTTGTACCGGTGGTACTAAAGAAGTGACTTCCCTTTTTAACTCTTCCAGAACAATTTTACTCTTGCGCTTGTGGCTTTATCACATAGTCTTCCTCTAGAAATCTGGTGTTCGTGTTAACGATCACACTCTGATCTCTAGGACTATAAAACAAGTCATAATAACTCATCATCGATCTAACCATCTCCATAAGAGTCCTATTCCTTTGCTCTGCTACACCGTTCTGCTGGGGTGTGCCAGGTGCAGTCAATTGGGATTGAATCCCAACCTCTGATAAGTAGTTCCTAAACTCTCCCAAGAGGTTGTCACCACCACGATCAGATCGTAGTGTCATCCATATCTTGAATAATCATCTACAAAAGAGACGAAATATTAAAGATTACCTCTTGCCTAGATAGCCATAGGACCACACAAATCAGAATAAACTATCTCTAACACATCTTTGGCTCTATACCCCTTTGCCTTAAAAAGGCCTCTTGGTCATCTTACCCTCCAAGCAAGATTCGTAGGTTGGGAGATCCTCCACCACTAATGAACCCAAAGGTCCATCAGCTATCAACCTATTGAATTCTGCTTAGGTTAATGTGACCAAGCCTAAGAAGCCAAAGATATGTTTGGTTCATCTTCGAAGGTTCTTTTCTCTTATTGGAATTAGAAGATGAGTTATTAACTTCAATTTGCATCGTGGGAGGTTTTGGTTCAAATTTTCTTTCAATGTACCTGAATAGATATTCTCCCTAAAGAAATAGAATATCCATCCATAATAATTTAGAAACTGAAACTAAATTCTCTCTAAATAAAGGTACATAAAAAGAATTTTCCAGAACCAAAGTTTTATTATCCTCAAGAGATAAATAAAACTTCTCCCACTGCAATAGACGCTACCATCATGGCATTGCCCAAGTAAATGGTAATCTCCCCTTTAGCTAGTCATCGGGTTTCCTGGAACCCCTGCAAATTGTTGCAGACATGATTAGTGGCTCCCATATCAACTCACCAGGTGCCGGTAGATATCATCGCTAATCATGTTTCAATGACTAGTCCAAAAGATATACCTTTGTTCTATTTAGGATTGGGACAGTCCTTCTTCCAATGTCCATCCTGCTTGCAAGTGAAGTACTTGCCTTTCGGCTTCTTCACTCTTCCCTGAGATCCTCCCACCATCTTTGCTCCACCTTGTTTCTTCTTCTTCTTGCCTTTCGTCTTAGAAGTACAAACCCTTTTTGAGCAACGATGGCTTGAGGACACTATTTGAAGAGCGCATACTTGTACTCCTTAGCAGATAAGACAATATCTAGAATCTTTTCCAATCAACATTATTTAGGTACAGTAAGTTTATTTCCTTTAGTATCACAGTAAGTGGACTGAAAGTCAATTTTGAAAATCCTAAGAATCACATAGATCATTACTTTAGATTTCAAAAAATTATTGATTCCTCAAACAATAAAATTTTGAAATCAACCAACACCTCAAAACGCCGAGAATATCGCATGCCACGATAGTGTGGACGTATACGAATTCTACATTTGTAAGAGGAGGTTTTACCCATTAATTTTATTATCTTATCAACCTTACTTTTTGACAAATAAAATTAATAATTGGTTCCTCTTTGGGCATACAAATAAAAGCAGTGACTCCGATGGGGAGGATACTATTTATTTGCATCTAAGTGTGCACCATTACACGACACTAAGGGAATTATTTCGGATTTTATGCCTTACCACTGTGGAAGTACACATGCTCCTAGATAATTTCCTATAACCATTATTTGACCTAGTGATCCGCAAACAAACTCATCCGATGGGGAGGAAGACACTCAGAGCCGACGCGTAAGTTTGTTGCATCACATGTCAAATTGTAATGGAGGTCGCGGGAATTAATTAAAATGTCCCTCTCCCACATAGTAAATTGAAAATGAGGAATTTTCAAGCACACACAACATGCTTATTATTACTGTAGATTTCAATAAAAATTATTGATTCCTCAAACAATAAAATTTCGAAATCAACCAACACCTCAAATACCGAGAATATCACATGCCACGATAGTGTGGACGTATACGAATTCTACATTTGTAAGAGGAGGTTTAACCCATTAATTTTATTATCTTGTCAACCTTACTTTTTGACAAATAAAATTAATAGTTGGTTTCTCTTCGGCCCTACAAATAAAACTACTTTTTATTTGCATCTAAGTGTGCACCATTACACGGTACTAAGGGAATTATTTCGGATTTGTGCCTTACCGCTGTGGAAGTACACACGCTCCTAGATAATTTCCTATAACCATTAATTGACCTAGTGATTCGCAAACAAACTCATCCGATTGGGAGGAAGACACTCAGAGCCGACACGCAAGTTTGTTGCATCACATGTCAAATTGTAATGGAGGCCGGGGAATTAATTAAAATGTCCCTCTCCCACTTAGTAAATTGAAAATGTGGAATTTTCAAGCACACACAACATGAATATAAAACAAATCAGCAATAAATATGGAAAAACAGAATTTTTTCCAACTATTATGGCATTGTTCACCAATATGCATCCCGTCGTGTCGCCACCTCGTCCGCTCCTCTTACGCCATGTACGAGTCATCCGGAGATCCGAGCCGAGAATAAAACCTATTTTATTTTACATCCATCGATCCTATACTCCTCAAGGGAGTGTACATGAAATCTAGATTGAAAGTAAAATAAAATAAAGAGTGGCTAAACAATGTCATATTCAATTACAAAAATTAAATACTAATTTAGCCTCGTCAACCCCGAGGATTCAAATAATATACGATCACACACACACAACCACATACACACATATAGCCATAATAGTCGGATCTTATGCCTGCAACTAAAAAGTTAGCCTACGCACATCGTACTATTATCAGGCATACTCAATATATGATATGTGCATGAAAGTAACCGAATCCAAAACACACAAAACTGGAAACCGTGGCTCTGATACCAATTGTTGGCAATGTGCTATTCCTCGGAGGCTCATCGGCTCCCATATCCCCGGATTAAAATTTTCACTAATGAAAACTAATCCGGATGGGATGAGTTTCCTAAGCACAACCAATTCGTCGTCGTGCTAACGACTTGAGCGATCGCTTGAACAAACTAGTTGTTCAAGCAACCAAGCTCTTCTAGTCGGTTAGCCGCGGAAGAGACGACGGACGGATCACCAGTTTTTGTGTTTATCTTCGGGGTCCATGATTATACAAATACATGCAAATGTAAACTAGTATAATCAAAATATACTAACATAAAGAACATAAACTAGCATATCAATAAGAACATGTAAAGAACAATAATAAAAGTTGTAAAACTTTTATACCTCTTGATCTTCTATCGTATGTCCTAACCTCCTTGTAGACTTCGTGTGGGCGAAGATCCTCCACAAGTTGAAGCTTCCTAGGTCTTCTTCAATCCAAAGAAAGAAGAACTCTCTTTCCCTTCTTGCTTGAGCCAACCACCAAATCACAAAGGATTGATGCCGCCGGCCCCAAGAATAGAGAGAATAATATGGAAACCACCAAGGAACCAAACTAGGGACAAACCCTAGCTTCTAGTGCCGCCAGCCAAGATGGAATGAAGAGGAGAAGAGGAATAAATTGGGCGCCGGCAAAGGTGGAGGGAATAGAGTGTTGGTATTGCCCAGAAGCTCTGATACCAATTGTTGGCAATCGTGCTATTTCTCAGAATGCTCATAGGTTCCCATGTCCCCGGATTAAAATTTTCACTAATGAAAACTAATCCGGATGGGATGAGTTTCCTAAGCACAACCAATTCGTCGTCGTGCTAACGACTCGAGCGATCGCTTGAACAAACTAGTTGTTCAAGCAACCAACTCTTCTAGTCGGTTAGCCACGGAAGAGACGACGGACGGATCGCCGGTTTTTGTGTTTCTTATTCGGGGTCCATGATTATACAAATACATGCAAATGCAAACTAGTATAATCAACATATACTAACCTAAAGAACTTAAGCTAGCATATCAATTAAGAATAGAAACATGCAAAGATCATAATTAAAAGTTATAAAACTTTTATACCTCTTGATCTTCTATCGTATGTCCTAACCTCCTTGTAGACTTCGTGTGGGCGAAGATCCTCCACAAGTTGAAGCTTCTTAGATCTTCTTCAATCCAAAGAATGAAGAACTCTCTTTCCCTTCTTGCTTGAGCCAACCACCAATCCACAAGGGATTGATGCCGCCGGCCCCAAGAATAGAGAGAACATAATGGAAACAATCAAGCAACTGAACTAGGGACAAACCCAAGCTCCTAGTGCCGCCGGCCAAGAGGAAAACAAAGGGAAAAGAGGAATAGGTTGGGCACCACCAAAGGTATAGGAAAAAGGATAGGAACCGGCCAACACCCTAGGAAGAAGAAGAACACTTCCCCTATAGTTGCCACCTACCTTACCTTCCAAACCCTAGCCGCCCAACCAAGCTTCCTTTGGATTTCTTGCCGCCCAAGGTAGAGGAAGAGAAGGTAGTGGCCGGCCAACCTTTAGAAGGAAGAAGATGAGCCCTTCCCCTATAGTTGCCGCCCAACCATAACTTCCAAACCTAGCCACCTAATACAAAGAGCCAAACCCTAATCTAATTAGGGTTTCCTCCATAGGTTTCTTACCGCCTAAGCATGGTGGAGAGGAGAGATCTAGGAGCTAGCCACCTCCAAGGAAGAAGACAAGCTCATCCATAGGTTGCCGCCCCCTCTAGCTCCACCACCTTGGCCGCCCAACCTAAGGAACCAAAACCCTAATTAGGGTTTCCTCCTTGAGGTTGCTTGCCGCCCAAGTAATGCTAGGCAAAACCCTAATTTCCTTAGCATCCATCATGAACCATCCAAAAACCTTAGTTGCCGCCCAACCCATGCTCCCTTATATAGAACTTAGGAGAAAATTGGTTATTGATGAGGTAGCCAAAAATATAGGAACTAATTCCCAATTTTCTTGCCGCCCACCTTATCCAACCTTTCCTCTCCCTTTTATATAGAGTTAGGTTTAGGCCTTGGTTTAATCTCCACCGTCGGTTCTAGGGTTTTAATCTCAACCGTCGGATTTAGAGATTTAATCTCAAACGTCGGTTCTAGGAAATAATCCCAACCGTCGGATCTAGAGATTTAATCTCAACCGTCGGTTCTAGGAATTTAATCCCAACCGTCGGATCTAGAGATTTAATCTCAACCGTCGGTTCTAGGAATTTAATCCCAACCGTCGGATCTAGAGATCTAATCTCCACCGTCGGTTCTAGGGATTCAATCCTAACCGTCGGATCTAGAGATTTGTTTTCCATCATTTGATCTAGACTTCATGAGGTTTATATTAGGCTACGATAGGGACCATGAGGAGGAGTTGGGTCTTGGCCACCCGATGGATCGGAACCACACAAACTTGATCCATCAATGATGTTCCATTCCACTAGAGGATCATCATCGAACTACCTCACCAACCCCCATAAATTAATATGGGCTCCATATATTATTTGTACATCCATCTCCCCGTGTTTAAGATATCGAATGTCCGCCAATTAATTGATTTCTTGACCATCAATTAATTAACATCTAACTCCTCGAGTAGTACCACTCAACCTTATCATCATGTTGACTAAGTCAACCTGCAGGGTTTACATGATGAACCTTATGAGCTCCTCAAGGGGACATCATCAACCTAATATATAGGACACGGATTCCTCCTATAATCAACGGCACACCATGTAAATAATATCACTTCCCAACTTACCGGGCATATTGATTTAATCCATAGAAATCTCACCCTCTGGTAAATCAAAGAAATAAATACTAAGTACATGTGCTCGTTATTATATCGGGATTAAGAGCATGTACAACATAATATCCGAGGTCCGATTCAATTATGTAGTCAGCAATAAATTGAATCACCTCTATGTCGGTCCTGCTCAATACACCGAGGTGTACTAGTGTAACTCTATGTTCAAGATAAAACAATACCAAGCTACACTACAACCATGCCAATGGTTTGTCCAAAACCATCTTGGTTGTGAGCCTCTACTTATATTCTACAAGGGACTGATAACATGATCTTCTGTGCCGCACCCAGGCACCATGTTATCTACAATGTAAAATATTATACAATATGCACACATATAAATATAACGTGCAAACAATGATCATGTGATTCTTATTTCAAAATAAAGATGTCCATACAAAAGAGCTAGGCTTTCAGTATACATCCCAACAATCTCCCACTTATACTAAAGACTATCTTTGTCCTCTTCATCGCCATACATCCGATTCCCCTTCCCTCCACATGCCTATCAAAGCTCTCGCCTATGGGCCTTAGTGAAAGGGTCTACCAGGTCATCCTCTGATGCAATCTTGGCGACAGCAACTTCTACCTCCTTTATGATCTCTCGTATCAGGTGGTACTTGCACTCTATGTGTTTACTAGCCTTATGGGCTCGTGGTTCCTTCGAGTTTGCAACTGCACCATTATTATCACAATTAATTGTGATAGTTCTGGGCAAACCAGGAATCACATCCAAGTCCATCAGGAAGTTCTGAGCCATACTGACTTCTTTGGCGCCTCGTAAAGCCATACTGCAACTTCCATGGTGGAGTCCGCCACGCATTTCTACTTGACACTCCTCCATACTATGGCTCCACCTCCCAAAGTAAACACAAACCCTGAGGTAGACTTACAATTATCCCTATCAGATTGGAAATCAGAATCCGTATAACCCACAGGGAGTAATTGGTCTGCCCGGTAAACTAGCATATAATCCCTAGTCCTTCTCAGGCACTACATTATATGCTTTACCGCATCAATGTCTGTCTCTCGATTACTCGATGTCTGCGACCATGCCTACTGAAAGCGGATATCCGTCTCGTACATAGCATACATTAGGCTTCCTACCGCCGAAGCATAAGGAACTGCCTATATCTCCTTTATCTCCTCAGATGATCTAGGACACATCTGCTTAGATAAAGGAACTCCATGCCTGAAGGGTAGAAAACCCTTCTTGGAGTTTTGTATGCTAAAACGATCCAAAACCATGTCTATGTATGAAGCTTGGGATAAACACAACAACCTTGATCCCTAAGGTTGTGACCCACTTCTCCCAAGTCCTTCATATCATACTGTTTGGACGACCATACCCTTACGTCTGATAACACTTCGATGTTGTCGCCAACGACCAAAATGTCATCTACGTATAGTACAAAAATACCATTACGTTTCCGTCACATCTCTAATATACACAAGACTCATCCGAACTTTGAATAAATCCATAAGACTGGATTTACCTCCTCAAAGCGGATGTCCCAAGACTTCAAAGCTTGCTTCAGTCCATTAACGGACCGATTAAGCTTATATACAATACGCTCTTTGCCCTTAGCAATGAATCCCTCTGGTCGCTTCATGTAGATGGATTCCTCAAGACTTCCACTAAGGAATGCTGTCTTGACATCCATCTGTCACGTCTCATAATCCATATGAGTTGCTATGCATGAGAGCTCCCAGACCTGACTTGAATCCATAGATTCAATCTCAGTATTCATTGCACTTTGCAAAGATGCTGTATTTATATCTTGGATTGCCTCGTCGTATGTCTAGGGATCAGGTTCATGTTTGCTAGGGACCAAATCAGAAGATTTGTCCAAAAACATGAATCTAAGAGGTTGTCTAACAACCCTCCCACTACGACGAGGTATCTTCTATGACACGCGGTGCAGTGACATGTGGTATGTCCTCTTGTACCGGTGGTACTAAAGAAGTGACTTCCCTTTTTAACTCCTCCAGAACAATTTTACCCTTGGGCTTGTGGCTTATCACATAGTCTTCCTCTAGAAATCTGGCATTCATGTTAACGATCACCCTCTGATCTCTAGGACTATAAAACAAGTCAGAATAACTCATCATCGATCTAACCATCTCCATAAGAGTCATATTCCTTCGCTCTGCTACACCATTCTGCTGGGGTGTGCCTGGTGCAGTCAATTGGGATTGAATCCCAACCTTTGATAAGTAGTTCCTAAACTCTCCCAAGAGGTTGTCACCACCACGATCAGATCGTAGTGTCATCCATATCTTGAATAATCGTCTATGAAAGAGACGAAATATTCAAGATTACCCCTTGCCTAGATAGTCATAGGACCTCACAAATCAGAATGAACCATTTCTAACAAATCATTGGCTCTATACCCCTTGGCCTTAAAAAGGCCTCTTGGTCTCTTACCCTCCAAGCAAGATTCGTAGGTTGGGAGATCCTCCACCACTAATGAACCCAAAGGTCCATCAGTTATCAACCTTTGAATTCTGCTTAGGTTAATGTGACCAAGCCTAAGAAGCCAAAGATATGTTTGGTTCATCTTCGAAGGTTCTTTTCTCTTATTGGAATTAGAAGATGAGTTATTAACTTCTATTTGCATCGTGGGAGCTTGTGGTTCAAGTTATAAATTTCCTATCTATGTACCTGAATAGATAATTTCCCTATTCCTTTTATAACAAATCTGTCATGAAAAGAAATAGATTATCCATCCAAAAACTATTTAGAAACCAAAATCAATTCTTTCTAAATAAGGGTACATAAAGGAAATTCTTAAGAACCAAAAACTTTATTTTTCTCAAAAGATAAATAAAACATCTCCCACTGCAATAGCTGCCATCTTCATGGCATTGCCCAAGTAAATGGTAATATCCCCTTTAGCTAGTTGTCGGGTTTCCTGGAACCCCTGCAAAGTATTGCAGACATGATTAGTGGCTCTCGTATCTACACACCAGGTACCGGTAGATAACACCGCTAACCATGTTACAATGACTAGACCAAAAGATATACTTTTGTTCTGTTTTGGATTGGGACAGTCCTCCTTCCAATGTCCATCCTGCTTGTAAGTGAAGTACTTGCCTTTCGGCTTCTTCACTCCTCCCTGAGATCCTCCCACCACATTTGCTCCACCTTGTTTCTCCTTCTTCATGCCTTTCGGCTTAGAAGTAGAAACCCTTTTGAGCAATGATGGCTTGAGGACACTCTTTGAAGATTGCATACTAGCAGATAAGACAATATTTGGATTCATTTCCAATCAATATAATTTGGGTACAATAAGTTTATTTCCTTTAGTATCAAAATAAGTGGACTGAAAGTCAATTTTGAAAATCCTAAGAATCACAATGATCAAAACTTTAGATTTCAAATTTTATTGATTCCTCAAAACAATAAAATTCCGAAATCAACCAACACCTCAAAACACCGAGAATATCGCATGCCACGATAGTGTGGACGTATACGAATTCTACATTTGTAATAGGAGGTTTTATCCATTAATTTTATTATCTTGTCAACCACACTTTTTGACAAATAAAATTAATAGTTGGTTCCTCTTTGGCCCTACAAATAAAAGCAGTGACTCCGATGGGGAGGATACTTTTAATTTGCATCTAAGTGTGCACCATTACACGATACTAAGAGAATTATCTCGGATTATGTGCCTTACCGATGGGGAAGTACACATGCTCCTAAATAATTTCCTATAACCATTATTTGACCTAGTGATCCGCAAACAAACTCATCCGATGGGGAGGAAGGCACTCAGAGCCGACACGCAAGTTTGTTGCATCACACGTCAAATTGTAATGGAGGCCGCGGGAATTAATTAAAATATCCCTCTCCCACTTAGTAAATTGATAATGAGGAATTTTCAAGCACACACAACATGCTTATTATTACTGTAGATTTCAATAAAAATTATTGATTCCTCAAACAATAAAATTTTGAAATCCACCAACACCTCAAACACCGAGAATATCGCATGCCACGCTGTGTGGACGTATACGAATTCTACATTTGTAAGAGGAGGTTTAACCCATTAATTTTATTATCTTGTCAACCTTACTTTTGACAAATAAAATTAATAGTTGGTTTCTCTTCGGCCCTACAAATAAAACTACTTTTTATTTGCATCTAAGTGTGCACCATTACACGGTACTAAGGGAATTATTTCGGATTATGTGCCTTACCGCTGTTGAAGTACACACGCTCCTAGATAATTTCCTATAACCATTATTTGACCTAGTGATCCGCAAACAAACCCGTCCTCGGGGAGGAAGGCACTAAGAGCCGACACACAAGTTTGTTGCATCACACGTCAAATTGTAATGGAGGCCGCGGGAATTAATTAAAATATCCCTCTCCCACTTAGTAAATTGCAAATGAGGAATTTTCAAGCACACACAACATGCATATAAAACAAATCAGCAATAAATATGGAAAAAACAGAATTTTTCCAACTATTATGGCATTGTTCTCCAATATGCGTTCCGTCGTGTCGCCACCTCGTCCGCTCCATCTTTTCCCGTGCGCAAGTCACCAAAGAGTTCCGAGCCGAGATAAAACATTTTAATTTACATCCATCGATCATATACTCCACGAAGGAGTGTACAAATAATCTAGATCGAAAGTAAACTAAAATGAGCGGCTAAACAATGCCGTATTTAATTACAAAAATTAAATACTAATCTAGCCTCGCCAACCCCGAGGACTCAAATAATATACAATCACACACACATGCAATCACAAACACACATATATAGCCATAATAGTTGGATCTTATGCCTGCAACCAAAAAGTTAGCCTACGCACATCCTACTATTATCCGGCATACACAATATATGATAAGTGCGTAAAAGTAACCAAATCCAAAACACACAAAACCGGAAACCATGGCTCTGATACCAAATGTTGGTATTGCCCAGAAGCTCTGATACCAATTGTTGGCAATCATGCTATTTCTCAGAATGCTCATAGGTTCACATGTCCCCGGATTAAAATTTTCACTAATGAAAACTAATCCGGATGGGATGAGTTTCCTAAGCACAACCAATTCGTCGTCGTGCTAACGACTCAAGCGATCGCTTGAACAAACTAGTTGTTCAAGCAACCAACTCTTCTAGTCGGTTAGCCGCGGAAGAGACGACGGACGGATCACCGGTTTTTGTGTTTCTTATTCGGGGTCCATGATTATACAAATACATGCAAATGCAAACTAGTATAATCAACATATACTAACCTAAAGAACTTAAGCTAGCATATCAATTAAGAATAGAAACATGCAAAGATCATAATTAAAAGTTATAAAACTTTTATACCTCTTGATCTTCTATCGTATGTCCTAACCTCCTTGTAGACTTCGTGTGGGCGAAGATCCTCCACAAGTTGAAGCTTCTTAGATCTTCTTCAATCCAAAGAATGAAGAACTCTCTTTCCCTTCTTGCTTGAGCCAACCACCAATCCACAAAGGATTGATGCCACCCCAAGAATAGAGAACATAATGGAAACAATCAAGCAATCAACTAGGGACAAACCCTAGCTCCTAGTGCCGCCAAGAGGAAAACAAAGGGAAAAGAGGAATAGGTTGGGCACCACCAAAGGTATAGGAAAAGGATAGGAACCGCCAACACCCTAGGAAGAAGAAGAACACTTCCCTATAGTTGCCACCTACCTTACCTTCCAAACCCTAGCCGCCCAACCAAGCTTCCTTTGGATTTCTTGCCGCCCAAGGTAGAGGAAGAGAAGGTAGTGGCCGGCCAACCCTTAGAAGGAAGAAGATGAGCCCTTCCCCTATAGTTGCCGCCCAACCATAAATTTCAATCCTAGCCGCCTAATCCAAAGAGCCAAACCCTAATCTAATTAGGGTTTCCTCCATAGGTTTCTTGCCGCCTAAGCATGGTGGAGAGGAGAGATCTAGGAGCTAGCCACCTCCAAGGAAGAAGACAAGCTCGTCCATAGGTTGCCGCCCCCTCTAGCTCCACCACCTTGGACGCCCAACCTAAGGAACCAAAACCCTAATTAGGGTTTCCTCCTTGAGGTTGCTTGCCGCCCAAGTAATGCTAGGCAAAACCCTAATTTCCTTAGCATCCATCATGAACCATCCAAAAACCTTAGTTGCCGCCCAACCCATGCTCCCTTATATAGAACTTAGGAGAAAATTGGTTATTGATGAGGTAGCCAAAAATATAGGAACTAATTCCCAATTTTCTTGCCGCCCACCTTATCCAACCTTTCCTCTCCCTTTTATATAGAGTTAGGTTTAGGCCTTGGTTTAATCTCCACCGTCGGTTCTAGGGTTTTAATCTCAACCGTCGGATTTAGAGATTTAATCTCAAACCTAGGTTCTAGGAAATAATCCCAACCGGGATCTAGAGATTTAATCTCAACCGCTTTCTAGGAATTTAATCCCAACCGTCGGATCTAGAGATTTAATCTCAACCGTCGGTTCTAGGAATTTAATCCCAACCGTCGGATCTAGAGATCTAATCTCCACCGTCGGTTCTAGGGATTCAATTCTAACCGTCGGATCTAGAGATTTGTTTTCCATCATTTGATCTAGACTTCATGAGGTTTATATTAGGCTACGATAGGGACCATGAGGAGGAGTTGGGTCTTGGCCACCCGATGGATCGGAACCACACAAACTTGATCCATCAATGATGTTCCATTCCACTAGAGGATCATCATCGAACTACCTCACCAACCCCCATAAATTAATATGGGCTCCATATATTATTTGTACATCCATCTCCCCGTGTTTAAGATATCGAATGTCCATCAATTAATTGATTTACTGACCATCAATTAATTAACATCTAACTCCTCGAGTAGTACCACTCAACCTTATCATCATGTTGACTAAGTCAACCTGCAGGGTTTACATGATGAACCTTATGAGCTCCTCAAGGGGACATCATCAACCTAATATATAGGACACGGATTCCTCCTATAATCAACGACACACCATGTAAATAATATCACTTCCCAACTTACCGAGCATATTGATTTAATCCATAGAAATCTCACCCTCTGGTAAATCAAAGAAATAAATACTAAGTACATGTGCTCGTTATTATATCGGGATTAAGAGCATGTACAACATAATATCCGAAGTCCAATTCAATTATGTAGTCAGCAATAAATTGAATCACCTCTATGTCGGTCCTGCTCAATACACCGAGGTGTACTAGTGTAACTCTATGTTCAAGATAAAACAATACCAAGCTACACTACAACCATGCCAATGGTTTGTCTAAAACCATCTTGGTTGTGAGCCTCTACTTATATTCTACAAGGGACTGATAACATGATCTTCTGTGCCGCACCCAGGCACCATGTTATCTACAATGTAAAATATTAGACAATATGCACACATATAAATATAACGTGCAAACAATGATCATTTGATTCTTATTTCAAAATAAAGATGTCCATACAAAAGAGCTAGGCTTTCAGTATACATCCCAACATAGAGGAAGGAGCCGGCCACACTCTAGGATGAAGAAGAGCTCCTCTCCTATAGTTGCCGCCCAACTTCCTTGCAATCCCTATCCGTCCAACCATAGGAGCCAAACCCTAATTAGGGTTTCCTCCATAGGCTTTCTTGCCGCCCAACCATGGTGGAGAGAAGAGATCTAGGAGCTAGCCACCTTAAAGGAAGAAGAAGAGATCTTCCACAAGTTACCGCCCACCCTTCTTTCCTAACCTTGGCTGCCCAACCAAAGGAGCCAAACCATAATTAGGGTTTCCTCCTTAGGCTTTCTTGCCGCCCAAGCAAGGCTAGGCCAAACCCTAATCTCCTTAGCATCCATCATCCAACCAAAAAACTTAGTTTCCGCCCAACCCAATCTCCCATATATATAGAGTTAGGTTTAGGCCTTGGTTTAATCTCCACCGTCGGTTCTAGGGTTTTAATCTCAACCGTCGGATCTAGAGATTTAAACTCAACCGTCGGTTCTAGGGTTTTAATCCCAACCGTCGGATCTAGAGATTTAATCTCAACCGTCGGTTATAGGGTTTTAATCCCAACCGTCGGATCTAGAGATTTAATCTCAACCGTCGGTTCTAGGGTTTTAATCCCAACCGTCAGATCTCGAGATTTAATCTCCACCGTCGGTTCTAGGGATTTAATCCCAACCGTCGGATCTAGAGATTTGTTTTCCATCATTTGATATAGACTTTATGAGGTTTATATTAGGTTACGATAGGGACCATGAGGAGGAGTTGAATCTTGGCCACCCGATGGATCGAAACCACACAAACTTGATCCATCAATGATGTTCCATTCCACTAGAGGATCATCATTGAACTACCTCACCAACCCCCATAAATTAATATGGGCTCCATATATTATTTGTACATTCATCTCCCCGTGTTTAAGATATCGAATGTCCGTAAATTAATTGATTTACTGACCATCAATTAATTAACATCTAACTTCTCGAGTAGTACCACTCAACCTTATCATCATGTTGACTAAGTCAACATGCAGGGTTTACATGATAAACCTTATGAGCTCCTCAAGGGGACATCATCAACCTAATATATAGGACACGGTTTCCTTCTATAATCAATGGCACACCATGTAAATAATATCATTTCCCAACTTACCGGGCATATTGATTTAATCCATAGAAATCTCACTCTCTGGTAAATCAAAGAAATAAATACTAAGTACATGTGCCCATTATTATATCGGGATTAAGAGCATGTACAACATAATATCCGAGGTCCGATTCCATTATGTAGTCAGCAATAAATTGAATCACCTCTATGTCGGTCATGCTAAATACACCAAGGTGTACTAGTGTAACTCTATGTTAAAAAAAAAACAATACCAAGCTACACCACAACCATGCCAATGGTTTGTCCAAAACCATCTTGGTTGTGAGCCTCTACTTATATTCTACAAGGGACTGATAACATGATCTTCTATCCCACACCAAGCACCATGTTATCTACAATATAAAATATTAGACAAATTTTCATAACTATAAAAATATGCAAACAATGATCATGTGATTCTTATTTCAAAATAAAGATGTTCATACAAAAGAGCAAGACTTTCAGTATACATTCCAACAGTCTCACGACAACAGTGTCATCAGTAGACTGGTGGTCTCGAGCAGTCGACTGATCAACTTTTTCCAGCATAGGTTGAAGCTATAAAAGGAGCTCGTGATGGAGGAAAAAGGTATGGTTTCTTGAGGGCTTTTGGGGCAATTTGTTGTTGCAAATCAGGGTCTCCAAGTTGATATCAAGCAACCAAGTGATCAAGCATTCAAAGAGCAATTGTAAAGTAGTTTTATTTACTTGCATTGTATTTCATTATTGTATTTGCTTGTATCCATTTAGATTATTGTTGTAATCTATTGTACGAGGTTTCTTCACCTCCGACTTTGTTCGAGAAGGAGTATTTGTGATTAGTGATTGCGTGTTCATCCCTAGAGCTCAATCCGTGGAGTAGGAACCATTCGGTTCCGAACCACATTATATCTCGTGTTGTGAATTGTGTTTGTCTTGTTTCGTTATTGTATTATTTCTATTTCCTCTACGCTAACGAAATTGTAGAGACAAATGCAACGAATTCCATCATCGAACGAGTACGACGCTATTCACCCCCCTCTAGCTTTCAATCGATCCCCAACAAGTGGTATCAAAGTGAGGCCGCTCTTGAAGTTTAACAACAAAGGGAGCACGCTAGAGGGTGAAGATAGAGGTCCAAGAGCAACTAGGCTGGGATATCAAGACACCTATCCCTTATACCTTCTATGGACAAGAAGGGTTTAGACAATGGAAGGCGAGAATTGAGGACTTCCTAATGATGAGGGACTTCGAAGAATGGTCAATTTTAATGGAGGGATATAGCTATCCAAGAGGACCAAAAGGTGGATTCCTCAAGAAAAAGAGATGGACCGAAGAACAAGTCCAAGCTTTCGAGAAAAATGAGAAGGTAATGAAGTTTTTAATTGATTTAATACATAACAATATCTTGTGTATGTTAGGTAATTATGTAGATGCAAATGAGCTATGGAGCCAAGTGGCCAAGCTCCATGAAAGTCCATCACCGGTCCAAGAGGAAGGGACTGAAGAGGAAAATGCATCATCCTCACAAGGAAGTGACGACTTGGAGGTTAAGAGACCATCATCATCCAAGGAGGAAGAGGAAGTAGAATTGGAGGAGACCTCCACCTCTAGGATTGAGGGGGAGGATATTAGATCACCAAAGCAACATCAAGAAGAAGCTTCAACATGCGGTCAAGATGAAGAAGCTCAAAATCCAATTCCGACCTCCATTGACCTAGGTAACTCAAACATATCAATTTGTAATAAAAATTATATCATATGTTTTGAGTGTAGGGAAGCCGGGCACTACAAGAGCAAGTGCCCGAAGAGAGTAAAGAAAGCTCCTCCAGCGCCTAAAAGTCAACAAAAGTCAAAGGATGTCGGTCCCCCAACAACTAAAAGCAAGGAGCAAGTAATTTGCTTCAAATGCCGACAACCAGGACACTACCGGAATCAATGCCCGAAGGGGGAAAAGAAGAGGCAAAATGGAGCATCACAAGTAGGGGGAGCCACTAAGGCAAACCCTAAGGTATATCATGTTAATATTGCTCCTTCTTTAGTTAATAGACAAAAACATGCTAGAAATTTCAATTCCCTTGCAATTTACCATGAAAAGCATGCTAGAAATAACAAATATTTTTGTTTTGGAGCCAAAAATGTCTACCTCTCAAAGAAGGAGAAATTTGGGACTAATGTCCCTAGAAATGTCCTTCCTCGCGAATCCATTAGGAAAATAGGAGACCACCTATGTCTTAATCTCAAATGGACTAGGCATATGCCTAGGAAGACCCATGCCCAAGGATTAACTAAAGATTCAAAAATTGGGCAATTAGAAAAGGAAAATCAAGTCTTGAGGTCAAGGCTTGAAAAGATGGAGAAGACCCTTGCAAAAATGCAAAATCAATTTCAAGGGTCAAGAGGTCAACATTTAGGGTCTAGAAGTGAAAGCCTAGGGTCAAATGGTCAAAAACCAAGACCTAGGAAACTAGATTCATCCAAGGGCAAACCTAAGTCCAAGGAAACTTATCACAATGTTCCATTTGATTATGGAACTAAACCTTGGAAAACCAAGGTTACTAGGGAAGTTATCTCTAAGAGTAACCATGGTAAATGCCTAGTGGCTAGGGTTTCTAGGAAACCTAGGGTGGCCACTAAGAAGTTTGCAAGGGGAGTTTCCCCTAGAGTCAACCTAGGTAAGATCCAAATGACCAAGGCTACCAAGCCTAGAAGGGTCATTAGGAAGGTATCTAGGGAGGTTATCCCTAAGGAATACCTTGTCAACCCTAGGAGCTCAAATAGGTTTTGGGTTCCTAAGAGCGTGACAGATTCACGCTAAATTGGTCAGGGTGTGTCAACTTTAAATGGAAGAGTAGTTAACCTAACCATGGTAAAGGTGGCAATTTAGATCATTTTCACGGTTATGGTTACCTTGGGAATGTGGTTTGCTTTAATCCTAAAATATTTTAGGATGTGCCAATATTATTTGAGAAGTTTGATAAAATGATCAAATTGGCACAATTTAGGTTTAGAAGTTAGTGTATCATTTTGGGTTTTTGTGGCACGCTTGGGGAGGTTAGTAGTAATATGGAAAAATAAATCTAATTATATCAAATGGAAATTAATTCTAAAACTTAGGTGTAATTATACCTATATATTTTATTTACCATGCTTTGGGTGCCATATAACATGTCATGACATCGTGTTTAATTTTTATCATTTATATGTCATGATCATGTTTTAGGATTAAGGATTAATGTCGTGTGTTTTTAGATTTCATATTATTCCATGACATCATGATTATGAGCATATGCTTATTTATATCATCATTAATGCCATAATCATTCATGCATTTGATTAAAATTGAGTTAAGGACAATTGGCATGACTTGAAGTCCTATGTATAAGGGAATCAAGTAGAGTTGCCTTAGAAAATGCATGAAACCCTAGATTAGGGAAAACAAAACCCACATCTCACATCACATTGAAATATATGTGTACTTATACACCCTAGATACATGTGAGATGCTAGGATATGAGTTCAGTTCAAGGTGCATAGTTTTTGCATCTAGATGAACTCAAACTCATCTTATATGAGTGGTGGATCATTGGGAAAGCTTGTGTACAAGTCATGTACATTGAGCCCAAGGAATATGATCCAAAATACGGTTTTGAAAACATTTTAAAATCCTTTTGAAAACCCTTGGTGAAGTCTATCTTTTGATAGCAATCACCATTGATGAGATTGATACAAAGTGAGCTAATACTTAGAAGTTTTCTTCACTTTTGAATTTTGTCTCAATTTCAGTATTTTATGGGTAAAACAATTTTCAAGTATTTTTCACCCATTGTATTGGTCATGGGTATTATACATATCAAATTTCATGATTTTTCGAATTACATATAATTATTTATGATTTTCTGAAATTTGACTTTGATAATTGAAATTCGAAAATTTCAGTTATCAGTCGACTGCCTTGGGTGTCAGTCGACTGGTGTAGGTGGCAGTCGACTGGTAACTAATGGTGTCGACTGCCAATGCTGATTTCGGGAAAACTAGGTTTGTTTAGCCCGTGTTCAGCTGCGGGTAAGGTCCCTAACCACTCCTAACCCTCGGATATGCTTTGGGAAGCATTATCAAGGGTGAACATCAATTGAATATGGATTAAGAGAGTTTTTTAGGGTTTGTATCAAACTTAAGATGGGGGGAGTTCATGTTTGAACTTTTCACCTTATTTTTGATGGTTTAGAGTTCCCATTGTCTTAGGGACTTCCCAAGGACATTGTTGGTGCAATGGTCAAGGGGGAGCAAGCCTTTAGGGGGAGGTATCCATCTTGGGATGATGGATGTGTTTTTCTCCTTGAAGAGGAGAAGTTATGGGGAGAATGCATCAATTGGAAAAATTGATGGGTTTTTGTGAAACCCAATTTGGAAATTGGGAGAGTGACTAGGATTGCCTCTCTTGAGTGATATGGGAGATATCACTAGGAAGATGGTAGGCATCTTAGGTATTTTTGGATGAAGGGGGGATTGTAAGATCTCATTGGGACATGAGACATTGACCTCCTTGGAGAAGACCTTTTTGATGTTAGTCAAAAAGGGGGAGAATGTTTGGGGGAGAATGTTTTAGAGAAAGATAAGATTACCAATTTGAGATAATTGGTAAGGGATTTGAGTTAGTGTTCTAACTCAATGGATTATTTGGTTTTTGTCAAACATCAAAAAGGGGGAGATTGTTGGTGCAATCGGCCCAGGTCACAATTGACCAGGACTCGAGTTTGACTCGAATGATGTTTTGATGTTTTGAAAAAATCATATGACAATGTAATTGTCATGGGAAAGTCCAAGTCTTGGGTACTTGGCACGGAATATCCAAGTGAGACACTTGGCATTTAGAAAAGTCCAAGCATGGGTCTTGGCATGGAAAGTCCAACATGAGTTGGCAAGGGAAAGTCCAAGCTTGAGTCTTGGCATTTGAGAAGTCCAAGGGGTTTGATATTGGTGGCATAAAGTCCAAGGGTGAAGTCTTGGCAGCATAAGTCCAATGGTTGGCAGCGTAAAGTCCAAGTAGAGTCATGGCGGCGTAAGTCCAATGTGCCTTGGCTGTGTAGACACCGTTAGCATGACATGGCCGATGGAAGCACCTGAAGGTTAGCGCGTTAGATGAACAAGTCATGGATGACTTGGAGGGATCCGAGATGCGCGAGGCTAATGGAGGTGGCTAGAAGGCTTAGGTCTAGGCTAAGGGTGGTCTAGCAAGTATGGGGAAACCATACTTGGGCTAAAACCTCTTGTTTGAGGTGTACTAGTCGACTGGTGCCATGTGGCAGTCGACTGGACTGAGTCAACTAGGGTGTGACTACGAGAATTTCTCTAGCAGTCGACTGATCGGCTGAGCAGTCGACTGATCTTGTGATCAGTTGATTGGTGCTCGTGAAATCGGGCACAAAATGGAGTAAAGACTCGACTGGTCGAGTGAGGCTCCATCAGTAGACTGATGGGTATCATCAGTCGACTGATGATGGATCCGTTGGACTTATCCAACGTGAATCTAGCCGTTGTCTCACGACAACAGTGGCATCAGTCGACTGGTGGTCCCGAGCAGTCGACAGATCGACTTTTTCCAGCATAGGTTGAAGCTATAAAAGGAGCTCGTGATGGAGGAAAAAGGTATGGTTTCTTGAGGGCTTTTGGGGTGATTTGCTGTTGCAAATCAGGGTCTCCAAGTTGATATCAAGCAACCAAGTGATCAAACATTCATAGAGAAATTGTAAAGTAGTTTTCTTTACTTGCATTGTATTTCATTATTGTATTTTCTTGTATCCATTTATATTATTGTTGTAATCTATTGTACGAGGTTTCTCCAGCTCCGACTTGTGTCGAGAAGGAGTATATGTGATTTGTGAGTGTGTGTGCATCACTAGAGCTCTTTAAAGCTCGATCCGTGGAGTAGGAACTGTTCGGTTCCGAACCACGTTATATCTCGTGTTGTGAATTGTGTTTGTCTTGTTTCGTTATTGTATTATTTCTATTTCCATTGCGCTAACGAAATTGTAGAGACAAACGCAACGAATTCCATCATCGAAAGAGTACGATACTATTCACCCCCCCCTCTAGCTTCCAATCGATCCCCAACAGGGACCTCATCCGCTCTCAATTAAGCAATATCAAATTAGATAATGGGGAAAAGATATTATCACTACACTCTAGATTTAAAGAGATAATAAATGGTTTATCAAGTGTAGGTGAAAAGCTCTCCAACCGGGACAAGATAATGAAAGCCATAGATGTCTTCCCCCAGTCATCCAAATGGAGCTCCATGGTGGACTCTTTCTATATTTCTAGGAATCTAGAGGTAAGTACTCTAGAAGAATTTTTCTCCACCATGGAATTACATGAAACTAGACTTGAAGGCATATTTGAAGACCAAGCACAAGGTCAAGAGGAGTAGCGCTTATGGCCGACAAAGGAAAGAAAAAAAAGGAGACTCCACCCTCTTCATAGGATGAAGAATCATCCTCTTCAATGGATAGCAATGAGAAGGCCTACATGGTAAGAAAGGTGAGACGTGCTCTTAAGAGTTTTAAATTTAACAAGTCTCATGATTGGAGAAGGCTAAGAAGGAAGATTATTTGATATAATTGCCAAGGAGAGGGACACATGAGGGATGAATGTTGCTTGTTAAACAAAGCAAAGGAAGAAATGAAGAAAGACAAGAAGAAAGGAAGAAAGAAAAAGAAAGAAAAGAAGTCCAAGTAAAAGGGGAAGTCAAAGCCCTGGAACCTAAAGGCTATGTGGGATGATCCATCCTCATTGGAGGAAGAAGAAGTATTTACAAGCCTCGCACTAATGGGGATAGATGACTTGGACTCCACCTCATCTGAGCAAGAAGGAATCACAAGTGAGGAGGAAAGCGCAAATGTAGGGGGAGCATCATCATCTTCATCAGAATCGGAAGGAGGAGATATGGTAAGTATGGTAAGAAATCTCCCTACTCAAGAAATTATTTCCATTATTTCAAGTCTTACTAGAGATTTATTTAGGAGTAAGAAGAAAAATAAATGCATGCTTGATGATATTAGAAAATTAGAAGAGAAACTTGAAAAAGCATGCTCACATGATGATTGTATTTCTTCTAATATTAACGATGCATGTATTGAAGAAAATAAGGTTTTATGGGAATGGGTAAACTTTCTAACTAAGGCCCTAGAGAAATTCACAATTGGCTCCAATACCCTAAATATGATCATTGGGAGCCAAAGGGCTAGTTTCAACAAGAAAGGCCTAGGTTATAAAGGATCCAAAAATGAAAAAGTCTACCATTGCTTAATTGCTAGAGGACAATCAAAGACAACATTGGTAGCTAGGAAATGGATCCCAAAAGAGTACTTGGTGAATCGTATTGTAAAGAATTTATATTGGGTTCCCAAGTCCATCCTTAGAGGTTAGAGAAATCTAGGATAGTCAACCACACTTGATTTTATTTCATATCTTATAAAATTGTTGACTTATGATGATGTGGGTAGTTGACTTGTGGTTGGGGTTCAATTATGATAATATGTGTTTTTATGATCATGATGGGTATTTTTGTATGATATATACTTAACCTTGGATAAAATTGCATGAAATTTTGGTTAAGTATAAATACCTTTAGTTACATCTCACAAGCCACTATAGGCTAACTTGATTGAAAACATAGCAATGGGTGAGATGTTAGGATGATACAGATGACTCACTTATGTTTATAATATTTTTTACGAGTTATTATAAGTATCATGATAGAGTAATCATAGTCCAACTATGGGGAAGACTTATGTTTAATTCAAGGACATATTGCCCAGAGATCATGGTTGGATATTTTAAATGATTTAAAACCATTTCATGTTTTGAAAACTAAGGGTTCATTATTTGAAAAGTTTCTAAGGCAAAACTAGCTTTCAAGTTGATACAAAATTGAGATATTTTATAAGTTTTGAGTTTTTTCCTAATTTTTGAATTAGAAAGAATTTTATTGAAATTTTCTTTGATAAAGGGACTCATCAGAAATATGTTATCCAAATTTCATGATTTTTTGGAATTTTTAGTGCATTTCTGAACTTGGGTTTGGAAATCAGAAAAGGTTGATTTTGATTGCAAGTCATTGCTCAGATTACCGATCGATGGAATCCTGATTTATAGGTTTTTCAGTAGTTTTTAATATTTTTTCTTCCTTTGAACTTTGATGTCATACTGTATAACATATGTTAGATGTTTTTGATAGTTTTTTTATTGCAAATTTTGAAATGGCGATTATGTCTACACTTGATGTGTCCTTGCATGTGTATGGTGTGTGTGTTGTAATAAGTTAATTATTACTCGTTTTATTTGCTTCCGCTGTACATGTTTACTAAACATGTATGAACACACACCCATGTCGATACTGGGGAAACCCAATATTGGTATCAGAGCCCGACTGTATTTCGACATAATCGTAAAATTATTTTACAATAGTCATAATTGTATTTTTGGAAATTTTCTACTTTTGAAAGTTTAGAAATAATTATGGAAATTTTAATCGGTAAAAAATTTCAAATTGGATATTTTCTATTGTAATTAGGAAATTACAATTTCCTAAATTAAATTTGAATTTTATTAATTAATATTTTCCATACATAAAATATGTGATTAAATTTAGAAATTTGTTTCCTAATTTAATTGGGATTTGATTTGGGAAATCAAATCGCAAACATATTTTTTTTTCCAAAAATTAATTATGATAATATGGAAACTATTTGTACATGCATAATTGTATGTCATATAATTGCATTAGATGCACATCATTATGTCATGCGTGTCGTGACATGTAGATGTATGTCATGTGTGTTATGCCATATATATAATAGTTATTTGCATGAAAATAGGATGAGACCTTATATCCCTTATACAATATAAAAGCCAACACCTTCCATTAATATGGTTAGAACCAGAGTTCCATTTCTTGTTTGGGTTGTTGGACTCTCTTCAAGCCCGGCTCGAACCTGAACATGTTCAAACCATTGGAATAGTTTATTACTTATATGGTAAGAGTCAGAGGTCAATCGTTAGTTTGGGTTGTTGGACTCTCTCCAAGCTTGGCTAATTGGTTGAATGTGCTCTAACCATATTAACACTATTTCGCGATTAATGGGTCGACTTTAACATGGAGCATCGGTTTGTTGGACTCTCTCCAAGGTCGATGTGAAGGGAGGTGAAGTTGGGTGCTATGCATATGATGCATACTTGTTAATGAGTTAATAACCCGATGTATGTGTGAATATTCAATTAGTTGATAGCACATTGTGATAGTTGCATATATATGATATGCAATTGGTATACTTGATACCTACCATCGTAGCTAAGAATGGCTTGTTGGACTCTCTCCAAGATTGTTCTTATCTATGTTGGATATCAACCCATTCGGAGATGGACCTATGATCTCTTGAATTGATTTTGAGAGTTTTTAATTTCGAAAAATGAATAAGATTTATAAATGTATGTTTATGCATTTTAAAATCATTTTCTCATATATGCTCGATTTGTATTTCTAGGTTAATCGCTTAACCATGACATCTTTGTGTTTGCGATCTATTTTTGATTCGAATAAATTGACTGGGCCAAACTTCTTGGACTGGCTTAGAAACCTGAGAATTATTCTCAAGGCAGAAAAGCTTGCGTATGTCCTCGAAGAGCCTGTTCTCTCTTACCCTAAAGATGATGCAACTCCGGACCAATTGTTGGCCTATTAGAAACAAGTGAATTATTCTGAACTAGCGAGTTGCATCATGCTAGCGGCGAAGGTACCCAAGCTTCTGAAGCAGCATGAGCATATGGTTGCGAATACTATAGTCTTTCATATTCAAAAGTTGTTTGATGAGCAAGTGAGATCGAAAAGTTTTGAACTCTCCAAGCTCCTCTTCACCTCTAAGATGCAAGAAGGTTCATCTGTAGGACAATTTGTACTAAAGATGAAAAGGTACATCGAGCGTTTAGCAACACTCAATTTTTTGATGGATCATGAATTAAGTATTAACTTAATTCTACATTGTTTGCCTAAGAGTTTGTCACAGTTTGTGATGAACTACCAGATGAACAAAATTAAAACCACGATTCCTGAGCTCCTCAACATGCTGAAGACTGTGGAGTCTTCTGTGAAGCATGAGGAGAAGACAATGTTGTTAGTTGATTCTTCTAAGAAAGGTTCTAAGAGAAAATCAAAAGAACAGTGCAAGGGCAAGAAAAAGAAGGCTAAAAAGACAAAACCATCTCGAAAGGACACTTGCCATCATTATGACAAGGAAGGTCATTGGCGAAGAAACTGCAAGATTTATCTTGAGTCCATGAAGAAGAATAAGATATCTGATGCCCCCTCTTCTTCATATATCATCATTATTGATTATCATTTTATTTCCTTAGACACTTGGGTATTGGAAATCGGGTGTGGTTCACATATATGTAATAACATACATGAGCTAAGGAATAGAAGAAGACTCATCAAGGGAGAGTCAAATTTACGTGTTGGGAATGGAGCAAAGGTTGCTACACTCTCCATCAGAATGTATTTGTTGAAACTTCCTACATGACTTGTCTTAGAACTGGACAATTGCTTTTATGTTCCCTCGTTGATAAAGAACATCATTTCTATTTCTTGTTCAAATAGAAATGGGTACCTTTAATTTTTAGTAACAATTGTTGTTACATAACTTTGAATGACGCTCTTTATGGGACTGGAACTTTAAGCAATGGTATTTATACATTTGATGTATTCAGTGACATTTTCAATATCGAAGCGAGCAACAAGTGTGCTCGAAAAGATAATCAATTAGACTCCTACATGTGACATTGTCGTCTTGGCCATGTGAGCAAGAAATGCATGTCCAAATTACACCGATATGGAATTCTGGAATGGTTTGAATTAGATTTATACGATACATGCGAATCATGCTTAAAGGGAAAGTTGACCAAGTTACCTTTTCCTGGAAAAGCTGAACCGGTGGGAGAGTTGCTTGGTCTAATACATACTGATGTATGTGGATCTATGTCAACTCAAGCTCTAGGAGGCTATAACTACTTCATTACCTTCACCGATGATCACTCACGATTTGGGTATGTGTTTTTGATAAAATACAAGTCTGAATCCTTTGAAAGGTTCAAAGAATTTAGAAATGAAGTAGAGAAACAACAATAAAAGAGTATTAAAATACTTTGATCGGATCGAGGTGTTGAATACTTGAGTCAAGAGTTTCTGGATTATTTATTGGACAATGGTATATTATCTAAATGGACTCCACTGCAGCTGAATAGTGTATCTGAGAGGCGAAATCGAATCTTATTGGACATGGTTAGGTCAATGATGAATCACGTGAATCTTCCCAAGTCCTTTTGGGGCAATGCACTTCAGACAACTATTTACTTGCTAAATAGAGTCCCGACTAAGGTAATCTCTACTACTCCATATGAGATATCGGCTAGTAAGAAACCTCATTTATCTTACATGAAGATATGGGGTTATCTTGCTTATGTGAAGCGGACTATGTCAGACAAATTGGATGCTAAGTCTGATAATTGTCTATTTATTGGATACCCTAAGAAAACGAGGAGTTACCAATTCTATCATCCCTTGGAACAAATGGTGTTTGTTTCAAAGAATGTTGTGTTTCTAGGGAGAGTTTCTCTTGTAAGAAAATAGTGGGAGTGCCATTGAACTTTAGGAGGTTCAAGAGACTCCAGTAGACATTGAGGAGATACCTGGTCAAGCATCTCAACCGGTAACTCATAGTGATGAGACATCGGCTGAACCTATTGTGACACCAAATCTTTGTAGATCTAGTAGGACATGCAACATTCATGAGAGATATGGATTTCTCGTAAGCGAATCGATCGACGTGTTATTCATTGATGATGAGGAGCCTACCAATTATGAAGAAGTTCTGAAATGTTTAGAAAGGGACAAATGACTTGAAGCCATGAAGTTGGAAATAGATTCCATGTATGAAAATCAAGTTTGGAACTTGGTGGACCCACCTGAAGGCATTAAGCCTATAGGGTGCAAGTGGGTTTTCAAGAAGAAGACTGACATGGATGGTAATGTGATTACCTTTAAGGCTAGATTAGTGGCGAAAGGCTATCATCAAAAGCAAGGTGTTGATTATGACGAGACCTATTCACCAGTAGCTATGCTTAAATCCATTCGGATGCTCCTGGCCATAGTGGCTCATTATGACTATGAGATATGGCAGATGGATGTGAAAATGACTTTCCTTAATGGAAACCTCCTCGCGGACATGTATATGATACAACCTGAGGGTTTCACATCGGTTGCTAAAACCAAGGTATGCAAACTTCAACGGTCCATTTATTGACTGAAGCAAGCATCTAAGAGCTGGAATATTCATTTTGATGAGACAATCAAAAGGTTTGATTTCTCACAAAATCAAGACAAACCCTATGTGTACAAGAAGGTTACTGGGAGTGCAATCGTGTTCCTAGTGTTGTATGTCAATGACATATTACTTATAGGAAATGATATATCTATCTTACAGTCAGTCAAAATTTGGTTCTCCAAAACAATCTTCATGAATGACCTGGGAGAAGTGACCTATATCCTCGAGATCAAGATCTATAGAGATAGATAGAAACGGTTGCTTGGTCTTTCACAATCTACATATATAGACTCAGTGCTAAAGAGGCTTAGCATGTCGGAATCCAAAAAAGGTTTCCTTCCCATCAGGCATAGGATACACCTTTTAAAGTTTATGTGTCCGCGTATAGAAGACGAGAGGATTTTCATGAGTAAGATCCCCTATGCATTTGCAATAGGATCTATCATGTATGCTATGTTATATATGAGGCCCGATGTATCTTATGCTCTGAGTGTCACGAGCAGATATCAATCTGATCCAGGAATGGATCATTGGGTGGCTGTTTTGACAATCCTTAAGTACTTAAGAAGAACTAAGGATGTGCTCTTAATATATGAAGAAGGTGATATGGTAATACGCGGGTATATGGATGCCAGCTTCAAGACAGACAAGGATTATTCCAGGTCTCAGTCTAGTTACGTATTTATCTTAAATGGAGGCACAATAAACTAGAAAAGTTTCAACCAAGACACAGTGGTGGATTCTATCACTTATGCAGTATACATTGCAGCTTCGGAAGAGGTTTGGATCAAGAAGTTCATCTCTGAACTTGATGTGGTCTCATCAACGATCCAAATATGTACTTCGGCGCTATCATTTGATCAAAGAGATCATAAGTAAGTTTGAGGATCCTTTAACTAAGGAAATACAAATCGAGAAGATTCCCACTGAAAGAAACTTAGCAGATCCTTTAACTAAGGTCTTACCTCAAAGTAAGTTTGAGGGTCATGTTAGAGCTTATTATTGGAGGATCGGTGGCCGGCTAGAGGGGGGTGAATAGCCTTCTTCGTAGATGGTGGAGTTCGATTGCTTAATTATCTACGTACAAGGTTAGCTCAATGGAATAATAAAAGACAATGCAAAGAAACAAAGAATACAAACGAAAACACTGGTGTGTAACGTGGTTCACGGCCTTGCCGCTAGTCCACGACCCGATTCATTCCAGGTGAATCACGCCTAACCAAATCCACTAGATCTCTGTTTTGCACTAAGCTAGGTGGAGGTAACCTTTCTTATAGGAATCACTCCTCTTGCAATATGATTGAAATAAGCTCAAGGAAGAGGATTGAAAATGTGTTGGGCACTTGAGAGATGTTTAGAGGTTAAGAATTAACCATCCCAAGTGACCCAAGGCCTCTTCTTATAGGGAAGAGGCAATTCTTCCCGTTGGGCACCAAGGAGTCAACTGATGCAGCCATCAGTCGACTCCTATTGTAGACGTTGCCTCGCGATGACTTCATCCACGTTGGATTCCAACCAATGGCTCCCACATTAGTCGACTTATCTTCCCAACAGTCGACTGATGGAGCCAACAGTCGAGTGGTCTAAAAGATCACTTGACTGTCAAAGCTTCTGTGCCTGAATTCACCCCGATCAGTAAACTGTCGTCCCTTGGCAGTCGACTGATTGTGTCGACAGTCGTATGTCATCTCTTGGCAATCAATTGTTTGGCCAGAACCAGTTCAGTCGAACACCGGTCAAGTCCATTCGACCTAGAGCAGTCGACTGCTACCTATAGAAATTGACTGGTGTCGGGTAAAACATCAAACCAACCTTTGGTTGAACATCCAAAACTTGACTTAGCCATTCGGCCAAGTTCACCTATGAGCTAAACTTTTTTGGGTTACAATCGCTCGCTCTCATCTCCCTTGGAGTCCTTCGCCTTGAAGCTCTCTTTGTTCCGCCACGTCCCTCGGATGCACCTAGCGCACGACTTCGTAATGTCATCTTTCACGTTTCGCCCTGAAGTCTACTTCCTTGGATTCACTCTAATTCTTCTCGTCTGGCGGTCCCTCGGATGCACCAAGCGCACGACTTCGCAATATCATCCTTCACCGACTCAAGGACCGAGTCATGAGATGGTGATCTTGCTAATTATTTGTCTAGCTAACCATGTGTGAATTACGAAGTCCTGCATGACTTCAACACACATATCAAATCCACAAACGCCCTAACTTAAACCTTTGCCACCCACATCAAAACACATCATCCATGGGTTGATTGCCCATTTCTCTCCCTTTGACACCATCGAAAACATCTAACATAAGTTATATAAGCATGTCATCAAGTCTAGGGAAAGAAAATACCAAATCCAAACTCAAAACCTGATAAAATAGATTATTGTGCCCGTGCACAGTAATCAGTCGACTGAATCAGAGCATCAGTCGGTTGGCACAAAGATTTTAGAATTTTTTAATTTCGGAACCCGAATCAGAAATGTATTAAAAATTCTAGGAAATTCAAAAAATCATGAAATTTGGGGGAACATATTTCTCATAAGTCCCTTTATCAATGAAAAATGATTTTTCATGAAAATTCATTTCATTTTTGAAAATTAGGTAAAAACTCAAAAATGTTAAAAAACACTAAAATTTTATCAACTTAAAAAGCCTAGTTTTGCCTTAAATTGTTTTAAAACATGAACTTGCAGTTTATAAAACATGAAATGATTTTAAAAATATTTGAAATATCCAACCATGATCATTGGGCAATATGTCTATGAATTAAATATATGCTCTCCCCATGATTAGTCTCATTGTTATCATGATACCTATAATGACTCATCAAAGTATTATAATCATAAGTGAGTCATTTGTATAATCCTAACATCTCACCCATGCTATGTTTTCAATCAAGTTAGCCTATAGGTGAATGTGAGATGTACCTAAAGGTATTATACTTAACCATCAATTTTCATGCAATTCTACCAAGGTTAAGTATCTATATCCTAAAACACCCAACATGATCACATATTATCAATCATGATCAAATATTTTCAATTATTGCATATCATGATCATAAATCAAACAATATTCATGAATCTATATTATGATCACATTATCATCACCCAACACTAAATCAAAAATTATGATCCACCTCCTTATAAGTTAACCATTTTACATGATATAAAATAAGTCCAGTCATGGTTGACTATCCTAGGTTTTCCTAACTCTTAAGGATGGACAAAGGAACCCAATATAGATTCTTTCCAATAGGGTTCACTAAGTATTCCTTTGGGATCCATTTTCTAGCTACCATTGTATTTTTAGCTTAACCCCTAATAATTAGGCAATGGTAGGCCTTCTCATTTTTGTTTCCCTTATAGCCAAATTCTTTCTTGTTAAAACTTGCCCTTTGGCTCCCTATAATCATGTTCAAAGTATTGGAGCCTATTGTGAATTTCTCTAGGGCTCTAGTTAGATGTTCTATTGTTTCTCTTAAGACCTTGTTTTCTTCAATACATGCATCATTAACATTAAGAGGAATATAATCATCATGTGAGCATGCATTATTAATACTAGAATAAAAAGTATTATCATTAACATCTAAACATGCTTTTTCTAGCTTTTCTTCTAGGGCCTTAATTTGATCAAACATGCATTTGTTCTTTTTCTTAGCCTTAAACAAATCCCTTGTTAGGCTAGAAATCATAGAGACAATCTTTTTAGGAGAAAGATTTGTTACCATACTTTCCATATCTTCTTCCTCCGATTCCAATGAGGATGAAGATGAAGCTCCTCCTTCACTTGAGCTCTCCTCACTTGAACTTGTTTCTTCTTTTTTCGAGGAGGAGTCCAAATCTTCTATTTCCATGAGTGCAAGGCTTGTGAAGGCCTGATCTTCCTCCGATGAGGATGGATCATCCCATGTCGCCTTGTGTTCCTTGGCCTTCCCTTTTTCCTTTGTTTTTCTTTCTTCTTCCTTCTTCTTGCTCCCCTTCTTCTTCTCTTCTTTCTTTCTTGTTTCTTCTTTGCTTTTGTTCAAGAGGGGATAATCAACCCTTATGTGTCCCTCTCCTTGGCAATTATACCAAATGATCTTTCTCCTTGGCCTTCTTCCCCTATCATTAGACTTGTTAAATCTAAAACTTTTAAGTGCACGTCTCACCTTCCTTACCATGTAGGCCTCCTCATTGCTATCCATGGAGGAAGATGAAGAATCTTCATCGGATGAGGAAGGAGCAATCTCCTTCTTCTACTTCTCTTTTTTGGCTACAAGTCCTAATCCCCTTAATGACTTGATTGGCTCTTCTACTATACCTTCAAGTCTTGTCTCATGAAGCTCCATGGTGGAGAAAAACTCTTCTAGAGTGCTTACTATTAGTAATATATGAGAGATGTCCTAAGGCAATCGCCTTATGTATGAACCATTTATACGATAAATGAAGATTCACTATTTGAGTATACATGTTTTATGTATTTGATTGGATCTTAAACTCATTTACTGAATGTCCACGATACGATTCACAACATGAGAGAATTTGTGATTGGATCACAACTAGTGAGTATTTCTACATGTGTAATTGTGATGTATCGAAATTATCCCTAGTCGATGAATTGATGGATTTGGACACCATCAATTCTGTCGAGACTAGCACGAGGTATACTCCTTGGTGTATCCAAGCAGCTGATTCTCACTGGCTGGAGACATTGTGATGTCCGGAGTTAATCGTGGATGCTAGTTATGGTAACTAGTTCATTGGAGTGACCAGCCGTAAGACTTCATATGGTTCTCTGCATATATAGATATGTCAATGAAGTTCTTACTGTGGCTTAAGTGCGATGTTCCTTTGACTTGCGGTATTCAAGTCATCTTGATCATGGAGACTTATGCTTTGACATCTTAAGCAAACATCTCCGAGGAGATGTGGACCCGGGATGATTGGGTATAAGTCGAAATGATCGAAGGTGTTTGAATAGCCTATAAAGGATTCACCACACCTTGCGAGGAGATGTATACCCATGGCCTCTCGTCGGATTGTTACTAAAGTCTTTGGCCAAAGCATTACATGTTTAGAGTAAGGTACTCTTCGATACATGTGGAGTAACTAGAATCCGTAGGACGAGGAAATGATACTTGGGCTAGGTGTGACGTAGTCGACCTAGTGGGGATGACACAATAGACCATGTCGAACCAAGTGGGTATAAGATGAGTGAAGGGAATGGGGCGAATCATTCGAGATTGAAGGGTTTTGAAATAGTTCTGGATCAACCGTTGATCTTTTCGGTTAATTGGGGATCATGATGTACTACTAGGTGCCACTCATGATCGTTCTATAATTAATGGTTAATTATAGACGGCCAACATAAACCGAGAACCTATTTGGTCACACGCACAATGAGCGTAATCCAAAGGATTTAAAACGAGCTTGAGAATGGGATTCTCAGACCGAGAGAAACTAGGTTTGGTTGGACCAAACATAAAGCGAGCATGAAATCGTTTTAGTTGCAATGGAAGCGTGGATGGGCCGTGTCTTATGAAGACATAATGGATGAACCAAAATGGTTTGGTTCTAATCCAATGGAGGAGAATAAACCAAAGGGTTTGGTTTATTTTAAACGAATGAACCAAAAGTTGGTTCGGTTCATTTTAACTTAAAATAAACCATCATGGTTTGGTTTATTTTAACTTATCTTAATGGAGCGGGTTAACGGGCCTAATGGTTATGATCCAATAACCATTAAGAGAATTAGTTCTCTATAAAAGAGGGCTTAATGGATAATTAAGCCCTAATCCAAAACCTCCATTGCCGCCAACCTCTTGTGCCGCCGGCCCAGCCTTTGCCGCGCCCAAGCTTCAGCCGTGATCCTCCGCGACCCTCCGTGATCTTCCTAGGCCTCGTGAAAAGGTGAGCACTTGGCTTCCTTGTTTTGGCCGGCGCTTACTCCTCCACCAAGCTGTCCTGGTTTCTGGACAGCGTCTTCTCCTCGTCGAGCGCATTTGGACGACGGTTAGAGCCCGACAGCGGATAACTTACCGGGATTCGATCTCCGTAATCCTCTGAGGTGGAGGACTGGCGATCGCCAATCGGTTGACGAATACCTCTCCGGAGAAGCGAGTTTTGAGGACTCGTTTTAGATCCGAATTTGGATTCGGATCGTGATCATCTCTCGATCACGTCGTCTTCAACACGAGGCTAGTAACCCATACGAAGACGAAGCTCGTGGCTTAGCGAAGTCATCCCGAGGAACTCGGCGTGGATACGGATAGAGACGATTCTAGCGAGGATCGTTCCGGTTGATGCCGTTCCCGCTACACGTCATACGAAAGGTATAACGTAGATAAATTTCCTTTTATTGCAAATTTAAATTTACGATTATGTCTACACTTGTTGTACTATGCATGCGTGTGATGTGTCTGTTGTAATAAATATAGATTTATTATTTTTTATTGCTTCCGCTGTGCTCATGTTTGCGAAACGTGATCGAACACACACACGCCGCGGTGCCGGAAACTCAACACTTACCTCTAGATTTTTTGAAATATAAAATTAGTCCACCATAGAGCTCCACTTTGAGGACCGGAGGAATGCATCTACCGTTTTCCATAATTAACATTATATCGAAGACAGTCTCGAAAAATACCTCCATTCGCTTTTTCCACCAAGCAAATTCACCCACGAACTTGGGTGGATGGATATTTGAGCCGACCATCTTTGTTGTTGTGCTTGTTGCGGTGGTGAGTCCAATGACAAGCAACCTTGGCTCTGATACCACTTGTTGAAGGATCGGTGGATGACAAGAAGGGGGTGAATAACCTTCTTCGTAGATGGTGGAGTTTGATTGCTTAAATATAGCACAACGAAATAATAAAAGACAATGCAAAGAAACAAAGAATACAAACGCTAACACCAGTGTGTAACGTGGTTCACGGCCTTGCCGCTAGTCCACGACCCGATTCATTCCATGTGAATAACGCCTAACCAAATCCACTAGATCTATCCTTTGCACTAAGCTAGGTGGAGGGAACATTTCTTCCAAGAATCACTCCTCTTGCAATATGATTGAAATAAGCTCAAGGAAGAGGATTGAAAACGTGTTGGGCACTTGGGAGATGTTTAGAGGTTAAGCATTAACCATCCCAAGTGACCCAAGGCCACTTCTTATAGGGAAGAGTCCATTCTTTTCATTGGACACCGAGCAGTCGATTGATGTAGCCATCAATTGACTCCTGTTATAGTCGTTGCCTCGCAATAACTTCATCCAAATTGGATTCCAACCAACGTCTCCTGCATCAGTCGACTGATCTTTCCATCAGTGGACTGATGGAGCCAACAGTCGAGTGGTCAACGAGATCACTCGACTGCCAAAGCTTCTATACCCAAATTCCCCCCGATCAGTCGACTGTTGTCCTTTGGAAGTGGACTGATGGTGTCGACAGTCGACTGCCATCCCTTGGCAATCGACTGTTCGGACAGAGCCAGTTAAGTCAAACACCGATCGAGTTCATTCGACCTAGAGCAGTAGACTGCTACCTATAGCAGTCGACTGGTGTCAGGTAAAATCTCAAATCAACCTTTGGTTGAGCATCTGACACTTGACTTAGCCATTCGGCCAAGTTCACCTATGAGCTACCCCTTCCCGGGTTACAATCGCTCACTCTCATCTCCCTTGGAGTCCTTTGCCTTGAGGGTCTCTTCGTCTGGCAACGTCCCTCGGATGCACCAAGCACATAGCTTCGCAATGTCATTCTTCGTATCTCGCCCTGAAGTCTGCTTCCTTGGCTTCACTCCAATTCTCCTCGTCCGACGATCCCTCGGATGCACCGAGCGTATGGCTTCGCAATATCGTCCTCCAGCGACTAAAGGACCGAGTCATGAGATGGTGATCTTGCCCAGCTTTGTCAAGCTAACCATGTGTGAATTACTAAGTCCTACATGACTTCAACACACATATCAAATCCATAAACACCCTTGTTAGGATCTTTGTAACGGCTAGAGGGGGGTGATTAGCCTTTCTTCGTTTCTACAAGTAAGTTAGCGGAAGCAATACAAATACGAATAAGAATACAAGTAAGAAAATGATGAAAGCAATGCTAACACTCGATGTACGTGGTTCGGAGATGACACTCCTACTCAACGGCAATCCGTAAGGTGGATTAGTCCTAGCCAAGCTTCACTATATTCTCCTTTGGATGAACCAAGGTGGAGAAACCTTTCTTACAATGCTCTCCTCTTCTTTACAACAATGGATGATTAAAAACTAGAGAAGAGGAGGTTTTGAATTGCAAAAACACTTGGGAAAGCTTGGTGAGCACGAGGGTGTAGTTAGGAATGAGAGCACTAGCTTCACCAAGCTCTCCAAGGCCCCTTTTTTTAGAAGAGGGGTTGTTTTTCCCGTTGGGCCTCGATCAGTCGACTGATGCTTTCCATCGATCACGCTGCTGCCAACGCGGCTTCGACCGAGATCTCCGTGGAGATTCGTAGACGCAATTTCCAATGGCCAGGTGATCAGTCGACTGATCCCTCCATCAGTCGACTGATGGAGCGATCGATCAGTGATCACGATCGCCGTCGAATTGCGAATACATTCCGCGCTCGTTTTTGCGTTGATCGATCGCCCGCATTGGCGGTCGGATCGATGGTAACATCAATCGATCGCCCTTGTAGCGTGATCGATGGTCGTGGTTTCAACGACTCGGCCGAGACTGACGGACCGATCGATTGTACGTCATATCAGTCGACTAATACTCATCAATTGTGAGTAATTCACACTTGATTTTACAACCTAGACCTAGACTTGACCTTCTAACTCTTTCTTCAGCCTTGCGCCTACCTTCAAGAGTTTCCTTCGGCCTCGCCATATCTTGGGTTGCAAAATGCTTGGACTTTACGTCGCCAAGACTCCAAGCTTGGACTTATGTTGCCAAGACCTTACTTTGGACTTCTTTTGCCAAGGTTCACTTGGACTTTATGCTGCCAAGACTAAAAGCTTGGTCTTACGCTGCTAAGTCCATCCCTTGGACTTTCCTTGCCAAGATCATACTTGGTCTTCCTTTTCCAAGGTTCACTTTGGACTTTACGCTGCCAAGACTACAAGCTTGGTCTTATGCTGCCAAGTCCGTCCCTTGGACTTTCCTTGCCAAGATCATACTTGGTCTTCCTTGTCCAAGGTTCACTTTGGACTTTACGCTGCCAAGACTTTACTTTGGACTTCTCTTTTACCAAGGCTTCATCCTTGGATTTCCCTGACACTTAAATATATTCGTAATTAGATCACAGAACATTGCCTAACTTAGATGATTATCCAAACATCAAAACATATATAAATGATTTGGAGCATTGTTGCACCAACAATCTCCCCATTTTTGATGTTTGGCAATCATTTAAGTTAGGTCTTTAAAAATACACACATAATCATGAATTATAACTTAAACACTCCTTCTCCCCCTTTGACACACATCAAAAACAGAAGGAGTCAAACATGAAAGAATTAATGTGTTGGATCTTGGACTAAGGTATAAGATTGAAATTAAGCTCTCCCTTAATCCAAGATATGCTTTATAATGTGTAAAGAATATTTGAAGCAAAGCATAAAAAAAATCACAAATTAAGTCCTAACTTTGCACCAACAATGGATTTTGGGGATGAAAAAGATATAATATATGAAACTCCCCATAAAACACTGCATTAAATAGGCCTAAAACTTGTGTATATGCAATATTATCATACTATAGTTTTAGGATATCAAAGATACACTAAATATCAAAAAATGGAGCTTTTTATCAGAAAATACAGAGTATCAGTCGACTTGTTAATGATCACATACGAAATCGAAATTTCAACCTTTTCAGCCCAACTTCAGAAATGCGTTAGAAATTCTAGAAACCTCGAAAAATAATGAAATTTTGTGTACACATTTCTGAGATCATACTTTATTAAGGAAAAATAGTTTTAAAAATATATGTTTTCCAGATTTCAATATTGATACAAACTTGAAACCTAACAAAAGTTCTAAAGATTTTGCACACTTTGTATCACTTTTGTGTTCCACTTGAAAACTGTTTTTCAAAATATGATGAACATAGTTTAAAATATATAGTATTTGGAATTTCGAACCATGTTCTTAGAGCTATGTATTCATTACTTGAATTCAAGCCTTCCCAATGATTGGTCCATAAGGTATTCATGTCTTTAGGTGTGTTATTGGCTCGTAGTAATGCATCATAACAAGCATGATGAGCCAAATACACCTTTCCTATCATCTCACATGTTTCTAAGTATCTCAATACAAAAATCAAGGTTTCTTAAGGCTTTTGTGAGATGCATCAGGGTATAAAGATACTATATTAGTATAGGATCATGCAAACCTAGAATTTTACTCTACAAAGCACATACCAAGCTCTCTCCTTAATGATGAAAATTCGGTTTCGGGAAGAGCTTTGGTGAAGATATCGACAAGGTTGGACTTAGATTCTACATAATTAAGTTCAATATCCCCTCTTGCCACATGATCTCTTATAAAGTGATGTTTCACTTCAATGTGCTTGGTCCTAGAGTGATGTACTGGATTTTTGGTCAAGTTGATGGTACTCATATTGTCATAATAAACATTAATGTTAGAGTAGTGTAGCTCATAGTCCACAAGAGTATGTCTCATCCAAAGTAGTTGAGCTACACAACCACCCATAGCCACATATTCGGCTTCGGTGGTTAATAAAGCAACACAATGTTGCTTCCTACTACTCCAACTAACTAGAGAGGACCCAAGAAATTGGCATCCACCACTAGTACTCTTCCTATCCAATTTGCACCCGGCATAATCAAAATCGGTATAGCCAAGCAATTCCAACGACCTAGTCCTAGGATACCAAAGTCCTACATTTAGGGTGCCTTTAATATATCTTAAAATTCTCTTAATGGATACTAAATGTGATTCTTTGGCACAAGATTGGTATGTTGCACACATACCTACCGCAAATAAGATATCGGGTCTACTAGCGGTTAGGTATAGTAGGCTACCAATCATACTCCTATAAAGTTTAAGATCAATTGATTTACTTTCATGATCACTATCTATTCTAGTGCTAGTGGCCATAGGAGTGGTTACAATTTTGGCATTTTCCAAACCAAATTTCTTGATCATTTCATTTGCATATTTTGTTTGATAAATGTGAATCCCTTCATTAGTTTGCTTGACTTGTAAACCTAGGAAAAAGGTAAGCTCTCCAACTAAACTCATTTCAAATTCATTTTCCATGTTTTTTATAAAATCTTGGAGAAGATCATCATTTGTTGACCCAAAAATAATGTCATCAACATATACTTGGGCTATGAATATATCCTTTAATGTTGACTTTACAAACAATGTTTGATCTACTTGGCCTCTTCTAAAATCCTTAAAAATTAAGAAAGATGACAATCTTTCATACCATGCCTGAGGAGCTTGTTTTAACCCATATAATGCTTTCCTAAGCTTACATACATGGTTTGGATAATCTATGTTCTCAAATCCAGGTGGTTGCTCTACATATACTTCCTCCTTAATATAACCATTTAAGAATGCCGATTTAACATCCATTTGGTAAAGTTTAAATCCCATATAGGAAGCATACCCTAAAAGAATTCTAATAGATTCTAACCTAGCAACCGGGGCATAAGTCTCATCATAGTCAAGCCTCTCAACTTGATTAAATCCCCTAGCAACCAACCTAGCCTTATTTCTAGTGATATTTCCTTGGTCATCTAGCTTATTCCTAAAGACCCATCTTGTAGTAATTATGGTACTATCATTGGGTCTAGGTACTAATTCCCATACTTGACTTCTCTAAAATTAGCCAATTCATCTTGCATTGCCAAAATCCAATCCGAATCATGTAATGCATCATTGATCGATTTGGGCTCAATTTGTGAAATAAGAGCTACTTGACTAGTAAGAGGTCTATGAAATGACCTAGTTCTTACTCCTTGAGATGGATCTCCTACTACTTGGTCAAGTGGATGATCTTGATGAACTCTTAGAGTTCTAGAAGGGGTTTCAAATTGATCATTATTATCTTCTACCCTCCTTTCATAATCGGAATCTCCTCTTCCTCCCCCTTGATGATTACCTCTTATGGTCAAATTTTGAAGTTTTTGGGTAATGCCTTGATTATTGTCATTAATATCCTTATCAATGGAGGACTTTCTAGGGTAGGTACTAGTGGTTTCATCAAATTGAACATTAGAAGATTCCTCAATTCCTTGGGTTCTGTTATTGTAGACTCTATACCCTCTACTTGTGGATGAGTATCCAACTAGGATTCTCTCATCCGCTTTGGATTCAAATTTTCCTAAATTATCTTTCGTATTTAGAATATAAACTTTACATCCAAAGACTTTGAAATAGTGAATTGTGGGAATAGTCTCATTCCATAATTCAAATGGTGTCTTTCCTAAAAACCTATGAATTTGAACCCTATTTTGGATATAGCAAGCGGTATTAACCGCTTCCGCCCACACGTAGCTAGGTAGAGAATATGCATTAAGCATAGTCCTAGCCGCCTCTTGTAGGGCACGATTTCTCCTTTCCACCACCCCATTTTGTTGGGGTGTTCTAGGATAAGAGAACTCATGCTTGTACCCTTGCTCTAAACAAAATTGTGAAAATTTAGAAATCTCAAATTCACCACCATGATCACTACGGATCCGGTTGATTTTGAGACTCTTTTCATTTTCAACCCTTTTACTAAATCCTATGATTATTTCTAAGGTATCATCCTTATGTTTCATAAAGTAGACCCAAGTATACCTAGAAAAATCATCTACTATAACTAAACAATATTTGTTTCCATTTAAAGAGGGAGTGGTATGGCAATCAAATAAGTCAAGATGCAATAATTCTAACGGTAAAGATGTATTAGTTAGGGTTTTACCTTTGTGTGATGCCTTTGTTTGTTTTCCTTCTTGGCATGCATCACACATTTTGTTCTTGACATATTTGATCTTTGGTAGCCCTTTGACCAACTCCAACTTGGCTACCTTGGCTTTGTTTTTCATGTTGATGTGCCCCAATCTCCTATGCCATAGCCAACTTTCTTCTTCTTTTGCAACAAGACACTTAGTAGAAATGTTAGAAGCATATGAAAGATCAACATAATAAATATTTGACTTCCTATATCCCACTAACATACAATCATTTAATTCCTTGTGCCTAATCATGCATTTAGAGGATTCAAACGAGACATGATAGTTTGGATCACAAAGTTGACTAACACTTAATAAATTAAATTTTATATTTTCAACTAGTAAAACTTTGTGAATGACAATTTTGGGGGATACCTCAATTGTACCTCTACCTAATATCTTGAGTTTTCCACTATTTCCAAAAGATACCGCTCCCTTCTTCACATAGTTAATTGTGGAGAACTTGCTCACATAACCGGTCATATGTGTTGAGCAACCGCTATCCACAATCCACATACCTTGCTCTCCTACCTAAATCACATGAAAAACACAAGCTTTTGGTACCCAAACATTTGGACCGGTAACATTAAGTAAAAACTTCTTAGGTACTCATGCTTTCTTAACCTTTCCCTTAATGGTTGCTTTTCTATTAATCAATGAAATATAAGCAACTTCTTTTTCTTTTGGCTTATACCCTAAACCGGCCTTGTTGTAAACGACTCTTTGTCGACTAAGGATCATATCAAGACATTTTGAGCCATTTGAGAATTTTTCTAAACATGTTTTTAATTCACTAACCTCATCCTTAAGTTTGTCATTTTCTTCCTTAAGCATGCAAGAATCAACATGTGAAGATTTTTCATTCCTAATGGCCTTTAGTTCTACCTTCATGCTCTTAACCTTAGATTTAGACTTATCTAGAGCTTCTTTAAGATAGGCAATTGATTTATAGAGAAGCTTAACTTTGGGAGAGTTCATTACCTCATCGTCACTAGATGACGATTCATCACTTGAGGAGTCTTCTTGGCTTGATGTATCGGAATCATCTCCTAGAGCCATGAGTGCCACATGGTGTGTGATGTGGCAAAGTTCATCACTAGAGGAGGAGTCTTCAACACTTGGTGTGTCCCATGTGGTTTGAGCTACCATAGCCTCCTTCTTCTTCTCCTTCTTGTCCTTCTTTTTCTTTTCTTTTTCCTCCTTCTTCTTTAGCTCCGGGCAATTTGGCTTTATGTGCCCCTTCTTGTTGCAAGCATGGCAAATCACATTGTTATTGAAACTTGAATTACCACTAAACTTACCTTTTGAAGAATAAGACCCCTTCCTTGCTTCTCTACTCTTGAACTCCTTTGATTTCCTATAGAGCTTCTTGACAAAATTGGCCATCTCACTAGATGAGTCTTCATCACTACTTGAGTTATGCTCTGATTCGGATGATGATGATACTTCTTTTCTTTCCTTCTTCTTCTTTTCCTTCTTTTCAACAAATAGAGCTAAACCCTTTTCCTTAGAGGACATGTTAGTTTGCTCATGTAATTCAAACTCACAAAATAATTCATCAATTTTAATTTGAGAAAGATCCCTAGTTACCTTAATGGCTCCAACGATAGAAGTCCATAAAGAATTTCTAGGAAATGCTTGAAGTATGTATCTTACCAAGTCCCGGTTGTCAACTCGCTCACCTATGATGTGAAGTCCATTCACAATCTCCTTGAACCTTCCATGCATTTGGCTTACGGTTTCATGCATCTTCATTTGGAAAGCTTGAAGTTGTCCAATTAGTAGGTCCTTCTTGGCCCTCTTTGACTCCTTGGAACCTTCATTTAGCTCAATGAGCTTTTCCCATAACTCCTTGGCAGATTCGAAAGGCCCCACCTTGTTGAGTTGTTCCATTGTAATGTCGCATTGGATGGTGAGTACTGCCTTGGCATTTGATTCGAACTTCCAGTTTATTTCCCTCGTCCAATCCTTGCTCGGAATAGGGTTTCCATGTTCATCCATCGGTTCCTCGAAGCCATCTACAATACTATGCCAAATTTAAATGTTACTCATAAGATAGTACTTCATCCTACCTTTCCAATACGCAAAATGACTCCCATCGAAGAGCGGTGGCTTGGCGGTGCTATATCCCTCTTGAAGAGCCATTGATGCCTTGGTTGATGGTGAGATCTTCCAAGCTATCCGGGCCATGATACCACTTGTTAGGATCTTTGTAACGGCTAGAGGGGGGGTGATTAGCCTTTCTTCATTTCTACAAGCAAGTTAGCGGAAGCAATACAAATACAAATAAGAATACAAGTAAAAAAATGATGAAAGCAATGCTAACACTCGATGTACATGGTTCGGAGATGACACTCCTACTTCACGGCAATCCGTAAAGTGGATTAGTCCTAGCCAAGCTTCACTATATTCTCCTTTGGATGAACCAAGGTGGAGAAACCTTTTTTACAATGCTCTCCTCTTCTTTACAACAATGGATGATTAAGAACTAGAGAAGAGGAGGTTTTGAATTGCTAAAACACTTGGGAAAGCTTGGTGAGCATGAGGGTGTAGTTAGGAATGAGAGCACTAGCTTCACAAAGCTCTCCAAGGCCCCTTTTTATAGAAGAGGGGATGTTTTTCCCATTGGGCCTCGATCAGTCGACTGATGCTTTCCATCAGTCGACTACCGCCGAAGCCAACGACTTTTGAACCGAGATCTCCGCGGAGATTCATAGCCGCAATTTCCAACGGCCAGGTGATCGATCGTGATCCTCCATCGATCGTGATGGAGCGATCGATTAGTGATCGCGAGCCGCAATGAGCGCGACTATATTACGTGCTCGTTTTGCGTTGATCGATTGATCGCGCGCTGTGGCGATCGATGGTATTTATCGATCAGCATCATCAAAGCGATCGACTAATGGTCGAGTTTCAACGACTCGATCGAGCACTGACGACTGATACATCATATCAGTCGACTGATACTCATCAAGTGTGAGTAATTCACACTTGATTTTACACCCTAGACCTAGACTTGAGCTTCTAACTCTTCCTTCAGCCTTGCGCCTACCTTCAAGAGTTTCCTTCGGCCTCGCCATGTCTTGGGTTGCCAAATTCTTGGACTTTACGCCGCCAAGACTTCAAGCTTGGACTTATGCTGCCAAGACCTTACTTTGGACTTCTTTTGCCAAGGTTCACTTGGACTTTATGCTGCCAAGACTACAAGCTTGGTCTTACGCTGCCAAGTCCATCCCTTGGACTTTCCTTGCCAAGATCATACTTCGTCTTCCTTTGCCAAGGTTCACTTTGGACTTTACGCTGCCAAGACTACAAGCTTGGTCTTATGCTACCAAGTACGTCCCTTGGACTTTCTTTGCCAAGATCATACTTGGTCTTCCTTTGCCAAGGTTCACTTTGGACTTTACGCTGCCAAGACTTTACTTTGGACTTCTCTTTTACCAAGGCTTCATCCTTGGATTTCCCTGTCACTTAAACATATTCGTAATTATACCATAGAACATTGCCTAACTTAGATGATTATCCAAACATCTAAACATATATAAATGATTTGGAGAATTGTTACACCAACAACCCTAACTTAAACCTTTGCAACACACATCAAAACACATCATCCATGGGTTGATTGCCCTAACACTTATGGTTTTGGATACCATGCTGATTGGCATTAGGCCATATGGGAGCTTGTTAGTCATATATGAGAGATGTCCTAAGAAAATCACCTTATTGTTGTACCATTAATTTGATAAATGAAGATTCATAATTTTAGTATATATATTTTCATGTATTTGATTGGATCTTAAACTCATTTACTGAATGTCCGCAATACAATTCACAGCATGAGAGAATTTATGATTGGATCACAACTAGTGAGTATCTCTACATGTGTAATTATGATGTATTTGAATTATCCCTAGTTAATGAATTGATGTATTCAGACACCAAAAATTCTGTTAAGACTAGCACGAGTTATACTCCTTGATTTATCCAAGCAACTATTCCTCACTGGCTGTAAGACACTTGGGGTGTCCATAGTTAATCGTGGATGATAGTTATGGTAACTAGTTCATTTGAATGACTAGCTATAAGACTTCATATGGTTCTTTCCATATATCGATATGCCATTAAATTTCTTACTGTAGCTTAAGTGTGATGTTCCTTCAACTTGTCGTATTCAAGTCATCTTGGTCATGTAGAATTATGCTTTGAAATCTTAAGCAAACATCTCCATGGAATGTGGACCCAGAATGATTGGGTATAAGTTAAAGTGGCCGAAGGTGTTTGAATAGCCTACAAAGGATTCACCACTCCTTACAAGGAGATGTATACCATATGTCCTCTTATCGGATTGTTACTAACATTTTTGGCCAAAGAATTATATGTTTAGAGTATGGTATTCTTGAATAGATGTGGAGTAACTAGAATCCGTAGGACAAGGAAATAATACTTGGCCTAGGTGTGACATAGTCAGCCTAGTGGGGATTCACACGATAGACTATGTCCTGAACCAAGTGGGTATAAGATGAGTGAAGAGAACGGGGCACAATTTACTGTCTCTACTGAAGGGTTTCAAAAGTGTTCTAGGATCAACCAATGATTTTCTGGTTAATTGGGGATCATGATGTACTAGGTGCCACTCATGATCATTTTATAATTAATGGTTAATTATAGACATCCAACATAAACCGGTAACCTATTTGGTCACACACACAACGAGTGTTATCCGAAGTATTTAAAATGAGCTTGAGAATTGGATTCTCAGATCGAGAGAGACTTGGTTTGGTTGGACCAAAAAAAGAGTGAGCATGAAATTATTTCAATCGCAATGGCAGCATGGATGGGCCGAGTCTTATGAAGACATAATGGATGAACCTAATCGGTTTAGTTTTAATCCAATGGTGGAAAATAAACCAAAGGGGTTTGGTTTGTTTTAAACGAATGAACCGAAATTGATTCAGTTCGTTTTATCTTAAAATAGACCAACGCGGTTTTATTTATTTTAACTTAAGTTAATGGAGCCGGTTAATGGGTTTTGGTTGTGAACCAATAACCCTTTAAGAAAAGGATTCTTAAGAAAAGGTTTTAGAGAAAAAATCTTGAGAAAAAATCTCTTAATGGATAAGAGATATGTTCTCTATAAAAACACGACTTAAGGATTTTTGGTTTTAGAGAATTGGTTCAAGGTTTTGGAAACCCTATCCGTTTTTCCCTCTTCTCCACCTTGCTCTTGCCGCCCAAGCCAAGGAGCCTCCAAAGTTGGTTGCCGCCCAACCTTGCTACTACCGCCTCCTTGCCGTCGACCAACCACCAACCGCTGGAAGTCCTTGGGACACCCTCAGTCACCGGCCAACCACCCTTGGGTGCCGGTGACCAAGGAGCAGCCGGCCAAGATTTGGCCGGCCATCCCTTTCCTCCAAAACAAGTTATCCAGTTTGGGACAGCTTGTACTCCTCTTCATGGAGAGGTCATTTGGTCAATGTTTTGCACTCTGACAGCGACCTACTTGCTGGGGATTGGATCTCCGACAATCCCCTTTGGTGGAGGACAAACGTTTTATCAATTGGTTGACGAAATCCACTTCCGAGAAGCGAGTTTGTGTAACTCGATTTTTGGATCCGAATTTGATTCGGATTGTGATCGTCCCTCGATCACAACGTCTTCGATTCGAGACTAGTATCTTGTGAGAAGATGGGGCTCGTAGCTTTGTGAAGCTATCCCGACGATACTTGGCATGGATATGGATAGAGGCGAAACTTACGAGCGTCGCTAAGGTTGATGCCATTTCTGCTTCACGTAATTCATCAGGTATACCTAGAATAGTTTCTTTATTGCAAAATTTGAAATGGCGATTATTGTTAGGGCAATCTCTTGCCGTGATATGGTTTTGATGGTGTGGCAAAGGGTTTAAGTTAGTTTGATATGTTGATGTGATATGTGCGTTGAAGTCATGCAGGACTTAGTAATTCGCACATGGAGCCGTGGCGAGTTTCACATCTCATGACTCGTGCCTTGAGTCGGTGAAGGATAGCTTTGCGGAAGCCGTGCGCTTGGAGCATCCGAGGGACCGCCGGACGAGAAGCTTGGAGTGAAGCCGGAGGAAGTAGACTTCGAGGCAAGAGACGCGAAGGATTGCAGAGCCGCGCGCTCTTTGATCTTTGCCGAGGGGCGTGGCGAACGAAGAGAACCAAGGCGGGACTCTTAGAAATGAGTGGCGATTGTAACCCCGGGAAGGGTAGCTCTTCGGTATACGATCGGATCGATGTAGCGGATCGGCGCCATCGATGGCGGTCATTGCCAAGACCATCGATCGCCGCTAAAGCGTGCCGATCGTTGGTCAATAAGGGTTCGACCAGGCAGTTATCGTAGCCGATCGGGCGATCGACTACGGAGGCGGCCGATCGTGATGAGGTCCATCAGTCGACTGCCAAGAGTTCCGTTGGACTACAACGGTCGGGATCCGACGTGTTCGGAGGCCGTTGTAGTGACGGCAGTCGACTGCCAAGGGCGGCAGTCGACTGATGGCGGCAAACGGGAAGAAGTTAGCCCTCTCTATAAAAAGAGAGGGTGTAAGCCTTTGAGAGGCTAATGCATATACTCAAAACGATCTTCCTAGTGCCCCACAAGCTCTAAACTCTTCTTACTTGTCTTTACTTCAATCCTATTGTAATAAGAGTGATCTTGGTTGTAAAGGTTACCTCCACCTAGCTTTGTGCAAAGGAGAGACCGATAGTGATTGGTTTTGGCGGAGTGATTCACCGTGGACGAATCGAACCGTGGATTAGCGGCGTAGCCGTGAACCACGTTATACCATCGTGTTAGCGTTTGTTTCATTGTTTATCTTTTGCTTTGTCTATTTGTATTTGTATATTCTGCTTGCGCTAATCTTTTGTAGACGAGCAATTTACGACGTCCAACGTACGAGGGCTATTCACCCCCCCCTCTAGCCGGCCATATCGATCTCCTACAAGTGGTATCAGAGCCGAGGTTGCTTGTCACCGGACTAACCGCCGCAACAAGCCCTACATCAAAATGGCCGGCTCCAACATCCATCCTCCGAAGTTTGAAGGAGAATTCGCTTGGTGGAAGAAGAGAATGGAGGTATTTTTCGAAACGGATTTTGATATAATGATTACAATGGAATCCGGTTTCGTTTTGCCTAGGGATGAAGAAGGGAAGCCAATAGAGAAATCTAGGTGGACCAAGAGGCAAAGAGAAGAGCACCTTGCAAACTCCAAAGCCAAGCACCATCTCTACAATGTGCTCCCTCAACAAGAGATCAACCGGATCGGAGAATGTGCTAGCGCCAAAGAGATGTGGGAGAAGCTTATAGAACTCCATGAAGGCACATCCGAGGCCAAGCTAGCAAGGAGAGACCTCCTCCGTTCCCAACTATCCAATATAAAACTAGAAAAGGGAGAAAAGGTAACCTCACTACACTCTAGGTTCAAAGAAATTTTAAATGGGCTAACAAGTATAGGTGAGAAGCTATCAAACCGGGATATGGTAATGAAGGCCATAGATGCCTTTCCCCGGTCCTCAAAATGGAGCTCCATGGTGGACTCATTCTATATCTCAAAGAATTTAGAAGTGAGCACCTTGGAGGAGTTCTTCTCAACAATGGAACTCCACGAAACTAGGCTTGAAGGAATACAAGAGGAGCCTAGAATTCAACCTTCAAGAGGAGTAGCATTATTGGCAAGTAAGGGGAAGAAGAAGATGGAAATCCCCTCCTCCTCCGATGACGAAGCGTCTTCCTCCTCCTCCATGGATAGCACCGAAGAAGCCTATATGGTAAGGAGGGTAAGACGTGCATTTAAGAATTTTAGATTTGATAAATCTAATGATAGGATGAGAAGACCAAGGGGGAAGGTCATATGCTATAATTGCCAAGGAGAAGGGCACATAAGGGACAATTGTCCTCTCCTAAACAAGAGCAAGGAAGAAAGGAAAAAGAAAGAAGAAAAGAAGAAGAAAAAGGGGAGCAAGAAAAAGAAGGAAGAGGAGAAGAAAACAAAGGAGAAGGGAAAGGCTAAGGCTCTCAAGGCAAGGACTTGGGATGACCCATCCTCATCCTCCTCATCATCATCGGATGAGGAGAATGCTTTTGTCACCAATTTGGCCTTGATGGCCTTTGATGACTTGGATTGCTCTTCATCCGAAAATGAAGAATCAAGCTCAAGTGGGGAAAGCTCAAGTGAAGGGGGAGCCTCCACATCCTCATCATCCGAAGAAGAAGAGGACATGGAAACTATGGTAACAAATCTAACCCCTAAGAAAATAGTTTCTATGGTTTCTAGCTTAACTAAGGATTTATTTAGGGCTAAGAAGAAAAACAAAAGCATGCTAGATCAAATTAAGGACCTAGAACAAAAATTAGAAAAGGCATGCTTAAATGATAATATTTCTTCTAGCTTAAATGATGATGCATGCTCACATGATTATATGCCTTTGGATGTTAATGATGCATGTGTAGAGGAAAATAGGGCATTAAGGGAAAAGGTAGATTATTTAACCAAAGCCCTAGAGAAATTCACTATAGGCTCTAACACATTGAACATGATCTTAGGGAGCCAAAGGGCAAGTTTTAACAAGAAGGGCCTAGGATATAAAGAGAAGAAAAATGAAAAGGCCTATAAATGCCTAATAGCTAGGGGACAAGATAAAAAGAAAGTAATTGCTAGGAAATGGATGCCCAAGGAGTATTTAGTGAACCCAATAGGAAAGAATTTATTTTGGGTTCCAAAATCCATCCTTAGGGGTTAGAAAACCCCTAGGGTAGTCAACCATATGAACTTGACCTATATCATATTTTGGTTGACTTAGGATGACGGGACAACATTTTTTAGATAGTGTTGGGTGATGATAACGTGCCCATAAATAGGTAATAATGCTTAAATCATGATGATTGATGTAATTGCTATGTATGTTTTAAATCATGATTTATGATTTTGAAATTTGGCACGTTATCACTAGAAATAGGTTTAAATCATGCTTTAGGTGATAATTTGTTTATTATCATCGTATAATACCTAATGCATGACTATTATTTGATGGATACATGATTTTCATGATGATAATGTAGAATTGATTGGTATATGTCATTATGATCATGTAGGATGTTAGGTTGATACTTAACCATGATAGAATTGCATGAATATATGGGTTAAGTATATACAAATACCCCCTAGGATACATCTCACACTCACTATAGGCTAACTTGATTGCAAACTTAGCATGGGTGAGATATTAGGATGATACAAATGTCCACTAATGCCTATGGCATTTAGATGGTCATTTAAAGTATCAACATAGCAATAATAGACCAATCATGGGGAAGGCTTATGTTTAATAAATAGACATATTGCCCAAAGATCATGGTTGGATATTTCATATGTTTTCAAAACAATTTCTTAATCTAAAATCTATGTATTCATGTTTTGGAACAATTCAAAGCAAGACTAGGTGCTAAAATGGATACTAACATGCTCAAAAACTAGTGGTTTTTCAAGTGTTTGGATTTTTGGCAAAAACAAGAAAATATAATGAGTTTTCATGAAAAACTATTTTTCATTGATAGATATACTTAATAGAAATATGTTCCCCAAATTTCATGATTTTTAGAATTTTCTGGAATTTATAATGCATTTCTGAAATTCGTCCAGAAAATCAGAAATTTAGATTCCTTTGTGCCAGTCGACTGCCATACTGATAGCAGTCGACTGGTGGCCTGTAAATCAGAATATTGAAGGCCGAATTCAGTTTGTAAACCTCCTACAAGTGGTAGAAATATACTTGATGCCACCAACAAGTGGTAGAAATATACTTAATGTCATCAACAAGTGGTACCCAATTTTAAATCAACTTGTCATATTTTTCCTCTATTATACTTGATGCCATGAGCTTATAACTTAGGGTTAATCTTTTTGATGGTGTCAAAGGGGGAGAAATAAGTATGTTTAAGTTAATCACATTAGGGGGAGAAATATATTGTAGGGGGAGAAATATATGATAAGGGGAGAAAATTTACATGGAGAGTTTCATGGATTAAGGGGGAGTTGCATGTTGCTATATCATGTTTATCTTTACATGCTTTCTTACCTTAGAATTTATATCAAATGTTTTTACCTAACTTAAACGGATTGCCACACATCAAAAAGGGGGAAATTGTTAGGGCAATCTCTTGCCGTGATATGGTTTTGATGGTGTGGCAAAGGGTTTAAGTTAGTTTGATATGTTGATGTGATATGTGCGTTGAAGTCATGCAGGACTTAGTAATTCGCACATGGAGCCGTGGCGAGTTTCACATCTCATGACTCGTGCCTTGAGTCGGTGAAGGATAGCTTTGCGGAAGCCGTCCGCTTGGAGCATTCGAGGGACCGCCGGACGAGAAGCTTGGAGTGAAGCCGGAGGAAGTAGACTTCGAGGCAAGAGACGCGAAGGAGCATTGCAGAGCCGTGCGCCTGATCTTTGCTTAGAGCGTGGCGAGAACGAAGAGAACCGAAGGTGAGGGACTCAGAAATGAGAGTGAGCGATTGTAACCCGGGAAGGGTAGCTCTTAGGTGAAACTTGGCCATTTGGCCAAGTGTCGGATGGGTTGACACGATCGCCATGTCATGGCGATCGCTCAATCAAGTGAGTTCGACCGTATACGATCGATCGGATTAGGCCAGCGATCGATCGCCATACGCGGCCGATCGAAGACCATCGATCGCTAAAGCGCAATGATCGGTAGTCAATAAGGGTTCGGCCACAGAACCGTTTGTAGCCGACTGGGCAGTCGACTACGGAGGCAGCAGTCGACTGATGAGGTCCATCAGTCGACTGCCAAGAGTTCCGTTGGACTACAACGGTCGGGATCCGACGTGTTCGGAGGCCGTAGTGTGTGATCGCGGCGTGATGGCGGCAAACGGGAAGAAGTTAGCCCTCTCTATAAAAAGAGAGGGTGTAAGCCTTTGAGAGGCTAATGCATATACTCCAAACGATCTTCCTAGTGCCCCACAAGCTCTAAACTCTTCTTACTTGTCTTTACTTCAATCCTATTGTAAGAAGAGTGATCTTGGTTGTAAAGGTTACCTCCACCTAGCTTTGTGCAAAGGAGAGACCGATAGTAATTGGTTTTGGCGGAGTGATTCACCGTGGACGAATCGGACCGTGGATTAGCGGCGTAGCCGTGAACCACGTTATACCATCGTGTTAGCGTTTGTTTCATTGTTTATCTTTTGCTTTGTCTATTTGTATTTGTATATTCCGCTTGCGCTAATCTTTTGTAGACGAGCAATTTACGACGTCCAACGTACGAGGGCTATTCACCCCCCCTCTAGCCGGCCATATCGATCTCCTACAATTATGTCTACACTTGATGTATCCTTGCATGCGTGTGGTGTGTGTGTTGTAATAAGTTAGTTATTAGTCGTTTTATTTGCTTCCGTTGTGTATGTTTACCAAACATGTACGAATGCACACCCTTGTTGGTGATGGGGAAACACAACAGCTTGGACTTTCCATTATATGGTCAATCCCATGTCAACTATATAGTCAAACAATGGTGAAACCATCGTCAAACAACAAAATACCACTTGAGTTCGGTCAATCGTAACCCGAGTTGATTGCACCAACAATCTTCCCAAAACATTGTCGAATATCAAAACACTACTCAAGTCTGGTCAATCGTGACCTGGGATGATTGCACCAACAATGTTTAGTGAATTGCCCCTTCATACGCGATCTAAGATCACGGGGCCTTGGAGTAGCAACCTTTTGGTTATGAACCAAGTAATAAAGTGTTTCCTTGCTTTAATTCTTTTACATTCCACTGCACTACTCGAGTTTTATCATATCTAAAAGAAACAATTTTGATCGCTATTCACCCCCCCTCTAGCGATTCGCCTTGATCCAACAATTGGTATCAAAGAGGGGGCGCTAAGATTTGGTGCAACCACAAATCTAGCAAATTTTTTGTTTTATTTTCATTTTTTTTAATTTAAGATTTTCATTATTTCTCTTCCCACACTACTAATCCAAGACTAGAGTCTTGGCAACCTTTTTCGTGTCTTTTTGTTTGTGTGCAAGATTCATTTTTTTAGTGGCCCATCTCGAAGGGTTTAACACTACACAACCTCTATTTTACAATGGAGATGACTTCTGTTATTGGAGGGAACGGATGGAGTGCTACTTAAAAACCCAAGTCGAGATGTGGATTGTCATCCATATTGGTTTCTCACTACCTACCAACGAAGACGGTAAGTTCCTAGACTATGACAAGTGGACCAACACCATGAAGTGTCAAGTGGAGGCCGATGCAAAGGCCACCAAAATTCTACAATGCAGTCTTTCCAAGGAATGCTCAACCGGGTCAAACCATTCATAAGCACGAAAGACCTATGGAATAAGCTCATCGAGCTTCACGAAGGAATCGCCGACACTAAGGTATGTAAAAGAGATTTTTTTATTAAATAAGTTATTTAATTTTAAAATATAGGAACACGAGACCGCAACTCAATTACATGCAATGATCCAGGATATCATGAATGGACTCCACTCGATCGGACAAAAGGTCGATAACAGTGATGTTATCAGGTACGCCTTAAATGCCTTTCCTAGGACAACTTTGTGGGCATCTATGGTTGATGCCTACAAAGTCTCTAGAGATTTATCTAATATTAGATTAGACGAGCTTTTTTCTGAGTTTGAGTTACATGAATAGTCTAACTTGGCCCTGGTCGAGAAAAGCATTGCCTTGCTTGCAGGTTGAAAGAAGAAGGCGAAGAGCAAACAACCTCCCGAGGAAGAAGAGGAGTACGAATCAGAGGTGAACAAGGAGATGGAGACCGAACTAGTGAATCTAGTTCGAAAGATGATCAAGAGTCGAAGACGCCCGATCAAGAAATCCAATGAAAACATACCCAAGCAAAGTTCCAACTATAGATGATACGAATGCAACAAGTTGGGCCACATCAAATTGGATTGCCCAAGACTAAAGAAACAAACCATCTCAATCCAAGAAGAAGGCACTTGATGTGAGCAAAACCTATAGGGTTTTAGGAGTAGTTTTCGCTCAGATCGCATTTCATTTTATGTTTATTTCTGCATATTTTACTTTATTTTTCATGCATTACCTGTTTTATAGTTTGGAGATCTACTCGTTGTACTTTTGTGTGTAGGACAACATTATAAGGGTAAAATGATGCACTTTTGGAGCAAAAAGAAGTCATTTGGTACCTAGAGCAAAATGACACACGCCCTGACCCTGTGAGAACACACGGCCTGTTGGGTTTTCGGCACCGCGGCGAGTGTGTGTTCGAACATGTTTCGTAAACATGTACACAGCGGAAGGAATAAAATAATAAATCTAATTTATTACAACACACACATCACACGCATGCATAGTGCAACATGTATAGACATAGCCGTAAATTCAAATTTTGCAATAAAAAGAAACTTAAACTATGTATACCTGACGTATCACATGTAGCGGGAATGACATCAACCGGAACGATCCTCGCTAGAATCGTCTCTATCCGTATCCACGCCGAGTATCTTCGGGATGACTTCACTAAGTCACGAGCCTCGTCTTCGTACGGGTTACTAGCCTCGTGTTGAAGACTATGTGATCGAGAGAAGATCACGATCCGAATCAAAATTCGGATCCAAAACGAGTCCTCAAAAACTCGCTTCTCCAGAGAGGTATTCGTCAACTGTTTGACAAATAATTCGTCCTCCACCTATGAGGATTACCGGAGATCGAATCCTCGGCAATTCTACCACTGTTGGAGCTCCAAACGTCGTCCAAACGACGTTCCGACAAGAAGGAAACAAGCTATCCAAAAAACTGGACAGCTTTGGTGGAGACCTTGCGCCGGCCAAATAAGGAAAGCAATGTGCTCACATTGTCTCCGGATCCAAGGAAGATCACTGGAGCTCCTCCAGCAGCAGCTCGACACCAGTAAGAGGGCTGGTCGGCAGTAGGTGGACGCCGGTTGAAGGAGCTAGGCGGCGGCAAGGTGGTTGGCGCCGACCACTTGGAGAAGAGGGAGAGGGTGGGCGGCCAAACAATTAGGGTTGCCTCAATTAGGGTTTAACAAAAACCCTTAAGCCCTATTTTATAGAGAACAAATTCTCTTAATGGTTATCGGATTATAATCATAAGGCCCGTTAACCCGCTCCATTAATTTAAGTTAAAATAAACCAAACTATGATGGTTTATTTAAAGTTAAAATGAAAGGAACCAACTTTGCTTCATTCGTTTAAAACAAACCAAACCCTTTGGTTTATTCTCCTCCGTTGGATTAGAACCAAACCAATTTGATTCATCCATCATGTCTTCATAAGACACAGCCCATCCACGCTTCCATTGCTACTGAAACGATTTCATGCTCGCTTCATGTTTGGTCCAACCAAACCTAGTTTCTCTCGGTTTGAGAATCTCATTCTCAAGGTCGTTTTAAATCCTTCGGATTACGCTCGTTGTGTGTGTGACCAAATAGGTTCTCGGTTTATGTTGGCCGTCTATAATTAACCATTAATTATAGAACGATCATGAGTGGCACCTAGTAGTACATCATGATCCCCAATAAACTGAAAAGATCAACGGTTGATCCAGAACTATTTCTGAAACCCATCAGCAACTCGAATGAATCGTGTCCCATTCCCTTCACTCATCTTATACCCACTTGGTTCAGAACATGGTCTATAGTGTCAGTCCCCACTAGGCTGACTACGTCACACCTTGCCCAAGTATCATTTCCTCATCCTACGGATTCTAGTTACTGCACATGTATCGAAGAGTACCTTGCTCTAAACATGTAATGCTTTGGCCAAAGACTTTAGTAACAATCCGACGAGAGGCCATGGGTATACATCTCCTCGCAAGGAGTGGTGAATCCTTTATATGCTATTCAAACACCTTCGATCACTTTGACTTATACCCAATCATCCCGGGTCCACATCTCCTTTTAGATGCTTGCTTAAGATGTCAAAGCATAAGTCTTTATGATCAAGATGACTTGAATAGTGCAAGTCAAAGGAACATCGCACTTAAGCTTCAGTAAGAAGTTCATTGACATATCTATATATGCAGAGAACCTTATGAAGTCTTACGGATGGTCACTCCAATCAACTAGTTACCATAACACGCATCCACGATTAACTCCGGACATCACAATGTCTCCAGCCAATGAGAATCAGCTGCTTGGATACACCAAGGAGTATACGTCGTGCTAGTCTTGATAGAATCAATGGTGTCTAAATCCATCAATTCATCGACTAGGGATAATTCCGATACATCTCAATTACACATGTAGACATACTCACTAGTTGTGATCCAATCACAAATTCTCTCATGCTATGAATCGTATCGTGGACATTAAGTAAATGAGTTTAAGATCTAATCAAATACATGAAACATGTATACTCAAATAGTGAATCTTCATTTATCATATAAATGGTTCAAACATAAGGCGATTACCTTAGGACATCTCTCATATATTACTAACAAACTCTCACATGGCCTAATGCCAATCGATATGGTATCCAATACCATAAGCTCTAACATGACCCTCAAACTTACTTTGAGGTAATGCCTTAGTCAAAGGATCCGCTAAGTTCCTTTCAGTGGGGATTTTCTCGATTTGTATTTCCTTCCTACTGATGATCTCTCTGATAAGATGATAGCGGCGAAGCACATGTTTGGATCATTGATGAGACAACATCAAGTTCAGAGATGAACTTCTTGATCTAAACCGCTTCCTTTGCTGCTTCCAAAGTTGCAATGTATTCTACCTTAGTGGTAGAATCCGCTATAGTGTCAAGCTTGGAACCTTTCCAACTTATTGCGCCTCCATTCTCGGTGAATACATACCCAGACTGAGACATGAAATCATCCTTGTCTATCTGGAGCTGATATCCGTATACCCACGTATCACCATGTCCCCTTCTCCATATATTAGGAAGACATCCTTAGTTCTTCTTAAGTACTTAAGGATCGTCTTAACAACCACCCAATGATCCATTCCTGGATCAGACTAGTATCTACTCGTGACACTCAGAGCATATGATACATTGGGCCTCGTACATAACATAGCATACATGATAGATCCTATTGCGGATGCATAGGGAATCTTACTCATGCAAATCCTCTCGTCTTTTGTGCACGGACACATAGACTTTGAAAAGTGTATCCCATGCCTGATGGGTAGGAAACCTTTCTTGGATTCCGACATGCTAAACCTCTTTAGCACTCGGTCTATATATGTAGACTGTGAAAGACCAAGCAACCGTTTCGATCTATCTCTGTAGATATTAATCCCGAGGATGTAGGTTGTTTCTCCCAGGTCTTTCATGGAGAATGTCTTGGATAACCAAATCTTCACTAACTGTAAGATTGAAATATCGTCTCCTATAAGTAATATGTCATCGACATACAATACTAGGAACACGACTGCACTCCCACTAACCTTCTTGTACACACAAGGTTCTTCTGGATTTTGTGAGAAATCAAACTTTTTGATTGTCTCATCAAAACGGATATTCCAGCTCCTGGATGCTTGCTTCAATCCATATATGGACCGTCGCAATTTGCATACCTTGGTTTTATCAACCGATGTGAAACCCTCAGGCTGTATCATAGACATGTCCTCGAGAAGGTTTCCATTAAGGAAAGATGTTTTCACATCCATTTGCCATATCTTATAATCATAATGAGCTGCTATGGCCAGGAGCATCCGAATGGATGTAAGCATAGCTATAGACGAATAGGTTTCGTCATAATCAACACCTTGTTTTTGACGATATCCTTTCGCCACTAATCTAGCCTTATAGGTAATCACATTACCATCCATGTCAGTTTTCTTCTTGAAAACCCACTTGCACCCTATAGGCTTGATGCCTTCAGGTGGGTCAACCAAGTTCCAAACTTGGTTTTCATACATGGAATCCATTTCCGACTTCATGGCATCAAGCCACTTATCCCTTTCTGAACTTGTCATCACTTCTTCATAACTGGTAGGCTCATCATCATCAATGAGTAACACGTCGTTTGATTCACTTACGAGAAATCCATATCTCTCAGGAATGTTGCGTGTTCTACCAGATCTACGAAGATGTGGTGTTACAATAGGTCCAGCCGATTCATCATCACTATGAGTTATCGGCTGTTGTGCTTCACCAGGTATCTCATCAATGTCTATTTGAGTTTCTCGAGCCTCCTCAAGCTCGACACACTCCCACTATTTTCTTGCAAGAGAAACTCTTTCTCTAGAAACACAACATGCCTTAAAACAAACACCTTTTGTTCCACAGGATGATAGAATTGGTAACCCCTTGATTCCTTAGGGTATCCAATAAATAGACATTTATCAGACTTAACATCCAATTTGTCTGATACATTCCGCTTCACATAAGCAGGACAACTCCATATCTTCAAGTAAGATACATGAGGTTTCTTACTATTCCATATCTCATATGGAGTAGTAGAGACTACCTTTGTTGATATTCTGTTTAACAAGTAAACAACTGTCTGAAGTACATAGCCCCAAAAGGACCTGGGAAGATTCGCATGATTCATCATTGACCTGACCATATCCAACAAGGTCCGGTTACGCCTCTCAGATACACCATTATGCTGTGGTGTATATGGCGGAGTCCATTGAGACAATATACCATTGTCTCTTAAATAATCAAGAAACTCTTGACTTAAGTATTCACCACCTCGATCCGATCGAAGAATTTTAATACTCTTGTCATGTTGTTTCTCTACTTCATTTCTGAATTCTTTGAACCTTTCAAAAGCATCAGACTTGTGTTTCATCAAGAACACATACCCAAACCGTGAGTGATCATCGGTGAAGGTAGTGAAGTAGGTATAGCCTCCTAAAGCTTGAGTTGACATAGGTCCACATACATCAGTATGTATTAGATCTAGTAACTCTCTCACTCGTTCACCTTTTCCTATAAAAGGTAACTTACTCATCTTGCCTTTTAAGCATGATTCTCATGTATCGTTTGAATCCAATTCAAAAGATTCCAAAATTCCACATCGGTGTAATTCGGATATGTGTTTCTTGCTTACATGGCCAAGACAACAATGTCACATGTAAGAGTCTAATTGATTATCTTTTCGAGCACGCTTGTTGCTCGCTTCGATATTGAAAATGTCACTAGATACGTCCAACGTATAAATGCCATTGCTCAGAGTTCCAGTTCCATAAAGTACGCCATTCAAAGTTATATAACAACAATTGTTACTAAACGTCAAATGGTAACCATTTCTATTTAAGCAGGAAATAGAAACAATGTTCTTTATTAGAGAAGGAACACAATAGCAATTGTCAAGTTCCAAGACTAGTCCACTAGGAAGCTTCAGCAAATAAGTTCCGATGGCGACCTTAGCAACCTTTGCTCCATTGCCAACTCACAAATTTAACTCCCCTCTGACGAGTCTTCTTCTATTCCTTAGCCCCTGAATGTCATTACATATATGTGAGCCACACCCAGTATCCAATACCCATGTGTCTAAGGAAATAGAATGATAATAAATAATGAAGATACCTGAAGAGGATGGGGCATCGGATGCCTTCTTCTTCTTCATGGACTCAAGATAAATCTTACAGTTTCTTCGCCAGTGGCCTTCCTTGCCATAATGATGGCAAGTGCCCTTTTGTATTGGTTCTGCCTTCTTTGCCTTCTTGTTCTTGCTTTTCTTCTGTTCCTTTGCCTTCCTTTTAGAACCTTTCTTTGAGGAATCAACTAACAGAACTGCCTTCTCCTCATGCTTCACAGAAGGCTCCACAGTCTTCAGCATATTGAGGAGCTTAGGAATAGTGGATTCTAATTTGTTCATCCGATAGTTCATCACAAATTGTGAGAAACTCTTGGGCAAACAATGCAGAATTAAGTCAATACTTAATTCATGATCCATCACAAACCCGAGGGTGGCTAGCCGCTTGATGTACCCGTTCATCTTTAGCACAAACTGCACTACAGACAAACCTTCTTGCATCTTCGTGGTGAAGAGGATCCTGGAGACTTCGAACCTTTCGGATCTCGCTTGCTCATCAAACAACTCATGAAGATGGAAGACCATAGTATTAGCATCTATATGCTCATACTTCTTTTGCAGCTCAGGTACCATCGCAGCTAGCATGATGCAACTCGCCAGCTCAGAATCTGCCACATGCTTCTGATAGACCAACATTTGGTCTGGAGTTGCATCGTCCTTAGGACGGTTGGGAAGAGGCTCTTCAAGGACATATGCTAGCTTTTCCACCTTGAGAACAATTCTCAGGTTTCTAAGCTAGTCCAGGAAGTTAGGCCCAGTCAATTTGTTTGAATCCAAAATAGTGCGCAAATTCAAAGATGTCATGATCAATCGATTAACCTAGAAATACAAAACGAGCATATATGAGAAAATGATTTTAAAAATGCATCAATATACATTTATAAATCTCATTCATTTTTCGAATTTCAAAAACACCAAAAATAACTTCGGGAGATCGTAGGTCCATCTCCGAATGAGCTAATATTCATCATAGATATGAACAACCTTGGAGAGAGTCCAATAAGCCATTCATAACTATGATGGTAGGTATCAACTATACCGATTGCATATCACGTATATGCAACTATCAAAATGTGCTATCAACTAATTGAATGTTCACACATACATCGAGTTGTTAACACATTAACAAGTATGCCTCATATGCATAGCACCCAGCTTCACCTCCCTTTACATCGACCTTGGAGAGAGTCCAACAAGCCGATGCTCCAGGTTAAAGCCAACCCATTAATCGAGAAATAATTTTAATATGGTTAGAGTGCATTCAACCAATTAGCCAGGCTTGGAGAGAGTCCAACAACCAAAGCTAATGATTGACCTCTGACTCTTACCATATTAGTATTAAACTATTCTATGGTTTGAACATGTTCGGGTTCGAGCCGGGCTTGGAGAGAGTCCAACAACCCGAACAAGAAACGGAACTCTGGTTCTAACCATATTAATGGAAGGTGTAAGCTTTAATATTGAGTTAAGATTTTTATTTCTCATCCTCTTTGCATGCAAATAACTATTATCTACATTACATGGCATACATGACATACATCTACATGTCACGACACACATGACATAATGATATGCATCTAATGCAATTACATGACATACAATTATGTCATGTACAAAATTTCCTTATAAATCATAACTATTTATGGAAATAAAATATGTTTAAGATTTTATTCTCCAAATCAAATCATGATTAAATTAGAAAACAAATTTCCAAATCTAATCACATATTTTATTTGTGGAAATAGTTGATTAAGGAAAGTCAATTTAGGAAACCAATTTCCTAAATCATCAAAACTACTTATGGAAATAAAATATTTTAAGATTTGATTTCCCAAATCAAATCATGATTAAATTAGGAAACAAATTTCCAAAATCTAATCAAATATTTTATTTATGGAAAATATCAATTTCCATAAATACTTCCAACTTTCCAAAAGTAGAAGATTTCCATAAATACTTCTAGACTTTCCAAAATTAAAAATTTCCATAAATACTTCTAACTTTTCAAAAGTAGAAAATTTCCAGAAATATCATTATGACTATCGCAAAACAATTTTACGATTATGTCGAAACACAACCTGGGCTCTGATACCACTGTTGGGTTTCCGGCACCGCGGCGAGTGTGTGTTCGAACATGTTTCGTAAACATGTGCACAGCGGAAGTAATAAAATAATAAATCTAATTTATTACAACACACACATCACACACATGCATAGTACAACATGTGTAGGCATAACCGTAAATTTAAATTTTCCAATAAAAGGAAACTTAAACTACGTATACCTGACGTATCACGTGTGTTGAGATGTATACTGAAAGCCTAGCTCTTTTGTATGAACATTTCTATTTTGAAATAAGAATCACATGATCATTGTTTGTACTTTATATTTATTATATGTGTGCATATTTTCTAATACTTTACATTGTAGATAACATGGTGCTTGGTGTGGCACAGAAGATCATGTTATTAGTCCCTTGTAGAATATAAGTAGAGGCTCACAACCAAGATGGTTTTGGACAAACCATTGGCATGGTTGTAGTGTAGCTTGGTATTGCTTTGTCTTGAACATAGAGTTACACTAGTACACTTAGGTGTATCGAGCAGGACCGACATAGAGGTGATTCAATTTATTGCTAACTACATAATTGAATCGGACCTCGGATATTATGTTGTACTTGCTCTTAATCCCGATATAATAACGGGCACATGTACATAGTATTTATTTCTTTGATTTACCAAAGGGTGAGATTTAAATGGATTAAATCAATATACCCAGTAAGTTGGGAAATGATATTATTTAAATGGTGTGCCATTAATTATAGGAGGAAACCGTGTCCTATATATTAGGTTGATGATGTCCCCTTGAGGAGCTCATAAGGTTAATCATGTAAACCCTGCAGGTTGACTTAGTCAACATGATGATAAGGTTGAGTGGTACTACTCGAGGAGTTAGATGTTAATTGATTGATGGTCAGTGAATCAATTAATTGACGGACATTCGATATCTTAAACACGGGGAGATGGATGTACAAATAATGTATGGAGCCCATATTAATTTATGGGGGTTGGTGAGGTAATTCAATGATGATCCTCTAGTGGAATGGAACATCATTGATGGATCAAGTTTGTGTGGTTCCAATCCATCGGGTGGCAAGATCCAACTCCTCCTCATGGTCCCTATCGTAGCCTAATATAATCCTCATGAAGCCTAGATCCAATGATGGAAAACAAAACTCTAGATCCGATAGTGGAGATTAAATCTCTAGATCCGACGGTTGAGATTAAATCTCTAGATCCGACGGTTGAGATTAAATCTCTAGATCCGACGGTTGAGATTAAATCCCTAGAACCGACGGTGGAGATTAAATCTCTAGATCCGACGAGTGAGATTAAATCTCTAGATCCGACGATTGAGATTAAATCCCTAGAACCGACGGTGGAGATTAAATCTCTAGATCCGACGGTTGAGATTAAATCTCTAGATCCGACGGTTGAGATTAAATCCCTAGAACCAACGGTGGAGATTAAAACATGGCTTAAGCCTAACTCTATAAAAAGGGGCTTAAGGTGGGCGGCAAGATGGTGGTTGAAGGTTGGATGTTTTTGGAGATTAGGGTTTTGCCTTTCATTGGCTTGGGCGCCAAGAAACCCTAGGGAGGTTAGGGTTTTGTTGGGCGGCTAGGGTTTGGAAGGTGGAGTGGGCGGCAACTATAGGAAAGGTTCTCTTCTTCTTCCTAGGGGGTTGCCGGCACCTATCTCTCTTCCCTCTACCTTGGTCGGCGCTCAACCTATTCCTCTTCTCCTCTTCGTTTCCTCTTGGCCAGCGGCACTAGGAGCTAGGGATTGTTCCCTTGTTTGGTTCCTTGGTTGGCCATCTTGTTCTCTCTATTCTTGGGGCCGGCGGCATCAAGCTTTTGTGGCTTGGTGGTTGGCTCAAGCAAGAAGGGAAGGAGAGTTCTTCTTTCTTTTGATTGAAGAAGATCTAGGAAGCTTCAACTTGTGGAGGATCTTCGCCCACACGAAGTCTACAAGGAGGTAAGGACATACGATAGAAGATCGAGAAGTATAAAAGTTTTACAAGTTTTATTATTGATCTTTCATGTTCTTGTTAATATGTTTGTATGTGTTGATTATACATGTCTACATCCATATGTTTTTGTATAATCATGGACCCCGAAGATAAATACAAAAACCGGCGATCCGTCCGTCGTCTCTTCCACGGCTAACCGACTAGAAGAGTTTGGTTGCTTGAACAACTAGTTTGTTCAAGCGATCGCTCAAGTCGTTAGCACGACGACGAAATGGTGGAGCTTAGGAAACTCATCCCATCCGGATTAGTTTTCATTAGTGAAAATTTTAATCCGGGGAGATGGGAGCCAATGAGCCTCCGAGCATGCCATCAATGTATAGCGGGAAAGGCATCAACCGGAAAGATCCTCGCTAGAATCATCTCCATCGGTATCCATGCCAAGTATCTTCGGGATGACTTCACTAAGTCACGAGCCTCGTCTTTGTATGGGTTACTAGCCTCGTGTTGAAGACGATGTGATCGAGAGAAGATCACGATCCGAATCAAAATTCGGATCCAAAACGAACCCTCAAAAACTAGCTTCTCCGGAGAGGTATTCGTCAACCGTTTGAGGAATACTTTGTCCTCCACCTATGAGGATTACCAGAGATCGAATCCCCGGCAAGTCTACCTCTGTCGGAGCTCCAAATGTCGTCCAAACGGCGCTCCAACGAGAAGGAAACAAGCTGTCCAGAAAACTGGACAGCTTTGGTGGAGACCTTGCGCCGGCCAAATAAGGAAAGCAATGTGCTCACCTTGTCGCCGGAGCCAAGGAAGATCACCGGAGCTCCTCCGGTAGCAGCTCGACATTGGCACGAGGGCTGGTCGGCAACATCTGGTTGCCGGTTGAAGTTGCTAGGCAGCGGAAAGGTGGTTGGTGCCGACCACTTGGAGAAGAGGGAGAGGGTGGGCGGACAAACAAATAGGGTTGCCTCAATTATGGTTTAACAAAAACCCTTAAGCCCTATTTTATAGAGAACAAATTCTCTTAATGGTTATCGAATTATAACCATAAGTCCCGTTAACCCGCTCTATTAATTTAAGTTAAAATAAACCAAACCATGATGGTTTATTTTAAGTTAAAATGAACCGAACCAACTTTGGTTCATTCGTTTAAAACAAACCAACCCCTTTGGTTTATTCTCCTCCGATGGATTAGAACCAAACCAATTTGATTCATCCATCATTTCTTCATAAGACACGACCCATCCACGCTTCCATTGCGACTGAAACGATTTCATGCTCGCTTCATGTTTGGTCAAACAAAACCTAGTTTCTCTCGGTCTGAGAATCTCATTCTCAAGCTCGTTTTAAATCCTTCGGATTACGCTCGTTGTGCGTGTGACCAAATAGGTTCTCAGTTTATGTTAGCCATCTATAATTAACCATTAATTATAGAACGATCATGAGTGGCACCTAGTAGTACATCATGATCCCCAATTAACTGAAAAGATTAACGGTTAATCCAGAACTATTTTTGAAACCCTTCAGCAACTCGAATGAATTTTGACCCATTCCCTTCATTCATCTTATACCCACATGGTTCAGGACATGGTCTATAGTGTCAGTCCCCACTAGGCTGACTACGTCACACCTAGCCCAAGTATCATTTCCTTGTCCTACGGATTCTAGTTACTACACATGTATCGAAGAGTACCTTACTCTAAACATGTAATACTTTGGCCAAAGACTTTAGTAACAATCCGACGAGAGGCCATGGGTATACATCTCCTCGCAAGGAGTGGTGAATCATTTATAGGCTATTCAAACACCTTCGATCACTTCGACTTATACCCAATCATCCCGGGTCCACATCTCCTTAGAGATGCTTGCTTCAGATGTCAAAGCATAAGTCTTTATGATCAAGATGACTTGAATACCGCAAGTCAAAGGAACATCGCACTTAAGCTGCAGTAAGAACTTCATTGACATATCTATATATGCAGAGAACCATATGAAGTCTTACGGCTGGTCACTCCAATGAACTAGTTACCATAACTAGCATCCACGATTAACTCCGGACATCACAATGCCTCCAGCCAGTGAGAATCAGCTGCTTGGATACACCAAGGAGTATATCTCGTGCTAATCTTGACAGAATCAATGGTGTTCAAATCCATCAATTCATCGACTAGGGATAATTCCGATACAACACAATTACACCTGTAGAGATACTCACTAGTTGTGATCCAATCACAAATTCTCTCATGCTGTGAATCGTATCGTGGACATTCAGTAAATGAGTTTAAGATCTAATCAAATACTTGAAACATGTATACTCAAATAGTGAATCTTCATTTATCATATAAATGGTTCAAATATAAGGCGATTGCCTTAGGACATCTCTCATATATTACTAACATGGCCTGCCCCACAGCCCCACACACGGTCTGGTCGTGTGGATCCACATGGTCATGTGGCGCTGTGCGATTCTGACGTGATTCGGCTTTTTCCATGTTTCGGAGAGATTCAGGCTGATGTATATATAAAGGAGGCTACGCCCAAACCCTAGGGGGGAGGCACGACAGCTGGGATAGCACTCCGATGCCCTAAAAAGCTTCGGAAACTCGCAATGGGGAGGAAGAACGCCGTCGGAGATCCAAGTTATGCACTTCAACGCCGGAGAGAAGAGCCTCACTGCATTGAAAATTTTGTTGTTTGCATAATATCCATTGTTTATACGAATATGATCATGCTTTGTGTTTCTCCTCTCATATTTATGGAGTAGATTCTCCGATTATAGGATTAGGGAGTAGTTTGTGTGCGTAGAACATGCTATTCCAAATTAAATTCTTTTTTTGAGTTTGTATTTGCAATTGGTATTAGTTTAGACCGATATCTATGTGTTTTGGTTTTCTATCTACTGTGCTAGACTAAACGAGGAGTGACATCCCTCGTATCTAAGATTTAAGAGAATTAAGGAGGAACCTAAGGGTTGGTCCCATCTCCTGTAACTGTGGGTAGAAGGATGCGATAGAGTAGGAAACGTGCCCCGTTTTTGACTCATTGCAGGGATTGATTCGGCATCATCGTACCGACTATCTCATCCTAAAGCCAAGGGTTGACCTGGTATGGCAAAGGTAGCTTCCGATAGATGCGAAGGCTCATCGGGGGAGTGTATGATGTCCTTTCCACAAAACCATAGCTAGAAACCTAGACAAAACCCAATTGACAATGTGTTATGTGACACACAAACGAAATCGAAATCCTAGAATTTCTTCCAAAGACTCGCAGCAAGCCCTTTTTTCTTCTGTGTGACACAGTATTGAGTTAGGACCGCTGACAACCCTCGCAATCATAACCATTAGAACTGAATTCCGAATAATAACATCTACTTAACAAATCGATACTCGAATCTCAGTCCTTATGGGATCGATAATCATTTTATTACTTGACGACATCCATGCACTTACGGACGTTGAGCACGAGCGCTCGCTTCGAGTCCTCGACGATCACCATCGTGAGATTTGAGGTCACGTTCACGTGCATCAGAGCTCAACGTAACATTGGAGGAGTTGTCGGAGGAAGAAGACGAGCTCAACGACATTGCATTCATGGCAAAGCTGACCAAGCCCGAAAATGAGCCCGAACCTGAAGCAATCAATGAGTCTGAGACCGAGTCCGACTCTGGATCCGACATTGAACTCCAATTCAAGACAAGCCACGGATTCGTATCCGGTTCAAAAGATTCTATCAAGGTGAGTCGTCGTTAATTAATACTCTCTATAATGCAATTAAGTATTTAACTAGGAAATTAGTGAAGGGCAAAACTTCGCTTCCCACTTCGACTTGGTGGCTTGTGCATGGCGATCCCATCTACGTCCCTGGATTAAAAAAAATTAATCCAAGATGATGACGGATTACCCAAGCAATCAATCCATCATCGTGCTATTTGATTAGAGTGGTCTCTTGAACAAACTTGTTGTTCAAGCAACCTAACTCTTATCCTCGATTAGCAGCGGAATAGATGATGCACGGATAGCCGATTTTTGTGTTTATCTTTGCGGTCCAAGTAAATTTAGCCACATGCAATTACATACATCATACAAAGAAATAAAAGGAAACCAAAACAAGAATTATACCTCTCATTTACCTCTTGGTCTTCTATTATATGTCCTATCCTCCTCTTGGACGTTGTTTGGGCAACGATCCTCGAAGAGTTGAAGCCTCCTAGATCTCGTTCTTCCCTTCCTTGTCCAATCCGAACAAAGGGAAGAATGCACACACCTCTCCTATCTAGCACCGACCAGCAAACCACCTATCTTGGATGTTGCCGCCGGCCAAGGAGAGGAAGATGGAGGAAGTGAGTGTCGGCCAACAAGAAGAGCTCTTTTGCCGCCGGCCAAGGAAAAAGAGGATGAGGCACCGACAATGGAGATGGAGAGGAGGAGGGTGGTTTCGGCCAAGGATAACCAAGAGACAAACCCTAATCTCCAAGTTGCCGCCGGCCAACAAGAAGCACTCCTAAGGTTGCCACCCACTAGAAGACAAACCCTAGAACTTCTTATGTTTCCGCCCAATGCCAAAAACCCTAATCTCCAAGTATCTCTTGCCGCCCACTCCTAAGCCTTATTTATAGAGTTAGGATTAAGCCTCCTTTCAATCTCAACCATCGGATCAAGGAATTCAATTTCCACTGTCAGATCTAGGGGTGCATTTTCCACCGTCGGATCTAGGCTTTCATTCTCCACCACCGGATCTAGGCTTTCATGAAGTTTTTAATAGGCTACAATAGGGACCATGAGGAGTTGGATCTTGGCCACCCAATGGATCTAGCCCACATAAAGTCCGATCCATTAATGATAATCCATTCCACTAGAGGTTTATCATTGATCTACCTCACCAACCCCCCATAAATAAATATGGGCTCCATATATTAATTTTACAAATATCTCTCCGTATTTAAGATCTCGAATGTTCGTCAATTAATTAATTTACTGACGATTAATTAATCAACATCTAACTCCATGAGTAGTTCCACTCAACCTTATCATCATGTCGGACCAAGTCCACCAGCAGGTTTTACATGATAATCCTTATGAGCTCCTCAAGGGGACATCATCATCCTAATATATAGGACACAGTTTTCTCCTATAATCAACGACACACCATGTAAATAATATCGTTTCCCAACTTACCGAGCCTATCGATTTACTCTATAAATCTCACCCATTGGTAAAACAAAGAAATAAATACTAAGTACATGTGCCCGTTATTATATCGGGATTAAGAGCATGTACACCATAATATCCGAGTTCCAATTCAATTATGTTGTCAGCAATAAATTGAATCACCTCTATGTCAGTCCTGCTCATTATACACAAAGTGTACTAGTGTAATTCTATGGTCAAGACAAACCAATACCAAATCACACTACAACCATACCATTGGTTTGTCCAAAACCATCTTGGTTTTGAGCCTTTTCTTATACTTTATAAGGAACTGATAACATGATCTCCCATGTGACACTACACACCATGTTATCTACAATGTAATGTATCATACAATATGCATTTGCATAAATATGTAAACAATGATCATGTGATTCTTATTTCAAAAATAAAGATCTTCATACAAAAGATAGACTTTTCAATTTACATCCCAAAAATCTCCCACTTATACTAAAAGACTTTGCTGTCCTCATACTGCCATACATCTAATTCTCTTTCCCTCCACATGCCTATCAAAAGCTCTTACTGGAAGGGCCTTAGTGAAAGGATCTGCCAGGTTATCCTCTGATGCAATCTTGGCTACAACAACTTCTCTTCACTTTACGATTTCTCATATCAGGTGATACTTGCGCTCTATGTGTTTACTTGCCTTATGGGCTCGTGGTTCCTTTGAGTTTGCAATTGCACCACTATTATCACAATAAAATTTGATTGTTCTGGGCAAACCAAGAATCACATCCAAGTCCATCAAGAAGTTCCTGAGCCATACACCTTCTTTGGCTGCCTCAGAGGCTGCCACATACTCAGCTTCCATGGTAGAGTCCGCCACACATTTCTTCTTGACAATCCTCCATACAATGGCTCCACCTCCCAAAGTAAACACAAAAACCGAAGTAGACTTACTGTTATCCCTATCGATTGGAAGTTGAAATCTGTGTAACCCACAGGGAGTAATTGATCTGCCTGGTATACTAGCATATAATCCCTAGTCCTTCTAAGGTACTTAAATATATACTTTACCGCAGTCCAATGTCCTTATCCTGGATTACTTTGATATCTACTAACCATGCCCACGGCAAAGCAGATATCTAATCTCGTAGATAACATAGCATACATGAGGCTTCCTACTGCCGAAGCATAAGGAACCGCCTTCATCTCCTCTATCTCCTTTGATGTTCTACGACACATCTCTTTAGATAAAGGAACTCCATACCTAAAAGGTAAAAAACCTTTCTTGGAGTTCTTCTTGCTAAAACGAGCCAAAATGGTGTCTATGTATGAAGCTTGAGTTAAGCACAACATCCTTTTTCTACGGTCCCTTATATCCTTGATCCCAAGGATGTGTCCCACTTCTCCCAATTCATTCATATCAAACTGTTTGGACAACCATACCCTTACGTCCAATAACACCTTGGCATTGTTGCCAATTAACAAAATGTCATCTACGTATAGTACAAGAAATACCACTACGTTTTCGTCACATCTCTTGTATACACAAGACTCATCCGGACTTTGAATAAATCCATAAGACTAGATTACCTCATCAAAGCGGATGTTCCAAGATCTTGAAGCTTGCTTCAATCCATAAATGGACCGATTAAGCTTGCACACAAGATGCTCTTTTCCCTTTGCAATGAATCTCTCTGGTTGCTCCATATAGATGTTTTCCTCAAGACCTCCATTATGGAAAGCTATCTTGACATCCATCTGCCACACCTCATAATCCATATGAGCAGAAATACATAAAAGAATCCGGATAGACTTAAGAATGGCCACTGGCAAAAAGGTCTCCTCATAATCGATACCCTCTTTCTGAGTATACCCTTTCGCAACAAGCCTTGCTTTGAAGGTCTCAACCTTCCTGTCTATTCCTCTCTTTCTTTTGTATATCCACTTACATCCAATGGTTTTTACACCATTGGGTGGTTCTATTTGCTCCCAAACAAGGTTTGAATCCATAGATTCTATCTCAGAATTCATCGCACTTTGCCAAGATACCACATCTTTATCTTGGATTGCCTCGTCATATGTCCAGGGATCAGCTTCACATTCACCAGTGATCAAATCAGAAGATTCTCCCAAGAACATAAATCTATCAGGTCATCTAACAACCTCCCACTACAACAAGGTATCACCTATGTATCCTCTGTGACACGCGGTGTAGTCACTTGTGGTATATCCTCTTATACAGATGGTACTGAAGTAGTGACTTCCCCTCTCAATTCCTCCAGAGCAATCTTACTCATGGGCTTGTGGTTCATCACATATCCTCTAAAAATATGGCATTCGTGCTAATGATCACCCTCTGATCTCTAGGACTATAGAACAAACCACCTTTCGTTCCTCTAGGATAGCCTACGAACATGTGCACTTCTGTATGAGGTTCCAATTTACCAGTATCTACCTTCAGCACATGTGTTGGACTCCCCCAAATCTGAATATGTCTCAGACTAGGCATATGCCTAGTCCCCAATTCTGTGAGAGTAGAAGGCACAAATTTAGATGGTACCAAGTTCATAATATACACTGCCATATCCAGAGCATACTCCCAGAACAAATCTGGCAACTCATAATAACTCATCATCGATCTAACCATCTCCATAAGAGTTCTATTCCTTCGCTCCGCTACACCATTCTGATGGGGTGTGCCAGGTGCAGACAATTAGGATTGAATCTCAGCCTCTAATAAGTAATTCCTAAACTCTCCCAAGAGGTACTTACCACCACGATCAGATCGTAGTGTCTTGATACTTTTACCTTGACATTTCTTCACATCAGCCTTGAATTCTTTGAACCTGTCAAAGCATTCAAACTTGTGGCGCATCAAGTAAATGTATCCATATCTTGAATAATCATCTATAAAAGAGACGAAATATTCAAAACCACCTCTAGCCTAGATAGACATAGGACAACACAAATCAGAATGAACCAATTCCAACACATCTTTGGCTCTATACCCCTTGGCCTTAAAAGGTCTCTTGGTCATTTTACCTCTCAAGCAAGATTCGCAGGATGGGAAATCTTCCACCACTAATGAACCCAGAGGTCCATCAGCTATCAACCATTAAATTCTACTTAGGTTAATATGACCTTACCTTAGATGCCAAAGATTTGTTTGGTTCATTTTCATAGGTTCTTTTCTCTTATTAGATTTAGAAGATGAGTAATTTACTTATATTTGCATCGTGGGAGCTTTTGGTTCAAGGGTATATAAATTTCCTATCAATGCACCAGAACAGATAATCTTCCTATTCCTTATAACAACTCTATCATTAAAAAAAAGAGAATATCCATCCAAAAATAATTTAGAAACTGAAATCAAATTCTTTCTAAATAAAGGTATATAAAGGAAATTTTTCAGAACCAAAGTTTTATTCCTATCAAAATATAAATTAACATCTCCCACTGCAACAACGGCCACCTTCGTGGCATCGCCCAAGTAAACGGTAATCTCCCTCTAAGATAGTCGTCTGGTTTCTTGGAACCCCTGCAAAGTATTGCAGACATGATCAGTGGCTCCCATATCTACACACCAAGTGCTGGTAGATAACACCGCTAAACATGTTTCAATGACCAGTCCATAAGATATACCTTTGTTCTACTTCCCGTTGTGGTAGTCCTTCTTCCAATGTCCAGTCTGCTTGCAGATGAAGAACTTGCCTTTCGCCTTCTTCACTCCTCCCTGAGATCCTCCCGCCACCTTTGCTCCACCTTGTTTCTTCTTCTTCTTGCCTTTTGGCTTAGAAGTCGAAACCTTCTGAGCAACCATGGCCTGAGCCTGAGCACTCTCACGAAAAAGCCCCTCTACCGCCTGGAGTTCTATAAGAAGCTCCGCCAATGAATATAAACTCTTATTCATATTCTAGTTCAGACAAAACTACTCAAAACTCCTAGGTAGAGACTGGAGAATGATATCGACCTGGGTTTCCCCATCGATCTCAGCTCCAAGGACTTCCAGCTCATTCAAATGAGCCATCATCTTTAGAACATGATCCCTCATGGGTGTTCCCTCGATCATGGTGGTCGTCATCAAGTTTCTCATGGCTTCCTGCCTCGCAGCCCGATTTTGATGTCCGAAAAGTTCCTTGAGATTAAGCATCATGTCATAAGCAGTGGGCATGGCTTGATGTTGATGTTGCAATACATTTGACATATAAGACAAAATATAACACCGCACCATCTCATCAGCCTTAATCCACTTTTTATAACTCTCTTTCTCCTTTTCCCTAGAATATTTCGTAGGCTTAGGAGGACACTCTTCGAAGAGTACATACTTGTACTCCTCAGCAGTCAAGACAATATCAAGATTCCATTTCCAATCAACATAATTAGGTCTAGTAAGTTTATTCTCTTTTAGTATCGCATCAAGCGGGATGAAAGTCAGTTTTGAAAAACCTAAGAATCACATAGATCAAAATATTAGATTTTGAAAAATTATTGATTCCTCAAACAATAAAATTTTAAAATCAACCAACACCTCAAAACACCGAGAATATCGTATGCCACGATAGTGTGGACGTATAAGAATTCTATATTTGTAAGAGGAGGTTTTACCCATTAATTTTACTATCTTGTCAACCTAACTTTTTGACAAATAAAAGTAATAGTTGGTTCCTCTTCGGCCCTACAAATAAAAGCAGTGACTCCGATGGGGAGGATACTCGTATTTGCGTCGAAGTGTTCACCATTACTCGATACTAAGGCAATTATCTCGGATTATGTGCCATCTGATGGGGAAGTACACATGCTCCTAAATAATTTCCTATAACCATATTTGACCCTGTGATCCGCAAAACAAACTCATTCGATGGGGAGGAAGGCACTCAGAGCCGACGCGCAAGTTTGTTTGCATCACATGTCAAATTGTAATGGAGGCCGTGGGAATTTATAAAAAAATATCCCTCACCCACTTAGTAATTTAAAATTGAGGAATTTTCCTAGCCAACAACTTGCATATCAAACAAGAAGCAATAAATATGAAAAAAATATTTTCCAACTATTATGGCTTTTGTTCTCCAATATGCCTCCCATCGTATCGCCATTTCGTCCGTTCCTTCTTATGCCTTGTACAAGCCATCCGGAGATCCGAGCCGAGAATAATTATTTTAATTTACATCCATCGATCCTATACTCCACGAAAGAGTGTACATGAAATCGAGATCGAAAGTAAACTAAAATAAAAGAGTGGCTAAACAATGTCATACTTAATTACAAAAAATTAAATACTAGCCTCGTGAACCCCGAGGATTCAAATAATATTACAATTACACACATCCAATCAATATACACACATATGGCCATAATAGTTGGATCTTATGCCTGCAACAAAAAAGTTAGCCTACGCACATCCTACTATCATCCGGCACATACAATATATGATAAGTGCATAAAAGTAACCGAATTTTAAACACACAAAACCGGAAGCTGTGCCTTTGATAATAATTGAAGGGTGAAGCTTCGCTTCCCACTTCGACTTGCTTGCTTGTGCATGGCGATCCCATCTATGACCCCGGATTAAAAAAAATTAATCCAAGATGATGACAGATTACCTAAGCAACCGATCCATCATCGTGCTATTCGATTATAGTGGTCTCTTGAACAAACTTGTTGTTCAAGCAACCTAACTCTTATCCTCGATTAGCCGCAGAATAGATGATGTACGGATCACCGGTTTTTGTGTTTATCTTCGGGGTCCAAGTAAATTTAGCCACATACAATTACATACATCATACAAAGAAACAAAAAGAAACCAAAACAAGAATTATACCTCTTGTTTACCTCTTGGTCTTCTATTGTTTATCCTATCCTCCGCTTGGACGTTGTGTGGGCAATGATCCTCCAAGAGTTGAAGCCTCCTAGATCTCATTCTTCCCTTCCTTATCCGCTCTGAACAAAGGAAAGAATGCACGCACCTCTTCTATCTAGCACCGACCACCAAGCCACCTATCTTGGATGTTGCCGCCAGCCAAGGAGAGGAAGATAGAGGAAGTGAGCACCGGCCAACAAGAAGAGCTCTTGTTGGCGCCGGCCAAGGAAAAAGAGGATGAGACCACGACAATGGATATGGAGAGGAGGAGGGTGGCATCGGCCAAGGAGAACCAAGAGACAAACCCTAATCTCCAAGTTGCTGCCGACCAACAAGAAGCACTCCTAAGGTTGCCACCCACTGGAAGCCAAACCCTAGAACTTTTTATGTTGCCACCCAATGCCAAAAACCCCATTCTCCAAGTATCTCTTGCCGCCCACTCCTAAGCCTTATTTATAAAGTTTTGCTTAAGCCTCCTTTCAATCTCTACCGTTGGATCTAGGAATTTAATTTCTATCATCGGATCTAGGGTTTCATTTTCCACCGTCGGATCTAGGCTTTCCTTCTCCACCATCGGATCTCGGCTTTCATGAGGATTTTAATAGGCTACAATAGGGACCATGAGGAGGAGTTGGATCTTGTCCACCCAATGGATATAGCCCACATAAAGTCCGATCCATTAATGATAATCCATTCCACTATAGGTTTATCATTGATCTACCTCACCAACCCCCATAAATAAATATGGGCTCCATATATTAATTGTACAAATATCTCCCCATGTTTAAGATCTCGAATGTTTATCAATTAATTAATTTACTGATGATTAATTAATCAATATCTAACTCCATGAGTAATACCACTCAACCTTATCATCATGTCGGACCAAGTCCACCTGCAGGGTTTACATAATGATCCTTATGAGCTCCTCAAGGCGACATCATCATCCTAATATATAGGACACAGTTTCCTCCTATAATCAACGAAACACCATGTAAATAATATCATTTCCCAACTTACCGAGCCTATCGATTTACTCTATAAATCTCACCCATTAGTAAATCAATGAAATAAATACTAAGTACATGTGCCCGTTATTATATCGGGATTAAGAGCATGTAGACCATAATATTCGAGGTCCGATTCAATTATGTAGTCAACAATAAATTGAATCACCTCTATGTCGGTCCTGCTCAATACACACAAAGTGTACTAGTGCAATTCTATGGTCAAGACAAACCAATACCAAATCACACTACAACCATACCAATGGTTTGTCAAAAACCATCTTTGTTGTAAGCCTTTACTTATACTTTACAAGGAACTAATAACATGATCTCCCGTGTGACACTACACACCATGTTATCTACAATGTAATGTATCAGACAATCTGCATAACCATAAATATGCAAAGAATGATCATGTGATTCTTATTTCAAAAATAAAGATGTTCATAGAAAAGATAGACTTTTCAGTATACATCCCAACAATTAGCTAAGTCCTAGTCCAAGGTCGAGACCTTAGTTGACTAGGTGAAACTCCTTAAACATGAGGTCTCCCTAACCTCTTCGACTAGTCAAGTTCAAGAGGAGAACTTAACCCGAGTTGAAAAACTCGAAGAAGAGAACTCTCTTTTGAAAGGACAAGTCCATGATCTTAGGCAAACAATAGAAAGGTTTACTTTGGGGTCCAAGGGTCTTGACCTACTACTTGGATCACAAAGGGCCATGTACAATAAGGCCGGACTCAGGTTTAGATCAAACACAACAAATAAATCGTATATATCAATTGTTAATCGAAATAGACAAAAAGTCCAAGCATGGATCCCTAAGACCTTTTTGATTTCACAATTAGGATCCACTAAGTACTATGTTCCCATGGACAAAATCCACTACGTGGAAAGACGGAATGGATTCAATGGTGCAGGGGGAGATAGTACTAAACTTGTTTGTTCTATCCATTGAACTAGTTTTGCATTCTTAGTTTTTTTTTATCTTTAGAACAACTAGATAGGATCAATAGTTAGTCAACCTTGATAACCTAGTATCAGGATGCTGAGAGATGATAGTACGTTAGGGAAATGAATTCTTGTGTGTCCGAGTTATATAAGACGTATCTAGCTTGTTGTACTTGACTAAGTTGAACTAGCTGAAGCTATCTCACAACATCCTAAACTAGTTAGACCATGAAGTGACTCTAAGTGACTTAAGAGAACATTTTCATGAAATTAGCTTTGTATAAGGAAGTGGTCGTTGTTCCGATCAAAGAAGGCCTCTGTGCCTTGCCACGACCTGGAAGCTAGTCTTTTGAAAAGTTTACTTAACGATCTAAGGGTTAAATCCAAATCTAATCCAAGATTCATTATCTTCAATTCACTAAACTTAATCAAGTAAAATTGAAGTCATCTCACAAAACATATAAGGTTAACATGTTTGATCATGCAGAAAGGGTGAGATGACTACTAGGATAAAATATTCAACCAACTTTAAAATTCCAATGTCCGATCCAACTACTATATGTGTAGGATCAATGGATGTTGGACAGCGGGTGCTCTCAACACATGATCGGATGCTTAAAATCATCGGTCCAGGTGATATTGAGCTAAACTCAAACTTTATAATTCGTAATGTACTTTTAGTTGAGCATTTTGAATTTAATTTACTTAGTGTTAGTCAAATGTGTGATAATAACTATAAGGTCACCTTCTTACAAAATGAATGCCTAATCAAAAATAATAATACTTCAAAAATTATACTTAAGGGAACTAGGAATAGCAACATTTACAAAATTAACTTACCCAACTCCTCGACCAAGTGTCTAATGACACAGCGAGAGAAATCCTGGTTGTGGCACCGATGACTCAACTACTCTCACCCAAGACTCGTACACAAAATGAGTCAGAGTGGTTTAGTCAGAGGTCTACCCAACCTTAATAACTTGGAAAATAAAATTTGTAATACTTGTAAAAAAGGTAAACAAATTAGGACTTAACATAAACTAACCAACCAAGAACGAACCAAAAGTGTACTTGAGCTCCTACACTTAGGCCTTTTCGACTCTCATGGAGCCAAGTCACTAAATGGAAAGCCAATATTGTCTAGTTATAATCGATGACTACTCTAGGTTCACAAGGGTTAGGTTTTTAAAACATAAGAGTGAAACCTTAGAACAACTGATCAATTTATGAAAATTAATAGAAAATGAAAAGAATCTTAAGGTTAAAAGAATTATAAGTGATCATTGTAGTGAATTCGAAAACCATGGGTTTGTTGCCATTTGTAACAAAAACAGATACCACCATGAGTTCTCTTATCCTAGGACCCCACAATAAAATAGTCTAGTCAAGCATAAGAATAAAACCCTACATGAAGCCGCTAGAACCATGTTGAATGAGTATAACCTACCAAATAGGTTTTGGGCAGAAGCAGTCAATACGATCTACTACGTTCAAAATAGGGTCCTACTAGTTAGAAGACACCTTAAAACATCATATGAAATCTATTACAAACAATTACCAAACATTAAGTATTTTAGGGTTTTTGGTTGTAGGGTGCACATATGGAACACTAAAGATTTACTTAGGGAAATTTACCCCTAAAACAACTACCGTGACATTCCTAGGTTACTCAACCACAAGTAAAGCCTATAGGGTGTATAACAATGAAACCCTAAGAATCGATGAAACAATTAACGTAGTATTTGATGAAGAAAACAAAAGTTCAAAACTCGGATTAGAAGTGATTAATGAACCTAACTATAGACCTGAACCTAACTGTAGACTTGTACCGGAACCTAATTCTAGACCCGAATCTAGCTCACAAAATGAATCTAGTGTAGATTCTATCCCAAATAAATATAGGTCACAAGCAAATCATCCTATTGATCAAGTAATAGGTGATCCTAATTTAGGAGTTTGAACTAGAGCATCCTATAGGAACCTAAGGCAAATTTTACTTATCTCAAAAATTGAACCCAAAACAATTGAACAAGCTCTTCTTGATCCCGATTGGATTATAGCTATGTAAGAAATGTTAGCTCAATTTACTAGGAGTCAAATTTGGGAGTTAGTACCCCCACCTAAGGCAAAAATGATCATTGGAACAAGGTGGGTATTTCGAAACAAACTTGATGATAAAGGAGAAGTCGTTAGAAATAAGGCTAGGTTAGTCGCTAAGGGGTTCAGTCATGTAGAGGGGTTAGACTATGATGAAACATATGCACCCGTAGCTAGACTTGAATCAATTAGGATGTTATTAGCCTACGCTGCACATCGAGGATTTAAACTATTTCAAATGGATGTTAAGTCAACGTTCTTGAATGGATTTATCAAGGAAGAGGTTTACGTTAGCCAACAACCCAAATTTTAGAGTCTAGACAAACCCGACCATGTCTTTAAACTTAGAAAAGCTTTATATGGACTAAAACAAGTTCCTAGAGCTTGGTATGAAAGGCTTTCAATTTATCTAAAGTCTAAGGGGTTTAGTCAAGGCTTAGTCGACCCAACCTTGTTTGTAAAATCCATAGGAAAAGAAATATTTATTGCCTAAATTTACGTAGATGACATAATTTTTGGAACTACCAATACAACTTTATTATATGAGTTCATTTAAGTAATGGAAAGTGAGTTTGAAATGAACTTAGTAGGAGAACTAACCTTTTTCTTAGGATTAAAAATTAAAAAAACTAGAGAAGGTATCTACCTACACCAATGAAAATATGCTAAGGAATTAATTAATTGATTTGGAATGCAAAATGCTAAGGGAATTAACACACCAATGGCAACTAATGTGAATATAGGAGAGATTTAGAAGGAAAACCAATTGATTTAAAATACTATAGGATCATGAAAGGTAGCCTCATATATTTAACTACGAGTCGACCTGATATACTTTTCGCAGTGGGTATGTGTGTTAGATTTCAATCTTGCGCTAAGGAGTCACACCTAACGCTAGTCAAACGCATCTTCTGATACCTTAAAGGAACACTAAACGTAGGAATTTGGTACCCTAGGTCTAACGTGTTTAAACTAATCGGCTACTCCGATTCGGATTATGCCGGTAGTAAACTCAATAGGAAGAGCATGAGTGGTTGTTGCCATCTCCTAGGCTCGAGTCTAGTTAGCTGGTGTAGTAGAAAGCAACATTGTGTTGCCCTATCTACCACCGAAGTCGAGTACGTTGCAATGGGTGAGTATGTAGCTCAACTCCTTTGGATGAAGCACACTATTCAAGACTTCCAATTAAACTTTAGTAACTCTAAAATTTTCATCGACAACATTAGTTCCATTAACCTAACTAAGAACCCAATTTGTCACTCTAGGATTAAACACATAGAGGTTAAACACCATTTCATTTGAGAACACGTAGCAAATGGAACAATACAACTCAAATATGTTAAATCCAAATCGAACCTAGTAAATATTTTCAACAAACCCTTACCCGAAGCAAAGTTTAGTCTGCTTAGACCGAAATTAGGAATGTGCGTAATAGAGTAGGACTCAACTTTTATCTTTCTTATATACTCTATTTTTCATGCTACAGGGAACTAGCTTAGGGTTTACCTTAGAAAGCATGCACCTTTAGTTTTAAGGAGCCAACATATCTCACAACACATAAGTCTAATGTGTTTGTGTACTGAGCCACATAGATGGGTGTGAGATATTATGACCTTACTCCTGATTCCAGATGTAAATCAAGTGCATCGACAAGAATCATGGAGTATAATTATTTAAAATAACCAACTCTAATATGGACTTATTGATCATTTCATATCAATTAAGTCAAAAAGAGTTAAACATACTATTAGTTGAGTGTACATTGAGACTACTATTTTCGAAATCTATTAGGAACATGCTTGGACTTACAAATGATAAATGTTTATTTTCTAAAAGTTCTTTTACAAACTTTCATATATTTCGATTTATGCCAAAAGAGGGAGAAAAAAGCACAAAGTTAAGGGATAAAAATTCTTTTTGATAACTTAACTTACTTAAACATTAAGGGTTAAGTGGCAAACATTAAGGGGGAGAGCTAAGCTTCTTTTTCAAGTACTCACCTAAGCTCAAGGGGGAGGATTCGAAAAAGAGTTTTCTTATACTTTTACTCTTGCTAACTTACTAAGTTACTCATACTAACTTAATAAGTTTCACATTCCTTTATACTCATACTAAGTTGTGTCTTTCTTACTTACACTTGCTACTCTTAATCACACTTACTACTTCACTACATGTTTACTACTCATGTTGTTACTACTTCATTTTATACTTAAATGTTCTCCTTAACCTTGTATCGGTTTGCCATAGATCAAAGAGGGGGAGATTGTTAGTGCAGGGGCACCAGATAATCAAACCTAGGTTTTGATTATGGAAAAAGATCAAAGTTAAGGTGTTATTGTTATCTCATGAGTTGTGTTAAGTGTTCAGGAAGTGTTTAAGCTAAGACCAAGGTTAAGCGAAACCGAGAGAATCTCAATTCGAGAAACTGCGGTGGTCGGGCGATGCCAGGAGAACCTTGTGGAGTCGAGGAACCTAGGCGGAGGCCAAAAGCTAAGCAACAAGTCAAAAAGGACCAGAGGTAAGCACGAGTGTGGAGTAGTGGTGAGGTCATGTCCCTCGTACAGGGACGAACTTAGGCGGGGATCCGACTAAGACTTATAGTGGAAGGTCTAGGTCGAGATTGGATCATAAGGGACCATCGAATTTATCATTACTCTTGTTTTCTATTCTAACTCGTTGTTGTAGTTGAGTAACCTAGCTGGCAGTTGACTGCTGGCTATTGATAGTCAATTGCTACTAGCATCAGTCGACTGATGAAGGGCATCAGTCGACTGCTATTCAAATTGTCCAGCTCGATAAAGGTCAAGATAAGATCCCCTTATCTTGGAGTGAGGTGTCCTTTTAATCCAGATCTGGATCACAATGAGATAGGGCTTGGAGGGCTATAAAAGAAGGGGGGGTTTCACCTCTTTGGATCATCTCAATTGCTCTAAAAGTGGTCCAACAATGCCAAAGTTCTACATTATCGTAATGCCGTCGTAACGCCGATGTAAATCCAAGATCTTGCATCCCCTTCATCGACAGCAGCAAGTTTGTGTTTCACTTTTGTATTTATTTCATTTTAATCATGCTTTGATCGTAACGATGTGAGGTAGATTTGTTGCCTCCACCTCGAGCTTTTGTTTCTTTGTATTCGTTGTCTCCTACCTTCAACGAGGAGGAGACGTTTAGTGAATTGCCCCTTCGTACGCGGTCAAGGATCGTGGGGCCTTGGAGTAGCAAAATTTTGATTGTGAACCAAGTAAAAATAAAAGTGGTTTCTTTATTTAATTGTTTTACATTCTGCTGCACTACTCGAGTTTTATCGTATCTAAAATAAACAGTTTTGATCGCTATTCACCCCCCTAGGGATTCACCTCGATCCAACACTTCCCTACACTCAAAGCAAGTTATATGATTTTTATTTTTAACAATTGAAATTGAGTTACCTGGCTCGGTGGTATGGGAGTTGTGAGCTTGTTCTTCATCCCTCCCGGATGTAGATGGCTTCTATTGGTCTTGCACCGGCTTGGGTTGTCTCTCCTCCCTCTCAATCCTAGAGGTTGTGGTTTCTTCAACCACTTCGGACTCGGATGTTGAGCACCTCTCAACTTCTGAATCTTCACTCTCTTGAGTGGATGATCATTCTTCCATAGACTTCTCCTCTACTTCTTGGGCCGGTGAGGGATCTTCATTGAACTTCACCAATTTGTTCTATAAATCCCTTGCGTCCTTATACCCACCGATCTTGGGAAAATATCATTAGGTATTAATTTAACCAACATTTTGTCTACCTTATCATTGAACTCGCATTTTCGATGTTGCTCCTCGGTCCATCTTTTCTTCTTAAGAAATCCACCCTTTGGACCCCTTGGCCATTTAAATCCATCTACAATAATAAACCAATCTTCTATATTACACATGAGAAAATGTTTCATCCTAACTTTTAAATACCTAAAATCTTTGCAGTCAAAGATGGGTGGAACGGTGATGTCATAGCCCAATCCATCTTTGGGCAACACCATCTCTTCTAGCGTTGCTCCCTTGGTTGTTAATCATTGAAGAGCGGCCTGCTTTGATACCAATTATAGTGAACATGACGTGCGCTAGAAGGGGGTGAATAATGATTTTTCAATTTCAACTTTGGATTGCATTCATGATTGCTTGTATACAAAATGATTAGCATAGCAGAATAAAAATACAAATAGAAAACAAAACACAAAGCAATCCCACACAAACACAATACCAATTTAATGTGGTTCAGAACCCTAGTTCCTACTCCCTGGTCGAGCTCTAGATTAAGCTCTAGTGATGCACACCACCACTAACAAACTTTTCCTTCTCAACAACACATTGAAGGTGGAGAAACCTCTTATAAGATATCTACAACAATAAACAACAACCAAATGCAACAAATACAAAAGTAAATAAGTAATACAAGTGAAAACACTTTACAAATGAGCGCTTGCTTGCTTGATGATTTGGTTGTTTTGGAAAGCCTTTGAAGACTTGAAATACAACAACACTTCCCTGTAAAATCACTTTAGAACTACTGCTGAAATCCTCCATCTCGAGTTACATTTAAAGCATTCTGCTGGTTGATTTCTGGCCTGACAGTCGATTGCCAAAAGGCACCAGTCGATTGCTTATCTATCCGATGTCTTACAATGGACTAATCCACATTGGCATTCTAGCAATGGATACCCTAACAGTCGATTGCCCTTACCAGTAGTCGACTGTCAAGCCAATAGTCGATTGCCTAATCGACTACCATAACTTCTATGCTCATGTCCACTACCACCAGTCGACTGCCCATCATTGCCAGTCGACTGCCATGGACCAGTCAACTTGTATTATACACCAGTCGATTGCCAAGGCACAACTAGCAGTCGAGCCTCAGTCGACTACTCTACCAGTCGACTAGGTCATAACCCTAATCGACTGATCGAGTCAACTAGGCCTCTCAAGTGTTGAACACTCTACTAGTCGATTGGTCCTAAGCCTAGTTGACTGATAAATCTCAACCATGAGGTTTAACCTAAAGTATGATCCTCTCATACTTGATCAACCACCCTTGGCCAAGACCTAAGCCTTCTAGCCACCTCCATCAGCCTCATAACCTCAGGGTCCATCAATGTCCTTCACGACTCATTCACCCTCCACGTTAGCGTTCAAGTGCTTCTGTCGGCTATGTCATGCCATCATGTCTTATGCCGCCAAGACTACACCCTTGGACTTACATGTACACCACCAAGACTACACACTTCGACTTACATGACCAAAACTACACCCTTGATCTTTTCCTATGCCAAATATCTATATTTGGACTTTCACTTCCAAGACTACACCCTTGAATTTACATGGCCAAGATTACACCCTTGGACTTTCCATTTGACAAATATCCATACTTTGACTTCACCATGCCAAGACCATTCAAGGACTTTCCCTTGCCAAGTCTCCAAACATGGACTTCTCCATTACCAAGTATCCTTACATGGACTTTCCACTCGAGTATCACTCAAGCTTGGTCAACCTTGACCAAAGGTTTGATTTCACCAATAGTCTCCCCCAAATAATCTCCCACATATGACTTTGGATATCGCAATCATCCACTAGTCATATGGTCAATATATGGTCAAACCATATCCAATCGTATTGACAAATATCAAGACACTACTCGAGTCCCAATCGAGTCTGGTCAACATTGACCTGGGGCCTATTGCACCAACAAAGAAGAGTTAAGTTGGGTTTATGGGGCAACCTAACTCAAGGGTATTATCAAATATCAAAAAGAGGGATATTGTTGGTGAAATCGAGAGAGGTCACGATTGACCATACTAGAGTGGGACTCATGTAGGATTTTGAATTTTGATAATGGGATTATCAATGTGTTTATCGATATGATTTGACCATGTTGGTGCAATCGCTTCAGGTCACGATTGACCGGACTCCAGTTTGACTCGAGTGATGTTTTTATGTTTGACATAGTGAGTTGACATTGATGTCTAATAATGTTTTGGGGAGATTGTTGGAACAATAGACCCGGGTTATGATTAACCAGACTCAAGTTTGACTCGAGGGGATTTTGATGGTTGATTGGAGTTTACCATGTGATTATTGGAAAGTCCAAGCATAGGTCTTGGCAAGGTAATGTCCAAGTCTTGAGTACTTGGCATGGAAATTCCAACATGGGTTGGCAAGGGAAAGTCCAAGTTTGAGTCTTGGCATTTGAGAAGTCCAAGGGGTTTGATATTGGCAGCGTAAAGACCAAACGAGAGTCTTGGCAACATAAGTCCAATGGTTGGCAGCGTAAAGTCCAAGCGGAGTCATGGCAGCATAAGTCCAATGTGTCTTGGCGCTATAGACATCGTTAGCATGACATAGCCGATGGAAGCACCTGAAAGCTAGTGTAATGGATGAACAAGTCAAGGATGACTTGGAGGGATCCGAGAGGCGTGAGGATGACGGAAGTGGCTAGAAGGCTTAGGTCTAGGCTAAGGGTGGTCTAGCAAGTATGGGGGAACCATACTTGGGTTAAAACCACATGTTTGAGGTGTGTCAGTCGACTGGTGCTATGTGGCAGTTGACTGGTGTGAGTCAACTAAGGTTTGACTGTAGGAATTGACCTAGCAATTGACTACCAGAGGTGGAGAGTTGACTGATTGGCTGAGCAGTCGACTGATCTTGTGATCAGTCAACTGGTGCTCGAGAAATTGGGTACATAATGGACTGATGGGTGTGATCAGTCGACTGATGATTGATCCATTGGATTTTTCTAGCATGGATCTAGCTGTTGTCTCACGACAACGGTGGAATCAGTCGACTGATGGTCCCGAGCAGTCTACTGATCGACGATTTCTATCCCAGGAAGCAACTTTAAATGGAGCTCGTGGAGGAGGAAATAACCATTGATTTTCTTAGATGTTTTGAAGTGATTTGCTGCTACAAATCAGGGCCTTCAACTGCTAGTCCAAGGCAATCAACAAGCAATCTTCCAAAATATTTGTGTAAAGTTTTCTACGCTTTATTTTGTTGTATTTACTTGTAAATGCTTGTTGTTTACTTGTATTACTATTGTAATATTTTGTTATAGGTTTCTCCACCTCCGACTTATGTCAAGAAGGAGTTATTGTATAGTGGTGTGTTTGTTGCATCGCTAGAGCTCTTTAGAGCTCGATCCGTGGAGTAGGAACCGTTCGGTTCCCAACCATGTTAAATACTTGTGTTTGCGTATTTGTCTATTTTGTTATTGCTTTATTATCATCATTTCGTTGGGCGCTAATGAAGTTTATAGACGAACGTGAATGATTTCCATCAACATATTTGCACGATGCTATTCACCCCTCCTCTAGCAGTCACAAATCTTCTAAATTTGGTATCAGAGTCTAGGGCTCTTCTACGGACTAACCGTCGGGAGCTAAAGACGCTAGAAGGAAGATGGAATTCCAAGACATGCTTAGATGGGACATCAACACTCCACCACCAAACGACCGAGAGGACTTTCCGGCATGGAGGTCTAGAATGGAGAATTTCTTGATGATGGACATAGAGAATTGGTTCATCATCATGGAAGGCTTCGAACCTCATAGGGACAAGAAGGGAGATGTTCTCAAGTTAAAAAGGTGGACCCAAGAGCAACGCCAAAAGTTGAAGACCGAAGTCAAGGTAACAAAACTTTTAGAAGATTTGATACCTAATGATGTCTTGTGCAAGTTAGGTGAATTTCAAGATGTCAAGGAGCTATGGAACAAATTGGCCAACTTCTATGAGAAGCCTCACTTGGCACAAGTAGAAGAAGATAAGGAAGAGGAATAAGAGAGTTCATCCTTAAGTGAAAGTGAGGAATCAAAAGTTGAGATGGAGTCAACTTTCGAATTGGAGGAAGAAGAAGTAGAAGAGGTGGAAGAAGCATCCCCCTCTAGGATTGAGGGGGAGAGACCATCCACACTGGAGCCGGAATAAAATCAAGAAGAAGCCTCAACCTCTGGGAGGGATGAAGAACCCACTCCGATAACCACCACCCTAGGTAACTCAAGCATTTTGGTTAAAAAAAAAATTCATATAATTTGTTTTGAGTGTAGGGAAACCGAGCACTATAAGAGCAAGTGCCCAAAGAGGGTCAAGAAAAGTTCACCGGCGCCAAAGATCAAGGATGCCGGTGCCCATAGTCATGTAACACCCCAAAATTTTTCTCCAAATTTTTTTGTATAGAATTTAATTTTTTTATGTCTAGTAGATTATATATGGGATCCTGGAAAATGATGATAAAAGAATAAAAAAAAAAGGTGGAGAGGTGAGGTTTGAACCTTAAACCTCTTGGTGAGAGTTAACTCTTACCATGCATGTGATGACCAAGTGCTCAGTAGTAGCTTACTGTTGGAGAAAGAGGAGAAATTGTAGATGAGTGTGAGGAGGGTGAATGAAGAGGCATGAAAAGAGAAGAGACACTTCTCTTCCTCCCTTTATAAATAGGAGTGAAAGTTCCATTTGGCCACTTCTTCTTCCCTCTTCTCTTCTTCTTCCTCACCGAAACCTACCTTCTCCCTTTCCATTTTCCGAAATTCATCCAAGCAAGAAGAAGGCTAGGTTTGGCTTCCATTAGGTCATCTTCCAACTAAAAGCAAAGCGAAGGATGTAAGATTCCCTCACCTGCAGTATATTTGTTCTTGTAGGACATGATACATGAAAGAAATATGATGCTTGATACCTTACAAGTTTCGGCCAACCAAGGTTGTTGGGCTAGGGTGGCATGAAAATGCTTCTAAGGAAATTATGATATGTTGTATGCTTCATGTAGGAATTTTAGGTGACAAAAATACAAGTCTTGGTGCCCTTACAAGTTTCGGCCAACCAAGGTTTTTGGGCTAGGGTTGCATGAAAATGCTTCTAAGGAAATTATGATATGTTGTATGCTTCATGTAGGAATTTTAGGTGACAAAAATCCAAGCTTTGTGCCCCTACATGTTTCGGCCAACTAGGGTTTAGGGCTAGGGTTGCATGAAAACACCCTTAGGAAATTATGATATGTTGTATGCCTTCATGTAAAAATTCTATGTGACAAAAATGAACTTTTGTGCCCCTACAAGTTTCGTCCAACAATGGTTTTAGGGCTAGGGTTGCATGAAAACACCCCTTAGGAAATTATGATATGTTGTATGCCTTCATGTATAAATTCTATGTGACAAAAATGAACTTTTTGTGCCCCTAATGTTTCGGCCAACAATGGTTTTAGGGCTAGGGTTTGCATGAAAACACTCCTTTGGAAATTATGATATGAATTATGCCTATTTGATGAACATGTTTATGATTTTAATATGCCATGAAATATGCCTATGTGATGAACATGTTTATGATTTTAATATGTCATGAATTATGCCTATGTGATGAACATGTTTATGATTTTAATATGCCATGAAATATGCCTATGTGATGAATATGTTTATGATTTAATATGCCATGAAATATGCCTATGTGATTAACAAGTTGATGGTTTTTTTTAATATGCCATGAAATATGCTTATGTGATGAACATGATTATGCTTTAAGACCCCTTTAGGGTATTCTTAAGTTATGAATGCATATATGCTATGACATGTCTAAGAAGATGCTTCCCCTTTTTATGTTGGGATTAAGAGCTCTCCTTATGATAAGATAAGATGGAGATGCTTCCGTTTTCAAGTAGGGATTAAGAACTCTCCTTATGATAAGATAAGACGGAGATGCTTCCCTTTTTATGTTGGGGATTAAGAGCATTCTTTATGATATGATAAGAAAGAAAAGAATGAAAATTAAGTATTTTACTTTGTAAGAGGTTAAGTACCTGACCCGTTAGGTGGTCGTTAATCAAATCCAAGGGACATAAGAAGACGTAAGAGGTCTTGCCCTGGTAAGACGTAAGAGGTCTTGCTCTAGTAGGTCTGGTGGCTAGCTACCCCAGCCTATTAGGGAACGCGCTTTATGTGGTACTTAGCCTGGGGCCCCCCCTTCATGTTATGATTATGTTGAAGTATCTATATATATATGTTTTGAAAATAAAGGACTTGTATGAAATTATACATGCTTATGTTCAAGTTTAAGAGTGCTTATGATTATGTCCTTTATGGATGTTTAGGATTTTATGATATTATGAATGCTTATGTTCAAGTTTAAGAATGCTTATGATTAGGTCCTTTATGCATGTTTAGGATTTTATGATATTATGAATGCTTATGTTCAAGTTTAAGAATGCTTATGATTATGTCCTTTATGCATGTTTAGGATTTTTATGATATTATGAATGCTTATGTTCGAGTTTAAGAGTGCTTATCATTAGGTCCTTTATGCATGTTTAGGATTTTATGATATTATGAATGCTTATGTTCAAGTTTAAGAATGTTTATGATTATGCCCTTTATGCATGTTTAGGATTGATGATGTCATGAATGCTTATGTTTAATTTATGCCATGCTTAGATTTAATTATGTTTAGCATGCTTATGTAAATTTTATGCCATGCTTATGTTTCATTACGTAGGTATGTTGATGATTAGTGTGGTTATGAAATACTTATGCTAGTATGCTCATGTTTTCTAATTGTTTGATGAAGTTTGTGGCTTTTGTGAGTAGGCAAGAATCTTACTAAGCTATATGCTTATTGTTTATGTTGTCCATATACTGCAGATAAAGGAAACATGAACTAGAGGAAGTAGCAGGAGGGGCTGAGTGTGTGTGATAGTGGCATGGTGGAAAAAGACCCTATGACTCTCTGCTTTTATTCATATGCTCTATTAACAACTTAAGACATTTGCTTCCACTTTTATGAATTGTGATTTATTAGTACCAGGTTGGATGTTGCTTAGTTATGTTACTGTTCAATTACTTATGAAAGTTTGATATGATAGGACTCATGAATGGATCTTTATGTTATGCATGTTATAAAAGAAGTTATGATATGTTAACGTGCTAATTATGATTATGATATGTGATGCACGTTATAAAGAAGATATGACATGTTAACATGCTAATTAGGTCTATGATATGTGATGCATGTTATAAAAGAGGATTATGTCATGTTAACATGCTTGATTAGGTAGATTGTGAAATGATCCATATATGTTATGTTATAAAAAAAAAAAAAAGTAGCGCCGCCCTGAGAGCAGATAAGGGCGGGCATTACAAGTCAAAGGAGCAAGGAGCACATCATTTGCTTCAAGTGCCATCAAAAGGGGCACTATAGGAGTCAATGCTCTAGGGAGAGCAAGAAGACTCAATAGGGAGTATCACATATAGGGCGAGCTTCTAAAGTGATCCCTAAGGTAAAAGTTAATAATGCACCTTCTAAATCTAAAAGTCAAAAGCATGCTTTTAATTCAATTGCTATTACTCATGAAAAGTATGTTAGTAGAAATAGATTCTATTGCCTAGGAGCTAAGAATGTTAACTTAGGAAATAAGGAGAAATTTGGGACTAATGTGTTGGTGCAATCGGCCCAGTAGTACCTTGATGGTATTTTGATGATAGACAAAACTCATGACAAGGGATTGTCATGGGAAAGTCCAACATGGTGTTGGCATGGAAAATCCAAGCATGGAGCTTGGTGTGGGAAAGTCCAACATGGGGTTGGCATGGGAAATCCAAAGCATTGCGAAGCCATGCGCTTGGTGCTTGGTGAGAAATGCATTGCGAAGTCGTGCGCTTGGTGCATATGGGAAGTCTTGAGAACTTGACAAGTTCACTAGGCTCGGGTCCTTGAGTCGGTGAAGGATGGAATTGCGAAGCCGTGCGCTTGGTGCATCCGAGGGACCGCCGAACGGAGAGCGAATGGAGTGAGCCCAAAGGGAAGCATACTTCTAGGGTATGAGACGCGAAGAATGGCATTGCGAAGCCGTGTGCTTGGCACATCCGAGGGACGTAGGCCGAGGGAAGAGAGCTTCGATGGGGAACTCCATGAGGGATAAGGTGGACTTGGCCAAGTGGCTAAGACTAAGTGTCGGAGGCTTAAACTTGATGTTTGAGGGTTTACCCGACGGTCGGATGCTCAAACAACTTGGTGTTTGAGGTTTTGCCAGACATCAGTCGACTGACATAGGTGTCGGTTAGACTAATACAAGTCGACTAGGGTTCGACTGGTGTAAGGCTAGGGTTTTGTGCTTAGCGATCGGCCGCCATGGGTGCGATCGTGATGTCGACAGCGATCGCGCCGAGGGATGGCTGATCGTGATGGGAGTGTCGCGAGCCTGAGAGCGCTCCGTAGAATTGGCGATCGACTACTAGGTCACCAGTCGACTGATGGACATCATCAGTCGACTGGTAGATGATCCGTTGGAACTTGTCTGACGTGGATCTGGGCATTGTGAGACAATGGCTACAGGGGCAGTCGACTGGGGCCTTTTGGCAGTCGACTGCTAGGCACGAAAATAGCTCGATGCAGGTTATAAAAGGAGCTCGAGATGGAGGTTTTTGCAATGGTTTTTGTGGATCTATTAGAGGGGAATTGCTGCTGCATTCCAGTCCTTCAAGAGCCAATCAAAGCAAGCAACAAGCAAAGCGATCAAAGCAATCGGTGAAAGTTTTCTTGTGTATTGTATTTGTGTATTTGCTTGTATTTCTATATTACATTGTAATTGTTTGTGAGAGGTTTCTCCACCTCCGACGTGTTGTCGAGAAGGAGTGTTATAGTTAGTGCCGTGCGTATAACTAGAGCTCGGTGAGCTCGCCCGTGGAGTAGGAACCATTTGGTTCCGAACCATGTATATCTTGTGTTGTGTGATTGTGTATTGTTAGTTTCATTATTATTGTTATTCCGCTGCGCTAACGACAATCGTAGACAAGCAACGCAAGAAGAACGAGTAAATTACTTCATCTAACATTCGAGGGCTATTCACCCCCCTCTAGTCGGCCGATCGATTCCCTACAAGTGGTATCAGAGCCGAGGTCGCTCTTCAAGGACTAACCGCCGTGAGAGCACTACAAATGGCCGGCTTCATCCATCCACTGGAATTCGATGGAGATTTTGCTTGGTGGAGGAAACAGATGGAGGTATATCTTGAAACCGATTTTGATTCGATGTTAATTATAGAAAACGGTTTTAAAATGCCTAGGGACAAAGAAAACAAGCCCATGGAAAAATCAAAATGGACCCAAGACCAAATCAAAGATTTTAAGACAAATCTTGAGGTAATAAAATTGATGAGTGATTTATTACCTAACACTATTTGGTCTAGATTGGGTAATTTTAGGGATGCAAGGGAATTATGGAATAAGATAATGAAATTCCAAGAAAATTCCCAATCGGCACAAGTAGAGGAGAATGTCAAAGAAGAATCACCATCCACTTTTGAAGATGTGGATGACTTGGTGGAGACCTCCACCTCTAGCGTTGAGGGGGAGGAAAGGATTTCGATTCCGGAGCAAGATCAAAATGAAGCCTCTACCTCCGGAAGAAATGAAGAGGCCTCCACCAACTCCCTAGGTAACTCAAGTGTTGTAATTTTAAATAAAAATCACATAATATGCTTTGAGTGTAGGGAGAAGGGGCATTACAAGAGCAAATGTCCTAAATTGGCTAAGGAAAAGGCATCCACACCAAAAGTCAACTCAAAGTCAAAGAATGCCGAAGTTCCCTCAACTAAGAACAAAGAGCACATTATGTGCTTCAAATGCAATCAAAGAGGGCACTACCGAAGCCAATGTCCTAGGGGGAGGAAGAAAGGGCAAGAAGATGTGACTTATGTAGGGGGAGCTTCTAAAGCTAACCCTAATGTAAATTTAATTAAAGCACCTTCAATTCCTAAAGTCAAAAAGCATGCCAAAAATTATTTTAGTTCTCTTGCTATTATCAATGAAAAGCATGCTAGGAGAAACAATAAGGTCTATTGCTTAGGTGCTAAGCGTGTTAGTTTCTCTAAGGACAAACCTAGGACCCAAAACACTAGACCTATCCTACCTAGGAAATCAATTAGAAGAATTGAAGAGAATTTGGGTATTAATCCCAAGAAATCTAGGCATATGCCTAAGAAGAAAACCAACTCCCAAAAACCAAATGAAAATTCTTGAGGAAATTGGAGTTAGAAAACCAAGTCTTGAGATCAAGACTTGAGAGATTGGAGAAAACCCTTAGAATCATAGAAAACTCAATTCTAGGGTCAAATATCCAAAAGTCAAGACCTAAGGTTCAAAAACGGTCTAAGGGCAAGGAAGGTTTGGGTCACAAACCTAAGCCCAAGAAGACTTATCATAATGTTCCATTTGATTATGGAACTATTTCTAGGTCTAGAAAAACCAAGGCTAATAGGGAAGCTATCCCTAAGACTAGCCATGGTATTTTCTTAGTGGCTAAGGACTTAAGAAAAACCAAGAAGGCCACTAGGAAGGTCAATGGAGGAGTCACCTCTAGAGTTGACGTAGGAAAAACCCAAAAGACTATGGCTTCAAAGCCTAAAAGGGGCATTAGGAAGGTATCTAGGGAAGTTATCCCTAGAGAATACCTTGTTAACCCAAGGAGCTCCAATAGATATTGGGTTCCTAAAAGCGTGATCGATTCATGCTAAATGGGTTATGTTGTGTAAACCCTAAGTGGATGGGTAGTTAACCTAACCATAGTAGAGTTGACACATTAGGGTGTGCCAATGTGCTTGAGAAGTTAAAAATGATTTAAATTGGCACATTTAGGTCATAGAGGTCATGGTGTGCCATTTTGGGTTTTTGGCACACTTGGAAGCTAAATGGTTTAAGGAAAAATGGATTTAATCCCTAGAAATGGCAAATTGATTTTAACACTTAGGTATTCTATACCTTAGTATATTTTACTTGCCATGCTTTATTTGCCTTGCCATGTCATGACATCATTCTCATTTTTATCTCTAAAAATGTCATGATCATGTTTAGACTTATCCTTATATGTCATGTATGCTTAAACATCATTCACATGCCATGACATCATGATTTTGGCATATGCTTTTATCTATATCATATCTATGCCATAATCATATGATGCATATATTAAAATGGAGTTAAGGACTATGGCACAATTTGAAGGGAATAAAATAATATTGCCTAGAAATATGCATGAGAACATAAACAAAACAAAACCCACATCTCACAAAAATTTGACTTGTATGTGTTTTACACATCTAGATATTGGTGAGATGTTTAGGAAAAAGAAAATAAAGGTTTGAAAAACATTTTGAAAAACCTTGGTGAAGCCTATCTTTTGATAGCTATCACCATTGAATGGGATGATACAAAGAGGGCTCCTTATTGAAGCTTTTCTTAAATTTTGGACTTTGTATCAATCTCCTAATTTAATGGGTAAAATAATTTTCCAATATTTTTCACCCATAGTGTTTATGATAAGTAATATACATACCAAATTTCAAGAATTTTAAACTTATGTATATTTACTTATGGATTTCGGAAATCTATTTACGAAATCTTTGCTACAAATCTGATTATCGATCATTGACATGGGTGTGATCGTGATGAAATGTGGCAGCCCGATTTACGATTTGATCATTGCCCAAGCTGATTTCGGGTAAATCTTGTTGGTTAGGCCCATGTTCAGCTAGGTTAAGGTCCCCTAACCACTCTTAACCCTAGGATATGCTTGGGAGAGCATTAGAGAGGGTGGAAATCCATTGGATATGGATTAGGAGTTGGGTTGAGGGTGAGTATCAATTTTAAGGTGGATGAGAGTTCATTGTTGAACTTTGCCTTAATTTTGTTTGGTTTAATGTTCCTATTGGCTTAGGGACTCTCCAATAACATTGTTGGTGCAATGGTCAAGGGGGAGCAAGCCTCTAGGGGGAGGTATCCATCATGGGAAGATGGATGTGTATTTCCTCATGGGAGGAAAATTGGGTTGCCTCTCTTTAAGTGATATGGGATCACTAGAAAGATTGTAGGCATGCGTTCCTCCAAGGGAGAGATTGTAAGATCTCATTGGGATATGAGACATTCATACCCTTGGGGAGGACCTTTTTGATGTAGTGTCAAAAAAGGGGAGAAATTACTAAGTTACCAATTAGGGTTCGTTGGAATTCTCATTGGGATATGAGAATTGGCAATATGGGAGAATTGGTAGACTTGAGATGGTAGCTTTGTCAATCATCAAAAAGGGGGAGATTGTTGGTGCAATCGGCCCTGTAGTACCTTGATGGTATTTTGATGATAGACAAAACTCAGGACATGGGGTTGTCATGGGAAAGTCCAACATGGTGTTGGCATGGAAAATCCAAGCATGGAGCTTGGTGTGGGAAAGTCCAACATGGGGTTGGCATGGGAAATCCAAAGCATTGCGAAGTCGTACGCTTGGTACTTGGTGAGAAATGCATTGCGAAGCCATACACTTGGTGCATATGGGAAGTCTTGAGAACTTGGCAAGTTCACTAGGCTCGGGTCCTTGAGTCGGTGAAGGATGACATTGCGAAGTCGTGCGCTTGGTGCATCCGAGGGATAGCCGGACGGGGAGCGAATGGAGTGAGCCCAAAGGGAAGCATACTTCTAGGGTATGAGACGCGAAGGATGGCCTTGCGAAGTCGTGTGCTTGGCGCATCCGAGGGACGTAGGCTGAGGGAAGAGAGCTTCGGTGGGGAACTCCATGAGGGATAAGGTGGACTTGGCCAAGTGGCTAAGACTCAGTGTCGGAGGCTCAAACTTGATGTTTGAGGGTTTACTCGACGATCGGATGCTCAAACAACTTGGTGTTTGAGGTTTTGCCCGACATCAGTCGACTGGCATAGGTGCCGGTTCGACTGATCCAAGTCGACTAGGGTTCGACTGGTGTAAGGCTAGGGTTTTGTGCTTGGCATTCGACTGCCATAGATATCGACCGATCGCCGAGGGATGGCAATGATGATGGGAGTGTCGCGAGCACGAGCGCTCCGTGAGCCGGGCGATCGACTACTAGGTCACGATCTCGATGGGCATCATCGATCGTAGGTGATCCGTTGGAACTTGTCTGACGTGGATCTGGCCGTTGTTAGACAATGGCTACAGGGGCAGTCGACTGGGGCCTTTTGGCAGTCGACTGCTAGGCGCGAAAATAGCTCGATGCAGGTTATAAAAGGAGCTCGAGATGGAGGTTTTTGCAATGGTTTTTGTGGAGCTATTGGAGGGGAATTGCTGCTGCATTCCAGTCCATCAAGAGCCAATCAAAGCAAGCAACAAGCAAAGCGATCAAAGCAATCGGTGAATGTTTTCTTGTGTATTGTATTTGTGTATTTGCTTGTATTTCTATATTACATTGTAATTGCTTGTGTGAGGTTTCTCCACCTCCGACGTGTTGTCGAGAAGGAGTGTTATAGTTAGTGTCGTGCGCATAACTAGAGCTCGGTGAGCTCGCCCGTGGAGTAGGAACCATTTGGTTCTGAACCACGTATATCTTGTGTTGTGTGATTGTGTATTGTTAGTTTAATTATTATTGTTATTCCGCTGCCCTAACGACAATCGTAGACAAGCAATGCAAGAAGAACGAGTAAATTACTTCATCTAACGTTCGAGGGCTATTCACCCCCCTCTAGCCGGCCGATCGATTCCCTACATAATGTCTCTAGAAAAACCTTACCTAGGGAGTCTATTAGCAAAATAGAAGATCATCTAGGCTTAAACTCCAAGAAATCTAGACATATGTCTAGAAATAAGAATATCTCATGAAGTAATGAAAAATTAAAAATTGAGATATTAGAAAGGGAAAATCAAGTCTTGAGGTCAAGACTTGAGAAATTTGGAAAGACCCTTAAAATTATCCAAAATCAATTTAAAGGGTCAAATGATCAAAAACCTAGTCCAATGGTCAAAGTCAAAGACCTAAAAATCAAGAACCAACCAAGGGCAAGAAGGTTTGGGTCACAAACCTAAGCCCAAGGAGACTTATCATTGTGTTCCATTAGATTATGGAACACAAACTAGGTCTAGGAAAGCCAAGGTTAATAGGGAAGTTATCCCTAAGGTTGACCAAGGTTTGTGCTTCGTGGCCAAGGTTTCCATGAAACCAAGGAAGACCACTAAGAAGGTTACTAGGGAGGCAATCCCTAAGGTTAACCTAGTTAAGACTAAAATGACCAAGGCTAATAAGCCTAGAAGGGTCATTAAAAAGGAATCTAGAGAGGTTATCCCTAAGAAATACCTAATTAACCCTAGGAGCTCAAATAGGTTTTGGGTTCCCAAGAGCGTGATCGATTCACGCTAGATGGGTTTAGGTGTGCCAACTTTTAAACAGATGGGTAGTTAACCCAACCATGGTAAAGGTGGCACCTTAGGTGATTTTCAAGTTTATGTGATACCTTGGAAATATGTTTAAATCTTAATCCTAAAGGATTTTAGGATGTGCCAATAAGCCTTGAGAATTGTGAAAAATTGATTAAACTTGGCACATGTAGAATTAGAGGTATCAATGTGCAATTTGGGGTTTTGGCACACTTTGGGAATTAGTGTATCAAGAAAATTGTCTTAAGGCTTATAAATTATATTTAAGATTGATACTCAAGTACTATACACCTTGATATCTCATACTTACCATGCTTCATGTCTTTTACCATATGTTTGCATGGAAGGAATATTTATGGTGTATTGCATCTCACAAAATAGATCATTCACCATGATTGTTTATTTCAACACTTAGAAAGGGTGAGATGCTAGGATTTGAAACTATTGGATGTTAATGCTTGTGACAATGAAATAAAATTCCAAAATACATTAACAAATACATGAACATAAGCATAACACTAATATATTTGATATACACGAATAAACATGGTAAAATGAAACAAAATGAGTGAAGAAATCGAAATTCACTTAGTTTCAGAACTGAAAATTAGATATCAGTCGACTGATACAGTATATTAGTCGACTACTAACACTGTAGCATGACACCGCGAGCCCAGCAGTCGAGTGCCACTTCCAAGACTCGACTGATTTGTACATCAGTCGACTGATGGTACTGTTCATTGGGATAGAAGAGACAATAGTTGAGTGGCTCATCCAGAAGTCTAGTGCTGGTCACATCAGTCGACTGACGACAACTATTAGTTCTTCAAAATGTTCGATCGTCGAGTGGCCGAGCCGAGCATAGCTTGACTTCGGCTCGTGAACCACTCACTAACCCGCCATCAGTCGACTGATGTCACACATCAGTCGACTGGAGTCATGATTTTATAATGCCGAACCGCTAGGGTTTGGAATCTTCACGCCTTCATCACGTGATTCTCTTCTCCGATCATCTCCAAATCTCTCCGACCAACCTTCTCGCTTACACGCCAGTGACCAAAAGCCTTAGGTTTGAAAGCTATCCTTCACATTTGTGTTTTGGTTTCTCTAATAGCATCTCACAGCCTTAGGTTTCTTCTCCGACATTAGGGTTCTGACGAGATCCTTCTTCCAGCGATCTTCTGGCGTTCTTTCTAGCAAATAGACTGCCCAGTTAGGCCCTCACAACCATCAATCTAGTAATGACACCAAAGTATATCTCTAAACTCTCAAACCCTAATTTTCTTTTACACCACATTTTGATCTAATCATGTACATGTGTCATTACATTTCATTGCATTGCATTCATCATATAATCATGTAGAAGATAACGTAGGAATGAACCTATTCAGGGTGGATCACGTTTGTACCAACCGATGGCGGTTAGGTACATCGATGATGGATTTTTTAGACACTACTGTAGCGATATCATTGAGATATTACTGCACTATCAGTTCATGAAGATCACTCTGTGTAATCATGCTATCAATGATGATCTCCTCAAGGAATTTTACAATAACTTGAGGAAGGTAGACGATGGCCCTACCTACACCACTCATGTTGCAAAATGTGACCTGGAGTTCACTCCTGCGATCCTACAAGAGTTCCTGGAGTGTAGGGCATTGGATGATACCTTCATCTTTAATCCTACTTTTGATGCACATCTTCCTACTCCTTTTGACCACATTTCATTAGATTCCATGCATGAGCACTTATTCCGCCATCCTCGCCCACCAGCTCAGAACCTTTTCCCTATCAGTGAGTTTTTTTGCACCTGATAATGTGCTTTACAAAGTCATTGTTGGGTGCTTCCTTCCTATTATGACTCGGGGTATGGCCAAGATTCAGCCTCCCCATCTCTTCCTCATGTATGCCATGTGTCATAGGTTAGATGTGAACATTGAATTGAACATGTTTCATTGCATTATCCATTTCATATCCATTGTACAAGGGAAAGTTCATATGCCTTTTGGACATATTATCACTGCATGGTTAGAGTCCATCGGCATTAACAAATCCAGGGGATCGTTGAGGGCGCTTTCCGAAGTATACGACTGCATCTCAGTGCGTAACTTTACTTTGGCTGGGCTGCAGACTGAAGATGGACAGATGGAGCTGATACCTCAGCCTCAGCCCATGGCACATGGGGGGCCACCTCTAGTGCCTGGAGAGCCTGTAGGAGAGTATGAGGGGCCCGATGCTACTGATGAGGATGACCATATGTCAGCAGATGCATCAACAGCAGGTCTTTCAGATCGTGTTGCACAGCTGGAGGTCAGATTCGAGGACTAGCAGCAGTATGTTGACTCGCGACTGATGGAGATCATATCAGGGTAGTCCTCCATGAGTCAGCAGCTTAGTCAGATGGAGGAGCAGCACAGCAGGATGGAGGAGTGCCAGAGCTGGATGGAGCTGCGCCAGATTGATATGTACGAGATGATGAGGACCAGGACGCTGAGCCAGCAGCCTCCTCCGCCTCCACCATCTGTCGGGGATGACAGCTAGAGGATGTTTAGGGACTCTGTTTTTAGTTTCTTAGTGAGGTTGAGAGTTTCAGACTTCTATTTTGCTTGTAAAAACTAAAGTTTTATTTGACTGAAATATTTTGGTTGTCAAAAATTATGTGTTTTTGTCTGATTATGTGTGTGATAATGTGTTTATATATACAAATTTGACATGCCATGACATCATACTTATATTTATCATTAAATATGTCATGATTATGTTTAAGATTAAGGACTAATGTCATGTGTTTTTAGATTATATCATATTCCATGACATCATGATCATTAGTCATGCTTAATTATTGTTATCATTTATGCCATGATCATTCATGCATTAATTAAAATTGAGTTAAGCATTATGGCATGATTTGAAGTCCCATCTATAAGAGAGTCAAATAGAGTTGCCTAGAAAATGCATGAGGCTATAATAACCCTAATCCCACATCTCACAATTACTTTGACTTGTGTGTGCTTAATACATCTTAGATACATGTGAGATGTTAGGAAAATAAGTTAAGTTCAAGGTGCATAGGTAGTGCACCCAGATGAACTTAAACTTATTTCAATCATCAATATGAATCATGAGGAAAGCTAATGTACAAGTCATGTACATCTAGCCAATAGTCTATGGTTCAAAATAGGTTTTCAAAAACATTTTAAAATCACTTTAGAAACCCTTGGTGAAGTCTATCTTTTGATATCAATCACAATTGAAGAAGTTGATACAAAGTAGATCAAAAATATCAAAGTTTTAATGGTTTTTGAACTTTCTATCAATCTTTTATTTTAATGGGTAAAATATTTTTCCAATATTTTTCACCAATTTTATGTGTTATAAGTATTACACATATGAATTTTCGTGATTTTTAAAGCTATTTATAATTACTTATGATTTTTCAAACTCTGATTCTGATAATTGAAAAATTGAGTATTCAGTTATCAGTTGACTACCACTGTTTGGAAGTCGAATGATGGGGCGGCAGCTGCCCTGCCGACAATTGCCTTGGCGAAAAATGCCCTGGCGGAAAAACTGCCCTGGCAAAACTACCCTGGCGGAAAAACTACCCTGGCAAAATTGCCCTGGTGCATGGCGTAATCGCCTTTGGCAAAAATCTCCCTTAGGAATCGCCTCGCGAAAAATTGCTCGCAAAATTGCTCGGAATCGCCTTCGCGATTATCAATCAATCGCTTGGTTCCAGTCGACTGATGGGCACTTCAGTCGACTGATTTCTGAAGGACTCGACTGATTGGCTGATTTCGAGAAAAACAAGATTGTTTAGCCCATTTTTAGCCATGGTAAGGTTTCCTAACCACTCCAAACCCTAGGATATGATTTGGGAAGCATTATAAAGGGTGAAAATCCATTGGATATGGATTAGGAGAAGTGTTAGGATGATGTATCAAATTTAAGGTGTGGAGAGTTCATGTTTGAACTTTGAACCTTATTTTTGATGGTTTAGAGTTCCTATTGGCTTAAGGACTTCCCAAGGACATTGTTGGTGCAATGGTCAAGGGGGAGAAAACCTTTAGGGGGAGGTATCCATCATGGGATGATGGATGGTATTTTTCCTCATGAGAAGGAAAATGGGATTTTGAGATACCCAATTTGAAATTGGGAGAGTGTGTAGGATTGCCTCTCTTTAGTGATATGGGACTTATCACTAGGAAGATGGTAGACATCCTAGGTATCTTTGGACCAAGGGAGAGATTGTAAGATCTCATTGGGACATGAGACATTGACCTCTTTGGAGAGAACCTTTTTGATATATGTCAAAAAGGGGGAGAACAAAAAAATTACCAATTTGGGATAATTGGTAAGGCAATTTGAGTTAGTGTTCTAACTCAAATCTATGTGCTTTTTCTCAAACATCAAAAAGGGGGAGATTGTTGGTGCAATCGCTCCAGGTCACGATTGACCGGACTTGAGTTTGACTCGAGTGATGTTTTGATGTTTGACACAGTGAGTTGACATTGATGTCTAATAATATTTTGGGGAGATTGTTGGAACAATCGACCTGGGTTATGATTTAACCGGACTCGAGTTTGACTCGAGAGGATTTTGATGGTTGACTGGAGTTGACCATGTAATTATTGGAAAGTCCAAGCATGGGTCTTGGCAAGGTAAAGTCCAAATCTTGAGTACTTGGCATGGAAAGTCCAACATGGGTTGTCAAGGGAAAGTCCAAGCTTGAGTCTTGGCATTTAAGAAGTCCAAGAGGTTTGATATTGGCATTGTAAAGTCAAAGAGAGAGTCTTGGCAGCATAAGTCCAATGGTTGGCGGCGTAAAGTCCAAGCGGAGTCTTGGCAGCATAAGTCCAATGTGCCTTGGCAGTGTAGACACCGTTAGCATGACATAGTTGATGGAAGCACCTGAAGACTAGTGCAATGGATGAACAAGTCATGGAAGACTTGGAGGGATCCGAGAGGTGTGAGGCTGACAGAGGTGGCTAGAAGGCTTAGGTCTAGGCAAAGGGTGGTCTAGCAAGTATGGGGGAACCATACTTGGGTTAAAACCTTATGTTTGAGGTGTGCCAGTCGACTGGTGCCATGTGGTAGTCGACTGGCGTGAGTCAACTATGGTTTGACTGCGGGAATTGGCCTAGCAGTCGACTACTAGAGGTGGCCAGTCGATTGATTGGCCAAGCAGTCGACTGATCTTGTGATCAGTCGACTGGTGCTTGAGAAATTGGGCATATAATGGAGTCGAGACTCGACTGCGAGGGAAGCAGTCGAGTGAAGGCTCCTTCAGTCGACTGATGGGTGTGATTAGTCAAATAATGATGGATTCGTTGGATTTTTTCAGCGTGGATCTAGCCATTGTCTCACGACAATAGTGGCATCAGTCGACTGATGGTCCCGAGCAGTCAATTGATCGGCAATTTCCAGCCTAGGCAGCAGCTTTAAATGAAGCTCGTGGAGGAGGAAATCACCATCGGTTTTCATGGACATTTTGAATTGATTTGCTACTATAAATCAGGGCCTTCTACTGCTAGTCCAAGGCAATCAACATGCAAGCTTCCAAAATATTTGTTTAAAGTTTTCTTCGCTTTCTTTTGTTGTATTCACTTGTAATTGCTTGTTGTTTACTTGTATTACTGTTCTAATATTTTGTAAGAGGTTTCTCCACCTTCGACTTGTGTCGAGGAGTTATTGCATAGTGGTGTGTTTATGGCATCGCTAGAGATCTTTAGAGCTCGATCCGTGAAGTAGGAACCGTTCGGTTCCGAACCACATTAAATACTTGTGTTTACATATTTGTCTATTTCGTTATTGCTTTATTATCATTATTCCGCTGTGCGCTAACGAAGTTTGTAGACAAACGCGAACGATTTCCATCAACATAGTAGCACGACGGTATTAACCCCCCTCTAGCAGTCACAAATCTTCTACAAACCATATGTTAACCATATGATAACTAGATGTTTGGAATATCCAAGCCATATAGGGGATATTTTTAGGAGGTGATTGTTAGAACAATTGGCCTCAAATCAATGTTGACCTAGCTCGGGTGAGACTCGAGTTGATGTCCAAGTATAGATCCATTGCAATGGATAGTCCAAGATTGGATTCTTAGCAATGGAGAGTCCAAGGATGTAGGTTTGGGCACGTAAGTCTATGTGTGTAGTTTTGGCGGTGAATGTCCAAGTTTGAATACTTGGCAAATGGAAAGTCTAAGGGTGCAGTTTTGGCCACAAAAGTCCAAGTGTGTAGTTTTGGTGGAGAATATCCAAATATAGATTTTTGGAAAAGGAAAGTCCAAGTGTTTAGTCTCGGCAGTTAAAGTCCAAGCATTGAGGCTTGGCAATAGAGAAGTCTTGGAGGCACGACCTCTTGGCAAAGGAGACCTGGTTATGGATCGGTCAACTGGTCGAGTGTTTGACACTTGACAACCTATTCACCTTATATCAGTCAACTGAGATTATGATCAGTCGACTGGTCAAAGAGTCTACTGAGGCTCGACTGTTGATCTGTGGCTCTGGTAGTCGACTGTTAGGGTTTGGCAGTCGACTCGTCGATAGCAGTCGTCTGCTTGGGTTTGACAGTCGACTTATTTAAGTGGACATAAGTATAGAAGCTTTGGTAGTCGACTGCTAAGACAACAGTTGACTGCTAGAAAGGGCAATCGACTACTAGTGTATCCGTTGGTGTTTTTCAAGCGTGGATTGAGTCGTTGTGAGACAACGACACTATGGGCAGTTCACTAGGCCTTTTGGCTGTCGACTGTTAGCGCAAAATTTGCTCGCCGTCGGATATAAAAGGAGCTTCAGATGGAGGTTTTTGCACAAGTTTTTGTGGAGATTTTGAAGGGGAATTATTACTGCGTTTCATAACTTCAAGAGAAATCCAAAGCAAGCAACAAGTAAGTGTAGGATCTGTGAGGATTGGTTAGAGGTGGTGAATAACACTTCTTCATTTTCCACAAGAAATCGTTAGAGGAAGCATTAGAAAAACACAATTGAAAGTGAAAACAAAGAACAACAATGGCAACACGTCGATATAACATGGTTCGGAGATGACGCTCCTTCTCCACGGTAATCCGTAAGGTGGATCACTCCTCACAAGCTTTCACTATAACCTCCTTTTGATGAGAACCACCAAGGTAGAGAAGCCTTCTTTATAATCGCACTCTTCTTCTTAAAAGATGAAAAAGTTAAGTATGGGAAGAAGAGGTTAAGAACACTTGAAAGCTTAGAGGAAGACTTGAGAAGCTTAGGATGGACATTTATAATGAAAGCATTAGCCTCTTACAAGCTTTCCTAGCTCTTTTTTATAGAGCAGGGTTGTTTTTGCCTATTGAGTCCATCATCGATTTGCATACCGCGATCATGCGCATCATTGACCAGATCCAACGGCCACGATGAAGCTCGATCTCACGATAAATCACAGCTCAACGTCCACTTGATCAGTCGACTGATCAAGTCAATAGTTGACTGCATCAAGCAATCAGTCGACTAGAAATGTTTCTGTGCTTGTGTCCACTTATAACAGTTGGCTGCCCGGATATGGTAGCCAACTGATTGTGGACCAACCGACTGCCAAACCCTAGTAGTCAATTCATAGGCCACTAACGTCGATCAACCCGATGACTTCTTAACGATCGTGAGGCATAACCCGATCATTTATTCTTTGGAGCCTCGAATCGAACACTCGAGACGATCGGTGATATATGTCACTAGTCAACTGATACACTTTTAGTATGATTAATTTATACTTGAAAACCTACCCTAAGACTAGACTTAACCTTTTAGCTTCTCCATCAGCCTTGTGCCTCTAGGATCCCTCCGTGTTCACGACTCCTTTATCCTTGTGCTTGTCTTCAAAATCTTCCCTCGGTTTCATCATGCTACGGGTTTCTTCTTTGCCAAAGTCCTCTTGGACTTTATGCTTCCAAGACTATATGCTTGGACTGATGCTACCAAGATCTTGCCTTTGGACTTCCTTTGCTAAGGTCCAATTGGACATTATGCTGCCGAGACTACATGCTGCCAAGACCTTCCCCTGGACTTTTCTTGCCAAGATTTACACTTGGACTTGTCTTTATCAAGTCTTCACACTTGAATTTTCCTATCACTTAACACATTCATGGTTAGATCACAATAAGTGTCTAACTTCAAATGATTATCCAATCATCAAAATACATAATGATTGGGGCATTCTTCCACCAACAGTAAGCAATCAAAAGCAGTCTTGTAAAGTTTTCTTTGCATTACAATTGTATATTTATATTTGGTTGTATCTTATTGTTGTATTACTATTGTAATCTCTTGTATAAGGTTTCTCCACCTCTGACGTGTTGTCGAGAAGGAGAAGATTTAGTGGTGGTGTGTATCACTAGAGCTCACTGTTAGTAATATATGAGAGATGTCCTAAGACAATCGCCTTATGTATGAACCATTTATATGATAAATGAAGATTCACTATTTGAGTATACATGTTTTATGTATTTGATTGGATCTTAAACTCATTTACTGAATATCCACGATACGATTCACAGCATGAGAGAATTTGTGATTGGATCACAACTAGTGAGTATCTCTACATGTGTAATTGTGATGTATCGAAATTATCCCTAGTCGATGAATTGATGGATTTGGACACCATCAATTCTGTCGAGACTAGCACGAGGTATACTCCTTGGTGTATCCAAGCAGCTGATTCTCACTTGCTGGAGACATAGTGATGTCCGGAGTTAATCGTGGATGCTAGTTATGGTAACTAGTTCATTGGAGTGACCAACCTTAAGACTTCATATGGTTCTCTACATATATAGATATGTCAATGAAGTTCTTACTGTAGCTTAAGTGCGATGTTCCTTTGACTTGCGGTATTCAAGTCATCTTGATCATGGAGACTTATGCTTTAACATATTAAGCAAGCATCTCTAAGGAGATGTGGACCGGGGATGATTGGGTATAAGTCGAAGTGATCGAAGGTGTTTGAATAGCCTATAAAGGATTCACCACTCCTTGCAAGGAGATGTATACCAATGGCCTCTCGTCGGATTGTTACTAAAGTCTTTGGCCAAAGCATTACATGTTTAGAGTAAGGTACTCTTCGATACATGTGCAGTAACTAGAATTCGTAGGACGAGGAAATGATACTTGGGCTAGGTGTGACGTAGTCAGCCTAGTGGGGACTGACACTATAGACCATGTCCTGAACCAAGTGGGTATAAGATGAGTGAAGGGAATGGGGCACGAATCATTCGGGCTGCTGAAGGGTTTCAGAAATAGTTTTGGATCAACCGTTGATCTTTTCTATTAATTGGGGATCATGATGTACTACTAGGTGCCACTCATGATCATTTTATAATTAATGGTTAATTATAGACGGCCAACATAAACCGAGAACCTATTTGGTCACACGCACAACGAGCGTAATCCGAAGGATTTAAAACGAGCTTGAGAATGGGATTCTCAGACCGAGAGAAACTAAGTTTGGTTGGACCAAACATGGAGCGAGCATGAAATCGTTTCAGTCACAATGGAAGCGTGGATGGGCCGTGTCTTATGAAGACATAATGGATGGACCAAAATGGTTTGGTTCTAATCCAATGGAGGAGAATAAACCAAAGGGTTTCATTTATTTTAAACGAATGAACCAAAAGTTGGTTCGGTTCGTTTTAACTTAAAATAAATCATCATGGTTTGGTTTATTTTAACTTATCTTAATGGAGCGGGTTAACGGGCCTAATGGTTATGATCCAATAACCATTAAGAGAATTAGTTCTCTATAAAAGAGGCCTTAAGGGATAATTAAGCCCTAATCCAAACCCTAGCAATAGTTGCCGCCCACTTCATCCCCTCTAAGAGTTGGCGCCAACCTCCATTGCCGCCCAGCCCCTTGTGCCGTCGTCCAGCTCCTTGCCGGCATCCAAGCTTCAGCCGGTGATCCTCCGGCGACCCTCCGGTGATCTCCTTTAGGTTTGGCATCAAGGTGAGCTTTATCTTCCCTTGGTTGGCCGGCGCCTATCTCCTCCACCAAAGCTGTCCAGTTTTCTGGACAGCTTGTTCTCCTCTCGTCGGAGCATCGTTTGGACGACAGTTAGAGCTCCGACAGCGGTTAACTTACCGGGGATTCGATCTCCGGTAATCCTCTGAGGTGGAGGACGAAGGATTCATCAATCGGTTGACGAATACCTCTCCGGAGAAGCGAGTTTTGAGGACTCGTTTTTGGATCCGAATTTGGATTCGGATCGTGATCATCTCTCGATCACGTCGTCTTCAACACGAGGCTAGTAACCCATACGAAGACAAAGCTCGTGGATTAGCGAAGTCATCCAGAGGATACTCGGCGTGGATACGGATAGAGACGATTCTAGCGAGGATCGTTCCGGTTGATGCCGTTCCCGCTACACGTCATACGAAAGGTATACCGTAGTTAAATTTCCTTTTATTGCAAATTTAAATTTATGGTTATGTCTACACATGTTGTACTATACATGCGTGTGATGTGTGTGTTGTAATAAATGTAGATTTATTAATTTTATTGCTTCCGCTGTGCTCATGTTTACGAAACATGATCGAACACACACTGCGTGCGGTCGAAATCCAACAAAGGGTATCGTGAGCTCAGGTTGTGTTTCGACATAATCGTAAAATGGTTTTGCGATAGTCATAATGTTATTTTTGGAAATTTTCTAATTTTGGAAATTTAGAAGTATTTATGGAAATTTTTCAATTTTGAAAAGTCTAGATGTATTTATGAAAATCTTCCACTTTTGGAAAGTTGGAAGTATTTATGGAAATTGATATTTTCCATAAATAAAATATTTGATTAGATTCTTGAAATTTGTTTCCTAATTTAATCATGATTTGATTTGGAGAATCAAATATTAAAATATTTTATTTCCATAAGTAGTTTTGATGATTTAGGAAATTGGTTTCCTAAATTGATTTTCCTTAATCAATTATTTTCATAAATAAAATATGTGATTAGATTTGGAAATTTGTTTCCTAATTCAATCATAATTTGATTTGGAGAATCAAATCTTAAACATATTTTATTTCCATAAATAGTTTTGACAAATAAGGAAATTATGTACATGACATAATTGTATGTCATGTAATTGCATTAGATGCATAACATTATGTCATGCGTGTCGTGACATGTAGATGTATGCCATGTATGTCATGCCATGTAGATAATAGTTATTTTCATGCAAAGAGGATGAGACAAAAAACCCTAACTCAATATTAAAGCCTACACCTTCCATTAATATGGTTAGAACCAGAGTTCTGTTTCTTGTTTGGGTTGTTGGACTCACTCCAAGCCCGGCTTGAACCTGAACATGTTCAAATCATTGGAATAGTTTAACTCTAATATGGTAAGAGTCAGAGGTCAATCGTTAGTTTGGGTTGTTGGACTCACTCCAAGCCTGGCTAATTGGTTGAATGTGCTCTAACCATATTAAAACTATTTCGCGATTAATGGGTCGGCTCTAACTTGAAGCATCGATTTGTCGGACTCACTCCAAGGTCGATGTGAAGAGAGGTGAAGTTGGGTGCTATGCATATGATGCATACTTGTTAATGTGTTAACAACCCAATGTATGTGTAAACATTCAATTAGTTGATAACACATTGTGATAGTTACATATACATGATATGTAATCGGTATACATGATACCCACCATCATAGCTAAGAATGGCTTGTTGGACTCACTCCAAGGTTGTTCTTATCTATATTGGATATCAGCCCTTTCGGAGATTGACCTACGATCTCCCGAATTAATTTCAAGGGTTTTTGAATTCGAAAAATGAATGGGATTTATAAATGTATATTGATGCATTTTAAAAATCATCTTTCTCATATATGCTCGTTTTGTATTTCTAAAATTGATCATGTTGTCTTTTAATTTGTGTTCCATTTTGGATTCGAATAAATTGACTGGGCCAAACTTCTTGGACTGGCTTAGAAACTTAAGAATTGTTCTCAAGGTGAAAAGCTTGCGTATGTCCTCGAAACGCCTCTTCCCCCCCATCCTAGTGACGATGCAACTCCGGACCAATTGTTGGTCTATCAGAAACATGTGACTGATTCTGAACTGATAAGTTGCATCATGCTAGCCGCGATGGAACCCAAGCTACGAAAGCAGCATGAGCATATGGATGCTCATATCGTAGTTCTTCATCTTTATGAGTTGTTTGATAAGCAAGTGAGATTCGAAAGGTTCGAAGTCTCCAAGTTCCTCTTCACCTCTGAGATGCAATAAGGTTCATCTGTGGTACTGCTCAACATGCTGAAGACAGTGGAGCCTTCTGAGAAGCATGAGCAGGGGACGGTGTTGTTAGCTGATTCCTCGAAGAAAGGTTCTAAGAGGGAGTCAAAGGAACAACAGAAGGGAAGAAGAAAAAGGCTAAAAAGGCAGAACCAGCTCAAAAGGGCACTTGCCATCATTATGGCAAGTAGAGCCATTTGCGAAGAAAGTGCAAGATTTATCTTGAGTCTGTGAAGAAGGATAAGGCATCGGATGCCCCATCTTCTTCAGAAATCTTCTTTATTGATTGTCATTCTATTTCATCAGACACTAGGGTATTTGATACTGGGTGTGGCTCACATATATGTAATCACATACATGGGCTAAGGAATAGAAGAAGACTCATCAAGGGAGAGTCAAATTTACGTGTTGGGAATGGAGCAACGGTTGCTGCACTCGCCATCAGAACATATTTGTTGGAACTCCCTGTAGGACTTGTCTTAGAACTGGACAATTGCTTTTATGTTCCTTCGTTGATAAAGAACATCATTTCTATTTCTTGTTTAAATAGAAATGGGTACCATTTGACTTTTAGTAACAATTGTTGTTACATAACTTTGAATGGAGTTCTTTAAGGGATTGGAACTTTAAGCAATGGTGTTTATACGTTGGACGAATCCAGTGATATTTTCAATATCGAAGCGAGCAACAAGCATGCTCGAAAAGATAATCAATTAGACTCCTACATGTGGTATTGTCGTCTTGGCCATGTAAGCAAGAAACGCATGTCCGAATTACACCGATGTGCAATTCTGGAATCGTTTGAATAGGATTCATACGATACATGCAAATCATGCTTAAAAGGCAAGATGACTAAGTTACCTTTTACTGGAAAAGGTGAACGAGTGGGAGAGTTACTAGGTCTAATACATACTGATGTATGTGGACCTATGTCAACTCAAGCTTTAGGAGGCTATAACTACTTCATTACCTTCACCGATGATCACTCACGGTTTGGGTATGTGTTCTTGATGAAACACAAGTCTGAAGCCTTTGAAAGGTTCAAAGAATTCAGAAATGAAGTAGAGAAACAACATGACAAGAGTATTAAAATACTTCGATCGGATCGAGGTAGTGAATACTTAAGTCAAGAGTTTCTTGATTATCTAAGAGACAATGGCATATTGTCTCAATGGACTCCGCCATATACACCACAGCATAATGGTGTATCTGAGAGGCATAACCGGACCTTGTTGGACATGGTCAGGTCAATGATGAATCATGTGACTCTTCCCAAGTCCTTTTGGGGCTATGAACTTCAGACAGTTGTTTACTTGTTAAACAGAATGTCTACCAAGGTAGTCTCAACTACTCCATATGAGATATGGAATAGTAAGAAACCTCATGTATCTTACTTGAAGATAAGGGGTTGTCCTGCTTATGTGAAGCGGACAGTATCAGACAAATTGGATGTTAAGTCTGATAAATGTCTATTTATTGGATACCCTAAGGAAACAAGGGATTACCAATTCTATCATCCTGTGGAACAAAAGGTATTTGTTTCAAGGCATGTTGTGTTTCTAGAGAAAGAGTTTCTCTTGCAAGAAAATAGTGGGAGTATCGTCGAGCTTGAGGAGGCTCGAGAGACTCAAATAGACATTGATGAGATACCTGGTGAAGCACAACAGTCGACAACTCATAGTGATGAGCAATCGACTGGACCTATTGTAACACCACATCTTCGTAGATATGGTAGAATATGCACTATTCCTGAGAGATATGGATTTCTTGTAAGTGAATCGAACGACGTGTTACTCATTGATGATGAGGAGCCTACCTGTTATGAAGAAGTGCTGACAAGTTCAGAAAGGGATAAGTGGCTTGGTGTCATGAAGTCGGAAATGGATTCCATGTATGAAAACCAAGTTTGGAACTTGGTTGACCCACCTGAAGGCATAAAGCCTATAGGGTGCAAGTGGGTTTTCAAGAAGAAAACCGACATGGATGGTAATGTGATTACCTATAAGGCTAGATTGGTGGCGAAAGGATATCATCAAAAGCAAGGTGTTGATTATGACGAAACCTATTCGCCTATAGCTATGCTTAAATCCATTCTGATGCTCCTGGTCATAGCGGCTCATTATGATTATGAGATATGGCAGATGGATGTGAAAACAACTTTCCTTAATGGAAACATACTCGAGGACGTGTATATGATACAACCTGAGGGTTTCACATCGGTTGATAAAACCAAGGTATGCAAATTGCGACGATCCATTTATGGATTGAAGCAAGCATCCAGGAGCTGGAATATCCATTTTGATGAGACAATCAAAAAGTTTGATTTCTCACAAAATCCAGACGAACCTTGTGTGTACAAGAAGGTTAGTGGGAGTGCAATCGTGTTCCTAGTATTATATGTCGATGACATATTACTTATAGGAAACGATGTTTTGATCTTCTGATCGATTAAGGTTTGGTTATCCAAGACATTCTCCATGAAAGACCTGGGAGAAGCAACCTACATCCTCGGGATTAAGATCTATAGAGATAGATCGAAATGGTTGCTTGGTCTTTTGCAGTCTACATATATAGACCGAGTGCTAAAGAGGTTTAGCATGTCGAAATCCAAGAGAGGTTTCCTACCCATCAGGCATGGGATACACCTTTCGAAGTCTATGTGTCTGCGCACAGAAGACGAGAGGATTTGCATGAGTAAGATTCCCTATGCATCCGCAATAGGATCTATCATGTATGCTATGTTATATACGAGGCCTGATGTATCGTATGCTCTGAGTGTCATGAGCAGATACCAGTCTGATCCAGGAATGGATTATTGGGTGGTTGTTAAGACGATCCTTAAGTACTTGAGAAGAACTAAGGATGTGTTTCTAATATATGGAGAAGGGTACATGGTGATACGTGGGTATACGGATGCCAGCTCCAGACAGACAAGGATGATTCCATGTCTCAGTCTGGGTATGTATTCACCTAGAATGGAGGCGCAATATATTGGAAAGGTTCCAAGCTTGACGCTATAGCGGATTCTGCCACTAAGGCAGAATACATTGCAGCTTTGGAAGCAGCAAAGGAAGCGGTTTGGATCAAGAAGTTCATCTCTGAACTTGATGTGGTCTCATCAATGATCCAAACATGTGCTTCGCCGCTATCATCTTATCAGAGAGATCATCAGTAGGAACGAAATACAAATCGAGAAAATTCCCACTGAAAGGAACTTAGCGGATCCTTTGACTAAGGCATTACCTCAAAGTAAGTTTGAGGGTCATGTTAGAGCTTATGGTATTGGATACCGTAGCGATTGGCATTAAGCCAAGTGGGAGTCTGTTAGTAATATATGAGAGATGTCCTAAGGAAATCACCTTATGTATGAACCATTTATATGATAAATGAAGATTCACTATTTGAGTATACATGTTTTATGTATTTGATTGGATCTTAAACTCATTTACTGAATGTCCAAGATACGATTCACAGCATGAGAGAATTTGTGATTGGATCACAACTAGTGAGTATCTCTACATGTGTAATTGTGATCTATCGGAATTATCCCTAGTCGATGAATTGATGGATTTGGACACCATCAATTCTGTCGAGACTAGCATGAGGTATACTCCTTGGTGTATCCAAGAAGCTGATTCTCATTCGCTGGAGACATAGTGATGTCCGGAGTTAATCGTGGATGCTAGTTATGGTAACTAGTTCATTGGAGTGACCAGCCGTAAGACTTCATATGATTCTCTGCATATATAGATATGTGAATGAAGTTCTTACTGTAGCTTAAGTGTGATGTTCCTTTGACTTGCGGTATTCAAGTAATCTTGATCATGGAGACTTATGCTTTGACATCTTAAGCAAGCATCTCTAAGGAGATGTGGACTCGGGATGATTGGGTATAAGTCGAAGTGATCGAAGGTGTTTGAATACCCTATAAAGGATTCACCACTCCTTGCGAGGAGATGTATACCCATGGCCTCTCGTCGGATTGTTACTAAAGTCTTTGGCCAAAAGATTACATGTTTAGAGTAAGGTACTCTTCGATACATGTGCAGTAACTAGAATCCGTAGGACGAGGAAATGATACTTGGGATAGGTGTGACGTAGTCAGCCTAGTGGGGACTGACACTATAGACCATGTCCCGAACCAAGTGGGTATAAGATGAGTGAAGGGAATGGGGCACGAATCATTCGAGCTGCTGAAGGGTTTCAGAAATAGTTCTGGATCAACCGTTGATCTTTTCTATTAATTGGGGATCATGATGTACTACTAGGTGCCACTCATGATCGTTCTATAATTAATGGTTAATTATAGACGGCTAACATAAACCGAAAACCTATTTGGTCACACGCAAAACGAGCGTAATCCGAAGGATTTAAAACGAGCTTGAGAATGGGATTCTCAGACCGAGAGAAACTAAGTTTGGTTGGACCAAACATGGAGCGAGCATGAAATCGTTTCAGTCACAATGGAAGCGTGGATGGGCCGCGTCTTATGAAGACATAATGGATGGACCAAAATGGTTTGGTTCTAATACAATGGAGGAGAATAAACCAAAGGGTTTGGTTTATTTTAAACGAATGAACCAAAAGTTGGTTCGGTTCATTTTAACTTAAAATAAACCATCATGGTTTGGTTTATTTTAACTTATCTTAATGGAGCGGGTTAACGGGCCTAATGGTTATGATCCAATAACCATTAAGAGAATTAGTTCTCTATAAAAGAGGCCTTAAGGGATAATTAAGCCCTAATCCAAACCCTAGCAATAGTTGCCGCCCACTTCATCCCCTCTAAGAGTTGGTGCCAACCTCCATTGCCGCCCAGCCCCTTGTGCCGCCGTCCAGCTCCTTGCCGGCGTCCAAGCTTCAGCCAGTGATCCTCCGGTGACCCTCCGGTGATCTCCTTTAGGTTTGGCATCAAGGTGAGCTTTATCTTCCCTTGGTTGGCCGGCGCCTATCTCCTCCACCAAAGCTGTCCAGTTTTCTGGACAGCTTGTTCTCCTCTCGTCGGAGCGTCATTTGGACGACGGTTAGAGCTCCGACAGCGGCTAACTTACCGGGGATTCGATCTTCGGTAATCCTCTGAGGTGGAGGACGAAGGATTCGTCAATCGGTTGACGAATACCTCTCCGGAGAAGCGAGTTTTAAGGACTCATTTTTGGATCCGAATTTGGATTCGGATCGTGATCATCTCTCGATCACGTCGTCTTCAACACGAGGCTAGTAACCCATACGAAGACGAAGCTCGTGGCTTAGCGAAGTCATCCAGAGGATATTCGGCGTGGATACGGATAGAGACAATTCTAGCGAGGATCGTTCCGGTTGATGCCGTTCCCGCTACACGTCATATGAAAGGTATAACGTAGTTAAATTTCCTTTTATTGCAAATTTAAATTTACGGTTATGTCTACACATGTTGTACTATGCATGCGTGTGATGTGTGTGTTGTAATAAATGTAGATTTATTAATTTTATTGCTTCCGCTGTGCTCATGTTTATGAAACATGATTGAACACACACGCCGCGGTGCCGGAAACCCAACACTTACTTGAGCTTGAACCGTGCAGTAGGATCCCTAGGTTCTGAACCATGTTATATCTTTGTGTTCGATTGTGCATTTGTTTTTGTTGTATTTTATTATCATTATTTGTTTTCGCTGTGCTAACAATTCATGTAGAAAAACACGAACAAATGAATACAAGCGATGAAGCGAATCACTATTTCCCCCTATAGCAATGTCATCTAATCCCTTACAAGTGGTATAAGAGCGAGGACGCTCTTCAAGGCTTAACAACCAAGGGAGCATGCTAGAGGCAAGATTGAACCAAGTGTTAAATTGGGCCACAATATCAACACACCACCATCCTATAAAGACTATGGAATCAAAAAATTCAATCAATGGAAAGGTAGAATGATGTATTTCCTTATGTGTGATTATGACAATTGGATTAGCATTATAGTAGGGTTCGATGCTCTGAAGGATGAAAAGGGGAGATTACTCAAGAAGAAGAAGTGGAGCAAGGAGCAAATCTGATATTTCAACATAAACAATAAGGTAATGAGTATATTGATTAATGTGTTACCTAACGATGTTTTGGCAAAGTTAGGTGAGTTTAAGGACACTAAGGAACTATGGAATAAGCTAGCTAAGCTCCATGAAGAACCCTCAACTTTTCAAGAAATAGAGGAGCCCAAGGAATAAGGATGCTCAATGGTCCAATGTGGAGATGATATTGAGACCAATAAAGCAAGTTCATCATCATCCCTAGAGCTTGAGGAATCAGAAGTTGAGAGAAGCTCAATATCCGAGGAAGAGGTGGAAGAATTGAAGGAAGCCTCCACCTCTAACATTGAGGGGAAGGAGAGACCATCCTCAATGCCGGAGCATGAAGATGAACCATCCACCTCCAGAAGCCATGGACAAGACCAAAATTCCATAGGTAACTCGAATACATGTATTAATAATAAAAATCATATAACATGTTTTGAGTGTAGAGAAGTAGGACACTACAAGAGCAAGTGTCGAAAGCGGATCAAAAAAATGGTACAAGTTGTGCCAAAGACTAAGGATGTCGGAGCCCCAACAATCAAGAGCAAGGAGCACATTATTTGCTTCAAATACAATCAAAGAGGGCACTATAGGACTCAATGCCTTAGGGGGAGGAAGCAAACCAAGGGCAAATAAGGAGCATCACATGTAGGAGGAGCTTCTAAAGCAAACCATAAGGTAAATTTAAATAACGCTCCCACTTTACGTAATGATAGGAAGCATGCTAGAAATGTTATTGCTATTCATAATAATCATAAAAAACATGCTAGTAGCAATAAATATATTTTCTTAGGTGCTAAGTATGATAATCTTTGGTCTAAGGACAATTCAAAATCTACTCCACCTAAGGATGTCAAAAACCTAAAAAATAATCCCAAGAAATCTAGACATATGCCTAGGAAGAAGAAAAATATCCCAATAGCTTATGAAAAATCAAAAACTTGAAAATTGGGCTTAGAAAATCAAGTTTTGAGGTCAAAACTTGAGAAATTAGAAAAGACCCTAAGAAAGATGGAAAAATGAATTATGGGGTCTAATGGACAAAATCTAGGGTTTAGGAGGCAAGAGACTTCCAATAATAGGAAAGGCTTTGGTCACAATCCTATGTCCAAGGAGGTTGTACCTGTTGGGATGTATACTGAAAAGTCTATCTTTTGTATGAACATCTTTATTTTAAAATAAGAATCACATGATCATTGTTTGCATTTGTCTCATACATTACATTGTAGATAACATGGTGTGTAGTGTCACACGGTAGATCATGTTATCATCTCCTTGTAGAATATAAGTAAAGGCTCACAACCAAGATGGCTTTGGACAAACCATTGGTATGGTTGTAGTGTGATTTGGTATTGGTTTGTCTTGACCATAGAATCACACTAGTACACTTTGTGTATATTGAGCAGGATTGACTTAGAGGTAATATGATTTATTGCTGACTTCATAATCGAATCGGACCTCAGATATTATATTGTACAAGCTCTTAATCCCGATAAAATAAAGGGCACATATACTTAGTATTCATTTCTTTGATTTACCAATGGGCGAGATTTATAGATTAAATCGATAGGCTCGGTAAGTTGGGAAATGATATTATTTATATGGTGTGCCGTTGATTATAAGAGGAAACTGTATCCTATATATTAGGATGATGATGTCCCCTTGAGGAGCTCATAAGGTTTATCATGTAGACCCTGCAAGTGGACTTAGTCCGGCATTATGTAAGGTTGAGTGGTACTACTCATGGAGTTAGATGTTGATTAATTAATTGTCAGTAAATTAATTAATCGACGGACATTTGAGATCTTAAACACGGGGAGAAAAATGTACAAATAATATATGGAGCCCATATTAACTTATGGGGGTTGGTGAGGTAGATCAATGATAATCCTCTAGTGGATTGGATTATCATTAATGGATCGGACTTTATGTGGGCTTGATCCATTGGGTGGCCAAGATCCAACTCCTCCTCATGGTCCCTATTGTGGCATATTAAAACCTCATGAAGCTTAGAACCAATGGTTGAAAACAAAACACTAGATCCGACGGTGGAGATTAAATCTCTAGATCCGACGGTTGAGATTAAATCCCTAGAACTGATGGTTGAGATTAAAAGGAGACTTAAGCCTATATCTATAAAAGGGGATTAAGGCATGGTGTTGAAGAGAATTAGAAGCAAGATAGGATTAGGGTTGGGCTGCAAGGAGCTTGGAGGCTAGGGTTTTTGGAGTTTGGTTTGGGCGGCCACAATTAAGGAAAATTTTTCCTTTCTTCTCTTCTTCCTTAAGGTGGCCGGCGGCCATCATCTTCCCCTCCCCTTTTGTCGGTGTCCATAGCTCCTCCTTCTCTTCTCCTTGGCCAGTGGAAACAAAGCTTAGGGTCTTCCCTTGAAGCTCTTGGTCGGCGCCCAATTCTCTTTGTTCTTCTTCTTGGCCGCCGACAAGCACCAAGTTGGAGCTTGGTGGTTGGTTGAAAGAAGAAGAAGTGTTTTGTTTCTATACTCCCTCTTGTTCGGAGCGAGCAAGAAAGGAAGATTGGTGAAGATCGTCGCCCACACAACGTCCAAAAGGAGGAAGGACGTACAATAGAAGATCGAGAGGTATAACGCTTGTCTATTTTCTTTTGTAACTTATCTATAATTGTTTTTCAATCATATACATGTTGTGTATTCTATTTTTATGGTTAAATATAGTTGGACCTTAAATATAAACACAAAAGTCGGCGATCCGTACATCATCTATTCCGTGGCTATTCCTAGAATAGAGTTTGGTGGTTTGAACAACAAGTTTGTTCAAGTGACCACTCTAATCGAATAGCACGACGATGAAACGGTAGCTTGGGTAATCCCTCTGTTGGGATGTATACTGAAAAATCTATCTTTTGTATGAACATCTTTATTTTGAAATAAATATCACATGATCATTGTTTGCATATTTATGGTTATGCATATTGTCTAATACATTACGTTGTAGATAACATGGTGTGTGGTGTCACACGAGAGATCATGTTATCAGCTTCTTGTATAGTTTAAGTAAAGGCTCACAACCGAGATGACTTTGGATAAACCATTGGTATGGTTGTAGTATGATTTGGTATTGGTTTGTCTTGACCATAGAATCACACTAGTGCACTTTGTGTGTTTTGAGCAGGACCGACTTAGAGGTGATTTGATTTATTGCTGAATACATGATCGAATCGGACCTCAAATATTATATTGTACATGATCTTAATCCCGATATAATAACGGGCACATATACTTAATATCCATTTCTTTGATTTACCAATGGACGAGATTTATAGATTAAATCGATAGGATCGGTAAGTTGGGAAATAATATTATTTATATAGTGTGTCATTGATTATAGGAGGAAACCGTGTCCTATATATTAGGATGATGATGTCCCCTTGAGGAGATCATAAGGTTCATCATATAAACCCTACAGGCGGACTTGGTCCGACATGATGATAAGGTTGAGTGGTACTACTCATGGAGTTAGATATTGATTAATTAATGGTCAGGAAATTAATTAATCGACGGACATTCGAGATCTTAAACACGTGGAGAAAAATGTACAAATAATATATGGAGCTCATATTAACTTATGGGAGTTGGTGAGGTAGATCAATGATAATCCTTTAGTGGATTAGATTATCATTAATGGATCAGACTTTATGTGGGCTAGATCCATTGGGTGGCCAAGATCCAACTCCTCCTCATGGTCCCTATTGTAGCCTATTAAAACCTTATGAAGCTTAGATCCATTGCTTGAAAACAAAAGTCTAGATCCAAAGGTAGAGATTAAATCTCTAGATCCAACGGTTGAGATTAAATCTCTAGATCCGACGGTTGAGATTAAATCCCTAGAACCAATGGTGGAGATTAAAACAAGGCATATCCCTAACTCTATAAAATGAGAGCATGGCGTGGGCGGCAAGAAGAATTCTAATAGAGATAGGATTAGGGTAAGGGGCGACAAGCTTTGGGGATTAGGGTTTGGGGTGTAGGCGTCACCAAATAAGGAAAGTTTTTCATTTTCTTCATCTTCCTTAGTGGCCGGCGCCCAAAACCAGCTTTTCCTCCCTTCGCCGGCATCAAGACTCCTTCATATCATTCTCCTTTGCCGGTGGAAACAAGACTTAGGGCCTTCCCTTGGAGTCTTGGCCGGTTTGCATCTTATTCATCTTCTCCCTCTTGGCCGGCAGCAAGCACCAAGCTTTGAGCTTGGTGGTTGGTTGAAAGAAGGAGAAGTGCCTTGTTTCATAGTCTTCTTCTTGTTCAGAGTGAGCAAGGAAGGAAGATTGGTGATCTAGGAGCTTCAACTTTTTGTAGATCGTCGCCCACACGACGTCCAAAATGAGGAAGGACATACAATAGACGATCAAGAGGTACAATACTTGTCTATTTTCTTATGTAACATGTTTATAATTGTTTCTCAATTATATATGCATGATATATTCTGTTTTGTGGCTAAATATACTTGGGCCCCGAATATAAACACAAAAGCCGACGATCCGTACATCGTCTATTCCGCGGCTATTCGTAGAATAGAGGTTGGTGGCTTGAACAACAAGTTTGTTAAAGTGACTACTCTAATCGAATAGCACAACGATGAAACGGTTGCTTGGGTGATCCCTTGTGTCTAGGATTAAATTTTTTTAATTTGGGGACGTCGATGGGATCACCATGAACAAGCGACCAAGTTGAAGTGGGAAGCGAAGTTTCCTACCTTCACCCTCTTATCAGGGATAATTTTTTTTTATCCGGGGACGTAGAAGGGATCACCATGAACAAGCGACTGAGTTAAAGTGGGAAGCGAAGTTTCCTACCTTCAGTGCCAACCTACTATAGTATTCCATTTGACTATGGAACCATCCATAGGTCTAGGAAAAGCAAGGTTACTAGGGAAGTCATCTCTAAGACTAACCATGGTAAGTGTCAAGTGACTAAGACTTCGAAGAAGTATAGGAAAGTCAACTAGCAAAGTTACAAGGGGAGTTACCCCTAGAGTTGACCTTGACAAGACCCAAATGACCAAGTCTTCATGTTGGACTTTCCGAGCCGCAAAAAATGATTTTTGCGTTGCAGAAACCTCGGAAGCCCGGCCATGGATCCGTGCGAAGGTATAAAAATAAGAACATGTATGTGTTTATAGAATAGATCTACCATAGATCTAAATGGTGAGAGCATTACCCTCGTAGCGACGCCCTTCGCTTATCCCGCTCGTCTAAACGCTTTGCCGGATCTCGAAGAGTGTCAAGTGCACACTCCTCTACAAGTATCCACAAGAACAAATGGTGGAGAAGAAACCTTAGAGTGTGCTAGCACCCTTGAGAGTTTTGGCCAAATAGGATGAGGGAGAGAGAGCTTGAGAGGAAGTCCCAAGGAAGAAGAAGATGGAGTTACCACAAAATGAATTCACCCATGAATCACCATCAAGTGCCCCGCCACTTTGTTTTGGGGGTTACATGCATGCATTTAACTCCAAGAGTCAATGGCTCTTGGTCTCCCTCATGAGGTGACACCACATGATAAGTCCATGATGATGTGGAACATCATCATTGGCCGGTCCCCATGCCAAGTCACCATGACAAGGCAATTGGTCAAGTTAAAATTGACCATTCATCTTCCTTCTCAAGTCAAGTCAAACTTGACCTCTTATCTCCCATGGTTGATCAAATCTAACCACTTGATTCGAGTCAATTTGATTTAATGAATCTCTATTCATTAATTTAAATTGACTCAATGAATCAAATCTAAATTATACTCATACAAGACTTGAATCAAATTGAGTCTAACTCAATTAGTCTAATTTGGATTACTCTTAATCCAATTTGGTTCATCCCATGAACCAAATCCTCATGGTTCATCATATGAACCTAATATCCATCTAATTGCTTTTTGTGTGTGACCCTATAGATTCTTGTAACATTGACAATGCTCCTAAACTGATTTAGGAACATAAGCAATGAGCGGTATCTAGCAACACATCATTGCTACCCAAGTTACAAGAATGTTGAGATCCAACATCACCTTTGTGACTACTAATTGTGACTCTCACAATATGTGACAATGTCCCTCTATCCTTGACATCTAGATTGACCAATCGAGGCATAGATCGTGTCATCCTCGGTACAATCTATATCTTGAACTCCAAGTAGACTCACTCTAATCAAATGAGCTCAATATCTCATATTGACTCATTTGGGCATGGCCATGCACTTCGTGGTCTCACTCTATCAAGAATAACGATGTCACTCCCATCATATAGGAGGGATAGATCGCATCTACATCACTCACATCCCTCCACATAATTTGGCACATACCCAGTAATCACCTTTATAGTCCACCCATTTACGGGTGACATTTGACAAAGCTAAAGTATGCAACTCCTTATTTAGGAAACCATGGTGACTTCAGGTCTAAGGACTAATAGTCATACTAATAGTCACATGAGAAAGTATATGACACTCATATAACGATCCATGATACTTTCTCATGGCGGGTCATTTGGTATACATTCTCCAATGCATACCCATGTGTCAATTTGATATCTCATATCCATGACTTGTTAGATCAAGTCATCGTGTTGACCTACATGCTAGTCTCTACGCATTAACATTGTCCCTGAATGTTAATACTTGATTAGGAATGATTAAGAGTAGTGTTCTCTATATCATCTCATTATCGATTCAACCAATCGATTTATATAGATAAGAACCTACTACTCAAGGACGTTATTATACTTAGTTATTTGGCACCAAAACAAGTAAATATAATAACCATGCCTTTATAAATAGAAATATGATACAATAAAGTCCATACAACAATCATCACATGATTGGCTTTAGAGCTCTCACTAATAATCTCCCACTAGCACTAGTATCAATCACCGTAGTATCTAATACCCAATGACCTAGTGTGACCATCATGCTTTTTTTGTGCCAAAGCCTTGGTCAAGGGATCTGTGATGTTAGCCTCTGTGGGTACTCTGCAAATCTTCACATCTCCTCTATCGATAATCTCTCGAATGAGATGGAAGCGTCATAGTATGTGTTTGGCCTGCTAGTGTGAGCGAGGTTCTTTAGCCTGCGTAATCGCTCCATTGTTGTCACAATAGAGCTCTATGGGATCTGCTATGCTAGGAACCACCCCAAGATCATTAATGAACTTGCGGATCCAAATTGCTTCCTTTGCTGCCTTAGATGCAGCGATATCCTCAGCTTCTGTTGTAGAATCAGCAACTGTGTTCTGCTTCGAACTCTTCCAGCTCACAGCGCCACCATTCAAGAAAAATTCGAACCCTGACTTCGATCTATTATCATCCTGGTCAGTTTGGAAGATGACATCGCTGTAATCCTTTACAGCTAGCTCCTCATTGCCTCTAAATATCAAGAAATATTCTTTAGTCCTTCACAAGTACTTAAGAATATTCTTGACTGCTATCCAGTGACGCTCACCTGGATCTGACTGGTATCTACTCGTCATTCTCAAAGCATACGAGACATCAGGATGAGTACATAGCATGGTGTACATGATAGATCCTATAGAAGATGCATAAGGGATCTTATCCATGTCGTCTCTCTCCTCTCTAGAAGAGGGACTTTGAGTCTTCGAAAGACTCATACCATGTGACATCGGTAGAAGTCCCTTCTTGGAATTTTGCATGGCAAACCGTAGTAATATCGTGTCAATTTTTATACTCTGACTTAGGCCAAGAAATCTCTTAGATCTTGATTCCTATAATACAGGCTGCTTCACCTAAGTCCTTCATTGAGAAGCACGTCCCCAGCCAAGTCTTCACAAACTGTAGCGAAGGGATGTCATTCCCAATGAGTAGTATGTCATCCACATACAATATAAGGAAGACAACTGTGTTCCCATTAACCCTCTTGTAGACATAGGGTTCATCTTCATTCTTGATAAAACAAACTGTTTGATCGCATCATTGAATCGAAGTTTCCAGCTCCGAGAAGCTTGCTTGAGCCCATAAATGGACCTTTGCAGCTTGCATACTTTCCCAGTATGCTGTGGATCTACAAAACCCTCAGGTTGTGTCATGTACACATCCTCGAGTAAGTTTCCATTCAGAAATGTAGTTTTAACATCCATCTGCCAGATCTCTTAATCGTGGTATGCTGCAATAGCAAGCATGATCCGAATGGACTTAAACATCACCACTGGAGAAAAGGTTTCATCATAGTCAATACCATTAATTTGCTTGAAACTTTTAGCCACCAATCGACCCTTATAGGTATGCATATGTCCATCTATGTCAGTCTTTCTCTTAAAGACCCACTTACACCCAATGGGTTTAACCCCTTCAGGTGGATCAACCAAAGTTCATACTTGGTTGGTGTACATGGATTCCATCTCGGATCTCATGGCCTCAAACCATTTCTCAGAGTTTGGGCTTATCACAACTTCCTAAGAGGAGGTAGGCTCATTCTCAATGAGCATAACATCATCATGATCAGATAAGAGAAATGAGTATCTCTCAGGCTGACGACGTACCCTATTAGACTTGCGAAGAGGTAGGTCTACCTGAACAGGTGGTTATTCCACAACTCTTTGTGCAACAACCTCATCACCCACAACACTTTGTAGTTCCTGTTCATCCTCCATCAAGGCCTCAGTGCTATGGTCCTTATCTTAAATTTCTTCAAGATCGAACGTACTCCCACTAGTTTTTCTAGAAAAAAATCTGTTTCTAGAAAAACCCCAGTCTTTGCCACAAACACTTTGTATTGATTGGGAATGTAAAAGTAATATCCCTTCGTATCCTTGGGATATCCAACAAAATAGCACCTATCAGATTTGGGTCCCAGTTTGTCTGAGACTTGACGTCGAACGTAAACCTCACAACCCCAAATCCTCATGAAAGACATCTTGAGATTTCTCCCTGTCCATATTGTATATAATGTCTTTATCACAGCCTTGGATGGTACACAGTTAAGGGTGAAGGCTGTTGTTTCTAGAGCATATCCCCAAAAGGATATACGAAGATATGTGTGACTCATCATAGATCGTATCATATCTAATAGGGTACGATTCCTCCTTTCGGATACACCTTTCCACTGTGGTGTTCCAGGAGGAGTGAGTTGGGATAGAATCCCACACTCAGCTAGATAGTCATGAAACGCATGGCTAAGGTATTCACCACCTCAATCTGATCGAAGTATCTTAATACTCTTGCCAAGCTGGTTTTGTACTTCATTCTTGAATTCATTGAACTTTTCAAAGGATTCTGATTTATGTGTCATGAGATACACATAACCATATCTACTAAAGTCATCAGTAAATGTAATGAAATACCTGTAACTACCTCTAGCAGCAACATTGAAAGGGTCACATACATCACTATGTATAAGTCCTAATAAGTCTGTTGCTCTTTCGATGTGTCCACTAAAGGGAGTCTTGGTCATCTTGCCTAAAAGGCAAGACTCGCTTGTCTCATATGATTCAAAATCAAATGAGTCTAGCAACCCATCCTTATGGAGCTGAGATAAGCTACTCTCATTTATGTGACCTAAGTGACAATGCCAGAGACAGGTTTGGTTCAACTCATTTGACTTGAACCTCTTGGTACTTATGTTATAGATGGGGCTCTCTAAGTCTAGAAAGTAGAGTCCGTTCATTAGAGCTGCACTACAATAGAACATATCATTTAAATAAACTGAACAACATTTGTTCTTTATTATAAATGTAAATCCTTTCTTGTCCAAACAAGAAACCAAAATTATGTTCTTAGTTAAAGCAGGCACATAACAACATTCATCTAATTCTAGTACAAGCCAAGTGGGCAGAGATAGATCATAAGTTCCTTCAGCAACAGTGGCAACTCTTGCTCCATTGCCTACTCGTAGGTCCACCTTGCCCTTTGTCAATGCCCTGCTATTTCTCAGCGCCTGCACATTGGTAGAAATGTGAGATGCACATTCGGTATCTAATAACCATGATGAAGAAATAGATAGATTGACTTCTATAACATTTATACCTGAAGTAGAAGTCTCACTTCTCTTCTTAAGATCTTCCAAGTATGCTTTGTAGTTACGCTTCAAGTGTCCAGCTTCCTTGCAGTGGAAGCAAGACCCTTCCTTGGCCACCCCTCCATTGGGTTTCAGTTCTTTGCCTTTGCCCTTGGCTTGGGACTTTCCCTTACCTTTAGGCTTGCCCTTGCCTTTCTTCTTTTGCACCATCAAAATGGAGTCAGATTTTCCCTTATTAAGGTTGAGCTCAACAATTCTCAACATGATGAACATCTCAGGCAGTGGCTTATCAATTTCATTCATGTTGTAATTCATGACAAATTGATTGTAGATTTGTGGCAAAGACTGCAAGATCAAGTCAGTGGCTAGCTCTTGTCCAAGTGGGAATCCCAATCTTTGTAGGTTTTCTACATACCCAATCATCTTGAGTACATATTGACCTATGGGAGTCCCATCTTGCATTTTGGACCCAAACAATGCCTTAGAGACTTCATATCTCTCGTGCCTTGCTTGTCCTTGATATAGTTGACGAAGATGTTCAACCATTGTTGGATCGAAAGTGTCGCTAGAGGGGGGGGTGAATAGCGATACGGTGTCGTTAAAAAAAAAACTTTTGCAATAAGTAAAAAGCAAGTAGAGAGTGCACAGCGGAAATATAAAGTAGACAAGATATTTTTACGTGGTTCACAATCTTTCGATTGCTAATCCACGGCCCTAGTGATCCTTGATCACGTACGGAGGGCAATTCACTAAAACCACTCCTCCTCGTTGGAAGTAGGAGCAACGATCACAAAAAGAAATCAAGGCAAAGGGACACTCCCCCTTTCCTTGTTACGATTAAAGCACAAAGACAATTTAAAGAAGTAGAACTTAAATAAATATACCGACAACTCTTATAAGTAGAAGATGTAGCTTTCGTTGTCGGCGGCACTTCGTCGTAGCAAATGTGAGTAGTAGTAGCGGCGTTACGACGGCGTGTTGAGAGCTCTTGATTTCTTATCTTTTTTGCTTGGCGTGAACATGTCTATTTATGGATATTGATCTATGAATTTAGACATAGGTAGTGTCCAAGGTGAGGTTCTTATCCCCCAAGTCTTGCTCATCCACATCCTTTGCGCCAACTCAAGGATGAGGTGCTTCATCCAACCACCTTGTGCCACCTCAAGGAGGCCTTCACGCCAACTTGTTGGAGCCATCCAACTTGTGCCACATCATGGGAGCCAACCATCTTGTGCCAACTCTCCTCATTTTGGGCGTCCAAGCTTGATGGTGGTTTGCCAACCATCTTGTGCCAACTCACCTCATTTTGGGCGTCCAACTTGATGATGGTTTGGATGTCCACCTTGATGCCACATCACCTAATTTTGGGGGTCAAAGCTTGGTGATGGTTTGGATGTCCACCTTGATGCCACATCACCCTTTGTACCAAAACACGAGTCAAGTCCAAATTCACCCCCTTGAAATTCGAGCTCTTCTCGAGGCTGGAACTAGACCAGCAGTTGACTGTAGTAGACGACTGGTCAAAGGGTTTTGGACTGCAGTACAAGTTAGCTTAAAATATAAAGTACGATGGTTCTAACCAACTGATCTCGACCTAGACCTTCCATTGGAGGTATTGGGTCGGATCTACGCTTAACGTCCTTGCTTCGCTTTCACACGAGCTTACATTGTAGCCTCGCTTCCGGTCTTCACCCGAGTACCTCGGCTTCCTCCGAAATCCCTCTGGCGTTGCCCGACCACCTCGGTTCCCACCGGGTGTCGCAGACCTTCCGCTCAACTTTAGCATTTCTGCACACTTAATTGAGCTCGTAAGATAACAAATATACTCTTAACTATTGAGCCTTTTGCCATAATCAAAATACCGGTTCGACTTTGGTGCCCACTGCACCAACAATCTCCCCCTTTTTGATTCATGGCAAACCGACACAAAAGTTAAGGAAAAATTAAGCTAGCATAATGATTAAGCATGAATGAGCTAGCATAAAGATTAAATATGAATGAGCTAGCATAATGATTAAATATGAATGAGAAATATTATTGTTTCAAGTTCTCCCCTTTGAGGTAACCTCCCCCTTGACCGAAGGTGAGTTCTTGAAAAATAATTTTTACTCCCCCTTAATAGTTGCTTAAGTAATCGGAATTACTTAATATAAAAGGTAATAATTTTGTTTACTTTCTTCCCCTTTAATTTTGGTTAATTTTGGTTACTTTTGTGACTTTCTCCCCCTTTTGCCTTAACTCAAAAAGTTTGTAAATATATTTTAGGGTTTGTAAGTCCAAGCAAGTTCCCAATATATATATATATATATATATATATATATATATTTTTAAAAAAATAATAATAATAAGCTTGAAAATATGTTCATCTAAAATGTACAACTCCGGTTGGACTTGATTGATATAGAATGATCAATAAGTCTTGAAGGAGTTGATTAATTTTAAATAATTATACTCCATGGTTCATATCGATGCACTGAATCTACATCTGGAACCAGGAGTAAGGTCCTAACATCTCACGCCCGTCTACGTGGCTAAGTACACAAACACATTAGTCCTATGTGTTGTGAGATGTGTTGGCTCCTTAAATCTATAGGTATATGATTTCTAAGGTAAGACTTAGGCTAATTTCATAAAAAGAAGAAAAAATAGAGTACATATATAGAGAAATTTAAATCCTACTCTATTACGCACATACCTAACTTTCGTCTTAATAAACTAAATTCGGCTTCGGGTAGTGGTTTGGTGAAGATGTCCGCTAGGTTTGATTTGGACTCAACATACTCTAGTTGTATAGTTCCATTAGTTACATGTTCCCTAATGAAGTGGTGTTTAACTTCTATATGTTTTGTCCTAGAATGACATATTGGATTTTTAGTTAAGTTAATTGAACTGATGTTATCTATGTAGGTTTTAATGTTGTTAAAGATTAAGCTAAAGTCTTGGAGAGTGTGCTTCATCCACAGTGAGAGACACACTCACCCATCGCATAGCGTATTCGGCCGGTGGTAGATAAGGCAACGCAATCTTGCTTCCCTCTGCACCAACTCACTAGACTCGAGAGGATTTGACAACAACCACTCGTGCTCTTTCTATCGAGTTTACTACCGGCATAGTCGGAGTCGGAGTAGCCGATTAGATTAAACTCGGTAGATCTAGGGTACCAAATACCTACGTTTAGCGTGCCCTTTAGATATCTAAGGATACGCTTGACTAGGGTTAGGTGAGACTCCTTGGCACAGGTTTGTAACCTTGCGCACATACTTACCGCGAATAAAATGTCGGGTCGGCTCGCGGTTAAGTATAGGAGACTTCCTATTGCGCTCCTATAGTATTTTAGGTCAACGGGTTTTCCTTCTACATCTTCGTTTATATTAACATTAGTTGCTATAGGTGTATTAATTATTTTAGCATCTTGCATTCCAAATCGATTTATTAAGTCCTTAGTATATTTTTGTTGATGTAAATATATTCCATCTTTAGTTTGTTTAATTTGTAAACCTAAGAAGAAACTTAACTCTCCTACTAAATTCATTTCAAATTCACTTTCCATAAGTGAGATGAATTCGTTTAGCAGGATCGAGTTGGTAGTTCCAAAAATTATATCATCTACATAGATTTGGGCTATAAAGATTTCTTTTCCTACGGTTTTTACGAATAAGGTTGGGTCGACTAAACCTTGGTTGAATCCTTTGGACTTAAGATAGATCGAAAGCCTTTCGTACCAAGCTCTTGGGGCTTGTTTGAGTCCATATAGGGCTTTCTTAAGTCTAAGGACATGGTCAGGTTTATCTAGATTTTCGAATCCGGGAGGTTGGTAGCGTAAACTTCTTCCTTAATGTATCCATTCAAAAATGCTGGCTTGACATCCATTTGAAACAATTTAAAACCTCGATGTGCAAAGATATGCTAACAACATTCGGATGGACTCTAGTCTTGCTACGTGGGCGGAGGTCTCATCGTAATCTAAACCTTCGACTTGACTAAACCCTTTTGCGACTAACCTAGCTTTATTTCTAACTACTTCACCTTTATCATCAAGTTTATTTCGAAATACCCACCTTGTTCCAATAATTGATTTTTCTTTAGGTGGTGGTACTAATTCGGACTTCATTTCTAGTGAATTGAGCTAGCTCTTCTTGCATAGCAATAATCCTGGGATCAAGAAGTGCTTGTTCAATAGTTTTGGGTTCGATTTTGAAATTAACGAGATTTGACTAATATTTGGTATGAAGCTCTAGTTCGAACCCTAAATTTGGATCACCTATAACTTGATTGATAGGATGACTTGGGTTAGGGTCATCTATCACTTGGTCGATAGGATGACTTGGGTTAGGACGAGATTCAAGTTCAAGATCAGTCGGGTTTGCTATAAGTTGATTTGCTAGTTGGTTTTGTTAAGGATTGAATGGGTTCGTGTCCTTCGTCGAAAACTATATTAATGGTTTCTTCGACTCTAAGAGTGTCGTGATTGTATACCCTATAAGCTCTATCGGTGGTTGAGTATCCTAGAAAGGTTCGAGAGTGGTTTTGGATTTGAATTTCCTAGGTAATCCTTAGTGTTTAAGATATGTACCTTGCATCCAAATACCCTAAAGTATTTGATGTTCGGTATTTTATCGTGATAAATCTCGTACGAGGACTTTTGGTGCCTCTTTACCATAAGGATCCTATTTTGGACATAGCAAGCCGTACTAACTACGGCCTCGCCCAAAAATCTATCGGGTAGGTTATACTCGTTTAACATTGTCCTAGCGGCTTCTTGTAGGGTTCTATTTTTCCGCTCGACTAACCCATTTTGTTGTGGGTTCTAGGACATGAAAACTCATGGTGGTATCCGTTTAGGTTACGTAAATCATAAACCCGTGGTTTCAATTCACCACCATGATCGCTTCTAAGTCTTTTAATCTTAAGGTTCTTTTGATTTTCGATTAACCTACAAAGATTGATTAGTTGGTCTAGAGTATCATTTTTATGTTTGATAAACCTAACCCAAGTAAATCTAGAATAGTCGTCAATTATGACTAAGCAAAATTGACTACCATTGAGTGACTTAGCTCCATGTGAATCAAATAGATCCATGTGTAGGAGCTCAAGAACACTTTTGGTTCGTTCTTGATTAGTTAATTGATGTTGTGTCCTAGATTGTTTACCTTGTTGACAAGCATTACATATTTTATTATCCAAGTTGTTTAGTTTAGGCAAACCTATAGCAAGCCACTCTGACTCATCTTGTGGACGAGTCTTGGAAAAGTGCAGTGTCAGTCTTGATTGCCATAACCAAGATTCCTCTTCTGTGTCATAAGACACTTGGTTGAGGAGTTGGGTAAATTTATTGTGTAGATGTTGCTATTCCTAGTTCCTTTAAGTATTTATTTTAGATGTTGCATTTATCTTGATTACATTCATTTTCTAGAAATATGACCTTATAATTGTTATCACACAATTGGCTTACACTAAGTAAATTATATTGAAAGTTTTCTACTAATAAGACATTTTGAATTGTAAAGTTAGAGTTGAGCTCAATATCACTGATCCGATGATTTTGAGCTTGCCGTTATTTCAAGGCTACCGATCCTTGTCGCTTGAATCGTAACCGAAAATTTGAGTTGATCCCCGGTCATGTGTCGGGAGCAACCACTGTCCAACATCCATTGATCCTACATATAAGGTAGTTGGATCGGATATTGGAATTACTAAAGGGTTGTTTGTAAGTTTTTAAACCTAAATCATCTCACCAATATCTACATGATCAAAACATGTTATTCCTATGTGTTATTGTGAGATGACTTTCAATTTTACTTGATTAATTTTAATGAATTTAAATTAACCAACATTAGGTTAGATTCGGATTTAGTCTAAGCTCATCAAGTAATCTTTTCAAGAGATTAGCTTCCAGGTCGTGGCGAGGCACAGAGGCCTTCTTTGATCGGAACAACGACCACTTCCTTAGACAAAGCTAATTTCAAGAAATTGATAACTCGACTTACTTGAGACTACATCTTGGTCTAACTAGTTATTTTTGAAAAGAGGCTCCCCGAGGCTCAATCTTTTCGTAGGATTTTAGTTGATTATGAGTCCTATCTAACCATTCTAAAAATAAAGGAAAAACTAAGCATGCAATTTCTAAGACTTAACAAAAATACATTTTGTATTGGCTCCCCCTGGACCATTGAATCGAGTGGGTCTATTCACATAGTGAATTTGGTCCTTGGGAACCCAATACATGTTAGATCCTAAAGTTGAAATCAAAGTGATCTTAGGGACCCATGCTTGGACATTTTTCTTATGTTGGTTTACTATAGACATATATGACTTATTGGTTGTATTTGAGTTAAACCCGAGTCCGGCCTTGTTGTACACGGCCCTTTGTGATCCAAGTAAGAGGTCAAGTCCCTTGGATCCCAAAGTGAACCTTTCCAACGTGTTCCTAAGGTCTTCGACTTGTGTTTTCAAAAGCGAGTTCTCAACTTCAAGCTTTTCAACTTGAGTTGAGTCCTCCTCTTGAATACAAGTAGTCGAAGAGGTTAGGGAGACCTCATGTTTGAGGAGGTTAACCTCCTCAATTAGGGTCTCGACCTTGGACTCGGACTTAGCTAGTTTCTTATTTAAAAATTTAATTGCACCATACAAAGTATTAAGTAACGACCGACTTACCCTTAATGATTCTTTTGAACCGGATACGGATCCGTGGCTTGTCTTGAATGGAAGCTCATCATCGGATTCGGACTCGGACTCTTCTTCGGTTTCGGAGTCGTGCTCGGTCGGCTTGGCCATTAGAGCTTGGATATCGTCTTCTTCCTCCGACAACTCCTCCCAAGTAGCGTTTAGCGCTTTCTTGGTCTTTGATGCGTTATTCTTTAGCTTTGGGCACTCGGACTTGATGTGACAGAACCTGTTGCACTCATAGCATCTAAAATTAGAAGTATTTGAATTAGGTTTAGGCTTACCTTGAGTTGTTGGTCGTTTTCATCTCTTGATCATCTTCCGAACTAGATTGACTAGTTCGGATTCTATTTCGGAGTCTACTTCCGATTCGGACTCGTCTTCTTCCTTCGGGGGTGGCTTGCTTGCGGGCTTCTTCTTCTTGGAACCTGCAACTAACGCAATACTCTTCTCGGCCTGGACCACGTTAGTTTGCTCATGTAATTCAAGTTCCGAAAACAATTCGTCTAACCTAATTTTAGAAAGGTCCTTGGAGACCTTGTAGGCATCGACCATGGATGCCCACAAGGTGGTCCTAGGAAACGAGTTAAGAGAATACCTGATAAGGTCGCGATTCTCGACCTTTTGTCCAATGGCATGGAGTTGGTTGACGATGTCTTGGATACGAGCATGTAGTTGAGTTGCGGTCTCGTTTTCCTGCATTTTCAAGTTATACAATTTATTTAAAAGTAAATCTCTTTTACATACCTTCGTGTCGTCGGTGCCTTCATGTAGTTCCACTAGCTTGGTCCATAAGTCCTTTGCACTAATGAAGGGGCCGACGCGGTTGAGCTCTTCCTTGGACAACCCACATTGCAAGATTTGAGTTGCCTTGGCATCGGCTTCTACTTGTTTTTTTATGGAATTTGACCATTGATCGTAACCCAAAGATTCACCATCTTCATTAATAGGAAGTGTGAAACCGGTTTGGATTACGATCCACATCTCGATTTGGGTTTTAAGAAAGCATTCCATCCGACCCTTCCAATAACGAAAGTCATTACCGTTGTAAAACGGGTCAGTGATGCTAAACCCTTCGAGATGGGCCATTTAAAACAAGAAGAAGAACGACGAAAAGAATCTTGCAAAACACACACGAAAGAATATTCCAAGACTTTCGTCTTGGATTAGTAGTGGGAAGTAAAGAAAAAAATATATAAAATGTAACTTGCAAAAGAAATAAACAATCAAATGCGAATGTCGTTGAAGTTCGGAGGACAACCTTACTCGGGATCTAACCCGAAGGACAACCTTATCCAGGATCCTAAAGCCTCTAATGCAATTCTATATGTAGGAGAAGATAAGCAAGTGAAATAATTATACGAAAACAGAAATAAATAAATAAAAATCTGTGAAAAAAGAAAAACAAAGCTAGATTGGTGGTTTCACGAATCTTAGCGCCCGACTCGATACCAATTGTTGGATCGAAAGTGTCGCTAGAGGGGGTGAATAAGCGATACGATGTCGTTAAAAAAACTTTTGCAATAAGTAAAAAGCAAGTAGAGAGTGCACAGCGGAAATATAAAGTAGACAAGATATTTTTACGTGGTTCACAATCTTTCGATTGCTAATCCACGGCCCTAGTGATCCTTGATCACGTACGGAGGGCAATTCACTAAAACCACTCCTCCTCGTTGGAAGTAGGAGCAACGATCCCAAAAAGAAATCAAGGCAAAGGGACACTCCCCCTTTCCTTGTTACGATTAAAGCACAAAGACAATTTAAAGAAGTAGAACTTAAATAAATATACCGACAACTCTTATAAGTAGAAGATGTAGCTTTCGTTGTCGGCGGCACTTCGTCGTAGCAAATGTGAGTAGTAGTAGCGGCGTTTCGACGGCGTGTTGAGAGCTCTTGATTTCTTATCTTTTTGCTTGGCGTGAACATGTCTATTTATGGATATTGATCTATGAATTTAGACATAGGTAGTGTCCAAGGTGAGGTTCTTATCCACCAAGTCTTGCTCATCCACATCCTTTGCGCCAACTCAAGGATGAGGTGCTTCATCCAACCACCTTGTGCCACCTCAAGGAGGCCTTCACGCCAACTTGTTGGAGCCATCCAACTTGTGCCACATCATGGGAGCCAACCATCTTGTGCCAACTCTCCTCATTTTGGGCGTCCAAGCTTGATGGTGGTTTGCCAACCATCTTGTGCCAACTCACCTCATTTTGGGCGTCCAACTTGATGATGGTTTGGATGTCCACCTTGATGCCACATCACCTAATTTTGGGGGTCCAAGCTTGGTGATGGTTTGGATGTCCACCTTGATGCCACATCACCCTTTGTACCAAAACACGAGTCAAGTCCAAATTCACCCCCTTGAAATTCGAGCTCTTCTCGAGGCTGGAACTAGACCAGCAGTTGACTATAGTAGATGACTGGTCAAAGGGTTTTGGACTGCAGTACAAGTTAGCTTAAAATATAAAGTACGATGGTTCTAACCAACTGATCTCGACCTAGACCTTCCATTGGAGGTATTGGGTCGGATCTACGTTTAACGTCCTTGCTTCGCTTTCACACGAGCTTACCTTGTAGCCTCGCTTCCGGTCTTCACCCGAGTACCTCGGCTTCCTCCGAAATCCCTCTGGCGTTGCCCGACCACCTCGGTTCCCACCGGGTGTCGCAGACCTTCCGCTCAACTTTAGCATTTCTGCACACTTAATTGAGCTCGTAAGATAACAAATATACTCTTAACTATTGAGCCTTTTGCCATAATCAAAATACCGGTTCGACTTTGGTGCCCACTGCACCAACAATCATATCATAAGCATTCATTAACTCATGTTGCTTCTGAAGCTCAGAGTTCATGGTCATAAGCATTAGACATGACACATCTAATGCATCATCTTGATGGTTTTTGTAAGCATCTTTGTCAGCTTGCGAGGCAGTGGCACGAGGTGTCTCCGGAATGGGCTGCTCCATGATGTACATCTTCCTTTCTTGGGTGAGAATGATTCTCAGGTTCCTGTACTAGTCCATGAAATTTGATCCATTGAGCTTGTCCTTCTCAAGGACAGAACGCAGAGAGAGAGTGTTCGTGTTTGTCGACATAGTAATCTACAACATACAATGCAAAGAATTAATATCATATTCCTTTTATCATTTAATTAAGCCTTTAATCAAATGATGCTCCCATTGAATTATAGGAATTTTGAAGAATCGAGTTATGCATGTGGTCAAACCGCATTACTAGATTCATACAAACTAGCTATAATTTTTGCGTGATAAGATCCACATCATACTAAGCCTTGAGTTAGCTTTGGCTAAATCGCCCAAGACTTAGTATGATCGGTGGGTAACACATTACCGATTACATCTCTATGCAACTCTTGTTTATTGGATCAAGACCCACATTTACAAAAGACCTTGAGTTAGCTATGGCTAAATCGCCCAAGATTTAGTGTATATGTGATCTTATTCTATCTTTCCAACGGTTGGAATATGCCTATAGTTCTACTCGATCCAATTGAGTTAACTAGTTTTACTCAATCTAATTGAGCATACTCTAACCCAAGCCGTGATAGGTGAGACCAAGATTGTCCCTCCACACCCTACCAAGATAATATGCGTTGCTCTGCTTTGGCAGATTCAACAACTACAAATGATCGAGGTAGTGATGGGTATCAAGGACTTGGTAGGCATTTTCGAGTTGATTCAATTAAGATCTAATCTAATCGTAATGTGTATCATATACGCATTAAGCCCTTTATTATCCTATACTAGCATGCTTCACAAACATACAAGCATTATTCTAGCATGCAACATATACATACAAGAAAAATATCCTAGCATGCAACATATATATACAAGCATTATTCTAATAGCATGCATCACATACATACAAGCATAACAAATATATATATATATATATATATATATATATATATATATATATATATATATATTAATTGTGATTAGGTCATGGCCCTACTACGATCTTCTCAAGCCAATGAGAAGATCAGACGGTCAACCTAGGGTTAGCGGCTTCTCCAAGTGCCTCCTTTGACCGTCATGTGTCGTCGACACCCTTCTCGTAACTCCGTCTAGAAGTGGACCTTCCATCGCTCCATTTTGTACATTACAAACATGAAACTCAAGTTACATTTGAGTCTAAAACTATTTACAAATAGAATTTTAAAAAGAAGAGGCATGACGCGCAGGTCGCATACCATATACAACAAGCACAATTACAAAAACGACATACAGGCCGCATTATGAATTACAACACATTAACATCCAATCACATTGGGGTTCTTGGGCCATGACCATCACAGAATAATATATAATTATAAATTATCTATTTTAAAGAAATTTTTTATAATTTATCCTTTTTTTTTTAAATTTTATGCGTCACCTCTCTATAACGGTCCCGCTAAGCGGTTTCCGGGCGCGATAGTGGGACAAGGCCCCTTTTGGGGATAGGGGCAGTGCCCCTACTCGCAAAAATAAACTTTGCGAGTGTCCCTACTTGATCTTACAGCGATTTAAGTCACTGCCCCAAAAACCTAAAGCAAGAACTCGCTGTTTCGGAGAGTTTTTCTCGGTGGTTGAAGCCTACAAGTGTCCCAACACTCGTTGCTTCGACTCTTTGAGAAAAATACCCAAAAATTCTATAAAAATAGGAAATTTACAGAAACATAAAAATCTGTAATTTTTATATCTAATACAAAAACAATAAATATGAAACACGTACATGCTTTGCACGTGGTGCTGATACCACTGTTGGACTTTCTGAGCCACAAAAACCGCATTTTGCGTTGTGGAAAACTCGGAAGCCCGACCACGGATCCATGCAAAGGTATAAAAAAAAACATGTATGTGTTTATAGAAATCTAGATCTACCATAGATCTAAATGGTGAGAGCATTACCCTCGTAGCGACGCCCTTCGCTTATCCCGCTTGTCCAAACACTTTGCCGGATCTCGAAGAGTGTCAAGTGCACACTCCTCTATAAGTATCCACACGAACAAATGGTGGAGAAGAAACCTTAGAGTGTGCTAGCACCCTTGAGAGTTTTGGCCAAAGAGGATGAGGGAGAGAGAGCTTGAGAGGAAGTCCCAAGGAAGAAGAAGATGGAGTTACCAAAAAATGAATTCACCCATGAATCACCATCAAGTGACCGGCCACTTTGTTTTGGGGGGTTAGATGCATTCATGTAACTCCAAGAGCCAATGTCTCTTGTGTTAGGTTTCCGGCACCGCGGCGAGTGTGTATTCGAACATGTTTTGTAAACATGTGCGCAGTAGAATAAATAAAAGGCAATAAATCTAATTTATTACAACACACACACCACACCCATGCATAGTACAACATGTGTAGACATAATCGCAGTTTCAAAATTTGCAATAAAAGGAAATTTATTCTTTGTATACCTGACGTATCACGTGTAGCGGGAAATGCATCAACCGGAGCGATCCTCGCTAGAATCTTCTCTATCCATATCCATGCCGAGTATCTTCGGGATGACTTCACAAAGTCATGAGCCTCGTCTTCGTACAAGTTACTAGCCATGTGTTGAAGATGATGTGATCGAGAGAAGATCACAATCCGAATCAAAATACGGATCTAAAATGAGTCCTCAAAACTCGCTTCTCCGGAGAGGTATTCGTCAACTGTTTGACGAATCCTTCGTCCTCCACCTATGAGGATTACCGGAGATCGAATCTCCGGCAAAGTAGCCGCTGTCGGAGATCCAAACGTCATCCAAACGACACTCCGAGTCAAAGAAAGCAAGCTGTCCAGAAAACTGGACAGCTTGGTGGAGGAGTTTGTGCCAGCCAAAGAGAAGAGGGCCAGCAAGTCCTTGGTCACCGGAGGCAAAGAGGATCATAGGAGGGTCGCCGGAGTATAGCCGACTGGAGCTTGGATGCCAGCAACAAGCTTGGACGGCGGCACATGGGTGGGCGGCGGCGAGGGTTGGTCGCCGACCACAAGAGGAGAGGGAGAGGGTGGGCGACAACTATGGGTTGCTTGGATTAGATTTTCACAAAACCCTTAAGCCAAATTTTATAGAGAACAAATTCTCCTAATGGTTATCAGATCATAACCAAAATCCCATTAACCCGCTCCATTAATTTAAGTTAAAATAAACCAAATCGATTTGGTCTATTTTAAGTTAAAATGAGCCGAACCAACTTTGGTTCATTCGTTTAAAACAAACCAAACCCCTTTGGTTTATTCTCCACCATTAGATTAGAACCAAACCAATTTGGTTCATCCATCATGTCTTCATAAGACACGGCCCATCCACGCTTCCATTGCGACTGAAACAATTTAATGCTCGCTACTTGTTTGGTCCAACCAAACCTAGTTTCTCTCGGTCTGAGAATCTCATTCTCAAGATTGTTTTAAATCCTTCGGATTCCGCTCGTTGTGCGTGCGACCAAATAAGTTCTCGGTTTATGTTGGCCATCTATAATTAACCATTAATTATAGAACGATCATGAGTGGAATCTAGTAGTACATCATGATCCCCAATTAACCGAAAAGATCAACGGTTGATCCAGAACTATTTCTTAAATCTTTCAGCAGCTACAATGTATCCTGCCCCATTCCCTTCACTCATATTATACCCACTTGGTTCAGGACATGGTCTATAGTGTCAGTCCCCACTTGGTTGACTACGTCACACCTAGCACAAGTATCATTTCCTCATCCTACGGATTCTAGTTACTGCACATGTATCCAAGAGTACCTTACGCTAAACATGTAATGCTTTGCCCAAAGACTTTAGTAACAATCCGACGAGAGGCCATGAGTATACATCTCCTCGCAAGGAGTAGTGAATCCTTTATAGGCTATTCAAACACCTTTGATCACTTCGACTTATGCCCAATCATCCCGGGTCCACATCTCCTCAGAGATGCTTGCTTAAGATGTCAAAGCATAGGTCTTAATAATCAAGATAACTTAAATACCGCAAGTCAAAGGAACATCGCACTTAAGCTGCAGTAAGAACTTCATTGACATATCTATATATGCAGAGAACCATATGAAGTCTTACGGCTGGTCACTCCAATAAACTAGTTACCATAACTAGCATCCACAATTAACTCCGAACATCACAATGTCTCCATCCAGTGAGAATCAACTGCTTGGATACACCAAGGAGTATACCTCGTGCTAGTCTCGATAGATTTGATGGTGTCGTAATCCATCAATTCATCGACTAGGGATAATTTTGATATATCACAATTACACATGTAGAGATACTCACTACTTATGATCCAATCACAAATTCTCTCATGCTATGAATCGTATTCAGCAATTGAGCTTAAGATCTAATCAAATACATGAGAACATGTATTCTCAAATAGTGAATCTTTATTTATCATAAAAATGGTTCAAACATAAGGCGATTGCCTTAGGACATCTCTCATATATTACTAACAAACTCCCACTTGGCCTAATGCTAATCGCTACGGTATCCAATACCATAGCCTCTAACATGACTCTCAAACTTACTTTGAGGTAATGCCTTAGTTAAAGGATTCACTAAGTTCCTTTCAGTGGGGATTTTCTCAATTTGTATTTCCTTCCTGCTAATGATCTCTCTGATCAGATGATAGCGGCGAAGCACATGTTTGGATCGTTGATGAGACCTTGGCTCTTTCGCCTGTGTAATTGCTCCATTGTTGTAGCAGTAGACCAGTATTGCTTCAACAATGGTTGGAACCACACCAAGTTCATAAATGAACTTCTTGATCCAAACCGCTTCCTTTTCTGCTTCCGAAGATGCAATGTTTTCTGCCTCAGTGGTAGAATCCGCTACAGTGTCTTGTTTGGAACTTTTCCAACTCATTGTGCCCCAATTCAAGGTGAACACATATCCAGACTGAGACTTGGAATCATCCTTGTCTGTCTGGAAGCTGACATCTGTATACCCGCGTATCACCATCTCCCCTTCTCCATATATTAGGAACACATCCTTAGTTCTTCTCAAGTACTTAAGGATTGTCTTAACAGCTGCCCAATGATCCATTCCTAGATCAGACTAGTATCTACTCGTGACACTCAGAGCATACGAAACATCGGGCCTCATACATAACATAGCATACATGATAGATCCTATTGCGGATGCATAGGGAATCTTACTCATGCAAATTCTCTCGTCTTCTGTGCATGGACACATAGACTTCGAAAGGTGTATCCCATGTCTGACGGGTAGGAAACCTTTCTTGGATTCCGACATGCTAAACCTCTTTAACACTCGGTCTATATATGTAGACTGCGAAAGACCAAGCAACCGTTTCGATCTGTCTCTATAGATCTTAATCCCGAGGATGTAGGTTGCTTCTCCCAGGTCTTTCATGAAGAATGTCTTGGAAAACCAAATCTTAACTGACTGTAAGACTGAAACATCGTTTCCTATAAGTAATATGTCATCGACATACAATACTAGGAACAACACTGCACTCCCACTAACCTTCTTGTACACACAGGGTTCGTCTGGATTTTGTGAGAAATCAAACTTTTTGATTGTCGCATCAAAACGTATATTCCATCTCCTGGATGCTTGGTTCAATCCATATATGGACTGTCGCAATTTGCATACCTTGGTTTTATCAACCAATATGAAACCCTCAGGTTGTATCATATACACGTCCTCGAGCAGGTTTCCATTAAGGAAAGTCATTTTCACATCCATTTGCCATATCTCATAATAATAATGAGCTGCTATGGCTAGGAGCATCCGAATGGATTTAAGCATAGCTACAGGCGAATAGGTCTCGTCATAATCAACACCTTGCTTTTGACGATATCTTTTCGCCACCAATCTAGCCTTATAGGTAATCACATTACCATCCATGTCAGTTTTCTTCTTGAAAAACCACTTGCACCCTATAGACTTTATGCCTTCAGGTGGGTCAACCAAGTTCCAAACTTGGTTTTCATACATGGAATCCATTTTCGACTTCATGGCTTCAAGCCACTTATCCCATTCTGAATTTGTCAGAACTTCTTCATCAATGAGTAACACGTCATTCGGTTCACTTACAAGAAATCCATATCTCTCAGGAATATTGCATGTTCTACCAGATCTACGAAGATGTGGTGTTTCAATAGGTCCAGCCGATTGCTCATCACTATGAGTTATCGGCTGTTGTGCTTCACTAGGTATCTCATCAATGTCTATTTGAGTCTCTCGAGCCTCCTCAAGCTCGACGACACTCCCACTGTTTTCTTGCAAGAGAAACTCTTTCTCTAGAAACACAGCATGTCTTGAAACAAACACCGTTTCTTCCACAGGATGATAGAATTGGTAACCCCTTGTTTCCTTAGGGTATCCAATAAATAGACATTTATCAGACTTAGCATCCAATTTGTTTGATACAGTCTACTTCACATAAGTAGGACAACCCCATATCTTCAAGTAAGATACATGAGATTTCTTATTATTCCATATCTCATATGGAGTAGTAGAGACTACCTTGGTTGGCATTCTGTTTAACATGTAAGCAGCTGTCTGAAGTGCATAGCCCCAAAAGGACTTGGGAAGATTCGCATGATTCATCATTGACCTGACCATGTCCAACAAGGTCCGGTTCCACCTCTCAGATACACCATTATGTTGTGGTGTAAATGGCAGAGTCCATTGAGACAATATACCATTGTCTCTTAGATAATCAAGAAACTCTTGACTTAAGTATTCACCACCTTGATCCGATCGAAGTATTTTAATACTCTTGTCATGTTGTTTCTCTACTTCATTTCTGAATTCTTTGAACCTTTCAAAGGCCTCAGACTTGTGTTTCATCAAGAAGACATACCCAAACTGTGAGTGATCATCGGTGAAGGTAATGAAGTAGCTATAGCCTCCTAAAGCTTGAGTTAACATAGGTCCACATACATCAGTATGTATTAGACCTAGCAACTCTCCCACTCGTTCACCTTTTCCTGTAAAATGTAACTTAGTCATCTTGCCTTTTAAGCATGATTCACATGTATCGTATGAATCCAATTCAAACGATTCCAGAATTCCACATCGGTGTAATTCGGACATGCGTTTCTTTCTTGTATGGCCAAGACGACAATGCCACATGTAGGAGTCTAATTGATTATCCTTTCGAGCACGCTTGTTGCTTGCTTCGATATTGAAAATGTCACTGGATATGTCTAACGTATAAATACCATTGCTCAAAGTTCCAGTTCCATAAAGTACGTCATTCAAAGTTATATAACAACAATTGTTACTAAATGTCAAATGGTAACCATTTCTATTTAAGCAGGAAATAGAAACAATGTTCTTTATTAGAGAAGGAACACAATAGCAATTGTCCAGTTCCAAGACTAGTCCACTAGGGAGCTTCAGCAAATAAGTTCCGATGGCGACCGCAGCAACCTTTGCTCCATTGCCAACTCACAAGTTTGACTCCCCTCTGACGAGTCTTCTTCTGTTCCTTAGCCCCTGTATGTCATTACATATATGTGAGTCACACCCAGTATCCAATACCCAAGTGTCTAAGGAAATAGAATGACAATCAATAACGAAGATACCTGAAGAGGATGGGGCATCGGATGCCTTCTTCTTCTTCACGGACTCAAGATAAATCTTGCAGTTTCTTCACCAGTGACCTTCTTTGCCACAATGATGGCAAGTGCCCTTTTGTGCTGGTTCTGCCTTCTTAGCCTTCTTGTTCTACCCTTTCTTCTGTTCCTTTGCCTTCCTCTTAGAACCTTTCTTTGAGAAATCAACTAACATAACTGCCTTCTCCTCATGCTTCATAGAAGGCTCCACAGTCTTCAGCATATTGAGGAGCTCAGGAATAGTGAATTCTAATTTGTTCATCCGATAGTTCATCACAAATTATGAGAAACTCTTGGGCAAACAATGCAGAATTAAGTCAATACTTAATTCATGATCCATCACAAACCCGAGGGTGGCCAGCTGCTCGATGTACCCATTCATCTTTAGCACAAAATGCACTACAGACGAACCTTCTTGCATCTTAGAGGTGAAGAAGAGTCTGGAGACTTCGAACCTTTCGGATCTCACTTGCTCATCAAACAACTCATGAAGATGGAAGACTATGGTATTAGCATTCATATGCTAATGCTGCTTTTGCAGCTCAGGTTCCATCGCATCTAGCATGATGCAACTCGCCAGTTCAGAATCTGCCACATGTTTCTCATAGGATAACATTTGGTCTGGAGTTGCATCGTCCCTAGGACGGTTGGGAAGAGGCTCATCAAGGACATATGCTAGCTTTTCCACCTTGAGAAAAATTCTCAAGTTTCTAAGCCAGTCTAGGAAGTTAGGCCTAGTCAATTTTTTTGAATCCAAAATAGTGCGCAAATTCATAATCAATCGATTAACCTAGAAATACAAAACGAGCATATATGAGAAAATAATTTTAAAATTCATCAATATCATTCATAAATTCCATTCATTTTTCGAATTTCAAAAACCCCCAAATCACTTCGGGAGATCGTAGGTCCATCTCCGAATGAGCTGATATCCAACATAGATATGAACAACCTTGGAGAGAGTCCAACAAGTCATTCATAACTACGATGGAAGGTATCAAATATAACTATTGCATATCACGTATATGCAACTATCACAATGTGCTATCAACTAATTGAATGTTCACACATACATCAGGTTGTTAACACATTAATAAGTATGCATCATATGCATAGCACCCTACTTCACCTCCCTTCACATCGACCTTGGAGAGAGTCCAACATGCCGATGCTCCAGGTTAAAGCCAACCCATTAATCGAGAAATAGTTTTAATATGGTTAGAGCGCATTCAATAAATTAGCCCAGTTTGGAGAGAGTCCAACAACCAAAGCTAACGATTGACCTCTGACTGTTACCATATTAGTATTAAATTATTCCATGGTTTGAACATGTTCGGGTTTGAGCCGGGCTTGGAGAGTGTCAAACAACCCAAACAAGAAACGGAACTCTGGTTCTAACCATATTAATGGAAGGTAGAGGCTTTAATATTGAGTAAGGGTTTTTTTATGTCTCATCATCTTTGCATGCAAATAACTATTATCTACATGGCATGGCATACATCTACATGTCATGACATGCATAGCATAATGATATGCATCTAATGCAATTACATGGCATACAATTATGACATGTACAAAATTTTCTTATATGTCATAACTATTTATGAAAATAAAATATATTTGAGATTTGATTCTCCAAATTAGATCATGATTAAATTAGGAAAAAAATTTCCAAATCTAATCACATATTTTTTTTGTGGAAAGTGTTGATTAAGGAAAGTCAATTTAGGAAACAAATTTCCTAAATCATCAATGCTTCCATTGCGACAGAAACATTTTAATACTCGCTACTTGTTTGGTCCAACCAAACCTAGTTTCTCTCCATCTGAGAATCTCATTCTCAAGCTCGTTTTAAATCCTTCGGATTACACACGTTGTGCGTGTGACCAAATAGGTTCTCGGTTTATGTTGGCCATCTATAATTAACCATTAATTATAGAATGATCATGAGTGGTATCTAGTAGTACATCATGATCCCCAATTAATCGAAAAGACCAACGGTTGATCCAGAACTATTTCTGAAACCCTTCAGCAGCTACAATGAATCATGCCCCATTCCCTTCACTCATCTTATACCCACTTGGTTCAGGACATGGTCTATAGTGTCAGTCCCCACTAGGTTGACTACATCACACCTAGCACAAGTATCATTTCCTCGTCCTACGATTCTAGTTACTGCACATGTATCCAAGAGTACCTTATGCTAAACATGTAATGCTTTGGCCAAAGACTTTAGTAACAATCCGACGAGAGGCCATGGGTATACATCTCCTCGCAAGGAGTGGTGAATCCTTTATAGGCTATTTAAACACCTTCGATCACTTCCACTTATGCCCAATAATCCCGGGTCTACATCTCCTCATAGATGCTTGCTTAAGATGTCAAAGCATAGGTCTTCATGATCAAGATGACTTAAATACCGCAAGTCAAAGGAACATCACACTTAAGCTGTAGTAAGAACTTCATTAACATAACTATATATGCAGAGAACCATATGAAGTCTTACGACTGGTCACTCCAATGAACTAGTTACTATAACTAGCATCCACGATTAACTCTGAACATCACAATGTCTCCAGCCAGTGAGAATCAACTACTTGGATACACCAAGGAGTATACCTCGTGCTAGTCTCGACAAATTTGATGGTCTCCTAATCCATCAATTCATCGACTAGGGATAATTTTGATACATCACAATTACACATGTAGAGATACTCACTAGTTGTGATCCAATCACAAATTCTCTCATGCTGTGACTCGTATCGTGGACATTCAGTAAATGAGTTTAAAATCTAATCAAATACATGAGAACATGTATACTCAAATAGTTAATTTTTATTTATCATATAAATGGTACAAACATAAGGCGATTGCCTTAGGACAACTCTCATATATTACTAACATCTTTGTCTCCCTCATGAGCTGGCACCACATGAAAAGTTTATGATGATGTGGAACATCATCATTAACCGGCCCCCATGCCAAGTCACCATGACATGGCAATTGGTCAAGTCAAAATTGACCATTCATCTTCCATCTCAAGTTAAGTCAAACTTGACCTCTTATCTCCCATGGTTGATCAAATCTAACCACTTGATTCAAGTCAATTTGATTTAATGAATCTCTATTCATTAATTTAAATTGACTCAATGAATCAAATCTAAATTAGACTCATTCAACACTTGAATCAAATTGAATCTAACTCAATTAGTATAATTTGGATTACTCTTAATCCAATTTGGTTCATCCGATGAACCTAATCCTCATGGTTCAACATATGAACCTAATCTCTATCTAATTGCCCTTTGTGTTTGACCCTATATGTTCTTGTAACATTGGCAATGCTCCTAAACTGATTTAGGAACATAAGCAATGAGCGGTATCTAGCAACATATCATTGCTACCCAAGTTACAAGAATGTTGAGATCCAACATCACCTTTGTGACTACTAATTGTGACTCACACAATATGTGACAATGTCCCTCTATCTTTGACATCTAGATTGATCAATCGAGGCATAGACTGTGTCATCCTCAGTACAATCCATATCTTGAATTCCAAGTAGACTCACTCTAATCAAATGAGCTCAATATCTCATATTGACTCATTTGGGCATGGCCTTGCACTTCGTGGTCTCACTCTATCAAGAATAACGATGTCACTCCCGTCATATAGGAGGGATAGATCCCATCTACATCACTCACATCCCTCCGCATAATTTGTTACATATCCAGTAATCGCCTTTATAGTCCACCCATTTACTGGTGACGTTTGACGAAGCCAAAGTATGCAACTCCTTATGTAGGGAACCATGGTGACTTCAGGTCTAAGGACTAATAGTGATACTAATAGCCACATGAGAAAGTATATGACACTCATATAACGATCCATGATACTTTCTCATGGAGGGTCATTCAATATACATTCTCCAATGCATACCCATGTGTCAACTTGATATCTCATATCCATGGCTTGTGAGATCAAGTCATCATGTTGACCTACTTGCTAGTCTCTACGCATTAACATTGTCCCTGAATGTTAATACTTGACTAGGAATGATTTAGAGTAGTGTTCTCTATATCATCTCATTATCAATTCAACCAATCGATTGATATAGATAAGAACCTACTACTTAAGGACGTTATTATACTTTGTTATTTGGCACCAATACAAGTAAATATAATAACCATGCCTTTATAAATAGGAATATGATACAATAAAGTCCATACAACAATCATCACATGATTGGCTCTAGGGCTTTCACTAACACTTCAAAGCCTAGAAGGGTCATTAGGAAGGTACTAAGTGAGGAATCCATAGTGAGTACCTAAGAAACCCAAGGAGCTCAAATAGGTTTTGGGTTGCTAGGAGCGTGATTCCCTCACGCTAGATGGGTTAGGTTGTGTCAACCTTGAATGGATGGGGAGTTAACCTTACCATAGAAAAGTTGGCACTTTAGGGAATTTTTAAATTAATGTGATACTTTGAAAATGAGGTTAGAATTTTTATTTTAAAGATTGTAGGTTGTGCCAATAGAATTTGATAAGTATGGATAATTGATCAAGATTGATACAATTAGGTTTAGAGGTTATGGTGTGCCATTTTGGATTTTTAGCACACTTGGGAGAATTGTGTTTAAATCAAAATTATTTTAATTTTAGAAAATGGCAATTTGGGCCAAACACTTAGGTATTATATACCTTTGTATTTCATACACTTGTCATCCTTCTTATGCCATATCATATCTTTGCATGAAAGGTGTGTTTGTGATGTATCGCATCTCACAAGAATATAAGGCTTACCTTGATTGTGTATTTCAACATCTTGAAAGGATGAGATTCTAGGAATAAAATCATTAGCTATTAATGCTTGTGAAAATAGAATAAAAATGTCAAAACACATTAACAAATACATAAATACAAACATAATACTGATATAATCAGTACACATGCAAGAAACACACCAAATTCAACAAAATTAGTTGAACAAATCAAATTCTCAAAAATTTCAGTCAAATAATAAGATATCAGTGGACTGCTTCTGTAGAGGAGTCGACTGAAGTTACTGTATCACTGCACAGAGAGTTTAGAAGTCAACTGCTAGTGTTGTAATCCGACCACAGAACCCTGAGTAGTCGACTGCTTTGCGACAGCAATCGACTGATGGTCACGATTTTATAACTCCGAACCGCTAGGGCTCGACTTCTTCACACGAACTCTTTCTTCCGACGACTTCTTCTTCTTCCTCGTTCAAGTTTTCATTGGCGATTTTGGTCTTCGATAAACTCTAAATCTCCAATCCTAAGATTTTTTCACTACTCCTCTTTATCAAGCTAATGTAAGCCCATTCCTCTTCCTATTTTCATCGATCCTGGGCAAACTAGGTTTCTTCGCTCAAGAGATCACTTCCGACCATTCTTCTCCGACATTCGCCTTCTCCAGCTGTCTTCTATGACTTCACATCCAAATGGTACCTAAGTAACGCTTCTAACTTAAACTCTAATTATTATTTTCATGTAATACCATGATCTAATCAAATTTTTTGTTCATTCATTGCATTGCATTGCATACATTTAGACAAAAGCATAGGGTAGAGGCCAGTGACGGATCCCAGGCTTCGTCTCAAAAGTATCAACCTATCATTGTGTGTGTTAGTGAAAGCCCTAGAGCCAATCATGTGATGATTGTTGTATGGACTTCATTGTATCATATTCCTATTTATAAAAGCATGGTTATTATATTTACTTGTATTGGTGCCAAATAACTAAATATAATAATGTCTTTGAGTAGTAGGTTCTTATCTATATCAATTGATTGGTTGAATCGATAATGAGATAATATAGAGAACACTACTCTTAATCATTCCTATTCGAGTATTAACATTCAGGGACAATGTTAATGCGTAGAGACTAGCATGTAGGTCAACATGATGACTTGATCTCACAAGTCATGGATATGAGATATCAAGTTGACACATGGGTATGCATTGAAGAATGTATACTGAATGACCCGCCATGAGAAAGTATCATGAATCGTTATATGAGTGTCATATACTTTCTCATGTGGCTATTAGTATGACTATTAGTCCTTAGACATGAAGTCACCATGATTCCCTACATAAGGAGTTGCATACTTTGGCTTCGTCAAACGTCACCCGTAAATGGGTGGACTATAAAGGCGATTACTGGGTATGCAACAAATTATGCGGAGGGATGTGAGTGATGTAGATGACATCTATCCCTCCTTTATGACGGGAGTGACATCGATATTCTTGATAGAGTGAGACCACGAAGTGCATGTCCATGCCCAAATGAATCAATATGAGATATTGAGCTCATTTGATTAGAGTGAGTCTACTTGGAGTTCAAGATTTAGATTGTACCGAGGATGACACGGTCTATCCCTCGATTGGTCAATCTAGATGTCAAGGATAGAGGGACTGTTAGTTAAAGCCCTAGAACCAATCATGTGATGGTTGAATAGGGAACATTTTGTATCATATTCTATAAAGGCAAAGGATTGGTTATTATATTTACATCTTGCTTGTGCCAGCTAATTTAAATATAATAATGCCCTAGAAAAGTAGGTTCTTATCTACAGCACATCAATTGGCAGAATTGATTATGAGAGGCTGTAGAGAACACTTTCCTAAATGTTCCTAGTCGAGTATTAATATGCAAGGGCAATATTAATACATAAAGACTAGCATGTAGGTCAATTGATGACTTGATCTCACAAGTCATGGATATATGATATCAAGTTGACACATGGGTATATATTGGAGAATATATACTGAACTGACCCGCCATGAGAAAGTTTCATGGATCGTTATATGAGTGTCATAAACTTTCTCATGTGACTATTGGTATGAATAGTCCTAGACTCAAGTCACTATGGTTCCCTACATAAGGAGTTATGTACTTTGGTATCACAAACGCCACCCGAATAGTGGTGGACCATAAAGGCGACATCGGGTATGTAACAAATTATGCGAGGGATGTGAGTGATGTAGATGGGATCTATCCTTCCATATGACGAGTGATATCGTGGCCCTTTGATTGAGTAGAACTACTAAAACGCATATGCTCGAATGAGTCAATATGAGATATTGAGCTCATTTGTTTGAGTTAGTTTACTCAGGATCAAGAAACACATAGATTGATCGAGGATGACACGGCCTATGCCTCATTGATCAACTGATATCAAGGATAGAAGGACACGGCCATATATTATAGTAGTCACAAAGGTTAGTCGGATCTTGACTTATCTCAGAACTTGGGTAGCAATGATGTATTGCTAGATGCCGCCATTATCGCTTGTGTATCTAAAAGAGTTTAGGTCCACCGCCAACGTTATGAGAGCCTATAGGGTCACACACAAAGAGCATGATAATTAGAGGAATTAGAGTATTCTAGTTTGACTAGAATAATTTGGGAATAAGCTTAAGTACAAAATGGTTTTTGGACTTTAAGCTTAATGAGAATTTTAGCTAATTGATTTAATGAGATTAATTCAATATGTTACCTTATTGATTTAATAAGATTAATTCAATATGATAACATAAGCTTAATTGAATTAATAAGATTAATTCAATATGATAACATAAGCTTAATTGAATTAATAAGATTAATTCAACATGCATGAATGCCACATAAGCATGCCACCTAAGCATCCACCTAAGCTAGATAAGGTGGAAGGAAACAAAATGGTTTTGTCTCCTTAAGTGGCCGGCCAAACAAATGTCCCAATGCAATGGATTGCATTGAATGGTAGGAGGTGAAAGGGTTTTTCCAACCCTATAAAAGACCATGAAGTGGCCGGCCATTATATAGCAAGTGTTGTTGTGGTTGTGGAGTGGTTGTTGGGAGCTTGAGGCTTGGAGAGAGCTTGAGAGCTTATTGTTGTGTGGCTTTTTGTGAGTAGCAAGAAGAGTAGTCTTCTTCTTCCCTTCTCTTTTCCCTAGCTTCCTCTCCTTTAGGGACTTCTCTAGCAAGAAGTAAAGGAGAGCTCTCTAGTTTTCTTTTGTGAGACAAGAGCGTGCTCGTGTGGATACGTATAGAGGCACTGACACTTGAACGTGCTAAAGATCCAACAAACCGAAAGGAAAAGCGGGATTAACAAGGGCACGCAACAAAGGTAATCCTCTCCTATAAGATAGGTTTGGTTTAGAGAAATTTATTTTATACGAGTTTGCTGCATGGATCACTTGGAAGGATCCTATTTTCCACAAGATATGCCATTAGGCATAAGAGATTTCCCTACAAAGGGTATCGAGAGCCACTTATGAAAGATCGATAAAAATAGGTTTTCTATTTTATATGTGATATAGAAGTAGGATAAATTTTATTATGAGTTGATAATTGCATTAGCAAATTTTCAAACATAATAAAATATCCAATGTCTTTTAAAAGTTAAAATGACATGGTGCATGGTTATGGCCTAGTCCCAAAAAGTTTGTGATTGTGTGTTGTAATTTTAATACGGCTGCGTGTCGTGCCTTTCTCCTAATATTCTTGTTGTAAAATTAGTTTTAGACTGAATGTAACTCGAGTATTTCCTTTGTAATGTACAAAACAAGGATGGAGGGTCCATTGGAAGATGAGGTTACAAGGAGGAAGTCAACACACAAGACAACCAAAAGGAAGCACTTAGGAGAAGATGCTATCCCTAGGTTGACCAATCAATCTTTTCATTGGCTTGAGAAGATTGTAGAATAAGGGCCATAACCATGACACGTTAGTTTAATATGTATGTGATGCATGTTAGTTTAGCTTGTATGTGATGCATGATTAGTTTAGCTTATATGTGATGTATGCTAATATGTATATGATACATGTTTATTTCTTAATAAGTCTAAACGATATGCCTACCAAAGTTGGTACTCACTACTTCCTCGATCATTTGTTATTGGGTTTGCCAAAGCAAAGCAATGCATTTTATCTTGAGGTGCGAGTGGACAATCGTGATGTCCCGCTATCGCCTTGGTTAAGACTTAATTAAGTGTTTTCTTAATTGGTTAAGAAAGTAGAGGCATATATTAGCTTTGAACATAAATGTTAACATTAGTTTTGTGTGATTTCAACATCGCTTTGTCTTAGAAGTGGTCGCTGTTCGATATCCAAGAAGGCCTCAGGCTCTCGCCACTACCGAAGTCCGGTTTAGGAATAAACACTAAACTAATCTAAAACTTAACCAAAGCTATTAAAGAGTTACATCAGATGTAATTGGCAAAAGATTGCCTACCTAATTATACTACGTCTTGGGCGATTAGCCAAAGCTAACTCAAGACAATTATGATGTGGATCTTTATCCCATATAAATTTATAGCTAAATAGTAGCTATGAGAATTTAGTGAGCCTCATTTAATTAAAGGCCTAATTAAATGATTTAGGTATGATACTTAACTTTGCATTTTAATGTTGTAGATCACCATGTCATCTAACACGACACACCCTCAACTTACGATGCCCTGAGAAGGACAAGCTCAATGGAGCAAATTTTCTTGATCGGTATAGGAACTTGAGGATTATCCTCAAACAAGAGCGTAAATGTATGTCCTAGAGCATAATCCTCAAACACCCGCCCATACGGCCACTCAGAAAAGGATGCTTATAAGAAGCATCAAGATGACGATTGGATGTGTCATGCCTTATGCTTGCCACCATGAACTCGAGCTTGAAGCAACATGAGAACATGGATGCCTATGATATGGTTGAGCATGAAACAACTATATCAAGGACAAGCTAGGCACGAGCGCTTTGAAGTGTCTAAAGCTCTTTGCATGCAAGATGCAAGAAGGAACACTGTAGGAACTCACGCACTAAAATGATTGGGTACGCTGAGAACCTCAAAGACTAGGTTTTCCATTGAGCCAAGAATTGGCAATCTGATGTTATCCTCGCAATCGTTTAAGCATACAATCAATTCGCATGAATTATAACATGAATGAAATTGATAAACCTTTGCTCGAGATTCTCAAAGATGTTAAGAATCACGAACCAAATCTCAAGAAGAAAGTTAGTAATGTACTAATGGTCAAAAAGGGCAAAGGTAAAAGGCAAGGGTAAGACCCAAGCCAAAGGCAAGGCCAATTCATCCACTTCAAAGGGTAAAGGTAAAGTACCTAAGGAAGGGACTGCTTCCATTGCGTGAGATCGACACGAAGCGGAACCGCAAAGTCTACCTTGAGGAAGTAAAGAACAAGAGAAGTGGGACTTCGCCTGTATACACGTTATAGAAGTTAATCTATCTATTTCTTCTACATGGGTATTAGATACGGATGTGCATCTCACATTTGTACTAATGTGCAGGATGAGAAATAGTAGAATAATGGCAAAGGGTGAAGTGGACTCACGAGTAGGCAATGGCGAAAAGTTGTCAGCCAGAGTCAGAGGAACATATTCTTTGTCTTTGCCCATCGGGCTTATCTTAGAACTAGAGGAGTGCTTCTATGTACCGCATTAACAAAGAACATAATTTCAGATCTTGTTTAGACAAGAAAAACTTTTCTTTTATAATAAAGGACAAATGTTGTTCCATTTATTTAAATGAAATGTTCTATTGTAATGCACCACTTATGAATGGTCTCTATGTTCTAGATTTAGATAACCCAATTTATAACGTGAATATTAAACGGTTCAAATCGAATGATTTGAACCAAACATATCTCCGCACTGCCGCCTAGGTCACATAAATGAAAACGATATCCCAACTCCATAAAGATGGATTATTGGACTCATTTGATTTTGAATCATATGAGGTATGCGAGTCTTGTCTTTAGGAAAGATGACTAAAACTCCATTTAGTGGACATGGCGAGAGAGCGACGGACTTGTTAGGACTCATACATACCGATGTATGTGGCCCTTTCAATGTCGGGCGAGGAGGCTATAAGTACTTTATTACTTTCGATGATATGAGTAGATTTGGCTACTTATATTTGATGAGACATAAGTCAGAATCCTTTGAAAAGTTCAAAGAATTCAAGAATGAAGTACAAAACCAACTTGGTAAGCGTATTAAGCTACTTCGATCAGATCGAGGTGGTGAATACCTTAGTCAAGAGTTTCGTGATCACTTGGCTGAGTGTGGGATAATATCCCAACTCACTCCACCCGAACACCACAATGGAATGGTGTATCCGAGAGGAGAAATCATACTATTAGATATGGTACGATCAATGATGAGCCAGATCGATCTACCTACTTCCTTTTGGGGTTTAGCTCTAGAGAACCGCTTTCACACTTAATCGCGTTCCATCAAAAGCCGAGAAAAGACACCATATACGATATGGACCGAAGAGTCCCAAAATGTCTTTTATAAAGATTTGGGGTTGTGAAGCTTAGACGTCAAGTCTCAGATAAACTAGGACCCAAATCAGATAAGTGTTATTTTGTAGGATATCCCAAGGAAACTAAGGGATATTACTTTTACAATCCCACACTTGGCAAGGTGTTTGTTGCCAGAAATGCTGTCTTTCTAGAAAGAGAATTTATTTCTAGAAATACTAGTGGGAGTAAAATTCATCTTGAAGAAGTTCAAGATGATGATAACACTAAGGCTTCGATGGAAAATGAACAGGCACCACAAAGTGTTGAGGATGAGGAATTTGTTGCCCAAAGAGTTGTGGAGCAAACACCTGTTCAAGTAGACCAACCTCCTCGTAGATCTAATAGGATCCGTCGTCAACCCGAGAGATATTCTTTTCTCTTGACTGACAACGGTGATGTATTGCTTATCAATCTTGACGAGCCTACATCCTATAAAGAAGCTATGATGAGCCCAGATTCCGAGAAATGGCTAGAGGCCATGAGATCCGAAATGGAATCCATGTACACTAACCAAGTATGGACTTTGGTTGATCCACCTGAAGAGGTAAAACCCATTGGGTGTAAGTGGGTCTTTAAAGTAAAGACTGACATGGATGGTAATAAGCATACCTATAAAGGTAGATTGGTGGCTAAAGGATTCAAACAAATTCATGGTATTGACTATGAAGAAACCTTTTCACCAGTTACGATGCTTAAATCCATTCGGATCATACTTGCTATTGCAGCCTACCATGATTATGAGATCTGGCAGATGGATGTCAAAACCGCTTTTCTGAATGGAAAGCTACTCGAGGATGTGTACATGACACAACCTGAGGGTTTTGAAGATCCAAAGCATCCTGGAAAGGTATGCAAACTGCAAAGGTCCATTTATGGACTAAAGCAAGCCTCTCGAAGCTGGAATCTTCGATTCGATGATGCAATCAAAGAGTTTGGTTTCATCAAGAATGAAGATGAGCCTTGTGTCTACAAGAGAAATAATGGGAGCACAGTTGTATTTCTTGTCTTGTATGTAGATGACATACTTCTCATCGGAAATGATATTCCCTCACTCCAGTCTGTGAAGATGTGGTTAGGGAATTGTTTCTCGATGAAGGACATAGGTGAAGCTGCCTATATTCTAGGCATCAAGATCTATAGAGATAGATCTAGAAGATTACTTGGCCTAAGTCAGAGTACATACATTGATAAAGTGCTAGATCGTTTTGCTATGCAAAATTCTAAGAAAGGGTTTCTGCCTTTATCACATGGTGTGAGTCTTTCGAAGACTCAATGTCCCTCTTCTAAGGAGGAGAGAGATCGCATGGATAAGATCCCTTATGCATCAGCTATAGGGTCTATCATGTACGCCATGCTTTGTACTCGTCCTGACGTCTCGTATGCTTTGAGCATGACGAGTAGATACCAGTCAGATCCAGGTGAAAGTCACTGGATAGCAGTCAAAAATATTCTTAAGTACTTACGAAGAACGAAAGAATATTTCCTGATATTTGGAGGCAATGAGGAGCTAACTGTAAAGGGTTACAGTGATGCAAGCTTCCAAACAGACAAGGATGACTATAGATCGCAATCGGGGTACGTGTTTTGCCTGAATGGTGGAGCTGTGAGCTGGAAGAGTTCGAAGCAGGACACAGTTGCTGATTCTACAACAAAAGCCGAGTATATTGCAGCATCTGATGCAGCAAAGGAGGTTGTTTGGCTCCGCAAGTTCATCGGTGAACTTGGGGTAGTTCCTAGCATTGCAGATCCAATAGACCTCTATTGTGACAACAATGGGGCTATTGCACAGGCTAAGGAACCTCGATCACATCAGCGGACCAAACACATACTGCGGCGCTTCCATCTCATTCGAGAGATCATCGATAGAGGAGATGTGAGGATATGCAGAGTACCGACAGAAGCTAACATCGCAGATCCATTGACCAAGGATTTGGCACAGAGGAAGCATGATGGTCACACTAGGTCACTAGGTATTAGATATCATAGTGATTGGTACTAGTGCTAGTGGGAGATTGTTAGTTAAAGCCCTAGAACCAATCATGTGATGGTTGAATAGGGAACATTTTGTATCATATTCTATAAAGGCAAAGGATTGGTTATTATATTTACATCTTGCTTGTGCCAGCTAATTTAAATATAATAAAGCCCTAGAAAAGTAGGTTCTTATCTACAGCACATCAATTGGCAGAATTGATTATGAGAGGCTGTAGAGAACACTTTCCTAAATGTTCCTAGTCGAGTATTAATATGCAAGGGCAATATTAATACATAAAGACTAGCATGTAGGTCAATTGATGACTTGATCTCACAAGTCATGGATATATGATATCAAGTTGACACATGGGTATATATTGGAGAATATATATCGAATCGACCGCCATGAGAAAGTTTCATGGATCGTTATATGAGTGTCATAAACTTTCTCATGTGACTATTGGTATGAATAGTCCTTAGACCAAGTCACTATGGTTCCCTACATAAGGAGTTATGTACTTTGGTATCACAAACGCCACCCGTAATAGGTGGACCATAAAGGCGACATCGGGTATGTAACAAATTATGCGAGGGATGTGAGTGATGTAGATGGGATCTATCCCTTCCATATGACGAGTGATATCGGTGGGCCCCTTGATTGAGTAGAACTACTAAAACGCATGGCCATGCTCGAATGAGTCAATATGAGATATTGAGCTCATTTGTTTGAGTTAGTTTACTCAGGGATCAAGAAACACATAGATTGATCGAGGATGACACGGTCTATGCCTCATTGATCAATATGATATCAAGGATAGAAGGACACGGTCATATATTATAGTAGTCACGGAAAGGTTAGTCGGATCTTGACTTATCTCATAACTTGGGTAGCAATGATGTATTGCTAGATGCCGCTCATTGCTTGTGTATCTAAAAGAGTTTAGGTCCACTGCCAACGTTATGAGAGCCTATAGGGTCACACACAAAGAGCATGATAATTAGAGGAATTAGAGTATTCTAGTTTGACTAGAATAATTTGGGAATAAGCTTAAGTACAAAATGGTTTTTGGACTTTAAGCTTAATGAGAATTTTAGCTAATTGATTTAATGAGATTAATTCAATATGTTACCTTATTGATTTAATAAGATTAATTCAATATGATAACATAAGCTTAATTGAATTAATAAGATTAATTCAATATGAAAACATAAGCTTAATTGAATTAATAAGATTAATTCAACATGCATGAATGCCACATAAGCATGCCACCTTAGCATCCACCTAAGCTAGATAAGGTGGAAGGAAACAAAATGGTTTTGTCTCCTTAAGTGGCCGGCCAAACAAATGTCCCAATGCAATGGATTGCATTGAATGGTAGGAGGTGAAAGGGTTTTTCCAACCCTATAAAAGACCATGAAGTGGCCGGCCATTCCATAGCAATTGTTGTTGTGGTTGTGGAGTGTGGTTGTTGGGAGCTTGAGGCTTGGAGAGAGCTTGAGAGCTTATTGTTGTGTGGCTTTTTGTGAGTAGCAAGAAGAGTAGTCTTCTTCTTCCCTTCTCTTTTCCCTAGCTTCCTCTCCTTTAGGGACTTCTCTAGCAAGAAGTAAAGGAGAGCTCCTCTAGTTTTCTTTTGTGAGACAAGAGCGTGCTCGTGTGGATACGTATAGAGGCACGGACACTTGAACGTGCTAAAGATCCAACAAACCGAAAGGAAAAGCGGGATTGCAAAGGGCACGCAACAAAGGTAGAACTCTCCTATAAGATAGGTTTGGTTTAGAGAAATTTATTTTATACGAGTTTGCTTTCGCATGGATCACTTGGAAGGGATCCTATTTTCCGGTGCGCATATGCCATTTGGCATACGAGATTTCCCTACAGTGGTATCAGAGCCACTTGCGAAAGATCGTATAAAAATAGGTTTTCTCTATTTTATATGTGATATAGAAGTAGGGTAAATTTTATTATGAGTTGATAATTGCATTAGCAAATTTTCAAACATAATAAAATATCCAATGTCTTTTAAAAGTTAAAATGACATGGTGCATGGTTATGGCCTAGTCCCAAAAAGTTTGTGATTGTGTGTTGTAATTCTTAATACGGCCTGCGTGTCGTGCCTTTCTCCTAATATTCTTGTTGTAAAATTAGTTTTAGACTCGAATGTAACTCGAGTATTTCTCCTTTTGTAATGTACAAAACAAGGATGGAGGGTCCATTGGAAGATGAGGTTACAAGGAGGAAGTCAACACACAAGACAACCAAAAGGAAGCACTTAGGAGAAGATGCTATCCCTAGGTTGACCAATCAATCTTTTCATTGGCTTGAGAAGATTGTAGAATAAGGGCCATAACCATGACACGTTAGTTTAATATGTATGTGATGCATGTTAGTTTAGCTTGTATGTGATGCATGATTAGTTTAGCTTATATGTGATGTATGCTAATATGTATATGATACATGTTTATTTCTTAATAAGTCTAAACGATATGCCTACCAAAGTTGGTACTCACTACTTCCTCGATCATTTGATATTGGGTTTGCCAAAGCAAAGCAATGCATTTTATCTTGGAGGGGTGCGAGTGGACAATCGTGATGTCCCGCTATCAGTCTTGGTTAAGACTTAATTAAGTGTTTTCTTAATTGGTTAAGAAAGTAGAGGCATATATTAGCTTTGAACATAAGTGTTAACATTAGTTTTGTGTGATTTCCGAACATCAGCTTTATCTTAGAAGTGGTCGTTGCTCCGATATCCAAGAAGGCCCCTGTGCCTCGCCACAGCCTGGAAGCTGGTTTAGGAATAAACACTAAACTAATCTAAAACTTAACCAAAGCTATTAAAGAGTTACATCAGATGTAATTGGCAAAAGATTGCCTACCTAATTATACTACGTCTTGGGCGATTAGCCAAAGCTAACTCAAGACGAATTATGATGTGGATCTTTATCCCATATAAATTTATATCTAAATAGTAGCTATGAGAATTTAGTGGGAGCCTCATTTAATTAAAGGCCTAATTAAATGATTTAGGTATGATACTTAACTTTGCATTTTAATGTTGTAGATCACCATGTCATCTAACACGACACACCCCCTCAACTTACGATCTTTCCTTGAGAAGGACAAGCTCAATGGAGCAAATTTTCTTGACTGGTATAGGAACTTAAGGATTATCCTCAAACAAGAGCGTAAACTGTATGTCCTAGAGCAGTCAATCCCTGAAACACCCACCCATGCGGCCACTCGTGCTGAAAAGGATGCTTATAAGAAGCATCAAGATGACGCATTGGATGTGTCATGCCTTATGCTTGCCACCATGAACTCTGAGCTTCAGAAGCAACATGAGAACATGGATGCCTATGATATGGTTGAGCACCTGAAACAACTATATCAAGGACAAGCTAGGCACGAGCGTTTTGAAGTGTCTAAAGCTCTTTTTGCATGCAAGATGCAAGAAGGAACACCTGTAGGAACTCACGTACTCAAAATGATTGGGTACGTTGAGAACCTTGAAAGACTAGGTTTTCCACTGAGCCAAGAATTGGCAACCGATGTTATCCTGCAATCGTTGTCGGAAGCATACAATCAATTCGTCATGAATTATAACATGAATGAAATTGATAAACCTTTGCCTGAGATTCTCAGCATGTTAAGAACTACTGAACCAAATCTCAAGAAGAAAGTTAGTAATGTACTAATGGTCAAAAAGGGCAAAGGTAAGCGCAAAGGCAAGGGTAAGACCCAAGCCAAAGGCAAGGCCAATTCATCCACTTCAAAGGGTAAAGGTAAAGTACCTAAGGAAGGGACTCATTGCGGTGAGATCGACAGGTGAAGCGGAACTGCAAAGTCTACCTTGAGGAAGTAAAGAACAAGAGAAGTGGGACTTCTGCCTCAGGTATACACGTTATAGAAGTTAATCTATCTATTTCTTCTACATGGGTATTAGATACCGGATGTGCATCTCACATTTGTACTAATGTGCAGGGACTGAGAAATAGTAGAATAATGGCAAAGGGTGAAGTGGACCTACGAGTAGGCAATGGCGCAAAAGTTGCTGCTGTAGCTGTAGGAACATATTCTTTGTCTTTGCCCACTGGGCTTATCTTAGAACTAGAGGAGTGCTTCTATGTACCCGCATTAACAAAGAACATAATTTCTGTATCTTGTTTAGACAAGAAAAACTTTTCTTTTATAATAAAGGACAAATGTTGTTCCATTTATTTAAATGAAATGTTCTATTGTAATGCACCACTTATGAATGGTCTCTATATTACAGATTTAGATAACCCAATTTATAACGTAAATACCAAAGCAGTTCAAATCGAATGATTTGAACCAAACATATCTCACCTTGTATCGCCTAGGTCACATAAATGAAAAAGCATATCTGACTCCATAAAGATGGATTATTGGACTCATTTGATTTTGAATCATATGAGGTATCAGAATCTTGTCTTTTAGGAAAGATGACTAAAACTCCATTTAGTGGACATGGCGAGAAGCGACGGACTTGTTAGGACTCATACATCGATGTATGTGGCCCTTTCAATGTCGAAGCCAGAGGAGGCTATAAGTACTTTAGTACTTTCACTGATGATATGAGTAGATTTGGCTACTTATATTTGATGAGACATAAGTCAGAATCCTTTGAAAAGTTCAAAGAATTCAAGAATGAAGTACAAAACCAACTTGGTAAGCGTATTAAGCTACTTGATCGGATCGAGGTGGTGAATACCTTAGTCAAGAGTTTCGTGATCACTGGTGAGTGTGGGATAATATCCCAACTCACTCCTGGAACACCACAATGGAATGGTGTATCCGAGAGGAGAAATCGTACTCTATTAGATATGGTACGATCGATGATGAGCGGTGATCTACCTACTTCCTTTTGGGGTTTAGCTCTAGAGGCAGTAGCTTTCACACTTAATCGCGTTCCCATCAGCCGTAGAAAAGACACCATATCGATATGGAGGAAGAGTCCCAAAATGTCTTTTATAAAGATTTGGGGTTGTGAAGCTTACGTTAGGCGTCAAGTCTCGGATAAACTAGGACCCAAATCAGATAAGTGTTATTTTGTAGGATATCCCAAGGAAACTAAGGGATATTACTTTTACAATCCCACACTTGGCAAGGTGTTTGTTGCCAGAAATGCTGTCTTTCTAGAAAGAGAATTTATTTCTAGAAATACTAGTGGGAGTAAAATTCATCTTGAAGAAGTTCAAGATGATGATAACACTAAGGCTTCGATGGAAAATGAACAGGCACCACAAAGTGTTGTGGATGAGGAATTTGTTGCCCAAAGAGTTGTGGAGCAAACACCTGTTCAAGTAGACCAACCTCTTCGTAGATCTAATAGGATCCGTCGTCAACCCGAGAGATATTCTTTTCTCTTGACTGACAACGGTGATGTATTGCTTATCAATCTTGACGAGCCTACATCCTATAAAGAAGCTATGATGAGCCCAGATTCCGAGAAATGGCTAGAGGCCATGAGATCCGAAATGGAATCCATGTACACTAACCAAGTATGGACTTTGGTTGATCCACCTGAAGGGGTAAAACCCATTGGGTGTAAGTGGGTCTTTAAAGTAAAGACTGACATGGATGGTAATAAGCATACCTATAAAGGTAGATTGGTGGCTAAAGGATTCAAACAAATTCATGGTATTGACTATGAAGAAACCTTTTCACCAGTTGCGATGCTTAAATCCATTCGGATCATACTTGCTATTGCAGCCTACCATGATTATGAGATCTGGCAGATGGATGTCAAAACCGCTTTTCTGAATGGAAAGCTACTCGAGGATGTGTACATGACACAACCTGAGGGTTTTGAAGATCCAAAGCATCCTGGAAAGGTATGCAAACTGCAAAGGTCCATTTATGGACTAAAGCAAGCCTCTCGAAGCTGGAATCTTCGATTCGATGATGCAATCAAAGAGTTTGGTTTCATCAAGAATGAAGATGAGCCTTGTGTCTACAAGAGAAATAGTGGGAGCACAGTTGTATTTCTTGTCTTGTATGTAGATGACATACTTCTCATCGGAAATGATATTCCCTCACTCCAGTCTGTGAAGATGTGGTTAGGGAATTGTTTCTCGATGAAGGACTTAGGTGAAGCTGCCTATATTCTAGGCATCAAGATCTATAGAGATAGATCTAGAAGATTACTTGGCCTAAGTCAGAGTACATACATTGATAAAGTGCTAGATCGTTTTGCTATGCAAAAATTCTAAGAAAGGGTTTCTGCCTTTATCACATGGTGTGAGTCTTTCGAAGACTCAATGTCCCTCTTCTAAGGAGGAGAGAGATCGCATGGATAAGATCCCTTATGCATCAGCTATAGGGTCTATCATGTACGCCATGCTTTGTACTCGTCTTGACGTCTCGTATGCTTTGAGCATGACGAGTAGATACCAGTCAGATCCAGGTGAAAGTCACTGGATAGTAGTCAAAAATATTCTTAAGTACTTACGAAGAACGAAAGAATATTTCCTGATATTTGGAGGCAATGAGGAGCTAACTGTAAAGGGTTACAGTGATGCAAGCTTCCAAACAGACAAGGATGACTATAGATCAATCGAGTGTACGTGTTTTGCTGAATGGTGGAGCGTGATGGAAGAGTTCAAGCGGACACGATTCTTGATTCTACAATGAGTATATTGCGTCGATGCGAAAGGAGGTTTGTTTGGCTCGCAAGTTCATCGGTGAACTTGGGGTAGTTCCTAGCATTGCAGATCCAATAGACCTCTATTGTGACAACAATGGGGCTATTGCGAGCTAAGGAACCTCGATCACATCGCGGACCAAACACATCTTTGCGGCGCTTCCATCTCATTCGAGAGATCATCGATAGAGGAGATGTGAGGATATGCAGTAACGAAGCTAACATCGCAGATCCATTGACCAAGGCTTTGGCACGAGGAAGCATGATGGTCACACTAGGTCACTAGGTATTAGATATCATAGTGATTGGTACTAGTGCTAGTGGGAGATTGTTAGTTAAAGCCCTAGAACCAATCATGTGATGGTTGAATAGGGAACATTTTGTATAATATTCTATAAAGGCAAAGGATTGGTTATTATATTTACATCTTGCTTGTGCCTAATTTAAATATAATAATGCCCTAGAAAAGTAGGTTCTTATCTCTGACACATCAATTGGCGAAATTGATTATGAGAGGCTAGAGAACACTTTCCTAAATGTTCTAGTCGAGTATTAATATGCAAGGGCAATATTAATACATAAAGACTAGCATGTAGGTCAATTGATGACTTGATCTCACAAGTCATGGATATATGATATCAAGTTGACACATGGGTATATATTGGAGAATATATCTTGGAATCACCCCATGAGAAAGTTTCATGGATCGTTATATGAGTGTCATAAACTTTCTCATGTGACTATTGGTATGAATAGTCCTTAGACCTGAAGTCACTATGGTTCCCTACATAAGGAGTTATGTACTTTGGTATCGTCAAACGTCACCCGTAACAGGGTGGACCATAAAGGCGATTCTTGGGTATATGTACAAATTATGCGGAGGGATGTGAGTGATGTAGATGGGATCTATCCCTTCCATATGACGGGAGTGATATCGGTGGGCCCCTTGATTGAGTAGAACTACTAAAATGCATGGCCATGCTCGAATGAGTCAATATGAGATATTGAGCTCATTTGTTTGAGTTAGTTTACTCAGGGATCAAGAAATACATAGATTGATCGAGGATGACACGGTCTATGCCTCATTGATCAATCTGATATCAAGGATAGAAGGACACGGTCATATATTATAGTAGTCACGGAAAGGTTAGTCGGATCTTGACTTATCTCGTAACTTGGGTAGCAATGATGTATTGCTAGATGCCGCTCATTGCTTGTGTATCTAAAAGAGTTTAGGTCCACTGCCAACGTTATGAGAGCCTATAGGGTCACACACAAAGAGCATGATAATTAGAGGAATTAGAGTATTCTAGTTTGACTAGAATAATTTGGGAATAAGCTTAAGTACAAAATGGTTTTTGGACTTTAAGCTTAATGAGAATTTTAGCTAATTGATTTAATGAGATTAATTCAATATGTTACCTTATTGATTTAATAAGATTAATTCAATATGATAACATAAGCTTAATTGAATTAATAAGATTAATTCAATATGATAACATAAGCTTAATTGAATTAATAAGATTAATTCAACATGCATGAATGCCACATAAGCATGCCACCTTAGCATCCACCTAAGCTAGATAAGGTGGAAGGAAACAAAATGGTTTTGTCTCCTTAAGTGGCCGGCCAAACAAATGTCCCAATGCAATGGATTGCATTGAATGGTAGGAGGTGAAAGGGTTTTTCCAACCCTATAAAAGACCATGAAGTGGCCGGCCATTCCATAGCAATTGTTGTTGTGGTTGTGGAGTGTGGTTGTTGGGAGCTTGAGGCTTGGAGAGAGCTTGAGAGCTTATTGTTGTGTGGCTTTTTGTGAGTAGCAAGAAGAGTAGTCTTCTTCTTCCCTTCTCTTTTCCCTAGCTTCCTCTCCTTTAGGGACTTCTCTAGCAAGAAGTAAAGGAGAGCTCCTCTAGTTTTCTTTTGTGAGACAAGAGCGTGCTCGTGTGGATACGTATAGAGGCACGGACACTTGAACGTGCTAAAGATCCAACAAACCGAAAGGAAAAGCGGGATTGCAAAGGGCACGCAACAAAGGTAGAACTCTCCTATAAGATAGGTTTGGTTTAGAGAAATTTATTTTATACGAGTTTGCTTTCGCATGGATCACTTGGAAGGGATCCTATTTTCCGTTGCGCATATGCCATTAGGCATACGAGATTTCCCTACAGGGACATTGTCACATATTGTGAGAGTCACAATTAGTAGTCACAAAGGTGATGTTGGAGCTCAACATTCTTGTAACTTGGGTAGCAATGATGTGTTGCTAGATACCGCTCATTGCTTATGTTCCTAAATCGGTTTAGGGACATTGCCAACGTTACAAGAACCTAGAGGGTCAGACACATAAGAGCAATTAGATGGAGATTAGGTTCATATGATGAACCATGAGGATTAGGTTCATGGGATGTACCAAATTGGATTAAGAGTAATCCAAATTAGACTAATTGGGTTAGGCTCAAGTTAATTCAAGTGTTGAATGAGTCTAATTTATATTTGATTCATCAAATCAATTTAAATTAATGAATAGAGATTCATTAAATTAAATTGACTTGAATCAAATGGTTGTATTTGATTAACCATGGGAGATAAGAGGTCATGTTTGACTTGACTTGAGAGGGAAGATGAAAGGTCAAGTTTGACTTGACCAAATGCCATGTCATGATGATGACTTGGCATGGCCGGCCAATGATGATGCACCACATCATCATTGACTTTGTCATGTGGTGCCACCTCATGAGGGTGACCAAGGGTCATGGGGGTTACATGCATGCATGTAACCCCCTCTCCATGAAGTGGCCGACCACTTCTAGATATAATTAGAATTCATTTGGTGAGTTATTCCAACTTCATCTTCAACCTTGGATCAACTTCCCTCAAGCTCTCCTTCTTCTTCCTCATCTTACCGAGACCTTCTAGGAGTGCTAGCACACTCAAGATTGTCTTTTCTCCACCTATTTCTTGTGTGGATACCAATAGAAGGGTGTGCACTTGACACTCTCGAGTTCCGGCGAACCTTTTGGACGAGCGGGATTTGCGAAGGGCATCGCTACGAGGGTAACATCCTTATCATGTAGATCTAAGGTAGATCAAGGGTTTTATATAAACACATACATGTTTTGTTTTTAATACATCTTCGCATGGATCCGTGGCCGGGGCTTCCGAGGTTTTCGCAACGCAAAAAGAGGTTTTTACGGCTCGAAAAACCCAACAGTGTGTTATCTAGATGAGTCATTCTTTAGGTCTTACTATGGAAATGTAATCCAACTCATCATGCATTATCAATTAGCGAAGCTAGTATTTTGTACACATCCAATTAACACAAACCTTATTACCAAATTTTATACAAATCTCAAGAGGGTTGGAGATGGTCCGATATACTCCACTCGCATTGTAAAACGTGATTTAGAGTTGACTCCTGAGATTCTACAGGAGTTTCTAAAGTGTCGACCATCTGACGACACTTTCATCTTTTATCCTACTCTTGATGAGTCTTTTCTAGCCCCATTTGACCAGGTCACTCTAGAGTCTATGCATGAGTTTTTTTTTCCATTGACCTCGTCCTTTGGGTCAAAATCTCTTTTCAATCAATGCTTTATCTGCCCATGTCAATGTGCTTTACAAAGTCATTGTTGGATGTCTTTTACCCATAGTGACCCGGGGTAAGGGCAAGATACGTCCTCCCTATCTATTTCTGATGTACTCTTTGCGTAATCTTCTTGATGTCAATATTGCATTGAATGTCTTACATTGCATAGTTCACTTTGCCTCTCTGGTCTAAGGGAAGATTCACATGCCCTTGGGTCACATTATCACTTCATGGTTGGCATTAATTGGCATCAATATCTCCAGGATGAATTTGAGGACACTATCAGGCACTTATGACCGCATCACCTTGAGGCACTTCACATTAGCTGGCATGTGAATGGGCTATGGACAGATGAAGTGGTCAGCGGAGCAGCCTCATCTAGCTACCAAGGCTAGAGAGGAAGTTGCATAGGGGATGCCCCTGTGTTACCAGAAGCACTAGTTGAGGGTCTCTCTGCTCTCTTTGCACGATTATAGTCTATATTCGAGGACTTCCATGAGGAGATTGACACCTATTTTGAGGAGCTCAGCTTAGAGTAGTCCTCAATTGCTTACCAGGTGTCCTCGATCTAGTGAGAGTAGTCTTCCATGGCTCAACAGTTGACTCCGATGGAACTGCGTCAGCTCAAGATATATGAGATGATGCGGAGTTGGACTTTGAGTCAACAACCTCCAGCTCCTTCATCACCTCTTCCTGACGACACTGGTGGATGGTAGCTCGACCTGAGATTGTGTATTTTTCTTTTATTTCATAGTGAGATTAAGGGTCAGAACATTTGTCTATCATTTGTATGGATGACTCTTAAAATTAATGAAATAATTTCTTTTACAAAATTGTGTATTATTTACCCTATATTGTTTGGTTGTGATAATGTGTGTTCATTCATTACTATTATGCCATGTCATCATGTATAAGCCATAGCCTTTCGTTCAACCATGAACTCCATATTTATCATGACATCATATTTCTTATGATTATTTTTATATGTCATGATCATATTTTTGTAAATGTCATGCTTATAATTAAGTTATATCTTTATGCCATGGCATCATGTATCATTGACACATGCTTTAATTATACTATCATTTTATTTCATGATCATAGTTCATGCATTTTGGTTAATCAAATTGATTTATGGCAAATGGTATGATTTGAAGTCCCAAGTATAAGGGAATCAAATACAGTTACCTAGATAAATGGATGAAACCCTAAGAACCTAAATCCACATCTCAAAAGAACATTAAATTGACTTGTGTGTGTTTTCATACAACTTATGTTAGTGCCTATAAGATATACATATCTCCACAATGGTATGATATTGTCCACTTTGGACCTAAGCCCTCATGGTTTTATTTTTGGGTTTTAACCAAAAGGCCTCATACCAATGGAGATATCTTTTTATCTTAAATAGCACATGATCTTTTTCATGTCTTACCAATATGGGACTTTGATTGTATTCCATATACTCGCAACAATCTCTCCCTCAAATGAAGGACCACATTGAGCCTTCCTCAAGTGTATTCATCTTCAAAGGAATTCCTCTGCTTGATGTCCAATCCTTAAACCACCAGGACATCCTGCCAACTGTCTGGTCCTCCTGACCCAACTGGGCTTCCTACCAATTGTTCGATTCTCCCGACCCAACTGGACTTCCTACCTGGTGTCTAGTTCTCTTTATTCGGACATGAGAGCTCAACTTCCTTCGTTCGAGGTTCATGGCTTGACATGGACCATAGCTCCGATATCAATTGTTAGTGCCTATAAGATCCACATATCTCCACAATGGTATGATATTGCCCACTTTGGGCCTAAGCCCTTATGATTTTATTTTTGGGTTTTACCCAAAAGGCCTCATACCAATGGAGATATCTTTTTATCTTATAAGCACATGATCTTTTTCATGTCTTACCAATGTGGGACTTTGATTGTATTCCTCATACTCCCAACACCTTAGACACATGTGAGATGCTAGAAAATGAGTTAAGTTCATGTGCTTATTTAGTACATCATATTGAACTTAGAACTCATTAAATAATAATGATGAATCATGAGGGAAGCTAATGTACAAGTCATGTACATCTAGACCATAGACCATGGTTCAAAATAGGTTTTCAAAAACATTTTAAATTCATCTTAGAAAACCTTGGTGTAGTCTATCTTTTGATAGCAATCACCATTGATGAAGTTGATACAAAGAAGGACAAAAACATTGAAAGTTTCAATGATTTTGAACTTTGTATCAATCTCACAATTTCAAGGGTATTTTAATTTAAAACTACTTTTCACCCACTATATTTCATGTAAAAAATGTGCATATGAATTTTCAAGATTTTTCACAATACGTATATTTACTCATGTATTTTCAAAATTCATTTCAATAAACCTGATTTCTGGAAATCAGATGGCGTCGACTACTTCAGTCTGGCAGTCGACTGATGATCATGGCAATCAATAGAATGCTGATAAAAGTTGACTACTATGCTGATTTCGGATAAACAATATTTGTTTAGCTCATTTTCAGCCATCCCTAACTACCCTAACATCTCCTAACCCTAGGGTATGTTTTGGAAAACATTGGATGGGTGAAAATTCATTGGAAATGAATTAGGAGAGGTGTTTAGGGTGAAAAATCAAATTTTAAGGGAGGTGAAATTTCAATGTTGAATCTTTACCCTTAATTTTGATTGTTTAGAGTTCCTATTGACTTAGGATATCTCCAAAGACATTGTTGGTGCAATGGTCATGGGGGAGCAAGCCTTTAGGGGGAGGTCATTCATCAAGGGATGATGGATGAGTATTCCTCAAAAAGAGAAGAATTAGTGAATAGTGAGGATTGCTTCTCATTTAGTGATATGTGATTTATCACTAGTAAGAGTAAAGACATCCTAAATATTTTTGGACCAAGGGGGAGAATGTAAGATCTCATTAGTATATGAGACATTGATACCCTTGGGGAGAAACTTTATGATGTATATCAAAAAGGGGGAGAATTGATGGCTTGAGTTAGGTAGCCTAACTCAAAAATTTTGTCAAACATCAAAAAGGGGGAGATTATTGGTACAATCGACCCAGGTCACGAATGACCAAACTCGAGTTTGAATCAAGTAGGATTTTGATCTTCGACAAAACGATTGACAATGTGATTTTCATGGAAAGTCTAAGTAGGCATCTTGGCATGGAAAGTCCAAGCATGAGTCTTGGAAATAATAAAATCGAAGTCATGAGTACTTGGCAAGGAATGTCCAAAGGTATAGGCTTGGCAGCATAAGTCCAAGATGTAGTCTTGGTGGCGTAAAGTCCAAGCGAACTTTGGCAGTGAATGTCCAAGTATGGATACTTAGCATTTGGGAAGTCCAAGGGTGTGATATTGGCAGCGTAAAGTCCAAGCTATAGTCTTCGTGGCATAAGTCGAATGTTGGGCGGTGTAAAGTTCAAGCGTGTGTCTTGGTAGCATAAGTCCAAATGTACCTTGGCAAAGTAGATCAGGTTAGCATGACAATAGTCGATGGAAGCACCTGAAGGCTAGCATATATATGAACAAGTCATGGATGACTTGGAGGGATCTGATAGGCATGAGGCTGATGGAGATGACTAGAAGGCTTAGGTATAGACTAAGGGTAGTCTATCAAGTATGAAGGGATCATACTTGAGTTAAACCTCATGTTTGTGGTTTATCAGTTGACTGGGGTTATGGATTAGTCGACTGACAGAGTGTTTGATACTTGGCAGCTTAGTCAACTTGGATCAGTTGACTAGGATTATGACTAGTCGACTGATCAAGGTGTCGAATGAGGCTCAACATTTGATCTGTGGCTCTGGGAGTCAACTGGTCCATAGCAGTCGACTGATTTAATTGGACACGAGAACATAAGCTTTGGTAGTCGACTAATTAGTCAACTGTCGGGATAGTAGTTGACTGCTAGTTTATCCATTGGAGTTTTTCCAGCGTGGATAGAGCCATTGTGAGATAACGACACTATGGGTAGTCGACTGGGGCCTTTTGGCAGTCGACTGTTAGGCGCGAAATCAACTCGATGCAGGTTATAAAAAGAGCTCGTGATGAAGAATTTTGCATAAGTTTTTGGGGAGAGTTTGAAAGGGAATTGCTGCTGCATTCCATACCTTCAAGATCAATCCTAAACAAGCAATAAGCAAGCAATCAAAAGAACTCTTGTAAAGTTTTCTTTGCTTTACATTTTTATACTTGTGTTTGCTTGTATCTTATTGTTGTATTATTGTTGTAATCACTTGTATGTAGTTTCTCCACCTCCGACGTGTTGTCGAGAAAGAGAAGATTTTGTGGTAGTGTGCATCACTAGAGCTCACATGAGCTCGACCCGTTGAGTAGGAACTCTAGGTTCCGAACCATGTTATATCTTTGTATTCGATTGTGTAGATGAAATGTGACAGCTAGAGGGGGGTGAATAGCATCGTGTTAGTACGTTGATGGAAATCGTTTGCATTCGTCTACAAACTTCATTAGCGCGCAGCGGAATAATAATAATAAAGTAATAACAAAATAGACAAATATGCAAATACAAGTATTTAATATGGTTTGGAACCGAACGGTTCCTACTCCACGGATCAAACTCTAAAGAGCTCTAGCGTTGCCACAAACACACCACTATGCAATTAATCCTTCTCGACACAAGTCGGAGGTAGAGACATCTCTTACAAAATATTAAAACAGTAATATAAGTAAACAACAAGCAATTACAAGTGAATACAACAAAAGAAACCAAAGAAAACATTACACAAATCTTTTGGAAGCTTTCTTGTGTTGGGATGTATACTGAAAAGTCTACCTTTTGTGTGAACATCTTTATTTTGAAATAAGAATCTCATGATCATTGTTTGCATATTTATGGTTATGCATATTGTCTAATACATTACATTGTAGATAACATGGTGTGTAGTGTCACATGGGAGATCATGTTATCAGTTCCTTGTAAAGTATAAGTAAAGGATCACAACCTAGATGGTTATGGACAAACCATTGGAATGGTTGTAGTGTGATTTGGTATCGGTTTGTCTTGACCATAGAATTACACTAGTACACTTTTTGTGTATTGAGTAGGACTGACTTAGAGGTGATTCGATTTATTGCTCACTACATAATTGAATCGGACCTCAGATATTATGTTGTACATGCTCTTAATCCCGATATAATAACGGGAACATATACTTAGTATTCATTTATTTGATTTACCAATGGGCGAGATTTATAGAGTAAATCGATAGGTTCGGTAAGTTGGAAAATGGTATTATTTATATGGTGTATCGTTGATTATAGTAGGAAACCATGTCCTATATATTAGGATGATGATGTCCTCTTGAGGAGCTAATAAGGTTCATCATGTAAGCACTGCAGGTGGACTTGGTCCGGCATGATGATAAGGTTGAGTGGTACTACTCATGGAGTTAGATGTTGATTAATTAATTGTCAGTAAAATAATTAATTGATGGACATTCGAGATCATAAACACGGGGAGATAAATTTACAAATAATATATGGAGCCCATACTAACTTATGGGGGTTAGTGAGGTAGATCAATGATAGTCCTCTAGTGGAATGGATTATCATTAATGGATCGGACTTTATGTGGGCTTGATCCATTGAGTGGCCAAGATCCAACTCCTCCTCATGGTCCTTATTGTATCCTATTAAACCCTCATGGAGCCTAGATCCGATGGTGGAAAATAAAACTCGAGATCCGACGGTGGAGATTAAATCTCGAGATCCAACGGTGGAGATTAACTCTTTAGATACGACGATGGAGATTGAATCTCTAGATCCGACGGTTGAGATTAAATCCCTAGATCTGACATTTGAGATTAAATCCCTAGATCCAACGGTGGAGATTAAAGGAGGCTTAGGCCTAACTCTATAAAAGGAGACTAGGGGTACGCAACAAGAGCATTGAAGAGGAGATTAGGGTTTGGGCGGATAGGGTTTTGGGGAATCCTTGGGCGACAAGGATTCCTTTCTCTTATCCTTGGCCGGCATGTTGGGGTTTCCGGCACCGCGGCGTGTGTGTGTTCGATCATGTTTCGTAAACATGAGCACAGCGGAAGCAATTAAAATAATAAATCTATATTTATTACAACACACACAACACACGCATGCTATTACAACAAGTGTAGACATAACTGTAAATTAAAATTTGCAATAAAAGAAATTATCTACGTTATACCTTTCGTATGACGTGTAGCGGGAACGGCATCAACCGGAACGATTCTCGTAAGAATCATCTCTATCCGTATCCACGCCGAGCTCCTCGGGATGACTTCTCTAAGTCACGAGCTTCGTCTTCGTACGGGTTACTAGCCTCGTGTTGAAGACGACGTGATCGAGAGATGATCACGATCCGAATCCAAATTCGGATCCTCAAACGAGTTCTCAAAACTCGCTTCTCCGGAGAGGTATTCGTCAACCAATTGACGAATCCTTCGTCCCCCACCTCAGAGGATTACCGGAGATCAAATCCCTGGTAAGTTAGCCACTGTCGGAGCACTAACCGTCGTCCAAACGACGCTCCGACGAGAGGAGGAGAAGCTGTCCAGAAAACTGGACAGCATGGTGGAGGAGTAGGCGCCGGCCAAAACAAGGAGAGAAAAGGCTCACCTTGATGCCGAACCTATAGGAGATCACCGGAGGGTCGCCGGAGGTTCACCGGCTAGAGCTTGGATGCCGGCAAGGGTCTTGGACGGCGGCACAAAGCTGGGCGGCGGCAGCTTGTAGTTGGGCGCCGAAAATTCCTCCAAGGGGTGGGCGGCAACTTCAAGCTAGGGTTTTGGATGATTAGGGTTTAACAATCCCTTAAGCCCTCTTTTATAGAGAACTAATTCTCTTAATGGTTAATGGATCATATCCATAAAGCCCGTTAACCCGCTCCATTAGGATAAGTTAAAATAAACCAAACCATGATGGTTTATTTTAAGTTAAAACGAACCGAACCAACCTTTGGTTCATTCGTTTAATATAAACCAAACCATTTGGTTTATTCTCATCCATTGGATTAGAACCAAACCATTTTGGTCCATCCATTATGTCTTCATAAGACACTGCCCATCCACGCTTCCATTGCGACTGAAACAATTTCATGCTCGCTTTATGTTTGGTCCAACCAAACATAGTTTCTCTCGGTCTGAGAATCCCATTCTCAAGCTCGTTTTAAATCCTTTAGATTACACTCGTTGTGCGTGTGACCAAATAGGTTCTCGGTTTATGTTGGCCGTCTATAATTAACCATTAATTATAGAACGATCATGAGTGGCACCTAGTAGTACATCATGATCCCCAATTAACCGAAAAGATCAATGGATGATCCAGAACTATTTCTGAAACCCTTCAGTAGCTCGAATGAATCGTGCCCCATTCCCTTCACTCATCTTATACCCACTTGGTTCAGGACATGGTCTATTGTGTCAGTCCCCACTAGGCTGACTACGTCACACCTAGCCCAAGTATCATTTCCTCATCCTACGGATTCTAGTTACTCCACATGTATCGAAGAGTACCTTACTCTAAACATGTAATGCTTTGGCCAAAGACTTTAGTAACAATCCGACAAGAGGCCATGGGTATACATCTCCTCGCAAGGAGTGGTGAATCCTTTATAGGTTATTCAAACACCTTCGATCACTTCGACTTATACCCAATCATCCCGGGTCCACATCTCCTTAGAGATGTTTGCTTAAGATGTCAAAGCATAAGTCTCCATGATCAAGATGACTTGAATACCGCAAGTCAAAGGAACATCGCACTTAAGCCATAGTAAGAATTTCATTGACATATCTATATATGCAGAGAACCATATGAAGTCTTACGGCTGGTCACTCCAATGAACTAGTTACCATAACTAGCATCCACGATTAACTCGGGACATCACAATGTCTCCAGCCAGTGAGAATCAGCTGCTTGGATACACCAAGGAGTATACCTCGTGCTAGTCTCGACAGAATTGATGGTGTCCAAATCCATCAATTCATCGACTAGGGATTATTCCGATACATCACAATTACACATGTAGAGATACTCACTAGTTGTGATCCAATCACAAATTCTCTCATGCTGTGAATCGTATCGTGGACATTCAGTAAATGAGTTTAAGATCCAATCAAATACATAAAACATGTATACTCAAATAGTGAATCTTCATTTATCATATAAATGGTTCATACATAAGGCGATTGCCTTAGGACATCTCTCATATATTACTAACACGGCGCCCAACTTGCTCTTCTCAACCTTGGCCGGTGCTCATCTTCTTTTTCCTCTTCTCCTTGGCCGGTGGAAACAAGGGTTAAGGTTGTTCCTTGGAGCTCTTGGCCGGCGTCCACTCCTCCACCTCTCTTTGGGCCGGCGGCAAGCTTCAAGTTTGGAGCTTGTTGGTTGGTCCTAGATAGAGTAGAGTTTTGTTTTATAATCTTCCTTTGTTTGGGGTGAACAAAGAAAGGAAGACTGGTGATCTAGGAGGCTTCGACTTTTGGAAGATCGTCGCCCACACGACGTCCAAAAGGAGGAAGGACATACAATCGAAGATCGAGAGGTATAATGCTTGCTTATGATCTTTTCTTATTTTATACATGTTGTATGTTTTTTCATGTGGCTAAATTTACTTGGACCCCGAATACAAATGCAAAAACCAGTGATCCGTACATCATCTATTCCACGGCTACTCGTAGAATAGAGGTTGGTTGGTTGAACAACAAGTTTATTAAAGTGACTACTCTAATCGAATAGCACGACGATGAAACGGTAGCTTGGGTAATCTCTCTTTGTCAAGAATAAATTTTTTATCAGGGGACGTAGAAGGGATCGCCATGAACAAGCGACCGAGTTGAAGTGGGAAGCGAAGTTTCCCCTCCATTCAAGTGGTATCAGAGCCACGATTTTCGATTTTGTGTGTTTAGGATTTGGTTACTTTTATGCACTTTTCATATATTATATGTGCCAGATAAAAGTAGGATGTGCGTAAGTTAACTTTTTGGTTGCAGGCATAGGATCCAACTATTATGGCTATATGTGTGTATGTGATTGTATGTGTGTAATTGTATATTTTTTGAATCCTCGGGGTTGACGAGGCTAGGATTTAATTTTGTAATTAAGTACGACATTGTTTAGCCACTCATTTTATTTTAGTTTACTTTCGATCTAGATTTCATGTACACTCCTTCGTGGAGTATAGGATCGATGGATGTAAATTAAAATAGTTAGTCTCGGCTCGAATCTCTGGATGGCTCGTACTAGTCTCGGCTCGAATCTCCGGATGGCTCGTACATGGCGTAAGGAGGAGCGGACGAGATGGCGATACGACAGGAGACATATTGGAGACAATAGCCATAATTGTTGGAAAATATTTCTTTTTCATATTTATTTCTTGTTGTTTGATATGCATGTCGTAGGCTAGAAAATTCCTCAATTTTAAATTAATAAGTTGGAGAGGGATATTTTTAAAAATTCCCACGACCTCTATTACGATTTGACATGTGATGAAAAAAAACTTGGGCGTTGGCTCTGAGTGCCTTCCTCCACATCGATGAGTTTTTTTGCGGATCACAAGGTCGAATATGGTTATAATAAATTATTAAAGAGTGTGTGTACTTCCCCATCGGAAGGCACATAACCCGAGATAATTACCTTGGTACCGAGTAATGGTGAACATTTAGATACAAATATAAGTATCCTCCCCATCGGAGTCACTGCTTTTATTTGTAGGGACGAAGAGGAACCAACTATTAATTTTATTTGTTAAAAACATAGGTTGACAAGATAGTAAAATTTATGGGTAAAACCTCCTCTTACAAATGTAGAATTCGTATACATCAACACTATTGTGGCATACGATATTCTCGGTGTTTTGAGGTGTTGGTTGATTTTAAAATTTTATTGTTTGAGGAATCAACCAACGGATGATTCTGGGGAAAAGGAGAAGGAGAGTTATAAGAAGTGGATTAAGGCCAATGAGATGGCGCGGTGTTACATTTTGGCATCTAAGTCAAATGTACTGCAACATCAGCATCAAGCCATGCCCACTACTTATGACATGATGCTCAATCTCAAAGTGCTTTTCGGACACTAGATTTGGGCTGCTAGGATGGAAGCCATGAGGAACTTGATGACGACTACCATTATCGAGGGAACACCCGTGAGGGATCATGTTCTCAAGATGATGGCTCATTTGAATGAGCTGGAAGTCCTCGGAGCTGAAATCGATGGGGAAACCTAGGTCGATCTCATTCTCTAGTCTCTACCTAGGAGTTTTGAGAAGTTTCAGCTTAAATACAACATGAACAAAAGGTTGTATTCGTTGGTGGAGCTTCTGATAGAACTCATGGCGGCAGAGGGGCTTTTTCGTCAGAGTGCTAAGGCACAGGCCATGGTTGCCCAAAAGGTTTCTGCTTCTAAGCCGAAAGGCAAGAAGAAGAAGAAACAAGCTGGGGCAAAGGTGGCGGGAGGAACTCAGGGAGGAGTGAAAAAGCTGAAAGGCAAGTGCTTCATTTGCAAGCAGACTGAACACTGGAAGAAGGACTGTCCCAACCGGAAGCAGAATAAATGTATATCTTTTGGTCTACTCGTTGAAACATGTTTAGCGGTGTTATCTAACGACACCTATTGTGTAGATACAGGAGCCACTGATCATGTCTGCAATACTTTATAGGGGTTCCAGGAAACCAGATGACTAGCTGAGGGGGAGATTACCGTATACTTGGACGATGCCACGAAGGTGGCGGTTGTTGCAGTGGGAGATGTTTATTTGTCTTTTGAGAGGAATAAAGAGTTGGTTCTTAAAAATTGTCTTTATGTACCGTTATTTAGAAAGAATTTAATTTCGGGTTCTAAATTGTTTATGGATGGATATTCTATTTCTTTTAATGACAGAGTTGTTATAAAATGGAATAGGCAGATTATCTGTTCTGGTGCATTGATAGGAAATTTATATACACTTGAACCAAAAGCTCCCATGATGCAAACAGAAGTTAATAACTCATCTTCTAACTCCAATAAGAGAAAAGAACCTTCGAAGATAAACCAAACATATCTTTGGAATCTATGGCTAGGTCATATTAACCTAAGCAGAATTCAAAGGTTGATAGCTGATGGACCTCTGAGCTCATTAGTTGTGGAAGATTTCCCAACCTGCGAATCTTGCTTGAAGGGTAAAATGACCAAGAGGCCTTTTAAGGCCAAGGGGTATAGAGCCAAAGATGTGTTGGAATTGGTTCATTCTGATTTGTGTGGTCCTATGTCTATCCAGGCTAGAGGTGGTTTTGAATATTTCATCTCCTTTATAGAAGATTATTCGAGATATGAATACATTTACTTGATACATTGCAAGTCTGAATGCTTTGACAAGTTCAAAGAATTCAAGGTTGATGTGGAGAAACGTCAGGGAAAAATTATCAAGACACTATGATCTGATCGTGGTGGTGAGTACCTCTTCGAAGAGTTTAGGAATTACTTATCTGAGGCTGGGATTCAATCTCAATTGTCTGCACCTGACACACCCCAGCAGAATGGTGTAGCAAAACGAAGGAATAAGACTTTTGTGGAGATGGTTAAATCGATGATGAGTTATTCTGAGTTGCCAGATTCATTCTGGGGATATGCTCTAGATATGGCAGTGTATATTCTGAACTTGGTACCATCTAAATCAGTGCCTTCTACTCCCACAGAATTGTGGACTAAGTTAAAGCCTAGTTTGAGACATATTCGGATTTGGGGAAGTCTAGCATATGTGATGAAGGCAAATACTAGTAAGTTGGAACCTCGTACAAAGTGCACATGTTCGTTGGCTATCCTAGAGGAATAAAAGGTGGTTTGTTTGATAGTCCTAGAGATCAGAGGGTGATCGTTAGCACGAATGCCAGATTTCTAAAGGAAGACTATATGATGAACCGCAAGCCCATGAGTTAGATTGTTCTGGAGGAACTGAAAGGGGAAGTCACTACTTTAGTACCACCGGTACAAGGGGATATACCACAAGTCACTGCACTGCGTGTCATAGAGGATATAGAGGTAATACCTCGTCATAGAGGGAGGGTTGTTAGACAGCCTGATAGGTTCATGTTCTTGGGAGAATCTTCTAATTTGGTCCCTGGCGAACATGAACTTGATCCCTGGACATATGACGAGGCAATCTAAGATAAAGATGGTGTATATATCTTGGCAAAGTGCAATGGATGCTGAGATTGAATCTATGGATTCGAATCAGGTCTGGGAGCTAGTAGAACCACCCAATAGTGTAAAAACCATTGGATACAAGTGGATCTACAAAAGAAAGAGAGGAATAGACGGGAAGGTTGAGACCTTCAAAGCAAGGCTTGTTGCGAAGGGGTATACTGAGAAAGAGAGTATCGATTATGAGGAGACCTTTTCGCCAGTAGCCATTCTTAAGTCTATCCAGATTCTCTTATGTATTGCTGCTCATATGGATTATGAGATATGACAGATGGATGTCAAGATAGCTTTCCTTAATGGAAGTCTTGAGGAAAACATCTATATGAAGCAACAAGAGGGATTCATTGCAAAGGGCAAAGAGCATCTTGTCTACAAGCTTAATCGATCCATTTATGGATTGAAGCAAGCTTCGAGATCTTGGAACATCCGCTTTGATGAGGTAATGCAGTGTTATGGATTTATTCAAAGCCCGAATGAATCTTGTGTATACAAGAGAAGTGACAAAAATGTAGTGGTATTTCTTGTACTATACGTCGATGATATTGAAGGTTTTACCCGGAAGCTCTGATACCAATTGTAGGGTTTTGCTTATCGAGTCCGTGAGGGGAAACTTCGCTTCCCACTTCACCTCGGTAGCTTGTCTATGGCGATCCCTTCGATGTCCCCGGATTAAAAAAATTTAATCCTAGACAAAAGGGATTGCCAAAGCAACCAAGTAATCGTCGTGCTATTCGTTTAGAGAAGTCACTTGAACAAACTAATTGTTCAAGCGACCATCCTCTATTCTACGAGTAGCCGCGGAATAGACGATGTCCGGATCACCGGTTTTTGTGTTTATGCTCGGGATCCAAGTATTATTTAGCCATTTACAGATTTATAACATGCTTATAATTGAAAAACAAAAACAAGCAACAAACAAAAGAAGAAAGTAGAATAGGTATACCTCTCGATCTTCTAATGTATGACCTTCCTCCTTTTGGACGTCGTGTGGGCGACGATCCACCAAAAGTCGAAGCTCCTAGATGCCTAATCTTCCTTCCTTGCTCTTCCAAAGCAAGAGGAAGAATAGAAACAAGGTTTTTCTCCTCACTAGAAACAACCAACAAGGAACCAAACTTATCCTTGCCGCCGGCCAACTAGATAAAGGAGAAGATGGTGGAAAACAACCAAGACACCAAGGGAAGCCCTATATCTTGTTTCCACCACCTAAGGAGAAAGGAAAGGAAGCTTTTGTACACCGGCCAAGGCTGGAAAAGAGCTGGGAAGGGTGCTGGACGTTGGCCAAAAGAGGAAGAAGAAGAGAGAAAGAACCTTCCTTATTTGGTGCCACCCTTGCCTCCAATCCCTAATCCTAATCCTATCTCAAATAGGATTCCATCTTGCCGCCCAAACCCTAGCTCTCCTATCATGTAGTTCATGCCAAATCCCTTTGCCATCCTTTTATAGAGATAGAGATAAGTCATGAATTAATCTCCTCTATTGGTTTTAGGGGTTTAATCTCAACCTTCGGATCTAGAGATTTAATCTCAACCGTCGGTTCTTAGAGATTAAATCTCTACCAATGGATCTTTGAGTTTTGTTTCTATCCTTTGGATCTAAACATCATGAGGTGTTAATAGACTACATTAGGGACCATGAGGAGGAGTTGGGTCTTGGCCACCCATGGATCAAGCCCACATAAAGTCCGATCCACTAATGATGATCTAATCCACTAAAGGTTCATCATTGATCTACCTCACCAACCCCCATATGATAATATGGGGTCCATATATTATTTGTACATTTTCTCCCCGTGTTTAAGATCTCGAATGTCCGTCGATTAATTAATTTACCCACCATTAATTAATCGACATCTAACTCCTTGAGTAGTACCACTCAACCTTTTCATCATGCCGGACCAAGTCCACCTCCAGGGTTTACATGATGAACCTTATGAGCTCCTCAAGGGGACATCATCATTCTAATATATAAGACACAATTTCCTCCTATAATCAACGGCACACCAAATAAATAATATCATCTCCCAACTTACCGAGCCTATCGATTTAATCTATAAATCTCGCCCATTGGTAATTCAAAGATATGAGTACTAAGTATATATGTCCGTTATTATATCGGGATTAAGAGAATGTACTAAATAATATCTGAGGTCCTATTCGATTGTGTAGTCAGCAATAAATCGAATCTCCTCTAAGTCGGTCCTGCTCAATACACACAAAGTGCACTAGTGTGATTCTATAGTCATGACAAACCAATACCAAACCACACTACAACCATTCCGATGGTTTGTCCAAAGTCATCTCGGTTGTGAGCCTTTGCTTATACTTTTCAAGGGGCCGATAACATGGTCTCTTGTGTGACACCACACACCATGTTATCTACAATGTAAAGTATTAGACAATATTGCATAACAATAAAAATATGCAAACAATGATCATGTGATTCTTATTCCAAAATAAAGATATTCATACAAAAGATAGACATTTTGGTATACATCCCTACAATCTCCCACTTATACTAAAAGACTATGTTGTCCTCAAAGTGTCATACATCTAATCCCCATTCCCTCCACATGCCTATCAAAAGCTCTTACTGGAAGGGCCTTAGTGAAAGGATCTGCCAGGTTATGCTCCGATGCAATCTTGGCCACAATAACTTCTCCTCTCTTTATGATTTCTCGTATCAAGTGGTACTTGCGCTCTATGTGTTTACTAGCCTTATGGGCTCGTGGTTCCTTCGAGTTTGCAACTGCACCACTATTATCACAATAAATTGTGATAGTTCTGGGCAAACCAGGAATCACATCCAAGTCCATCAGCAAGTTCCTGAGCCATACAACTTCTTTGGCCGCCTCAGAGGCTGCCACATACTCACCTTCCATGGTGGAGTCCACCACGCACTTCTGCTTGACACTCCTCCATACAATGGCTCCAACTCTCAAAGTAAACACAAAACCTGAGGTAGACTTACTGTTATCCCTATCAGATTGGAAGTCGGAATCCGTGTAACCCACAGGGAGTAATTGGTCTACTCGGTAAACCAGCATATAATCCCTAATCCTTCTCAAGTACTTCAATATATACTTTACCGCAGTCCAATGTCCCTGTCCTGGATTACTCTGATATCTGCTGACTTTGCCCACGGCAAATCAGATATCTGGTCTCGTACAGAGCATCGCATACATGAGGCTTTCTACTACAAAAGCATAAGGAACCACCTTCATCTCCTCTATCTCCTCAGATGACTAGGACACATCTCCTTAGATAAAGGAACTCCATGCCTGAAAGGTAGAAAACCCTTCTTGGAGTTCTGCATGCTAAAACGCTCCATAATCATGTCTATGTATGAAGCTTGGGATAAGCACAACATCCTTTTCCTGCGATCCCTTATAACCTTGAACCCAAGGATGTGTCCTACCTCTCCTAAGTCCTTCATATCAAACTGTTTGGACAACCATACCCTTACGTCCGATAACACCTTAATATTGTTGTAAATCAACAAAATGTCATCTACATATAGTACAAGAAATACCACTATGCTTCCGTCACATCTCTTGTATACCCAAGACTCATCCGGACTTTGAATAAATCCATAAGACTGGATCACCTCATCAAACCGGATGTTCCAAGACCTCAAAGCTTGTTTCAATCCATAAATGGACCGATTAAGCTTACATACAAGATGCTCTTTTCCCTTAGCAATGAATCCCTCTTGTTGCTTCATGTAGATGTTATCCTCAAGACTTCCATTAAGGAAAGTTGTCTTGACATCCATCTGCCACACCTCATAATCCATATGAGCTGCTATGCATAAGAGAATCCGGATAGACTTAAGCATGGCTACCGTCGAAAAGGTCTCCTCATAATCGATACCCTCTTTCTGAGTATACCCCTTCGCAACAAGCCTCGCTTTGAAGGTCTCAACCTTCCCATCTATTCCTCTCTTTCTCTTGTAGATCCACTTGCATCCAATGGTTTTTACACCATCGGGTGGTTCTACTAGCTCCCAGACTTGATTTGAATCCATAGATTCAATCTCAGCATTCATTGCACTTTGCCAAGATACTGCATCTTTATCTTGGATTGCCTCGTCATATGTCTAGGGATCAGGTTCATGTTCGCTAGGGACCAAATAAGAAGATTCTCCCGAGAACATGAATCTATCAGGCTGTCTCACAACCCTCCCACTACGACGAGGTATCACCTGTGTATCCTCTGTGATATGCGGTGCAGTGACATGTGGTATATCCTCTTGTACCGGTGGTACTAAAGAAGTGAATTCCCCTTTTAACTCCTCTAGAACAATTTTACTCTTGGGCTTGTGGCTCATCACATAGTCTTCCTCTAGAAATCTTGCATTCGTGCTAACGATCACCCTATGATCTCTAGGACTATAAAACAATCAACTCTTCGTTCCCCTGGGATAGCCAATGATCAAGCGTACTTTTGTACGAGGTTCCAACTTACTAGCATCTGCCTTCACCACATGTGCTGGACTCCCCCATATCCGAATATGTCTTAGACTAGGCTTTCGCCCAGTCCACAACTCTGTGGGAGTAGAAGGCACTGATTTAGATGGTACCAAGTTATGAATGTACACCGCTGTATCTAGAGCATATCCCCAGAAGGAATCTGGCAAGTCAGAATAACTCATCATCGATCTAACCATCTCCATAAGAGTAATATTCCTTCTCTCTGCTACACCGTTCTACTGGGATGTGCCAGGTGCAGTCAATTGGGATTGAATCCCATCCTTTGATAAGTAGTTCCTAAACTCTCCTAAGAGGTACTCACCGCCACGATAAGATCGTAGTGTCTTGATACTTTTACCTTGACGTTTCTCCACATCAGCCTTGAATTCTTTGAACTTGTCAAAGCATTCAGACTTGCAGCGCATTAGGTAAATGTATCCATATCTTGAGTAATTGTCTATAAAAGAGACGAAATACTCAAAACCACCTCTAGCCTGGATAGACATAGGACCACACGAATCAGAATGAACCAATTCTAACACATCTTTCGCTCTATACCCCTTGGCCTATTGGTCATCTTACCCTCCAAGCAAGATTCACAGGTTGGGAGATCCTCCACCACTAATGAACCCAAAGGTCCATCAACTATCAACCTTTGAATTCTACTTAGGTTAATGTGACCAAGCCTAAGATGCCAAAGATATGTTTGGTTCATCTTCGAAGGTTCTTTTCTCTTATTGGAATTAGAAGATGAGTTATTAACTTCAATTTGCATCGTGGGAGGTTTTGGTTCATGTGTATACAAATTTCCTATCAATGCACCCGAACAGATAATGTCCCTATTCCTTCTTATAACAACTCTGTCATCAAAAGAAATAGAATATCCATCCATAAAAAATTTAGAAACCGAAATTAAATTCTTTCTAAATAAGGCTACATAAAGGCAATTTTTAAGAACTAAAAGTTTATTTTTCTCAAAAGATAAATGAACATCTCCCACTGCAACAGTCGCCGCCTTCGTGGCATCGCCCAAGTACATGGTAATCTCCCCCTCAGCCAGTCGTCTGGTTTCCTGGAACCCCTGGAAAGTATTGCAGACATGATCAATGGCTCCCGTATCTACACACCAGGTGCTGGTAGATAACACCGCTAAACATTTTTCAACGACTAGACAAAAAGATATACCTTTGTTCTTGGGGTTGGGGCAGTCCTTCTTCCAGTGTCCAGTCTGCTTACAAGTGAAGCACTTGCCTTTTGGCTTCTTCACTCCTCCCTGAGTACCTCCCACCACCTTCACCCCGGTTTGTTTCATCTTCTTCTTTCCTTTCGGCTTAGAAGTAGAAACCTTCTGGGTAACCACGACATGCACCTGAGCACTCTGACGAAATAGTCCCTCTACCGCCTGGAGTTCTGTCAGGAGTTCCGCCAACGAATACAACCTCTTGTTCGTGTTGTAGTTGAGGCGAAACTGCTCAAAACTCCTAGGCAAAGACTGGAGTATGATATCGACCTGGGTTTACCCATCGATCTCAGCTCCTAAAACCTCCAGCTCATTCAAATGAGCCATCATCTTGAGAACATGATCCCTCACGGGTGTTCCCTCGACCATGGTGGTCGTCATCAAGTATCTCATGGCCTCTTGGCTTGCAGCCCGATTCTGGTGTCCAAAAAGCTCCTTGAGATTGAGCATCATATCATAAGCAGGGGACATGGCTTGATGCTAATGTTGCAGTACATTTGACATAGATGCCAAAATGTAACACCGCGCCATCTCATCGGCCTTGATCCACTTCTTATAGCTCTCTCTCTCGTTTTCCCCAGAATTATCTGCAGGCTTGGGAGGGCACTCTTCGAGGAGTACATATTTGTATTCCTCAGCAGTCAAGACAATGTCTAGATTCCTCTTCCAATCTACATAGTTGGGTCCAGTAAGTTTGTTCTCTTTCAGTATCACAGCAAGTGGGTTGAAAGTCATTTTGAAAGAAAACCTAAGAATCACATAAATCAAAACATTAGATTTCAAAAAATTATTGATTCCTCAAACAATAAAATTTTAAAATCAACCAACACCTCAAAATACCGAGAATATCGTATGCCACGATAGTGTGGACGTATACGAATTCTACATTTGTAAGAGGAGGTTTTACCCATTAATTTTACTATCTTGTCAACCTAACTTTTTGACAAGTAAAATTAATAGTCGGTTCCTCTTTGGCCCTACAAATAAAAGCAGTGACTTCGATAGGGAGGATACTTATATTTGTATCTAAGTGGTCACCATTACTCGGTACTAAGGTAATTATCTCGGGTTATGTGCCTTACGATGGGCAAGTACACACGCTCCTTAATAATTTCCTATAACCATATTCGTCCTTGTGATCCGCAAACAAACCCATCCGATGGGGAGGAAGGCACTCAGAGCCTGTTGGTGCAACAATGCTCCAAGCATTTATATATGTTTTGATGTTTGGATAATCATCTAAGTTAGGCAATATCTTGTGATCTAATTGCGAAAATGTTTAAGTGACAGGGAAGTCCAAGTATGATCTTGGCAAAGGAAGTTCAAGTATGATCTTGGCAAAGGAAGTCCAAGTATGATCTTGGCAAAGGAAGTGCAAGGGGTGGACTTGGCAGCGTAAGACCAAGCTTGTAGTCTTGGCAGCGTAAAGTCCAAGTGAACCTTGACAAAGGAAGTCCAAAGTAAAGTCTTGGCAGTGTAAGACCAAGCTTGTAGTCTTGGAGGCGTAAAGTCCAAGCATTTGGCAACCCAAGACATGACGAAACCGAAGGAAGCTCTTGGAAGCAAAGCGCAAAGGATGAACAAGTCGCGGACTCGGAGGGATCCTGAAGGCGCAAGGCTTATTGAGGAGCTAGAAGGTTGAGTCTAGGTCTAGGGTATAAAATCAAGTATGAATTACTCATACTTGAGAGTCACGATCGATACGATGTATCACGATCGGGTCGCTTTCGATCGAGTCGATGAAACCTAATCATCGCCGCTTGGGCAGTAGCAATGATCGATACTATGCGATCACCGATCGCCAAAGGAATCGGCCGACCGATCAAGGGAAATATTGCACGCAGAATCGATCGCGCTCATTGCCTTGATCACTCGACTGATCACCCCATCAGTCGACTGATGGAGGGATCAGTCGACTGATCACCTGGCCGTTGGAGATTGCGGCTACGAATCTCCGCGGAGATCGCGTTTCAGAAGTCGTTGGCTTCGGCGGTAGTCGACTGATGGTAAGCATCAGTCGACTGATCGAAGCCCAATGGGAAAAACAGCCCCTCTTCTATAAAAAGGGGCCATGGGGAGCTTGGTGAAGCTAGTGCTCTTGCTCCAAACAACACCTACGTGCTCACCAAGCTTTCCAAGTGTTTTTAGCAATCCAAAACCTCCTCTTCTCTAATCCTAATCTTCCATCATTGTAAAGAAGAGGAGTGCATTGTAAGATAAGGTTTCTCCACCTTGGTTCATCCAAAGGAGGTTCTAGTGAAGATTGATTAGGGCTAATCCACCTTACGGATTGCCGTGGAGTAGGAGCGTCATCTCCGAACCATGTTACATCGGGTGTTAGCTTTGTTTCTTGTTTTTGTTTGTGCTTATATTTGTATTGCTTCCGCTAACATTTTTGTAGAAAGAAAGAAAGGCTAATCACCCCCCCCCTCTAGCCATTCCAAGGGTCCTAACAAGTGGTATCAGAGCCCGGATAGCTTGGAAGATCTCAACATCAACCAAGACATCAATGGCTCTTCAAGAGGGATATAGCACCGCTAAGCCATCGGTCTTCGATGGGAGCCATTTTGCGTATTGGAAAGGTAGGATGAAGTACTATCTTATGAGTAATATTGAAATTTGGCATAGTATTGTAGATGGCTTCGAAGAACCGGTGGATGAACCTGGACATCTTATTCCAAGCAAGGATTGGACAAGAGAAATAAACAAGAAATTTGAATCAAATGCAAAGGTCGTCCTCACCATCCAATGCGGCGTCACAATGGAGCAACTCAACAAGGTGGGGCCTTTTGAATCCGCCAAGGAGCTATGGGAAAAGCTCATTGAGCTAAATGAAGGTTCCAAGGAATCAAAGTGGGCCAAGAAGGACCTATTAGTTGGACAACTTCAAGCCTTCCAAATGAAGATGCATGAAACCGTAAGTCAAATGCATGGAAGGTTCAAGGAAATTGTGAACGGACTCCATATCATAGGTGAGCGAGTTGACAACCGGGATTTGGTAAGGTATATTTTACAAGCATTTCCTAGAAATTCTTTATGGATTTCTATAGTTGATGCCATTAAGGTAACTAGGGATCTTTCGCAAATTAAAATTGATGAATTATTTTGTGAGTTCGAATTACATGAGCAAACTAACATGTCCTCTAAGGAAAAGGGTTTAGCTCTATTTGTTGAGAAGAAAGAAAAGAAGAAGAAGGAAAGAAAAGAAGCATCATCATCATCCGAGTCCGAGAATGAGTCAAGTAGTGATGAAGACTCATCTAGTGAAATGGCAAATTTTGTCAAGAAGCTTTATAGAAGGTCAAAAGAGTTCAAGAATAGAGAAGCAAGGAAGGGGTATCATTCCTCAAAAGGTAAATTTAGTGGTAATTCAAGTTTTAGTAATAATGTGATTTGTCATGCTTGCAACAAGAAGGGACACATAAAGCCGAATTGCCCGGAGCTAAAGAAGAAGGAGGAAAAAGAAAAGAAAAGAAAAAGAAGGACAAAAAGGAGAAGAAGAAGAAGGAGGCTATGGTGGCTCAAACCACATGGGACACACCAAGCGTTGAAGACTCTTCCTCCGATGATGAGCTTTGCCACATTACACGCCATGTGGCACTCATGGCACTAGGAGATGATTCGGGCACATCAAGCCAAGAAGATTCCTCAAGCGATGAATCGTCATCTAGTGACGATGAGGTAATGAACTCTCCCAAGGTTAAGCTCCTTTATAAGTCAATTGCCTATCTTCAAGAAGCTCTAGATAAGTCTAAATCTAAGGTTAAAAGCATGAAGGTAGAACTAAAGGCTATTAAAAATGAAAAACCTTCACATGTTGATTCTTGCATGCTTAAGGAAGAAAATGACAAACTTAAGGATGAGGTTAGTGAATTAAAAGCATGTTTAGAAAAAATTTCAAATGGCTCAAAGTGTCTTGATATGATTCTTAGTAGGCAAAGAGCGGTTTATAACAAGGCCGGTTTAGGATATAAGCCAAAAGAAAAAGAAGTTGCTTATATTTCATTAATAAATAGGAAAGCAACTATTAAGGGTAAGGTTAAGAAAGCTTGGGTACCTAAGAAGTTTTTACTTAATGTTACCGGTCCAAATGTTTGGGTACCAAAAGCTTGTGTTTTTCATGTGATTTAGGTAGGAGAGCGAGGTATGTGGATTGTAGATAGCAGTTGCTCAACACATATGACCGGGGATGTGAGCAAGTTCTCCACAATTAAATATGTGAAGAAGGGATCGGTGTCCTTTGGGAATAGTGGAAAACTCAAGATATTAGGTAGAGGAACAATTGAGGTATCCCCCAAAATTGTTATTCACAAAGTCTTGCTAGTTGAAAATATGAAATTTAACTTATTAAGTGTTAGTCAACTTTGTGATGCAAACTATCATGTCTCCTTTGAATCCTCTAAATACATGATTAGACACAAGGAATTAAATGATTGCATGTTAGTTGGATATAGGAAATCAAATATCTATTATGTTGATCTTTCATATGCTTCTAACATTTCTACTAAGTGTTTTGTTGCAAAAGAAGAGGAAAGTTGGCTATGGCATAGAAGATTGGGGCATATCAACATGAAAAACATAGCCAAGGTAGCCAAGATGGAGTTGGTCAAAGGGCTACCAAAGATCAAGTATGTCAAGAACAAATTGTGTGATGCATGCCAAGAAGGAAAACAAACAAAGGCATCACACAAAGGTAAAACCCTAACCAATACCTCTTTACCATTAGAATTATTGCATCTTGACTTATTTGATTGCCATAGTACTCCATCTTTAAATGGTAATAAATATTGTTTGGTTATAGTAGATGATTTTTCTAGGTATACTTGGGTTTATTTTATGAAACATAAGGATGATACCTTAGAAATAATCATAGGATTTAGTAAAAGGGTTGAAAATGAAAAGAGTCTCAAAATCAACCGGATCCGTAGTGATCATGGTAGTGAATTTGAAAACCTAAAATTTTCACAATTTTGTTAAGAGCAAGGGTACAAGCATGAGTTCTCTTGTCCTAGAACACCCCAACAAAATGGGGTGGTGGAAAGGAGAAATCGTGCCCTACAAGAGGCGGCTAGGACTATGCTTAATGCATATTCTCTACCTAGCTACTTGTGGGCGGAAGTGGTTAATACCGCTTGCTATATCCAAAATAGGGTTCAAATCCATAGGTTTTTAGGAAAAACACCATTTGAATTATGGAATGGGACTATACCCACAATTCATTATTTCAAAGTCTTTGGATGTAAAGTTTATATTCTAAACACCAAAGATAATTTAGAAAAATTTGAATCAAAAGTGGATGAGGGAATCCTAGTTGGATACTCATCCACAAGTAGAGGGTATAGAGTCTACAATAAGAGAACCAAAGGGATTGAGGAGTCTTCCAATGTTCAATTTGATGAAACTACTAGTACCTACCCTAGAAAGTCCTCCATTGATAAGGATATTAATGACAATAATCAAGACATTACCCAAAAACTTCAAAATTTGACCATTAGGGGTAATGATCAAGGGGGAGGAAGAGGAGACTCCGATGATGAAAGAAGAGTGGAAGATAACAATGATCAAATTGAAACCCCTTCTAGAAACCTAAGAATTCATCAAGATCATCCACTTGACCAAGTAGTAGGAGATCTATCTCAAGGAGTAAGAACTAGGTCATTTCATAGACCTCCTACTAGTTAAGTTGCTCTTATCTCACAAATTGAGCCCAAATCGATCAATGATGCATTACATGATCCGGATTGGATTTTGGCAATGCAAGATGAATTGGCTCAATTTGAGAGAAGTCAAGGGTGGGAATTAGTACCTAGACCAAATGATAGCACCATAATTACTACAAGATGGGTTTTTAGGAATAAGCTAGATGATCAAGGAAATATCACTAGAAATAAGGCTAGGTTGGTTGCTAGGGGATTCAATCAAGTTAAGGGGCTTGACTATGATGAGACTTATGCCCCGGTTGCAAGGTTAAAATCTATTAGGATTCTCTTAGGGTATGCTTCCTACATGGGATTTAAACTTTACCAAATGGATGTTAAATCGGCATTCTTGAATGGTTTTATTAAGGAGGAAGTATATGTAGAGCAACCACCCGGATTTGAGAACTTAGATTATCCAAATCATGTATGTAAGCTTAGGAAAGCATTATATGGGTTAAAACAAGCTCCCCGGGCATGGTATGAAAGATTGTCATCATTCTTAATTTCTAAGGATTTTAGAAGAGGTCAAGTAGATCAAACCTTGTTTATAAAGTCAACATTAAAAGATATATTCATAGCCCAAGTATATGTTGATGATATCATTTTAGGTTCAACAAAAGATGATCTTCTTCAATACTTAATAAAAATATGGAAAATGAATTTGAAATGAGTTTAGTTGGAGAGCTTACCTTTTTCCTAGGTTTACAAGTCAAACAAAAAAATGAGGGTATTCATATTTATCAAACCAAATATGCAAATGAAATGATCAAGAAATTTGGTTTGGAAAATGCCAAAATTGTAACCACTCCTATGGCCACTAGCACTAGGATAGATAGTGATCATGAAGGTAAATCAATTGATCTTAAACTATATAGGAGTATGATTGGTAGCTTACTATACCTAACCGCTAGTAGACCCGACATTTTATTTGCGGTAGGTATGTGTGAAAGATACCAATCTTGTGCCAAAGAATCACATTTGGTAGCCGTCAAAAGAATATTAAGATATATTAAAGGCACCCTAAATGTAGGACTTTGGTATCCTAGGACTAAGTCATTTGAATTGCTTGGTTATACCGATTCCGATTATGCCGGGTGCAAATTGGATAGGAAGAGTACTAGTGGTGGATGCCAATTTCTTGGGTCCTCCCTAGTTAGTTGGAGTAGTAGGAAGCAACATTGTGTTGCTTTATCAACCACCGAAGCCGAATATGTGGCTATGGGTGGTTGTGTAGCTCAATTACTTTGGATGAGACATACTCTTGTGGACTATGAGCTACACTACTCTAACATTAAAGTTTATTATGATAATGTGAGTACCATCAACTTGACCAAAAATCCGGTACATCACTTTCGAACCAAGCACATTGAAGTGAAACATCACTTCATACGAGATCATGTGGCAAGAGGGGACATTGAACTCAATTATGTAGAATCTAAGTCCAACCTTGCCGATATCTTCACCAAAGCTCTTCCCGAAGCCGAATTTTCATCATTAAGGAGAGAGCTTGGTATGTGCTTTGTAGAGTAAAATTCTAGGTTTGCATGATCCTATACTTCTATAGCTTCTTTATACCTTGGTGCATCTCATAAAAGCCTTAAGAAACCTTGATTTTTGTATTAAAATACTTAGAAACATGTGAGATGATAGGGAAGGTGTACTTGGCTCATCATGCTTGTTATGATGCATTACTATGAGCCAATGACACACCTAGAGACATAAAAACCTTATGGACATATTGGGAAGGCTTGTATTCAAGTAATGAATACATAGCTCAAAGAACATGGTTGGAAATTCCAAATAATATATATTTTAAACTATGTTCATCATATTTTGACAAACAGGTTTCAATTGGAACACAAAAGTGATACAAAGTTTGCAAAATCTTTAGAACTTTTGATAGGTTCCAAGTTTGTATCAATCTTGTAATCTGGAAAACATATATTTTTTGAATTATTTTTACTTGATAAAGTATGAATTCAGAAATGTGTACACAAAATTTCATGATTTTTTGAGGTTTCTGGAATTTCTACCGCATTTCTGATTTTGGGCTGAAAAGGTTGAAATTTCGGTTTCAGGCCTAGCAATGATCGTTCGTAAAACCAATGATCGATAATCGTGTTTTCTGATAATATACTCCATTTTCTGATATTTGGTGTATCTTTGATGTCCTAACACTATAGTATGATAATATTGCGTATAAACAAGATTTAGGACTGACTAATGCAGTGTTTTAGGGGGAGTTTTCATAAATTATATCTTTTTCATCCCCAAAACCATTGTTGGTGCAAAGTTAGGACTTAATTTTTGAATTTTTGGTATGATTTGCTTCAACTATTGGTTACACATTATAAAGCATATCTTGGATTAAGGGGGAGCTTAATTTCAATATTGTACCTTAGTCCAAGATCTAACACATTATTTCCTTCATGTTTGAATCCTTCTCTTTTTGATGTATGTCAAAGGGGGAGAATGAGTGTTTAAGTTATAATTCATATTGAAAATTTGATTATGTGTGTATTTAAAGACCTAACTCAAATGATTGCCAAACATCAAAAAGGGAGAGATTATTGGTGCAACAATGCTCCAAGCATTTATATATGTTTTGATGTTTGGATAATCATCTAAGTTAGGCAATATCTTGTGATCTAATTGCGAAAATGTTTAAGTGATAGGGAAGTCCAAGTATGATCTTGGCAAAGGAAGTCCAAGTATGATCTTGGCAAAGGAAGTGCAAGGGATGGACTTGGCAGCGTAAGACCAAGCTTGTAGTCTTGGCAGCGTAAAGTCCAAGTGAACCTTGACAAAGGAAGTCCAAAGTAAAGTCTTGGCAGCGTAAGACCAAGCTTGTAGTCTTGGCGGCGTAAAGTCCAAGCATTTGGCAACCCAAGACATGACGAAACCGAAGGAAGCTCTTGGAAGCAAATCGGAAAGGATGAACAAGTCGCGGACTCGGAGGGATCCTGAAGGCGCAAGGCTTATTGAGGAGCCAGAAGGTTGAGTCTAGGTCTAGGGTATAAAATCAAGTATGAATTACTCAAACTTGATACGATGTATCGTGCTTTCAATCGAGTCGATGAAACCTAATCATCGACCGACCGCCTTGGGCGCAGTAGCCGATCGATATGATCCCGATCGCCAAAGGAATCGATCCGACCGATCAAGGGAAATATTGCCACGTAACGCACGACTGATCGCCGCTTGATCACTCGATCGATCACCCCATCACGATCGATGGAGGATCCCGACCGATCACCGCCGCTGGAGATTACGACTACGAATCTCCGCGGAGATCATGGGTCGTTGGCGCCGGCGATCATGACGGCGGTAAGCATCACGATCGATCAATCCTAACGGGAAAATAGCCCCTCTTCTATAAAAAGGGGCCATGGGGAGCTTGGTGAAGCTAGTGCTCTTGCTCCAAACTACACCTACGTGCTCACCAAGCTTTCCAAGTGTTTTTAGCAATCCAAAACCTCCTCTTCTCTAATCCTAATCTTCCATCATTGTAAAGAAGAGGAGTGCATTGTAAGATAAGGTTTCTCCACCTTGGTTCATCCAAAGGAGGTTCTAGTGAAGATTGATTAGGGCTAATCCACCTTACGGATTGCCGTGGAGTAGGAGCGTCATCTCCGAACCACGTTACATCGGGTGTTAGCTTTGTTTCTTGTTTTTGTTTGTGCTTATATTTGTATTGCTTCCGCTAACATTTTTGTAGAAAGAAAGAAAGGCTAATCACCCCCCCCTCTAGCCATTCCAAGGGTCCTAACAGAGCCGACGCGCAAGTTTGTTTGCATCACTTGTCAAATCATAATGGAGGTCGTAGGAATTTATAAAAATATCCCTCTCCCACTTAGTAATTTGAAATTGAGGAATTTTCCTAGCCTACGACATGCATATCAAACAAAAAGCAATAAATATGAAAAAAAAAATATTTTCCAACTATTATGGCTTTTGTCTTCAATATGACTCCCGTCGCATCGTCATCTCGTCCACTCCTCCTATGCCATGTACGAGCCATCCGGAGATCCGAGCCGAGACTAAAATCTATTTTAATTTACATCCATCGATCCTATACTCCACGACGGAGTGTACATGAAATCTAGATCAAAAGTAAAATAAAATAAAGAGAGGCTAAACAATGCCGTATTAATTTACCAAAAACTAAATACTAGCCTCGTCAACCCCGAGGATTAAACAAAATAAATATTTACACACATACAATCACATACACACATATGACCATAATAGTCGAATCTTATGCCTGCAACCAAAGAGTTAAACTACGCATATCCTACTATTATCCGGCACATATAATATATAAAAAAGTGCATAAAAATTAACCGAATCCTAAACACACAAAACCAGAAATCTTGGCTCTGATACCAATTGAAGGTTTTGCCCGGAAGCTCTGATACCAATTGTAGGGTTTTGCTTATCGAGTCCGTGAGGGGAAACTTTGCTTCCCACTTCACCTGGGTAGCTTGTCCATGGCGATCCCTTCGATGTCCCTGGATTAAAAAAATTTAATCCTAGACAAAAGGGATTGCCAAAGCAACCAAGTCATAGTCGTGCTATTCGTTTAGAGAGGTCACTTGAACAAACTAGTTGTTCAAGCGACCATCCTTTATTCTACGAGTAGCCACGGAATAGACGATGTCCGAATCGTCGGTTTTTGTGTTTATGCTCGGGATCCAAGTATTATTTAGCAATTTATAGATTTATAACATGCTTATAATTGAAAAACAAAAACAAGCAACAAACAAAAGAAGAAAGTAGAATAGGTATACCTCTCGATCTTCTAATGTATGACCTTCCTCCTTTTGGACGTCGTGTGGGCGACGATCCACCAAAAGTCGAAGCTCCTAGATGCCAAATCATCCTTCCTTGCTCTTTGAAAGCAGGAGGAAGAATAGAAACAAGGTTTTTCTCCTCACTAGAAACAACCAACAAGGAACCAAACTTATCCTTGCCGCCAGCCAACTAGATGAAGGAGAAGATGGTGGAAAACAACCAAGACACCAAGGGAAGCCCTATATCTTGTTTCCACCACCTAAGGAGAGGGAAAAGGAATCTTTTGGGTGCCTACCAAGGCTGGAAAAGAGCTGGGAAGGGTGCTGGACGTTGGCCAAAAGAGGAAGAAGAAGAGAGAAAGAACCTTCCTTATTTGGTGCCACCCTTGCCTCCAAAACCTAATCCTAATCCTATCTCAAATAGGATTCCTTCTTGCCGCCCAAACCCTAGCTCTCCTATCATGTAGTTCACGCCAAATCCCTTTGCCATCCTTTTATAGAGTTAGGGATAAGTCATGAATTAATCTCCTCAGTTGGTTTTTGGGATTTAATCTCAACCGTCGGATCTAGAGATTTAATCTCAACCATCGGTTCTTAGAGATTTAATCTCTACTAATGGATCTTTGAGTTTTGTTTCTATCCTTTGGATCTAAGCATCATGAGGTATTAATAGGCTACATTAGGGACCATGAGGAGGAGTTGGGTATTTGCCACCCATGGATCAAGCCCACATAAAGTCTGATCCACTAATGATGATCCAATCCACTAAAGGTTCATCATTGATCTACCTCACCAACCCCCATATGATAATATGGGCTCCATATATTATTTGTATATTTTCTCTCCGTGTTTAAGATCTCGAATATCCATCGATTAATTAATTTATCGACCATAATTAATCAACATCTAACTCCTTGAGTAGTACCACTCAACCTTTTCATCATGCCGAACCAAGTCCACCTGCAGGGTTTACATGATGAACCTTATGAGCTCCTCAAGGGGACATCATCATCCTAATATATAGGACAAAGTTTCCTCATATAATCAACGACACATCATATAAATAATATCATCTCTCAACTTACCGAGCCTATCGATTTAATCTATAAATCTCTCCCATTTGTAAATCAAAGAGATGAGTACTAAGTATATGTGCCCGTTATTATATCGAGATTAAGAGCATGTACTAAATAATATCTGAGGTCCGATTTGATTATGTAGTCTGCAATAAATCGAATCATCTCTAAGTCAGTCCTGCTCAATACACACAAACTGCACTAGTGTGATTCTATGGTCAAGACAAACCAATACTAATCCACGCTACAACCATTCCGATGGTTTGTCCAAAGCCTTCTCGGTTGTGAGCCTTTGCTTATACTTTTAAAAGGGCCGATAACATGGTCTCCTGTGTGATACCACACACCATGTTATCTACAATGTAAAGTATTAGACAATATTGCATAACCATAAAAATATACAAACAATGATCATGTGATTCTTATTCTAAAATAATGATGTTCATACAAAAGATAGACTTTTCAGTATACATCCCTACAGATATTTTGTTAATTGGCAACAATGTCAAGGTGTTATCGGACGTAAGGGTATGTTTGTCTAAACAGTTTGATATGAAGGACTTGGGAGAAGTGGGACACATCCTTGAGATCAAGGTTATAAGGGATCACAAGAAAAGGATGGTGTGCTTATCTGAAGCTTCATACATAGACACCATTATTGATCTTTTTAGCATGTAAAACTCCAAGAAAGGTTTTCTACCTTTCAGGCATGGAGTTCCTTTATCTAAGAAGATGTGTCCTAGAAGATCTAAGGAGATAGAGGAGATGAAGGCAGTTCCTTATGCTTCGACAGTAGGAAGCCTCATGTATGTGATGCTATATACGAGACTGGATATCTTTTTTTCAGTTGGCATGGTTTACAGATATCAGAGTAATCCAGGACATGGAAATTTGATTATGGTAAAACATATATTGAAGTACCTGAGAAGGACTAGGGATTATATGCTAGTTTACTAGGCAGACCAATTACTTTCTTTGGGGTTACATAGATTCGGACTTCCAATAGGATAGGGATAATGTTTGTAATATATGAGAGATGTCCTAAGGCAATCGCCTTATGTTTGAACCATTTATATGATAAATGAAGATTCACTATTTGAGTATACATGTTTTATGTATTTGATTGGATCTTAAACTCATTTACTGAATGTCCAGGATACGATTCACAGCATGAGAGAATTTGTGATTGGATCACAACTAGTGAGTATCTCTACATGTGTAATTGTGATGTATCGTAATTATCCCTAGTCGATGAATTGATGGATTTGGATACCATCGATTACATCGAGACTTACGAGTATACTCCTTGGTGTATCAAGCGGTGATTCTCCTTTGGTGGAGACATAGTGATGTCGAGTTAATCGTGGATGCTAGTTATGGTAACTAGTTCATTGGAGTGACCAGTAGTAAGACTTCATATGGTTCTCTGCATATATAGATATGTCGATGAAGTTCTTCTTTGTGGCTTAAGTGCGATGTTCCTTTGACTTGCGGTATTCAAGTCATCTTGATCATGGAGACTTATGCTTTGACATCTTAAGCAAACATCTCCGAGGAGATGTGGACCCGGGATGATTGGGTATAAGTCGAAATGATCGAAGGTGTTTGAATAGCCTATAAAGGATTCACCACTCCTTGCGAGGAGATGTATACCCATGGCCTCTCGTCGGATTGTTACTAAAGTCTTTGGCCAAAGCATTACATGTTTAGAGTAAGGTACTCTTCGATACATGTGGAGTAACTAGAATCCGTAGGACGAGGAAATGATACTTGGGCTAGGTGTGACGTAGTCAGCCTAGTGGGGACTGACACAATAGACCATGTCCTGAACCAAGTGGGTATAAGATGAGTGAAGGGAATGGGGCATGATTCATTCGAGCTACTGAAGGGTTTCAGAAATAGTTCTGGATCAACCGTTGATCTTTTCGGTTAATTGGGGATCATGATGTACTACTAGGTGCCACTTATGATCGTTCTATAATTAATGGTTAATTATAGACGGCCAACATAAACCGAGAACCTATTTGGTCACACGCACAACGAGTGTAATCCAAAGGATTTAAAACGAGCTTGAGAATGAGATTCTCGAGGAGAAACTATGTTTGGTTGGACCAAACATAAGCGAGCATGAAATTGTTTTGATCGCATGGATGGGCGTGGATGGGCGTGTCTTATGAAGACATAATGGATGGACCAAAATGGTTTGGTTCTAATCCAATGGATGAGAATAAACCAAAGGGTTTGGTTTATTTTAAGCGAATGAACCAAAAGTTGGTTGGTTCGTTTTAACTTAAAATAAACCATCATGGTTTGGTTTATTTTAACTTATCTTAATGGAGCGGGTTAACGGGCTTTATGGATATGATCCATTAACCATTAAGAGAATTAGTTCTCTATAAAATAGGGCTTAAACCTAACCTAAGGCTAATCAAAGTTTTGGCCGCCCAACCCCTCCTCTCTGTATTGGCGCCAACACCTAAAACTGCCGCCCAGCTTTTGTGCAGCCGTCAAGTCTTTGCGGTATCAAGCTTCAGTGGAGAACCTCCGTGACCCTCGGCGATCTCCTTTGGGTTCGGTGATAAGGTGAGCTTCCATCTTTCCTTAGCGGCCTCTATTCCTCCACCAAAGCTGTCAGTTTTCTGGACAGCTTGTTTCTTTGTTGTCGGAGCGTCGTTTGGACGACTGTTAGTTTTCCGACCGCGTCTAACTTAACGGGGATTTGATCTCCGGTACTCCTCTGGTGGGGGACGAAGGATTCGTCAAACGGTTGACGAATACCTCTCCGGAGAAGCGAGTTTTGAGAACTCGTTTTAGGATCCGAATTTGGATTCGGATCGTGATCACCTCTCGATCACGTCATCTTCAACACGAGGCTAGTAACCCGTCACGAAGGAAGCTCGTGACTTAGCGAAGTCATCGAGGAGCTCGGCGTGGATATGGATAGAGGCGATTCTTACGAGGATCGTTCGGTTGATGTCGTTCCGCTACGTCATACGAAGGTATAACGTAGATAAATTTCTTTTATTGCAAAATTTAATTTACGGTTATGTCTACACTTGTTGTAATATGCATCGTGTATGTGTGTGTTGTAATAAATATAGATTTATTATTTTTAATTGCTTCCATTTGTGCTCATGTTCTGAAACATGATCGAACACACCTGCCTTGTATGATGCGGAAACCTTGATGGTATCGAGCCGAGGTTGTGTTTCGACATAATCGTAAAAATGGTTTTGCGATAGTCATAATGTATTTCTGGAAATTTTCTAAATTTTGGAAATTTAGAAGTATTTATGGAAATTTTTCAATTTTGGAAAGTCTAGAAGTATTTATGGAAATCTTCCACTTTTGGAAAGTTGGAAGTATTTATGGAAATTGATATTTTCCATAAATAAAATATTTGATTAGATTCTGGAAATTTGTTTCCTAATTTAATCATGATTTGATTTGGGAAATCAAATCTTAAAATATTTAATTTCCATAAGTAGTTTTAATGATTTAGGAAATTGGTTTCCTAAATAGATTTTCCTTAATCAAATAATTCCATGAATAAAATATGTGATTAGATTTGGAAATTTGTTTCCTAATTTAATTATGATTTTGATTTGGAGAATCAAATCTTAAACATATTTTATTTCCATAAATAGTTATGACATATAAGGAAATTATATACATGACATAATTGTATGCCATGTAATTGCATTAGATGCATAACATTATGTCATGCGTGTCGTGACATGTAGATGTATGCCATGTATGTCATGCCATGTAGATAATAGTTATTTGCATGCAAAGAGGATGAGACATAAAAACCCTTAATCAATATTAAAGCCTACACCTTCCATTAATATGGTTAGAACCAGAGTTCTGTTTCTTGTTTGGGTTGTTGGACTCTCTCCAAGCCCGGCTCGAACCTGAATATGTTCAAACCATGGAATAGTTTAATAATAATATGGTAAGAGTCAGAGGTCAATCGTTAGCTTTGGTTGTTGGACTCTCTCCAAGCTGGGCTAATTGGTTGAATGCGCTCTAACCATATTAAAACTATGTCCTGATTAATGGGTTGGCTTTAACCTGGAGCATCGGCTTGTTGGACTCTCTCCAAGGTCGATGTAAAGGGAGGTGAAGTTGGGTGCTATGCATATGATGCATACTTGTTAATGTGTTAACAACCCGATGTATGTGTGAACATTCAATTAGTTGATAGCACATTATGATAGTTGCATATACGGGATATGCAATCGGTATAGATGATACCTACCGTCGTAGTTATGAATGGCTTGTTGGACTCTCTCCAAGGTTGTTCATAACTATGATGGATATCAGCCCATTCGGAGATGGACCTACAATCTCGAAAGTGATTTTGGGGTTTTGAAATTGAAAATGAATGGGATTTATAAATGTATATTGATGCATTTTAAAATCATCTTTCTCATATATGCTCGTTTTGTATTTCTAAGTTAATATATTGATCATGATGTGTTTGAATTTGCGTTCCATTTTGGATTCGAATAAATTGTAGTAGCGAACTTCTTGGTGGCTTAGAAACTTGAGAATTGTTCTCAAGGTGAAAAGCTTGTGTATGTCCTCGAGCGCCTCTTCCGTCCTAGTAGCGATGCAACTTTGGACCAATTGTTGGCCTATCGAAACATGTGAGTGATTACAGAACAAATGAGTTGCATCATGCTAGCCGCGATGGAACCCAAGCTACGAAAGCAGCATGAGCATATGGATGCTCATATCATAGTCCTTCATCTCTGTGAATTGGTTGATGAGCAAGTGAGATTCGAAAGGTTCGAAGTCTCCAAGCTCCTCTTCACCTCGAGATGCAAGGAGGTTCATCTGTAGTCTTGCTCAACATCTTTGAAGGCTGTGGAGCCTTCGAGAAGCATGAGTAGGGGGGAGTGTTGTTAGTTGATTCCTCGAAGAAAGGTTCTAAGAGAGTCAAAGGAACAATGAGAAGGGAAGAAGAAAAAGGCTAAAAGCAGAACCAGCTCAAAAGGGCACTTGCCATCATTATGGCAAAGAGGGTCATTGGCGAAAAAAAAAATAAAAATTGCAAGGTTTATCAAGAGTCCGTGAAGAAGGATAAGGCATCGGATGCCCCATCTTCTTCAGAAATCTTCTTTATTGATTGTCATTCTATTTCCTTAGACACTTGGGTATTGGATACTGAGTGTGGCTCACATATATGTAATGACATACATGGGCTAAGGAATAGAAGAAGACTCGTCAAGGGAGAGTCAAATTTACGTGTTGGGAATGAAGCAAAGGTTGCTGCACTCGCCATCGGAACGTATTTGTTGAAACTCCCTGCAGGACTTGTCTTAGAACTGGACAATTTCTTTTATATTCCTTTATTGATAAAGAACATCATTTCTATTTCTTGTTTAAATAGAAATGGTTTCCATTTGACGTTTAGTAACAATTGTTGTTACATAACTTTGAATGGGGTTCTTTATGGGACTGGAACTTTAAGCAATGGTGTTTATACGTTGGACGTATCCAGTGACATTTGCAATATCGAAGCGAGCAACAACAGTGCTCGAAAGGATAATCAAATAGACTCCTACATGTGGCATTGTCGTCTTGGCCATGTAAGCAAGAAACGCATGTCCGAATTACACCGATGTGGAATTCTGGAATCGTTTGAATTGGATTCATACGATACATGTGAATCATGCTTAAAAGGCAAGATGACTAAGTTACCTTTTACGGGAAAAGGTGAACGAGTGGGAGAGTTACTAGGTCTAGTACATACTGATGTATGTGGACCTATGTCAACTCAAGCTTTAGGAGGCTATAGCTACTTCATTACCTTCACCGATGATCACTCACGGTTTGGGTATGTGTTCCTGATGAAACACAAGTCTGAAGCCCTTGAAAGGTTCAAAGAATTCAGAAATGAAGTAGAGAAATAACATGACAAAAGTATTAAAATACTTCGATCGGATCGAGGTGGTGAATACTTAAGTCAAGAGTTTCTTGATTATCTAAGAGACAATGGCATATTGTCTCAATGGACTCCGCCCTATACACCACAGCATAATGGTGTATCTGAGAGGCATAACCGGACCTTGTTGGACATGGTCAGGTCAATGATGAATCATGCAACTCTTCCCAAGTCCTTTTGGGGCTATGCATTTCAGACAGCTGTTTACTTGTTAAACAGAATGCCTACCAAGGTAGTCTCAACTACTCCATATGAGATATGGAATAGTAAGAAACCTCATGTATCTTACTTGAAGATATGGGGTTATCCTGCTTATGTGAAGCGGACTATATCAGACAAATTGGATGCTAAGTCTGATAAATGTCTATTTATTGGATACCCTAAGGAAACAAGGGGTTACCAATTCTATCATCCTGTGGAACAAAAGGTGTTTGTTTCAAGGCATGCTGTGTTTCTAGAGAAAGAGTTTCTCTTGCAAGAAAACAGTGGGAGTGTCGTCGAGCTTGAGGAGGCTCGAGAGACTCAAATAGACATTGATGAGATACCTGGTGAAGCACAACAGCCGACAACTCATAGTGATGAGCAATCGGCTGGACCTATTATAACACCACATCTTCGTAGATCTGGTAGAACACGCAATATTCCTGAGAGATATGGATTTCTCGTAAGTGAATCGAATGACGTGTTACTCATTGATGATGAGGAGCCTACCAGTTATGAAGAAGTGTTGACAAGTTCAGAAAGGGATAAGTGGCTTGGTGCCATGAAGTCGGAAATGGATTCCATGTATGAAAACCAAGTTTGGAACTTGGTTGACCCACCTGAAGGGATAAAGCCTATAGGGTGCAAGTGGGTTTTCAAGAAGAAAACCGACATGGATGGTAATGTGATTACCTATAAGGCTAGATTGGTGGCAAAACGATATCGTCAAAAATAAGGTGTTGATTATGACGAAACCTATTCTCCTGTAGCTATGCTTAAATCCATTCGGATGCTCCTGGCCATAGCGGCTCATTATGATTATGAGATATGGTAGATGGATGTGAAAACAACTTTCCTTAATGGAAACCTGCTCGAGGACGTGTATATGATACAGCCTGATGGTTTCACATCGGTTGATAAAACCAAGGTATGCAAATTGCGACGGTCCATTTATGGATTGAAGCAAGCATCCAGGAGTTGGAATATCCGTTTTGATGAGACAATCAAAAAGTTTGATTTCTCACAAAATCCAGACGAACCTTGTGTGTACAAGAAGGTTAGTGGGAGTGCAGTCGTATTCATAGTATTATATGTCGATGACATACTACTTATAGGAAACGATGTTTCAATCTTACAGTCAGTGAAGGTTTGGTTATCCAAGACATTCTCCATGAAAGACCTGGGAGAAGCAACCTACATCCTCGGGATTAAGATCTATAGAGATAGATCGAAGCGGTTGCTTGGTCTTTCGCAGTCTACATATATAGACCGAGTGCTAAAGAGGTTTAGCATGTCGGAATCCAAGAAAGGTTTCTTACCCATCAGGCATGGGGTACACCTTTCGAAGTCTATGTGTCCGCGCACAGAAGACGAGCGGATTTGCATGAGTAAGATTCCCTATGCATCCGCAATAGGATCTATCATGTATGCTATGTTATGTACGAGGCCCGATGTATCGTATGCTCTAAGTGTCACGGCGGATACGGTCCGATCCGAGAATGGATCATTGGGTATTAAGACGATCCTTAAGTACTTGAGAAGAACTAAGGATGTGTTCCTAATATATGGAGAAGGGTACATGGTGATACGTGGGTATACGGATGCCAGCTCCAGACAGACAAGGATGATTCCATGTTTTTGTCTGGGTATGTATTCACCTGGAATGGAGGTGCAATAAGTTGGAAAGGTTCCAAGCTTGACACTATAGCGGATTCTGCCACTAAGGCAGAATACATTGCAGCTTTGGAAGCAGCAAAGGAAGCGGTTTGGATCAAGAAGTTCATCTCTGAACTTGATGTTGTCTCATCAATGATCCAAACATGTAGCCGCGCTATCATCTTAACGAGAGATCATCGGTAGGAGCGAAATACAAATCGAGAAAATTCCCCTTTGAAGGAACTTAGCGGATCCCTTGACTAAGGCATTACCTCAAAATAAGTTTGAGGTCATGTTGAGCTTATGGTATTGGATCTGTAGCGATTGACATTAGGCCAAGTGGGAGTCTGTTAGTAATATATGAGAGATGTCCTAAGGCAATCGCCTTATGTATGAACCATTTATATGATAAATGAAGATTCACTATTTGAGTATACATGTTTCATGTATTTGATTGGATCTTAAGCTCATTTCTTGAATGTCACGATCGATTCACGCATGAGAGAATTTGTGATTGGATCACAACTAGTGAGTATCTCTACATGTGTAATTGTGATGTATCGAATTATCCTAGTCGATGAATTGATGGATTTGGACACCATCGATTATCGAGACTAACCGAGGTATACTCCTTGGTGTATCAAGCGGTGATTCTCCTTTGGTGGAGACAGTGATGTCCTGAGTTAATCGTGGGATGCCAGTTATGGTAACTAGTTCATTGGAGTGACCACCGTAAGACTTCATATGGTTCTCTGCATATAGATATGTCAATGAAGTTCTTATCGCGGGCTTAAGTGCGATGTTCTTCGACTTGTGTATTCAAGTCATCTTGATCATGGAGACTTATGCTTTGACATCTTAAGCAAACATCTCCGAGGAGATGTGGACCCGGGATGATTGGGTATAAGTCGAAGTGATCGAAGGTGTTTGAATAGCCTATAAAGGATTCACCACTCCTTGCGAGGAGATGTATACCCATGGCCTCTCGGATTGTTACTAAAGTCTTTGGCCAAAGCATTACATGTTTAGAGTAAGGTACTTTCGATACATGTGAGTAACTAGAACTGTAGGACGAGGAAATGATACTTGGGCTAGGTGTGACGTAGTCAGCCTAGTGGGGACTGACACTATAGACCATGTCCTGAACCAAGTGGGTATAAGATGAGTGAAGGGAATGGGGCACGATTCATTCGAGCTACTGAAGGGTTTCAGAAATAGTTCTGGATCAACCGTTGATCTTTTCGGTTAATTGGGGATCATGATGTACTACTAGGTGCCACTCATGATCGTTCTATAATTAATTGTTAATTATAGACGGCCAACATAAACCGAGAACCTATTTGGTCACACGCACAACGAGTGTAATCCAAAGGATTTAAAACGAGCTTGAGAATGAGATTCTCAGACCGAGAGAAACTATGTTTGGTTGGACCAAACATAAAGCGAGCATGAAATTGTTTCAGTCGCAATGGAAGCGTGGATGGGCCGTGTCTTATGAAGACATAATGGATGGACCAAAATGGTTTGGTTCTAATCGAATGGATGAGAATAAACCAAAGGGTTTGGTTTATTTTAAACGAATGAACCAAAAGTTGGTTCGGTTCGTTTTAACTTAAAATAAACCATCATGGTTTGGTTTATTTTAACTTATCTTAATGGAGCGGGTTAACGGGCTTTATGGATATGATCCATTAACCATTAAGAGAATTAGTTCTCTATAAAATAGGGCTTAAACCCTAACCCTAAGGCTAATCAAAGTTTTGGCCGCCCAACCCCCCTCCCTCTCCTATTCGGCGCCAACACCTAAAGCTGCCGCCGCCCAGCTTGTGTGCAGCCGTCCAAGTCTTTGCCGGCATCCAAGCTTCAGCCGGAGAACCTCCGGCGACCCTCCGGCGATCTCCTTTGGGTTCGGTGATAAGGTGAGCTTCCATCTTTCCTTAGCCGGCCTCTATTCCTCCACCAAAAGCTGTCCAGTTTTTCTGGACAGCTTGTTTCTTTGTTGTCGGAGCGTCGTTTGGACGACGGTTAGTGCTCCGACAGCGGCTAACTTACCGGGGATTTGATCTCCGGTAATCCTCTGAGGTGGGGGACGGCGATCTGGCCAAACGGTTGACGAATACCTCTCCGGAGAAGCGAGTTTTGAGAACTCGTTTTAGGATCCGAATTTGGATTCGGATCGTGATCATCTCTCGATCACGTCGTCTTCAACACGAGGCTAGTAACCCATACGAAGACGAAGCTCGTGACTTAGCGAAGTTATACCGAGGAGCTCGGCGTGGATACGGATAGAGACGATTCTTACGAGGATCGTTCCGGTTGATGTCGTTCCCGCTACACGTCATACGAAAGGTATAACGTAGATAAATTTCTTTTATTGCAAAATTTAATTTACGGTTATGTCTACACTTGTTGTAATATGCATGCGTGTGTTGTGTGTGTTGTAATAAATATAGATTTATTATTTTTAATTGCTTCCGTTGTGCTCATGTTTACAAAACATGATCGAACACACACACGCCGCGGTGCCGGAAACCCAACAGATAACAATAAGTCTACCTCAGGTTTTGTGTTTACTTTGGGAGGTGGAGCCATTGTATGGAGGAGTGTCAAGTAGAAATGCGTGGCGGACTCTACCATGGAAGCTGAGTATGTGGCAACCTCTGAGGCTGCCAAAGAAGCTATATGGCGCAGGAACTTCTTGATGGACTTGGATGTGATTCCTTGTTTGCCCAAAACTATCACAATTTATTGTGAAAATAGTGGTACAATTGCAAACTCGAAGGAACCACGATCCCATAAGGCAAGTAAACACATAGAGTGCAAGTACCACATGATACGAGAAATCGTAAAGCGAGGAGAAGTTATTGTGGCCAAGATTGCATCGGAAGATAACCTGGCATATCCTTTCACTAAGGCCCTTCCGGCGAAATCTTTTGATAGGCAAGTGGAGGGAATGGGAATCATATGTATGGCAGTTTGAGGAAAGCATAGTCTTTTAGTATAAGTGCAAGATTGTTGGGATGTATACTGAAAAGTCTATCTTTTGTATAAATATCTTTATTTTAAAATAAGAATCACATGATCGTTGTTTGCATATTTATGATTATGCATATTGTCTAATATGTTGGGAGTATGGGGAATACAATCAAAGTCCCACATTGGTAAGACATGGAAAAGATCATGTGCTTATAAGAAAAAAGATATCTCCATTGGTATGAGGCCTTTTGGGTAAAGCCCAAAAACAAAACCATGAGGGCTTAGACCCAAAGTGGACAATATCATGCCATTGTGGAGATATGTGGAGCTTATAAGCACTAACAATTGGTATCAGAGCCATGGTCCATGTCAAGCCATGAACCTCGAACGAAGGAAGTTGAGCTCCCACGTCCGGATCAAGAGAACCAGACATCAGGAAGGAAGTCTAGTTGGGTCGGGGGGACCGAACAACTGGCAGGAAGTCCTGGTGGGTTGAAGATCGGACATCAAGCAGAGAAAATCCTTCGAGGAGGGATAGGCTTGAGGGGGGGCCCAATGTGGTCCTTCGTTTGAGGGGGGGATTGTTGGGAGTATGGGGAATACAATCAAAGTCCCACATTGGTAAGACATGGAAAAGATCATGTGCTTATAAGAAAAAAGATATCTCCATTGGTATGAGGCCTTTTGGGTAAAGCCCAAAAATAAAACCATGAGGGCTTAGACCCAAAGTGGACAATATCATGCCATTGTGGAGATATGTGGAGCTTATAAGCACTAACATAATACATTACATAGTAGATAACATGGTGTGTAGTGTCACACGGGAGATCATGTTATCAGTTCCTTGTAAAGTATAAGTAAAGGCTCACAATCGAGATGGTTATGGACAAACCATTGGAATGGTTGCAGTGTGATTTTGTATGGTTTGTCTTGACCATAGAATTACACTAGTACACTTTGTGTGTATTGAGCAGGATTGACTTAGAAGTGATTCGATTTATTGCTGACTACATAATCGAATCGGACCTCAGATATTATGTTATACATGCTCTTAATCCCGATATAATAACGGTCACATATACTTAGTATTCATTTATTTGATTTACCAATGGCCGAGATTTATAGAGTAATCGATAGGCTCGATAAGTTGAAAAATGGTATTATTTATATGGTGTGTCGTTGTTTATAGGAGGAAAATGTGTCCTATATATTAGGATGATGATGTCCCCTTGAGGAGCTCATAAGGTTCATCATGTAAACCCTACAGGTGGACTTAGTCCGGAATGATGATAAGGTTGAGTGGTACTACTCATGGAGTTAGATGTTGATTGATTAATTGTTAGTAAATTAATTAATTGACGGACATGCGAGATCTTAAACACAGAGAGATAAATGTACAAATAATATATGGAGCCCATATTAACTTATGGGGGTTGGTAAGGTAGATCAATGATAATCATCTAGCGGAATGAATTATCATTAATGGATCGGAGTTTATGTGGGCTTGATCCATTGGGTGGCAAGATCCAACTCCTTCTCATGGTCCCTATTGTAGCCTATTAAACCCTCATGGAGCCCAAATCCGATGGTGGAAAATAAAACTCTAGATCCGACGGTGGAGATTAAATCTTTAGATCCAACGGTGGAGATTGAATCTCTAGATCTGATGGTTGAGATTAAATCCCTAGATCTGACGGTTGAGATTAAATCCCTAGATCCGACGGTGGAGATTAAAGGAGGCTTAGGCCTAACTCTATAAAAGGTGGCTTGGTGTGGGCGGCAAGACCATTGAAGTGGAGATTAGGGTTTGGCGGCTAGGGCTTGGAAGCTTGGGCGGCTAGGGTTTTGGAGAATCATTGGCCGGAAAGGATTCCTTTCCCTTCTCCATGGCTGGCTCCCAACTTGCTCTTCTCAACCTTGGACGGTGCTCATCTTCTTCTTCCTCTTCTCCTTGTCTGGTGGAAACAAGGGTTAAGGTTGTTCCTTGGAGCTCTTGGCCGGCGTCCACTCCTCCACCTCTCTTTGGGCCGGCGGCAAGCTTCAAGTTTGGAGCTTGTTGGTTGGTCCTAGATAGAGTAGAGTTTTGTTTTATAATCTTCCTTTGTTCGGGGTGAACAAAGAAAGGAAGATTGGTGATCTATGAGGCTTCGACTTTTGGAAGATCATCGCCCAAACGACGTCCAAAAGGAGGAAGGAGATACAATAGAATATCAAGAGGTATAATGCTTGCTTATGATCTTTTCTTATTTTATATATATTTTATATTTTGTTATGTGGATAAATTTACTTGGACCCCGAATACAAATGCAAAAACCGGCGATCCGTACATCGTCTATTCCGCGGCTACTCGTACAATAGAGGTTGGTTGCTTGAACAACAAGTTTATTCAAGTGACTACTCTAATCGAATAGCACGACGATGAAATGGTAGATTGGGTAATCTCTCTTTGTCAAGGATAAATTTTTTATAAGGGGACGTAGAAAGGATCGCCATGAACAAGCGACCGAGTTGAAGTGGGAAGCGAAGTTTCCCCTCCCTTCAGCTTGTTGATTGCCTTGGACTAGCAGTTTAACACCCTGATTTGCAGCAGCAAATCTCATCAAAACGTCCAAGAAAATTGGTGGTGATTTCCTCCTCCACGAGCTCCATTTAAAGCTGCTGCCTGGGCTGGAAATCGCTGATCAATCGACTGCTCGGGACCATCAGTCGACTGATGCCACTATTGTCATGAGACAACTGCTAGATCCACGTTGGAAAAATCCAACAGATCCATCATCAGTCGACTGATGGAGGCTTCACTTGACAACTTCCCTCGCAGTCGAGTCTCGACTCCATTCTGTTCCCGAATTCTTGAGCACCAGTCGACTGATCACACGATCAGTCGACTATTAGAGCCAGCAGTCGACTGCCCTCCTCTGGCAGTCGATTGCTGGGACACTTCCCGCTATCGTAGTTGACTCACACCAGTTGACTGCCACATGGCACCAGTCGACTGGCACACCTCAATCATGAGGTTTTAACCCAAGTATTGTTCCCCCATACTTGCTAGATCTCTCTTAGCCTAGACCTAAGCCTTCTAGCCACCTCCATCTATCTTGCGCCTCTCGGATCCCTCCAAGTCATCCATGACTTGTTCATCCATTAAGCTAGCCTTTAGGTGTTTCCATCGGCTATATTATGCTAACGGTGTCTACACCGCCAAGGCACATTGGACTTACACTGCCAAGACTCCGCTTGGACTTTACGCCGCCAACCATTGGACTTATGCTACCAAGACTCCCACTTGGACTTTTCGCTGCAAACCATTGGACTTATGCTACCAAGACTCCCGCTTGGACTTTACCCCGCCAATATCAAACCCCTTGGACTTCTCAAATGCCAAGACTCAAGCTTGGACATTCCCTTGCCAACCCATGTTGGACTTTCCTTGCCAAGTACTCAAAACTTAGACTTTACCTTGCCAAGACCCATTCTTGGACTTTCCAATAATCACATGGTCAACCCTAGTCAACCATCAACGTCTCCCTCGTGTCAAACTCGAGTCTAGTCAATCATGACCCGGGTCGATTGTTCCAACAATCTCTCCAAAACATTATTATACATCAATGTCAACTCTCTATGTCGAACATCAAAACATCACTCAAGTCCGGTCAATCGTGACCTAGGCCGATTGTACCAAAAATCTCCCCCTTTTTGATGTTTGAGAAAAACACATACCTTTGAGTTAGAACACTAACTCAAATTCCCTTACCAATTTTCCAAATTGGTAATCTTACCTTTCTCCCCCTTTTTAACATACATCAAAAAAGGTTCACCCAAAGATGTCAATGTCTCATATCCAATGAGATCTTACAATCTTCCCTTTGGTCCAAAAATACCTAGGATGCCTATCATCTTCCTAGTGATAAGTCCCATAACACTCAAGAGAGGCAATCATATACACTCTCCCAATTTCCAAATTGGGTATCTCAAAAACCCATTTCTCCTCCTCATGAGGAAAAATAACATCCATCATCCCTTGATGGATACCTCTCCCTAAAGGCTTGCTCCCCCTTGACTATTGCACCAACAATGTCCTTGGGAAGTCCCTAAGCCAATAAGAACTTTAAACCATCAAAATTAAGGCCTAAAGTTAAATATTGAACTTTTCCTCACCTTAAAATTGATACAAACCTAAACAACTCTCCGATTCCATATCCAATGGATTTTCACCCTTTCTAATGCTTCCCAAAGCATATCCTAGGGTTAGAAGTGGTTAGGGAACCTCACCATAGCTGAAATGGGGATAAACATTCCTGTTTTACCCAAAATCAGCATAGGCAATCGAGTCCTTCAGAAATCAGTCGACTGTCGTGCCCAACAGTTGACTGGCACCAAGCACTAGTCGATTGATAACTGCGCCAGGGCAGTTCTGCCAGGGCACTTCCGCCTATTGGAATGTATACTGAAAAGTCTATTTTTTGCATGAACATCTTTATTTTGAAATATGAATCACATGATCATTGTTTGCATATTTATGGTTATGCATATTGTCTCATACATTACATTATAGATAACATGGTGTGTAGTGTCACACGGGAGATCATGTTATCAGCTTCTTGTAGAGAATAAATAAAGGCTCACAACCAAGATGGCTTTGAACAAACCATTGGTATGGTTGTGGTGTGATTTTGTATTGGTTTGTCTTGACCATAGAATCACACAAGTATACTTTGTGTGTATTGAGAAGGACTGACATAGAGGTGATTCGATTTATTATTAACTACATAATCGAATTGGACCTCAGATATTATATTGTACATGCTCTTAATCCCGATCTAATAACGGGCACATATACTTAGTATTCATTTCTTTGATTTACCAATGGGTGAGATTTATAGAGTAAATCGATAGACTCGGTAAGTTGGGAAATGATATTATTTATATGGTGTGCCATTGATTATAGGAGGAAACCGTGTCCTATATATTAGGATGATGATGTCTCCCTGAGGAGATCATAAGGTTCATCATGTAAAGTTTGCAGGTGGACTTGGTCCGGCATAATGATAAGGTTGAGTGGTACTACTCATGGAGTTAGATGTTGATTAATTAATTGTCAGTAAATTAATTAATCGACGGACATTCGAGATCTTAAACACGGGGAGATAAATATACAAAAAATATATGGAGCCCATATTAACTTATGGGGGTTGGTAAGGTAGATTAATGATAATCCTCTAGTGGAATGGATTATCATTAATGGATCGAACTTTATATGGGCTTGATCCATTGGGTGGCCAAGATCCAACTCCTCCTCATGGTCTCTATTGTAGCCTATTAAAACCTCATGGAGCCTAGATCCGATGGTGGAAGATGAAACTCTAGATCCGACGGTGGAGATTAAATCTTTAGATCCGACGGTTGAGATTAATTCTCTAGATCCGATGGTTGAGATTAAATCCCTAGAACCGACGGTGGAGATTAATGGGAGGATTGATCCTGACTCTTTAAAAAGAGGCTAGGGGTGGGCGGCAAGAGAAATAGAAGAGGTGATTAGGGTTTGGGTGGCTAGGGCTTGGAGGCTTGGGCGGCCAAAATTTTGGAAAGTTTTTCCTTTCTCTTCTTCTTCTTGGTTGGCGCCCAAAGTTGCTTCTCCTCTCCTTGCCTGGCGTCCAACCTCTTCTTCTTCTTCTTCTCCTTAGCTGGTGGAAACAAGGGTAAGGGTGGTTCCTTTGATCTCTTGGCCGGCGCCCACCTTCCCCTCTCTTTGGGCCAGCGGTAAGCTTCAAGTTTGGAGCTTGTTGGTTGGTCCTAGATAGAGGAGAGTTTTGATTATATACTTCCTCTTGTTCAGAGTGAGCAAGGAAAGGAAGATCGTGATCTAGGAGGCTTCGACTTTTGGAAGATCGTCGCCCACACGACGCCCAAAAGGAGGAAGGACATACAATAGAAGATCGAGAGGTATAATTCTTGTTTATATTCTTTTGTATTATGTCTATAATTGTTTTTCAATTATATGCATGTTGTATGTTTTGTTATGTGGCTAATTTACTTGGACCCCGAATACAAACGCAAAAGCCGGCGATCCGTACATCGTCTATTCCGTGCCTAATCGTAGAATAGAGGTTGGTTGCTTGAACAACAAGTTTGTTAAAGTGACTACTCTTATCGAATAGCACGACGATGAAATGGTAGCTTGGGTAATCCCTAATTGTCTTGGATTAATTTTTTTTAATGTGGCGACGAAGACGGGATCGCCATGAACAAGCAACCGAGTTGAAGTGGCAAGCGAAGTTTCCTACCTTCAAGTGGTATCAGAGCCACGGTTTCATATTTTGTGTGTTTTAGGATTCGATTACTTTTATGCACTTTTCATATATTATATGTGACAGATAATAGTAGGATGTGCATATGTTAACTTTTTGGTTGCAGGCATAGAATCCAACTTTTATTGCCATATGTGTATATGTGATTGTATGTGTGTAATTGTATAATTTTTTGAATCCTTGGGGTTGATGAGGCTAGTATTTATTTTTTGTAATTAAGTACGGCACTGTTTAGCCACTCTTTTATTTTAGTTTACTTTTGATCTAGATTTCATGTACACTCCTTCGTGGAGTATAGGATCGATAGATGTAAATTAAAATAGTTATTCTCGGCTCGGATCTCCGGATGGCTTGTACATGGCGTAGGGAGGAGCGGACGAGATGGCGATACGACGAGATGGCGATACGACGAGATGGCGATACCAAGATTCGCGGGTTGAAGCCCGCTCAGTCTCATCTTCAGAAAATATGCATAGGGCATCACACTGACTGATGACCCCAAGTCGCACAGCGCTTCGTCGAAAATCTCCCCATAAATCGAGCAGGGAATAATGAATTCACTAGGGTCCTCAAGTTGTACTGGGATTTTCTCTTCAAACTCAGCTTGGTCAGGTAGGGTAATCATGGTTGCACACCCCTTGACGAATTGGCTACTTTGCCCTACTCCTCCCTCTTTTCCTTGGCTTAGCGGAGAGTTCTTCACAAGTTGTTACACGGATTGGGCTATTTGGGCCACTTGTGTCTCCAACATTCTGATATGACTTGCAAGGTCATCAACGGTGGCCTTCAAGTCTCTTAGTGCTTCTTCAGACTTTTGATGCTGGCGACGGAATTCTTCATTGGCCTTAGTTTGGGTAGCGATGAAGTCCTTCATCATCTATTACAGTCTGGACTTCTGTGGTCGTTGTCCATTGCCCTGCTGCTGCCCGTATCCTCCGGATGGTTGGGGGCTTACCGAGTTATTTTTGTAGGAGAAATTTGAGTGACTCCTCCATCCGAGATTGTAGGTATTAGAGTACGGGTTGTGGGGCCTTTGATCATAGTCCCCAATCATGTCACAATGCTCGATTTGCTCATCTGAGGTCTCCTGCCCTACAAAGTTGTCCTCATGATACACTGTCGCCCCCTCTCCCAAGTCAATGGTCGCGCATGCAGATGAAGGATTCAAAGATTCAAACTATCTACTTAGCACGTCCATCCTCGCTGAAAGGTGGTCCATGGAGTTGACAGTGTATTGTTCTACCGCAGGCGTGGGTTGACCACGTTCGAAGGCCCATTGATGGTGGTTTTGTGCCACCTCTTCAATAAGATCCTCTGCCTCCTTGATGGTCTTGTTCATTAAGGCTCCTCCTGTGGCAGAATCTAAGGACATCTTTGTGGTGTAGGCGATCCCATTATAAAAAATATGGATCACCAGCCACCTCTCTAGTCCGTGGTGTGGTCATTGATAAAGTATCCCCTTGTAGCGATCCCATGCTTCAAAAAAGGACTCCCCCTCCTTTTGGCAAAAGCTAGTGATAAGGTGGCGCATGTGAGCAGTCTTACTTGGTGGGAAGTATTTATTCAGAAACTCCTGCTCACACTGCTCCCATGTGGTAATGCTGCCAGAGGGTAAGGAGTGAAGCCATGCCTTAGCCTTATCCCACAGTGAAAACGGGAACAGGCTTAGGTGGATCGCGTCAGAAGGGACTCCGTTCAGTTTCATGGTTGAGCCGATTTCTAGAAAATCCTCAAGATGTCTGTTCGGGTCTTCAGCCGCAGCTCCCCCGAATTGGCTCTGCTGGACCATATATATGAGTGTCGGCTTAAGCTCAAAGTTATTCGCCGATATGGATGGTCCAGCTATGCTTGGCTTGAATCCTCTAGCTCTGTGAGCTGCGTAGTCCCGCAGAGGTCGGCTGCCTACGTTCACCTCGGATGCAGCTTGATCTTCCATCTTTCGCTGCACTGCTCTCCGTCGGTGAAAGGTTCTCTCTATCTCTAAATCGATCGGAATTAGACCTTCCGATCCTAGTCTTCTAATCATACGACGAACCAACACTCAGAAGTAGGAGTGCTAACCTAATGCTAAAAATAAGAAATAACTAAATCTAGTAAATAAAATCCTAAGATGCAATAAGTAAACAAAAAACTACTGCTGAAAATAAAAATTGAATCTAAATATGGAAAATAAAACTAAAGCAAATAAAGTAAGTTAATAAGAAAATAAAGCGAGAAAATAATCTAATCCTAAGTCTGACCCAATCTACCACCGTTTTATTAATATCGAATCGATAGTCCACGACGACGGAGCCAAAAACTTGATGCTCACGGTCGCAACCTTAAATCCCGCGACGGAGGCCGTCGAAGACTCAAAGTATGCGCTCGCGCTCAATGCCTGCAAGTGCACGGGTGTCGTCAAGTAATAAATAGATTATCGATCCCATAGGGACTGGGATTCGAATATCAATCCTCTAAGTGGTTGCGGTTGTTCGGACAAAATCTTAGTGAGAGTCGATTGGTGAGGACTAACGGAGGACCCTACTCGGTGTGGTGTCACACGGAGGAGGAAAAGAGGGTGTCGGGGTCTTGAAAAGGCGATTCTAGGACTTCGGTTTCGCTTGTGTACCACAGAACAACGTTGTCAATTGGCGTCGTCTAAACTTCTACTTACGGCTTTGGGGAAGGGACATCATACACTCTCCCGCAATGACGCCGCATTCACTGGGAGCTATCCTCGCCCAAAAGGACGGGATAGAGGGTATGAGGATGTCAAATCAATCCTTGCGGTGGACCGTTTCCGATTCCACCGCTCCCTTCTCCCCGCAGTTACGGGAGGTCAAGTTTACCCCTAGGTTCCTTGATTAAACCTCCTAAATCTAGATTGTGAGGGCTGTCACCACCTCATATCATCTAAGCACAGCGGAAAGAAAGCCAAATACATGTAGGTATAATAAAGACCAACATCCAATTGTCAAATTAAACTTTTGGCCAGAATTTAATATGAACCAACATTGTCTATGAACACAAGCTACTCCCTAATCCTAGAATCAAAAGTTCTACTCCATAAACGCGAAGGAAGAATCACAACACATGTTTAAGTTTAATTACAATAGAAAGAGAGTGCAGAAATAGAGATTACATTGCGTTGTGACCTTCTCTCCGGTGTTTTATTGCAAGTGGTGGACCTTCGGTGGTGTTCCTCCTCCCCACTGCGAGTTAGCGAAGCTTTTTAGGGCTTCGGCGTGCCGTCCTAGCCGTTGTGCCTCCCCCTAGGGTTTGGGCGGAGCCATCCTTATATAGACGTCACCTCGCACCGCTACGAAATCAAGAAAAAACCCTAGTCGTGCAACTCCATCAGGCCGCCACACGACCGTGTGGAAACACACAGCCAGGCCATGTGCAGCCCTGGTGTACTGATCTTTGCCCATCGGACACGGCCGTATGAATCCACATGCCCTGGTCATGTCCCACTCTACGTCTAGCATGAAATGTCCTTCTTTCGCTCCGAAAATGCATCTTTTCTGCCCGTAAAGTCGGTTCAAACAAAAGAATAACGTGCAAACCTCCGAACTAGAAAATAGGAAATGCATGCAAAACAGAGTAACATATGCATGAAACTAACGCAAAATGTAACAAGATGTGAGCAAAAACTACTCCTAAAACCCTATATGTTTTGCTCACATCAATCATCCTCTAGTGACCATGAGGTAAGAGACTCCCCTAGAGTAGAATTACTATACAAAACCATTGTGTATCTTAAAAATGCTTTGGATAAATTGAAATCTAGGGTTAAGGACTTGAGAATAGAAATCAAAGCAATTAGGAATGAACAACCTTCATGTGATGACTCTTGCATGTTTAGAATAGAAAATGAAAATCTCAAAAATGAAGTTTGTGAACTAAGGACATTCTTAGAAAAATTTAATAGTGGATCTAAATATCTTGATATGATACTTAGGGATCAAAGGGCCATTTATTACAAGGTCGGCATAGGATATAGACCTAAGGAGAAGGAAGTAGCCTATACCTCCCTAATTAGTAGAAAAGCAACAATTAGGAGTAAGGTTAAAAAGGCTTGGGTTTCAAAGAAGTTGTTGATTGATGCTACTGGTCCAAAAATTTGGGTACCTAAGGAATTTATTTTTCATGTTGTTTAGGTAGGTGGACCGAGTATGTGGATTGTGGATAGCGGTTACTCAAGACACATGACCGAAGATGTGAGCAAGTTTTCCACAATCAACTACCTTAGCAAGGGAACCGTGTCTTTTGGGAAGAGTGGTAAACTCAAAATTCTAGGTAAAGGCACAATTGAGGTATCCCCAAAACTTATTATTCATAAAGTCTTTCTAGTTAAAAACATGAAATTAAATTTAATTAGTGTTAGCCAACTTTGTGATGTTGATTTTAATGTTGAATTCAATTCGACAAAGTGTGTTATAAGACACAAGAAATTGAATGATTGAATGTTAGTTGGATATAGGAAATCCAATATTTATTATGTTAATTTATCCTATGCTTCTAACATTTCCACTAAGTGTCTTATGGCAAAAGAAGATGAAGGGTGGCTATTACCTAGCATATCAATATGAACAACATAGCCAAGGTAGAAAAATTGTTGCTAGTGAAGGGGTTACCAAAGATCAAATACATTAAATACAAGATGTGTGATACATGCCAAGAAGGAAAACAATCAAAATATCACACAAAGGTAAAACCCTAACTAGTACTTCATTAACTTTAGAGCTTTTACATTTGGATTTATTTGATTGTCATAGTACTCCTTCTTTGAATGGTAGTAAATATTTCTTAGTCATGGTTGATTATTTTTCTAGGTATATATGGGTTTACTTTATGAAACATAAGGATGATACCTTAGAAATAATTATAGGTTTTAGCAAAAAGATTGAGAATGAAAGAAATCCCAAATCAACTAGATCCGTTGTAAAATACCACAAATAACTTTCTAAAGAAAAATACTATTATTGGATAAAACAAATTAATAAGGTTAGTTAGGGATTAATTAAACCTAACCTAGGTTTAGGGCTTATATAAGGGTATCCGGGTTTTTTTAAGTCGATTCAAGTTTTCCCCCCTTTTTTCTTTTTCTTCCTTTTTCTCTCTGCCACATGCGACTTTCTCTTCCTCGTGAACCTCTCCCTGCGAGGTAGCTCCATTCTCGTCTCCTCCGCACCTCAGTGACTGTCGATGGCTCCTTCTGGTGGGAGAGCCAGTGGGAGGGGAGGATCATCGATTGGGCTCCGTCAGGTGTCCTCGATCTTGGGACCTAGGGATCGACAACGTCTTCACGCAGTCAGATTGGGAGCTGCCCTGGTCGATCATCGCTGGAGCTAGGTAAGGGCTAGTCTTCTTCTAACTTCGGGATGAGAATCTATTTCCAGCCGTGATTTCCATCAGTTAAGCTTTATATGTTGATTTGGACAGTAGGTTCGGAGCATTGGGTTGTCTGGTGAACACGGGATAAGAAGAGGATTGCTACCGGTGGAGTTCTAGGGATAGTAAGCTTGATCTAAGCTCTTCCTCTCATAGGTAAATTGCTAGATTTTTATTGTGTATCAATGTATTGTGATCTGTGAGGTGAATTTCCTTTCGGTGGAGTTGGCTGGTGTTGGAGATGTGATTGGTTGTGCTTGAATGGAGGGTTGTTGTCGATTATTTTTTTTAGTTCAACAAGGATGGTTAATGTCGATTAGCCATCAAGTTGGACAGGGGTGGATTCCATGGTTGCGTGACTGTGGATGAGTGAGGAAGGACTAATGGAGTGGGGTGTTTCATTTAGGGTTGGTTAGATCCCTAAATTGGTGTGAACAATTGGCTGTGAATGGCTGTGGATGAATTTGATGGGGTGTGGTTCACTGTTTGTGCTTGTGTCGGAGCTGTGAGTGATGGGTTAAGTGGTTAAGTTGTCCATTTGGGTTTCGTTCAGTGAATGTGTTAAATGTAGAAGCTAAGGGTTCAATGGGGGAGTTTGGTTGTTGTGATCCGGTCATGGGTGATCGGGGTTTCTAATTCGGATCTATAAAAGGATGTGAATATAGGAACGATATAATAGTAAATTGGTATGTTATCATGTGCTTGAATTTAATCGTAGTTGATGATATTTGCAGGATGTGGATACGAGACAGGTCCACAGGCGTGAGGATTTTTGATACGAGCTTCATATCAGGTGGATAATTTCCTACCCTTATCAGGTAGTAGCTAAATCTTGATGCATGTGATTTTATGTTGATGTCACTTATACCTTGACTCCACTCTAATTTTTCTGTTGCTTGATACTTATGTTTGCACTTTGAGATATACCATTGATGTTGTCATATTTCATTCATCGTTGATATAGATTACCATTGCTATAGTATGTGAATCTTTAGATGCTTAACCATGTGTGCATAGCTGAGTGTGGTTGTTAACTTGACTCGTGTCATCAGGAACAATCATCTGAGGGGTGGGTGATGTCCTTAATGTAGAGCTGGTAGTTGTATCATCTTACCTTCCGTTGTATAACTATTACGAATCATATGTCTGTACATGGTAGTGTGGGTTGTCGATGGTGTGTCGCTACGGACTGGAGGTCCTAACATGGTCGATTGTTAGTTGTGTATGACTCTCTATGGGATAGAGAGTGTGTCGTGGATGTAGGTATGTGTCGTTGTGCATTCATTCCATTTACATGCATGCCAGCGACTTGGTCTTTCTTGTGGTTGAGAGGGTCGTCTGTCATCCTGCCTCCATGATTACTCATGGTAGTAGTAACTGGTGTGAGGGCAGTTCATTTGTTGTGTTGCACTCGACACTATTGATAGTGGTAGTTGGAGTTGCGTGCAATTGTTCCGTGTGTGTGGCACTCGACCACTCATGGGTAGTGTCAGTCAGAGTGGCCAGCAACAGGGCCCCCCGTTATGTAGCTTCTAGCTCTTTAACTTATCGCTACTTATTCATACTGCCCACTCTGCCACTCGAGAGCAGTGGTTGTTGTTGAGTTGGGATAGTTGTCATGGCGTGCCACCTAGGTCACACTGGGGTCGTGGTAGCGAGTGGGGTACGCAAGCATGACCATGCATTTGCATTGCCATGTGTGAGGGCATTTGCATATATATACATGTACATATATTTATGTATATATATGTGTGTGAGTGTGAGCAATGTATATAGATACAGTCTATATATATGCTTGTTTTATTCGTGCATTTGTTTGTGATATGTTTGCTGCATTTGGTTGTACATCATCTTGCATGCTACTTGCATATTCTATATGTTCGTGTATCGGATACCAGTGTAGAGTTGGACCGGACTATTGTATGCCCATGATCAGTATCATGATGTTATATAGAGTCGATTAGGTTTATTGATGATGTTGCTTATTGGTTCCTAGGGCAGTGTGCTGATTACATGCTTAGTGATGTTCTTTCATGTTGTATTGTTATATTGTGACTTATGTGTTCAGGTTGTATGAGTTGTAGAGAGATAGAGTTCCAGGTATGATAGTACCTTATATTGGTCAGTGGATCTTTTGGGATGCGCTTTAGTTACATTATGCTAGTGGTTATCTGATACGCCTTTAGCCTGTATGTTATTGACTCTCATGTGATATATATTATGCATGCACTTCTTTTCCATATTATCGTTGATTTTTATACTCACCACCATAGACTCTGGGTTTTTCTTGTCGCCCAGGTAACAGGTAGCCGACTTCGTGATGGGCTTGGAGCATCGCTGGCCGATATCATCTCATCTCACATCCGAGGGTCCTGACTTTTGATTTATTTTTCCTTTAGTTTCGGATGTTTCTTATTATGAACATGGTTTCATATGGTAGATTGTATGGTTGGACATTTGTTGGTATTCGCACATGTCTCTTCAGATTTGTTGAGGTATTTTCTTTATGTTGTGGTCAGTCATACTGGTATGCAGTGATGTCGAGTTTTTAACTCTATTGTGATGATTTCTGCTATGACTTTAGTTAGATACATTTATATGTTGTGTGGTTGTGGGTGAAAGGCTTTGTATCAAAAGGGTATTGTATCACATACAGAGGAGATGTTATCCGTTTATCGTGCTCGGCATACTCTCGGGGCGTGACAACTTTATTGGTATCATAGCCAAGGTTGCAATGTCGTATAATAATGTTTTGTCGAGTTTTGGACCTCGAAAGTCATTTTGTTTTGATTTTGGTTTTGGGTTTTGTGAGATAGGATTGACAGCGGCATGAGCTCCGAGCAACACGAAGTAAGAATTCTTGATACCTTATATTCTAGTTAGATATTTATCTAAAAATTTTCAGTAGGTGTTGATAGACAGAGTTTTGCCACCCATACAGACTCGGAGTAGGGGGCGTTCACCAAGGCGATCAGTCGGAGTTGTGGGACCAGAGACTACTACGACTGAGCCTGTTAGTCAAGAACAACCTCATCATGCTCATATCGGAGGTTCGGAATCTCAAGGTCTGGATATACCACCGATTATTCCGCTACCTACGGATTCCAGTTGGCTCAATGATAAAGCACGGATAATGGTATTGGCGCGTTCAGCCAAGGATCGACTTACTTTGTTTCGAGGGGAGTCTAATCCATGGGCCACTCGTGTTTGGCTGGAAAATTTGGAAGACACTTCCGAGTACGTGAATTTTACGGATGAGGAGAAAGTCGTCTTAGTTGCATACCACCTTCAAGATCAGGCGGTTACCTGGTGAAAGATGCAGAAAACACTATTCGGGGAGCGTGAGATTACATGGTTAGTTTTTCGAGAGGCTTTCAGAAGGCAATATTTTCCTTCTGCATTTTCTATGGCTTGGCGCCAGGAGTTCTTAATCCTTAAGCAAGGTGACCGATCGGTTATGGAGTATAACAAGAGTTTACCAGACTTACAGAGTTCTACTCTTATCTGGTGACTCTGGATAGAGATCAGATGTTTCAGTTTACTCAGGGTTTGGCTACATATATTCGAGCCAGAATGTCAGAATCTTCTATTAATTCTTACAGAGAGGCGTTAGATCGGGAAATCTTTATCGAGATGACTTCCCAGTAGATTTCTAGGGAGAAGGATGTTGAGAGGCAGATGTCACAAGGTAAGCAGTCGAAACAAAGTTCATCAAAGGAGACTCAGAAGAAGCAGGATCGAGATGGAGCTACTCGAGGTACTGCAGAGGGATCATCTAGATTGCAGAAAGGGAAGCGTCTAGCTTCTGAGTATTCTAGAGGTTCTCAGAAGAGTCATAAGGGTCAGAGCAGGACCAGATGTTATAGATGTGGATCTGAAAGCCACAAAGTTCCAGAGTTTCCCTTGGAGCAGCCTGTTTGCTATTATTGCAAGCATCCGGGACATTCAAATCGGGAGTGTACTTTGAGAGCACAATTGGAGTTTCCAGATAACTCCAACAAGGGAAAGAAGCCTAGCCAGTAGTGGCAGCAGAGGACAGCACTAAGGACATATGCATTGTTGGATTTTCCGGGCACCGATGTGGGTGTGCATTCGAACATGTTTCGTAAACATGCACAGCGGAAGCAAATAAAACGAGTAATAACTAACTTATTACAACATACACACCACATTCATGCAAGGATGCATCAAGTGTAGACATAATCGCTATTTCAAATTTGGTAATAAAGAAACTAATCTAGGTATACCTGACGAATTACGTGAAGCAGAAATGGCATCAACCTTAGCAAACTTCGTAAGTTTCGCCTCTATCCGTATCCATGTAGAGTGTCGTCGGGATAGCTTCACCAAGCTATGAGCTCCGTCTTCTCACGAGATACTAGTCTCGAATCAAAGACGTTGTGATCGAGAGATGATCACAATCCAAATCAAATTCGGATCCAAAATTCGAGTTCCACAAACTCGCTTCTCGGAAGCGGATTTCGTCAACCAATTGACAAAACCTTGGTTCTCCACCAAAGGGGATTGCCGGAGATCCAATCCCCAGTAAGTAGGTCACTGTCGGAGCGCAAAACATCGACCAAATGACCTCTCCACAATGAGGTGAAGAAGCTGTCCAAAATAGGACAGCTTGTTGTGGAGGAAGGGATGGCCATCCAAAGCTTGGTCGGCTGGTCCTTGGTCACCGGCGGCCAAGGGTGGTTGGCCGGCGGCTGAGAGTGGCCCGAGGACTATCGGTGGATGGTGGTTGGGCAGCGACAAGGAGGCAGCAGTAGCAAGGTTGGGCGGCAACCAACTTGGGTGACTCCTTGGCTTGGGCGGCAAGAGCAAGGAGAAGAGGGGAAAACGGCTAGGTTTTGCAAACCTTGAACCGATTCTCTAAAAACAAAAACTCTTAAGTTGTGTTTTTATGTAGAACATATCTCTTATCCATTAAAAGACATTTTCTCAAGACCTTTTCTCTAAAACCTTTTCTCAAGAAACTTTTTCTTAGAGGGTTATTGGTTCACAACCAAAACCCATTAACCCGCTCCATTAACTTAAGTTAAAATAAACCAAACCGCGTTGGTCTATTTTAAGTTAAAACGAACCGAACCAATTTCGGTTCATTCGTTAAAAACAAATCAAACCCCTTTGGTTTATTTTCCACCATTGGATTAGAACCAAATTAATTTGGTTCATCCATCATGTCTTCATAAGACTCAGCCCATCCATGCTTCCGTTGCAACTGAAATAATTTTATGCTCGCTCCTTGTTTGGTCCAACCAAACCAAGTCCCTCTCGATCTGAGAATCCTATTCTCAAGCTTGTTTTAAATCGTTCGGATTACGCTCGTTGTGCATGTGACCAAATAGGTTCCCGGTTTATGTTGGTCGTCTATAATTAACCATTAATTATAGAACGATCATGAGTGACACCTAGTAGTACATCATGATCCCCCATTAATCGGAAAATCAACGGTTGATCCCAGAACGCTTCTGAAACCCTTCAACAGCTATAGTAAATTGTGTCTCGTTCTTTTCACTCATCTTATACCCACTTAGTTCAGGACATGGTCTATTGTGTCAGTCCCTACTAGGCTGACTACGTCACACCTATCCCAAGTATTACTTCCTCATCCTACGGATTCTAGTTACTGCACATTTATCCAAGAGTACCATACTCTCAAAATGTAATGTTTTGGCAAAAGACTTTAGTAACAATCCGACGAGAGGCCATAGGGTATACATCTCCTCGCAAGGAGTGGTGAATCCTCTGTAGGCTATTCAAACACCTTCAGCCACTTCGACTTATACCCAATCATCTCGGGTCCACATCTCCTCGAAGATGTTTGCTTAAGATGTCAAAGCATAAGTCTACATGACCAAGATGACTTGAATATCGCAAGTTGAAGGAACATCACACTTAAGCTACAGTAAGAACTTCATTAGCATATCCATATATGCAGAGAACCATATGAAGTCTTACATCTAGTCACTCCAATGAACTAGTTACCATAACTAGCATCCACGATTAACTCCGGATATCCCAATGTCTCCAGCTAGTGAGAAACTGCTGCTTGGATAAACCATAGAGTATAACTCATGCTAGTCTCAACAGAATTGATGGTGTTTGAATACATCAATTCATCGAGTAGGGATAATTCCAATACATCACAATTAAACATGTAGAGATAATCACTAGTTGTGATCCAATCACAAATTTTCTCATGTTGTGAATCGTATTACGAACATTCAGTAAATGAGTTTAAGATCCAATCAAATACATAAAAAAATATATACTCAAATAGTGAATCTTCATTTATCAAATAAATGGTACAACCATAAGGCGAATGGCTTAGGATATCTCTCATATATCACTAACAAGCTCCCACTTGGCCTAATGCCAATCGCCACGGTATTCAATACCATAAGTTCTAACATGACCCTCAAACTTACTTTGAGGTAAGGCCTTAGTTAAAGGATCCACTAAGTTCCTTTTAGTAGGAATCTTCTCGATTTGTATTTCCTTCCTACTTATGATCTCTCTGATCAAATGATAGCTGTGAAGCACATGTTTGGATCGTTGATGAGACCACATCAAGTTCAAAGATGAACTTCTTGATCCAAACTGCTTCCTTTGCTCCTTTCAAAGTTGTAATGTATTCTTCCTCAGTGGTAGAATCCACTACAGTGTCTTGCTTGGAACTTTTTCAACTTATTGTGCCTCCAGTCAAGGTGAATATGTACCCAAACTGAGACATAGAATCATCCCTATCTGTTTGAAAGCTGACATCCGTATACCAGCGTATTACCATATCACCCTCTCCATATATTAGGAACACATCATTAGTTCTTCTTAAGTACTTAAGGATTGTCTTAACAGCCACCCAATGATCTATTCCTAGATAAGATTGGTATCTGCTCATGACACTCAGAGCATACGATACATCGGGCCTCGTACATAACATAGCATACATGATAGATCCTATTGCGGAAGCATAGAGAATCTTACTCATGCAAATCCTATCCTCTCGTCTTTTGTGTGTGGACACATAGACTTCGAAAGGTGTATCAAATGTCTGATGAGAAGGAAACCTTTCTTGGATTCTGACATGCTAAACCTCTTTAGCACTCGGTCTATATATGTAGACTGTGAATGACCAAGCAACCGTTTCGATCTATCTCTATAGATCTTGATCCCGAGGATGTAGGTCGCTTCTCCTAGGTCTTTCATAGAGAATGTTTTGGATAACTAAATTTTAACTGACTATAAAATAGATATATCGTTTCCTATAAGTAATATGTCATCGACATACAACACTAGGAACACAACTGCACTCCCACTAACCTTCTTGCACACACAGGGTTTGTCTAGATTTTGTGAGAAATCAAACCTTTTGATTGTCTCAAAAAAATGAATATTCCAGCTTCTAGATGCTTGCTTCAGTCCATAAATACATCGTCGAAGTTTGCATACCTTGGTTTTATCAATAGATGTGAAACCCTCAGGTTGTATCATATACAGGTCCTCGAGGAGGTTTCCTTTAAGGAAAGCCATTTTCACATCCATTTGTCATATCTCATAATCATAATGAGCTGCTATGGCTAGGAGCATCCAAATGGATTTAAGCATAGCTACTGGAGAATAGGTCTCGTCATAATCAACACCTTGCTTTTGACGAAAGCCTTTCACCACTAATCTAGCCTTAAAGGTAATCACATTACCATCCATGTCGGTCTTCTTATTGAAAACCCACTTGCACCCTATAGGCTTAATGCCTTTAGGTCGGTCCACCAAGTTCCAAACTTGATTTTGATACGTGGAATCCATTTTAGACTTCATGGCTTCAAGCCATTTGTCCCTTTTTGAACTTTTCAGAACTTCTTCATAACTGGTAGGCTCCTCATCGTCAATGAGTAAAACATTGTCCGATTCGCTTACGAGAAATCCATATCTCTCAGGAATGTTGCGTGTCCTACCAGATCTACGAAGATTTGGTGTCACAATAGGTTCAGCCGATGGCTCATCACTATGAGTTGTCAGTTGTGGTGCTTGACCAGGTATCTCCTCAATGTCTACAATAGTCTCTTGAACCTCCTCAAGTTCAATGACGCTCCCACTGTTTTCTTGTAAGAGAAACTCTTTCTCTAGAAACACAACATGTCTTGAAACAAACACCTTTTGTTCCATAGGATGATAGAATTAGTAATCCCTCGTTTCCTTAGGTTATCCAATAAATAGAAATTTATCAAACTTAGCATCCAGTTTGTCTGATACAGTCTGCTTCACATAAGCAGGACAACCCCATATCTTCAAGTATGATAAATGAGGTTTCTTACTATTCCATATCTCATATGGAGTAGTAGAGACTACCTTGGTCGGAACTCTGTTTAGCAAGGAAACAACAGTCTGAAATGAATAGCCCCAAAAGGACTTGGGAAGATTCAAGTGATTCATCATGGACCTAACCATGCCCAACAAGGTTCGGTTTCGCCTCTCAGACACACCATTAAGCTGTGGTGTATATGGCGGAGTCCATTGAGACAATATACCATTGTCCCTCAGATAATCCAGAAACTCTTGACTCAAGTATTCACCACCACGATCCAATCGAAATATTTTAATACTCTTGCCAAGTTGTTTCTCTACTTTATTTTTGAATTCTTTGAACCTTTCAAAGGGTTCAGACTTGTATTTCATCAAGAACACATACCCAAACTGTGAGTGATCATCGGTCAAGGTAATGAAGTAGTTATAGCCTTCTAGAGCTTGAGTTGACATAGGTCTGCATACATCAGTATGTATTAGACCAAGCAACTCTCCCACCGGTTCACCTTTTCCAGTAAAAGGTAACTTGGTCATCTTTCCCTTTAAGCATAATTCGCATGTATCATATGAATCTAATTCAAACAATTCCAAAATTCAACATTGGTGTAATTCAAACATGTGTTTCGCGCTCACATGGCCAAGACGACAATGCCACATGTAGGAGTCTTATCGATTATCTTTTCGAGCACACTTGTTGCTCACTTCGATATTGAAAATGTCACTTGATACGTCCAACGTATAAATACCATTGCTTAAAGTTCCAATCCCATAAAGAACATCATTCAAAGTTATGTAACAACAATTGTTACTAACAGTTAAATGGTACCCATTTCTATTTAAACAAGAAATAGAAATAATGTTCTTTATCAATGAAGGAACATAAAAGCAATTGTCCAGTTCTAAGACAAGTCCTGTAGGGAATTTCAACAAATACATTCCGATGGCGAGTGCAGCAACCTTTGCTCCATTCTCAACACGTAAATTTGACTCTCCCTTGACGAGTCTTCTTCTATTCCTTAGCCCATGTATGTTATTACATATATGTGAACCACTCCCAGTATCTAATACCCAAGTGTCTAAGGAAATAAAATCACAATCAATAACAAAGATATCTGAAGAAGATGGGGCATCAGATGCCTTATTCTTCTTCACGAACTCAAGATAAATCTTGTAGTATCTTTGCCAATGACCCTCCTTGCCACAATGATGGAAAGTGCCCTTTTGAGCTGGTTCTGCCTTCTTATCCTTTTTCTTCTTCCCCTTTTGTTGTTCCTTTGACTTCCTTTTAGAACCTTTCTTCGAGGAATCAACTAACAACACCGTCCCCTGCTCATGCTTCACAGAAGGCTCCACAGTCTTCAGCATATTGAGCAATACCACAGATGAACCTTCTTGCATCTCAAAGGTAAAGAGGATCTTGGGGACTTTGAACCTTTCGGATCTCACTTGCTCATCAAATAACTCATAAAGATGAAAGACTATGGTATGAGCATCCATATGCTCATGCTACTTCTGTAGCTCGGGTACCATCATGGGTAGCATGATGCAACTCGCCAGTTCAGAATCATTCACATGTTTATGATAGGCCAACAATTAGTCCGGAGTTGCATCATCTTTAGGGCAAGTGGGAAGAGGCTCTTCGAGGCCATACACAAGATTTTCCTCCTTGAGAACAAATCTCAGGTTTCTAAGCTAGTCTAAGTCATGGTTATATACTCTATAAGCGCTACTTGTAGTCGAGTATCCTAGAAAGATTTCGGTCGAGGTTTTGGATGTAAATTTCCCTAGGTAATCCTTAGTGTTTAGGATATGTACCTTACACCCAAATACCCTAAAGTACTTGATGTTAGGTATCTTATCGTGATAAATCTCGTATGAGGTCTTAAGGTGCCTCTTTACCATAAGGATCCGATTTTGGACATAGCATGACGTACTCACGGCTTCTGCCCAAAACCTATCAGGTAGGTTATACTCGTTTAACATTGTCCTAGCGGCTTCTTGTAGGGTTCTATTTTTACGTTCTACTAGGCCATTTTGTTGTGGGGTTCTAGGGCAAGAGAACTCATGGTGATATCCATTTAGGTTATAGAATTCTGTAAACCTATGGTTCTCAAATTCACTACCATGATCACTCCTAAGTCTTTTGATTTTAAGATTTTGTTGATTTTCTATTAGTTTAAATAGGTTGATTAGTTGATCTAGGGTATCAATTTAGTGTTTGATGAACCTAACCCAAGTAAACCTAGAATAGTCATCAATTATGACTAAGCAGAATTTACTCCCATTAAGTGACTTAGCTCCATGTGAATCAAATAGATCCATGTGTAGGAGCTCAAGAACACTTTTGGTTTGTTCTTGATTAGTTAGTTGATGTTGTGTCCTAGGTTGTTTACCTTGTTGACAAGCATTACATATTTTATTATCCAAGTTATTGAGGTTAGGTAGATCTCTGACTAAGTCACTCTGACTCATCTTGTGGATGAGTCTTGGGTGTGAGTGACCGAGTCGTTGGTGCCACAACCATGATTCCTCTTGCCATGTCATAAGACACTTGGTTGAGGAGTTAGTTAAATTAATAGTATAAATATTGTTATTTTTGGTTCCCTTAAGGATTGTTTTAGAAGTTTCATTTGTATTAATTACGCATTCATTTTCTAGAAATATGACCTTATAGTTATTATCACACAATTGGCTTACACTAAGTAAATGATATTGAAAATTTTCTACCAATAAGACATTTTGAATAACAAAGTTAGAGTTGAGCTCAATATCACCTAATCCGATGATTTTGAGCTTGCCGTTGTTTCCAAAGGATACCGATCCTTATCGTTTGAATCGAAGCTTTGAAAACTTGAGTTGATCCCCGGTCATGTGTCTGGAGCAACCACTGTCCAACATCAATTGATCCTACATACAAGGTAGTGTGATGGGATATTTGATTTATTAAATATTGGTTGAAAATTGTTAAACCTAAATCATCTCACCCATGTCTACATGATCAAGCATGTTAACCCTATATGTTCTTGTGAGATGACTTCCAATTTTACTTGATTTAAATTTAATGATTTGAACACTTGTCAACCTTGCATTAGATTCGGATTTGACCTTAGGCTCATCAAGTCACCTTTTCAAGATCATGGCTTCCAGGTCGTGGCGAGGCACAGAGGCCTTCTTTGATAAAAAAAATGACAACTTCCTTAGACAAAGCCATTTTCAAGAAAATAGAGACTTGACTTACCTAAGACCACTTCCTGGTCTAACTAGTCTAGGATACAGCGAGGTAGCTTCAGCTAGTTCTGCTCGGTCAAGTGCACCGAACTAGATACGCCTTATCTAGCCTGAATACAAAAAACTCTGCTTTCCTAGCGTACTATCATCTCATCGCGTCCTGGTACTATGTTACCAAGAATTGATGAGTTATAGTCCTATCTAACCATTCTAAAAAAAAATCAAAATAAATAACTAACCTAAGCATGCAATTTCTAAGTTAAAACACAAACAAGTTTTGTACTAGCTCCCTCTGGACTGTTCAATTGGTTCGGTCTCTCCACATTGTGGATTTGGTCCTTGGGAACCTAGTACTGGTTTGACCCTAAGTTTGAAATCAAAGTGGTATTAGGGACCCATGCTTGGACACGTTTTTTATGTCGACTTACAATCGACATATACAACTTGTTGGTCATATTTGAGCTAAACCCTAGTCCGACCTTGTTGTACACGGCCCTTTGTGATCCAAGTAGGAGGTCAACTCCTTTGGATCCCAAAGTAAACCTTTCCAACGTGTTCCTAAGATCTTCGACTTGACTCTTCAAGAGTGAGTTTTCAACTTCGAGCTTTTCAACCTGAGTTGAATCCTCCTCTCGAACTCGACTAGTCGAAGAGGTTAGGGAGACCTCGGGTTTGAGGAGTTTAACTTCCTCAACCAGGGTCTCGACCTTGGACTTGGACTTAGCTAATTTCCTAGTTAAGAATTTAATTGCACTAAAGAGCGTACTAATAAGGGATCGACTTACCTTGAGTGTATCTTTTGAACCGGATGTGTATCTGTGGCTTGTCTTGAATAGCACTTCGTAGTCTGATTCATCTTCGGTTTCAGATTCGTGTTCCAGTTCTGACTCCATCTCCAATTCAATCGGTTTAGCTATGAGGACGCGATCATCGTCTTCTTCCTCAGACGCTTCTTTCCACATAGCGTTGAGTACCTTTTTGTGTTTCGATGCTTTGTTCTTGAGCTTCGGACATTCGGAATTGATGTATCCTAACCTATTGCATTCGTAACACCTAATGTTAGAACTTTTAGGCTTACCTTCGTTGGGTCGAGTGACGGTTCTCTTTCGGCCCTTGACAATCCTCCGAACTAGGTTGACTAGTTCGGCCTCCATTTTCGGGTCGACCTTCGAATTGGACTCATCTTCTTCCTCCTTCGGGGGTGGCTTGCTCACGGTTTTCTTCCTCGAACCTGCAAAAAGTGTTATACCCTTCTCGGGTTCCGATTTAGACTGCTCATGAAGTTCGAAATCGGAAAACAACTCATCTAATATAAGTTTTGAAAGATCCTTGGAGACCTTGTAGGCATCGACCATGGATGCCCACAAGGTAGTCCTAGGAAATGAGTTAAGTACATACCTAATAAGGTCGCGGTTTTCGACCTTTTGTCCGATCGCGTGTAGGTTATTGACGATATCTTGAACGCGAGCATGAAGTTGCATCGTCGTCTCATGTTCCTGCATTTTTAGATTATATAACTTATTGAATAGGAAATCGCGCTTACATACCTTGGCTTCATCGGTCCCTTCGTGTAGCTCCACTAGTTTTGTCCAAAGGTCCTTTGCGTTGATAAAGGGGCCGACGCGATTAAGCTCCTCCTTGGACAAGCTACATTGGAGGATTTGAGTTGCCTTGGCGTCGGCTTCGACTTGTCTTTTTGTCATATTGGTCCATTGGTAATAATCCAAGGATTCACTCACTTTGTTATTCGGAAGTGTGAATCTCATTTGGATTATGATCCACATCTCGATTTTGGTTTTAAGAAAGCATTCCATCCGACCCTTCCAATAACGGAAGTCATCTCCGTTGTAAAAATAGAGGTCGGGCGGTGCTAAAACCCTCGAGATGGGCCATTGAAACAAAGAAAAGACAAGAGGATGATGCGAAGAAACCTAAAAACACAAACGATGGAAATGTCCCAAGACTCGCGTCTTGGATTAGTAGTGCGGGAGAAGAAAAACTACATGAATGAAAAAGAAAGAAAAAAATTTCGAAATAAACAGAAAATAAATCTAAAAAAAATCCGTAGAAAGCTAGATTGGTGGTTTCACCAAATCTTAGCACCCCCGGCTCTGATACCAATTGTTGGATCAAGCGGATCGCTAGAGGGGGGTGAATAGCGATAAAATTTTTCGTACGAATTCGTTCGAGTAGACAATTAAACGCAATGGAAAGATAAATGACAAATAAAAGAGACAAGTGGATTTTTTACTTGGTTCGTAGCCTTCGGAGGCCCTAGTGGTCCTTGACCACGCACGGAGGGCAAAACACAAAACGAACTCCTCCTCGTTGGAGGTAGGAGTTGATCGAATACAAGAAATCTCAAAAGCTTGAGGTAGAGGGACACTCCCCCTCTCCTCGTTACGATAAAAACTCCGAGACAATATATGAAAAGAAATAAACTGAATTGAAACTTATACCGACGAAAAATATAAACACTTAAACTTAGAGTGTCGGAGAAGTAGCACTTTGTCGTCGGAGAGTTGCAATGTTGGGGAGGCTTTTGGAAACTTAGAATTGATGATAAAACCCTAGGAGAGGCTCTTGTTTTATAGCCTTTGAGCCCCTTCTCGAGAGGAACTTCATCCAATGAGATTTGAGCACCAATCCCCTTGAAATGAGGTGATAAGCCTTGACTCCTCGAAGTTGATCCTTGAACATCAGTCGAATGCTGACCGCAGGTAGTCAACTGATGGACGACAATCGAGTCCTCCAAGCTGGCAGTCAACTGATTCTAGTTGCCAGTCAAAGTTAGCTTAATAAAAACATTATCTTGATGCCCTCTGACCGTCCAATCTCGACCTAGACCATCCATGGGATGTCTTGGGTCGGATCTACGCTTAAGACCATCCCCGTAAGGAGGATACGACCTCACTTATGCTTACACACACAAGCTTACCTAAATACTTACTATGTCGCTTTCGCTTCCGAACTTCCACTCGATTCCTTCGGCTCCCTCCTGAAGGGTTTTTCTTATCGAGTCCGTGAGGGGAAACTTCGCTTCCCACATCACCTCGATCATTTGTTCATGGAGATCTCATCGATGTCCCCGGACTAAAAAATTTAATCCTAGACACAAGGGATTGCCCAAACAACCAAGTCATCGTCGTGCTATTCATTTAGAGAGGTCACTTGAACAAACTCGTTGTTCAAGCGACCATCCTCTATTCTACGAGTCGCCGCAAAATAGACGATGTCCGGATCACCGGTTTTTGTGTTTATGTTTGGAGTCCAAGTATTATTTAGCCACAAAACAGAATATATAAAGTAAACAACCTCATATAACATGCATATAATTGAGAAACAATTATAAACATAATACAAAAGAACACTAATCAAAATAAATAAGATTATACCTCTTGATCTTCTATTGTATGTCCTTCCTCCTTTCGGACATCGTGTGGGCGATGATCTACAAAAAGTTGAAGCCTCCTAGATCACCAATCTTCCTTTCCTTGTTCACTCTGAACAAAGGAAGATCATAAAACAAAACTCATCTTCCTATCTAGAACCGGCCACCAAGTCAATAAACTCGATGTTGCCACCGGCCAAGGAAGAGAACATGGAGTATGGAAACCGGCCAACGGAGAATCAAAGAGGGCATGGGCGTTGGCCAACACATGGAGAAGAGAAAGGAAAGCAATCCTCCTCCTTGTTGCCGCCCAAACCCTAAACAAAGCACTCCTAATTTCTAGCAAAGGATGAAGGGAAGGAGAATAAGTTGAGCTCCGGCTAAGGTAGAGGGAACAAGGATAGTGGTCGGCCAACCTTAGGAAGAAGAAGAAGAAGCTTCCTCCACTTGTTGCCGCCCACCACCAACACCCAAACCCTAACCCTAGTCGTCCACTCCTAATCCTATCCCAACAAGGAATACTTGCCGCCCAAGGGAAGAAACCCTAATGCCATCCATCATTAGCCATAGATGAAAGGGAGAAGGTTGGGCGCCGGCCAAACAAAGGAGAGAAGAAGGAAGAAGGGTGTCGGCCACCTAAGGAAGAAGAAGAAGAAGAAACATCTTTCCTTAATTGTGGCCACCCAAAAACCCTAAGTCTCCCTTGCCCTTGCCACCCAAAACCCTAGCCCCCTTTCCTCTAATTCTTTGTTTGCCGCCCACCCCAATTCCATCCTTTTATAGAGTTAGGGATAAGCCTTGGTTTAATCCCACTATTGGTTCTAGGGATTTAATCTCAACCGTCGGATCTAGAGATTTAATCTCAACCGTCGAATCTTAGAGATTTAATCTCTACCTTTGGATCTAGAGTTTTGTTTCTATCCATTGGATCTAAGCTTCATGAGGTGTTAATAGGCTACAATAGGGACCATGAGGAGGAGTTGGATCTTGGCCACCCATGGATCAAGCCGACATAAAGTCTGATCAACTAATGATAATCCAATCCACTAAAGGATTATCATTGATCTACCTCACCAACCCCCATAAGATAATATGGGCTCCATATATTATTTGTAGATTTTCTCCCCGTGTTTAAGATCTCGAATGTTCGTCGATTAATTAATTTACTGGCCATTAATTAATCAACATCTAACTCCTTGAGTAGTACCACTCAACCTTTTCATCATGCCGGACCAAGTCTACCTGCAGAGTTTACATGATGAATCTTATGATCTCCTCAAGGGGACATCATCATCCTAATATATAGGACACGGTTTCCTCCTATAATCAATGGCACACCATATAAATAATATCATCTCCCAACTTACCGAGCCTATCGATTTAATCTATAAATCTCGCCCATTGGTAAATCAAAGAGATGAATACTAAGTATATGTGCCCGTTATTATATCGGGATTAAGAGCATGTACTAAATAATATCTGAGGTCTGATTCAATTATGTAGTCAGGAATCAATCAAATCACCTCTAAGTCGGTCTTGCTCAATACACACAAAGTGCACTAGTGTGATTCTATGGTCAAGACAAATCAATACCAAATCACACTACAACCATTCCGATGATTTGGCCAAAGTCATCTCGGTTGTGAGCCTTTACTTATACTTTACAAGGAGCCGATAACATGATCTCCCTTGTGACACCAGACACCATGTTATCTACAATGTAATGTATTAGACAATATTGCATAACCATAAAAATGCAAACAATGATCATGTGATTCTTATTTCAAAATGAAGATGTTCATACAAAAGATAGACTTTTCAGTATACATCCCTACAATCTCTCACTTATACTAAAAGACTATGTTGTCCTCATACTGCATACATCTAATTCCCCTTCCCTCCACATGCCTATCAAAAGCTCTCGCTAGAAGGACCTTAGTGAAAAGGATCTACCAGGTCATCCTCTGATGCAATCTAGGCGACAGCTGTTGGATCGAAGCGGATTGCTAGAGGGGGCGGTGAATAGCGATAAAAAAAATTTTTCGAGTTCGTATCAAAAAACCGAGTAGATAATTAATTGCAGCGGAAATGTAAATGTAAAGTAAAAAGAGACAAAGGAGTTTTACTTGGTTCGTAGCCTTCGGCTACTACTCCAAGGCCCTAGCGGTCCTCGACCACGTACGGAGGGCAAAAACGCTAAAGAACTCCTCCCCGTTAGAGGTAGGAGTTTAATCGATACAAGTAAAGCACAAAGCTTGAGGTAGAGGGACACTCCCCCTCTCCTCGTTACGATAAAAGCTTCGAAGATGAAATTACTAAACTGAATTAAAACTCTAACCGACGTAATAAGATGAAAACAAATAAACCTAGACGTCGGAGAAGAAGCACTTCGTTGTTGGAGAAGTTGTAGCTTTGCGGAGGCTTTTGAAAGCTTAGAATTGATGAATAAACCCTAGAATTGGCCCTCCTTTTATAGCCTTTGAGCCCCTTTTCGAGAGGAACCCTAGCCAATCAAAATTGAGCACCAATCTCCTTGAAATGGGGTGATAAGCCTTGACTCCTCGAAGTTGATCATTGACCATCAGTCGACTGATGGCCATCATCGATCGTGATGGCGACATCGATCGAATCTTGACCTCGAGCGATCATGTTTGAGCAGCGGTCGAGTCCTCAGTAGCGGCTGATCGATACTAGCTGCAAGGCAAAGTTAGCTCAAAGAAAACATTATTTCGACGGCCTTCGACCGTCCGATCTCGACCTAGACCATCGATGGGATGTCATTGGTCGGATCTACTCTTAAGACCATCCCCGTAAGGAGGATACGACCTCACTTACGCTCGCACACACGAGCTTACCTCGATACTTACCATGTCTCTTTTTCTTCCGGCCTTCCACTCGATTCCATCAGCTCCCTCCGAAGTCACTCGAGTGTCGCCCAACCACCCGGCTTCTTCCGGGTGTCGCTAGCCTTCAGCTCCAGCTTTAGCAATCTTCTGCACACTCGATTCAGCTCGTGAGATAACGACATGAGCTTAACTTTGTATCGTTTTCTATAATCAAAACTCAGGTTCGACCTAGGTGCCTACTACACCAACAATCTCCCCCTTTTTGATTTATGGCAAACCCACATACAAAGTTAAGTAAATATCAAGCATGAAGAATAATGTACATTAGAAACAAACAAAAAATAAAGAAGATTAAGTTGGAGTAGTAAGGATTTTCTTCAAGTACTCCCCCTTGAGGAAACTGTTAGGGCAATCTCTTGCCGTAATATGGTTTTGATAGTGTGGCAAAGGGTTTAAGTTAGTGGGTTATGTGATTTGATATGTGCGTTGAAGTCGTGCAGGACTTAGTAATTCGCACATGGAGCCTTGGCGGGTTCACCCTCACAACCTCGGTCCTTGAGTCGGTGAAGGATGACTTTGCGGAAGCCATGCGCTTGGAGCAGCCAAGGGACCGCTGGACGAGATGACTTGAAGTGAAGCCAAGGAAGCAGACTTCGGAGGCAAGAGACGCGAAGGAGCATTGCAGAGTCGTCGCTTTGATCGCCGAGGACGTGGCCGCGAAGCGAGAGCTTCGCGAGACTTGAGTGAGATGAGAGAATGAGTGAAATGTAAGTAGCTCATTAGGTGAACTTGGCCGAATGGCTGAGTGTCGGAGACTTGACCGCAAGGGTTAAGGTTTACCCGACCGCCGGAAGCTCAAACTTATGTTATGTTTGAGTTTTACACGGCACCAGTCGACTGCCAAGTCATGGCAGTCGACTGATCTGAGTCGAGTGAGTTCGACTGGTATCCGACTGATGGGTTTATGCCCCAATGATCGCATGGAATGGCAATCATCGCGAAGGATATCGCGAACGCAGAATCGCTCGTAGTCGATCGCGGGCCGACTACGAGGCGGCGATCGTGGTGAGGTCCATCAGTCGACTGCCAAGAGTTCTGTTGGACTACAATGGTCAGGATCCGACGTGTTCGAGGTCGCGATAACGGCGATCGCTAAGGCGAGCGTGATCGGCCAGTGGGCGGCCAACGGGAAGAAATCAGCCCTCTCTATAAAAAGAGAGGGTGTGAGCCTTTAAGAGGCTAATGCTTATGCTCTAAGTGATCTTCCTAGTGCCCCACAAGCTTTAAACTCTTCTTACTTGTCTTTACTTCAATCTTATTGTAAGAAGAGTGATCTTGGTTGTAAAGGTTACCTCCACCTAGCTTGGTGCAAAGGAGAGACCATTAGTGGATTGGTTTTGGCGGAGTGATTCACCGAGGATGAATCGGGGACCGTGGATTAGCGGCGTAGCCGTGAACCACGTTACACCATCTTGTTAGCGTTTGATTTCTTATATTTCTATTTGCTTGTCTTGCTTTATTGTTTCCGTTGCGCTAATCTCTTTGTAGACGAGCAAATACCGACATCCAACATTCGAGGACTATTCACCCCCCTCTAGCCGGCCGTACTGATCCCCTACAAGTGGTGTCAGAGCCAAGGAAAGCTTGTCGAGGACTAATCGCCACAACAAGCAACTTTCAAAATGGCTGGCTCCAACATCCATCCTCCGAAGTTTGAAGGAGAATTCGCTTGGTGGAAGAAGTGAATGGAGGTATTTTTCGAAACGGATTTCGATATTATGATTACAATGCAATCCGGCTTCGTTTTGCCTAGGGATGAAGAGGGGAAGCCAATAGAGAAATCTAGGTGGACCAAAAGGCAAAGGGAAGAGCACCTTGCAAATTCAAAAGCCAAGCATCATCTTTTCAATGTGCTCCCCCAACAAGAGATCAACCGAATAGGAGAATGCCTAAGTGCCAAGGAGATGTGGGAGAAGCTAATTGAGCTTCATGAAGGCACATCCGAGGCAAAGCTAGCAAGGAGAGACCTCCTCCGCTCCCAACTATCCAACATTAAATTAGAAAAGGGAGAAAAGGTAACCTCTTTGCATTTTAGATTCAAAGAAATTTTAAATGTACTAACAAGTGTAGGGGAAAGGCTCTCAAATCGCGATATGATAATGAAGGCCATAGATGCTTTCCCCCGATCATCCAAGTGGAGTTCAATGGTGGACTCATTTTACATGTCAAAGAATCTAGAGGTAAGTACTCTAGATGAATTTTTCTCCACTATGGAATTACATGAATCTAGGCTTGAAGGAATACAAGAAGAGCCAAAAATACAACCTTCAAGGGGAGTAGCATTGTTGGCAAATAAGGGGAAGAAGAAGATAGAGATCCCCTCCTCCTCCGATGATGAAGCCTCCACCTCCTCCATGGATAGCACGGAAGAAGCCTACATGGTAAGGAAGGTAAGGCGTGCATTTAAGAATTTTAGATTTGATAAATCTCATGATAGGAATAGAAGACCAAGGGGGAAGGTCATATGCTACAATTGCCAAGGAGAGGGGCACATAAGGGACAATTGTCCTCTCCTAAACAAGAGCAAGGAAGAGAGGAAAAAGAAAGAAGAAAAGAAGAAGAAAAAGGGGAGCAAGAAAAAGAAGGAGGAGGAGAAGAAGACAAAAGAAAAGGGGAAGACCAAAGCTCTAAAGGCAAGGACTTGGGATGACCCATCCTCATCCTCCTCATCATCATCGGATGAGGAGAATGCCTTTGTCACCAATTTGGCCTTGATGGCCTTTGATGACTTGGATTGCTCTTCATCCGAAAATGAAGGATCAAACTCAAGAGGAGAGAGCTCAAGTGAAGGGAGAGCTTCTACATCCTCTTCATCCGAAGAAGAAGAAGAGGATATGGAAACTATGGTAACGAAAGCCTCTCCTAAGAAAATAGTTTCCATAATTTCTAGTTTAACTAAGGACTTATTTGGAATGAAGAAGAAAAATAAAAGCATGCTTAATCAAATTAAGGCATTAGAAAATAAGCTAGAAAATGCTTGCTTAAATGATAATATTTCTTCTAGCTTAAATGATGCATGCTCACATGACCTTTATGTGCCATTAGATGTTAGTGATGCATGTATAAATGAAAATAGGGCCTTAAGGGAAAAGGTAGATTATTTAACAAAAGCCCTAGAACAATTCACAATTGGCTCCAACACATTGAACATGATCTTAGGGAGCCAAAGAGCTAGTTTCAACAAAAAGGGCCTAGGCTACAAGGAAAAGAAAAATGAAAAGGCCTACAAATGCCTAATAGCTAGGGGACAAGATAAGAAGAAAGTAATAGCTAGGAAATGGATCCCCAAGGAGTATCTAGTGAACCCAATAGGCAAGAACTTATTTTGGGTTCCAAAATCCATCCTTAAGTGTTAGAAAACCCCTAGGGTAGTCAACCATATGCAATTGACCTATATCATATTTTGGTTGACTTAGGATGGCGGGACAACATTTTTAGAATAGTGTTGGGTGATGATAACGTGCCCATAAATAGATAATAATGCATAAATCATGATGATTAATGTAATTGCTATGTATATGTGAAATCATGATTTATGATTTTAATATTTGGCAAAAAATCATGAGAAATAGGGTTGAATCATGCTTTAGGTGATACTTTGCTTATTATCATCATATAATACCTAATGCATGATTATTATTCAATGAATACATGTATTCCATGATCATAATGTAAAATTAATTGACATATGCCTTTATGATCATGATGATTGTTAGGTTGATACTTAACCATGATAGAATTGAATAAATACAAGGGTTAAGTATATACAAATACCCCCTAGGATGCATCTCACACTCACTATAGGCTAACTTGATTGCAAACTTAGCATAGGTGGGAAGTTAGGATGATACAAATGTCCACTAATGCCTATGGCATTTAGATGGTCATTTAAAGTATCAAAATAGCAATAATAGACCAATCATGGGGAAGGATTATGTTTAATTCATAGACATATTGCCCAAAGATCATGGTTGGATATTTCATATGTTTTCAAAACAATTTCTTAATCTAAAATCTATGTATTAATGTTTTGAAACAATTCAAAGCAAGACTAGGTGTCAAAATGGATACTCTTATGATCAAAAACCTAGTAGTTTTTAAAGCTTATGGATTTTTGGCAAATACATGGAAATATAATGATTTTTCATGAAAACCTATTTTTCACTGATAGATATACTTAAAAGAAATGTGTTCCCAAAATTTCTTGATTTTTGAATTTTCTGGAATTTTTAATGCATTTTAAATTATTAGAAAATCGAAATTCGAATCCATTGTGCTCATTGCCATCTTGATAGCAATGATCGATAACTGAAAAATAGCCCAATATTTTCTGATTTCAGATTTTAATCAAGTTTTTGGGTGTCTCTTTCTACTATACTTGATGCCATGAGTTTACAAATTAGGATTAATCTTTTTGATGGTGTCAAAGGGGGAGAAATGTATGTTTAAGTAAAGGGGAACATATTTAGGGGGAGAAATGATTATGCTTATGATAGGGGGAGAACATTTTTTTATATGGGGAGTTTCATGGATTAAGGGGGAGTTACATGTCGCTATATCATGTTTATCTTTACATGCTTTTCTTACCTTAGAATTTATATCAAATGTTTTTACCTAACTTAAACGGATTGTCACACATCAAAAAGGGGGAGATTGTTAGGGCAATCTCTTGCCGTAATATGGTTTTGATGGTGTGGCAAAGGGTTTAAGTTAGTGGGTTATGTGATTTGATATGTGCGTTGAAGTCGTGCAGGACTTAGTAATTCGCACATGGAGCCTTGGCGGGTTCACCCTCACAACCTCGGTCCTTGAGTCGGTGAAGGATGACTTTGCGGAAGCCGTGCGCTTGGAGCATCCGAGGGACCGCCGGACGAGATGACTTGAAGTGAAGCCAAGGAAGCAGACTTCGGAGGCAAGAGACGCGAAGGAGCATTGCAGAGTCGTGCGCCTGATGCTGCCGAGGGACGTGGCCGCGAACGAAGAGAGCTTCGGCGAGGGACTTCGAGTGAGATGAGAGAATGAGTGAAATGTAAGTAGCTCATTAGGTGAACTTGGCCGAATGGCTGAGTGTCGGAGACTTGACCGCAAGGGTTAAGGTTTACCCGACCGCCGGAAGCTCAAACTTATGTTAAGTTTGAGTTTTACACGGCACCAGTCGACTGCCAAGTCATGGCAGTCGACTGATCTGAGTCGAGTGAGTTCGACTGGTATCCGACTGATGGGTTTATGCCCAGCAGTCGACTGCCAGAGGATATCGCGGGCACAGAATCGCTCGTAGCCGACTGGGCAGTCGACTACGGAGGCAGCAGTCGACTGGTGAGGTCCATCAGTCGACTGCCAAGAGTTCCATTGGACTACAACGGTCGGGATCCGACGTGTTCGGAGGCCGTTGTAGTGACGGCAGTCGACTGCCAAGGGCAGCAGTCGACTGGTGGTGGCCAACGGGAAGAAATCAGCCCTCTCTATAAAAAGAGAGGGTGTGAGCCTTTGAGAGGCTAATGCTTATGCTCTAAGTGATCTTCCTAGTGCCCCGCAAGATTTAAACTCTTCTTACTTGTCTTTACTTCAATCTTATTGTAAGAAGAGTGATCTTGGTTGTAAAGGTTACCTCCACCTAGCTTGGTGCAAAGGAGAGACCATTAGTGGATTGGTTTTGGCAGAGTGATTCACCGAGGACGAATCGGGGACCGTGGATTAGCGGCGTAGCCATGAACCACGTTACACCTTCTTGTTAGCGTTTGATTTCTTATATTTCTATTTGCTTGTCTTGCTTTATTGTTTCCGTTGCGCTAATCTCTTTATAGACGAGCAAATACCGACATCCAACATTCGAGGGCTATTCACCCCCCTCTAGCCGGCCGTACCGATCCCCTACAGAAACCTCCCCCTTGATTGAGGGTGAGTCTTGAAGAAAGACCTTAATCCTCCCCTTGAGGGTTGCTTTAAGTAACTACTTAAAGTTGGCCTCAGTAAAACGTTTAAGTTAAGAGTTCTTCTTAACTTGGCCCTTTCTCCCCCTTAAGTAAAAAAAATAAGTAAAACGTTGATGGCACAAATAAGTTTAAGTTAAGAATTCTCTTAACTTGGCCTTTAACAAGTTTTCAAAACTTAAAGTTAACTTTTGGTTTAAATATAAAGTAAGAGTTAAACCAAAAAAAATGAAGAAAAAATTGACCCCTTAACTTTGGCCTTTTTCTCCCCCTTTTGCCATATATCGAAAAGAGTGAGGGTGTGTGTGGAAAAAAAATAAGTGTTAAATTTAAAGTCCAAGCATGTTCCACATTATTTTGAATATACTAAAAATAAGTTCATCTATAAAATGTTCGACTCATATTTGACTTGATTGATATAAAAGATCAACCAGTCCTGGTCAGAGTCGGTTAGTATTTATGATTATACTCCGTGGTTCATAGAGATGCACTAGCTCTACATCTGGAACCAGGAGTAAGGTCCTAATATCTCATGCCCATCTACGTGGCTAAGTACACAAACACATTAGTCCTATGTGTTGTAAGATGTTTTGGCTCCTTAAATCTATAGGTGCATGATATCTAAGGTATGTCCTATACTAGTTCCATAAAAAATGAAAATTAAGAAATAGTAATAAGAAAATATAATTTGCAAGTTCCTATTCTACTACGCACATGCTCAATTTTCATCTTAATAGACTAAATTCGGCTTCGGGTAGGGGTTTAGTAAATAGGTCTGCTAAGTTAGACTTTGATTCGACGTATTCGAGTTGTATGGCTCCGTTGGCCACATGTTCTCGAATGAAATGGTGTTTGACCTCTATATGTTTGGTCCTAGAGTGACATATTGGATTCTTTGTAAGATTAATTGAACTAATGTTATCTACGTGAAGTTTAGTATTCGTAAAGTCTAACTTAAAGTCGCGGAGAGTGTGCTTCATCCAAAGAAGCTGAGTGACACACTCACCCATCGCGATGTATTCGGCTTCGGTGGTAGATAAGGCAACACAGTGTTGCTTCCTACTGCACCAACTCACTAGACTTGAGCCGAGAAGATGACAACAACCACTCGTACTCTTTCTATCGAGCTTACTACTGGCATAGTCCGAATCAGAGTAGCCGGTTAGTTCGAACTCGATAGATCTAGGATACCAAATACCGACATTAAGTGTACCCTTTAGATATCTAAGGATGCGCTTGACTAGAGTTAGGTGAGACTCCTTGGCACAGGTTTAAAACCTGGCGCACATACTTACTGCAAATAAGATATCAGGTCGGCTTGCAGTTAAGTAAAGGAGACTCCCTATTACGCTCCTATAGTATTTTAAATCAATTTGGTTTCCGATTATATCTTCTTCTATATTAACATTTGTTGCCATTGGGGTATTAATAATTTTAGCGTCTTGCATTCCAAAGCGTTTAATTAATTCCCTAGTATATTTGCGTTGATGTAGGTATATTCCATCTTTAGTTTGTTTAATTTGTAATCCTAAGAAGAAACTTAATTCGCCTACTAGATTCATTTCAAATTCACTTTCCATAAGTGAAATAAACTCATTTAGTAGGATTGAGTTGGTGGTTCCGAAAATAATATCATCTACGTAGATTTGGGCTATGAATATGTCTTTACCTAAGGTTTTTACGAAAAGGGTTGGGTCAACTACACCTTGGTTAAAGCCTTTGGACTTAAGATAAATCGAAAGTCTCTCGTACCAAGCTCGTGGAGCTTGTTTAAGTCCATAAAGCGCTTTCTTTAATCTAAGGACATGATCGGGTTTGTCTAAACTTTCGAAACCGGGGGGTTGACTAACGTAAACTTCTTCTTTAATGTATCCATTTAAGAATGCAGATTTCACATCCATTTGAAACAATTTAAATCCTCGATGTGCTGCATATGCTAATAGAATTCAAATGGACTCTAATCTAGCTACTGGGGCATAGGTCTCATCGTAATCTAAACCTTCGACTTGACTAAACCCTTTAGCAACTAGTCTAGCTTTATTTCTAACTACTTCACCTTTATCATCAATTTTATTTCTAAACACCCACCTTGTTCCAATGATTGTTTTATCTTTAAATGGTGGTACTAATTCCCACACTTCGTTCCTAGTGAATTAAGCCAACTCTTCTTGCATTGCAATAATCCAATCGGGATCAAGAAGAGCTTGGTCAATAGTTTTGGGTTCAATTTTAGAAATCAAAGATATTTGACTAAGGTTTCTATATGAGGCTCTAGTTCGAACTCCTAGACTTGGATCACCTATCACTTGGTCGATAGGATGATTCGTTTGAGTCCTAGTTGGATTTGGGTTTGAGTCTACAACTTGATCCATAGGATGGCTTGTTTGAGTTCTAGTTTGGTTGGAGTCATCTATCACTTGATCAATAGAGTGACTTGGTTGACTTAGTTTAGGATTAACACTAGACCTGATCTCAGGATCAGAGTTAGGTCTAATATGAATCGGCTCGCTAATTGGGGTTACCGAGGGTTTTGTAGGTTCGTGTCCTTCATCGAATACTACATTGATAGTTTCCTCGACTCTAAGGGTGTCATGGTTATATACTCTATAAGCTCTACTTGTAGTCGAGTATCCTAGAAAGATTTCGGTCGTAGTTTTGGATGTAAATTTCCCTAGGTAATCTTTAGTGTTTAGGATATGTACCCTACACCCAAATACCCTAAAATACTTGATGTTAGGTATTTTATCGTGACAAATCTCGTATGAGGTCTTAAGGTGCCTCTTTACCATAAGAATCCTATTCTGGACATAGCATGTCGTACTCACGGCTTCGGCCCAAAACCTATCGGGTAGGTTATACTCATTAAGCATTGTCCTAGCGGCTTCTTGTAGGGTTCTATTTTTGCGTTCTACTAGGCCATTTTGTTGTGGAGTTCTAGGGCAAGAGAACTCATGGTGGTATCCATTTAGGTTACAAAATTCTGTAAACCTATGGTTTTCGAATTCACCACCATGATCAGTCCTAAGTCTTTTGATTTTAATAGTTTGTTGATTTTCTATTAACTTAAATAGGTTGATTAATTGATCTAGGGTATCACTTTTTTTTTTGATGAACCTAAACAAAGTAAATCTAGAATAGTCATCAATTATGACTAAGCAGAATTTACTTCCGTTAAGTGACTTAACTCCGTGTGAATCAAATAGATCCATGTGTAGGAGCTCAAGCACACTTTTGGTTCGTTCTTCACTAGTTAGTTGATGTTGTGTCCTAGATTGTTTACCTTGTTGACAAGCATTACTTATTTTATTATCCAAGTTATTGAGGTTAGGCAAACCTCTAACTAAGTCACTCTGACTCATCTTGTGGATGAGTCTTGGATGTGAGTGACCGAGTCGTCGGTGCCACAACCATGATTCCTCTTGCTGTGTCATAAGACACTTAGTTGAGGAGTTAATTAAGTTGATAGTGTAAATGTTGTTATTTCTAGTTCCTTTAAGAATTGTTTTAGAGGTTTCATTTGTATTAATTACGCATTCATTTTCTAGAAATATGACCTTATAGTTATTATCACACAATTGGCTTACACTGAGAATATTATATTGAAAATTTTCTACTAATAAAATGTTTTGAATGACAAAGTTTGAGTTAAGCTCAATATCACCTGATCCGATGATTTTGAGCTTGCCGTTATTTCCGAAGGCTACCGATCCTTGTTGTTTGAATCGAAGCTTCGAAAACTTGAGTTGATCCCCAGTCATGTGTCGGGAGGAACCACTATCCAATATCCATTGATCCTACATGCAAGGTAGTTGGATCGGATATTGGATTTAAAATATTGGTTGAAAATTATTAACCTAAATCATCTCACCCATGTCTACATGATCAAACATGTTAATCCTATATGTTCTTGTGAGATGACTTCCAATTTTAGTTGAATTAAATTTAATGACTTAAACACTTGTCAACCTTGCGTTAGATTCGGATTTGACCTTAGGCTCATCAAGTCACCTTTTCAAGATCATGGCTTCTAGGTCGTGGCGAGGCACAGAGGCCTTCTTTAATCAGAACAACGACCACTTCCTTAGACAAAGCCACTTTCAAGAAAATAGAGACTTGACTCACCTAAGACAACTTCCTGGTCTAACTAGTCTAGGATACGGCGAGGTAGCTTCAGCTAGTTTCGCTCGGTCAAGTGCACCGAACTAGATACGCCTTATCTAGTCCGAATACACAAGACTCCGCTTTTCTAGCGTACTATCATCTCGCCGCGTCCTGGTACTATGTTATCAAGTATTGACGAGTTATAGTCCTATCTAACCATTCTAAGAAGTAAAATCAAACTAAATAAAAACCTAAGCATGCAATTTCTAAGTTAAAACACAAACAAATTTCGTACTAGCTCCCCCTGGACCGTTGAATCGATTCGGTCTCTCCACATAGTGGATTTGGTCCTTGGGAACCCAGTACTGGTTTGATCCTAAGTTTGAAATCAAGTTTGTCTTAGGGACCCATGCTTGGACACGTTTTTTATGTCTACTTACGTTTGACATATACGACTTATTGGTCGTGTTTGAGCTAAACCCTAGCCTGGCCTTGTTGTACACGGCCCTTTGCGATCCAAGTAGGAGGTCAAGTCCTTTGGATCCCAAAGTAAACCTTTCCAACATATTCCTAAGATCTTCGACTTGACTTTTCAAGAGTGAGTTCTCAACTTCGAGTTTTTCAACCCGAGTTGAGTCCTTCTCTTGAACTCGACTAGTCGAAGAGGTTAGGGAGACCTCGTGTTTGAGGAGTTTAACTTCCTCAACCAGGGTCTCAACCTTGGACTCGGACTTAGCTAACTTTTTATTTAAAAACTTAATTGCACTATAAAGAGTAGTAATAAGAGACCGACTCACCTTGAGTGTATCTTTTGAACCGGATGCGTATTCGTGGCTTGTCTTGAATAGTGTTTCGCAGTCCGACTCATCTTCGGTTTCCGATTCAGGTTCCGGTTCCGACTCCATCTCCGATTTGACCGGTTTAGCCATAAGGACTCAATTGTTGCCTTCTTCCTCGGAAGCTTCTTCCCAAGTAGCGTTGAGTGCCTTTTTATGTTTTGGTGCCTTGCTCTTGAGTTTTGGGCATTCGGACTTAATGTGTCTAAACCTGTTGCATTCATAACATCTTATGTTTGAACTTTTAGGCTTACCTTCGTTGGGTCGAGTGACGGCTCATTTTCGGCCCTTGAATATCTTCCGAACTAGGTTAACTAGTTCGACTTCCATTTCCGAGTCGACCTCCGAATCCGACTCATCCTCTTCTTCCTTCGGGGGTGGCTTGCTTGCGGTTTTCTTCCTCAAACATGCAAAAAGTGTTATACCCTTCTCGGGTTCCGAGTTAGACTGCTCATGAAGTTCGAAATCAGAAAAGAGTTCATCTAACCTAAGTTTAGAAAGATCCTTGGAGACCTTGTAGGCATCAACCATGGATGCCCACAAGGTAGTCCTCGGAAAAGAGTTTAGAACATACCTTATAAGGTCGCGGTTTTCGACCTTTTGCCCGATTGTGTATAGGTTGTTGACTATGTCTTGGACACGGGCGTGGAATTGCGTCGCGGACTCGTGTTCCTGCATTTTTAGGTTATATAGTTTATTGAATAGTAGATCACGCTTACATACCTTAGCTTCATCGGTCCCTTTGTGTAGCTCTACTAGTTTTGTCCAATGGTCCTTTGCGCTTATGAAGGGGCCGACGCGATTTAACTCCTCCTTGGACATGCCGCATTGGAGGATTTGTGTTGCCTTGGCGTCGGCTTCGACTTGTCATTTTGTCGCAATGGTCCATTGATCATAATCCAAGGAGTCACCCACTTCATTAGTCGGAAGTGTGAAACCCATTTGGATTATGATCCACATCTCGATTTGGGTTTTAAGAAAGCATTCCATCCGACCCTTCCAATAACGGAAGTCATCTCCGTTCTAAAATGGAGGTCGGACGGTGCTAAAACCCTCGAGATGGGCCATTAGAAAAAAAGAAACAAGTAGACAAAAAAACTAGCAATGACAAAAACACACAAGAAAGTACCAAGACTCGCGTCTTGGATTAGTAGTGCGGTAGAAAAACTAAGCGAACAAATTAAATTCGAAAAAAATAGAAAAAAAAAGGAAAAAAATCTGTGAAAATGCTAGACTGGTGGTTTCACCAAATCATAGCACCCCCAGCTCTGATACCAATTGTTGGATCGAAGCAGATCGCTAGAGGGGAGGTGAATAGCGATAAAACTTTTTTTTCGAGTTCGTATCAAAAAACCGAGTAGATAATTAATTGCAGCGGAAATGTAAATGTAAAGTAAAAAGAGACAAAGGAGTTTTACTTGGTTCGTAGCCTTCGGCTACTACTCCAAGGCCCTAGCAGTCCTCGACCACGTAAGGAGGGCAGAAACACTAAAGAACTCCTCCCCGTTAGAGGTAGGAGTTTAATCGATACAAGTAAAGCACAAAGCTTGAGGTAGAGGGACACTCCCCCTCTCCTCGTTACGATAAAAGCTCCGAAGATGAAATTACTAAACTGAATTAAAACTCTAACCGACGTAATAAGATGAAAACAAATAAACCTAGACGTCGGAGAAGAAGCACTTCATTGTTGGAGAAGTTGTAGCTTTGCGAAGGCTTTTGGAAGCTTAGAATTGATGAATAAACCCTAGGATTGGCCCTCCTTTTATAGCCTTTGAGCCCCTTTTAGAGAGGAACCCTAGCCAATCAAAATTGAGCACCAATCTCCTTGAAATGGGGTGATAAGCCTTGACTCCTCGAAGCTGATCATTGACCATCGATCGGTGATGGCCATCATCACGATCGATGATGGCGACATCGGTCGAATCGACCTCGAGCGGTCATTGTTTGTGGATCGAGTCCTCCAAGGATACTAGCTTCAAGGCAAAGTTAGCTCAAAGAAAACATTATTTCGACGGCCTTCGACCGTCCGATCTCGACCTAGACCATCGATGGGATGTCTTTGGTCGGATCTACGCTTAAGACCATCCCCGTAAGGAGGATACGACCTCACTTACGCTCGTACACACGAGCTTACCTTGATACTTACCATGTCGCTTTTGCTTTCGGCCTTCCACTCGATTCCTTCGGCTCCCTCCGAAGTCACTCGAGTGTCGCCCGACCACCCGGCTTCTTCCGGGCGTCGCTAGCCTTCAGCTCCAGCTTTAGCAATCTTCTACACACTCGATTCAGCTCGTGAGATAACGACATGAGCTTAACTTTGTATCGTTTGCTATAATCAAAACTCAGGTTCGACCTAGGTGCCTACTACACCAACAACAGCAACTTCTACCTCCTTTACGATTTCTCGTATCAGGTAGTACTTACGCTCTATGTGTTTACTTGCCTTATGAGCTCATGTTTCCTTCGAGGTTGTGTTGGTGCAGGGGCACCAGATAATCGAACCTGTGTTTTGATTATGGAAAAGACACAATACATCGTTATCTCACGAGCTAAATTGAGTGTGCAGAAAAGTACTAAAGCTAGAGCTGAAGGCTAGCGACACCCGGAGGAAGCCGCCGTGGTCGGGCGACACTCGGGTGACTTCGGAGGGAGCCAAAGGAATCGAGTGGAAGGCCAGAAGCGAAAGCGACACAGTAAGAATCGAGGTAAGCTCGTGTGAGTGAGAGATGGTAAGGTCGTGTCCTCTGTACGGGGATGACCGTAGGCGGTGATCTGACTAAGACTTCTTGTGGAAGGTCAAGGTCGAGATCGGATAGTTAGAAAACCGTCGTATTTATCATTTTCTGAGCTAACCTCTCACTGCAGGGAAGTGGCCAAGATGGCAGTCGACTTCTGGACATGGGGCAGTCGACTGATGCTCATCAGTTGACTGATGGGAGGTATCAGTCGACTGATGGCGACGAATCATCCCTTGCGCTAGGTCAAAACGGATAAGGTTTGATGCGACCACTTCGCGATAAAATTTATACAACTTCGTGATCTGTTTCGAAATATGAGGAGACAAAATCATAGGCCAAAATCTATAAAAGGAGGGGAGGATTCCAACTCCAAACATCATCAAGTTTATTCATCAAGTGCTCCTACAATGCCAAGGCTTCAACACCGTCATAACGCCGATGCGACAACAAGTTCAGATCTTCTTCGTCGGCAGCAACATCTAGTAATATATTTTGATATTGTATTCATTGTTTTTATTCGTAACGATGTGAGGTAGGCTTGTTGCCTCATCCTCGTACATTCGGTTTTGTGATCGTTGTCTCCTACCTCCAACGAGGAGGAGATGTTATAGTGCTTTGCCCTCCGTACGCGATCTAGGACCGATAGGGCCTTGGAGTAGCAACCGCTGGGTTGTGAACCAAGTAAAAATAAATGTGTCTCTTTATTCTCCACTGCTCTTACTCATTTAATTATCTACTCAAACAAAACGTCAAAAATATTTATGATCGCTATTCACCCCCCCCCCTCTAGCGATGCTTCTCGATCCAACAATTGGTATCAGAGCGGGGGCGCTAAGATTTGGTGAAACCACCGATCTAGCACGTTTTGGTTTTCTGTTCGTATTTTTTGATTCGTATTTTTTTTAGGTCTTTTTCCTCCCGCACTACTAATCCAAGACAAGGTCTTGGTACGTTTCTTTTGGTTGTGTGCTTGCAAGTATTCTCTTTTGGAGTAGCCGACAGTAAAACGGCCATAACTTTTCGTACAAGTGGACTCACATAACGATCTACCTACCAAATCGAAGCTCTCTGAGAGATCTACATTTCTTATGAGGTTTTACTCTCGTAACAAGCTATTTCCAGACCCAAAATCCAATGTCTATTACCCTTTCGGGGATATCAAAGGTCGTAAGTTGTTAGTTTTTGTTAGTTTCTTATTTTTCTCATTTAATTCTGTTTATTTCCTATTTATTTCCCGCATTACTAATCCAAGACCAAGTCTTGGAATTCCCTTTGGTTTTTATTCATGTTTTACAAGATACTTAATTGCTCACATTGAGGGGTATAGCACCACCCGACCTCCGTTCTTTAACGGAGATGATTTCCATTATTGGAAAGGTCGGATGAAGTGTTTCTTGAAAACACAAGTCGAGACTTGGATAATAATCCAAACTGGCTTTGCTCTACCCACCAATGATCAAGGAGAGCCCTTGGATTTCAACAAGTGGACAAATGCAACCAAGAGGCAAATCGAAGCCGATGCAAGAGCAACCCAAATATTGCAATGCGGCTTGTCCAAGGAGGAACTCAACAGCATCGGACCATTCATTAGCACCAAGTACCTATGGAACAAATTAATCAAGCTACACGAAGGAACGTCCGATGCTAAGGTATGTAAACGTGACCTTCTTTTCAATAAGTTGTATAACCTTAAGATGCAGGAACACGAGACGGCGACGCAACTACACGCCTGCGTCCAGGACATTGTCAACGTCCTGCACACCATCGGACACAAGGTCGAAAACCGCGACGTACTAAGGTACATTCTTAATTCATTTCCTAGGACTACCTTGTGGGCATCCATGGTCGATGCCTACAAGGTCTCTAAGGACCTTTCGAAGCTTAGGTTAGACGAATTATTTTTCGAGTTTGAACTTCACGAGCAAACTAACGTGGTCCAGGCCGAGAGAGGTATTTCTTTACTTGCAGGACAAAGAAGCAAGCCACCTACCGGGCAAGAAGATGGACTCGAACCCGACGACGAATTAGAGTTCGAATCCGAAAAGGTAGAAGCAATAGTGAACGTAGTGCGGAAGATTGTTTGGAGGGAAAGGAGGCTACTAAAGAATCAAAAGAGGGCACAATTCAAATCAAATCAAAAGAAGGATTTTCATGCAACATGGGACAATGAAGAAGGCAGCGGCATAGCATGCATGGCAAGACCCGAAGAGTCCGAGTCAGAATCCGAATCCGAATCCAATTACAACACCGACTCCGAACTCGAGGACTACTTCGAGAAGCAACTCAAAGCCGGACCAAAAGAGAAAATTAAGGTTAGCCGCTCACTAATTCATACGCTTTACAATACAATTAAAATGCTTAATAGGAAATTAACTAAGTCCGAGTCTAGGGTTGAGTCGTTACTTGAGGAGGTTTAAACCCTCAAGCAAGAGGCTACTCTAACCTCTTCAACTAGTCAAGTTCAAGAGGGAAACTCAACCCAAATTGAAAAACTTGAGGAGGAGAATTCTCTCTTGAAAGACCGAGTTCAAGAGGTTGAGGCTACGTTGGAAAGGTTCACGTTGGGATCTAAGAATCTTAATCGACTACTTGGAACCCAAAGAGTCATGTACAACAAAGCCGGACTCGGATTTAGGTCAACGACTACGAATAGGTCATATATGTCTATCGTAAATCGTAGTCATCAAAGAGTCCAAGCACGGGTCCCAAAGGTTTTATTGAATTCACATATAAGGACTAATAAGTTTTGGATTCCCCAGGATCAAATTCATTATTTGAATAGACCATATTGGTTCAATGGTCGAGGGGGAGCTACCACTAAAATAGTATACCCGCTTACTTAGCAAAACCATTGAATGTTTTACTTTAATTTGTAGAATGGCTAGATAGGGAAAATAGTTAGTCAACTCTTGACAACATAGTATCAGGACGCGGCGAGATGATAGTACGTTAGGCAAATAAAGTGTCGTGTATTCGAGCTAAATAAGGCGTATCTAGCTTGGTGCACTTGACCAAGTGGAACTAGCTGAAGCTACCTCGCCATATCCTAAACTAGTTAGACCAGGAAGTAACCCTAAGTGACTTAAGTGATATTTTCTTGAATTTGGCTTTGTCTAAGGAAGTGGTCGTTGTTCCGCTCAAAGAAGGCCCCTTTGCCTCGCCACGACCTGGAAGCCAGTTTCTCAAAAAGTTACTTAACGATCTAAAGGTTAAATCCGAATCTAACCCAAGGTTGACTATCTTTAATCAATTTAAAATCATCTCACAAAACATATAAGGTGAACAAATTCTGAGACACATAGAATGGGTGAGATGTTAAGGATAATTGAAATATACTTAAAACAATCTTCAAAATACTACTTATTTTCTCAACTATTGTACTTAATGACTCTTTAGGCCAAAGTTTAGCGCCCCCTACATCTCTTATACTTCATATATTTGACTAAGGGGGAAAGCAAACTAACCCTAAGGGTTATATTACAAACCTTTAGATTATTGGTGCAGAGGGACATACCTCGAACCAATCTATCTAATTACTGCTAGACTCATGCTTAGACTCATAGCTAATTTATCTTGATGCATGCATATACCATATTGTTTTTAAACCCCTATTTTATATAACAAACTCCAATTTTACATAACAAACCCCAACATTTGTTTTGATTTATGGCAAAAGGGGGAGAAGAGCGAAAGTTAAGGGGGAGTATCACAAAATTTATTTAATTTTGAAAACTAAAGTATCTCTTTCAAAACTCACCTAGGGTTAAGGGGGAGTTTTTGAAAATGACATTCATCATCTACTATACTCGTTTTATGCTTTAATTTCCCTTAACTTTGTGTTGGTTTGCCATAGATCAAAAAGGGGGAGATTGTTGGTGCAGGGGCACCAGATAATCGAACCTGTGTTTTGATTATGGCAAAGACACAAAGTTAAGTTTACATCGTTATCTCACGAGCTAAATCGAGTGTGCAGAAAAGTACTAAAGCTAGAGCTGAAGTCTAGCGACACCCGGAGGAAGCCGCCGTGGTCGGGCGACACTCGAGTGACTTCGGAGGGAGCCGAAGGAATCGAGTGGAAGGTCAAAAGCGAAAGCAACACAGTAAGAATCAAGGTAAGCTCGTGTGAGTGAGAGATGGTAAGGTCGGGTCCTCTGTACGGGGATGACCGTAGGCGGCGATCCGATTAAGACTTCTTGTCGAAGGTCTACGTCGAGATCGGATAGTTAGAAATCGTCGTATTTATTATTTTCTGAGCTAACCTCTCATTGCAGGGAAGTGGCCAGGCTGGCAGTCGACTGCTGAACATGGGGCAGTCGACTGATGCTCATCAGTCGACTAATGGGAGGCATCAATTGACTGATGGAGACGAATTATCCCTTGCTCTAGGTCAAAACGGATAAGGTTTGACACGGCCACTTCGCGATAAAATTTATACAACTTCGTGATCTGTTCCGAAATATGAGGAGACAAATTCAGAGGCCAAAATCTATAAAAGGAGGGGAGGATTCCAACTCCAAACATCATCAAGTTTATTCATCAAGTGCTCCTACAACGCCAACGCGTCAACACCGTCATAACGCCGAGGCGACAACAAGTTCAGATCTTCTTCGTCGGCAGCAGCATCTAGTAATATATTTTGATATTGTATTCATTGTTTTTATTCGTAATGAGGTGAGGTAGGCTTGTTGCCTCATCCTCGTACATTCGGTTTTGTGATTGTTGTCTCCTACCTCCAACGAGGAGGAGACATTATAGTCCTTTGCTCTCCGTACGCGATCTAGGACCGATAGAGCCTTGGAGTAGCAACCGCTGGGTTGTGAACCAAGTAAAAATAAACATGTCTCTTTATTTTCTGCTGCTCTTACTCATTTAATTATCTACTCGAACGAAACCTCAAAAAGATTTACGATCGCTATTCACCCCCCCCCCTCTAGCGACGCTTCTCGATCCAACAGTTTGCAACTGCACCATTATTATCACAATAAATTGTGATAGTTCTGGGCAAACTAAGAATCACATCCAAGTCCATCAGGAAGTTCCTGAGCCACACAGCTTCTTTGGCCGCCTCAAAGACTGCTACATACTCAGCTTCCATGGTGGACTCCGCCATGCATTTCTGCTTGACACTCCTCCATACAATGGCTCCACCTCCCAAAGTAAACACAAAACCTGAGGTAGACTTACTGTTATCCCTATCAGATTGGAAGTCGGAATTTGTGTAACCCACAGGGAGTAATTGGTCTGCCCGGTAAACCAGCATATAATACCTAGTCCTTCTCAGGTACTTCAATATATGCTTTACCGCAGTCTAATGTCCCTATCCTGGATTACTCTGATATCTGCTGACCATGCCCATAGAAAAGCAGATATCTGGTCTCGTACATAGCATCGCATACATGAGGCTTCCTACTGCCGAAGCATAAGGAACTGCCTTCATCTCCTCTATCTCCTCAGATGATCTAGGACACATCTCCTTAGATAAAGGAACTCCATGCCTGAAAGGTAGAAAACCCTTCTTGGAGTTCTGCATGCTAAAACGATCCATAATTATGTCTATATATGAAGCTTGGGATAAGCACAACATCCTTTTCTTGCGATCCCTTATAACCTTGATCCCAAGGATGTGTCCCACCTCTCCCAAGTCCTTCATATCAAACTATTTGGACAACCATACCCTTTCGTCCGATAACACCTTAATATTATTGCCAATCTACAAAATGTCATCTACGTATAGTACAAGAAATATCACTATATTTTTGTCACATCTCTTGTATACACAAGACTCATCCGGACTTTGAATAAATTCATAAGACTTGATTACCTCATCAAAATGGATGTTCCAAGACCTTGAAGCTTGCTTCAATCCATAGATGGACCGATTAAACTTACATACAAGATGCTCTATGCTCAGATACTGTATCTTTGTCTTGGATTGCCTCGTCATATGTCCAGAGATCAGGTTCACGTACACCAGGGATCAGATCAGAAGATTCTCCAAAGAATATGAATCTATTAGGCTGTCTCACAATCCGCCCAGTACGACGAGGTATCTCCTGTGTATCCTCTGTGACACGTGGTGCAGTGACTTGTTGTATATCCTCTTATACCGGTGGTACTGAAGAAGTGACTTCCCGTTTTAATTCCTCCAGAACTATTTTACTCTTGGGCTTGTGGTTCATCACATAGTCTTCCTCTAGAAATCTGGCGTTCGTGCTAACGATCACCCTCTGATCTCTAGGACTATAAAACAAACCACCCTTCGTTCCTCTAGGATAGCCAACGAACATGCGTACTTCTATACGAGGTTCCAACTTACCAGCATCTGCCTTCAGCACATGTGCTGGACTCCCCATATCCGAATATGTCTTAGACTAGGCTTTCGCCCAGTCCACAATTCTATGGGAGTAGTAGGCACTGATGGAACCAAGTTCAGAATGTATACTGTCATATCTTGAGCATATCCCCAGAATGAATTTGATAACTCAGAATAACTCATCATCTATCTAACCATCTCCATAAGAGTCCTATTCCTTCGCTCTGCTACACCATTCTGCTGGGGTGTGCCTGGTGTAGACAATTGGGATTGAATCTCAACCTCTGATAAGTAATTCCTAAACTATTCCAAGAGGTACTCACTACCACGATCAGATCGTAGTGTCATCCATATCTTGAATAATGATCTATGAAAAAGACAAAATATTCAAGACTACATCTTGCCTAGATAGACATAAGAACATACGAATCAGAATGAACCAATTCCAACACATCTTTGGATCTATACCCCTTTTCCTTAAAAGGCCTCTTGGTCATCTTACCCTTCAAGCAAGATTTGCAGGTTGGGAGATCTTCCACCACTAATGAACCCAAAGGTCCATTAGCTATCAACCTTTGAATTCTGCTTAGGTTAATATGACTAAGCCTAAGATGCCAAAGATATGTTTGGTTCATCTTCGAAGGTTCTTTTCTCTCATTGGAATTAGAAGATGAATTATTAACTTCTATTTGCATCGTGGGAGCTTTTGGTTCGAGTGTATACAAATTTCCTATCAATGTACCTGAACAGATATTCTCCCTATTCCTTTTTATAACAACTCTGTCATTAAAAAAAATAGAATATCCATCCATAAACAATTTAGAAATTGAAAATAAATTCTTTCTAAATAAAGGTACATAAAGGGAATTTTCCAAAACCAAAGTTTTATTTTTCTCAAAAGATAAATAAAACTTCTCTCACTGCAATAGCCGCTACCATTATGGCATTGCCCAAGTAAACGATAATCTCTCCCTCAGCTCGTCGTCGGGTTTCCTGGAACCCCTGGCAGAGAATTGCAGACATGATCAGAGGCTTTCGTATCTACACACCAGGTGCCAGTAGATAACACCGCTAACCATGTTTTAACGACTAGACCAAAGGATATACCTTTGTTCTTGCTTCGGATTGAGAAAGTCCTTCTTCCAATGTCCATCCTGCTTGCAAGTGAAGTACTTGCCTTTCGGTTTCTTCACTCCTCCCTTAGATCCTCCCACCACATTTTCTCCAGCTTATTTCTTCTTCTTCTTGCCTTTCGGCTTAGAAGTAGAAACCTTCTGAGCAGCCATGGCCTTAGCCTGAGCAAGCCTTTCTGTTGACTGGAGAATGATATCGACCTGGGTTTCCCCATCGATCTCAGCTCCAAGGACTTCCAGCTCATTTGCGTGCTTAAGAGGACACTCTTCGAAGAGTACATACTTGTACTCCTTAGTAGATAAGACAATATCTAGATTCTTTTCCAATCAACATTATTTGGGTACAGTAAGTTTATTTTCCTTTAGTATCATAACAAGTGGACTGAAAGTCATTTTGAAAATCCTAAGAATCACATAGATCATTACTTTGGATTTCAAAAAATTATTGATTCCTCAAACAATAAAATTTTAAAATCAACAAACACCTCAAAACTCCGAGAATATCGTATGCCACGATAGTGTGGACGTATACGAATTCTACATTTGTATGAGGAGGTTTTACCCATTAATTTTACTATCTTGTCAACCTAACTTTTTGACAAATAAAATTAATAGTTGGTTTCTCTTCGGCCCTACAAATAAAAGCAGTGACTCCGATGGGGAGGATACTTATATTTGTATCTAAGTGTTCACCATTACTTGGTACCAAGGTAATTATCTCGGGTTATGTGCCTTACGATGGGGAAGTACACACGCTCCTTAATAATTCCCTATAACTATATTTGAGCTTGTGATCACCAAACAAACTCATCCGATGGGGAGGAAGGCACTCAGAGCCGACGCGCAAGTTTGTTTGCATCACATGTCAAATTGTAATGGAGGCCGTGGGAATTTATAAAAATATCCCTCTCCAACTTAGTAATTTGAAAATGAGGAATTTTCTAGCCTACGACATGCATATCAAACAATAAGCAATAAATATGAAAAATAAATTATTTTCCATCTATTATGGCTTTTGTTTTCAATATGTCTCCCGTCGTATCGCCATCTCGTCCGCTCCTCCTACGCCATATATGAGCCATCCGGAGATCCGAGCCGAGACTAAAACCTATTTTAATTTACATCCATCGATCCTATACTCCACGAGGGAGTGTACATGAAATCTAGATCGAAAGTAAAATAAAATAAAGAGTGGCTAAACAATGTCGTATCTAATTTACAAAAAAATCAAATACTAGCCTCGTCAACCCCGAGGATTCAACAAAATATACACATACAATCACATACACACATATGGCCATAATAGTGGGATCTTATGCCTGCAACCAAAGAGTTAACCTACGCATATCCTACTATTATCGGACACATATAATATATGAAAAGTGCATAAAAATTAACCGAATCCTAAACACACAAAACCGGAAACCTTGGCTCTGATACCAATTGAAGGGTTTTGCTTATCGAGTCCGTGAGGGGAAACTTCGCTTCCCACTTCACCTCGGTTGTTTGGTCATGGCGATCCCATCGATGTCCCCGGATTAAAAAATTTAATCCTAGACACAAGGGATTGCCCAAACAACCAAGTTATCGTCATGCTATTCTTTTAGAGAGGTCACTTGAACAAACTCGTTGTTCAAGGGACCATCCCCTATTCTACGAGTAGTCATAGAATAGACGATGTTCGGATCGCCGATTTTTGTGTTTATGTTCGGAGTCCAAGTATTATTTAGCCACAAAACAGAATATATAAAGTAAACAATCTCATATAACATGCATATAATTGAGAAACAATTATAAACATAATACAAAAGAACACTAATCAAAATAAATAAGATTATACCTCTTGATCTTCTATTGTATGTCCTTCCTCCTTTCGGACATCGTGTGGACGATGATCTACCAAAAGTTGAAGCCTCCTAGATCACCAATCTTCCTTTCCTTGTTCACTCTGAACAAAGGAAGATCATAAAACAAAACTCATCTTCCTATCTAGAACTGGCCACCAAGTCAATAAACTCGATGTTGCCACCGGCCAAGGAAGAGAACATGGAGTATGGAAACCGGCCAAAGGAGAATCAAAGAGGGCATGGGCGTCGGCCAACAAATGGAGAAGAGAAAGGAAAGCAATCCTCCTCCTTGTTGCTGCCCAAACCCTAAACTAAGCACTCCTAATTTCCGGCAAAGGATGAAGGGAAGGAGAATAAGTTGAGCTCCAGCTAAGGTAGAGGGAACAAGGATAGTGGTCGGCCAACCTTAGGAAGAAAAAGAAGAAGCTTCCTCCACTTGTTGCCGCCCACCACCAACACCCAAACCCTAACCCTAGCCGCCAACTCCTAATCCTATCCCAACTAGGAATACTTGCTGCCCAAGGGAAGCAACCCTAATGTCATCCATCATTAGCCATAGATGAAGGGGAGAAGGTTGGGCGCTGGACAAACCAAGGAGAGAAGAAGGAAGAAGGGTGCCGGCCACCTAAGGAAGAAGAAGAAGAAGAAACATCTTTCCTTAATTGTGGCCACCCAAAAACCTTAAGTCTTCCTTGCCCTTGCCGCCCAAAACCCTAGCCCCCTTTCCTCTAATTCTTTGCTTGCCGCCCTCCCCTATTCCATCCTTTTATAGAGTTAGGGATAAGCCTTGGTTTAATCTCCACCATTGGTTCTAGGGATTTAATCTCAACCGTCGGATCTAGAGATTTAATCTCAACCGTCGGATCTAGAGATTTAATCTCTACCTTTGGATCTAGAGTTTTGTTTCTATCCATTGGATCTAAGCTTCATGAGGTGTTAATAGGCTACAATAGGGACCATGAGGAGGAGTTGGATCTTGGCCACCCATGGATCAAGCCGACATAAAGTCCAATCCACTAATGATAATCTAATCCACTAAAGGGTTATCATTGATCTACCTCACCAACCCCCATAAGATAATATGGGCTCCATATATTATTTGTACATTTTCTTCCTGTGTTTAAGATTTCGAATATCTATCGATTAATTAATTTACTAACCATTAATTAATCAACATCTAACTCCTTGAGTAGTACCACTCAACCTTTTCATCATGCCGGACCAAGTCCTCCTGCAGGGTTTACATGATGAACCTTATGAGCTCCTCAAGGGGACATCATCATCCTAATATATAGGCCATGGTTTCCTCCTATAATCAATGGCACACCATATAAATAATATCATCTCTCAACTTATTGAGCCTATAGATTTAATCTATAAATCTCGCCCATTGGTAAATCAAAGAGATGAATACTAAGTATATGTGTCCGTTATTATATCGGGATTAAGAGCATGTACTAAATAATATCTGAGGTCTGATTAGATTATGTAGTCATCAATAAATCAAATCACCTCTAAGTCGGTCCTGCTCAATACACACAAAGTGCACTAGTGTGATTCTATGGTCAAGACAAACCAATACCAAATCACACTACAACCATTCCGATGGTTTGTCCAAAGTCATCTCGGTTGTGAGCCTTTACTTATACTTTACAAGGAGTCGATAACATGATCTCCCGTGTGACACCACACACCATGTTATCTACAATGTAATGTATTAGACAATATTGCATAACCATAAAAATGCAAACAATGATCATGTGATTTTTATTTCAAAATAAAGATGTTCATACAAATGATAGACTTTTCAATATACATCCCTACACCTCCAAAGTCACTCGAGTGTCGTCTGACTATTGCGGCTTCCTCCGGCTGTCGCTAGCCTTCAGCTCTAGGTTTAGTACTTTTCTGCACACTCGATTTAGCTCGTGAGATAACAATAGGAGCTTAACTTTGTATCGTTTGCTATAATCAAAACTCAGATTCGACTTAGGTGCCTACTGCACCAACAGCATAATGATATGCATCTAATGCAATTACATGACATATAATTATGCATGTACAAGTAGTTTTCATATTTGTCATAACTAATATTGGAAATAAAATATGTTTGAGATTTGATTTCCCAAATCAAATCTTGATTAAATAAGAAAATAAATTTCCAAATCTAATCACATATTTTATTTATGGAAAATATTAATTAAGGAAATTCAAATTTAATTTAGGAAACAAATTTCCTAAATTGCAATTTCCTAATCACATTAAAAAATTTCCAATTTGAATTTCTTTACTAATTAAAATTTCCATAATTATTTCTTAACTTTCCAAAAGTAGAAAATTTCCAAAATTACAATTATGACTATCGTAAAACAATTTTACAATTTGGAATTTGTTTTGTTTTGGTTTTGGTTTTGGGTTTTGTGAGATGGGATTGACAGCGGCATAAGTCCGAGCAGCACGAAATAAGAGCCTATTAGTCAGGAACAACCTTGTCATCCTCATATCGGATGTTCGAAATCTCAAGGTCTGGATATACCACCGACTATGCAGGTACTTGTGGATTCCAGTTGGCTCAACGATAAAGCAAGGATACTGGTATTGGCGTGTTCAGCAAAGGATCAACTTACTTTGTTTCGAGGAGAGTCAGATCCATGGACCGTTCGTGCTTGGCTGGAAAATTTGGAAGACACTTTCGAGTACGTGAATTGTGCGGACAAGGAGAAAGTGGGCTTAGCTGCATACTAATAACTACCATTTTTTCATGTTATTTTGGTCCTTAATCTCACTATTTTTATCCTCTCTAGTGATTAATTATCAATTATTTGCATGTTTTATGAGTTGGATATATTTTTGGACCTTACTATAAATTCTCCTAAATTTTGGATGTATATGTGAATTTTATCTTTGTTTGTAGGAGATCAAGATGAGCCACTGGACTAGACTCAGGTTGGATCAAATATGGCTTCATCTAAGGGTCATATTGGGCATTTTAAGCTGGAAGAATCTGAGCCCTTCATCAAGATCAGAGGAAATTTAATTAAGGGTTCAGATCTATTTAATCCTGACCGTCCGATGAGATCTAATTGATCTGAGCCATCCATCTAAATCTGGAGTGATTTGGTCATTACATTTAGATCTGGACATCTTGACTGTTCATCCAGATTTGATCGATCGTGATTAGCCTTTCAGTTTGATCAGATCGATCCATTCAACGTCGGAGAATTCTCAGTCGTAGGATGCACAACCCTTAATTTGATTCATCAAGGCAATTAACCTTTCTTCAGTTGGACGACTGAGATTTGATGCATCTTAGATCGGATGGCCAAGGAAAAAGACTTTAAAAATCCAACATTTTCCCTTGATCGACAAACGGAATTTTCTTCTCTTCTCCACGCGATTTCGTCGACGCCACCATCACTCCTTCGGCTACGCTACCCTTCCCCGCTGGTCGCCGGAGAGGAAGGGGATCCCCTCCTTCTCCGGTGACCGGTGCCCTTCCATCTCCCTGTTCCAGAGCTCTGTCGCCGGTTCTTCTTCTTCCTCCATCACGTGATGTCGGCAGCTTCATTTCTCCCTCCGGCAGCCACTCCATCCTCCATCTCTGCCACTGGCTAGCCTTCGCAGCCCTTTTATCCAGCAACCTCTACCACTAGCATCGCCGGCCAGTTGCTCCACAGCTTTGTGTTGGGTTTCCGGCACCGCGGCGTGTGTGTTTTCGTTCACGTTTCGTAAACATGAGCACAGCGGAAACAATAAAAATAATAAATCTACATTTATTACAACACACACATCACACGCATGCATAGTACAACAAGTGTAGACATAACCGTAAATTTAAATTTGCAATAAAAGGAAATTTAACTACGTTATACCTTTCGTATTACGTGTAGCGAGAACGGCATCAACCGGAACGATCCTCGCTAGAATCGTCTCTATCTGTATCCACACCGAGTATCCTTAGGATGACTTCGCTAAGCCACGAGCTTCGTCTTCGTACGGGTTACTAGCCTCGTGTTGAAGATGACGTGATCGAGAGATGATCACGATCCGAATCCAAATTCGGATCCAAAAATGAGTCCTCAAAACTTGCTTCTCCGGAGAGGTATTCGTCAACCAATTGACGAATCCTTCGTCCTCCACCTCAGAGGATTACCAGAGATTAAATCCCCAGTATGTTAGCCGCTGTCGGAGCTCTAACCGTCGTCCAAACGACGCTCCAACAAGAAGAAAACAAGATGTCCAAAAAACTTGACAGCTTTGGCGGAGGAGATAGGCGCCGGCCAACCAAGGGAAGATAAAGCTCACCTTGATGCCAAACCTAAAGGAGATCACCGGAGGGTCGCCGGAGGATCACCGGCTGAAGCTTGGACACCGGCAAGGAGCTAGACGGAGGCACAAGGGGTTGGGCGGCAATGGAGGTTGGCGCCAACTCTTAGAGCGGATGAAGTGGGCGGCAACTATTGCTAGGGTTTTGGATTAGGGCTTAATTATCCCTTAAGCCCTCTTTTATAGAGAACTAATTCTCTTAATGGTTATTGGATCATAACCATTAGGCCCGTTAACCCGCTCCATTAAGATAAGTTAAAATAAACCAAACCATGATGGTTTATTTTAAGTTAAAACAAACCGAACCAACTTTTGGTTCATTCGTTTAAAATAAACCAAACCCTTTGGTTTATTCTCCTCCATTGGATTAGAACCAAACCATTTTGGTCCATCCATTATGTCTTCATAAGACATGGCCCATCCACGCTTCCATTGCGACTGAAACGATTTCATGCTCACTCCATGTTTGGTCCAACCAAACTTAGTTTCTCTCGGTCTGAGAATCCCATTCTCAAGCTCGTTTTAAATCCTTCGGATTTCGCTCGTTGTGCGTGTGACCAAATAGGTTCTCGGTTTATGTTGGTCGTCTATAATTAACCATTAATTATAGAACGATCATGAGTGACACCTAGTAGTACATCATGATCCCCAATTAACCGAAAAGATCAACGGTTGATCCAGAACTATTTCTGAAACCCTTCAGCAGCTCGAATGATTCGTGCCCCATTCCCTTCACTCATCTTATACCCACTTGGTTCAGGACATGGTTTATAGTGTCAGTCCCCACTAGGCTGACTACGTCACACCTAGCCCAAGTATCATTTCCTCGTCCTACGGATTCTAATTACTACATATGTATCGAAGAGTACTTTACTCTAAACATGTAATGCTTTGGCCAAAGACTTTAGTAACAATCCGACAAGAGGCCATGTGTATACATCTCCTCGCAAGGAGTGGTGAATCCTTTATAGGCTATTCAAACACCTTCGATCACTTCGACTTATACCCAATCATCCCGGGTTCACGTCTCCTTAGAGATGTTTGCTTAAGATGTCAAAGCATAAGTCTCCATGATCAAGATGACTTGAATACCACAAGTCAAAGGAACATCGCACTTAAGCTACAGTAAGAACTTCATTGACATATCTATATATGCAGAGAACCATATGAAGTCTTACGGCTGGTCACTCCAATGAACTAGTTACCATAACTAGCATCCACGATTAACTCCAGACATCACAATGTCTCCAGCCAGTGAGAATCAGCTGCTTGGATACACCAAGGAGTATACCTCATGCTAGTCTCGACAGAATTGATGGTGTCCAAATCCATTAATTCATCGACTAGGGATAATTTTGATACATCACAATTACACATGTAGAGATACTCACTAGTTGTGATCCAATCACAAATTCTCTCATGTTGTGAATCGTATCATGGACATTCAGTAAATGAGTTTAAGATCCAATCAAATACATAAAACATGTATACTAAAATAGTGAATCTTCATTTATCATATAAATGGTTCTTACATAAGGCGATTGCCTTAGGACATCTCTCATATATTACTAACACTTTGGTCAGAAGCTTCACAACCCCGGCATAACTCTGCAGTCCATTTTCTATTTCCAACAGTTCTCCACAGCTCTAATTCCAATGCATTTCCAGCAGTTCTCCACAGCTCCAATTCTGCAAGCTTCATGATGTGTTAATTGATCTTTGCTTTTGTTTGTTGAATGTTTGTAATCAAATTTCCCTTTCATGTTTAGAATTGCACGTAGTTGGTTTGATTTCTTTCATGCTTAAGTAGTGTTCGATTAAATGTCTCTTTAGTAATTAGAATGCAGTTAGATTAGGATGCTTACTTTATGTTTTGTTTAATTTCTTCGCAAGCGTAGTTTAATTAGATTAGAGTTTGATTACGTACATTGTTTTTTTGTTCAGTATGATTAGTTTTATTTCAATCCAAACCCCTTGTTTACATGTGCAAAACTCCAGCAATAATTAGTGATCCTAAGACTTTTATTCTATTGATTACACTCGTTGGGAAACGATCCGGGCCGTTCACTATGCTATATTAGCGTAGAGAGGGTTTGGTAATTAATTTGTAACGGTACCACGACATATACCATCCATCAAATTTTGGCGTCGTTGCCGGGGAGTGTAATGATGTTTTGTAGACTTAGGATTGTTTGTCCATTTTTCTAAAAAAAAAATTCAAAAATCAAAATTTTTGTTTAGGGTTGCATTATTTTATTTCTTGTATATCCATGTATTTGGTCATATCTATTTCCTGTGTCTTTTGATATTGTTTGTTAGTATTGCAGAAAAGAACAGGAAATTTCTTTAAACATGGATCCTTATTATCAGTGATTTGGAGACTTCAATCAGGCTTATTATTCAGACCAAAATAAGCAGCAGAGTGTTTTTCCTATTGAGCCTCAGAGCTACCCACGAGAATATCAGAACATATATGATCAAACTCTTAGTTCTTATAGTTATGATTGGGGAGATCCTTCAATGCAATATTATCAGTCCCAACGAATTTCAGAGCAACATGAGTACTTCCAACCTCAACAACAGAATAGGTATGAATTATTTTCAAATACCTATAATTATGGTTGGATGGATCATTCAAGGTTCAAGTATGGAAGCACACAATAGAACATTCCTCAACCTCAATTCAACAATTCATGGTGGACTGATCATCAAAGCTTTGATAATGGAAATGAGCAACAATAGCATGATCAACCTTTTCCATCATATCAGAGTCCAATATATCAAGACTACAATGAAGGAACCCTTGCTCCCAGTCAAGAAAATACACTAGAAAAGTTCTTCCAGCTAGCAATATTGTAGCAGCAAATGAGGAATAGTCATCAACAGCAACAAGAAAAGCTACAAAATTTACAAATCCAGCTAGATCAAATTACATCATCCATCAGTCAGATACAAGCACAGGATTCCTTTCAGCCTCCGTCAAAGACCATTTCTATGGATATCGACGTGCTTAGGGAGATGGATTGTAGAGTGAGTGATGAGCATGTCTATGATTTAGCCGCTCCACAGAACTCCTATGAATCTTTGTGCTGTGATGTTATTGTAGATATTGATGGATGTGAATTTGTAGATGAAGTTGCTGTTGTAGCAGATGAAGTGGATGATGATACTAGTGGCTTGGATTTATTTTTTGATGCTATTTATGCCACTGATACTAAGATATCTGCAATGGAAGCAGGGTCAGAAAAATTAGTTGAGGATGATGTTAGTGAGTTGCCAGCTACTCCTATTTGCAGTTTTATAACAGATGATGTTGCAGATGAGACAGTGCCTACAGAATTTTTATGTTTAGTAGTGCAACCACTCGATAAGCCTGACGGAGGAGTGATGGATAGCTGGATTTTTCCCCCAGATTGGACACTCCCATCACAGCTGAAGACTCGAAGAATTTATCTGATGAAGACCCTAACAACATATGCAATAATCCAACCCCAAGGCTGGACACTTTTCCTAAATCGCCTCCGACCACCAGAGATTACTTATGATGAGGTGATCATATTGGAGGGAGAAGCACAGTATTATCATGATCACACCATGAAGGCGCTCATCCCCATTCAGTCCATTCCACTCCCGGCATGGATGCTTACACTGAATCTTTTTCAACCACCGGGACGGAATTTCTTTCGGACCACTCCACTGCCTGAGTGGCTCCTCCTGCTAAATCTTCTTCAACCGCTAGGACCTCAGGGGAGTTTGCTCCATTTCACCTCTTTTCTTTTCCTTTGTATATATGTTTCTTTTATTTCATTTTTTTTTGTTTTAGTTGTTAAGTTTTGGTTGTTGAGTTTTTGTTTTATCGGGTTTTCAAATAAATTTCTTATGCATTCCTTTATATCATCTTAGAAGTCATGAAAGCTAGTTAAATTTGATTGTTGAGTTTCGGGGATTTATTGACTTGAATGGATTATTTGATTGCATGTGGTTATTACTTGGTAATGGATTTTGTGCTGATAGATTGAGATGATTTTTTTTTCATTCTTAGTGAGGATTGTGCCTATTTTTATTGCTTGTGTGTAGTGCACTTGTGGTCATTGTAACTCTAGAACTTGCTTTGATTCTTTCGAGACTACACAACCATAGGTTTGCATGATTAGTTTGAAGGCAATCTCACTTGTTTCCCTTTACTACTTATTTTGTCACATGCTACTCAAATAATTTTCTTATCATATGCCATGCTATTTTCATTATTCATTCTATTGTCTTTCTATTCCTACATCATGTCATTTTTTTTTTCTTTCTTTTTCTTTCTTTCCTTCCATTACTTTATTCTCCATTTCTATTTTTGGATGTGGAATATTGGATGTTCCATGATGAGTATTTTTCCCGGGACAGACAAAAGTGAAGGGTTTTTTGCTTATCGAGTCCGTGAGGGGAAACTTCGCTTCCCACTTCACCTTAGTCGTTTGTTCATGGCGATCCCCTCGAAGTCCCTGGATTAAAAAATTTAATCCTAGACAAAAAGGATTGCCCAAACAACCAAGTCATCGTCGTGCTATTCATTTAGAGAGGTCACTTGAACAAACTAGTTGTTTAAGCGACCATCCTCTATTCTACGAGAAGCCGCGGAATAGACGATGTCCAGATCGCCGGTTTTTGTGTTTATGCTTGGGATCCAAGTATTATTTAGCCATATATAGATTTATATCATGCTCATAATTGAAAAACAAATACAAACATGTAACATATAAAGATTAGAGAATCGATATACCTCTCGATCTTCTAATGTATGACCTTCCTTTTTTCGGACGTCGTTTGGGCGATGATCTACCGTAAGTCGAAGCTCCTAGATCGCAAATCTTCCTTCCTTGATCTTCCAAAGCAAGAGAAAGAATAGAAACAAGGTTTTTCTCCTCCCTAAAACCAACCAACAAGGAGCACACAAACTCCTTGCCATCGGCCAACTAGAAGGAGGAGAAGATGATGGAAAACAACCAAGACACCAAGGGAAGCCCTGTATCTTGTTTCCACCACCTAAGGAGAAGAGAGGAGGGGCTTTGGCCACTGGCCAAGGGCTGGAAAAAGGCTGGAAGGGCTGCTGGACGTCGGCCAATGAAGGAAGAAGATGAAAGCAATCACCTTCCTTAATTGGTGCCGCCCTAGCTTCCAAACCCTAACCCTAATCCTATCTCAACTAGGATTCCTCTCCCTTGCCGCCCAAAAACCCTAGCTCTCTTAATGTTGTTCATGCCAACTCCCTTGCCATCCTTTTATAGAGTTAGGGATAAGTCATGAATTAATCTGTTCCATTGGTTCTAGGGATTTAATCTCAACCGTCGGATCTAGAGATTTAATCTCAACCGTCGAATCTTAGAGATTTAATCTCTACCTATGGATCTTAGAATTTTATTTCTATCCATTAGATCTAAGCTTCATGAGGTGTTAATAGGCTACATTAGGGACCATGAGGAGGAGTTGGATCTTGGCCACCCATGGATCAAGCCCACATAAAGTCCGATCCACTAATGATGATCCAATCCACTAAATGATCATCATTGATCTACCTCACCAACCCCCATATGATAATATGGGCTCCATATATTATTTGTACATTTTCTCCCCGTGTTTAAGATCTCGAATGTCCGTCGATTAATTAATTTACTGACCATTAATTAATCAATATCTAACTCCTTGAGTAGTACCACTCAACCTTTTCATCATGCCAGACCAAGTCCACCTGCAGGGTTTACATGATGAACCTTATGAGCTCCTCAAGGGGACATCATCATCCTAATATATAGGACACGGTTTCCTCCTATAATCAACGGCACACCATATAAATAATATCATCTCCCAACTTACCGAGCCTATCGATTTAATTTATAAATCTCGCTCATTTGTAAATCAAAGAGATGAGTACCAAGTATATGTGTCCGTTATTATATCGGGATTAAGAGTATGTACAATATAATATCTGAGGTCCGATTCGATTATGTAGTCAGCAATAAATCGAATCACCTCTAAGTCGGTCCTGCTCAATACACACAAAGTGCACTAGTGTGATTCTATGGTCAAGACAAACCAATACCAAATCACACTACAACCATTCCGATGGTTTGTCCAAAGTCATCTCAGTTGTGAGCCTTTACTTATACTTTTCAAGGGGCCGATAACATGATCTCCTGTGTGACACCACACACCATGTTATCTACAATGTAAAGTATTAGACAATATTGCATAATCATAAAATTATGCAAACATTGATCGTATGATTCTTATTTCAAAATAAAGATGTTCATACCAAAGATAAACTTTTTAGTATACATCCCTACAATCTCCCACTTATATTAAAAGACTATGTTGTCCTCAAAGTGTCATACATCTGATCCCCATTACCTCCACATGCCTATCAAAAGCTCTCGCCGGAAGGGCCATAGTGAAAGGATCTGCAAGGTTATCCTCTGATTCAATCTTGGTCATAGCAACTTCTCCTCTCTTTACGATTTCTCGTATTAGGTGGTACTTGCGCTCTATGTGTTTACTAGCCTTATGGGCTCGTGGTTCCTTCTAGTTTGCAACTGCACCACAATTATCACAATAAATTGTGATAGTTCTGGGCAAACCAGGAATCACATCCAAGTCCATCAGGAAGTTCCTGAGCCACACAGCTTCTTTGGTCGCCTCAGAGGCTGCCACATACTCAGCTTCCATGGTGGAGTCTGCCACGCATTTCTGCTTGACACTCCTCCATACAATGTCTCCACCTCCCAAAGTAAACACAAAACCTAAGGTAGACTTACTGTTATCCCTATCAGATTGGAAGTCGGAATCCGTGTAACCTACAGGGAGTAATTGGTCTGCCCGGTAAACCAGCATATAATCCCTAGTCCTTCTCGGGTACTTCAATATATGCTTTACCGCAGTCCAATGTCTCTATCCTGGATTACTTTGATATCTGCTGACCATGCCCATGGTAAAGCAGATATCTGGTCTCATACATAGCATCGCATACATGAGTCTTCCTACTGCTGAAGCATAAGGAACCGCCTTCATCTCCTCTATCTCCTTAGATGATCTAGGACACATCTCCTTAGATAAAGGAACTCCATGCCTGAAAGGTAGAAAACCCTTCTTGGAGTTTTGCATGCTAAAACGCTCCATAATCGTGTCTATGTATGAAGCTTGGGATAAGCACAACATCCTTTTCCTGTGATCCCTTATAACCTTGATCCCAAGGATGTGTCCCACCTCTCCCAAGTCCTTCATATCAAACTGTTTAGACAACCATACCCTTACGTCCGATAACACCTTGATATTGTTGCCAATCAACAAAATTTCATCTACGTATAGTACAAGAAATACCACTACGTTTCCGTCACATCTCTTGTATACACAAGACTCATCCGGACTTTGAATAAATCCATAAGACTGGATTACCTCATCAAAGCGGATGTTCCAAGACCTCGAAGCTTGCTTCAATCCATAAATGGACTGATTAAGCTTACACACAAGATGCTCTTTGCCTTTAGCAATGAATCCCTTTGGTTGCTTCATGTATATGTTTTCCTCAAGACTTCCATTAAGGATAGCTGTCTCGACATCCATCTGCCACACCTCATAATCTATATGAGCTGCAATGCATAAGAGAATCGGGATAGACTTAAGCATGGCTACCGGCGAAAAGGTCTCCTCATAATCGATACCCTCTTTCTGAGTATACCCCTTCGTAACAAGCCTCGCATTGAAGGTCTCAACCTTCCCATCTATTCCTCTCTTTCTCTTGTAGATCCACTTGCATTGAATGGTTTTTACACCATCGGGTGGTTCTACTAGCTCCCAGACTTGATTTAAATCCATAGATTCAATCTCAGCATTCATTGCACTTTGCCAAGATACTGCATCTTTATCTTGGATTGCCTCGTCATATGTCCAGGGATCAGGTTCATGTTCGTCAGGGACTAAATCAGAAGATTCTCCCAAGAACATGAATCTATCAGGCTATCTCACAACCCTCCCACTACGATGAGGTATCACCTATGTATCCTTTGTGACACGTGGTGCAGTGACATATGGTATATCCTCTTGTACCGGTGGTACTAAAGAAGTGACTTCCCCTTTTAACTCCTCCAGAAAAATTTTACTCTTGGGCTTGTGGCTCATCACATAGTCTTCCTTTAGAAATCTGGTGTTCATGCTAACGATCACCCTCTGATCTCTATGACTATAAAACAATCAACCCTTCGTTCCCCTGGGATAGCCAACGAACATTCGTACTTCTGTACGAGGTTCCAACTTACCAACATCTGCCTTCAGCACATGTGCTGGACTCCCCCATATCTGAATATGTCTTAGACTAGGCTTTCGCCCAGTCCATAACTCTGTGGGAGTAGAAGGCACGGATTTAGATGGAATCAAGTTCAGAATGTACACCGTCATATCTAGAGCATATCCCTAGAACAAATCTGGCAAGTCAAAATAACTCATCATCGATCTAACCATCTCCATAAGAGTCCTATTCCTTCGCTCTGCTACACCGTTCTGCTGGGGTGTGCCAGGTGCAGTCAATTGTGATTGAATCCCAGCCTCTGATAAGTAGTTCCTAAACTCTCCCAAGAGGTACTCACCGCCACGATTAAATCATAGTGTCTTGATACTTTTACCTTGACGTTTCTCCACATCAGCCTTGAATTCTTTGAACGTGTCAAAGCATTCAGACTTGCGGCGCATCAGGTAAATGTATCCATATCTTGAGTAATCATCTATAAAAGAGACGAAATACTCAAAACCACCTCTAGCCTAGATATACATAGGACCACAAAAATCAGAATGAACCAATTCTAACACATCTTTGGCTCTATACCCCTTGGCCTTAAAAGGCCTCTTGGTCATCTTACCCTCCAAGCAAGATTCACAGGTTGGGAGATCCTCCACCACTAATGAACCCAAAGGTCCATCAGCTATCATCCTTTGAATTCTGCTTAGGTTAATGTGACCAAGCCTAAGATATCAAAGATATATTTGGTTCATATTCGAAGTTCTTTTCTCTTATTGGAATTAGAAGATGAGTTATTAACTTCAATTTGCATCGTGGGAGGTTTTGGTTCAAGTGTGTACAAATTTCTTATCAATGCACCCGAACAGATAATGTCCCTATTCCTTCTTATAACAACTCTGTCATTAAAAGAAATAGAATATCCATCCATAAACAATTTAGAAACTGAAATTAAATTCTTTCTAAACAAGGGTACATAAAAGCAATTCTTAAAAACCAAAAGTTTTTTTTTCTCAAAAGATAAATGAACATCTCCCACTGCAACAGCCGCCACCTTCGTGGCATCGCCCAAGTATACAGTAATCTCCCCTTCAGCCAGTCGTCTGGTTTCCTGGAATCCCTACAAAGTATTGCAGACATGATCAGTGGCTCCCATATCTACACACCAGGTTCTGGTAGATAACACTGCTAAACATGTTTCAACGACTAGACCAAAAGATATACCTTTGTTCTTGCGGTTGGGGCAGTCCTTCTTCCAGTGTCCAGTCTGCTTACAAGTGAAGCACTTGCCTTTCGGCTTCTTCACTCCTCCCTGAGTACCTCCCACCGCCTTCGCCCCAGTTTGTTTCTTCTTCTTCTTGCCTTTCGGCTTAGAAGTAGAAACCTTTTGGGTCACCACGGCATGCGCCTGAGCACTCTGACGAAATAGTCCCTTTGCCGCCTGGAGTTCTGTCAGAAGTTCTGCGAACGAATACAACCTCTTGTTCATGTTGTAGTTCAGGCGAAACTGCTCAAAACTCCTAGGTAGAGACTGGAGTATGATATCGACCTGGGTTTCCCCATCGATCTCAGCTCCTAGGACCTCCAGCTCATTCAAATGAGTCATCATCTTGATAACATGATCCCTGACGGGTGTTCCCTTGATCATGGTGGTTGTCATCAAGTTTCTCATGGCCTCTTGCCTCGCAGCCCGATTCTAGTGTCCGAAAAACTTCTTGAGATTGAGCATCATATCATGAGCAGTGGGCATGGCTTAATTCTGATGTTGGAGTACATTTGACATATATGCCAAAATTTAACACCGTTCCATCTCATCGGCCTTGATCCACTTCCTATAGCTCTCTCTCTCCTTTTCCCCAGAATCATCTGCAGGCTTGGGAGGGCACTCTTCGAGGAGTACATATTTGTATTCCTCAGCAGTCAAGACAATGTCTAGATTCCTCTTCCAATCTACATAGTTGGGTCCAGTAAGTTTGTTCTCTTTCAGTATCACAGCAAGTGGGTTGAAATTCATTTTGAAAGAAAACCTAAGAATCACATAAATCAAAACATTAGATTTCAAAAAATTATTGATTCCTCAAACAATAAAATTTTAAAATCAACCAACACCTCAAAACACCGAGAATATCGTATGCCACGATAGTGTGGACGTATACGAATTCTTCATTTGTAAGAGGAGGTTTTACCCATTAATTTTACTATTTTGTCAACCTAACTTTTTGACAAGTAAAATTAATAGTTGGTTCCTCTTTGGCCCTACAAATAACAGCAGTGACTCCGATAGGGAGGATACTTATATTTGTATCTAAGTGTTCACCATTACTCTGTACCAAGGTAATTATCTCGGGTTATGTACCTCCGATGGGGAAGTACACACGCTCTTTGATAATTCCCTATAACCATATTTGACCTTGTGATCCACAAACAAACTCATCCGATATGGAGGAAGACACTTAGAGCCGACGCGCAAGTTTGTTTGCATCACTTGTCAAATCGTAATGGAGGCTGTGGGAATTTTAAAAATTCCCTCTCCCACTTAGTAATTTGAAATTGAGGAATTTTCCTAGCCTACGACATGCATATCAAACAAAAAGCAATAAATATGAAAAATAAATTATTTTCCAACTATTATGGCTTTTGACTTCAATATGACTCCCGTCGCATCGCCATCTCGTCCGCTCCTCCTATGCCATGTACGAGCCATCCGGAGATCCGAGCCGAGACAAAATCCTATTTTAATTTACATCCATCGATCCTATACTCCACGAGGGAGTGTACATGAAATCTAGATCGAAAGTAAAATAAAATAAAGAGTGGCTAAACAATGCCGTATTTAATTTACAAAAACTAAATGCTAGCCTCGTCAACCCCGAGGATTCAACAAAATAAATATTTACACACATACAATCACATACACACATATGGCCATAATAGTCGGATCTTATGCCTGCAACAAAAGAGTTAAACTACGCATATCCTACTATTATCCGACACATATAATATATGAAAAAGTGTATAAAAATTAACTGAATCCTAAACACACAAAACTGGAAACCTTGGCTCTGATACCAATTGAAGGGTTTTGCTTATCGAGTCCATGAGGGGAAACTTCGCTTCCCACTTCACCTTGGTCGTTTGTTCATGGCGATCCCCTCGATGTCCCCAGATTAAAAAATTTAATCCTAGACAAAAAGGATTGCCCAAACAACCAAGTCATCGTCGTGCTATTCGTTTAGAGAGGTCACTTGAACAAACTAGTTGTTCAAGCGACCATCCTCTATTCTACGAGTAGCCTCGGAATAGACGATGCCCGGATTGCCGGTTTTTGTGTTTATGCTCGGGATCCAAGTATTATTTAGCCATATACATATTTATATCATGCTCATAATTGAAAAACAAATACAAACATGTAACATATAAAGATTAGAGAATCGATATACCTCTTGATCTTCTAATGTATGACCTTCCTCCTTTCGGACGTCGTGTGGCCGACGATCTACCGTAAGTCGAAGCTCCTAGATCATAAATCTTCCTTCCTTGCTCTTCCAAAGCAAGAAGAAGAATAGAAACAAGGTTTTTCACCTCCCTAAAACACACCAACAAGGAGCACACAAACTCCTTGCCGCCGGCCAACTAGAAGGAGGAGAAGATGATGGAAAACAACCAAGACACCAAGGGAAACCCTATATCTTTTTTCCACCACCTAAGGACAAGAGAGGAGGGGCTTTGGCCGCCAGCCAAGGGCTGGAAAAAGGATGGAAGGGCTGCTGGACGCCGGCCAATGAAGGAGGAAGATGAACGCAATCACCTTCCTTAATTGGTGCCGCCCTAGCTTCCAAACCCTAACCCTAATCCTATCTCAACTAGGATTCCTCTCCCTTGCAACCCAAAAACCCTAGCTCTCTTAATGTTGTTCATGCCAACTCCCTTGCCCTCCTTTTATAGAGTTAGGGATAAGTCATGAATTAATCTGCTCCATTGGTTCTAGGGATTTAATCTCAACCGTTGGATCTAGAGATTTAATCTCAACCGTCGGATCTAGAGATTTAATCTCTACCTTTGGATATAGAGTTTTGTTTCTATCCATTGGATCTAAGTTTCATGAGGTATTAATAGGCTATAATAGGGACCTTGAGGAGGAGTTGGATCTTGGCCACCCAATGGATCAAGCCCACATAAAATCCGATCCATTAATGATAATCCAATCAACTAAAGGATTATTATTGATCTACCTCACCAACCCCCATAAGTTAATATGGACTCCATACATTATATGTACATTTTCTCCCCATGTTTAAGATCTCGAATGCCCATCGATTAATTAATTTACTGACCATTAATTAATCGACATCTAACTCCATGAGTAGTACCACTCATCCTTTTCATCATGCAGGACCAAGTCCACCTGCAGGGTTTACATGATGAACCTTATGAGCTCCTCAAGGGGACATCATCATCCTAATATATAGGACACGATTTCCTCCTATAATCAACGGCACACCATATAAATAATATCATCTCCCAACTTACCGAGCCTATCGATTTAATCTATAAATTTCGTCCATTGGTAAATCAAAGAGATGAGTACTAAGTATATGTGCCCGTTATTATATCGGGATTAAGAGTATGTACAATATAATATCTGAGGTCCGATTTGATTATGTAGTCAGCAATAAATCGAATCACCTCTAAGTCGGTCCTGCTCAATACACACAAAGTGCACTAGTATGATTCTATTGTCAAGACAAACCAATACCAAATCACACTACAACCATTTCGATGGTTTGTCCAAAGTCATCTCAGTTGTGAGCCTTTACTTATACTTTTCAAGGGGCCGATAACATGATCTCCTATGTGACACCACACACCATGTTATCTACAATGTAAAGTATTAGAAAATATTGCATAACCATAAAAATATGCAAATAATGATCATGTGATTCTTATTTCAAAATAAAGATGTTCATACAAAAGTTAGACTTTTCAGTATACATCCCTACAAAAAGTTTAAGTGTGGGGGAGAGAGTAGCTTAGGAGAATTTAGTGTAAGCATAGGCAAGTCATGCTTGATCACCATGAGCTAGCCATGCTCTTTATCTTTTTAGCTGAGCTTGATGTTTTCTTTCTTGGAGCATAGGGAAGTGCACTACATGTTGAAAAAAAAAAGTTTGAAAAAAAAATAGATGAAAGAGAAAGCTGAAAAAAAAAAGATGAAAAAAAAGATAAAAAAAAAAGTTGAAAAAAAAAATAAATTGGGTGCCCATGAAATAAGAAAAAAGTATTGTGAAAATTTTGACATGTGCTGTCATTCATTTTTATTTATGTGTGATAGTATTTTTGTTAACGACATCCCTTGTTGTAGTTATTGAGAGATTTATTGTATATCATATGTAGTTTTGTATTGAAGAATGTGATAAGGGTTGTTTACATGTTTATTGGGTTGGAAGAAAAATTTAGTGCAATGTTTTCTTGTACTCATTTATATAGCATTCCAGTATTTCCATATCTTCTTCTTGCATTTCTTTAGCTATTTCATTTTTTATCTTTCTTTTCTTTCACAGATCTTGTCATTTTTCTTGTACTCATATTTCCCTTACATTCTTAATAAGCCTTCAGTGATTGTGCATTCTTATGTGTATATAGTGGTGAAGGTAGAAGAAAAGCAAGCATATGATAGTTCATAAACCATGAGTAGCTTGAGTGAACTCCACTATTACATGCTTATGAGAGCGAGAGAAACCACCACTTACCTTGTGAGGCTTAGTCATTCTCAGTCTATTCATAATGCATTGAAGTTACCATGTTTGTTAACCTATGTAAGATTTGAGTCCATGATTACTTGAGTCTTTGAGATTTGACAATCCTAGGTAACTTTCTTTCACGATCTTCTATGTATGCTTGGGAATTGCTAGGGAAATATAATTTCAGTTTATTTTTAGTTTATTTACTTGCTCGAGACATGCAAGAATAAGTGTGGGGGAATTGATAACTAACATTTTGTCGTGTTATTTTTGTTGGACTTTCCGAGCCGTAAAAATCGCTTTTTGCGTTGCGGAAACCCCGAAAGTCTGGCCACGGATCCGTGCGAAGATATATTAAAATAAAACATGTATGTGCTTATAAAACCCTAGATCTACCTTAGATCTAGAAGGTGAGAGCATTACCCTCATAGTGATGCCCTTCTCTTATCCCGCTCCTCCAAAAACTTCGCCGGAACTCGAGAGTGTCAAGTGCACACTCCTCTATTGGTATCCACACAAGCAATAGGTGGAGAAAAACACAACCTTGAGTGTGCTAGCACCCTTTCGATGGTTCGGCCAAGATGAGGGATGGGAGAGCAAGCTTGAGAGGAAGATGATCCAAGGAAGAAGATGAAGTTGTAGTAACTCACCCAAAATCAATTCTCATCTAATGAGAATAGTGGCCGACCACTTCATGACTTGGGGGGTTACATGCATGCATGTAACTCCAAGAGCCAATGGCTCTTGGTCTCCCTCATGAGGTGGCACCACATGAAAAGTCAATGATGATGTGGAACATCATCATTGGCCGGCCATGCCAAGTCATCATCATGACAAGGCATTTAGTTAAGTCAAACTTGATCTTTCATCTTCTTTCTCAAGTCAAGTCAAACTTGACCTCTTATCTCTCATGGTTGATCAAATCCAACCATTTGATTCAAGTCAATTTAATTTAATGAATCTCTATTCATTAATTTAAATTGATTTGATGAATCAAATCTAAATTAGACTCATTCAACACTTGAATCAAATTGTGTCCAACTCAATTAGTCTAATTAGGATTACTCTTAATCCAATTTGGTTCATCACATGAACCTAATCCTCATGGTTCATCATATGAACCTAATCTCCATCTAATTGCCCTTTGTGTGTGACCCTATAGGTTCTTGTAACATTGGTAATGTCCCTAAACTGATTTAGGAACATAAGCAATGAGAGGTATCTAGCAACACATCATTGCTACCCAAGTTACAAGAATGTTGAGCTCCAACATAACCTTTGTGACTACTAATTGTGACTTTCACAATATGTGACAATGTCACTCTATCCTTGACATCTAGATTAACCAATTGAGGCATAGACCGTGTCATCCTCGGTACAATCTATATCTTGAACTCCAAGTAGACTCACTCTAATCAAATGAGCTCAATATCTCATATTGACTCATTGAGGCATGGCCATGCACTTCGTGGTCTCACTCTATCAAGAATAACGATGTCACTCCCGTCATATAGGAGGGATAGATCCCATCTACATCACTCATATCCCTCCGCATAATTTGTTATATACCCAGTAATCGCCTTTATAGTCCACCCATTTATGGGTGACGTTTGACGAAGCCAAAGTATGCAACTCCTTATGTAGGAAACCATGGTGACTTCAGGTCCAAGAACTAATAGTCATACTAATAGTCACATGAGAAAGTATATGACACTCATATAACGATCCACGATACTTTCTCATGGCGGGTCATTCAATATACATTCTCTAATGTATACCTATGTGTCAACATGATATCTCATATCCATGACTTGTGAGATTAAGTCATCGAGTTGACCTAAATGCTAGCCTCTACGCATTAACATTGTCCTTGAATGTTAATACTTGACTAGGAATGATTAAGAGTAGTGTTCTCTATATCATCTCATTATCGATTCAACCAATCGATTGATATAGATAAGAACCTACTACTCAAGGACGTTATTATATTTAGTTATTTGGCATCAATACAAGTAAATATAATAACCATGCCTTTATAAATAGGAATATGATACAATAAAGCCCATACAACAATCATCACATGATTGGCTCTAGGGCTTTCACTAACAATCTCCCACTAGCACTAGTGTCAATCACTGTAGTATCTAATACCCAATGACCTAGTGTGACCATCATGCTTTATCTGTGCCAAAGCCTTAGTCAAGGGATCTACGATGTTAGCCTCTGTGGGTACTCTGTAAATCTTCACATCTCCTCTATCAATAATCTCTCGAATGAGATGGAAGCACTGATATATTCGACCTCTGTTGTAGAATCAGCAACTGTGTCTTGCTTGGAACTCTTCCAGCTCACAGCGCCACCATTCAAGCAAAACACGAACCCTGACTACGATCTATAATCATCCTGGTCAGTTTGGAAGCTGGCATCACTGTAACCTTTTACAGCTCTCTCCTCTCTAGAAGAGGGACTTTGAGTCTTCGAAAGACTCACACCATGTGACATCGGCAGAAGTCCCTTCTTGGAATCTGCATGGCAAACCGTAGTAATACCATGTCAATGTATGTACTCTAACTTAGGCTAAGCAATCTCTTAGATCTATCTCTATAGATCTTGATGCCTAGAATACAGGCTGCTTCACCTAAGTCCTTCATTGAGAAGCACGTCCCCAGCCAAATCTTCACAAACTATAGCGAAGGGATGTCATTCTCAATGAGTAGTATGTCATCCACATACAATACAAGGAAGACAACTGTGTTCCCATTAACCCTCTTGTAGACACAGGGTTCATCTTCATTCTTGATGAAACTAAACTGTTTGATCGCATCATTGAATCGAAGATTCCAGCTCCGAGAGGCTTGCTTTAGCTCATAAATGGACCTTTGCAGCTTGCATACTTTCCCAGTATGTTGTGGATCTTCAAAACCCTCAGGTTGTGTCATGTACACATCCTCGAGTAAGTTTCCATTCAGAAATGCGGTTTTAACATCCATCTTCTAGATCTCATAATCATGGTATGCTGCAATAGCAAGCAAGATCCGAATGGACTTAAACATCGCCACTAGAGAAAAGGTTTCATCATAGTCAATACCATGAATTTGCTTAAAACCTTTAGCCACCAATTGGCCCTTATAGGTATGCGTAAGTCCATTCATGTCAGTCTTTCTCCTAAAGACCCACTTACACTCAATGGGTTTGACCTCTTCAAGAGGATCAACCAAAGTCCATACTTGGTTGGTGTACATGGATTCCATCTCGGATCTCATGGCCTCTAGCCATTTCTCAGAATCTGGGCTCATCACAGCTTCCTGATAGAAGGTAGGCTCATTCTCAATGAGCATAATGTCATCATGGTCAGACAAGAGAAATGAGTATCTCTCAGGCTGACGACGTACCCTATCAGACCTGCGAAGAGGTAGGTCTACATGAACAGGTGGTTGTTCCACAACTCTTTGTGCAGCAATCTCATCACCCACAACACTTTGGAGTTCCTATTCAACCTCAATAAAGGCCTCAGTGCTATGGTCCTTATCTTGAATTTCTTCAAGATCGAACGTACTCCCACTAGTTTTTCTAGAAACAAAATCCCTTTCAAGAAAAACCCAATCTTTGCCACAAACACTTTGTGCTGACTAGGAATATAGAAGTAATATCCCTTTGTATCCTTGAGATATCCAACAAAATAGCACCAATCGGATTTGGGTCCCAGTTTCTCTGAGACTTGACGTCGAACGTAAGCCTCACGACCCCAAATCCTCATGAAAGACATCTTGGGATTTCTCCCTGTCAATATCGTATACGGTGTCTTTATCACAACCTTGGATGGTACACGGTTAAGGGTAAAGCCTGCTGTATCTAGAGCATATCCCCAAAAGGATATAGGAAGATCTGTGTGACTCAACATAGATCGTACCATATCTAATAGGATACGATTCCTCCTTTCGGATACACCATCCCATTGTGGTGTTCCAGGAGGAGTGAGTTGGGATAGAATCCCACAATCAGCAAGATAGTCATGAAACTCATGGCTAAGGTATTCACCACCTCGATCTGATCGAAGTATCTTAATACTCTTGCCAAGCTGGTTTTGTACTTCATTCTTGAATTCTTTGAACTTTTCAAAGGATTCTGATTTATGTGTCATAAGATACACATAACCATATCTACTGAAGTCATCAGTAAATGTAATGAAGTACCTGTATCCACCTCTAGCAGCAACATTGAAAGGGTCACATACATCACTATGTATAAGTCCTAACAAGTCTGTTGCTCTTTCGCTGTGTCCACTAAAGGGAGTCTTGGTCATCTTGCCTAAAAGGGAAGGCTCGCATGTCTCATATGATTCAAAATCAAATGAGTCTAGCAGCCCATCCTTATGGAGCTGAGATAAGCGACTCTCATTTATGTGACCTAAGCGACAATGCTAGAGATAGGTTTGGTTCAACTCACTTGACTTGAACCTTTTGGTACTTATGTTATAGATAGGGCTCTCTAAGTCTAGAAAGTAGAGTCCGTTCATTAGAGGTGCACTACAATAGAACATATCATTTAAATAAACTGAACAACATTTGTTCTTTATTATAAATATAAATCCTTTCTTGTCCAAACAAGAAACTGAAATGATGTTCTAAATTAAGGAAGGCACATAACAATATTCATCTAATTCTAGTACTGTAACATCCCAAATTTTAATTCCTATTTTTATTATAGGAAAATAGAAATAAGAATAAGAATAGAAATAATTAAAGTAAGAATAGAATAATAATAATAATAATAAAGAATAGAAATAATGGGTTCGTTAGCTGAGGATTGAACCATGAACCGTTGGTTTGGGAGAATAGGCTTCCCACCACTAAGTCATAAGATTACCAATGAGTAGGATATAACATAATATATCTATTAGTAGAAAAAAAAGAGATTGGTTAATTTGACTAATTTTTTAAAGGGGATAATTAAGTTAAAGAAAAACCCTAATTTATATATATTTTATTTCTTTCTCTCTATAAATCTCACGCCAATCTCTCTCTCTCTCCTCTCGTTTTATTTCCAACGCCGAAGCCCACCTCTCTACCTCTCTCTCTCTCTCTCGTTTTGCTCCACCGCCGAAAGAAAGAAGTTTTCCACTACCGGGGGCGTTGGCAGATCTGCAGCTTCGAAGTGGTATTCTTCGGGAAATAGCCATGTAGTTGTTGGCGATCTCGATCTTCTTTTGGTGTGTTTCGAGTTGTTTCTTCTATTTCTCTTTTATGAGCAATCTTGCCTCTCCTCGCGTTCGGATCTTTGGGGATTTTCAAGAGGGATTTGGTAGAGGATTATGCTAAAGCAAGGAAACACGTAGGAGGTCTTCTCTTTGCGAAGTCTAACGGTATAAATTGATGAAAAAGCGTAGGATGTAAGTAATCCTCTCACCTGCAGTACAAGTTGCTTCGATCGTTTTATATAGCTTATTTTCTTATGTTTTGATAGATTATATGTTTGGATCAAATGATATATGTGTGTGTTCAAATTTATAGTTAAGGTATATGTGTTTTTAAGCAAGATCTAAGATCACAAAGATGCTATCTCTCACCAATAGCATAAGTAACTCTTTGATATGCCCATTTAACTTCTATCACCATGTTTTATTCGAATTTATATATTCTGTCCAGATTATGTTTGTTTAGATTTTTAGGTATTTTAAGTATTTTTCATGTTGAAGCAAGACATAAGATCGCAAAGATGCTTCCCCTATAAGTTTTGGGGACAAAGAGCATGATTGCATGTCTTGAAAGGCTTCCTATATGTGTTTTGGGAGTATGATCATGTTAAATGTTTGATAAATGATACAGAATATGTTTTGACCAGATTATATAGGTGTGTTTAGATTTATAGGTAAGTATCTCCTCACCTGCATTATAAGTGCTTAGTAATATTATATGTTTGATTTTGAACGAAAGAATCTAAAACTATGTGTAGAAGGTTGGGCTAATAGGTATAGAAAAAAATTATTCATGACGAAATCAGTTACTTGTAATACCTCAGGTGAACGGATATATATATGGTTTGTTCTCTCTGATACATAATAATTAATGTGTTGACAACTTGACCATCTAACTATTTACGGAAAAAATTTTAAAGTTAATTATCAGATTGTTTTTACCAGATAACAAGTATAATTGGGTGCATGATTAAAACGGATTCACAATCTTGAAAATAGGAATTGGAGACACCGACGTTGGCTAAACAATTGCTAAATATAGAACATCCACAACAATTTTATTTATCCATCATATTTATTGTCTTACACGCTGCTAAGTGACACGCACGCTAACAAGATGCTCGATCGAATGTCCAGGTCAAAGTACTAGGAGAAATTATTCTTGTTGAAATTCTACCACGTTATGCTTGTTAGATGATGATTTCTATTTATGTTAGTTTAATTTTCCTTATGTCACTATCTTATTCCATGTTAAATTGTATTCATGCCGATTTATGCTATGCTACATGCTTATGTTTTAACCCATGTTAGGCATGACTCACGTATATGAAATGTCTAAGAAATGTTTTTCCTAAGAGTGGGGACAAGAACACTCTTTAAGACAAAGAACATGTATGTTATTTTACTTTATGCATGGTTTGTACCGGACCCTAACAAGGTCCACGGGATGGGCTCCAAGTTGCCCCTTGGTCGACGGACATACTACGGACCTAGTAACCTAGTAGGTTCGGGATTAGCTACCTCGGATCTATTTAGGATGCGCGCGAATGATGTATGTGGTACAATGCCGGGCCCAATATGTTGAGATTATGTTTAAGTATATAAACTATATGTTTTCAAAAAGCATCCTGCATATACCATTTTATGTTCATCGAATTATCATGTTTAGAGACAATGTACTGTTGCGATGAAAATGCTAAGTTTATGTTCTTTTCCTAAATTGATCATGTCTCTACTTTAAATAAATGTTGTGCTCATATGTTGTTTAAATGAACATGTCATTACTTTACGTTTAATTCATGATGTATGTTTTTGTGAGTAGGAAAGGACCTTACTAAGCCTATGTGCTTACAGTTTACTTTCCTTGTACTGCAAATAAGGGCAAGGAATGGATAAATTAAAGGGAGCAGTAGGAGGGGCAAATATGTGTGTGGCAGTGGCATGGTGGACGAGATCATTTTTCATATACGGACTTATGCATGATTTTCAGTTTATGTGTAAACTGTTAGGAGACGTTAATGCTTTCTATGGTTGTTACTCATGTTTATTTTTATGAACATTGAAATGGTTAATACATGTTTAGTTAAATAAATTGCTAAGACCTTTTGCCATGATTAAATTGTTAGGTTGATTGGGTTAATGTAATTAGAGTTAAAAGTTGTAAAGTTTTTTAAATGCTTCCGCTGTTTTATGCATGAATGTATGATCGTGTAGCGTCGCCGCCCGTCCATAGGATGTGTGTTAGGAGGATGGGAAGGGCGGGCGTTACAGGTGGTATCAGAGCCCAGTTCTTCCTTTCCACTACACACACATCAAGCTCCAAATCCTGCCGCTCCAAGTAAGAAATTCTATGCCTACTCTATTTCTTTCATGTAAGATAAGAAATGCTTTTAGCTTAAATATGAATGAATATATGTATGATAACCTTATGCTAGCCTTTAGTTTAAATATGCATAAATAAATATGAATGATAACCTTATGCTAGCTTTATTATAATATATGAAGATAAGCATGGCTAGAAGAAGTAGTCATAGAGTCGATGAGACAAGTAATATATGGAAGATGTGGTAATAGAGATGATGAGACAGTAATATATGGAAGACGTAGTAATAGAGTCGAAGAGACAGTATTTTTCTCTCCATAGGGAGCTCCAATACTGTTCATAAAGAAGAAGGATGGGACTATGCGCCTGTGTATAGACTACCGAGCGCTAAATAATGTGACGATCAAGAATAGGTACCCTTTACCATGGATTGACGATCTGTTCGACCAGTTAAAAGGTGCCACCGTCTTTTCAAAGATTGACCTCAGATCTGGCTATCATCAAGTGAAAGTGAAACCAGATGATATACCGAAGACAGCTCTCCGAACAAGATACGAACACTATGAGTTCGTAGTCATGCCTTTCGGAGTGATGAATGCTCCTGCTATGTTCATGGACCTGATGAATCGGGTATTCTCGGCGTTTCTTGACAAGTTCGTGATCGTCTTCATTGATGATATCCTTGTCTATTCGAGAAATCAAGAAGAGCATGCCGAACACCTGAAGATGATATTACAGATTCTTCGGGAAAAGTAACTATATGCCAAGTTCTCCAAATGTGAATTCTGGCTCGATCAAGTATCTTTTCTGGGTCATATTATATCCAAAGACGGAGTTATGGTAAACCCAAGAAAGATTGAAGCTATGAGTAACTAGAGCAGGCCAAAGAATGCTAGCGAAGTGAGGAGTTTTCTTGGATTAGCGAGCTATTACCGAAAATTCGTAGAAGACTTCGCCAGAATAGCAGTACCTATGATGGTTCTCACCCGGAAGAACAAGAAGTATATATGGACGGAGGAATGTGAGAAGAGTTTCTTGGAGCTAAAAAGGAGACTTACAAGTGCTCCAATCCTTACTCTCCCAGAGAACGATAAGAGCTTCGACATGTACAGTGATGCCTCCGGATTTGGACTCGGAGTTGTACTTATGTAGAGGGGTAAAGTTATTGCCTATGCCTCTAGGCAACTCAAGGAACATGAAAAGAACTATCCCACTCACGATTTAGAGCTAGCAGCTGTGGTCTTCGCTCTCAAGGTATGGAGGCACTATCTGTTAGGGCAATCTCTTGCCATGATAAGGTTTTGATGTGTGTGGCAAAGGGTTTAAGTTAGTTTGTAATTGTGATTTGATATATCCATTGAAGTCATGCAGGACTTAGTAAATTCGCACATGGAGCCGTGGCGAGTTTCACATCTCATGACTCGGGCCTTGAGTCGGTGAAGGATAGCTTTGCGGAAGCCATGCGTTTGGAGCATCCGAGGGACCGCCGGACGAGGAGCTTGGAGTGAAGCCGGAGGAAGTAGACTTCGAGGCAAGAGACACGAAGGAGCATTGCAGAGTCGTGCGCCTGATGTTGCCGAGGGGTGTGGCCGCAAACAAAGAGAACTTCGAAGGCGAGGGACTCCGAGGGATGAGAGTGTGCGATGTAACCGGGGAAGGGGTAGCTCTTAGGTGAAACTTGGTCATTTGGCCAAGTGTCGGATGAGTACTACCATGTCATGGCGGCCGATCGCTTCCGAGTCGATGGTTCGATCATGGTTTAAGTCATTGAATCAAGTTGATCGACCGCAGATAAGGGCAGATCGATCGTTTGATAACCGATCGCCACAGGCTCCTGAGCGATCGGATGGCACTATGCACGGGCACAAAATGGAGTCGAGCTCGCGGAGCACTCGACTGATGGTAAGATCAGTCGACTGATGCCAATACCGTTGGATGGAATCCAACGTTGAAAGCGGCCGTTATTGGGCAAGGGCTACAGGACCAGTCGACTGATCGAGGGCATCAGTTGACTGCTCCTGTGTCAACGGGAAGAAACCCTCTTCCTCTATAAAAAGTAAGGGGATGGAGCTTTGGGAGGCTAATGCTTATGCTCTAATCTTCTCCCAAAGTGCTCTAAGGGTTTTTCCACTCTTCTTACTTGCTTTATTTCCATTTTTATTGTAAGAAGAGAAATTGTAAAGAGGTTACCTCCACCTAGCTTGGTGCAAAGGAGAGATCTAGTAGATTTGGAGGAGTGATTCACCTTGGACGAATCGGACCGTGGATTACGGCGTAGCCGTGAACCACGTTACATCTCGGTGTTATTGTTTGTATTCTCTTTTGTTTATTTGCTTGTCTTGTATTGTTGTTTCCGCTTGCGCTAATCTTTTGTAGACGAGCAAAATCCTCCATCCAAGTAAAGAGGGCTATTCACCCCCCTCTAGCCGGCTGATCGATCACCAACAAGTGGTATCAAAGCCATGTCGCTTGTCGAGGACTAACCGCCGCAACAAGCACTTCATCAAAAGATGGCCGGCTCGAACATTCACCCACCGAAATTCGAAGGAGAATTCTCTTGGTGGAAAAAGAGAATGAAGGTATTCTTCGAAACCGACTTTGAAATTCTCTTAATAATGGAAAACAGTTTCGAATTGCCTAGGAATGAAAATGGGGAGCCATTGGAGAAATCATAGTGGAGCAAGAGGCAAAGAGAAGAATACTTGGTAAATTCAAAGGGCAAGCATCACCTATACAATGTCCTCCCCTAACAAGAAGTCAACCGGATAGGAGAGTGTGCTAGCGCCAAGGAAATGTGGGAGAAACTAATAGAGATTCATGAAGGCACATCCGAGGCAAAGCTAGCAAGGAGAGATGTCCTTCTCTCCCAATTGTCCAATATCAAACTCGAAAAAGGAGAGAAGGTAAAATCCCTACACTCTAGATTTAAGGAAATTCTAACTGGCTTGACAAGTGTAGGTGAAAAGCTCTCCAACCGGGATATGGTAATGAAGGTCATAGATGTCTTTCCCCGGTCCTCAAGATGGAGCTCCATGGTGGATTCGTTTTACATCTCCAAGAACTTGGTTGTAAGTACCTTGGAGGAGTTCTTCTCAACAATGGAGCTCCACGAAACGAGGCTTGAAGGAATAGTTGAAGATCCAAGAATTCAACCTTCAAGAGGAGTAGCACTTTTGGCGAACAAGGGGAAGAAGAAAATGGAGATCCCCTCCTCCTCCGATGATGAAGCATCCTCCTCCTCCATGGATAGCACGGAAGAAGCCTATATGGTAAGGAGGGTAAGGCGTGCATTAAAAGGTTTTCAATTTAATAAATCTAATGATAGGAGGAGAAGACCAAGGGGGAAGGTCATTTGCTACAATTGCCAAGGAGAAGGACACATAAGGGACAATTGTCCTCTCCTAAACAAGAGCAAAGAAGAGAGGAAGAAGAAAGAAGAAAAGAAGAAGTATAAGGAGAATAAAAAGAAGGAAGAAGAAAAGAAGGCCAAAGAAAAAGGGAAGGCCAAGGCATTCAAAGCAAAGACATGGGATTACCCTTCCTCTTCATCCTCATCCGAAGAAGAAGAACATGTCTACTCCAACCTTGCCCTAATGGCATTTGACGACTTGGATTGCTCTTCCTCCGAAAATGAAGGATCAAGCTCAAGTGGAGAGAGCTCAAGTGAAGGGGGAGCTTCCTCATCCTCCTCATCAGAAGAAGAAGACATGGAAACTATGGTAACGAATATCTCTCCTAAGAAAATAGTTTCCATAATTTCTAGTTTAACTAAGGACTTATTTGGAATGATAAAGAAAAATAAGAGCATGCTAGATCAAATTAAGGATTTAGAAAATAAATTAGAAAAATCATGTTTTAATGATAATGATGACGATGCATGCTCACATGAATATATGTCATTTAATGTTAGTGATGCATGTATGGATGAAAATAGGGTTTTAAGGGAAAAGGTAGACTATTTGACAAAAGCCCTAGAAAAATTCACTCTTGGCTCCAACACATTGAACATGATCATAGGGAGCCAAAGAGCAAGCTTTAACAAGAAAGACCTAGGATACAAAGAAAAGAAAAATGAAAAGGCCTATAAATGCCTAATTTCTAGGGGACAAGATAAGAAGAAAGTAATTGCTAGGAAATGGATTCCTAAGGAATTTCTAGTGAACCCCATAGGAAAGAACTTATTTTGGGTTCCAAAATCCATCCTTAAGGGTTAGAAAAACCCTAGGGTAGTCAACCATATGGACTTGACCTATATCATATTTTTGGTTGACTTAGGATGGCGGGACAACATTTTTGAAATAGTGTTAGGTGATGATAACGTGCCTATAAATAGATAAAATCATGCTTTAGATGATGTTTACCTTATTATCATCATGTAATATCTAATGCATGATAACAATTCAATGAATACATTTGTTTCATGATCATAATGTGAAATTAAGTCATATACGTCTTTATGATCATGAGGTTTGCTAGGATGATACTTAACCTTGATAGAATTGCATGAATATAATGGTTAAGTATATACAAATTCCCTCTAGGATGCATCTCACACTCATCATAGGCTACCATGATTGAAAACTTAGCATGGGTGAGATGTTAGGATGATACAAATGTCCACTAATGCCTATGGCATTTAGATGGTCATCTAAAGTGTGAAAATAGCAATAATAGACCAATCATGGGGAAGACTTATGTTTAATTCATAGACATATTGCCCAAAGATCATGGTTGGATATTTCACATGTTTTCAAAATAATTTCTTACTTTAAAATCTATGTATTCATGTTTTGAAACAAATGGAACCAAAACTAGGTGTTAAACTTGATACACACATGATCAAAAACCTAGTGGTTTTTAAAGCTTTTGGATTTTTGGCAAATACGTGAAAATATAATGATTTTTTATGAAAAACTATTTTTTACTGATAAAGAACCTTACAAGAAATATGTTCCACAAATTTCATGATTTTTTGAATTTTTTGGAATTTTTAATGCATTTCTGAATTTCATCTCGAAAATTAGAATTCCTGAAAATAGTGTGCCAGTCGACTGGTAGTCTGAACTAGTCGACTGGTGGCCTAATATTCCGAACAGTAAAGACTGATTTTTTACTGTTAAACCAATTTTTGGTATTTTCCTTCTATTAGACTTGATGTCATAAGTTTATAACTTAGTATTAATCTTTTTGATGGTGTCAAAGGAAGAGAATTGATTATGTTTAAGTAAATTATGATAGGGGGAGAAAATTTGTATGGGGAGTTTCATGGATTAAGGGGGAGTTGCATGTTGCTATATCATGTTTATGTTTACATGCTTTCTTACCTTATAAATTTTTATCAAATGTTTTTACCTAACTTAAACGGATTGCCACACATCAAAAAGGGGGAGATTGTTAGGGCAATCTCTTGCCATGATAAGGTTTTGATGTGTGTGGCAAAGGGTTTAAGTTAGTTTGTAATTGTGATTTGATATGTGCATTGAAGTCATGCAGGACTTAGTAAATTCGCACATGGAGCTGTGGCGAGTTTCACATCTCATGACTCGGGCCTTGAGTCGGTGAAGGATAGCTTTACGGAAGTCGTGCACTTGGAGCATCCGAGGGACCGCCGGACGAGGAGCTTGGAGTGAAGCCGGAGGAAGTAGACTTCGAGGCAAGAGACGTGAAGAAGCATTGCAGAGCCGTGCGCCTGATGCTGCCGAGGGGCGTGGCCGCAAACGAAGAGAACTTCGAAGGCGAGGGACTCCGAGGGATGAGAGTGAGCGATGTAACCCGGAAAGGGGTAGCTCTTAGGTGAAACTTGGTCATTTGGCTAAGTGTCGGATGAGTTTTCCCGATACCAGTTGACTACCATGTCATGGCAGTCGACTGCTCTGAGTCGATGGTTCGATTGACTAGTTTGAGTCACCGAATCGTTGATCACCGACCGCAGACAAGGCGATCGATGGCTTCGATCACGACCGCTCATAGGCGCAGAATGATCGATGGCACCCGGCACGCACGTAATGGAGTCGAGCTCATGAGCACTCGATCGATGGTACATCACCGATCGATGGTACATCACCGATCGATGGTAAGATCACGATCGATGGTACATCACCGATCGATGGTAAGATAAGTCGACTGATGCCAATACCGTTGGATGGAATCCAACATGGAAAGCGGCCATTATTGGGCAACAGCTACAGGACCAGTCGACTAATCGAGGGCATCAATCGACTGCTCCTGTGTCAACGGGAAGAAACCCTCTTCCTCTATAAAAAGGAAGGGGATGAAGCTTTGGGAGGCTAATGCTTATGCTCTAATCTTCTCCCAAAGTGCTCTTCCACTCTTCTTACTTGCTTTATTTCCATTTTTATTGTAAGAAGAGAAATTGTAAAGAGGTTACCTCCACCTAGCTTGGTGCAAAGGAGAGATCTAGTGGATTTGGAGGAGTGATTCACCTTGGATGAATCGGACCGTGGATTAGCGGCGTAGCCGTGAACCACGTTACATCTCGGTGTTATTGTTTGTATTCTCTTTTGTTTATTTTCTTGTCTTGTATTGTTGTTTCCGCTTGCTCTAATCTTTTGTAGACGAGCAAAATCCTCCATCCAAGTAAAGAGGGTTATTCACCCCCCTCTAGTCGGCCGATCGATCACCAACAAGCTCAAGGTATGGAGGCACTATCTGTATGGAGCACAGTGCAAGATTTATACGGATCACCGGAGTCTGCGATATTTCTTCACTCAGAAGGACCTCAATATGAGACAACGTAGATGGCTGGAGCTCGTGAAGGACTATGACTGCGAGATCTTTTTCCATCCTGACAAGGCAAACAAAGTGGCTGATGCACTTAGCAGGAAGTCCAGTGCCACCCTGATGTCCTTATCGGTATTGTCTCGACTGCTGGAGAAGGAAATTATGCACTATGGAATCGAGGTTATTTCCGGGCAGCTTTCAACCATGGAAATAATACCAGCACTATTCGATGACATATTAGAAAAACAAAGTGATGATCCAAGTCTCCAGAGGATCAAGTAGGAGATCCTAGAAGGAAAAGGCGAGGGTTTCCATATCGCCAATAGCGGAGTATTATACCTTAGGGATCCATTATGTATCCCTAACGATCCAGAACTATGCAAAAGAGATATTAGAGGAGGCTCGCGGAACCCCCTATTCTATACATCCGGGATCCACCAAAATGTATCAAGACCTGAAAGAGAAGTTCTGGTCCCAGATGAAGAGGGGCGAGCTCAAAGACGCCAAGACTGCCGACCGCCAAAGAAGTTAAAGAAGAACACCAGAGCCCTGGAAGAGTTCTGCAACCGATCCAAATTTCGGAGTGGAAATAGGAAGACATCTCTATGGATTTCATTTCAGGTCTTCCCAGGACTACGAACGGATATGACACTATATGGGTTATCATTGACAGATCCAAGTTATGAAAGTCGACCTATTCAGATAATAGATCGAGCAGTCAAGAAACTAAGAAATAAAAAAATACCGTTAGTAAAAGTCGTATGGCAAAGTCAAAGGGTTGAAGAAGCAACCTGGGAATGTGAGGATGACATGAAGCAAAAGTACCCCGAGTTGTCCTAAGTTTCGAGGACGAAACATTTATAAGGTATAAAAGATTGTAACATCCCAAATTTTAATTCCTATTTTTATTAGAGGAAAATAGAAATAAGAATAAGAATATAAATAATAAAAATAAGAATAGAATAATAATAATAATAATAAAGAATAGAAATAATGGGTTCGTTAGCTGAGGCTTGAACCATGAACCGTTGGTTTGGGAGAATTGGCTTCCCACCACTAAGTCATAAGATTACCAATGAGTAGGATATAACATAATATATCTATTAGTAGAAAAAAAAAGAGATTGGTTAATTTGACTAATTATTTAAAGGGGATAATTAAGTTAGAGAAAAACCCTAATTTATATATATTTTATTTCTTTCTCTCTATAAATCTCACGTCAATCTCTCTCTCTCTCCTCTCGTTTTATTTCCAACTCCGAAGCCCACCTCTCTACCTCTCTCTCTCTCTCGTTTTGCTCCACCGCCGAAAGAAAGAAGTTTTCCATCGCTGGGCGCTAAGATCTGCGGCCTTCGACGTGGTATTCTTCGGGAAATAGCCATGTAGTTGTTGGCGATCTCGATCTTCTTTTGGTGTGTTTCGAGTTGTTTCTTCTATTTCTCTTTTATGAGCAATCTTGCTTCTCCTCGCGTTCGGATCTTTGGGGATTTTCAAGAGGGATTTGGTAGAGGATTATGCTAAAGCAAGGAAACACGTAGGAGGTCTTCTCTTTGCGAAGTCTAACGGTATAAATTGATGAAAAAGCGTAGGATGTAAGTAATCCTCTCACCTGCAGTACAAGTTGCTTCGATCGTTTTATATAGCTTATTTTCTTATGTTTTGATAGATTATATGTTTGGATCAAATGATATATGTGTGTGTTCAGATTTATAGTTAAGGTATATGTGTTTTTAAGCAAGATCTAAGATCACAAAGATGCTATCTCTCACCAATAGCATAAGTAACTCTTTGATATGCCCATTTAACTTCTATCACCATGTTTTATTCGAATTTATATATTCTGTCCAGATTATGTTTGTTTAGATTTTTAGGTATTTTAAGTATTTTTCATGTTGAAGCAAGACATAAGATCGCAAAGATGCTTCCCCTATAAGTTTTGGAGACAAAGAGCATGATTGCATGTCTTGAAAGGCTTCCTATATGAGTTTTGGGAGTATGATCATGTTAAATGTTTGATAAATGATAACGAATATATTTTGACCAGATTATATAGGTGTGTTTAGATTTATAGGTAAGTATCTCCTCACCTGCATTATAAGTGCTTACGATGTAATATTGTATGTTTGATTTTGAACGAAAGAATCTAAAACTATGTGTAGAAGGTTGGGCTAATAGGAATAGAAAAAAATTATTCTTGACGAAATCAGTGACTAGTAATACCTCTGGTGAACAGATATATATATGGTTTGATCTCTCTGATACATAATAATTAATGTGTTGACAACTTGACCATCTAACTATTTATGAAAAATTTTAAAGTAAATTATCAGATTGTTTTTACCAGATAACAAGTATAATTGGGTGCATGATTAAAACGGATTCACAATCTTGAAAATAGGAATTGGAGACACCGACGTTGGCTAAACAATTGCTAAATATAGAACATCCACAACAATTTTATTTATCCATCATATTTATTGTCTTACACGCTGCTAAGTGACACGCACGCTCACAAGATGCTCGATCGAATGTCCAGGTCAAAGTACTAGGAGAAATTATGCTTGTTGAAATTCTTCCACGTTATGCATGTTAGATGATGATTTCTATTTATGTTAGTTTAATTTTCCTTATGTCACTATCTTATGCCATGTTAAATTGTATTCATGCCGATTTATGCTATGCTACAGGCTTATGTTTTCACTCATGTTAGGCATGACTCACGTATATGAAATGTCTAAGAAATGTTTTCCCTAAGAGTGGGGACAAGAACACTCTTTAAGACAAAGAACATGTATGTTATTTTACTTTATGCATGGCTTGTACCGGACCCTAACAAAGTCCACGGGATGGGCTCCAAGTTGCCCCTAGGTCGATGGACATAGTACGGACCTAGTAACCTAGTAGGTTCGGGATTAGCTACCTCGGATCTATTTAGGATGCGCACGAATGATGTATGTGGTACAATGTCGGGCCACATATGTTGAGATTATGTTTAAGTATATAAACTATATGTTTTCAAAAACCATCCTCCATATACCATTTTATGTTCATCAAATTATCATGTTTAGAGACAATGTACTGTTGCGATGAAAATGCTAAGTTTATGTTCTTTTCCTAAATTGATCATGTCTCTACTTTAAATAAATGCTATGCTCATATGTTGTTTAAACGAACATGTCATTACTTTACGTTTAATTCATGATGTATATTTTTGTGAGTATGAAAGGACCTTACTAAGCATATGTGCTTATAGTTTACTTTCCTTGTACTGCAGAAAAGGGCAAGGAATGGATAAATTAAAGGGAGCAGCAGGTGGGGCAAAGATGTGTGTGGCAGTGGCATGGTGGACGAGATCATTTTTCATATATGGACTTATGCATGATTTTCAATTTATGTGTAAACTGTTAGGAGACGTTAATGCTTTCTATGGTTGTTACTCATGTTTATTTTTATGAACATTGAAACGGTTAATACATGTTTAGTTAAATAAATTGCTAAGACCTTTTGCCATGATTAAATTGTTAGGTTGATTGGGTTAATGTAATTAGAGTTAAAAGTTGTAAAGTTTTTTAAATGCTTCCGTTGTTATATGCATGAATGTATGATCGCGTAGCGCCGTCGCTCGTCTATAGGATGTGTGTTAGGAGGACGGGAAGGGCAGGCGTTACAAGTACAAGCCCAGAGGGAAGAGATAGATCATAAGTTCCTACAGCAACAGCAGTAACTCTTGTTCCATTTCCTACTCGTAGGTCCACCTCGCCCTTTGTCAATGCCCTGCTATTTCTCAGCACCTGCACATTGGTACAAATGTGAGATGCACATCCGGTATCTAATACCCATGATGAAGAAATAGATAGATCGACTTCTATAACATTTATACCTGAAGTAGAAGTCTCACTTCTCTTCTTCTTATGATCTTCCAGGTATGCCTTGCAGTTACGCTTGCAGTGTCCAGCTTCCTTGTAGTGGAAACAAGCCCCTTCCTTGGCCATCCCTTTTTTGGGTTTCAGTTCCTTGCCTTTTCCCTTGGCTTGGGACTTTCCCTTACCTTTAGGCTTGCCCTTGCCTTTCTCCTTTTGCACCATCAAAATGGAGTTAGATTTTCCCTTCTTAAGGTTGAGCTCAGTAGTTCTCAACAAGTTGATCATCTCAGGCAGTGACTTATCAATTTCATTCATGTTGTAATTCATGACAAATTGATTGTAGCTTTGCGGCAAAGACTGCAAGATCAAGTCAGTGGCCAACTCTTGGCCAAGGGGGAATCCCAATCTCTGTAGGTTTTCTATGTACCCAATCATCTTGAGTACATATGGACCTACGGGAGTCCCATCTTGCATTTTGGACCCAAACAATGCCTTAGAGACTTCATATCTCTCGTGCCTTGCTTGTCCTTAATATAGTTAACGAAGATGTTCAACCATATCATAAGCATTCATGAACTCATGTTGCTTCTGAAGCTCAGAGTTCATGGTCGCGAGCATTAGACATGACACATCTAATGCATCATCTTGATGCTTCTTGTAAGCATCTTTGTCAGCTCGTGAGGCATTGGCAGGAGGTGCCTCTGGAATGGGCTGCTCCAGGATGTACAGTTTCCTTTCTTGGGTGATAACAATTCTCAGGTTCCTATACCAGTCCAGGAAATTTGCTCCATTGAGCTTGTCCTTCTCAAGGACAGAACGCAGAGAGAGAGTGTTCGTGTTTATCGACATAGTAATCTACAACATACAATGCAGAGAATTAATATCATATTCCTTTTATCATTTAATTAGGTCTTTAATCAAATGATGCTCCCACTAAATTATAGGAATTTTATAGAATCGAGTTATGGATGTGGTCAAACCACATTACTAGATTCATACAAACTAGCTATAATTCTTGCGGGACAAGATCCACATCATACTAAGCCTTGAGTTAGCTTTGGCTAAATAGCCCAAGACTTAGTATGATTTGTGGGTAATACATTACCAATTACATCTCTATGCAACTCTTGTTTATAGGATCAAGACTCACATTTACAAAAGACCTTGAGTTAGCTTTGGCTAAATCACCCAAGATTTAGTGTAACTGTGATCTTATCCTATCTTTTCAACGGTTGGAATATGCCTATAGTTCTACTCGATCCAATTGAGTTTAACTAGTTTCACTCAATCTAATTGAGCTTACTCTAACTCAAGCCGTGATAGGCGGGACCAAGATTGTCCCTCCGCACCCTACCAAGATAATATGCGTTGCTCTGCTTTGGCAGATTCAACAACTACAAATGATCGAGGTAGTGATGGGTATCAAGGACTTGGTAGGCATTTATGAGTTGATTCGATTAAGATCTAATCTAATTGTAATCTGTATCATATACGCATTCAGGCCTTTATTATTCTATACTATCATGCATCACATACATACAAGCATTATTCTAGCATGCATCATATACATACAAGAAAAATATTCTAGCATGCATCATATACATACAAGCATTATTCTACTAGCATGCATCCATCACATACATACAAGCAAAAACAAATATATATATATATATATATATATATATATATATATAATTAACTATGATGTGGTCATGGCCCTACTACGATCTTCTCAAGCCAATGAGAAGATCTGATGGTCAACCTAGGGCTAGCGGCTTCTCCAAGCGCTTCCTTTAACCGCGATGTGTCGTCGGCACCCTTCTCATAACTTCGTCTACAAGTGGACTTTCCACCGCTCCATTTTGTACATTACAAATATGAAACTTGAGTTACATTCGAGTCTAAAACTACTTACAACTAGAATTTTAAAAGAAGAGGCACGACGCGCAGGTCGCATACACTATACAACACGCACAACCACAAAAACGACATGCAGGCCATATTATGAATTACAACACATCATCATCCAATCATATTGGGGTTCTTGGGCCATGACAATCACAGAATTATACATAATTCTAAATTATGTATTTTTACAGAAAATTTCTATAATTTTTTCTTTTTTTTTCAATTTTATGAGTCATCTCTCCGTAACGGTCCCGCTAAGTGGTTTCCGGGCACGATCGCGGGACAAGGCCCCTTTCGGGGATAGGGGCAGCGCCCCTACTCGCAAAATAAACATTGCGAGTGTCCCTAATACGATCTTACAGCGACTTAAGCCACTGTCCCAAAAACCTAAAGCGACAACTCGCCGTTTCGGAGAGTTTTTCTCGATGGTTGAAGCCTACAAGTGTCCCAACACTCGTTGCTTTGACTCTTCGAGAAAAATACCCAAAAATTCGATAAAAATAGGAAATTTACAGAGACATAAAAATCTGTAATTTTTATATCTAATACAAAAACTACAAAAATGAAACACATACATATTTCGCACGTGGCTCTGATACCACTGTTGGACTTTCCGAGGCGCAAAAACCGCTTTTTGCGTTGCGGAAACCCTGGAAGTCCGATCACGGATCCGTGCGAAGATATATTAAAATAAAACATTTATGTGCTTATAAAACCCTAGATCTACCTTAGATCTAGAAGGTGAGAGCATTAACCTCATAGTGACGCCCTTCGCTTATACCGCTCCTCCAAAAGCTTCGCCGGAACTCGAGAGTGTCAAGTGCACACTCCTCTATTGGTATCCACACAAGCAATAGGTGGAAAAAAACACAACCTTGAGTATGCTAGCACCCTTTGGATGGTTCGGCCAAGATGAGGGATGGGAGAGCAAGCTTGAGAGGAAGATGATCCAAGGAAGAAGATGAAGTTGTAGTAACTCACCCAAAATCAATTCTCATCTAATGAGAATAGTGGCCGACCACTTCATGACTTGGGGGGTTACATGCATGCATGTAACTCCAAGAGCCAATAGCTCTTGGTATCCCTCATGAGGTGGCACCACATGATAAGTCAATGATGATGTGGAACATCATCATTGGCCAGCCATGCCAAGTCATCATCATGACATAGCATTTGATCAAGTCAAACTTGACCTTTCATCTTCCCTCTCAAGTCAAGTCAAACTTGACCCCTTATCTCCCATGGTTGATCAAATCCAACCATTTTATTCAAGTCAATTTAATTTAATGAATCTCTATTCATTAATTTAAATTGATTTGATGAATCAAATCTAAATTAGACTCATTCAACACTTGAATCAAATTGAGTCCAACTCAATTAGTCTAATTAGGATTACTCTTAATCCAATTTGGTTCATCACATGAACCTAATCCTCATGGTTCATCATATGAACCTAATATCCATCTAATTGCCCTTTGTGTGTGACCCTATAGGTTCTTGTAACGTTGGCAATGTCCCTAAACTGATTTAGGAACATAAGCAATGAGCGGTATCTATCAACACATCATTGCTACCCAAGTTACAAGAATGTTGAGCTCCAACATCACCTTTGTGACTACTAATTGTGACTTTCACAATATGTGATAATGTCCCTCTATCCTTGACATCTATATTGACCAATTGAGGCATAGACCGTGTCATCCAAGGTACAATCTATATCTTGAACTCCAAGTAGACTCACTCTAATCTCATATTGAGCTCATTTGGGCATGGTCATGCACTTCGTGGTCTAACTCTATCAAGAATAACGATGTCACTCCCGTCATATAGGAGGGATAGATCCCATCTACATCACTAACATCCCTCCGCATAATTTATTACATACCCAGTAATCGCCTTTATAGTCCACCCATTTACGGGTGACGTTTGACGAAGCCAAAGTATGCAACTCCTTATGTAGGGAACCATGGTGACTTCAGGTCCAAGAACTAATAGTCATACTAATAGCCACATGAGAAAGTATATGACACTCATATAACGATCCACGATACTTTCTCATGGCGGGTCATTTAGTATACATTCTCTAATGTATACCCATGTGTAAACTTGATATCTCATATCCATGACTTGTGAGATCAAGTCATCGAGTTGACCTACATGCTAGTCTCTACGCATTAATATTGTCCCTGAATGTTAATACTTGACTAGGAATGATTAAGAGTAGTGTTTATTATATCATCTCATTATCGATTCAACCAATCGATTGATATAGATAAGAACCTACTACTTAAGGACGTTATTATATTTAGTTATTTGGCACCAATACAAGTAAATATAATAACCATGCCTTTATAAATAGGAATATGATACAATAAAGTCCATACAACAATCATCACGTGATTGGCTCTAGGGCTTTCACTAACAATTTTGGTCCTTAATCTCACTTTTTTATCCTCTCTAGTGATTAATTATCGATTATTTGCATGTTTTATGAGTTGGATATATTTTTGGACCTTACTATAAATTCTCCAAAATTTTGGACTTATATGCGAATTTTATCTTTGTTTGTAGGAGATTAAGATGAGCCACTGGACTAGACTCAGATTGGATCAAATATGGCTTCATCTAAGGGTCATATTGGGCATTTTAAGCTGGAAGAATATAAGCCCTTCATCAAGATCAGAGGAAATTTAATTAAGGGTTTAGATCTATTTAATCCTGACCGTCCGATGAGATCTGATTGATCTTTGCCATCCATCTAAATCTTGAGTGATCTGGTCCATACATTTAGATATGGACATCTTGACCGTTCATCCAAATTCGACCAATCGTGATTAGCCTATCAGATTGATCAGATCCATCCATTCAACGTCGGAGAATTCTCAGCCATAGGATGCACATCCCTTAATTTGACAGACGACATTTTCTTCTCTTCTCCATGCAATTTCGTCGACGCCACTGTCACTCCTTCGGTCACGCTGCCCTTCCCTGCCGGTCGTCGGAGAGGAAGGGGATCCCCTCCTTCTCCGATGAATGGTGCCCTTCCATCTCCCTGTTCCAGAGCTCTGCCACCAGTTCTTCATCTTCCTCCATCACGTGACGTCGGCAGCTTCATTTCTCCCTCCGGCAGCCATTCCATCCTCCATCTCCGCCACTGGCTAGCCTTCACAACCCTTTTATCCAGCAACCTCTACCACCAGCATCGTCAGCCAATTGCTCCACAACTTTGGTTAGAAGCTTCATAGCCCCGGCACAGCTCTGCAGTCCATTTTCTATTTCCAGCAGTTCTCCACAGCTCCAATTCTAGCGCATTTCCAGCAGTTCTCCACAGCTCAAATTTTGCAAGCTTCATGATGTGTTAATTGATCTTTGCTTTTGTTTGTTGAATGTTTGTAATCAAATTTCCCTTTCATGTTTAGAATTGCATGTAGTTGGTTTGATTTCTTTCATGCTTAAGTAGTGTTCGATTAAATGTCTCTTTAGTAATTAGAATGCAATTAGATTAGGATGCTTACTTTATGTTTTGTTTAATTTCTTCACAAGCGTAGTTTAGTTAGATTAGAGTTTGATTACGTGAATTGTCTTTTTGTTCAGTAGGATTAGTTTTATTTCGATCCAAACCCCTTGTATACATGTGCAAAACTCCAGTAATAATTTGCGATCCTAAGACTTTTATTCTATTGATTACACTCATTGGAAAACGATCCAGGCCATTCACTATGCTATATTAGCGTAGAGAGGGTTTGGTAATTAATTTGTAATAGTACCACAACATATACTGTCCATCACATACCACCTTCAAGATCAGGCGGTTACCTGGTGGAAGATACATAAAACCCTATTCGGGGAGCATTAGATTACATGGTCAGATTTTCGAGACGCTTTCTAGAGCCAGTATTTTCCTTCTACATTTTCTATGGCTCGGCACCAGGAGTTCTTAAGCCTTATGCAAGGTGACCGAATGGTTATGGAATACAATGCAGAGTTTACCAGACTTGCAGAGTTGCACCCTCATCTGGTGACTCTGGATGGAGATCTGATGTTTCAGTTTACTCAGGGTCTGGCTACATATATTTGAGCCAGAATGTCAGGATCTTCTATTAATTCTTACAGAGAGGCATTAGATCGAGTAATCTTTATCGAGATAACTTCCCAGCAGATTGCTAGGGAGAAGGATATTGAGAGGCAGATGTCACAAGGTAAGCAACCGAAATAGAGTTCAGCAAAGGAGACTCAAAAGAAGAAGGATCAAGATGGAGCTACTCGAGGTGCTGCAAAAAGTTCATCTAGATCGCAGAAAGAGAAGCGTCCAGCTTCTGAGTATTCTGGGGGTTCTCAGAAGAGGTGTAAGGGTCAGAGCAGGACCCGATGTTATAGAAGTGGATCTGAAAGACATAAAGTTCCAGAGTGTCCCTTGGAGCAGCCTGTTTGCTATTATTGCAAGCATCCGGGACATACCAGTCGGAAATGTACTTTGAGAGCACAGTTGGAGCTTCCAGATAACTCTAACAAGGGAAAGAAGGCAAGCTAGTAGCGGCAGCAGAGGATAGCACCAAGGACATAGGGTTTGTTGGGTTTCCCCGGCACCAACGTGGGTGTGCGTTCGAACATGTTTCGTAAACATGCACAGTGGAAGCAAATAAAACAAGTAATAACTAACTTATTACAACACACACACCACACTCATGTAAGGATACATCAAGTGTAGACATAATAGCTATTCCAAATTTTGCAATAAAGAAACTAATCTAGGTATACCTGACGAATTGCGTGAAGTGGAAATGGCATTAACCTTAGCGACCCTTATAAGTTTCGCCTCTATCTGTATCCACGCCGAGTATCATCGGGATAGCTTCACCAAGCTAGAAGCTCCATCATCTCATGAGATACAAGTCTCGAATCGAAGATGTTGTGATCGAGAGATGATCACAATCCAAATAAAATTCGGATCCAAAATTTGAGTTCCACGAACTCACTTCTCAGAAGCGGATTTCATCAATCAATTGACAAAACCTTGGTCCTCCACCAAAGGGCATTGCCGGAGATCCAATCCCCGCCAAGTAGGTCACTGTCGAAGCGCAAAACATCAAACAAATGACCTCTCCATGAAGAGGAGAACAAGCTGTCCAAAACTGGACAACTTGTTGTGGAGGAAGGGATGGCCGGCCAAAGCTTGCCCGGCTGCTCCTTTGTCGCCGGCAGAAAAGGGTGGTTGGCCGATGGCTAAGAGTGACCCGACGACTGCCGGCGGCAGCAGCAAGGTTTGGCATCAACCAACTTGGGCAGCTCCTTGGCTTTGGCGGTAAGAACAAGGAGGAGAAGAGGGGAAAATGGCTAGGGTTTCACAAACCTTGAACCGATTCTCTAAAAACAAAAACCCTTAAGTCATGTTTTTATAGAGAACATATCTCTTATCCATTAAGAGACTTTTTCTCAAGACCTTTTCTCTAAAACCTTTTCTTAAAGGGTTATTGGTTCACAACCAAAAGTCATTTAACCGCTCCATTTACTTTAGTTAAAATAAACCAAACCGCATTGGTCTATTTTAAGTTAAAATGAACCGAACCAATTTCGGTTCATTCGTTTAAAACAAACCAAACCCCTTTGGTTTATTTTCCACCATTGGATTAGAACCAAACCGATTTGGTTCATCTATCATGTCTTCATAAGAATCGCCCCATCCATGCTTCCATTGCGACTGAAACAATTTCATGCTCGATCCTTGTTTGGTCCAACCAAACCAAATCACTCTCGATCTGGAATCCTATTCTCATGCTCGTTTTAAATCCTTCAGATTATGTTCGTTGTGCGTGTGACCAAATAGGTTCCCGATTTATGTTGGTCGTCTATAATTAATCATTAATTATAGAACAATCATAAGTGGCACCTAGTAGTACATCATGATCCCCAATTAATCGGAAAATCAACGGTTGATCCCAGAACGCTTCTGAAACCTCTCAGCAGCTATAGTAAATTGTACCCCGTTCCATTCACTAATCTTATACCCACTTAGTTTAGGACATGGTCTATTGTGTCAGTCCCCACTAGGCTGACTACGTCACACCTAGCTCAAGTATTACTTCCTCGTCCTACGGATTCTAGTTACTGCACATTTATCTAAGAGTACCATACTCTAAAAATGTAATGCTTTGGCCAAAGACTTTAGTAACAATCCGATGAGAGGCCATAGGGTATACATCTCCTCGCAAGGAGTGGTTAATCCTCTGTAAGCTATTCAAACACCTTCGACTACTTCGACTTATACCCAATCATCCCAGGTCCACATCTCCTCGGAGATGTTTGCTTAAGATGTCAAAGCATAAGTCTACATGACCAAGATGACTTGAATACTATAAGTCAAAGAAACATCGCACTTAAGTTGCAGTAAGAACTTCATTGATATATCCAAATATGCAGAGAACCATATGAAGTCTTACAGCTAATTACTCCAATGAACTAGTTTCCATAACTAGCATCCACGATTAACTCCGGACATCCCAATATCTCCAGCCAGTGAGAAACAGCTGCTTGGATCAACCTAAGAGTATAACTCATGCTAGTCTCAACAGAATTGATGGTGTCCGAATACATCAATTCATCGACTAGGGATAATTCCAATACATCACAATTACACATGTAGAGATACCCACTAGTTATAATCCAATCACAAATTCTCTCATGCTATAAATCATATTGTGGATATTCAGTAAATGACTTTAAGATCCAATCAAATACATGAAAACATGTATACTCAAATAGTGAATCTTCATTTATCAAATAAATGGTACAACCATAAAGCGATTGCATTAGGACATCTCTCATATATCACTAACAAGCGTATGGTCAGAAGCAGCCAGTACCTCCACCAGCACAGCTATATCACATACAGGGGGTGCCTCTTCAGTGATGCCAACAGCTATTCAGTATCCTTCAACTCCAGTGATTTACTATCCAGGGGTGCCTACACATCAGGTTTTACTAGCCAACTCTTAGGGATATGTTATTCTTGCATAGTCGATTCAGTCTTCAGTACCATAGAGCCAGATTCAGCCTGAGTGGAAGCACTCTACTACTTAAGTAGGGATGCAACCGTCAAATGTGGAGGCTGGACGTGTTTATGCTATAACCAAAGAGGAGGCACAGCGGGCCGAGGGATCAATTATTCGGGGTATGATTTCAGTTTATTCCATATATGTTGATACTTTGATTGATATTGGTAGTTTACATTCATTCGTATCTAGAATATTTCTGGGTAGAATTGGAAGGATTCTAATGGTTCGTTCTTGTGGGTTAGCAATATCTTTGCCATCAAGAGAGGTGATGACTAGTCATCAAGAAATTAAGGTTTGCCCATTGGATTTTGATGGGAACATTCTTACAGTGGACCTTCAGGTGTTGGAAATGGTGGAATTTGACATCATTCTCGGTATGGATTGGTTGGCTACTAATTATGAAACAGTGGATTGTAGAGCAAGAGTAGTGACCTTTCAACCACCAGATCAACCTGCATGGAAATTCGTTGGTACTAGAGATGATGTAGTGTCTATTATATTTGTATTACAAGCTCAGAAACTATTGTCTCTAGTCAAAGTAGAGAGTGAGGGACTACCACCCCTCTCAAGTGTGCGGGTAGTCCAAGATTACCCAGATGTGTTTCCAGAGGAACTTCTGGGCTTGCCACCTTCTATGCAAGTGGAATTTGTGATAGAGGTGATTCTAGGAACCATGCTGGTATCGAAAACTCCTTATTGTTGGTGCAATCGGCTTAGGTCACGATTGACTAGACTCGAGTTTGACTCGAGTGATGTTTTGATGTTTGACAAAGTGGTTTGACATTGATGTCGGTTGATGTTTTGGGGAGTTGTTTATACAATTGACCCAGGTTATAATTGACCAGACTCGAGTTTGACTCGAGGGAGACTTTGATGGTTGACTAGGGTTGACCATGTGATTATGGGAAAGTCCAAGCATGGGTCTTGGCAAGGCAAAGTCCAAGTCATGGGTAATTGGCATGGAAAGTCCAAGTGGGACACTTGGCATTTGGGAAAGTCCAAGTCTTGAGTACTTGGCACAAGGGAAGCCCAAGCATGGGTCTTGGCATGGAAAGTCCAACATGGGTTGGCAAGGGAAAGTTCAAGCTTGAGTCTTGGCATCTGAGAAGTCCAAGGGGTTTGATATTGGCAGCGTAAAGTCCAAGGGTGGAGTCTTGGCAGCATAAGTTCAATGGTTGGCGGCGTAAAGTCCAATCGGAGTCTTGGCGGCGTAAGTCCAATGTGCCTTGGCGGTGTAGACACCGTTAGCATGACATAGCCGATGGAAGCACCAGAAGGCTAGCACGATGGATGAACAAGTCATGGATGACTTGGAGGGATCCGAGAGGCGTAAGGCTGATGGACGTGGCTAGAAGGCTTAGATCTAGGCTAAGGGTGGTCTAGCAAGTATGGGTACACCATACTTGGGTTAAAACCTCATCTTTGAGGTTGGCAGTCGACTGGCATTATGGCCAGTTTGACTGTCGTGAGTCGACTTGAGTTCGCCATTTGCGGCAATGAAAATGTCGCAATCCACCGCTCATTGGTAGCGATGATCTATCGGTTCGATCGATTGCCATGGATGGCTGATCGATGGTTTGGCCATGAACACGTCGCTCCATAGCCGGTAGGCGGTCGAGCTACGAAGCGATTGGCGCTGATCACAATGTCGGCAGTCGACTGCCAAGAGATCCGTTTGAACTTGTCCAACGTGGAATGAACCGTTGACTCACAGCTATAGTGTTGTCAATCGACTGGGGCCTTATGGCAGTCGACTGCCAGGCGGAAATCCATCCCAATGGAGGATAAAAGCAGCTGTTCGTGGAAGGCTTAAAGCAAGGGTTTTCTTGGGCGATTTGAAGGGGAATAGTTGGTGCTCTTCCAGTCCTTCAAGGCTAGTCCAAGGCAACCAAAGATCAAGCAACCAAAGTGCTCTTGTAAAGTGTTTTTCTTTACTTGCATTGTATTTCTTACTTGTATTAGCTTGTATCTTTTGTATTACTTAGTGTAATCCTTGTACGAGGTTTCTCCACCTCCGACTTGTGTCGAGAAGGAGTTATTTGTGATTAGTGAGTGTGTGTGCATCACTAGAGCTCTTTAGAGCTCGATCCGTGGAGTAGGAACCATTCGGTTCCGAACCACGTTATATCTCGTGTTGTGAGTTGTGTTTGTTTTGTTTCGTTATTGTATTATTTCTATTTCCGCTGCGCTAATGAAATTATAGAGACAAACGCAACGAATTCCATCATCGAACGAGCACATCGCTATTCACCCCCCCCCTCTAGCGGCCTCAAATCTCCAACAAGTGGTATCAGAGCCCAAGGCTTTTCTACGGACTAACCGTCGAGAGCTAAAGAAGCTAGAGGGAAGATGGAAGTTCAAGAGCAACTAGGATGGGATATCAACACACCTATCTCTTATACCTTCTATGGACAAGAAGGGTTTAAACAATGGAAGGCAAGGATCGAAGACTTCCTAATGATGAGGGACTTCGAAGAATGGTCAATTTTAATGGAGGGATATAGCTATCCAATAGGACCAAAGGGAGGGTTCCTCAAGAAAAAGAGATGGACCGAAGAGCAAGTCCAAGCCTTCGAGAAAAATGACAAGGTATTGAAGTTTTTAATCGATTTAATACCTAACAATATCTTGTGCATGTTAGGAAATTATGTAGATGCCAAGGAGCTATGGAGCCAAGTGGCAAAGCTCCATGAAAGGTCGTGTCCTCTGTACGGGGACGACCATAAGCGGCGATCCGACTAAGACTTCTTGTGGAAGGTCTAGGTCGAGATCGGACGGTTAGAAACAATCATATTTATCATTTTCCGAGCTAACCTCTCACTGCAGGGAAGTGGCCAGGCTGGCAGTCGACTGTTGGACATTGGGCAATCGACTGCTGGACATTGGGCAGTCGACTGATGCTCATCAATCGACTGATGGGAGTCATCAGTCGACTGATGGCGATGAATCAGCCTTTGCGCTAGATCAAAACGGATAAGGTTTGGTGCGACCACTTCGCGATAAAAATTATACAACTTTGTGATCTGTTCCAAAAAAAGAGGAGACATATTCAGAGGGCAAAATCTATAAAAGGAGGGGTGGATTCCAACTCCAAATATCATCAAATTTATTCATCAAGTGCTCCTACAACGCCAACGCTCCAACACCATCATAACGCCGACGCGACAACAAGTTCAGATCTTCTTCGTCGGCAACAGCATCTAGTAATATATTTTGATATTGTATTCGTTGTTTTTATTCGTAACGAGGTGAGGTAGGCTTGTTGCCTCATCCTTGTACATTCGGTTTTGTGATCGTTGTCTCCTACCTCCAACGAGGAGGAGATGTTTTAATGCTTTGCCCTCCGTACGCGGTCTAGGACCGATAGGGCCTTAGAGTAGCAACCGCTGGGTTGTGAACCAAGTAAAATAAACGTGTCTCTTTATTTTTCACTGCATTTAATTGTCTACTTGAACGAAACGACGAAAAGATTTACGCTCGCTATTCACCCCCCCCTCTAGCGACGCTTCTCGATCCAACAGAAACCTCCACCTCTAGGATTGAGGGGGAGGAAAGAATTTCCACTCCGGAGCAACAAGAAGAAGCTTCCACATTCGGTCAAGATGAAGAAGCTTCAATTCCGGCACGTACCACCACCATAGGTAACTCAAACACCGTAATTTCAAATAAAATCCATATAATGTGTTTTGAGTGTAGGGAGTATGGGCACTACAAGAGCAAGTGCCCAAAGAAGGTTAAGAAAACTCCTCCGGCACCTAAAAGACAAGAAAAATCAAAGGAAGCCGGTTCCCCAACCATCAAAAACAAGGAACACATAGTATGCTTCAAGTGTCATCAAAAGAGGCACTATAGAAGCCAATGCCCTAGGGGGAGCAAAAAGACCCAAGAAGAAGCATCACAAGTAGGGGGAGCTAAGGTATATTTTAGTAATGCATCTTCTAGTTTAAATGTCAAAAAGCATGCTAAAAATTTTAATTCTCTTGCAATTTATCATAAAGAGCATGCTAGGAATAGGAATTTTTGTTTAAGAGCTAAGAAAGTCAACCTTAGGAAGAAAGAGAAATTTGGGACTAATGTCCCTAGAAAAACCTTACCTATGAAATCTATTAGGAAAATACAAGAGCACCTAGGTTTTAACCCTAAATGGACTAGGCATATTCCTAGAAAGAATCATGCCCAAGGAATAAATCAAAATTCTAAAATTGGGCAATTAGAATTATAGAACCAAGTCTTGAGGTTAAGACTTGAGAAACTAGAAAAGACCCTTAGGAATATACAAAATCAAGTTAAAGGGTCAAATGAGCAAAAGTCTAGGTTCAAAAGTCAAAGTCAACATCTAAGAACTAAGGAACAAAAGTCAACCAAGGGCAAGCAAGGTTTGGGTCACAAACTTAAGCCTAAGGTGGCTTATCATAGTGTTCCATTAGATTATGGAACACTAACTAGGTCTAGAAAGACCAAGGTCAATAGGAAAGTTATCCCTAGAGTTGACCATGGTAAGTGCCTAGTGGCTAGGGTTTCTAGGAAACCTAGTGTGGCCACTAAAAAGGTTATTAGGGAGGCAATCCCTAAGGTTAACCATGGCAAGACCACAATGACCAAGGCTACCAAGCCTAGGAGGGTCATTAGGAGGGTATCTAGGGAAGTCATCCCTAAGGAATACCTAATTAACCCTAGGAGCTCAAATAGGTTTTGGGTTCCTAAGATCGTGATTGATTCACGCTAAATGGGTTTAGGGTATGCCAACCTTGTTTGGATGGGTAGTTAACTCAACCATGGCAAAGGTGGCATTTTAGGTCATTTTCAAGGTTATGGTTACCTTGAAAATACATTTGAGCTTTAATCCTAAAAGATTTTAGGATGTGCCAATATTATTTGAGAAGTTTGATAAATTGATCAAATTGGCACAATTTAGGTTTAGAGGTTAGTGTGTCATTTTGAGTTTTTGGCATATTAGGGAGATTAGTAGTAATATGGAAAAATATACTTAATTATCTCAAAAGGCAATTAATATTAAAATTTGGGTATTATTATACCTATACTTTTTATTTGTCATGCCTTGATTTGCCATATGTCATGACATGACATCATGTTTACTTTTTCCTCATTTATATGTCTTGATCATGTTTTAGGATTAAGGATTAATATCATGTGTTTTTAGATTTCATATTATGCCATGACATCATGATTATGAGCATGTGTTTATTTATACCATCTTTAATGCCATAATCATTAATGCATCTAAATTGATTAAAATTGAGTTAAGGAGAATGACATAACTTGGAGTCCCATTTATAAGGGAATCAAGTAGAGTTGCCTTAGAAAAATGCATGAAACCCTAGATTAGGGAGAACAAAACCCACATCTCACATTAAATTGACATGTATGTGTATTTTATACACCCTAGATACATCTGAGATGCTAGGATATGAGTTAAGTTCAAGGTGCATAGTTTTTGCATCTTGATAAACTAAAACTCATCTTATTTCAATAGGGGATCATTGGGAAAGCTTGTGTACAAGTTATGTACATTGAGCCCAAGGAATATGATCCAAAATAAGATTTTGAAAACATTTTAAAATCATTTTAGAAAATCTTGGTGAAGTCTATCTTTTGATAGCAATCACCATTGATGAGATTGATACAAAGTAAGCTAAAACTTTAAAGGTTTTGTTCACTTTTGGATTTTGTATCAATTTCGATATTTAATAGGAAAAATAATTTTCACCCATTGTATTGACTATAAGTAATATACGTATCAAATTTCGTGATTTTTCGATATACGTAGAATTACTTATGACTTTTCAAATTCAATTCTGATAGCTGAAATTCGAGAATTTCAGTTATCACCGATCACACCGATGGCAATACGATCGATGTGAGTGGCAATGATCGACATTATAAGTAGTCAACTGCCAAGCTGATTTCGGAAAAAACAAGGTTGTTTAGCCCGTGTTAAGCTATGGTAAAGGTTTCTAATCACTCCTAACCCTAGGATATGCTTTGGGAAGCATTAGAAAGGGTGAAAATCCATTGGATATGGATTTGGAGAGGTGTTGCATCAAAGTATCAAATTTAGGGGTGGAAGAGTTCATGTTTGAACTTAGAACCTTAATTTTTATGGTTTAGAGTTCCTATTGGCTTAGGGACTTCCCAAGGACATTGTTGGTGCAATGGTCAAGGGGGAGCAAGCCTTTAGAGGGAGTTATCCATCTTGGGATGATGGATGTGTTTCTCTTCTTGAAGGGGGAGAAGTTATTGGGAGAGTATCATCAATTAGGAAAATTGATGGGATTTTGGGAAACCCAATTTGGAAATTGGGAGAGAGTATAGGATTGCCTCTCTTGAGTGATATGGGACTTATCACTAGGAAGATGGTAGGCATCCTAGGCATTTTTGGATCAAGGGGGAGATTGTAAGATCTCATTGGGACATGAGATATTAACCTCCTTGGAGAGATAACCTTTTTGATGTATGTCAAAAAGGGAGAGAAGGTTAAATTATCAATTTGGAAAATTGGTAAGGAAATTTGAGTTAGTGGCCTAACTCAAGGTTTGTTTTGTCAAACATCAAAAAGGGGGAGATTGTTGGTGCAATCGGCCCAGGTCACGATTGACCAGACTCGAGTTTGACTTGAGTGATGTTTTGATGTTTGACAAAGTGGTTTGACAAAGTGGTTTGACATTGATGTTTGACATTGATGTCGGTTGATGTTTTGGGGAGATTGTTTATACAATTGACCCAGGTTATAATTGACCAGACTCGAGTTTGACTCGACAGAGACTTTGATGGTTGACTAGGGTTGACCATGTGATTATGGGAAAGTCCAAGCATGGGTCTTGGCAAGGTAAAGTCCAAGTCATGGGTAATTGGCATGGAAAGTCCAAGTGGGACACTTGGCATTTGGGAAAGTCCAAGTCTTGAGTACTTGGCACAAGGGAAGTCCAAGCATGGGTCTTGGCATGGAAAGTCCAACATGGGTTGGCAAGGGAAAGTCCAAGCTTGAGTCTTGGCATTTGAGAAGTCCATGGGGTTTGATATTGGCAGCGTAAAGTCCAAGCGTGGAGTCTTGGCAGCATAAGTCCGATGGTTGGCGGCGTAAAGTCCAATCGGAGTCTTGGCGGCGTAAGTCCAATGTGCCTTGGTGGTGTAGACACCGTTAGCATGACATAGCCGATGGAAGCACCAGAAGGCTAGCGCGATGGATGAACAAGTCATAGATGACTTGGAGGGATCCGAGAGGCGTAAGGCTGATGGAAGTGGCTAAAAGGCTTAGGTCTAGGCTAAGGGTGGTCTAGCAAGTATGGGGACACCATACTTGGGTTAAAATCTCATCTTTGAGGTTGGCGGTCATTTGGCATTATGGCGGTTTGGCGCCATAGTCGACGAGTTATTTGCGGCAAATTTGAAAATGTCTTTGTGATCATTGCTCATTGGTAGTAGTCGACTCTGGGCTCATCGATCATTGCCATGGATGTGTCGGTGATGGTTCAGCCACGAACCGCGAGCGCTCGTTGGAACTTGTCCAACATGGATTGAGTCGTTGTCTCACAGCTACAGTGTTGTCAGTCGACTGGGGCCTTATGGAAGTCGACTGCTTGGCGGAAATCCAGCCCGATGGAGGATAAAAGCAGCTTTTCGTGGAAGGCTCAAAGCAAGGGTTTTCTTGGCCGATTTGAAGGGGAATAGTTGGTGCTCTTCTAGTCCTTCAAGGCTAGTCCAAGGCATCCAAAGATCAAGCAACCAAAGTGCTCTTGTAAAGTATTTTTCTTTACTTGCATTGTATTTCTTACTTGTATTAGCTTGTATCTTTTGTATTACTTAGTGTAATCCTTGTACGAGGTTTCTCCACCTCCGACTTGTGTCGAGAAGGAGTTATTTGTGATTAGTGAGTACGTGTGCATCACTAGTTCTCTTTAGAGCTCGATCCGTGGAGTATGAACCATTCGGTTCCGAACCACATTATATCTCATGTTGTGAGTTGTGTTTGTTTTATTTCGTTATTGTATTATTCCTATTTCCACTGCGCTAACGAAATTGTAGAGACAAACGCAACGAATTTCATCATCGAACGTGCACATCGCTATTCACCCCCCCCCCCTCTGGCGACCTCAAATCTCCAACACTTATCGGATGACACCAAAAGAGCTGAATGAACTTAAAGTACAGCTGCAGGAGTTGTTGGATAAGCGATTTATCCAACCTAGAGTTTCTCCATGGGGAGCCCTAGTGCTTTTTGTCAAAAAGAAAGATGGATCATTACAATTATGCATTGACTACTGACAATTGAATGCGGTAACTATGAAAAACTAATATCCATTGCCAAGGATAGAGGATTTGTTTGATCAATTCAAGGATACATGTGTGTACTTTAAGGTTGATTTGCGCTTTGGCTATCATCAGCTAAGAGTAAGAGATGGGGATGTTTAGAAAATGACATTCCGTACTCGTTATGGACATTACAAGTTTCTGGTGATGCCCTTTGGTCTCTCTAATGCCCCAGCCGCATTTATGGACTTGATGAATCGAGTATTCTTAAGGTATATAGATCAGTTTGTGATAGTATTCATAGATGATATTTTGATATATTCCCAATCTAAGGAGGAGCATGAACATCATCTTCGGATAGTGTTGGAGACGTTACGACGAGAGCATCTATATGCCAAGTTCAGTAAATGTGCATTCTGGTTATCCTCAGTGGGTTTTCTTGGGCACGTGATATCTAACAGGGGTATTTCTATAGATCCCCAAAAAATTTGAGGCTATTACCTATTGGGAGCAGCCAAAATCAGTACAGGAAGTCCGTAGTTTCCTTGGTCTAGTCGGGTATTACCGTAGATTTGTTGAGGGATTTTCCAGGATTGCCATGCCACTTACTCGCTTGACCCGGAAGAGGATTAAGTTCACCTAGTCAGAGGCATGTGAAGCTAGCTTTCAGGAGCTTAAGCAGTGGCTAATTCTGCACCAGTGTTAGTGATTCCTTCTGGTGTTGATGGGATGGTACTATATACTGATGCTTCTATCCAAGGGTTGGGAGAAGTTATGATGTAGTGCGACCATATGATATCTTATGTCTCATGTCAACTAAAGGATCATGAAAGGAATTATCCAGTGCATGATCTGGAGTTAGCAGCCATCATTTTTGCATTAAAGATATGGAGACACTATTTATATGGAATTAATTTTGAGATATATACAGATCATAAAAGTTTGAAATATCTTTTCACACAGAAAGAACTGAATTCGAGATAGAGGCGGTGGATGGAATATCTGAAGGATTACAAGTGCGCAATTCACTATCATCCTGGAAATGCTAATGTGGTAGCAGATGCACTGAGCAAGAAGTCTCATGGGGTTCTAGCTAGTCATCTGACAGTAATTACAAATTTAGTTCGACAGTTCTCAGAGTTAGGGTTGTCTGAACAAGGTCAAACATCCCGGGGAGTATTAGTTTCTATGGTGGCTCAGTCCACTATTGCTGAGAACATCAAAGAAGCACAAGTTAGTGATCAGCATCTGCAGTTCTTGTGCAACACAATAGACTTAGAATGACATATGGACTTCTCAAGTGATGAGAATGGAGTACTTCGTTTCCGTCGACGATTATGTGTTCCGAACACGCATCCAGTTAAGGAATAGTTGTTACGGGAAGCACATCATTCGAGATTTACTATACATCTTTATGGTACTCGGATGTACCAAGAATTAAAACATTTATACTGGTGGAACAGTATGAAGAAAGACATTACAGATATTGTTGCTCGATCTTTAGTATCCCAGCAGGTAAAGGCTGAATATCAGAAACCCGCTGGTTTGCTTCAAGAAATTCTGATTCCGAAATAAAAGTGGGAGCATATCACTATGGATTTCATTATGGGATTACTGAGAACCTATAAAGGACACGATGCGATTTGGGTGATTATGGATCGATTAACCAAATCCTCTCATTTCCTTCCTATTCATGGGACGGACCCATTGGATCGTCTGGCAGAGTTATACTATCGAGAAATAGTCAGGTTGCATAGTGTACCTTTGAGTATTATATCGATAGAGATCCATGATTTACCTCATGATTTTGGCAAAGTCTTCAGCAGCCCATGGGCACAGAGCTTCGGCTCAGTACAATGTCTCACCCGCAGATAGATGGACAGTCTGAGCATACCATTCAGACTGTAGAGGACCTATTGAGATCTTGTGTTATGGATTTCGAAGGCAGTTGGGGGGATCATGTTCACTTAGTGGAATTTGCCTATAACAATAGTTACCACTCTTCTATACAGATGGCTCCTTTTGAGGTATTATATGATAGACCTTGTAGATCTTCCGTGTTGTGGGAGGAAGTTGGGGAACGACAATTGCTGGGGCTACAAAGTATCCAGCATGATACAGAGTTGGTGTGCGTCATCAGACGATGGTTATCAGAGGCACAGGATTGACAGAAGAGTTACACAGACCGGAGGCAAAAGTCTTTGGAATTCTCAGTAGGGGATCATGTATTTCTACATGTTTCACCTACAAAAGGAGTCAAACGATTTAGGCTAAAAGGAAAATTAGCTCCATGCTACATTGGTCCGTTTCAGATATTGGAGCGGATTAGGGGTGTGGCTTACCGGTTGGTTCTACCTTCCGACACTTGCGAGTGTTCATAACGTATTTTATATTTTTATACTGAGAAAATATGTACCACATGCTGATCATGTCCTGAAAGAGGTACCGATTCCACTCCAACCTAACGCGACTTATGAGGAGTTTCCAATGTAAATTCTTTGTCGCAAGGAGCATCAGTTGTGGAACAAAACCATCCGACTTGTGAAGGTTGGATGGCAGCATCATACTGATGAGGAGGCTATGTGGGAGATGGAAGATACTATTCGAGCTCGATACCCCCATCTATTTACTTGAGGTATGTAGTGGTTGGGAAATTTTCTGAGTAAGTTATCGCTTTTATGTATGAAATTTGATGACCAAATTTTATTAAGTGGGGGAGAATATAAAATAACACAAATAACTTTCTAAAGAATAATACTATTATTGGATAAAATAAAATAATGAGGTTAGTTAAGGATTAATTAAACCAAACCTAGGTTTAGGGCTTATATAAGGGGACCCGAGTTTTATTAAGCTGATTCAAGTTTTACCCATTTTTTTTCTTTTTCTTCCTTTTCCTCTCCACCGCACGCGACTTTCTCTTCCTCGCGAAACTCTCCCCATGCGGCAACACCATTCATGTCTCCTCCGCACCTCAACGACTGGCGATGGCTCATTCCGGTGAGATAGCCAGCGAGAGGGGAGGATCACCCATTGGGCTCCGCCAGGCATCCTCGATATTGGGAGCTAGGGATCGACAGCAGCTTCACGCAGCCGGATTGGGAGCTGACCTAGCCGATCATCGCCGGAGCTAGGTAAGGGCTAGTCTTCTTCTAACTTTGGGATGAGAATCTATTTCTAGCCGCGATTTCCATCAGTTTAGCTTGATCTGTTGATTTGGGCAGTAGGTTTGGAGCCCTGGGTTGTCCGGTGAATAGGGGATAAGAAGAGGATTGCTGCTGGTGGAGTTCTAAGGCTAGTAAGCTTGATCTAACCTCTTCCTCTCTTCGGTAAATTGCTGGATTTTTGTTGTGTATCAATGTATTGTGATCTGTGAGGTGAATTTCCTTTCGGTGGAGTTGGCTGGTGTTGGAGATTTGGTTGGTTATGCTTGAATGGAGGGTTGTTGTCAATTGTTTTTTTTTTAGTTCAACAAGGATGGTGAATGCCGATCAGCCAACAAGTTGGACAGGGGTGGATTCCATGGTTGTGAAACTATGTGTGAGTGAGGAAGGATTGATTGAGTGGGGTGTTTCATTTAGGGTTGGTTAGATCCCTAAATTGGTGTGAACAATTGGCTGTGAATGGCTATGGATGAATGTTGATGGGGTGTGATTCACTGTTTGTGCTTGTGACAAAGCTGTGAGTGATGGGTTAAGTGGTTAAGTTGGCTATTTGGGTTTCATTTTGTGAATGTGTTAAATGTAGAAGCTGAGGGTTCAATGGGGGAGTTTGGTTGTTGTGAATCGGCCATGGGTGATCGAGGTTTCTAATTCAGATTCGATAAAAGGATGCAAATATAGGAACGATATAGTAGTAAATTGGTATGTTGTCGTGTGCTTGAATTTAATCGTAGTTGATGATATTTGCAGGACGTGGATATGAGGCAGGTCCACGGGCATGAGGATTATTGATACGAGCTTCATATCAGGTGAGTAATTTCCTACCCTGGTCAGGTAGTAGCTAAATCTTGATGCATGTGATTTCATGTTGATGTCACTTATACCTTGACTCCACTCTAATTTTTCTGTTGCTTGGTACTTATCTTTGCACTTTAAAATATACCATTGATGTTTTCATATTCATTCATCATTGCTATAGATTACCGTTGCTATGGTATGTGAATCTTTAGATGCTTAACCATGTATGTGTAGCTGAGTATGGTTGTTAATTTGACTCGTGTCATCTGGAACAATCATCCGGGGGTGGGTGTGTCCTTAATGTAGAGTTGGGAGTTGTATCATCTTACCTTTCGTTGTATAACTATTACGGATCATATGTCTGTACATAAGAGTGTGGGTTGTCGCAAGTGTGTCGCTACGGACTGGAGGTCCTAGCATGGTCGATTGTTAGTTGTGTATGACTCTCTGTGGGATAGAGAGTGTGTTGTGGATGTAGGTATGTGTGGTTATGCATTCATTCCATTTACATGCATGCTAGCGACTTCGTCTCCCTTATGATTGAGAGGGTCGTCAGTCATCCTGCCTCCACGGTTACTCATGGTAGTAGTAATTGGTGTGAGGGAAATTCATTTGTTGTGCCGCACTCGGACACTATTGATAGTAGTAGTTGGAGTTGCATGCAATTGTCCTATGTATGTGGCACTTGACCAATCATGGGTAGTGTCAGTCGGAGTGGCCAACAACAAGGACCCTCGTTGTGTAGCTTATAGCTCTTTAGCTTATCGCTACTTATTGTTAGGACCTCGGTGGCCACTAGAGGGGGGTGAATAGTGCATTCGTCGATGATGGAATTTGATCACGTTTGCCTCTACAACACTTGTTAACGCAGTGGAATATATAACAAGAAAAGTAAATACAACACAATCACAAGAGACAACACGATATAACGCTGTTCAGAACCGAATGGTTCCTACTCCATGGATTGGGCTCGTAAGAGACTTAGCGATGAAATCACACACCACTAATCCAATAAACTCCTTCTTGACAACAAGTCGGAGGTAAAGAAACCTCGTACAATGAATTACAACAAGTAATACAAGCAAATACAAGATGAATATACAAAACAACTATTGCTTTGGAATGTTTGCTTGTTGATTGCTTGAATCTCGCTTGAAATCCCTGATTTGCACCAGCAAATTGCCTCAAAGACGTCCAAGAATCGATGTCAAATCCCTCCTTCCGAGCTGCTTTTATAACCTGCATTCGGGCTAGATTTCGCCTAGTAGTCGACTGATCGGGACCATTAGTCGACTGCTCCTATAGCCATTGTCTCACAACGACATGAGCCACATCGGATAAGTTCCAATGGATAGACCATCAGTCGGCTGATCATGCCCATCAGTCGAATGATCGAGCTTTCACTCAACTGTCAAACTCTAACATTCAACTCGGGAAGCTTCTATGCCCGAATTCCCGACCAGCAGTCGACTGATCTCCATATTAGTATTCATCACGAGTAACAATGATTGCCCGGATCGCTAATTCAGTCGAACTCTAGTCGACTCCCATCAGTCGACTAACTATAGTCCCAGTCGACTGATACACCTCAAACATGAAGTTTTAACCCAAGTATGGTACCCCCATACTTGCTAGATCACCCTTAGCCTAGACCTAAGCCTTCTAGCCACCTCCATCAGCCTCACGCCTATCGGATCCCTCCAAGTCATCCATGACTTGTTCATCCATACGCTAGCTTTCAGGTGCTTCCATCAGCTATTGTCATACTAATGTGGTCTACACTGCCAAGGCACATTGGGCTTACGCTGCCAAGACTCTGCTTGGACTTTACGCCGTCAACCATTGGACTTATGCTGCCAAGACTTCACCCTTGGACTTTATGCCGCCAATATTCCCCTTGGACTTTCCAATTGTCAAGACTCAATCTTGGACTTTCCCTTGCCAACCCTTGTTGGACTTTCTATGCCAAGACTCATGCTTGGACTTTTCCTTGCAAAGACTCATGCTTGGACTTACCTTGCCAACCAATGTTAGACTTTCCATGCCAAGACCCATGCTTGGACTTATCCTTGCCAAGACACATGCTTGGACTTTCCTTGCCAACCCATGTTGGACTTTCAATGCCAAGACTCAAGCTTGGACTTTTCATGCCAAGTAGACAAGACTCTGACTTCTCTCATGACAATCGTCAAACTATCGTCAAACATCAAGTATAACCAAGGTCGATTGTACCAACAATCTCCCCAACACATTGTCAAACATCAATGACAGACATCAATGTCAAATATCAAAATACTATGCAAGTCCAACTCGAGTCTGGTCAATCATGACCTGGGCCGATTGTACCAATAATCTCCCTCTTTTTTATGTTTGACAAAAACACCCTTGAGTTAGGCCCCTAACTCAAATTCTTTTGCCAATTTTCCCAAATTGGTAATTTTACTTTCTCCCCCTTTTTGACATACATCAAAAAGGTTCTCCCAAGGAGGTCAATGTCTCATATCCCAATGAGATATTACAATCTCCCCCTTGGTCCAAAAATACCTAGGATGCCTTTACTCTTCCAAGTGATAAGTCTCATATCACTTAAGAGAGGCAATCCTACACACTCTCCCAATTTCCAAATTGGGCATCTCAAATTCCCATTTCTCCCTCTCATGAGAAAAAATACATCCATCATCCCATAATGGATACCCCCCCTAAAGGCTTGCTTCCCCTTGACCATTGCACCAACAATGTCCTTGGAGAGTCCCTAAGCCTATAGGAACACTAAACCATCAAAAATAAAGTTCAAAGTTTAACATTGAACTTTTCACACCTTAAAATTGATATATCACCCTAACAACTCTCCTAATCCATATTCAATGAATTTTTACCCTTTCTAATGCTTTCCAAAGCATATCCTAGGGTTAAGAGTGGTTAGGGAACCCTAACATAGCTGAAACAAGGGCTAAACATCATTGTTTACCCGAAATCAGCCGGCAATGACTTTATCACCAACAATATCGACTCATTGACATCACGATCGCCATCAAGCGGCAATGATCGATAATAAAAATTTTGATTTTTAGTTATCATAATCGAATTTAAGAAATATATAAGTAATTATGCATAACTTGAAAAATCGTGAAACTTCATACATATAATACTTATTACTAATACAATGGGTGAAAATGTTTTAAAAATATTTTACCTATAAAATAGTGAAATTGATACAAAGATCAAAAGTGAAGAAAAACTTCTATGTTTGAGCTCACTTTGTATCAACATCATCAATGGTGACTTCTATCAAAAGATAGATTGCACCAGGGTTTTTCAAAATGATTTTAAAATATTTTTTAAAATCTTATATTGGATAATATTCTTTGGGCTCAATGTACATGACTTGAACATAAACTTTCCCAATGATCCATCCATGATTTTTAGATGAGTTTGAGTTCATCTAGATGCAAAAACTATACACCTTGAACTTAACTCATATCCTAGCATCTCACATGTATCTAGAGTGTATCAATACACATACATGTCAATGTGATGTGAGATGTGGATTTTGTTCTCCTAAACTAGGGTGTCATATATTTTTCTAAGGCAACACTACTTGATTCCCTTATACATAGGACTTCAAGTCATGTCAATTGTCCTTAACTCAATTTTTATTAATACATGAATGATTATGGCATTAATGATGATATAAATAGACATGTGCTCATAATCATGATGTCATGGCATAAAATGGAATTTAAGCATACATGAAATTTAACCTTAATCCTAAGTAATATTATGACATATTAAATGATTAAAAGTAGATATGATATCATGACATGTTATATGACAAATCAAGCATGAAAAATAAAAAGTAAAGGTATATAATACCAAAATTTTAATATTTGTTGCCATTTGTTAGAATCAAGTTCATTTTGCCATATTATTAGATTATCCCAAGTGTGTTAAAAACCCAAAATGGCACATCTCAACCTCTAACCCTAAAGTGTGCCAATTTAATTAATTTATCAAACTTCTTAAATAATATTAGCATATTCTAAAATCTTTTGGTGGGTACACCGATTTCGATTATGCGGGTTGCAAATTAGATTGGAAGAGTACTTGTGGTGGGTGCAAATTTCTTGGATCCTCCCTAGTTAGTTGGAGTAGTAGAAGTAACCTTGTGTTGCTTTATCTATCACCGAGGCCGAGTATGTGGCTATGGGTGGTTGTGTAGCTCAAATGCTTTGGATGAGACACACTCTAGAGGACTATGAGCTACACTACTCCAACGTTAATGTCTATTGTGATAATGTGAGTACCATAAATTTAACCAAAAATTCAGTACATCATTCTAAGACAAAGCACATTGAAGTGAAGCATCACTTCATTAGAGATTATGCGACAAAGGGGGACATTGAACTTAACTACATAAAATCTAAATCCAACCTTGTCGACATTTTCACCAAGACTCTCCATGAAGTGAATTTTTTATCACTTAGGAGAGAACTTGGAATGTGTTTAGTAGAGTAAAGGTTTAGGTTTGCATGATCCTATAGAAAATATAGGACTATACCTCTAAGCATCTCACAAAACACCTAAGAATCCATGATTTTTGTATTGAGTGTTAGGACCTGTGCGCCCGCTAGAGGGGGTGAATAGTGTTTCATCTTCGAAGATGGATCTCGATCGTGCTTGCTACAAAACTTGTTATGCGCAGCAGAATTAGAAATAATACAATACAAAATGCACAAACACAATCACAACACGAAGATGTAACATGGTTTGGAACCTCAAGGTTCCTACTCCACGGTTGGGCTCGAAAGAGCCCTAGCGATGCAAACACATACCACTAATCAATAACTCCTTCTCGATAACACATCGGAGGTGGAGAAACATCGTACGAATGATTATAAAAGAAATACAAAGATATACAAGCAAAATATGAATGAAATGCAAAGAGCACTTTACAAACTAAGGTTTTGAGCGCTTGCTTGTTGGTTGCTTAGATCAGCTTGAAGGACCCTGAAATGCTGCAATTCGCCTTTAAAACGTCTCAAGAAATCTCCCCAAGAACCATTGTTGAAATCTCCCACGAGTTGCTCCTTTTAACCTCCAACGGACTGATTTTGCACTTGACAATCGACTACCATAAATCCCCAATCGACTGCTAACAGTATCATGTTAGTAATATATGAGAGATGTCCTAAGGCAATCGCCTTATGTATGAACCATTTATATGATAAATGAAGATTCACTATTTGAGTATACATGTTTTATGTATTTGATTGGATCTTAAACTCATTTACTAAATGTCCACGATACGATTCACAGCATGAGAGAATTTGTGATTGGATCACAACTAGTGAGTATCTCTACATGTGTAATTGTGATGTATCGGAATTATCCCTAGTCGATGAATTGATGGATTCGACACCATCAATTTCGAGACTAGCACGAGGTATACTCTTGGTGTATCCAAGCACCGATTCTCACCGGCCGGAGACATAGTGATGTCCGGAGTTAATCGTGGATGCTAGTTATGGTAACTAGTTCATCGAGTGACCAAATGTAAGACTTCATATGGTTCTCTCGCATATATAGATATGTCAATGAAGTTCTTACTGCGGGCTTAAGTGCGATGTTCTTGACTTATGTATTCAAGTCATCTTGATCATGGAGACTTATGCTTTGACATCTTAAGCAAACATCTCTAAGGAGATGTGGACCCGGATGATTGGGTATAAGTCAAGTGATCAAGGTGTTTGAATAGCCTATAAAGGATTCACCACTCCTTGAGGAGATGTATACCCATGGCCTCTCGTCGGATTGTTACTAAAGTCTTTGGCCAAAGCATTACATGTTTAGAGTAAGGTACTCTTCGATACATGTGGAGTAACTAGAACTGTGAGGACGAGGAAATGATACTTGGGCTAGGTGTGACGAGTCGTAATAGTGGGATCACACAATAGACCATGTCCCAACCAAGTGGGTATAAGATGAGTGAAGGGAATGGGGCACGATTCATTCGAGCATCAAGGGTTTCGTAAATAGTTCGATCAACCGCTGATCTTTCTTAATTGGGGATCATGATGTACTACTAGGTGCCACTCATGATCATTCTATAATTAATGGTTAATTATAGAGCCAACATAAACCGAGAACCTATTTGGTCACACGCACAACGAGTGTAATCCAAAGGATTTAAAACGAGCTTGAGAATGGGATTCTCAGACCGAGAGAAACTATGTTTGGTTGGACCAAACATAAAGCGAGCATGAAATTGTTTCAGTCGCAGAGGAAGCGTGGATGGGCCGTGTCTTATGAAGACATAATGGAATGACCAAAATGGTTTGGTTCTAATCCAATGGATGAGAATAAACCAAAGGGTTTGGTTTATATTAAACGAATGAACCAAAGGTTGGTTCGGTTCGTTTTAACTTAAAATAAACCATCATGGTTTGGTTTATTTTAACTTATCCTAATGGAGCGGGTTAACGGGCTTTATGGATTTGATCCATTAAGAATTAAGAGAATTAGTTCTCTATAAAAGTGGGCTTAAGGGATTGTTAAACCCTAACTAATCCAAAACCCTAAACCTAGTGGCCGCCCAACATAGTTGCCGCCCACCTCCTTGGTGATTTCGGCGCCAACACCAAAAGCTGCTGCCGCCCAGCTTTTGTGCAGCCGTCCAAGTCTTTGCCGGCGACCAAGCTTCAGCCGGTGAACCTCCGGCGACCCTCCGGTGATCTCCTCTAGGTTCGGTGATAAGGTGAGCTTCCATCTCTCCTTGGTCGGCCTCTATTCCTCCACCAAAAGCTGTCCAGTTTTTCTGGACAGCTTGTTTCTTTGTTATCGGAGCGTCGTTTGGACGACGGTTAGTGCTCCGATAGTGCCTAACTTACCGGGGATTTGATCTCCGGTAATCCTCTGAGGTGGAGGACGAAGGATTCGTCAAACGGTTGACGAATACCTCTCCGGAGAAGCGAGTTTTGAGAACTCGTTTTGGATCCGAATTTGGATTCGGATCGTGATCATCTCTCGATCACGTCGTCTTCAACACGAGGCTAGTAACCCGTACGAAGACGAATCTCGTGACTTAGCGAAGTCATCCCGAGGAGCTCGGCGTGGATACGGATAGAGACAATTCTTACGAGGATCGTTCCGGTTGATGTCGTTCCCGCTACACGTCATACGGAAGGTATAATGTAGTTTAATTTCCTTTTATTGCAAATTTTAATTTACGGTTATGTCTACACTTGTTGTAATAGCATGCGTGTGTTGTGTGTGTTGTAATAAATATAGATTTATTATTTTTAATTGCTTCCGCTGTGCTTATGTTTACGAAACATGATCGAACACACACACGCCATGCGGCCGAAACCCAACAAAGGGTATCGAGCCCAGGTTGTGTTTCGACATAATCGTAAAAATGGTTTTGCGATAGTCATAATGTATTTCTGGAAGTTTTCTAAATTTTGGAAATTTAGAAGTATTTATGGAAATTTTTCAATTTTGGAAAGTCTAGAAGTATTTATGGAAATCTTCCACTTTTGGAAAGTTGGAAGTATTTATGGAAATTTATATTTTCCATAAATAAAATATTTGATTAGATTCTGGAAATTTGTTTCCTAATTTAATCATGATTTGATTTGGGAAATCAAATCTTAAAATATTTAATTTCCATAAGTAGTTTTAAAGATTTAGGAAATTGGTTTCCTAAATAGATTTTCCTTAATCAAATAATTCCATGAATAAAATATGTGATTAGATTTGGAAATTTGTATCCTAATTTAATTATGATTTGATTTGGAGAATCAAATCTTAAACATATTTTATTTCCATAAATAGTTATGACATATAAGGAAATTATATACATGACATAATTGTATGCCATGTAATTGCATTAGATGCATAACATTATGCCATGCGTGTCGTGACATGTAGATGTATGCCATGTATGCCATGCCATGTAGATAATAGTTATTTGCATGCAAAGAGGATGAGACATAAAACCCTTAATCAATATTAAAGCCTACACCTTCCATTAATATGGTTAGAACCGTAGTTCTGCTTTTGTTTGGGTTGTTGGACTCTCTCCAAGCCCGGGTCGAACCTGAATATGTTCAAACCATGGAATAGTTTAATACTAATATGGTAAGAGTCAGAGGTCAATCGTTAGCTTTGGTTGTTGGACTCTCTCCAAGCTGGGCTAATTGGTTGAATGCGCTCTAACCATATTAAAACTATGTCCCGATTAATGGGTTGGCTTTAACCCGAGCATCGGCTTTGTTGGACTCTCTCCAAGGTCGATGTAAAGGGAGGTGAAGTTGGGTGCTATGCATATGATGCATACTTGTTAATGTGTTAACAACCCGATGTATGTGTGAACATTCAATTAGTTGATAGCACATTGTGATAGTTGCATATACGTGATATGCAATCGGTATAGATGATACCTACCGTCGTAGTTATGAATGGCTTGTTGGACTCTCTCCAAGGTTGTTCATAACTATGATGGATATCAGCCCATTCGAGATGGACCTACGATCTCCAAGTGATTTTGGGGTTTTGAAATTAAAAATGAATGGGATTTATAAATGTATATTGATGCATTTTAAAATCATCTTTCTCATATATGCTCGCTTTGTATTTCTAAGTTAATATATTGATCATGATGTGTTTGAATTTGCGTTCCATTTTGGATTCAAATAAATTGACTGGGCCGAACTTCTTGGACTGGCTTAGAAACTTGAGAATTGTTCTCAAGGTGAAAAGCTTGTATATGTCCTCGGCGCCTCTTCCCGCTGCCCTAGTGACGATGCAACTTTGGACCAATTGTTGGCCTATCGTAAACATGTGAGTGATTCTCGAACAAATGAGTTGCATCATCGCTAGCCGCGATGGAACCCAAGCTTACGAAGCGGCATGAGCATATGGATGCTCATATCGTAGTCCTTCATCTCGTGAGTTGGTTGATGAGCAAGTGAGATTCAAAGGTTCAAGTCTCCAAGCTCCTCTTCACCTCGAGATGCAAGGAGGTTCATCTGTGGTATCGCTCAACATGTCAAGACTGGAGCCTTCCGAGAAGCATGAGTAGGGACAGTGTTGTTAGTTGATTCCTCGAAGAAAGGTTCTAAGAGGGAGTCAAAGGAACAACAGAAGGGGAAGAAGAAAAAGGCTAAAAAGGCAGAACCAGCTCAAAAGGGCACTTGCCATCATTATGGCAAGGAGGGTCATTAGCGAAGAAATTGCAACGTTTAATCAAGAGTTCGTGAAGAAGGATAAGGCATCGGATGCCCCATCTTCTTCAGAAATCTTCTTTATTGATTGTCATTCTATTTCCTTAGACACTTGGGTATTGGATACTGGGTGTGGCTCACATATATGTAATGACATACATGGGCTAAGGAATAGAAGAAGACTCGTCAAGGGAGAGTCAAATTTACGTGTTGGGAATGAAGCAAAGGTTCGTGACTCGCCATCTAACGCATTTGTTGAAACTCCCAGGACTTGTCTTAGAACCGACAATTGCTTTTATATTCCTTTGTTGATAAAGAACATCATTTCTATTTCTTGTTTAAATAGAAATGGTTTCCATTTGACGTTTAGTAACAATTGTTGTTACATAACTTTGAATGGGGTTCTTTATGGGACTGGAACTTTAAGCAATGGTGTTTATACGTTGGACGTATCCAGTCACATTTGCAATATCGAAGCGAGCAACAAGAGTGCTCGAAAGGATAATCAAATAGACTCCTATATGTAGCATTGTCGTCTTGGCCATATAAGCAAGAAACGCATGTCCGAATTATACCAATGTGGAATTCTGGAATCGTTTGAATTGGATTCATACGATACATGCGAATCATGCTTAAAAGGCAAGATGACTAAGTTACCTTTTACTGGAAAAAGGTGAACGAGTGGGAGAGTTACTAGGTCTAATACATACTGATGTATGTGGACCTATGTCAACTCAAGCTTTTGGAGGCTATAGCTACTTCATTACCTTCACCGATGATCACTCACGGTTTGGGTATGTGTTCTTGATGAAACACAAGTCTGAAGCCTTTGAAAGGTTCAAAGAATTCAGAAATGAAGTAGAGAAACAACATGACAAAAGTATTAAAATACTTCGATCGGATCGAGGTGGTGAATACTTAAGTCAAGAGTTTCTTGATTATCTAAGAGACAATGGCATATTGTCTCAATGGACTCCGCCCTATACACCACAGCATATTGGTGTATCTGAGAGGCGGAACCGGACCTTGTTGGACATGGTCAGGTCAATGATGAATCATGCAACTCTTCCCAAGTCATTTTGGGGCTATGCACTTCAGACAGCTGTTTACTTGTTAAACAGAATGCCTACCAAGGTAGTCTCAACTACTCCATATGAGATATGGAATAGTAAGAAACCTCATGTATCTTACTTGAAGATATGGGGTTGTCTCGCTTATGTGAAGCATCAGACGTATAAATTGGATGCTAAGTCCGATAAATGTCTATTTATTGATACCCTAAGGAAACAAGGGGTTACTAATTCTATCATCTGTGGAACAAAAGGTGTTTGTTTCAAGGCATGTGTTTCTAGAGAAAGAGTTTCTCTTGCAAGAAAAAGGGGAGTGTCTGAGCTTGAGGAGGCTCGAGAGACTCAAATAGACATTGATGAGATACGGTGAGCACACAAAATGACAACTCATAGTGATGAGCAATCGATCGACCTATTGTAACACCACATCTTCAGATTTGGTAGAACACGCAATATTCCTGAGAGATATGGATTTCTCGTAAGTGAATCGAACGACGTGTTACTCATTGATGATGAGGAGCCTACCAGTTATGAAGAAGTGCTGACAAGTTCAGAAAGGGATAAGTGGCTTGGTGCCATGAAGTCGGAAATGGATTCCATGTACGAAAACCAAGTTTGGAACTTGGTTGACCCATCTGAAGGCATAAAGCCTATAGGGTGCAAGTGGGTTTTCAAGAAGAAAACCGACATGGATGGTAATGTGATTACCTATAAGGCTAGATTGGTGGCGAAAGGATATCGTCAAAAACAAGGTGTTGATTATGACGAAACCTATTCACCGTAGCTACGCTTAAATCCATTCGATGCTCCCGCCATAGCGGCTCATTATGATTATGAGATATGGCAGATGGATGTGAAAACAGCTTTCCTTAATGGAAACCTGCTCGAGGACGTGTATATGATACAGCCTGAGGGTTTCACATCGGTTGATAAAACCAAGGTATGCAAATTGCGACGGTCCATCTATGGATTGAAGCAAGCATCCAGGAGCTGGAATATCCGTTTTGATGAGACGATCAAAAAGTTTGATTTCTCACAAAATCCGGATGAACCTTGTGTGTAAAAGAAGGTTAGTGGGAGTGCAGTCGTGTTCCTAGTATTGTATGTCGATGACATATTACTTATAGGAAACGATGTGTCAATCTTACAGTCAGTTAAGGTTTGGTTATCCAAGACATTCTCCATGAAAGACCTGGGAGAAGCAACCTACATCCTTGGGATTAAGATCTATAGAGATAGATCGAAACGGTTGCTTGGTCTTTCGCAGTCTACATATATAGACCGAGTGCTAAAGAGGTTTAGCATGTCGGAATCCAAGAAAGGTTATCTGCCCATCAGGCATGGGGAACACCTTTCAAAGTCTATGTGTCCGCGCACAGAAGACGAGAGGATTTGCATGAGTAAGATTCCCTATGCATCCGCAATAGGATCTATCATGTATGCTATGTTATGTACGAGGCCCGATGTATCGTATGCTCTGAGTGTCACGAGCAGATACCAGTCTGATCCAGGAATGGATCATTGGGTGGCTGTTAAGACGATCCTTAAGTACTTGAGAAGAACTAAGGATGTGTTCCTAATATATGGAGAAGGGTACATGGTGATACGTGGGTATACGGATGCCAGCTCCAGACAGACAAGGATGATTCCATGTCTTTGTCTGGGTATGTATTCACCTGGAATGGAGGCGCAATAAGTTGGAAAGGTTCCAAGCTTGACACTATAGCGGATTCTGCCACTAAGGCAGAATAGATTGCAGCTTTGGAAGCAGCAAAGGAAGCGGTTTGGATCAAGAAGTTCATCTATGAACTTGATGTGGTCTCATCAATGATCCAAACATGTGCTTCGCCGCTATCATCTTATCAGAGAGATCATCAGTAGGAACGAAATACAAATCGAGAAAAATCCCACTGAAAGGAACTTAGCGGATCCTTTGACTAAAGCATTACCTCAAAGTAAGTTTGAGGGTCATGTTAGAGCTTATGGTATTGGATACTGTAGCGATTGGCATTAGGCCAAGTGGGAGTCTGTTAGTAATATATGAGAGATGTCCTAAGGCAATCGCCTTATGTATGAACCATTTATATGATAAATGAAGATTCACTATTTGAGTATACATGTTTTATGTATTTGATTGGATCTTAAACTCATTTATCAATGTCCACGATACGATTCACGATGAGAGAATTTGTGATTGGATCACAACTAGTGAGTATCTCTACATGTGTAATTGTGATGTATCGGAATTATCCTAGTCGATGAATTGATGGATCCGACACCATCAATTCTGCTGAGACTAGCACGAGGTATACTCCTTGGTGTATCCAAGCACCGATTCTCACCGGGCCGGAGACATAGTGATGTCCGAGTTAATCGTGGATGCTAGTTATGGTAACTAGTTCATTGGAGTGACCACCGTAAGACTTCATATGGTTCTCTGCATATATAGATATGTCAATGAAGTTCTTATGCGGGCTTAAGTGCGATGTTCCTTTGACTTGCAGGTATTCAAGTCATCTTGATCATGGAGACTTATGCTTTGACATCTTAAGCAAACATCTCTAAGGAGATGTGGACCCGGATGATTGGGTATAAGTCAAGTGATCGAAGGTGTTTGAATAGCCTATAAAGGATTCACCACTCCTTGCGAGGAGATGTATACCCATGGCCTCTCATCGGATTGTTACTAAAGTCTTTGGCCAAAGCATTACATGTTTAGAGTAAGGTACTCTTCGATACATGTGGAGTAACTAGAATCCGTAGGACGAGAAAATGATACTTGGGCTAGGTGTGACGTAGTCAGCCTAGTGGGGACTGACACAATAGACCATGTCCTGAACCAAGTGGGTATAAGATGAGTGAAGGGAATGGGGCACGATTCATTCGAGCTACTGAAGGGTTTCAGAAATAGTTCTGGATCAACCGTTGATCTTTTCGGTTAATTGGGGATCATGATGTACTACTATGTGCCACTCATGATCGTTCTATAATTAATGGTTAATTATAGACGGCCAACATAAACCGAGAACCTATTTGGTCACACGCACAACGAGTGTAATCCAAAGGATTTAAAACGAGCTTGAGAATGGGATTCTCAGACCGAGAGAAACTATGTTTGGTTGGACCAAACATAAAGCGAGCATGAAATTGTTTCAGTCGCAGAGGAAGCGTGGATGGGCCGTGTCTTATGAAGACATAATGGATGGACCAAAATGGTTTGGTTCTAATCCAGTGGATGAGAATAAACCAAAGGGTTTGGTTTATATTAAACGAATGAACCAAAGGTTGGTTCGGTTCGTTTTAACTTAAAATAAACCATCATGGTTTGGTTTATTTTAACTTATCCTAATGGAGCGGGTTAACGGGCTTTATGGATATGATCCATTAACCATTAAGAGAATTAGTTCTCTATAAAAGTGGGCTTAAGGGATTGTTAAACCCTAACTAATCCAAAACCCTAAACCTAGTGGCCGCCCAACATAGTTGCCGCCCACCTCCTTGGTGATTTCGGTGCCAACACCAAAAGCTGCTGCCGCCCAGCTTGTGTGCAGCCGTCCAAGTCTTTTCCGGCGACCAAGCTTCAGCCGGTGAACCTCCGGCGACCCTCCGGTGATCTCCTCTAGGTTCGGTGATAAGGTGAGCTTCCATCTCTCCTTGGCCGGCCTCTATTCCTCCACCAAAAGCTGTCCAGTTTTTCTGGACAGCTTGTTTCTTTGTTATCGGAGCGTCGTTTGGACGACGGTTAGTGCTCCGATAGCGCCTAACTTATGGGGTATTTGATCTCTGGTAATCCTCTGAGGTGGAGGACGAAGGATTCGTCAAACGGTTGACGAATACCTCTCCGTAGAAGCGAGTTTTGAGAACTCGTTTTAGATCCGAATTTGGATTCGGATCGTGATCATCTCTCGATCACGTCGTCTTCAACACGAGGCTAGTAACCCGTACGAAGACGAATCTCGTGATTTAGCGAAGTCATCCCGAGGAGCTCGGCGTGGATACGGATAGAGACGATTCTTACGAGGATCGTTCCGGTTGATGCCGTTCCCGCTACACGTCATACGGAAGGTATAACGTAGTTTAATTTCCTTTTATTGCAAATTTTAATTTACGGTTATGTCTACACTTGTTGTAATAGCATGCGTGTGTTGTGTGTGTTGTAATAAATATAGATTTATTATTTTTAATTGCTTCCGCTGTGCTCATGTTTACGAAACATGATCGAACACACACACGCCGCGATGCTGGAAACCCAACAGTTTCATATATTACTAATGAAACTCATGTTTCATTCATGTTGGACTCTCTGTTAGTAATATATGAGAGATGTCCTAAGGCAATCGCCTTATGTATGAACCATTTATATGATAAATGAAGATTCACTATTTGAGTATACATGTTTTATGTATTTGATTGGATCTTAAACTCATTTATCGAATGTCCACGATACACGATTCACAAAGATGAGAGAATTTGTGATTGGATCACAACTAGTGAGTATCTCTACATGTGTAATTGTGATGTATCGGAATTATCCTAGTCGATGAATTGATGGATTTGGACACCATCAATTTCACGAGACTAGCACGAGGTATACTCCTTGGTGTATCCAAGCGGTGATTCTCACCGGGCCGAGACATTGTGATGTCCGAGTTAATCGTGGATGCTAGTTATGGTAACTAGTTCATCGAGTGACCACCGTAAGACTTCATATGGTTCTCTGCATATATAGATATGTCAATGAAGTTCTTACTGTGGCTTAAGTGCGATGTTCCTTTGACTTGCGGTATTCAAGTCATCTTGATCATGGAGACTTATGCTTTGACATCTTAAGCAAACATCTCTCAGGAAATGTGGACCCGGGATGATTGGGTATAAGTCGAAGTGATCGAAGGTGTTTGAATAGCCTATAAAGGATTCACCACTCCTTGCGAGGAGATGTATACCCATGGCCTCTCGTCGGATTGTTACTAAAGTTTTTGGCCAAAGCATTACATGTTTAGAGTAAAGTACTCTTCGATACACATGTGAGTAAATTCAGAACTGTAGGACGAGGAAATGATACTGGGCTAGGTGTGACGAGTCACTTAGTGGGGATCGGCACATACAATAGACCATGTCCTCAACCAAGTGGGTATAAGATGAGTGAAGGGAATGGGGCACATTCATTCGAGCATCAAGGGTTTCGTAAATAGTTCGATCAACTGCTGATCTTTTCGCTTAATTGGGGATCATGATGTACTACTAGGAGCCACTAATGATCGTTCTATAATTAATGGTTAATTATAGACGGCCAACATAAACCGAGAACCTATTTGGTCACACGCACAACGAGTGTAATCCAAAGGATTTAAAACGAGCTTGAGAATGGGATTCTCAGACCGAGAGAAACTATGTTTGGGTGGACCAAACATAAAGCGAGCATGAAATTGTTTCAGTCGCAATGGACGCGTGGATGGGCCGTGTCTTATGAAGACATAATGGATGGACCAAAATGGTTTGGTTCTAATCCAATGGATGAGAATAAACCAAAGGGTTTGGTTTATTTTAAACGAATGAACCAAAGTTGGTTCAGTTCGCTTTAACTTAAAATAAACCATCATGGTTTGGTTTATTTTAACTTATCTTAATGGAGCGGGTTAACGGGCTTTATGGATATGATCCATTAACCATTAAGAGAATTAGTTCTCTATAAAATTTGTTAACTAATGAAGAAAACCTAGGCCGCCACCTCCTTCTTGGCGCCTAACTCTATTGCCGCCAACCATCTCTTCCAACCGCGACCAGCTGCCGCTTCCTTGCCGCGCGATGAGCTGCTGCCGGAGGAGCTCCGTGATCTCTCCTAGGTTCGCATCAAGGTGAGCAAGTCTCTCCTTTTGGCCGGGCGCCTTCTTCCACCAAAGCTGTCCAGTTTTCTGACAGCTTGTTCTCTCTCGCCGGAGCGCCGCTTGGACGACGGTTAGTGCCCGACAGCGGCTAACTTATCGGGATTTGATCTCCGTAATCCTCTGAGGTGGAGGACGGCGATTCGCCAATCGTTGACGAATACCTCTCCGGAGAAGCGAAGTCTGAGGACTTGCTTTTAGGTCCGAATTTGATTCGATCGTGATCATCTCTCGATCACGCCGCCTTCAACACGAGGCTAGTAACCCGTGACGAAGACGGCTCGTGGCTTGGCGGTCATCCCAAGGAGCTCGGCGTGGATACGGATAGAGACGATTCTTACGAGGATCGCTCCGCTGATGCCGTTTCGCCACACGCCATACGAAAGGTATAACGTAGTTTAATTTCCTTTATTGCAAATTTTAATTTACGGTTATGTCTACACTTGTTGTAATATGCATGCGTGTTGTGTGTGTTGTAATAAATATAGATTTATTATTTTAATTGCTTCCTGTGCTCATGTTTACGAAACATGATCGAACACACACACGCCATGCAAGTGCCGAAACCCAACAAAGGGTATCAGAGCCCAGTTGTGTTTCACATAATCGTGAAAATGGTTTTGCGATAGTCATAATGTATTTCTGAAATTTTCTAAATTTTGGAAATTTAGAAGTATTTATGGAAATTTTTCAATTTTGGAAAGTCTAGAAGTATTTATGGAAATCTTCCACTTTTGGAAAGTTGGAAGTATTTATGGAAATCAATATTTTCCATAAATAAAATATTTGATTAGATTCTGGAAATTTGTTTCCTAATTTAATCATGATTTGATTTGGGAAATCAAATCTTAAAATATTTTATTTCCATAAGTAGTTTTAAAGATTTAGGAAATTGGTTTCCTAAATAGATTTTCCTTAATCAAATAATTCCATGAATAAAATATGTGATTAGATTTGGAAATTTGTTTCCTAATTTAATTATGATTTGATTTGGAGAATCAAATCTTAAACATATTTTATTTCCATAAATAGTTATGACATATAAGGAAATTATAAACATGACATAATTGTATGCCATGTAATTGCATTAGATGCATAACATTATGTCATGCGTGTCGTGACATGTAGATGTATGCCATGCCATGTAGATAATAGTTATTTGCATGCAAAGAGGATGAGACATAAAAACCCTTAATCAATATTAAAGCCTACACCTTCCATTAATATGGTTAGAAACAGAGTTCTGTTTCTTGTTTGGGTTGTTGGACTCTCTCCAAGCCCGGCTCGAACCTGAATATGTTCAAACCATGGAATAGTTTAATACTAATATGGTAAGAGTCAGAGGTCAATCGTTAGCTTTGGTTGTTGGACTCTCTCCAAGCTGGGCTAATTGGTTGAATGCGCCTAACCATATTAAAACTATGTCCCGATTAATGGGTTGGCTTTAACCCGGAGCATCGCTTGTTGGACTCTCTCCAAGGTCGATGTAAAGGAGGTGAAGTTGGGTGCTATGCATATGATGCATACTTGTTAATGTGTTAACAACCCGATGTATGTGTGAACATTCAAATAGTTTATAGCACATTTTGATAGTTGCATATACGTGATATGCAATCGGTATAGATGATACCTACCATCGTAGTTATGAATGGCTTGTTGGACTCTCTCCAAGGTTGTTCATAACTATGATGGATATCAGCCCATTCGAGATGGACCTACAATCTCCAAGTGATTTTGGGGTTTTTGAAATTCAAAAATGAATGGGATTAATAAATGTATATTGATGCATTTTAAAATCATCTTTCATATATGCTTTTGTATTTCTAGGTCAATAAATTGATCATGACGCTCTTTGAATTTGCGCACTATTTTGGATTCAACAAACCGATCGGGCCTAACTTCTCGGATCGCTTAGAAACTCGAGAATTGTTCTCAAGGCGAAAAAGCTTGCATATGTCCTTGAAGAGCCTCTTCCCGACCGGCCCTAAGGACGATGCAACCTGCATCAAATGTTGGTCTATCGTAAACATGTGGCGATTCTCGAGTGCGAGTTGCATCATGCTAGCGGCGATGGTACCGAGCCGCAGGCGATGAGCATATGGATGCTAACACTATGGTCTTCCATCTTCATGAGTTGTTCGATGAGCAAGCGAGATCCAAAGGTTCGAGGTCTCTAGGCTCCTCTTCACCACGAAGATGCAAGAAGGTTCAGAGTAGCTTTGTGGTAAAGATGAACGGGTACATCGAGCGGCTAGCTACCCTCAGTTTTGTGATGGATCATGAGTTAAGTATTGACTTAATTCTGCATTGTTTGCCCAAGAGTTTCTCGCAATTTGTGATGAACTATCGGATGAACAAATTGAAATCCACCATTCCCGAGCTCCTCAATATGCTGAAGACTGTGGAGCCTTCTGTAAAGGATGAGGAGAAGGCGGTTCTGTTAGTTGATTCCTCAAAGAAAGGTTCTAAGAGGAAGGCAAAAGAACAGAAGAAAGGAAAGAAAAAGGCAAAGAAGGCGGAACCAGCGCAAAAGGGCACTTGCCATCACTGTGGCAAGGAAGGCCACTGGCGAAGAAACTGCAAGATTTATCTTGAGTCCATGAAGAAGAAGAAGGCATCCGATGCCCCATCCTCTTCAGGTATCTTCTTTATTGATTGTCATTCTATTTCCTCAGACACTTGGGTATTTGATACTGGGTGTGGCTCAGATATATGTAATGACATACATGGGCTAAGGAATAAAAGAAGACTCGTCAAAGGGGAGAGTCAAATTTACGTGTTGGGAATGGAGCAACGGTTGCTGCACTCGCCATCGAAACGTATTTGTTGGAACTCCCTGTAGGACTTGTCTTAGAACTGGACAATTGCTTGTATGTTCCTTCGTTGATAAAGAACATCATTTCTATTTCTTGTCTAAATAGAAATGGGTTCCATTTGACTTTTAGTAACAATTGTTGTTACATAACTTTGAATGGGGTTCTTTATGGGACTGGAACTTTAAGCAATGGTGTATATACGTTGGACGTATCCAGTGACATTTGCAATATCGAAGCGAGCAACAAGCGTGCTCGAAAGGATAATCAAATAGACTCCTACATGTGGCATTGTCATCTTGGCCATGTAAGTAAGAAACGCATGTCCGAATTACACCGATGTGGAATTCTGGAATCGTTTGAATTGGATTCATACGATACATGCGAATCATGCTTAAAAGGCAAGATGACTAAGTTACCTTTTACGGGAAAAGGTGAACGAGTGGGAGAGTTGCTAGGCCTAATACATAGTGATGTATATGGACCTATGTCAACTCAATCTTTAGGAGGCTATAGCTACTTCATTACCTTCACCGATGATCACTCACGGTTTGGGTATGTGTTCTTGATGAAACACAAGTATGAAGCCTTTGAAAGGTTCAAAGAATTCAGAAATGAAGTAGAGAAACAACATGACAAGAGTATTAAAATACTTCGATCGGATCGAGGTGGTGAATACTTAAGTCAAGAGTTTCTTGATTATCTAAGAGACAATGGCATATTGTCTCAATGGACTCCGCCCTATACACCACAGCATAATGGTGTATCTGAGAGGCGTAACCAGACCTTGTTGGACATGGTCAGGTCAATGATGAATCATGCGACTCTTCCCAAGTCCTTTTGGGGTTATGCACTTCAGACAGCTGTTTACTTGTTAAACAGAATGCCTACCAAGGTAGTCTCTACTACTCCATATGAGATATGGGCTAGTAAGAAACCTCATGTATCTTACTTGAAGATATGGGGTTGTCCTGCTTATGTGAAGCAGACTGTATCAGACAAACTGGATGCTAAGTCTGATAAATGTCTATTTATTGGATACCCTAAGGAAACAAGGGGTTACCAATTCTATCATCCTGTGGAACAAAAGGTGTTTGTTTCAAGGCATACTGTGTTTCTAGAGAAAGAGTTTCTCTTGCAAGAAAACAGTGGGAGTGTCGTCGAGCTTGAGGAGGCTCGAGAGACTCAAATAGACATTGATGAGATACCTGGTGAAGCACAACAGCCGACAACTCATAGTGATGAGCAATCGGCTGGACCTATTGTAACACCACATCTTCGTAGATCTGGTAGAACACGCAATATTCCTGAGAGATATGGATTTCTCGCAAGTGAATCGAACGATGTGTTACTCATTGATGATGAGGAGCCTACCAGTTATGAAGAAGTGCTAACAAGTTCAGAAAGGGATAAGTGGCTTGGTGCCATGAAGTCGGAAATGGATTCCATGTACGAAAACCAAGTTTGGAACTTGGTTGACCCACCTGAAGGCATAAAGCCTATAGGGTGCAAGTGGGTTTTCAAGAAGAAAACCGACATGGATGGTAATGTGATTACCTATAAGGCTAGATTGATGGCGAAAGGATATCGTCAAAAGCAAGGTGTTGATTATGACGAAACCTATTCGCCTGTAGCTATGCTTAAATCCATTCGGATGCTCCTGGCCATAGCAGCTCATTATGATTATGAGATATGGCAGATGGATGTGAAAACAGCTTTCCTTAATGGAAACCTGCTCGAGGACGTGTATATGATACAGCCTGAGGGTTTCACATCGGTTGATAAAACCAAGGTATGCAAATTGCGACGATCCATTTATGGATCAAGCAAGCATCCAGAGTCGGAATATCCGCTTTGATGAGAAGATCAAAGTTTGATTTCTCACAAAATCCGCATTTAACCTTGTGTGTACAAGAAGGTTAGTGGGAGTGCAGTCGTGTTCCTAGTATTGTATGTCGATGACATATTACTTATAGGAAACGATGTGTCCATCTTACAGTCAGTTAAGGTTTGGTTATCCAAGACATTCTCCATGAAAGACCTGGGAGAAGCAACCTACATCCTTGGGATTAAGATCTATAGAGATAGATCGAAATGGTTGCTTGGTCTTTCGCAGTCTACATATATAGACCGAGTGCTAAAGAGGTTTAGCATGTCGGAATCCAAGAATGGTTATCTGCCCATCAGGCATGGGGTACACCTTTCGAAGTCTATGTGTCCGCGCACAGAAGACGAGAGGATTTGCATGAGTAAGATTCCCTATGCATCCGCAATAGGATCTATCATGTATGCTATGTTATGTACGAGGCCCGATGTATCGTATGCTTTGAGTGTCACGAGCAGATACCAGTCTGATCCAGGAATGGATCATTGGGCGGCTGTTAAGACGATCCTTAAGTACTTGAGAAGAACTAAGGATGTGTTCCTAATATATGGAGAAGGGGACATGGTGATATGCGGGTATACGGATGCCAGCTTCCAGACAGACAAGGATGATTCCAGGTCTCAGTCTGGATACGTGTTCACCTTGAATGGGGGCGCAGTGAGTTGGAAAAGTTCCAAACAAGAGACTGTAGCGGATTCTACCACTGAGGCAGAATATATTGCAGCTGGCGAAAGGAAGCGGTTTGGATCAAGAAGTTCGCTCATGAACTTGGTGTGATTCCGCCATTGTTGAAGCAATACCGGCCCATCATGCGACAACAATGGAGCAATTGCACAGGCGAAAGAGCCAAGGTCTCATCAACGATCCAAACATGTGCTTCGCCGCTATCATCTTATCAGAGAGATCATCAGTAGGAACGAAATACAAATCGAGAAAATTCCCACTGAAAGGAACTTAGCGGATCCTTTGACTAAAGCATTACCTCAAAGTAAGTTTGAGGGTCATGTTAAAGCTTATGGTATTGGATACCGTAGCGATTGGCATTAGGCCAAGTGGGAGTCTGTTAGTAATATATGAGAGATGTCCTAAGGCAATCGCCTTATGTATGAACCATTTATATGATAAATGATGATTCACTATTTGAGTATACATGTTATATGTATTTGATTGGATCTTAAACTCATTTACTGAATGTCCACGATACGATTCACAACATGAGAGAATTTGTGATTGGATCACAACTAGTGAGTATCTCTACATGTGTAATTGTGATGTATCGGAATTATCCCTAGTCGATGAATTGATGGATTTGGACACCATCAATTCTGTCGAGACTAGCACGAGGTATACTCCTTGGTGTATCCAAGCGGTGATTCTCACCGTTTGGAGACATTGTGATGTCCGGAGTTAATCGTGGATGCTAGTTATGGTAACTAGTTCATTGAGTGACCACCGTAAGACTTCATATGGTTCTCTGCATATATAGATATGTCAATGAAGTTCTTAGTGGCTTAAGTGCGATGTTCCTTTGACTTGCGGTATTCAAGTCATCTTGATCATGGAGACTTATGCTTTGACATCTTAAGCAAACATCTCCGAGGAGATGTGGACCCGGGATGATTGGGTATAAGTCGAAGTGATCGAAGGTGTTTGAATAGCCTATAAAGGATTCACCACTCCTTGCGAGGAGATGTATACCCATGGCCTCTCGTCAGATTGTTACTAATGTCTTTGGCCAAAGCATTACATGTTTAGAGTAAAGTACTCTTCGATACATGTGGAGTAACTAGAATCCGTAGGACGAGGAAATGATACTTGGGCTAGGTGTGACGTAGTCAGCCTAGTGGGGACTGACACAATAGACCATGTCCTCAACCAAGTGGGTATAAGATGAGTGAAGGGAATGGGGCACGATTCATTCGAGCCATCAAGGGTTTCAAATAGTTCGGATCAACCGCTTGATCTTTTCGGTTAATTGGGGATCATGATGTACTACTAGGTGCCACTCATCATTCTATAATTAATGGTTAATTATAGACGGCCAACATAAACCGAGAACCTATTTGGTCACACGCACAACGAGTGTAATCCAAAGGATTTAAAACGAGCTTGAGAATGGGATTCTCGCATCGAGAGAAACTATGTTTGGTTGGACCAAACATAAAGCGAGCATGAAATTGTTTCAAATGCAGAGGAAGCGTGGATGGGCCGTGTCTTATGAAGACATAATGGATGGACCAAAATGGTTTGGTTCTAATCCAATGGATGAGAATAAACCAAAGGGTTTGGTTTATATTAAACGAATGAACCAAAGGTTGGTTCGGTTCGTTTTAACTTAAAATAAACCATCATGGTTTGGTTTATTTTAACTTATCTTAATGGAGCGGGTTAACGGGCTTTATGGATATGATCCATTAACCATTAAGAGAATTAGTTCTCTATAAAATAGGAACACGACTGCACTCCCACTAACCTTCTTGTACACACAAGGTTCGTCTTGATTTTGTGAGAAATCAAACTTTTTGATCGTCTCATCAAAACGGATATTCCAGCTCCTGGATGCTTGCTTCAATCCATAAATGGACCGTCGCAATTTGCATACCTTAGTTTTATCAACCGATGTGAAACCCTCAGGCTGTATCATATACACGTCCTCGAGCAAGTTTCCATTAAGGAAAGTTGTTTTCACATCCATCTGCCATATCTCATAATCATAATGAGCCGCTATGGCCAGGAGCATCCGAATGGATTTAAGCATAGCTACAGGCGAATAGGTTTCGTCATAATCAACACCTTGTTTTTGACGATATCCTTTCGCCACCAATCTAGCCTTATAGGTAATCACATTACCATCCATGTCGGTTTTCTTCTTGAAAACCCACTTGCACCCTATAGGCTTTATGCCTTTAGGTGGGTCAACCAAGTTCCAAACTTGGTTTTCATACATGGAATCCATTTCCGACTTCATGGCATCAAGCCACTTATCCCTTTCTGAACTTGTCAGCACTTCTTCATAACTGGTAGGCTCCTCATCATCAATGAGTAACACGTCGTTCGATTCACTTACGAGAAATCCATATCTCTCAGGAATGTTGCGTGTTCTACCAGATCTACGAAGATGTGGTGTTATAATAGGTCCAGCCGATTGCTCATCACTATGAGTTGTCGGCTGTTGTGCTTCACCAGGTATCTCATCAATGTCTATTTGAGTCTCTCGAGCCTCCTCAAGCTCGACGACACTCCCACTGTTTTCTTGCAAGAGAAACTCTTTCTCTAGAAACACAAAGCATGCCTTGAAACAAACACCTTTTGTTCCACAGATGATAGAATTGGTAACCCCTTGTTTCCTTAGGGTATCCAATAAATAGACATTTATCGACTTAGCATCGGTTTATACGTCTGATCCACTTCACATAAGCAGGACAACCCCATATCTTCAAGTAAGATACATGAGGTTTCTTACCATTCCATATCTCATATGGAGTAGTTGAAACTACCTTGGTAGGCATTCTGTTTAACAAGTAAACAGCTGTCTGAAGTGCATAACCCCAAAAGGACTTGGGAAGAGTTGCATGATTCATCATTGACCTGACCATGTCCAACAAGGTCCGGTTACGCCTCTCAGATACACCATTATGCTGTGGTGTATAGGACGGAGTCCATTGAGACAATATGCCATTGTCTCTTAGATAATCAAGAAACTCTTGACTTAAGTATTCACCACCTCGATCCGATCGAAGTATTTTAATACTCTTGTCATGTTGTTTCTCTACTTCATTTCTGAATTCTTTGAACCTTTTAAAGGCTTCAGACTTGTGTTTCATCAAGAACACATACCCAAACCGTGAGTGATCATCGGTGAAGGTAATGAAGTAGCTATAGCCTCCTAATGCTTGAGTTGACATAGGTCCACATACATCAGTATGTACTAAACCTAGTAACTCTCCCACTCGTTCACCTTTTCCAGTAAAAGGTAACTTAGTCATCTTGCCTTTTAAGCATGATTCGCATGTATCGTATGAATCCAATTCAACGATTCCGAATTCCACATCGGTAATTCGGACATGCGCTTTTGCTTATATGGCCAAGACGACAATGCCACATATAGAGTCTATGTGATTATCCTTCGAGCACGCGTGTTGCTCGCCGATATTGAAAATATCATTGATACGCCCAACGTATAAATGCCATTACTCAAAGTTCCAGCCCATAAAGTACGCCATTCAAAGTTATATAACAACAATTGTTACTAAACGTTAAATGGAAACCATTTCTATTTAAGCAGAAATAGAAACAATGTTCTTTATTAGAGAAGGAACATAATAGCAATTGTCCCCAAGACTAGTCCACTAGGAGCTTCAAAAATAAGTTCCATGGCGACCGGCAAAGAACCTTTGCTCCATTGCCAACTCGCAAATTTGACTCCTCCGACAAGTCTTCTTCTATTCCTTAGCCCTGTATGTCATTACATATATGTGAGCTACACCCAGATCCAATACCCAAGTGTCTAAGGAAATAGAATGACAATCAATAACGAAGATACGAAGAGGATGGGGCATCGGATGCCTTCTTCTTCTTCATGGACTCAAGATAAATCTTGCAGTTTCTTCGCCAGTGGCCTTCCTTGCCACAGTGATGGCAAGTGCCCTTTTGCGCTGGTTCCGCCTTCTTTGCCCTTTTCTTTCCTTTCTTCTGTTCTTTTGCCTTCCTCTTAGAACCTTTCTTTGAGGAATCAACTAACAAAACCGCCTTCTCCTCATGCTTCACAGAAGGCTCCACAGTCTTCAGCATATTGAGGAGCTCGGGAATGGTGGATTCCAATTTGTTCATCCGATAGTTCATCACAAATTGCGAGAAACTCTTGGGCAAACAATGCAGAATTAAGTCAATACTTAACTCATGATCCATCACAAAACCGAGGGTAGCTAGCCGCTCGATGTACCCGTTCATCTTTAGCACAAACTGTAATACAGACGAACCTTCTTGCATCTTCGTGGTGAAGAGGAGCCTAGAGACCTCGAACCTTTCAGATCTCGCTTGCTCATCGAACAACTCATGAAGATGGAAGACCATAGTGTTAGCATCCATATGCTCATGCTGCTTCTGCAGCTCAGGTACCATCGCCGCTAGCATGATGCAACTCGTAACCGCCACATGCTTCTGATAGACCAACATTTGGTCTGGAGTTGCATCGTCCTTAGGACGGTCAGGAAGAGGCTCTTCAAGGACATATGCAAGCTTTTTCGCCTTGAGAACAATTCTCAGGTTTCTAAGCCAGTCCAGGAAGTTAGGCCCAGTCAGTTTGTTCGAATCCAAAATAGTGCGCAAATTCAAAGATGTCATGATCAATTTATTGACCTAGAAATACAAAACGAGCATATATGAGAAAATGATTTTAAAATGCATCAATATACATTTATAAATCCCATTCATTTTTCGAATTTCAAAAACCCCAAAATCACTTTGGGAGATCGTAGGTCCATCTCCGAATGGGCTGATATCCATCATAGTTATGAACAACCTTGGAGAGAGTCCAACAAGCCATTCATAACTACGACGGTAGGTATCTTCTATACCGATTTCATATCACGTATATGCAACTATCACAATGTGCTATCAACTAATTGAATGTTCACACATACATCGGGTTGTTAACACATTAACAAGTATGCATCATATGCATAGCACCCAACTTCACCTCCCTTTACGTCGACCTTGGAGAGAGTCCAACAAGCCGATGCTCCAGGTTAAAGCCAACCTATTAATCGGGACATAGTTTTAATATGGTTAGAGCGCATTCAACCAATTAGCCCAGCTTGGAGAGAGTCCAACAACCAAAGCTAACGATTGACCTCTGACTCTTACCATATTAGTATTAAACTATTCCATGGTTTGAACATATTCAGGTTCGAGCCGGGCTTGGAGAGAGTCCAACAACCCAAACAAGAAACAGAACTCTGGTTCTAACCATATTAATGGAAGGTGTAGGCTTTAATATTGATTAAGGGTTTTTATGTCTCATCCTCTTTGCATGCAAATAACTATTATCTACATGGCATGGCATACATGGCATACATCTACATGTCACGACACGCATGGCATAATGTTATGCATCTAATGCAATTACATGGCATACAATTATGTCATGTATATAATTTCCTTATATGTCATAACTATTTATGGAAATAAAATATGTTTGAGATTTGATTCTCCAAATCAAATCATAATTAAATTAGGAAACAAATTTCCAAATCTAATCACATATTTTATTCATGGAATTATTTGATTAAGGAAAATCTATTTAGGAAACCAATTTCCTAAATCATTAACACTACTTATGGAAATAAAATATTTTAAGATTTGATTTCCCAAATCAAATCATGATTAAATTAGGAAACAAATTTCCAGAATCTAATCAAATATTTTATTTATGGAAAATATCAATTTCCATAAATACTTCCAACTTTCCAAAAGTGGAAGATTTCCATAAATACTTCTAGACTTTCCAAAATTGAAAAATTTCCATAAATACTTCTAAATTTCCAAAATTAGAAAATTTCCAGAAATAACATTATGATTATCGCAAAACCATTTTACGATTATGTCGAAACACAACCTGGGCTCTGATACCACTTTTTTGGGTTTGACGCAAGGTGTGTGTTCGATCATGTTTCGTAAACATGAGCACAGCGGAAGCAATTAAAATAATAAATCTATATTTATTACAACACACACAACACACGCATGCATATTACAACAAGTGTATACATAACCGTAAATTATAATTTATAATAAAAGGAAATTAAACTACGTTATACCTTTCGTATGACGTGTAGCGGGAACGGCATCAACCGGAACGATCCTCGTAAGAATCGTCTCTATCCGTATCCACGCCGAGCTCCTCAGGATGACTTCGCTAAGTCACGAGCTTCGTCTTCGTACGGGTTACTAGCCTCGTGTTGAAGACGACGTGATCGAGAGATGATCACGATCCGAATCCAAATTCGGATCCTAAAACGAGTTCTCAAAACTCGCTTCTCCGGAGAGGTATTCGTCAACCAATTGATGAATCCTTCGTCCTCCACCTCAGAGGATTACCGGAGATCAAATCCCCGGTAAGTTAGCCGCTGTCGGAGCACTAACCGTCGTCCAAACGACGCTCCGACGAGAGGAGGAGAAGCTGTCCAGAAAACTGGACAGCTTGGTGGAGGAGTAGGCGCCGGCCAAAACAAGGAGAGAAAAGGCTCACCTTGATGCCGAACCTATAGGAGATCACCGGAGGGTCGCCGGAGGTTCACCGGCTGGAGCTTGGACGCCGGCAAGGGTCTTGGACGGCGGTACAAAGTTGGGTGGCGGCAGCTTTAGGGTTGGCGCCGAAAACTCCAACAATTGGGGTGGGCGGCAACTCTAAGAGGCTAGGGTTTTGGATGGTTAGGGTTTAACAATCCCTTAAGCCCACTTTTATAGAGAACTAATTCTCTTAATGGTTAATGGATCATATCCATAAAGCCCGTTAACCAGGACATCTCTCATATATTACTAACAGAGAGTCCAACATGAAGATGTAACATGGTTTGGAACCTCAAGGTTCCTACTCCACGGTTGGGCTCGAAAGAGCCCTAGCGATGCAAACACATACCACTAATCAATAACTCCTTCTCGATAACACATCGGAGGTGGAGAAACATCGTACGAATGATTATAAAAGAAATACAAAGATATACAAGCAAAATATGAATGAAATGCAAAGAGCACTTTACAAACTAAGGTTTTGAGCGCTTGCTTGTTGGTTGCTTAGATCAGCTTGAAGGACCCTGAAATGCTACAATTCGCCTTTAAAACGTCTCAAGAAATCTCCCCAAGAACCATTGTTGAAATCTCCCACGAGTTGCTCCTTTTAACCTCCAACGGACTGATTTTGCACCTGACAATTGACTACCATAAATCCCCAATCGACTGCTAATAGTATCATTGTGAGACAATGGCTTGATCCACGCTGGAAAAACTCCAACGGATCACTTGGCAATCGACTATCAACATCGCCAGTCGACTGCCAATGCCCGTAGCCGACTGCCCAGTCGGCTACTGAACGTTCTATTCTCACGACCAAACTAGCAATCGACTGCCAGGCTTTTTCCGCCCTAAACCGCAGTCGAGCACTAGTCGACTCACAGTAGTCGAACTGGTCAAAATCCCAGTCGACTGCTGAGTGTCGACTCGATTGGCAAGTGTCAAACACTTGACCATCTGACTGGTGTAAAGCCCCGGTCAACCGATAACCTCAAACATGAGGTTTAACCCCAAGTATGGTGCCCTCATACTTGCCAGACCACCCTTAGCCTAGACCTAAGCCTTCTAGCCACCTCCATCAGCCTCACGCCTATCGAAAACCTCCAAGTCATCCATGACTTATTCATCCATACGCTAGCCTTCAAGTACTTCCATCAGCTATTGTCATGCTAACGGTGTCTACACTCCCAAGGCACATTGGACTTACGCTGCCAAGACCACGCTTGGACTTTACGCTGCCAACCATTGGACTTATACTGCCAAGACTCCACCCTTTGAATTTACGCCGCCAATATCAACCCTTGGACTTCCCAAATGTCAAGTACTCATGACTTGGACTTTCACCGCCAAGACTACACCCTTGGACTTTCCCTTGCCAAGACCCATGCTTGGACTTTCTATGCCAAGTACTCAAGACTTGGACTTTCCCTTGACAATCACATTGTCATACATTTTGTCGAACATCAAAATATAACTCGAGTCTGGTCAATCGTGACCTGGGCCGATTGCACCAACAATCTCCCCCATTTTGATGTTTGACAAAACCACATACCTTTGAGTTAGAACACTAACTCAATCCAATTGTCCAAATTGAGAATCTTAACTTCTCCCTCTTTTTGACATACATCAAAAAGGTTCTCCCTAAGGAGGTCAATGTCTCATATCCCAATGATATGTTACAATCTTTCCCTTGGTCCAAAAATATCTAGGATGCCTACAATCTTCCTAGTGATAAGTCTCATATCACTTAAGAGAGGCAATCCTAACTTCTCCAAAATTATCCACATTCTCCCCCTTACAAGGAAGAATATATATTCATCATCCCAAGATGGATAACCTTCTCTTAAAGGCTTGCTCCCTCTTGATCATTACACCAACAATGTCCTTGGAAAGTCCCTAAGCCTATAGGCACTCTAAACTATCAAAATTAAGATTGGAAGTTCAAACTTGAACTTTCACTCACCTTAAATTGATACACACCCTAAACAACTCTCCTAATCCATATCCAATGGATTTTCACCCTTTCTAATGCTTCCCAAAGCATATCCTGTTAGGAATCGTTGGAATAGCTAGAGGGGGGGTGAATAGCGTAGATGAAATTCGCTCGCGTTTGTGTCTACAATTTCGTTAGTGCGCAGCGGAAATAGAAATAATGATAAAAGCAATAACGAAATAGACAACAAGCTAACACAATGATATAACGTGGTTCGAAACCGCACGGTTCCTACTCCACGGATCGAGCTCTAAAGAGCCCTAGTGATGCACACGCACTCACTAATGATAAACACTCCTTCTCGACACAAGTCGGAGGCGGAGAAACCCCTTACAATAAATCTTACAACAGTAAGAATGAAATACAAGCAATATACAATGTAAATATGAAATACAAGTAAAGAAAAGACTTTACAACACTTGTTTTGATTGCTTGAATGCTTGGTTGCTTGCTTGCACTTGGAGACCTGATTTGCACCAACAAATCGCCCCAATAGCCCTAAAAAACTGGTTTCTTTTTCCTCCATCACGAGCTCCATATATAGCTTCAACCTGTGCTGGAAAAAGTCTATCAGTCGACTGATCGGGACCATCAGTCGACTGATGCTACTATTGTCGTGAGACAACGGCTAGTTCCACGTTGGATAAGTCCAACGGAACTACCATCAATCGACTGATTGTGACCATCAGTTGACTGATGGAGTCCTCACTCAACCAGTCGAGTCTCGACTCCATTCTGTGGTCGAATTCTCGAGCACCAGTCGACTGATCACACGATCAGATCGCTGAGCCATCACGATCCGCTAACCTATGGCGATCGCTAGGCCATAACCCGCAGTCAAACCCTAGTTGACTCGGTCCAGTCGACTGCCACATGGCATCAGTCGACTGGCACACCTCAAACATGAGGTTTTAACTCATTTATGGTTCCCCCATACTTGCTAGACCACCCTTAGCCTAGACCTAAGCCTTCTAGCCACCTCCATCAGCCTCACGCCTCTCGGATCCCTCCAAGTCATCCATGACTTGTTCATCCATCGCGCTAGCCTTCAGGTGCTTCCATCGGCTATGTCATGCTAACGGTGTCTACACCGCCAAGGCACATTGGACTTACGCCGCCAAGACTCCGCTTGGACTTTACGCCGCCAACCATTGGACTTATGCTTCCAAGACTACCGCTTGGACTTTACGCCGCCAATATCAATCCCCTTGGACTTCAAATGCCAACCCATGTTGGACTTTCCATGCCAAGACCATGCTTGGACTTTACATGCCAAGACCCATGACTTGGAGTTTACCTTGACAATTACATTGTCATATGTTTTTGTCGAAACATCAAAACACATCAAAACATTACTCGAGCCAAACTCGAGTCCTGGTCAATCGTGACCTGGGCCGATTGCACCAACAATCTCCCCCTTTTTGATGTTTGACAAAAACCAAACAAATGATTGAGTTAGAATGCTAACTTCAATTCTTTACCAATTATCCCAAATTGGTAAATGCTCTCCAAATGTTTTTCCTCAATTCTCCCCCTTTTTGACTAACATCAAAAAGGTCTTCTCTCCAAGGAGGTCAATGTCTCATGTCCCAATGAGATCTTACAATCTCCCCCTTGGTCTAAAAATATCTAGGATGCCTACCATCTTCCTAATGATAAGTCCCATATCACTCAAAGAGAGGCAATCCTATTCACTCTCCCAATTCCCAAATTGGGTTTCTAAAAATCCATCAATTTCCCAAATTGATAACATTCTCCCCTTCAAGGAGAAAAAACACATCCCAAGATGGATATCTCCCCCTAAAGGCTTGCTCCCCCTTGACCATTGCACCAACAATGTCCTTGGGAAGTCTCTAAGCCAATAGGAACTCTAAACCATCAAAATTAAGGTTAGAAATTCAACATTGAACTTTCCACACCTTAAAATTGATACAAACCCTAAACAACTCTTCTAATCCATATCCAATAGCTTTTCACCCTTTATAATGCTTCCCAAAGCATATCCTAGGGTTAGGAGTGGTTAGGGACCTTTGCCATGGCTGAACACGGACTAACCAAACTTAGTTTTCCCGAAATCAGCCTTGGCGCTGACTCGTCGATATACCGATCACACACTCATCACCGACTTCCACTAGTAGAATGATCGATAATCAAATTTCTGAATTTCGTTATCGAATCGAGTTTCAAAATCATAAATAATTATACGATATCGAAAAATCAGTAAATTGGATACGTATAATACCTATGACACATACAATGGGGAAAAATGTTTGAAAATATTTTACCCATAAATAGTGAATTTGATACAAAACTCAAAACCATTGAAATTTTCAATGTTTTGGCCCTATTTTGTATCAACTTCATCAATGGTGATTGCTATCAAAAGATAGACTTCACCAAGGTTTTCTAAAATGATTTTAAAATGTTTTCCAAACCTTATCTTGGATCATATTCCTTGGGCTCTATGTATGTGACTTGTACACGAGCTCTCCTAATGATCCATTAATGGAATTGGATGAGTTTTAGTTCATCTAGATGCAAAAGCTATGCACCTTGAACTTAACTCATATCCTAGCATCTCACATGCATCTATGGTGTATAAATACACATACATGTCAATTAGATGTGAGATGTGGGTTTTATTCTCTCTAAACTAGGGTTTCATGCATTTTCTCAAGGCAACCCTACTTGATTCCCTTATAAATGGGACTCCAAGTCATGTCATAGTCCTTAAATCAATTTTAATTAAATGCATGAATGATTATGGCATTTGAGATGATATAAATAAGCATATGCTCATAATCATGATGTCATGGCATAATATGAAATCTAAGAACACATGACATCTAAAGTAACCCTAAACAATGTCATGACATGGTATATGATAGCAATACAATTATATAAATATTCATTCATACACACAAGATTTTTCAGAAACAAAGATTTCATTTAACTTAAAATTTGTCTTTTACATTCAAAATGGAGATTGACTATGCTCAATCTACAAAATGACAACAAAAAAATCTAATATCCTCTAATCGTCCCGCAGGAGGTGGCGGCGGAGGAGGTCTGACTCAGAGTCCAGTGCCCGTGATCATCTCTAGCATATCGAGCCGATGTCGCTTTATGCGCCCTCTCTCCATCCTATCGAGACGAGCGCCAAGGCAATCCGCCGCCAGAGCTCGATACCTAGGCCAATCGATCGATACCCGATACTCGGGGACTCCAGGGCCACGACGATCCGATGCGGACACCAACGATGTGTCCGCGCATCCGTCATCCTCATCGGTGGTCTCAGATCTCGTGGTCCTCTCGCCGCCTCTCTGGTGGAGGAGGCTGTCTGTGTGCCCTGGGTGGTCGAGGCGCCAACTCCATCTTTCCAGCGCCCATCCGTAGCTTCGCTAAGGAGAAGTTACGAACTGATATACAGTCGTACACTTCCGATAGCTGTCGCAGAGAGCCCCTATGGATGTTGATGCCTACGGAGTCAAGCCATGCTGTGATGATATGTCCAAATGGCATATGCACTTTCCCTTGTACAGGGGAAGTGAAGTGCACAATGCAATGGAAAATGTTCAATGCAAAGTTTATGTCTAACTGATGACGCATGGCATATAGAAGAAAGAGATGCACTCTGAGTGACAATGGCGTAGAACACCCAACAATGACCTTGTAGAGGACATTGTCAGGTGCTGATAACTCGGTGATAGGAAATAGATTCTGGGCCAGTGGACGAGGATACCCAAAGATATGCTCATGCATGGACTCCATAGAAATATGATCAAAAGGCGCAGGTAGAGGAAAGTCCATGGTAGGGTAAAAGATAAAGGTGTTATCTGAAGGCCTACACTCGAGAAACTCCTGCAATATCGCAGGAGTGAACTCTAACTCGCATTTTGCAACGCGAGTAGTGTATATAGGGTCGTCATCCACCTTTTTAAGGTTTTGATAGAATTCCTTAATAAGGTCATCATTGATTGGATGCGTGCACAAGACGATTTTCATCAGATTATAGTATGCAATTAGTTCCATGACGTCACTACAATGCCTATTGAAAAAATTCCTATCGATGTACCTAACCAACATAGGTTGGTACAACCGAGATTCACTCTCGGATGGATCATTCCTACGGGCTCTCCTATTATGAATGTAATGTGTTGATATGCAATGCAATGGCAACAATACGCGATTAGATAAACCTACATTGTAATGGAAATGAAAATTAGGGCTCGGAAAGAAAAATCGTTACTTAGGCGCCATGTGTGTGCCGGAGGGAAGACTCAAAAGTTGCTGAGGATCGCCGGAAAGCTTCAGCCGCCGGAACCCTAAACGGAACAAGAGCAATAAACCCTAAATCGCGTGAACTAGGGCTCCAAGATAGGTCAAAAATGGAAGAAGAGAGACATGCTTATCAAACCTAGGACTTTGGAAGAGCTGGTCGGAGAGGGAGACGGCGATCGGAGACCGAAGGAGGAAGAAAGCTTGTCGCGTGAAACGCCGAACCCTAGCGGTTCGCGCTTTTAAAACGCGATTCAGTCGACTGATGTGGAGCATCAGTCGACTGATGGCGGTTTATTACCGGTTTTACCGAGCCGGCAATGATCGATCCGGCCGGCAATCGATCGCCGATCATCATCGTAACGCACGTACGGTAGCATCGATCCGATGTTGCCCATCACCGATGTGCACATCACTCGACCGCTCGCCGAGCACTCACGATGGCCTTCGGCCTCGGAATAACAGTACCATCCGATCGATGGACCTCATCGCCGATCGATGTTCGATCAATGAGTCATGGAGCTAGCACTGATCGATGGTCGATCGTATCGCTACAGAGTTATCGATCGATAAGATTACGATCGATGTCCGATTTCGATTCTCAAAAATCAGAAAATCTTGATTTTATCATCTTAATTATTCCATTTTATCACTTTAGATCTTGTATTTCGAATGTATTGATGTTATACTTTTATTTATGTATTTGTTAATATATTTTAATGTTTTATTTCATTTTTGCAAACATTAACATTCAATGATTTCCAAAACCTAACATCTCACCCTTTCTAAGTGTTGAAATACACAATCAAGGTAAAAGACTTGTTTTGTGAGATGTAATCTATCCTAGACATTCCTTCCATGCAAACATATGGTAAAACATATGAAGCATGGTGAATGCAAGACATCAAGTTGTGTGGCACTTGAGTATCACTCTAGATATTACCTTTACATCTTAACCACACATTTCTTGATACATGACCTTCCCAAGTGTGCCAATAATCAAAGGTACACACTATGACCTCTAAATCTAGATCGTGTCAATTTTATTGATTTTCATGTTTTCAAGATATATATTGACACAACCTAAAATTCTTTGAGATTAAGACTCAAGGATATTTCCAAAGTAACCATAACCTTGAAAGTAACCTTAAGGTGCCACCTTTATTATGGTTGAGTTAACTACCCATCCAATCAAGGTTGGCACACCCTAAACCCATCTTAGCGTGAATCAATCACGCTCTTAGGAACCCAAAATCGATTTGAGCTCCTAGGGTTAATTAGATATTCCTTAGGGATAACCTCCCTAGATACCTTCCTAATGACCCTCCTAGGCTTATTAGCCTTGGTCATTTGGGTCTTACCTAGGTTAACCTTAGGGATTGCCTCCTAACAACCTTCTCTCATCCTAGGTTTCTTCAAACCATGGCCAATAGGTACAAACCTTGGTCAACTCTAGGAATGACTTCCCATTGACCTTGGTCTTCCTAGACCTAGTTAGTGTCCCATAGTCAAACGGAACACTATGGTAAGTCACCTTGGACTTAGGTTTGTGACCCAAACCATTCTTGCCCTTGGTTGACTTTTGACTCTTAGGTCCTAGAAGTTGATTTTGACTTCTTGACCTAAGAGTTTGACAATTTGACCCTTGAGATTGATTTTGTATTTTGTTTAGGGTCTTTTCCAATTTCTCAAGCCTTGACCTCAAGGCTTGGTTTTCTAATTCTAATTGCCCAATTTTAGAATTTTTATTTAACTCTTGGGCATTGGACTTTCTTGTCGAATGCCTAGTCCATTTTGGATTAAAACCTAGATGTTCTTGGATTTTCTTAATAGATTTCTTAGGTATTGTTTTTCTAAGGACATTAGTCCCAAATTTCTCCTTATTCTTAAGGTGAACATTCTTAGCTCCTAAACACATATGTTTGTTATTTCTAGCATGCTCTTTATGATACATACCACAATTGCTAAAATTAGTTCTAGCATGCTTTAAATTAGACGGAGCATTATTTAAATATACCTTAGGGTTTGCCTTAGTGGCTCCCCCTACTTGTGATGCTCCCCTTTGCCCCTTCTTCTTCTTCTTTGGGCATTGACTCCGGTAATGACCCGGTAGTCAGCATTTGAAGCAAATGACATGCTCCTTGCTCTTTTGTCTTGGAGAACCGGCGTCCATTGACTTTTGTTGACTTTTAGGCGCCGAAGGAGTTTTCTTGATCCTCTTTGGACATTTGCTCTTGTAATGCCCATACTCCCTACACTCAAAGCACATAATATGATTTTTGTTTGAAAATAAAGTGTTTGAGTTACCTAGGGTGGTGGTAGGTGCCGGAGTTGAATTTTGAGCTTCCTCATCTTGATCGGATGTTGAGAGCTCTTCTTGAGGTTGCTCCGGTGTAGAGGATGGTTTATCCTCCTCAATCCTAGAAGTAGATGTTTCTTCCACCTCTCCTACTTCTTCTTTCTCCGATTCGGAAGTTGACTCCATCTCAACTTCCGATTCCTCACTTTCACTTGAGGATGAACTCTCCTCATGGTATCTTGCCAATTTTCTCCATAGCTCCTTGGCATACATGTAATCCCCTAACTTGCACAAAACATCATTAGGGATTAAATCTTCCAAAAGTTTCGTTACCTTAACTTCGGTCTTGAGCTTTTGGCGTTGCTCTTGGGTCCACTTTTTCAATTTTAGAACATTCCCCTTCTTATCCCTAGGGGGTTCAAGACCTTCAATGAGGATGAACCAATCCTCTATGTTCATCATCAAGAATGTTTCCATTCTTGCTCTCCATGCCGGAAAATCTTCTGGATCATATGGAGGTGGAGTGTTGATTTCCCATCCAAGCTTGTCTTGGAATTCCATCTTCACCCTCTAGCCTTTCACCTTAGCTCCCGGTTGTTAATCCGTAGAAGAGCCCCAGGCTCTGATACCACTTGTTAGGAATCATTGGAATAGCTAGAGGGGGGGTGAATAGCGTAGATGAAATTCGCTCGCGTTTGTGTCTACAATTTCGTTAGTGCGCAGCGGAAATAGAAATAATGATAAAAGCAATATCGAAATAGACAACAAGCTAACACAATGATATAATGTGGTTCGGAACCGCACGGTTCCTACTCCACGGATCGAGCTCTAAAGAGCCCTAGTGATGCACACGCACTCACTAATGATAAACACTCCTTCTCGACACAAGTCGGAGGCGGAGAAACCCCTTACAATAAATCTTACAACAGTAAGAATGAAATACAAGCAATATACATGTAAATATGAAATACAAGTAAAGAAAAGACTTTACAACACTTGTTTTGATTGCTTGAATGCTTGGTTGTTTGCTTGCACTTGGAGACCTGATTTGCACCAACAAATCGCCCCAATAGCCCTCAAGAACCGGTTTCTTTTTCCTCCATCACGAGCTCCATATATAGCTTCAACCTGTGCTGGAAAAAGTCTATCACGATCGATCGGGACCATCACGATCGATGCTATCGTTGTCGCGTGAGACAACGGCTAGTTCCACGTTGGATAAGTCCAGCGGAACTACCATCGATCGATTGTGACCATCGGTCGATGGAGTCCTCATTCGACCGATCAGTCTCGACTCCATTCTGGCCAATTCTCGAGCACCACGATCGATCACACGATCGCTGATCGCATCACGATCGCCAACCTATGGCGGGCCATCGCTAGGCCATAACCCGCAGTCAAACCCTAGTTGACTCGGTCCAGTCGACTGCCACATGGCATCAGTCGACTGGCACACCTCAAACATGAGGTTTTAACTCAAGTATGGTTCCCCCATACTTGCTAGACCACCCTTAGCCTAGACCTAAGCCTTCTAGCCACCTCCATCAGCCTCACGCCTCTCGGATCCCTCCAAGTCATCCATGACTTGTTCATCCATCGCGCTAGCCTTCAGGTGCTTCCATCGGCTATGTCATGCTAACGGTGTCTACACCGCCAAGGCACATTGGACTTACGCCGCCAAGACTCCGCTTGGACTTTACGCCGCCAACCATTGGACTTATGCTGCCAAGACTACCGCTTGGACTTTACGCCGCCAATATCAATCCCCTTGGACTTCAAATGCCAACCCATGTTGGACTTTCCATGCCAAGACCATGCTTGGACTTTACATGCCAAGACCCATGACTTGGACTTTACCTTGACAATTACATTGTCATATGTTTTTGTCGAAACATCAAAACACATCAAAACATTACTCGAGCCAAACTCGAGTCCTGGTCAATCGTGACCTGGGCCGATTGCACCAACATATCCCAGCCGACTGTTGAGTGTCGACTCGGTTGCCAAGTGTCAAACACTTGACCATCCAACCGGTGTAAAGTCCCGGTCAACCAATAACCTCAAACATGAGGTTTAACCCCAAGTATGGTGCCCCCATACTTGCCAGACTACCCTTAGCCTAGACCTAAGCCTTCTAGCCACCTCTGTCAGCCTCGCACTTATCGGATCCCTCTAAATCATCCATGACTTGTTCATCCATATGCTAGCCTTCAGGTACTTCCATCGGCTATTGTGATGCTAACGATGTCTACACCACCAAAGCACATTGGGCTTACGCTGCTAAGACCACGCATGGACATTACGTTGTCAACCATTAGACTTATGCTGTCAATACTTCACCCTTAGACTTTACGCTGCCAATATCAACCCTTGGAGTTCTCAAATGCCAACTACCCATGACTTGGATTTTCACCTCCAAGACTACACCCTTGGACTTACATGGCCAAGTCTACACCCTTGGACTTTCCCTTGCTAAGACCCATGCTTGGACTTTCTATGCCAAGTACTCAAGACTTAGACATTTCCTTGACAATAACATTGTCATAAGTTTTGTCGAACATCAAAATATCGCTCGAGTCAAACTCGAGTCTGGTCAATCGTGACCTGGGCTGATTGCACCAACAATCTCCCCCTTTTTTATGTTTGACAAAAACCACATACCTTTGAGTTAGAACACTAACTCAATCCAATTATTCCAATTGTCCAAATTGAGAATCTTAACTTCTCCCCCTTTTTGACATACATCAAAAAGGTTCTCCCTACGAAGGTCAATGTCTCATATCCCAATGAGATGTTACAATCTCCCCCTTGGTAAAAAAAAATCTAGGATACCTACAATCTTCTTAGTGATAAGTCTCATATCACTTAAAAGAGGCAATCCTAACTTCTCCAAAATTCTCCACATTCTCCCCCTTACAAGGAAGAATATACATCCATCATCCCAAGATAGATAACCTCCCCCTAAAGGATTGCTCTCCCTTGACCATTGCACCAACAATGCTCTTGGAAAGTCCCTAAGCCTATAGGAACTCTAAACCATCAAAATTAAGGTTGAAAGTTCAAACTTGAACTTTCACTCAACTTAAATTGATACACACCCTAAACAACTCTCCTAATTCATATCCAATGGATTTTCACCCTTTCTAATGCTTCCCAAACCATATCTCAGCCTACTGCTGAGTGTCGGCTCGGTTGCCAAGTGTTAAACACTTGACCATCCGACTGGTGTAAAGTCCCGGTCAACCAATAACCTCAAACATGAGGTTTAACCACAAGTATGGTGCCCCCATACTTGTCAGACTATCCTTAGCCTAGATCTAAGCCTTCTAGCCACCTCCGTCAGTCTCGTACCTATCGGATCCCTCCAAGTCATCCATGACTTGTTCTTCTATACGCTAGCCTTCAGGTACTTCCATCGGCTATTGTCATGCTAATGGTGTCTACACCGCCAAAGCACATTGGGCTTACACTGCTAAGACTACGCTTGGACTTTACGCTGCCAACCATTAGACTTATGTTGTCAATACTCCACCCTTGGACTTTATGCCGCCAATATCAACTCTTGGACTTCTCAAATGCCAAGTACTCATGACTTGGACTTTCACCACCAAAACTGCACCCTTGGACTTACGTGGCCAAGTCTACACCCTTGGACTTTCCCTTGCCATGACCGATGCTTGAACTTTCTATGCCAAGTACTCAAGACTTGGACTTTCCCTTGACAATCACATTGTCATACGTTTTGTCGAACATCAAAATATCGCTCGAGTCAAACTCGAGTCTGGTCAATCGTGACATGGACCGATTGCACCAATATTGAGCCACTTAGGCATCATGTGAGATGTTAGGAAGATGCACTTGGTTCATCATGCCTGTTATGATGCATTACTATGAGCCAAAGTATCATCTAGAGACATTGATCCTTAATTGGACCAATCATTGGGAAGGCTTATGTATAATTGATGTGCATATAGCTCTAAGAACATAATTGGAAATGTCAAATAAAATATATTTTAAACTATGTTTATCATATTTTGAAAAATAGTTTTCACTAGATAAACAAAAGAGGTACAAAGTCTTAAAAATCTTAAAGCTTTTGCTACTTTTCAAATTTGTATCATTTTAGAAACCTAGAAAAGATATATTTTTTAAATTATTTTTCCTCGATAGAGAATAATTTTAGAAATGTGTCCACAAAATTTCAAGATTTTTTTATCTTTCTTGAATTTTTAATGCATTTCTGAATTAGGATGAAAATCTGAACTTGGCATTTCAGGGTTGGCAGCCGACTGCTTTAGTGGTCAGTCAACTAACACACTGATTTTTTTGCAAATCAACCTTGTTTACTTGCCTATAGCTTAATCCTAAGTGTCATAATCCTATGGTATGATAAGCACATCACATAAGAGGGAATAGAACTGATTGATATATTGATTTAGGGGGAGTTTTATTATGACATCATTTCATCCCAAAATCTATATGCATGATGTTAATTGTTGGTGCAAAGTTACGATATATTTCTTATCTATGTTTTCATGCTTTGCTCCACATGTTCTTTACACACCATGACGTATGTCTTAGATTAAGGGGGAGTTTTAAGATTATTTCATAGCTTAGTTCAAAGCATAATAAATCTTATTCATCTTACACTTTTTGTCCTCTTTTTGATGTGTGTCAAAGGGGAAGAAGGGGACTTTAAGTTAGAATTCATATTGGTACATATGATGTTTTTATTCTGTGTATATTTCAAGACCTAACTTAAATGATTGCCAAACATCAAAAAGGGAGAAATTGTTGGTGCAACAATGCCCCAAGCATATATGTATTTTGATGTTTGGATAATCATTTATAATTAGGCAATAGTTGTGATCTAACTGTGAATGTGTTAAGTGATAAAAAAATTCAAGTGTGAAGACTTGGTAAAGAAAAGTCCAAGTGTGATCTTGGCAAGGAAAGTCCAAGGGAAGATTTTGGTAGTATAATTCCAAGCATGTAGTATTGATGGCGTAAAGTCCAAGCGGACCTTGGCAAAGGAAGTCTAAAGGCAAGATCTTGACAGCGTAAGTCCAAGCATGTAGTATTGGCAGCGTAAAGTCCAAGCGGACTTTGGCAAAAGAGAAACCAGAGACATGATGAAATCGAGGGAAGATCTTGGAAGCAAGTGCAAGGATGAAGGAGTCACGGACTCGGAGGGATCCTGGAGGCGCAAGGCTGAAAGAAGAGCTATAAGATTGAGTCTAGGTCTATGGAGTTGATTTCAAGTATGATTTGATCATATTTGAAGTGTGTCAGTCGATTGCGGCTTTGTTCCAGTCGACTAATCATCCAGTCAACTGAAGTCGGCTAAGTTCTGTGGTCCAACAGTCGACTGTTAGGGTTTGGCAGTCGACTGGTCCACCATCAGTCGACTGCCATACCCTGGCAGTAAACTATTATAAGTGGACATGGGCATAGAAATATTTTTAGTCGACTGATTACTTGGAGCAATCGACTGATGGCTTGATCAGTCGACTAATCAGAGTCCCATTGGGTTGTGACGATCACATATCAGGCTTCGTCAGAAGCCGTTGGATGAGGTCAGCTACAGTAGCAGTCGACTAATGACTCAACCCAACGGGAAAATCAACCTCTTCTCTATAAAAGGAGGCCTTGGGGAGCTTGAGAAGGCTAGTGCTCTCATTCCTAAGTCTGCTCTCAAGCTCACCAAGCCTTCTCTAAGTCTTTTTGTGCTCTTAACCTCTTCTTCTCTATTCTAAATTTCCATCATTTGTAAGAAGAGTGCATTGTCAAGAAGTCTTCTCCACCTTGGTGATTGCATCAAAAGGAGATTCTTAGTGAAGACTTGCTAGGGTTGATTCACCTTATTTATCGTCGTGGAGTAGGAGCATAATCTCCGAATCACGTTAAACAACCGTGTTAGTATTGTTAGTTTTGTTTCTTGATTTCAATTCTACTTGTATTTATTTTTTGCTTCCGCTAACGTAATTGTAGAAGTCAAGAGAGGTTATTCACTCCTCTCTAGTCATCCTATGATCACAAATAGACTATACACTTGGACTTACGTGGTCAAGACTAAACCCTTGGACTTTCCAAATGCTAAGTACCCATGACTTGGATTTTCATCGTGAAGACTACACATTTGGACTTACGTGACCAAGACTACACTCTTGGACTTTCCTTGCCAACTCAATGTTGGACTTTCCAAATGTCAAGACCCATATTTGAACTTTTCCATTGCCAAGTACCCAAGACTTGGACTTTATCATTTCCAAGACTCATGCTTGGACTTTTTATGTCAAGTGTCTCACTTGGACTTCTCAATCATATTGTCAACCCCATGTCAACCATATAGTCAAACCATTATCAAACAATGTTTAACTCATCGTCAAACATCAAAACATTACTCGAGACAAACTCGAGTCTGATCAATCGTGACCTGGGTCGATTGCACCAATACAAATGCTAAGCAAGAGGGCAATCATTATAGAGTTGGAGAACTCTTCTCTTATTGAGAAGAACAAGAGATCATTGTTACGCCACTGGATTTGAGGATTGTCGCATTGTGAAACTGTAATGAAAGTTCGAATTAATACTCATGACTTTCATCTCGACCGTGAACATTCCACGAGATCTAGTACTATTCACAACAAAGTTCCTGAGCAATACAGTGCGGGAGGTTTTGTGCATTACGTACCAACAACAGTATAAATCAATTTAAATTTTCATAAAGTAAAAGTAAATAACTTGTTTTACTTAATCATCATCCAAATAAAAAACTTCACCTTTGGTTCTCACTGGTGTTGCAAAAGTGGACCTTGTACCTTGGGGTGGAATAATAGAAAAGAGGAACACCAATTCTAGAACAAAATCCCATTACAATTAAAATGATGAAACACTAGTGACATCCTTGTCGACTCAACTACACTTGCTTGGACGATCTCTTTTCTCTTTCTCTTTCTCTTCTTCTTAGCTTTGAGTTCAAACAACTTCACCTTCATCTCTTTAAATAGACCATTGTCTCAAATGAACAATAACTCCAAAAGATAATCTCAATACAACTAACAAGGCCCGTAGATTCAACCGCAAACAATGACACATTATTAGTGCCACTTCTAAGGACTCAACTATACATTGAGCTCACTCTCTACGTAGAAACTGCACCTTCGTGTCTCCCAAATGAAACTGAATTAGGTGAAGGGACCTTAATTTTCAGTGGAATCATGTGAAGGCCCCTGTAGATTCAACCGCATAGACCCTGCCGGAATAAATATGTTATTCGCCTTTTGTTTCTTATCACCATTCAGACACACAAGTAGAGTTTTCTTTCTGGCAGCAGACGATCTGTAATACTTTTCTTAATGTCGACCCCCGTGATGCATCATCTTCCCTCAACCCTTTCCACTCTTTAATTTGCATGTCTATGGCTACCATCGCCCAGCCTATCGACTGTCCACGTACATCCCATGCACCATCTGGTTAATTCCACGGTCTTTGTGGTTGTGAATCCATGCGCACGTGAAAGGGCTACAAATCTAGATCCACGTTTACTACACGTAGAGAATCTCGTTTACGTTCGAGCCTTTAATTTCTTCCGGTACTACGGCCAGCAGCATGCCCTGCAGCCGTGAACCAGCAACCATGCCTTCCACGCCTTGCTCTCCGGCAAGTCATCGCTGCGTCGACATCCATCCGGCGCTAAGCGACGACAACGACGAACTCGTCAGAATCAGAGGCTGGCAGTCAACCGATAGAGCCACCATGCTCCCGCAGGGAGGTGGTGGGCAGGCAGCGGAGAGGAGGCAGAAGCACCACAGCAGGTGGTTTAGCCGGCAAATTTCGTTGGAGAGCGCGCGCAGCTCCCGGGAAGGCCGGCGGTCTTTGCCGCGGAGTGGAAAGAGCTTGGGAGTGGGTGCCGGCGTGGATGGCGGACTGAGGAAGGGTGATTTTAGCATGTTCCGGACGAAGTCGGGGCTTGGAGTGGTGGCGGCGGCCAGGAAGGAGAACGAGGCGGGCCCGAATAATCACACCGGCGACGGTGGTGCTCTGCACGGAGCCAGGGCAGAGGACTGTAGGGTCAGTGACAGCGTCCCTGCGGGGCGGTATTTCGCCGCGCTCCGCGGGCCGGAGCTGGACCAAGTGAGGGATTCCGAGGACATTCTGCTGCCCAAGGACGAAGTGTGGCCGTTCCTTCTCCGCTTCCCCATCGGCTGCTTCGGAATCTGCCTCGGCCTCGGCACGCAAGCCATCCTCTGGGGTTCCCTAGCTTCCAGCCCTGCCATGGCCTTCCTCCGCGTCTCCCCTGCTATCAACCTCGCCATCTGGCTCCTCGCTCTTGCTGCCTTCGTCTCCGTGTCCGCCACCTACGCCTTCAAATGCGTCTTCTACTTCGAGGCCATTCGCCGCGAGTACTTCCACCCCGTCCGCGTCAACTTCTTCTTCGCCCCCTGGATCGCCTGCATGTTCCTCGCCATCGGTTCCCCGCCACGGATGAGGCCCTTCTTCCTTCGCCCTGCCACGTGGTGCGTCCTCATCTTGCCGGTCATCCTGCTCGAGCTAAAGATCTACGGCCAGTGGCTGTCCGGCGGAAAGCGACGCCTCTGCAAGGTGGCCAACCCTTCCTCTCACCTCTCGGTAGTCGGCAACTTCGTCGGCGCGATTCTGGCGGCCAGGGTTGGATGGGAGGAGGCCGGCAAGTTCCTATGGGCTGTGGGCCTGGCCCACTATCTCTGCGTGTTCGTGACGCTCTACCAGCGGCTGACCACCAGCGAGGCCCTTCCCAAGGAGCTGCACCCCGTCTACTCCATGTTCATCGCCACGCCCTCCGCCGCCAGCATCGCCTGGGCCGCCATATACGGAGAGTTCGACGCCGTATCGAGGACCTTCTACTTCATCGCGCTCTTCCTCTACTGCTCCCTCGTCGTGCGCATCAATTTCTTCAGGGGATTCAAGTAAATAATTAATTACGAAATGCGTTTCTTCCACACGATCGAGCAAACGACAAGTTTCAATCAATTGGCTAGCGCAGCTGACCGATGACTCGTTTCCTGATCAGGTTCTCGGTGGCTTGGTGGTCGTACACGTTCCCGATGACGACGGCGTCGCTGGCTACCATCAAATACGCGGAGGCGGTGCCGAGCTTCTTCAGCAAGGGCCTGGCGCTGAGCCTTTCGCTCATGTCGTCTACCATGGTCTCGCTGCTGCTGGTCTCCACGCTGCTCCATGCGTTTGTGTGGAAATCCTTGTTCCCCAACGACCTCGCCATCGCCATCACCATTACCAAGGACAGGAATGGGGCGACGAAGCGGAGCAAGGCGGCCAAGAAGAGCTACGACATCAAGCGCTGGGCAATGCACTCGCCGCTGGCCCTTGTCTCTTCGATCAGAAGCGGCGGTTCCGGACAGAGGGAATTAGAGACGAACTAGAATATATATATATATATATATATATATATATATATATATATATATATATATATATATATATATATATATATATATATATATATATATATATATATATATATATATAACAAAAAAAAAGAAAATATATATTTTCTAAGATATAATATTATACATATAAACTGGTGGCTGTATTAATGTTCAACCCATTATAATTTAAATACATGTAAGGACGATCCTAATATCAAATAATATTTTTCAGATTTTAAAAAGAATGTTCACAAAAATTTTTTTTTTTTTTTTGCCAAAGTTTTCAATTTCTAAGTTTTTCAAAACAATGTTACGCCAGAGTCTTATTTTTACCTTAGGTTATACTCCCTAAAATTAATAGGATATAACTCTATTTTCTAAAATCAATCAATTTTTTAATGTGTCAAAAGGAAAACAAAAGCATAGGTTTAATTTACTAAACTTTACTATCACAGCGGGAAAAGGAATTAGTTTAGAATATTATCCTTGATGCGTAAATTTTTCAAAGCTAGAGAGTTAAGTCAATCTAAGTATGATCAATATATTCACATCTCTTTAGTATCTACACGAGTACAACCGTCATCCATGTTACGAACACAATTGGAGAAATCATGATTTTTTCATTATTCCATGCGTGTAGTGCTAGTGTTGCAAGTCAAGGGGTTGATTCTCGGCTTAAGGATGAAGCTATGAAGGATCATTTATCACTTCCAGAATATCCAATTACAAGACTTCGAGCAAAGGGTTTCAAGAAAATATTAAATGGATTAATCGACGAACATTGGACTGATCATGAGAAAAGAAGAGACCAAGATAAGCCCAAGTGCATATCAAGGCCCAATCAACGTATTCGGACTTATGGATCCTTAACTCAGCCTTGCATGATGGGTGGAAGAACACTAAATAATTACGGAGACTAGCTCATGCATTAAAGATGTATAAATACTTGAGTTTTGTGGGTTTCTAAGTTGTGTGCATGCTTATATGCAAGCCGGTACTTTAATTATTTTGAGTTTCTAAGTTGTGTGCATGCTTACATGCAAGCATGGGTACTCTAATTGTTTGCATGTATTTTGTACTCTTACTTGCTTACTCCTACTATATAAGGGAGGGAAATTCAAATATGGAAGGGGACTCTTTGGTGAGAAATATTTGTGTGCTCTCTTAGTTCTTGGAAGGACTTCTACACTTATCGGGTTTAACCTCGTGGCATTCAAACAATCAAAACTTATAACTCTCCGGGTGTGGTGTTTCTTCTCTTTCATAGTCTTGGTTCGTTCCAATACTTGATTATAGGTCAAGGCTCAAACTCTTGTCTTCTAGTCTTGGGGTTCTATCCATCATTGACTCGGGTTCCATCATAGTTGTTGGTGGAGTTCGTATCATCTGATATCTGATCTTCATTTTAAAGGCAAGTGCTAAATCTATCTTTACTTAATGTTCAATACAAAAAGAAAAAAAGATTCATGGTAAACAAAAATCGTGGTTAAAAAAAAATGACAAAGAAAATTCATGGTACAGAAAAAGAAAAGAAAGTATAAAAAAAAAGGTTGTTTGTGCAAGTCAAAAGTTTTATTGAACCATTAGAATTAACTTCAAGAGTTCATTCCTTGTTTACTCATTTTTCTATTAATCTTTACTCTTTCATTTTCTATTCTGCCATCAAAAGTTTCGTTTGTGTTCTCTTATTTGAATTGCTACGTGATATTCCGATTTATTCTAAAGTTTGATCAAGAACTAAAGAGATCCTCCAACATACACGAGTGTTAGTGCGTAGAGACTAGCATGTAGGTCAACACGATGACTTGATCTCATAAGTCATGGATATGAGATATCAAGTTGACACATGGGTATGCATTGGAGAATGTATACTGAATGACCCGCCATGAGAAAGTATCATGGATCGTTATATGAATGTCATATACTTTCTCATGTGACTATTAGTATGACTATTCATCCTTAGACATGAAGTCACCATGGTTCCCTACATAAGGAGTTGCATACTTTGACTTCATCAAACGTCACCTGTAAATGGGTGGACTATAAAGGAGATTACTGGGTATGTAACAAATTATGCGGAGGGATGTGAGTGATGTAAATGAGATCTATCCCTCCTATATGATGGGGGTGACATCGATATTCTTGATAGAGTGAGACCACGAAGTGCATGACCATGCCCAAATGAGTGAATATGAGATATTGAGCTCATTTGATTAGAGTGAGTCTACTTGGAGTTCAAGATATAGATTGTACCAATGATGACACAGTCTATTCCTCAATTGGTCAATCTAGATATCAAGGATAGAGGGACATTGTCACATATTGTGAGAGTGACAATTAGTAGTCACAAAGGTGATGTTAGAACTCAACATTCTTGTAACTTGGTTAGCAATGATGTGTTGCTAGATACCGCTCATTGCTTATGTTCCTAAATCAGTTTAGGGATATTGCCAACGTTACAAGAACCTATAGGGTCACACACTAAGGGCAATTAGATGTAGATTAGGTTCATATGATGAACCATGAGGATTAGGTTCATGGGATGAACCAAATTGGATTAAGAGTAATCCTAATTAGACTAATTGAGTTGGACTCAATTTGATTCAAGTGTTGAATGAGTCTAATTTAGATTTGATTCATCAAATCAATTTAAATTAATGAATAGAGATTCATTAAATTAAATTGACTTGAATCAAATGGTTGGATTTGATCAACCATTGGAGATAAGAGGTCAAGTTTGACATGACTTGAGAGGGAATATGAAAGGTCAAGTTTGACTTGATCAAATGCCATGTCATGACGATGACTTGGCATGGCCGGCCAATGATGATGCTAGCATGTGGTGCCACCTCATGAGGGAGACCAAGAGCCATTGGCTCTTGTGTCACGCCCGCCCTTTTTTTTTTCCAAGGGTCCGGAGGGGTGGCGCGTGACGCGACCATACATACATACACTTCTTACTACTTACAGCGGAAGACTTTAGACACATTTTTTTTTCTTTTAAAACATAAACATGCATTGACATATATAGATACTTCTTCTTCTTAACATAGAGCATGCATCATAACATATATAGATACTTCTTCTTACTTCTTCCTTACTTCTTCTTATTAACATAGAGCATGCATCATAACATATATAGATACTTAGTGCTTAGTTAAAGTTCATAAACATCATCATCATAAGGAGACATAAATAAGGACATCCATAAACGTCATCATCATAGGGAAACATATATATAAGGACATAACGGATCTTCTCCACCATGCCACTACCACACACATTTGGCCCCTCCTGCTGCTCCCTTTAGTTTATCCATCCCTTACCCTTATCTGCAGTACAAGGAAAAGATAAACTATAAGCACATAGGCTTAGTAAGATCCTGTCCTACTCACAAAAACCATACATCGACAATAATCATGGCATGTAACATTCATAACATATAAGCAACATAACATGTAACACACATGGCGTAAGCAACTTAACATGTAGCATAAGTAACATAAGTAAACATAACATGTAACACATATATCATAGTAGCATATCATGTAAATATATGACTTAATCACACATAACATACAACATATGTATGACATATCAAACATAACATACATCATATGTAACATAGCAGCATAAACATGACATATCAAATATAACATATATCATATGTAACATAGCAACATAAATATGACATATCAAACATAACATGCAACATATATATGACATATCAACGTAACATGTGAACATAGCAATCAAATCGTGTAACCTATGCAGGATGCTTTTGAAAACATATATTATAGGTACGTAATATAAATCTCAACATATTTGGGCCCGACATTGTACCACTTCTTCATTATCATAGCGCGCATCCCTAAATAGACCTGAGGTAGCAAGTCTCGAACATACTAGGTTACTAGGCCCGATCTTAGTCCGTCGACCTAGGGCAATCGTCATAGCGTAGACGCCCATCCTAGGCCCGAGTCTTACTCCATCGACCTAGGGCATCTTGGAGCCCATCTCATACTAGGCCCGATCTTAGTCCGTCGACATAGGGGCAATCATACATAGAAGCCCATCCTAGGCCCGAGTCTTACTCCATCGACCTAGGGCATCTTAGGAGCCCATCCCTTTGGACCTTGTTAAGGTCTTGGTACAAGCCATGCAAAAGGTAAAATACTTATATGCTTTTATTATAACATAGCTTATTTAATTTGCAAACATAGCATACTTCATTTCCTAGCACATCATACTTCACTTCGTGAACATATCATTTTTCATTTCATAACATATCATACTTCATTTCATAATCATATCATATTCATTTCATGAACATATCGTTTTTCATTTCATAATCATATCGTATTTCATTTCATAACATATCTTAAATATCACATACACATAGGGCATGACATAAGGCATAAACATCAAGAGTAAGTAAACACTAACCTAAAGCATGTTATCTTCATCTAGCATCATTTAATATCACAAGTCAACATGAATTCACCCAAACATAAAACACACGTTAACCTAACCTAGAGCATATTAAAGGACAATGGTTGGCCGAATGGTTCATGTAGGTTTTTAGGGCTAGTCTTTTAACCTAATCCAATTAACATACTAACAACATCATATGCATACAAAACATGGATTAAAACTTCATTGGAACATCAATACAAGTGGGGTGGCCGAATGGTTCATGAAGGCTTTTAGGGCTAGTCTTTTAACCTAATTCATTCTACAACCCAACATCATCATATGCATGTAAAACAAGATATAGAACTTCAATAAAACACCAACAACCCATGATGGCCGAATGGTTTATGTAGGTTTTTAGGGCTAGTCTTTTAACCTAATCCAATTAACATGCTAACAACATCATATGCATACAAAACATGGATTAAAACTTCATTGGAACATCAATACAAGGGGGGGTGGCCGAATGGTTCATGAAGGCTTTTAGGGCTAGTCTTTTAACCTAATTCATTCTACAACCCAACATCATCATATGCATGTAAAACAAGATATATGACTTCAATAAAACACCAACAACCCATGATGGCCGAATGGTTTATGTAGGTTTCTAGGGTTAACTTTTAACCTAATTCATTCTACATCCTAACATCATCATATGCATATAAAACAAGGTATAGAACTTCAATAAAACACTCAAAAACATATGTTGGCCGAATAGTCCATAGGGGTTTCTAGGGTTAACTTTTAACCTAATTCATTCTACATCCTAACATCATCATATGCATGTAAAACAAGGTATAGAACTTCAATAAAACACTCAAAAACATGTGTTGGCCGAATAGTCCATAGGGGTTTCTAGGGTTATCTTTTAACCTAATTCATTTTACATCCTAACATCATCTTCTTCTTACAAAACATGATATAGAACTTCCTTGGAACATCAAAACTAAGCTTGGCCGAATATGTCATAGGGATTTCTACACAAAACAATCAACCGAAAGCTACTCGTATGCAGGTGAGGGATACTTACATCCTTTGCTTTGCTTTTAGTGGAAAGAAGACCTAAGGAAAGCCAAATCTAGCCTTCTCCTTGCTTGGATGGGGTTCGGCCAAAGAGATGGAGAGGGGAAGCTCTAGGATTCGGTGAGGAAGAAGAAGAAGAGGAGAAAATAAATTTTGTAACTCATGCCCCCTCATTCCCCCTATTTATTCACTTGAAGAGTCCCTTGATCTCCCTTACACTTAATCATAATTTCCCCTATTCCTCTAATGATAAAATCTTATTGGGCTTCTGGTTAGTGGATGCATCTATAGGGCTTGGCTATCTCTAGAGGTTTGGGGTTCAATTCCTAGGCCTTGCATCCCTTTTTGTCTTATTTTTTTTTATTTTTGAAAAAGCCCACATAAAGCCCATTATCATCAAGCCAAAAATTCTTGTAAAATTGCTAGAAATTTTACGGGCGTTACAATCCTTCATACCTTTTAAAATTTTCGTCCTTGAAACTTAGAACAATTCTGGGTACTTCTGCTTCATGTCCTCCTCGCGTTCCCAGGTAGCTTCCTCGTATCGTTGATTCTGCCATAGGACCTTTACTAAGGGCACCTCTTTGTTCCTTAGCCTCTTGACTTCTCGGTCTAGTATCTGGATAGGCCAACTTTCAATACTCAGGTCCTCTTGAACTTGTACTGTTTGTGGCTCGATCACTTAGTCCGCACTGGAAATGCATTTCTTGAGCACAGATACATGGAACACGTTGTGAATAACCGACATCTCTTGAGGCAGCTCCAGCTTGTAAGCTACCTTGCCAATCCTCTGCAATATCGAATACGGTCCCACGTAGCGTGGACTCAGCTTACCCTTCCTTCCGAATCTCATCACTCCCTTCATAGGGGCCACTTTGAGGAATACCAGGTCACCGACTTCGAATTCTAACGGTCTACGTCGCATATCCGCATAGCTCTTTTGTCGGCTCTGAACAGTTTCAATTCTCTGACGGATGTTCTGTATAGCTCGGGTGGTGTCGTCGATGAAGTCCGTCTAGAGTCCTATCCTCTTATTTTCACCACCCTCGTACCAGCATATGGGAGATCTACATTTCCTCCCATATAGAGCCTCGTAGGGTGTCATTCCAATAGTAGCTTGGTAGCTATTGTTGCAGGTAAATTCTGCCAAACATAAGTATCGGCACCAGCTACCTTTGAAATCCAGGGTGCAGGCTCATAACATATCCTCCAGTACTTGATTTACTCTTTTGGACTGTCCGTCCGTCTGGGGATGGAAGGCAGTACTGAACAATAGCTTCGTGCCTAGGGCCTTCTGAACACATTCCCAGAAATGGGAAATAAAGCGACCATCTCTGTCCGAAATGATGGTCTTAGGAATTTAATGTAGTCTGATAATTTCCCTAGCATATAACTGAGCCAGTTGCTCCGTCGAATAGGTCATCTTGATTGCTAAGAAGTGGGCGGACTTCGTCAATCTTTCCACAATTACCCATATAACATCATAACCGTTTGTTGTCTTGGGCAGTCCTGAGATGAAATCCATAGAAATGTCTTCCCATTTCCATTCTGGAATCTGGATCAGCTGCAGTGTTCCTCCAGGTCTCTGGTGTTCTTCTTTAACCCTCCGCAGTCGTGCAGTAATCGACATATCGAGCCACATCTCTTTTCATTCCGAAACACCAGAACTTTCTTTTCAGGTCTTGGTACATCTTGGTGGTTCCAGGATGCATCGCATAAGGAGTTCCGTGAGCTTCCTCAAATATCTTCTTCCATAATTCTGGATCGTCGGGAATACACAAGCGATCCTTGAGGTAGAGTACTCCACTACCAGAGATGCGAAACCCATCGTCCTTTCCTTCTAAGACCTCTTGCTTGATCCTCTGAATGCTTGGGTCACGGGCTTTCCTTTCCAGTATATCATCGAACAGCGTCGGTGCTATCGTCATGGTCAAGAGCTGTCCAGAAATGATTTCAACCCCATAACGCATAATCTCCTTTTCTAAGGGCCGAGATAATACTGATAGAGACATCAAGGTGGCGCAGGACTTCCTGCTGAGTGCATCAGCCACCTTATTTGCTTTCCCCGGATGGTAGAAGATCTCGTAGTCATAATCCTTGACGAGCTCGAGCCATCTGCGTTGTCTCATGTTTAGGTCCTTCTGTTTGAAGAAATATTTGGACTACGGTGAGTGCGTATAAATCCTGCTGAGCTCCATATAGATAATGCCTCCATGTTTTGAGAGCAAAGACCATGGCCGCTAGCTCTAAATCGTGGGTGGGATAATTCCTTTCGTGTTCCTTGAGTTGCCTAGAGGCGTAGGCAATGACCTTGCCATTCTACATGAGTCTGACTCGAGTCCCAACTTGGGGCGTCATTGTACATGTCGAAGCCTTCATTCTTGTCCGGAAGAGCAAGGATTGGGCAGTCATCTCCTTTTCAATTCTGTGAAACTCCTCTTGCAGGCGTCCGTCCACTCATATTTCTTGTTCTTTCTGGTGAGGACTGTCATAGGGGCGGCAATCCTAGAGAAGTTCTCTACAAACTTCCGGTAGTAGCTTGCTAGCACAAGAAAGCTTCTGATCTCGCTGACATTCTTTGGTCGGTTCCAGTTACTCACAGCTTCAATCTTTATTGGGTCTACCATCACTCCGTACTTGGATATAACGTGACCCAAAAATGATACTTGTTCGAGCCAGAACTCGCATTTGGAGAACTTTGCGAATAGCTATTTTTTCCCGAAGAATTTGCAATACCACATTCAGGTGTTCTGTGTGCTTCTCTGGGGTTCTCAAATATATCAGTATGTCGTCGATGAAGACGATCACAAACTTGTCGAGGAATGCCGAGAATACCCGATTCATCAAATCCATGAACAGAGCAGGTGCATTCGTCACTCCGAAGGGCATAACTACGAACTCGTAATGTCCGTATCTTGTCTGGAAGGCCGTCTTTGGTATATCATCTTATTTCACTTTTACTTGATGATAGCCGGACCTCAGGTCGATCTTAGAGAAGACAGTGGCACCCTTTAGTTGGTCGAACAAGTCGTCAATCCGCGGTAAAGGGTACCGGTTCTTGATCGTCACATTATTCAGTGCCCGGTAGTCTATGCACATTCGCATAGACCCATCCTTCTTCTTCACCAACAGCACTGGAGCTCCTCATGGAGAGCGACTTGGGTGAATAAGTCCCTTGTCGAGTAACTCTTGTAGCTGTCCCTGAAGTCCCTTCAATTCAGTCGGCACCATACGGTAAGGTGCTTTAGAGATCGGGTTAGTACTAGGAATCAATTCGATCTCAAATTCAACTTCTCTATCTGGGGCTAACCTTGGTAGTTCATCTGGGAATACATATGGGTAGTTGCATACAACTCTGACATCTTCTAGCTTCTGATCCTCGGCTTGACTTGTATCAACTATGTGTGCCAGAAACCCAGTGCATCCACTGTCTAACATCTTGCGTGCCTGTAGAATCTAAAATCTTATTGACTCTTCTCCTTGGCTCTCCAATAAATTCAAACATAGGTTCCGCCTCATTTGAAGACCACTTTTCTTTTACGACACTCGATTGAAGCACCGTACTTGCTTAAGAAATCCATGCCCAGTATAATATCATAATCCTGCATGTCGAGCACTATCAGATCACAATAGAGTTCTCTGTCCGCGATTCTGATGGGTGCGGCTCGCAGCATATGAGTGGAGGGCATTACTTCTCCCGAGGGCAGAGTGGTTAAGAACTGGTGATCTAGAGCTTGTAGTGGTATGTCTATCTTTCCAGTAAAGTGTGTAGAAACAAACGAATGTGTTGCCCAGATATCAAATAATCATGCGATAGCATCTTGTGAAAATAAATATCTGACCTGTGACAACTATAGAGGCATTCGCCACATCTTCTTGGGTGAGAGAGAATACCCTGGCATCTATCATAACTGGTGGGGCTTCTAGTCTCCCTTAGGTGTCGGGGTTCCTTGATTGCTGCATCTGATGTAAGCTATGGAGAGCACTCTGTGGCTGGGCATCTTCTTGAGGAGGTGCTGAACACAGATAAGGCGATCCACGACTCTATGTCCTGTCCATCCACAGTTGTAACATCTATTGGTACCTTGGTAGCATACTCCAGGATGTATCTTTCCGCATGTAGCACACAGAGGGATCCTGGGCTGCTTGTTTGCTAGACTACCTTTAGGATCCTCCCATTGTCTTCTCTTGCCAGTGTGGTTCCCTTTCCAAGTACTCTGGTTCCTCTGACCTCCTGACTGGGCCTGACCCCTGCCTTCACTCAGTGCTTTCTTTTGCTGATTAATGTTGTTCAGGTAATGCTCGGTAATCAAGGCACTACTGAACAACTCCTCTGCGGTCTGCCGTCTATGAACTCCGCCGGCCACATTCAGAGCTATTTCTGGTCGGAGCATCTTCAGCATGAGTCTGGCCCTTTCTCTTTCCGTGCTAACCAACTCTGGGCATAGGCGTGCAAGTCGGTTGAATCTCTTCACGGCTTCACTGACTGATAGGTCACCTTGTCGGAACCCAGTGAACTCGTCGTAATGCTTGTTGGTTACCCTCATGTGGAAGGATTCTTTGAAAAACTCGTACTCGAAATCTGTCCATCTCATCTGATTTACTTGTCTCTTTGCTTTAACCCATTCCCACCACATCCGAGCATCTCCCGAAAGGCAGAATGATGCACACTTAATCTTCTTGCATTCAGGCCAGTCCAGTAGCTCCACGATGCTTTCCACCATCTTGAACCAGGCCTGGGCATCCCATGGCTCACCAGTACCAGAGAAATTTTCCGGCTTCAGTCTCTGCCACTGGATCAGGTAAGCTTCCTGTCGAACCATCGGGGCGTTGGAGCGATGGGTTTCCTAGGCATTTATTACTTGTTGTTGTTCTGTGACTTGTCGCTGGAGTTCTGTGACTACGTGTGTAAGGTCATGCAGGGGTGCTATCTCATCAGCTCTACTACTGCGTCTCCTAGACATGTTTATCTTCGTATATTAAAGTAAAGATAGTATAAGTTTTTCGTTCATTTATCTATGCATAATTAAACTAAAGCTAGCATAAAGTTATCATTCATGTTTTCATGCATAATTTAAGCTAAAGGCATTTTATGAACAAAATAAGCTAAAGACATTTTATATCATACATGAACAAAATAAACTAAAGGCATTTCATATCATACATGAACAAAATTAACAAAGTTAGAGTAGACATAGAATTCTTACTTGGAGCGGCAGGATTTGGAGCTTGATGTGTGTGTAGGGGAAAGGCAGATCTGCTCTGATACCAACCTGTCATGCATGTCCTTTTTTTTTCCAAGGGTCCGGAGGGGCGGCGCGTGACGCGACCGTACATACATACACTTCTTACTACTTATAGCGGAAGACTTTAGACACATTTTTTTTTCTTTTAAAACATAAACATGCATTGACATATATAGATACTTCTTCTTCTTAACATAGAGCATGCATCATAACATATATAGATACTTCTTCTTACTTCTTCCTTACTTCTTCTTATTAACATAGAGCATGCATCATAACATATATAGATACTTAGTGCTTAGTTAAAGTTCATAAACATCATCATCATAAGGAGACATAAATAAGGACATCCATAAACGTCATCATCATAGGGAAACATATATATAAGGACATAACGGATCTTCTCCACCATGCCACTACCACACACATTTGGCCCCTCCTGCTGCTCCCTTTAGTTTATCCATCCCTTACCCTTATCTGCAGTACGAGGGAAAGATAAACTATAAGCACATAGGCTTAGTAAGATCCTGTCCTACTCACAAAAACCATACATCGACATTAATCATGGCATGTAACATTCATAACATATAAGCAACATAACATGTAACGCATATGGCGTAAGCAACTTAACATGTAGCATAAGTAACATAAGTAAACATAACATGTAACACATATATCATAGTAGCATATCATGTAAATATATGACTTAATCACACATAACATACAACATATGTATGACATATCAAACATAACATACATCATATGTAACATAGCAGCATAAACATGACATATCAAACATAACATATATCATATGTAACATAGCAACATAAACATGACATATCAAACATAACATGCAACATATATATGACATATCAACCTAACATGTGAACATACCAATCAAATTGTGTAACCTATGCAGGATGCTTTTGAAAACATATATTATAGGTACGTAACATAAATCTCAACATATTTGGGCCCGACATTGTACCACTTCTTCATTATCATAGCGCGCATCCCTAAATAGACTCGAGGTAGCAAGTCTCGAACCTACTAGGTTACTAGGCCCGATCTTAGTCCGTCGACCTAGGGCAATCGTCATAGCATAGAAGCCCATCCTGTAGGGGATCGATCGGCCAGCTAGAGGGGGGTGAATAGCCCTCGAACGTTGGATGTCAGTATTTGCTCGTCTACAAAGAGATTAGCGCAACGGAAACAATAAAGCAAGACAAGCAAATAGAAATACAAGAAATCAAATGCTAACAAGATGGTGTAACGTGGTTCACGATTACGCCGCTAATCCACGGTCCCTGATTCGTCCTCGGTGAATCACTCCGCCAAAACCAATCCACTAATGGCCTCTCCTTTGCACCAAGCTAGGTGGAGGTAACGTTTACAATCAAGATCACTCTTCTTACAATAAGATTGAAGTAAATACAAGTAAGAAGAGTTTAAAACTTGTGGGGCACTAGGAAGATCACTTAGAGCATAAGCATTAGCCTCTCAAAGGCTCACACCCTCTCTTTTTATAGAGAGGGCTGATTTCTTCCCGTTGGCCGCCACCAGTCGACTGCTTCCCTTGACAGTCGACTGTCGTCACTACAAGGCCTCCGAACACGTCAGATCTCGACCATTGTAGTCCAACGAAACACTTGGCAGCCGACTGATGGACCTCACCAGTCGACTGCTGCCTCCGTAGTCGACTGCCCAATCGGCTATGAGCGGTTCTGTGCCCATGACATCCTCCCGCGATCGGCCGTGATTCCATGGCGATGCCGATCAGGGCATAAACCCATCGATCGGATACGGTCGAACCCACTCGACTCAAACTTAACATAAGTTTGAGCTTCCAACGGTCGGGTAAACCTTAACCCTTGCGGTCAAGTCTCCGACACTCAGCCATTCGGCCAAGTTCACCTAATGAGCTACTTACATTTCACTCATTCTCTCATCTCACTCGAAGTCCCTCGCCGAAGCTCTCTTCGTTCGCGGCCACGTCCCTCGGCAGCATCAGGCGCATGACTCTGCAATGCTCCTTCGCGTCTCTTGCCTCCGAAGTCTGCTTCCTTGGCTTCACTTCAAGTCATCTCGTCCGGCGGTCCCTCGGATGCTCTAAGCGCACGGCTTCCGCAAAGTCATCCTTCACCGACTCAAGGACCGAGGTTGTGAGGGTGAACCCGCCAAGGCTCCACGTGCGAATTACTAAGTCCTGCAAGACTCCAACGCACATATCAAATAACAATACCAACCTAACTTAAACCCTTTACCACACACATCAAAACCTTATCATGGCAAGAGATTTCCCTAACAATCTGCCTTTTTTTGATGTGTGGCAATCCATTTTAAGTTAGGTAAAAACATTTGATATAGATTTCTAAGGTAAGAAAGCATGTAAACATAAACATGATATAACAACATGCAACTCCCCCTTAATCCATGAAACTCTCTCTACAAATTCTCCCCCTATCATAATTTACTTAAACACAATTATTTCTCCCCCTTTGACACCATCAAAAAGATTAATACTAAGTTATAAACCCATGGCATCAAGTCTAATAGAAGGAAAATACCAAAAACATGTTTAAAATATGAAATCAGAAAATATTAGACTGTTTTTCAGGTGAGCAGTCGACTGCTATTAGTATGGCAGTCGACTGGCACAATGGTTTCCGAAATTCTGATTTTCTGGGCCAATTTCAGAAATGCATTAAAAATTCTAGAAAATTCAAAAAAATCATGAAATTTGGGGAACATATTTCTTGTAAGATTCTTTATCAGTGAAAATTAGTTTTTTTCATGAAAAGACATTATATTTCCAGAGATTTGACAAAAATCCAAAAGTTTTAAAAACCACTAGGTTGTTGATCATTCTAGTATCAAGTTTAACACCTAGTTTTACATCCAATTGTTTCAAAACATGAATACATAGATTTTAAAGTAAGAAATTGTTTTGAAAACATATGAAATATCCAACCATGATCTTTGGGCAATATGTCTATGAATTAAACATAAGCCTTCCCCATGATTGGTCTATTATTGCTATTTTGATACTTTAAATGACCATCTAAATGCCATAGGCATTAGTGGACATTTGTATCATCCTAACATCTCACCCATGCTAAGTTTTCAATCAAAGTAGCCTATGGTGAGTGTGAGATGCATCCTAGGGGGTATTTGTATATACTTAACCATTATATTCATACAATTCTATCAAGGTTAAGTATCAACCTAACAATCCTCATGATCATAAAGGCATATATCAATTAATTCTACATTATGATCATGAAATACAAGTATTCATTGAATTGTTATCATGCATTAGGTATTATGTCATGATAATAAACAAATTATCACCTAAAGCATGATTTAACCCTATTTCTCATGATGACGTGCCAAATCATAAATCATGATTGCAAACATACATAGCAATTACATTAATTATCATGATTTAAGTGTTATCATCACCTAACACTATTTAAAAATGTTGTCCCGCCATCCTAAGTCAACCAAAATATGATATAGGTCAATTGCATATGGTTGACTACCCTAGGGGTTTTCTAACCCTTAAGGATGGATTTTGGAACCCAATACAAATTCTTTCCTATGAGGTTCACAAGATACTCCTTGGGGATCCATTTCCTAGCTATTACCTTCTTTTTATCTTGTCTCCTAGCAATTAGGCATTTATAGGCACTTTTATTTTTCTTTTCTTTATAACCTAGGCCTTTCTTATTAAAATTTGCCCTTTGGCTCCCAATTATCATATTCAATGTGTTGGAGCCAATTGTGAATTTTTCTAGGGCTTTTGTCAAATAGTCTACCTTTTCCCTTAAAGCCCTATTTTCATCCATGCATGCATCACTAACATTAAATGGCATATATTCATGTGAGCATGCATCATTTAAGATAGAAGAAATATTTTCATTTTCATTTAAGCATGCTTTTTCTAGTTTATTTTCTAGATCCTTAATTTGATCTAGCATGCTCTTATTCTTCTTCTTAGCTCTAAATAAATCCCTAGTTAAGCTAGAGACCATGGAAGCTATTTTCTTAGGAGTTAGATTTGTTACCATAGTCTCCATGTCCTCTTCTTCTTCTTCGGATGAGGATGTAGAGGAGGCTCCCCCTTCACTTGAGCTCTCTCCACTTGTGCTTGATTCTTCATTTTCGGTGGAGGAGCAATCCAAGTCGTCAAATGCCATTAATGCTAGGTTGGTGACAAATGCATTTTCTTCCTCGGATGATGATGAAGATGAGGAGGGGTCATCCCATGTCTTGGCCTTGAATGCTTTGGCCTTCCCCTTTTCCTTTGCCTTCTTTTCTTCTTCCTTTTTCTTCTTGCTACCCTTTTTCTTCTTCTTTTCTTCTTTCTTTCTCTTCTCCTCCTTGCTTTTGTTCAAGAGGGGACAATTATCCCTTATGTGTCCCTCTCCTTGGCAATTGTAGCAAATGATTTTCCCCCTTGGTCTTCTATTCCTATCATTAGATTTATTAAAATGAAAACCCTTTAAAGCACGCCTTACCCTCCTTACCATATACGCTTCTTCCGTGCTATCCATGGAGGAGGAAGAGGATGCTTCATCATCGGAGGAGTAGGGGATCTCTATCTTCTTCTTCCCCTTGTTTGCCAAGAATGCTACTCCTCTTGAAGGTTGGATTTTTGGCTCTTCTTGTATACCTTCAAGCCTTGTTTCATGAAGCTCCATGGTTGAGAAGAAATCCTCCAAGGTACTTACTTCCAAGTTCTTGGAGATGTAGAACGAATCCACCATAGAGCTCCATCTTGAGGACCGGGGAAAGGCATCTATGGCCTTCATTACCATATCTCGGTTGGAGAGTTTTTCACCTACACTTGTTAAACCGATTAGTATTTCCTTAAATCTAGAGTGTAGGGATTTTACCTTCTCTCCCTTTTCAAGTTTGATATTGGACAATTGGGAGCGAAGAACATCTCTCCTTGCTAGCTTTGCCTCGGATGTGCCTTCATGGATTTCTATTAGTTTCTCCCACATTTCCTTGGCGCTAGCACACTCTCCTATCCTATTGACTTCTTGTTGAGGGAGGACATTGTATAGGTGGTGCTTGGCCTTTGAATTTGCCAAATATTCTTCTCTTTGCCTCTTGCTCCACCTTGATTTCTCCAATGGCTCCCCATTTTCGTTCCTGGGCAACTCGAAACCATTTTCCATTATTAAAAGGAATTCAAAGTCGGTTTCGAAGAATACCTCCATTCGCTTCTTCCACCAAGGGAATTCGCCGTCGAACTTCGGTGGGTGGATGTTTGAGCCAGCCATTTTGAATGTTGCTTGTTGTGGCGATTAGTCCTTGACAAGCTTTCCTTGGCTCTGATACCACTTGTAGGGGATCGATCGACCGGCTAGAGGGGGGTGAATAGCCCTCGAATGTTGGATGTCGGTATTTGCTCGTCTACAAAGAGATTAGCGCAAAAGAAACAATAAAGCAAGACAAGCAAATAGAAATACAAGAAATCAAACAAGATGGTGTAACGTGGTTCACGGCTACGCCGCTAATCCACGGTCCCCGATTCGTCCTCGGTGAATCACTCCGCCAAAACCAATCCACTAATGGTCTCTCCTTTGCACCAAGCTAGGTGGAGGTAACGTTTACAACCAAGATCACTCTTCTTACAATAAGATTGAAGTAAAGACAAGTAAGAAGAGTTTAAAACTTGTGGGGCACTAGGAAGATCACATAGAGCATAAGCATTAGCCTCTCAAAGGCTCACACCCTTTTTTTTTTTATAGAGAGGGCTGATTTCTTCCCGTTGGCCGCCACCAGTCGACTGCTGCCCTTGGCAGTAGACTGCCGTCACTACAATGGCATCCGAACACGTCGGATCTCGACCGTTGTAGTCCAACGGAACACTTGGCAGTCGACTGATGGACCTCACTAATCGATCACGCTTCCGTATTCGATCGCCACGGCTACGGCGATTCTGCCGCGACATCCTCTCTAAACCCATCCGTCGGATACCAGTCGAACCCACTCGACTCAGAGCAGTCGACTGCCATTCAATGGCAGTCGACTGGTGCCGTGTGAAACTCAAACTTAACATAAGTTTGAGATTCTGGCGGTCGGGTAAACCTTAACCCTTGTGGTCAAGTCTCCGACACTCAGCCATTCGGCCAAGTTCACCTAATGAGCTACTTACATTTCACTCATTCTCTCATCTCACTCGAAGTCCCTCGCCGAAGCTCTCTTCGTTCGCGGCCACGTCCCTCGGCAGCATCAGGCGCACGACTCTGCAATGCTCCTTCGCGTCTCTTGCCTCCGAAGTCTGCTTCCTTGGCTTCACTTCAAGTCATCTCGTCCGACGGTCCCTCGGATGCTCCAAGCGCATGACTTCCGCAAAGTCATCCTTCACCGACTCAAGGACCGAGGTTGTGAGGGTGAACCCACCAAGGCTCCACGTGCGAATTACTAAGTCCTGCAAGACTCCAACGCACTATCAAATAACAATACCAACCTAACTTAAACCCTTTGCCACACACATCAAAATCTTATCATGGCAAGAGATTGCCCTAACACATTCTAGGCCCGAGTCTTACTCCATCGACCTAGGGCATCTTGGAGCCCATCTCGTACTAGGCTCGATCTTAGTCCATCGACCTAGGGGCAATCATACATAGAGGCCCATCCTAGGCCCGAGTCTTACTCCATCGACCTAGGGCATCTTAGGAGCCCATCCCTTTGGACCTTGTTAAGGTCTTGTACAAGCCATGCAAAAGGTAAAATACTTATATGCTTTTATTATAGCATAGCTTATTTCATTTGCAAACATAGCATACTTCATTTCCTAACACATCATACTTCACTTCGTGAACATATCATTTTTCATTTCATAACATATCATACTTCATTTCATAATCATATCATATTCATTTCATGAACATATCGTTTTTCATTTCATAATCATATCGTATTTCATTTCATAACATATCTTAAATATCACATACACATAGGGCATGGTATAAGGCATAAACATCAAGAGTAAGTCAACACTAACCTAAAGCATGTTATCTTCATCTAGCATCATTTAATATCACAAGTCAACATGAATTCACCCAAACATAAAACACACGTTAACCTAACCTAGAGCATGTTAAAGGACAATGGTTGGCCGAATGGTTCATGTAGGTTTTTAGGGCTAGTCTTTTAACCTAATCAAATTAACATACTAACAACATCATATGCATACAAAACATGGATTAAAACTTCATTGGAACATCAATACAAGGGGGGTGTCCGAATGGTTCATGAAGGCTTTTAGGGCTAGTCTTTTAACCTAATTCATTCTACAACCCAACATCATCATATGCATGTAAAACAAGATATAGAACTTCAATAAAACACCAACAACCCATGATGGCCGAATGGTTTATGTAGGTTTTTAGGGCTAGTCTTTTAACCTAATCCAATTAACATACTAACAACATCATATGCATACAAAACATGGATTAAAACTTCATTGGAACATCAATACAAGGGGGGGGGGGTGGCCGAATGGTTCATGAAGGCTTTTAGGGCTAGTCTTTTAACCTAATTCATTCAACAACCCAACATCATCATATGCATGTAAAACAAGATATAGGACTTCAATAAAACACCAACAACCCATGATGGCCGAATGGTTTATGTAGGTTTCTAGGGTTAACTTTTAACCTAATTCATTCTACATCCTAACATCATCATATGCATATAAAACAAGGTATAGAACTTCAATAAAACACTCAAAAACATATGTTGGCCAAATAGTCCATAGGGGTTTCTAGGGTTAACTTTTAACCTAATTCATTCTACATCCTAACATCATCATATGCATGTAAAACAAGGTATAAAACTTCAATAAAACACTCAAAAACATGTGTTGGCCGAATAGTCCATAGGGGTTTCTAGGGTTATCTTTTAACCTAATTCATTTTACATCCTAACATCATCTTCTTCTTACAAAACATGATATAGAACTTCCTTGGAACATCAAAACTAAGCTTGGGCGAATATGTCATAGGGATTTCTACACAAAACAATCAACCGAAAGCTACTCGTATGCAGGTGAGGGATACTTACATCCTTTGCTTTGCTTTTAGTGGAAAGAAGACCTAAGGAAAGCCAAATCTAGCCTTCTCCTTGCTTGGATGGGGTTCGGCCAAAGAGATGGAGAGGGGAAGCTCTAGAATTCGGTGAGGAAGAAGAAGAAGAGGAGAAAATAAATTTTGTAACTCATGCCCCCTCATTCCCCCTATTTATTCACTTGAAGAGTCCCTTGATCTCCCTTACACTTAACCATAATTTCCCCTATTCCTCTAATGATAAAATCTTATTGGGCTTCTGGTTAGTGGATGCATCTATAGGGCTTGGCTATCTCTAGAGGTTTGGGGTTCAATTCCTAGGCCTTGCATCCCTTTTTGGCTTATTTTCTTTTGTTTTTGAAAAAGCCCACATAAAACCCATTATCATCAAGCTAAAAATTCTTGTAAAATTGCTAGAAATTTTACGGGCGTTACATCTTGGAGGAGTTACATGCATGCATGTAACCACCCCCCCCGCTAAGAAAAGTGGCCGGCCACTATTACCATCAGATGAAAATTATTTTGTGTGAGTTACACAACTTCATCTTCTTCCTTGGATCACTCTCTCAAGCTCTCCCAACCTCCTTGGTCGAAATTCCTAAAGGGTGCTAGCACACTCTAAGGTATTTTTCTCCACCTATTGCTTGTGTGGATACCAATAGAGGAGTGTTCACTTGACACTCTCGAGTTCCGGCGAACCTTTTGGACGAGCGGGATTTGCGAAGGGCATCGCATCGAGGGTAACTTCTTATCATGTAGATCTAGAGTAGATCTAAAGGTATTAAACACATACATGTTAGTTTTATATTTTATACTTCGCACGGATCTGTGGCCGAGGCTTCCGAGGTTTCCGCAACGCAAAAAGCAGTTTTTGCGGCTCGGAAAACCCAACAGTGGTATCAGAGCCACGTGTGAAGCATGTATGTGTTTCATTTTTGTGGTTTTTATATTAGATATAAAAATTATAGAATTTTATGTTTCTGTAAATTTCCTATTTTTATAGAATTTTTGGGTATTTTTCTCGAAGAGTTGAAGCAATGAGTGTTGAGACACTTGTCGGCTTCAACCACCGAGAAAAACTCTCCGAAACGGCGAGTTCTTGCTTTAGGTTTTTGGGACAGCGACTTAAGTCACTGTAAGATCATAGTAGGGACACTCACAAAGTTTATTTTGCGAGTAGGGGCGCTGCCCCTATCCCCGAAAGGGGCCTTGTCCCGCGATCGCGCCCAGAAACCGCTTAGCGGGACTGTTACGGAGGGGTGACTCATAAAATTGAAAAAAAAGAGGAAAAATTATAGAAATTTTTTGTAAAAATACATAATTTAGAATTATGTATAATTCTGTGATTGTCATGGCCCAATGATACCAATTTGATTGGATTATGATGTGTTGTAATTCATAATAAGGCCTGCGTGCCGTTTTTATGGTTGTGCGTGTTGTATAGTGTATGCGACCTGCGCGTCGTACCTCTTATTTTGAAATTCTAGTTGTAAATAGTTTTAGACTCAAATGTAACTCGAGTTTCATATTTGTAATGTACAAAATGGAGCGGTGGAAAGTCCACTTGTAGACGAAGTTACGAGAAGGGTGCCGACGACACATGGCGGTCAAAGGAAGCGCTTGGAGAAGTCGCTAGCCTTAGGTTGACCATCTGATCTTCTCATTGGCTTGAGAAGATCGTAGTAGGGCCATGACTACATCACAGTTAATTATATATATATATGTTGATATATATATATATATATGTATATATATATATATATATTTGATTTTGCTTATATGTATGTGATGCATGCTAGTAGAATAATGCTTGTATGTATATGATGCATGCTAGGATAATTTTCTTGTATGTATATGATGCATGCTAGAATAATGTATGTATGTATGTGATGCATGCTAATATAGGATAATAAAGGCCTTAATGCGTATATGATACACATTACGATTAGATTAGATCTTAATCGAATCAACTTATAAATACCTACCAGGTCCTTGATACCCATCACTACCTCGATCATTTGTAGTTGTTGAATCTGCCAAAGTAGAGCAACGCATATTATCTTGGTAGGGTGCGGAGGGACAATCTTGGTCACGCCTATCACGGCTTGGGTTAGAGTAAGCTCAATTAGACTGAGTAAAACTAGTTAACTCAATTGGATCGAGTAGAACTATAGGCATATTCCAATCGTTGGAAAGATAGGATAAGATCGCATTTACACTAAATCTTGGGTGATTTAGCCAAAGCTAACTCAAGGTCTTTTGTAAATGTGGGTCTTGATCCTATAAACAAGAGTTGCATAGAGATGTAATCGGTAATGTATTACCCACCGATCGTACTAAGTCTTGGGCGATTTAGCCAAAGCTAACTCAAGGCTTAGTATGATGTGGATCTTGTCCCGCAAGAATTATAGCTAGTTTGTATGAATCTAGTAATGTGGTTTGACCACATCCATAACTCGATTCTATAAAATTCCTATAATTCAGTGGGATCATCATTTGATTAAAGGCCTAATTAAATGATAAAAGGAATATGATATTAATTCTCTGCATTGTATGTTGTAGATTACTATGTCGACAAACACGAACACTCTCTCTCTGCGTTCTGTCCTTGAGAAGGACAAGCTCAATGGAGCAAATTTCCTAGACTGGTACAGGAACCTGAGAATTGTTCTCACCCAAGAAAGGAAGCTGTACATCCTGGAGCATCCCATTCCGGAGGCACCTCCTGCCACTGCCTCGCGAGCTGACAAAGATGCTTACAAGAAGCATCAAGATGATGGATTAGATGTGTCATGTCTAATGCTCGCGACCATGAACTCTGAGCTCAGAAGCAACACGAGTTCATGAATGCTTATGATATGGTTGGACATCTTCGTCAGCTATATCAAGGACAAGCAAGGCATGAGAGATATGAAGTCTCTAAGGCATTGTTTGGGTCCAAAATGCAAGATGGGACTCCCGTAGGTCCATATGTACTCAAGATGATTGGGTACGTAGAAAACCTACAAAGCCTGGGATTCCCACTTGGCCAAGAGCTGGCCACTGACCTGATCTTGCAATCTTTGCCACAAGCCTACAATCAATTTGTCATGAATTATAACATGAATGAAATTGATAAGCCGCTGCCTGAGATGCTCAGCATGTTGAGAACTGCTGAGCTTAACCTTAAGAAGGGAAAATCTGACACCATTTTGATGGTGCACAAAAAGAAAGGCAAGGGAAAGCCTAAAGGTAAGGGAAAGTCCCAAGCCAAGGGCAAAGGCAAAGAACTTAAACCCAAAGGAGGGGTAGCCAAGGAAGGGGCTTGCTTCCACTGCAAGGAAGCTGGACACTGGAAGCGTAACTGGAAAGCTTACCTGAAAGATCTTAAGAAGAAAAGAAGTGAGACTTCTACTTCAGGTATAACTGTTATAGAAGTCAATCTATCTATTTCTTCATCATGGGTATTAGATACCGGATGTGCATCTCACATTTGTACCAATGTGCAGGCGCTGAGAAATAGCAGGGCATTGACAAAGGGCGAGGTGGACCTACGAGTAGGCAATGGAGCAAGGGTTGCTGTTGTTGCTATAGGAACTTATGATCTATCTCTGCCCTCTGGGCTTGTAATAGAATTAGATGAATGTTGTTATGTGCCTCTTTGACTAAGAACATAATTTCGATTTCTTGTTTGGACAAGAAAGGATTTACATTTATAATAAAGAACAAATGTTGTTCAATTTATTTAAATGATATGTTCTATTGTAGTGCACCTCTAATGAACGGACTCTACTTTCTAGACTTAGAGAGCCCTATCTATAATATAAGTACCAAGAGGTTCAAGTCAAATGAGTTGAACCAAACCTATCTCTGGCATTGTCGCTTAGGTCACATAAATGAGAGTCGCTTATCTCAGCTCCATAAGGATGGGATGCTAGACTCATTTGATTTTGAATCATATAAGACATGCGAGTCTTGCCTTTTAGGCAAGTTGACCAAGACTCCCTTTAGTGGACACAGCGAAAGAGCAACAGATTTGTTAGGACTTATACATAGTGATGTATGTGGTCCTTTCAATGTTGCTGCTAGAGGTGGTTATAGGTACTTCATTACATTTACTGATGACTTCAGTAGATATGGTTATGTGTATCTTATGACACATAAATCAGAATCCTTTGAAAAGTTCAAAGAATTCAAGAATGAAGTACAAAACCAGCTTGGCAAGAGTATTAAGATACTTCGATCAGATCGAGGTGGTTAATACCTTAGCCATGAGTTTCGTGACTATCTAGCTGAGTGTGGGATTCTATCCCAACTCACTCCTCCTGGAACACCACAGTGGAATGTGTATCCGAAAGGAGGAATCGTACCCTATTAGATATGGTACGATCTATGATGAGTCATACATATCTTCCTATATCCTTTTGGGGATATGCTCTAGACACAGCAGCCTTTACCCTTAACCGTGTACCATCCAAGACTATCATAAAGACACCATATACGATATGGACATGGAGAAATCCCAAGATGTCTTTCATGAGGATTTGGGGTTGTGAGGCTTACGTTCGACGTCAAGTCTCAGACAAACTGGGACCCAAATCCGATAGGTGCTATTTTGTTAGATATCCCAAGGATACAAAGGGATATTACTTCTATATTCCCAATCAGCACAAAGTGTTTGTAGCAAAGACTGGGGTTTTTCTACAAAGGAATTTTGTTTCTAGAAAAACTAGAGGGAGTACGTTCAATCTTGAAGAAATTCAAGATAAGGACCATAGCACTGAGGTCTTGATGGAGGTTGAACAGGAACCATAAAGTGTTGTGGGTGATGAGGTTGTTGCACAAGGAGTTGTGGAACAACCACCTGTTCAGGTAGACCTACCTCTTCGCAGGTCTGATAGGGTACATCGTCAGCCTGAGAGATACTAATTTCTCTTGTCTGACCATGATGACATTATGCTCATTGAGAATGAGCCTACCTCCTATCAGGAAGCTGTGATGAGCCCAAATTCTGAGAAATGGCTAGAGTCCATGAGATCCAAGATGGAATCCATGTACACCAACCAAGTATGGACTTTGGTTTATCCACCTGAAGGGGTTAAACCCATTGGGTGTAAGTGGGTCTTTAGGAGAAAGACTGACATGGATGGACTTATGCATACCTATAAGGGCCGATTGGTGGATAAAGGTTTCAAGCAGATTCATGGTATTAACTATGATGAAACCTTTTCTCCAGTGGCGATGTTTAAGTCCATTCGGATCTTGCTTGCTATTATTATATGAGTGTCATATACTTTCTCATGTGGCTATTATTATGACTATTCGTCCTTAGACCTGAAGTCACCATGGTTCCCTACATAAGGAGTTGCATAATTTGGCTTCATCAAATATCACCCGTAAATGGGTGGACTATAAAGGCGATTACTGGGTACGTAACAAATTATGCGGAGGGATGTGAGTGATGTAGATGAGATCTATCCCTCCTATATGACGGGGGTGACATTGATATTCTTGATAGAGTGAGACCACGAAGTGCATGACCATGCCCAAATGAGTCAATATGAGATATTGAGCTCATTTGATTAGAGTAAGTCTACTTGGAGTTCAAGATATAGATTGTACCGAGGATAACATGGTCTATGCCTCAATTGGTCAATCTAGATGTCAAGGATAGAGGGACATTGTCACATATTATGAGAGTCACAATTAGTAGTCACAAAGGTGATGTTGGAGCTCAACATTCTTGTAACTTGGTTAGCAATGATGTGTTGCTAGATACCACTCATTGCTTATGTTCCTAAATCGGTTTAGGGACATTGCCAACGTTACAAGAAACTATAGGGTCACACACTAAGGGCAATTAGATGGAGATTAGGTTCATATGATGAACAATGAGGATTAGGTTCATGGGATGAACCAAATTGGATTAAGAGTAATCCTAATTAGACTAATTGAGTTGGACTCAATTTGATTCAAGTGTTGAATGAGTCTAATTTAGATTCGATTCATCAAATCAATTTAAATTAATGAATAGAGATTCATTAAATTAAATTGACTTGAATCAAATGGTTGGATTTGTCAACCATGGGAGATAAGAGGTCAAGTTTGACTTGACTTAAGAGGGAAGATGAAAGGTCAAGTTTGACTTGATCAAATGTCATGTCATGATGATGACTTGGCATGGCCGACCAATGATGATGCTCCACATCATCAATGACTTAGCATGTGGTGCCACTTCATGAGGGAGACCAAGAGCCATTGGCTCTTGGAGGAGTTACATGCATGCATGTAACCCCCCCCCCCCAAGAAAAGTGGCCGGCCACTATTACCTTTAGATGAAAATTATTTTGTGTGAGTTACACAACTTCATCTTCTTCCTTGGATCACCCTCTCAAGCTCTCCCAACCTCCTTGGCCGAAATTCCTAAAGGGTGCTAGCACACTCTAAGGTATTTTTCTCCACCTATTGCTTGTGTGGATACCAATAGAGGAGTGTGCACTTGACACTCTCGAGTTCCGACGAACCTTTTGGACGAGCGGGATTTGCGAAGGGCGTCGCATCGAGGGTAACTTCTTATCATGTAGATCTAGAGTAGATCTAAAGGTATTAAACACATACATGTTAGTTTTATATTTTATACTTCGCACGGATCCATGGCCGGGGCTTTCGAGGTTTCCGCAATGCAAAAAGCGATTTTTGCGGCTCGGAAAACCCAACAGATGGGATATAGAGGAGATAAAAACAAACATAGTGAGGATCGAAATCTGCGTGGAAATAGAAGGAGCAATGACTTAGGAGGAATAAAATTGAAGATTCCATCCTTCCAAGGGAAAAATGATCCATAAGTTTATTTAGAGTGGGAAACAAAGATGGAGATGGTGTTTGAGTGTCATGATTTCTTAGAGCTTAAGAAGGTTAAGCTAGCGGCCATTGAATTCACTAATTATACTATTGTTTAGTGGGATAAAGTGGTGATGAATCGGAGAAGAAATACAAAGCAGCCTGTGTCCACTTGGGAGGAGATGAAATTTTTCATGAGAAGAAGGTTTGTACCCAGCCATTACTATAGGAGCTTATATCAGCAGTTGCAGAGGTTATCTCAAGGCTCCAAAAGTGTTGATGAGTATTTCAAGGAGATGAAGTTGTCCATGATGTGTGCTAATGTCGATGAAAATCAGGAAGCCACCATGGCTAGATTTTTGCATGGTTTAAACCTATAAATTATTGATATTGTTGAATTGTAGCATTATGTCGACCTATTGGATATGGTCCACCAGGCACTAAAAGTTTAGGAACAAATCAAGCGGAGGGGATTGGCAAAGAAGGGATAACCCATGGCTACCAACTACCAATGAAGAGTAGCTCCAAGAAGGGACGAGCAACTATAAAACAAGCCAAAGTTTGAACCCATTAAGAAGGCCAAACCAACAACATCCTGCTACTCAAGGTACTATCGAGTCCACTTCTTCTAAATCTAGTGATATCAAGTGCTTTAAATGCCAAGGGCATGAACACATAGCCAGGCAATGTGTGAACAAAAGGGTGTTAGGGCAATCAACCCATTGTTTTGTTTTGATGTGTGTGACAAAGGATTTAAGTTAGGTTGATATGGATTTGATGTGTGTGTTTAAGTTGTTCAGGACTTAAGTGAATCACACATGGATTGACTTGATGAAGCTTTGGAAAGTTCACCATCTCATGTCTTGGGTCCTTAAGTCGGTGAAGGATGACATTGCAGAAGTCGTGTGCTTGGTGCATTGGAGGGACCACCAGACGAGGAGCATATGGAGTGAAGCCAAAGGAAGCAGACTTCAGGGCGAGACGTGAAGGATGACATTGCTGAAATCGTGCACTTGGTGCATCCGAGAAACGTAGCCGGACGAAGAGAGCTTCGAGGCGAGGGACTTCATGGGTGATGAGAGTGAGCGATTGTAACCCGGGATGGGGTAGCTCAAACTTAGGTTTGAGGTTTTAACTGACAAGTCGGACACTCAAACTTGTGTTTGAGGTTATACCCGACGTTTGGATAAGTCCGATGCTCAAACATGAGTTTGAGGTTTCTACCCGACGAATGAAAGTGTCGAATGCTCAAACAGGTGGTTTGAGGTTTACCCGACCTTAGGATGCTCAAATAAGTATTTGTTTGAAGGTTTACCTGACATCATTTGACATCTATAGATAGCAGTCGACTGCTTTGAGTCGATAGAAATCGACTGATATTCGACTGGCCCAGCAGTCGACTGCAAAGGGACGACAATCGACTACTGCACCATCAGTCGATTGGCAAGGAATGACAGTCAACTGTTGAAGGTGGTCATTGGCACAAAACCTCCCGTAGCCAACAAATCAGTTGCCTACGCAGGCAGTAGGTGACTGTTGATAGCAGCAGTCGACTGCCAAGGCTACCGTTGGACTACAACGGTCACGATCTGATGTGGTCAGAAGCCGTTGGAACGACGGCAGTCGGTGGCATGCAACAGTCGACTGTCGCTTGCCCAATGGGAAGAAATCTTTTCTCTCAATAAAGAGAAGGGGTGAGGGCCTTGGGGATGCTAATGATTCTACTCCTAAGTGCTCTACACGTTTTTTCACTCCTCTTCTTGTGCTTACCTCTATTCTATTGTAAGAGAGAGTGAGTTCTTGTAAGAGGGCTTACCTCCACCTTGCTTGGGATAAAGGAGAGACTAGTGATTGGATTTGAGGGAGTGATTCGCCATACGAATCGTCCGTGGATTAGCAACAAGGGTCGTGAAACACGTTACATAATTGTGTTAGCATTGCTTTCATCTTTACTTTGTTTTAGCGCTTAATTGTCTTTATTTTTATTATTCCACTACACTAATGATTTGTATAGACGATTAAGATGAACGAAGTCCATCGTACAAGAAAAGCTATTCAACCCCCTTCCAGTCGGGCCATGATCCTCCAACAAGTGGTATCAGAGCAAGGAGCTTACCGTCGGACTCATCGCCGAAATAAGCAATCGAAATGACCGACATCAACATCCATCCACTAAAATTCGAAGGAGACTTTTCTTAGTGGAAGAAAAAGATGGAGGTATACTTCGAAACCGATTTTGATATAATGCTAATAATAAAAGACGGTTTTTAAGTACCTAGGGGTGAAGACAAGAAGATAATCGAAAAATCAAAATGGACCGAGGAGCAATGGCAACAATTCAAGACAACGGTTAAGATAATGAAAATTTTAATTAAATTAATACCTAAACATATCTTGTGCAAGCTAGGTGAATACCGGGATGCAAAGGACCTATGGAATAAATTGGTAAAATTCCATGAAAATCTCGAACTGGTCCATGTTGAGGAAGAAGAGGAATGCTCATCCTCTCATGCTCAAGAAGAAGCAAATCCATCCTCTCAAGTCAACGAGGATTTGGAGATTGAGAGGGAATCCACATCCGGATCGGTAGAAGAAGTGGAAGAAATAGAAGAAACATCTACCTTCGGAAGAAGTGATGAAGAAGATCAAGAGACTTCCACCATCCTAGGTAACTCAAATGTAATTCATAATAATAAAGATCACATAATTTGCTTTGAGTGTAGGGAGAAAGGGAATTACAAGAGTAAATGGCCAAAATTGGCTAAGGAGAAAGTGTCGGCGCCAAAAGTTTAAGGGAAATCAAAGGATGCCGGAGTCCTCACTAGGAAAAGCAAAGAGCACATTGTGTGCTTCAAGTATAATCAACGGGGACACTACCAAAGCCAATGCCCTAGGGGAAAGAAGAAAATGCAAGAAGAAGCTACACAAATAGGGGGAACTTCCAAAGCAAACCCTAAGGTATATCTTAATGCACCTTCTGGTTCTAAGGGTAAAAAGTATGTTTTTAGTACTCTTGCAATTGCTAATGAAAAGCATGCTAGTAGAAATAATAGATTTTATTGTTTAGGTGCTAAGCATGTTAATTTATCTAAGGACAAATTTAGAACTAATAACACTAGACCTATTCTACCTAGGGAGTCCATTAGGACGGTGGAGAATCACCTAGGCCTTGATCCCAAAAATCATAGACATATGCCTAGGAAGAGTCTTTCCAAAAAGACCAATGAAAAATCAAAATTAGGAAAACTAGAGTTAGAAAACCAAGTCTTGAAGTCAAGGCTTGAGAAACTTCAGAAGACCCTCAAAATTATGACAAACTCAATTATGGGGTCAAAGGAATAAAATTTAGGACCCAGGAGACAAGAACTATTTAAGGGCAATAATGTTTTGGGTCACAAACCTAAGTCATACCACAATGTTGTAGGATATTTGACGCCGCTAGAGGGGGGGGGGGGTGAATAGCATTTGATCGTTCATAGATGGAATTCGATCGCGTGTTCGTCTCTACAATTTCGTTAGTGCGCAGTGGAAATAGATATAATACAATAACGAAATACGCCAACACAACAAGAACACGAGTATGTAACGTGGTTCGGAACCGCATGGTTCCTACTCCACGAATTGAGCTCTACGAGCTCTAGTGATGCACACGCAACCACTAATAAACACTCCTTCTCGGAACAATCCGGAGGCGGAGAAACCTCATACAATAATGATTACAAAAATAATCAAATAAATACAAGCAAATACAATGAAATACAAATGCAAGTAAAGCAAAAACACTTTACAAGAGCTTTGGATTGCTTGATCTTTGATTGCCTTGAACTAGCTTTGAAGGACTGGAAAGCACCAACTTCCCCCTTCAATTTCGCTCAAGAAAATCACTGTCTTTTCCTCCATCACGAGCTCCTTTTATAGCTTCAACTTTGTCTTTGGAAAGGTCGATCGATCATTCGCCGGGACCATCACGATCGATCACACTGTTGCTGTGAGACAACGGTGTAATCCACGCTGGAAAAATCCAACGGTTAGGACATCAGTTGACTGATCATGAGCATCAGTCGACTGATGAGCCATCACTCGACTGCTCGTCGCAGCGGTCGAGTGAGACTCCATTCTGTGGCCGAAAATCTGAGCAACAGTCGACTGATCACATGATCAGTCGACTGCTCGAGCCATCAGTCGACTGCTAGACCACTTTCTCACAGTCAAACCCTAGTTGACTCGGTCCAGTCGACTGCCACATGGCACTAGTCGACTGACACACCTCAAACATGAAGTTTTAGCTCAAGTATGGTGCCCCCATACTTGCTAGACCACCCTTAGCCTAGACCTAAGCCTTTTAGCCACCTCCATCAGCCTCACGCCTCTCGGATCCCTCCAAGTCATCCATGACTTGTTCATCTATCGCGTTAGCCTTCAGGTGCTTCCATCGGCTATGTCATGCTAACGATGTCTACACCGCCAAGGCACATTGGACTTACGCCGCCAAGACTCCGCTTGGACTTTACGCCGCCAACCATTAGACTTATGCTGCCAAGACTCCTGCTTGGACTTTACGCAGCCAATATCAAACCCCTTGGACTTCTCATGCCAAGACTCAAGCTTGGACTTTCCCTTGCCAACCCATGTTGGACTTTTACATTGCCAAGACCCATGCTTGGACTTTTCATGTGCCAAGTGTCCCACTTGGACTTTTCATGCCAAGTACTCAAGACTTGGACTTTACCAAATGCCAAGTGTTCCACTTGGACTTTCCATGCCAAGTACCCATGACTTGGACTTTACCTTGACAATTACATTGTCATATATTTTTGTCGAACATCAAAACATCATTCGAGTCAAACTCGAGTCCTGGTCAATCGTGACCTGGGCCGATTGCACCAACAATCTCCCCCTTTTTGATGTTTGACAAAAACCAAACAAATCATCGAGTTAGAACACTAACTCAAATCCCTTACCAATTATCCCAAGTTCTTAAACATTCTCTAAACATTCTCCAAATGTTCTCCCCCAAACATTCTCCCCCTTTTTGACATACATCAAAAAGGTTATCTCTACAAGGAGATCAAAGTCTCACGTCCCAATGAGATCTTACAATCTCCACCTTGGTTTAAAAATACCTAGGATGCCTACCATCTTCTTAGTGATAAGTTGCATATCACTCAAGAGAGACAATCCTATACACTCTCTCAATTTCCAAATTGGGTTTCTAAAAATCCATCAATTTTCCCAATTGATAACATTTTCCCCTTCAAGAAGAAAGAAAAACACATCCATCACTCCAAGATGGATACCTCCCCCTAAAGGCTTGATCCCCCTTGACCATTGGACCAACAATGTCCTTGGGCAGTCCCTAAGCCAATAGGAACTCTAAACCATCAAAATTAAGGTTAGAAATTCAACATTGAACTTCCCAACACCTTAAAATTGATACAAACCCTAAACACCTCTCCTAATCCATATCCAATGGATTTTCACCCTTCATCATGCTTCACAAAGCATATCCTAGGGTTAGGAGTGGTTGGGGACCTTAACCGCAGCTGAAATCGGGTTAAACAACTTTGGTTACCCTGAAATCAGGCTATTAGTCGACTCTGTCAGCTACGATCGGTGATGTGTCCATCGATCGGTGATGCGAAATAACGATCGAGTGATCTGTCTTTGATCGAGTCAAACGCCCATCGATCATTGCACTATAGAAGCGATCATGCTCGACTTTTAGAAATTCATAAGTAATTCTACGTAAATAAAAAAATCACGAAACTTGATACGTATATTACTTATCACACATACAATCAGTGAAAAATTTTGGAAAAATATTTTTACCATTGAAATAGGAGATTGGTACAAAGTTCAAAAACTATTAAAACTTTAAAGTTTTTGATCCACTTTGTATCAACTTCTACAATGATGATGGCTATCAAAAGATAGATTTCACCAAGGTTTTCTAAATTGATTTTAAAATGTTTTTGAAAACCTATTTTGAACCATGGTTTATTGGCTAAATATACATAACTTGTATATTAGCTTTCCTTATGATTCTTGGTGATAATTAAAATAAGTTTGAGTTCATCTAGATGCACTACCTATGCACCTTGAACCTAACTTATTATCCTATCATCTCACATGTATCTAGGGTGTATAAATACATATACATGTCAATGTGATGTGAGATGTGGGTTTTGATTCATTTTATCTAAGGTTTCATGCATTTCCTAGGCAACCCTACTTGATTCCCTTATAAATGAGACTTCAAGTCATGCCATTTTCCTTAAATCAATGTTCAATCAAATTAATGCATGAAATGATCATGGCATAGTGATAGCAAAATAAAAACATGACCAATGATCATGATGATGATGAAATTTAAAAACACATGACATTTAAAGTAATCACAACCAATGACATGACATGTTATATAATAAGATGAAATTCCATGTCATGTCATGATATAGCAATTTTCATAAACCAATACATTAATACAAATACACACTCAAACACACATGATTTTTACAAACAGAAATTTCATTCAATTTAAAAGGATTTCAGTTTTTACATTCAAAATGGAGATTTGATATACTCAATCTCACTATAAAACTGAGAAACAAAAGAAAATCCTAACATCTTCTAGATCTAGTCGTCTGCAGGAGGTGGCGGTGGAGGAGGCTGCTGGTTCAAAGTCCAAGCCCGCATCATCTCATACATATTGAGCTGACGCTGCTCGATACGACTCTGGGACTCTGCAATCTACATGTATCTCTCCTCCATCCGACCAAGACATGCGCCCATGGATGCTGCCCTACTAAGAGATCTGACAATCTAGAGTCGACCGTCTGCTGATAGTCCTGGAATTTGGACTCCAGCTGGCCAAGACGATCTGATGGACCCGCCGCTGATGCATCTGCTGGAAGCTGATCCTCCTCAACAGCGGCGTCTGCATCCTCATAGTCCTCTGCCGCCTCTCAGGGTACCAGAGGAGGCTCTCTGCGTGCCCTGGGTGGTGGTCGAGGCGCCAACTCCATCTGTCCAGGCCCCATCCATAGCTTCGCTAACGAGAAGTTGCGAATCGATATACAGTCGTACACCTCAGAGAGCGCTCTCAGAGAACCCCTGTGAATGTTGATGCCTACTGACTCTAACCATGCTGTGATAATGTGACCATATGGCATATGCACTTTCCCTTGTACAGGGGAAATGAAATGCACTATGCAATGAAACATATTTAGTGCAATGTTAATGTCTAATCTATTACGCATAGCGTAGAGTAGAAAGAGATGGGGAGGCCGAATCTTGGCCAGACCCCGAGTGACGATCGGAAGAAAACACCCAACAATGACCTTGTAGAGTACATTTTCAGGTGCAGATAACTCAGTAATAGGAAATAAATTCTGGGCTGGTGGACGAGGATGACCAAAAATATTCTCATGCATAGAGTCCAAAGAAATATGGTCAAATGGCTCGGGTAAAGGAGCATCAAAGGTGGGGTAAAAAATGAAGGTGTCATCCGAGGGCTTACACTCGAGAAACTCCTGCAGTATTGCAGGAGTGAACTCTAAATCACATTTTGCAACGCGAGTAGTGTAGGTAGGGCCATCGTCTACCTTCTTTAGGTTCTGATAAAACTCCTTAAGGAGGTCATCGTTAATGGCATGTGTGCATAAGACATTTTTCATGAGATGATAATAGGCAAATATGTCAATGACATCACTACAATAATGTTGGAAAAAGTCCCTATCGATGTACCTAACCAACATAGGTTGGTACAATCGAGATTCACCCTCGGGTGGATCATTCCTATGGGTTCTCCTATATATAATGCAATGATATGACATGCATGGGCACCAATACACAATTAGATTTAAAAGGATTATAATGGAAAGAAAAACAAAATTAGGGTTTTTGGGTAAAAAAAATTTACTTCGGTGCTATTTGGAGGTGCGACGAGGGAATGCTCAGATATTTACTGAGGGGGTCGCCGGAAAGTTTGCCGAAGGAGTTAGATGCCGGAACCCTAATCGGAAACAAGGAAACAAACATTGGAAACAAATGAACTAGGGCTGTGAGATGAGTGAAAAAGCGAGAAGAAAGGCTTAGCTATCAAACCTAAGGCTTGGGCGGCTGGCACGGCCGGAAAGACTGGTCGGAGAAGAGTTGGTGATCGGAGAGGAGTCGCGATGCCCGATCGATGCACCATCACCGATCGATCGCGCTTATTAGAGGGTTTATCAACCAACAATCGATCGCTCGCTTAGCAATCGATCTGAAACCTTCGCGTGACGTGCTACAAGAATATCGGCCGATCGATGTGGCTCATCACCGATCGTGTTGTCACCACTGATCGGGTGAGCGAGCACTGACCGATGACCTCACCTCGAATAGGTACCATCCCGATCGATGTATCCCATCAGTCGACTGATGTTCAAGAAGTCGAGTCCCGGAGCCAAGACTCATCGCCGGACGATCGTATCGCGCTACATAAGATGATCACCGATCCGATAATCAGATCATCGATCAAATCTGATTTCGCTCAAATTCAGAAAATCTCGATTTCTTCATCTAATTTATTCCATTTTATCATGTTTAATCATGTATATCAAACATATTGATGTTATACTTATATTCATGTATTCGTTAATGTATTTTAATGTTTTATTTTATTTTGGCAAACATTAACATCCAATGATTTCCAAATCCTAACATCTCACCCTTTCTAAGTGTTGAAATACACAATCAAGGTAAAAAGGCTTGTTTTGTGAGATGCAATCCATCCTAGGCATTCCTTCCATGCAAACACATGGTGAAACATATGAAGCATGGTAAGTACAAGACATCAAGTTGTGTGGCACTTGAGTATGTTAGTAATATATGAGAGATGTCCTAAGGCAATCGCCTTATGTATGAACCATTTATATGATAAATGAAGATTCACTATTTGAGTATACATGTTTCATGTATTTGATTGGATCTTAAACTCATTTACTGAACATCCACGATGTGATTCACAGCATGAGAGAATTTGTGATTGGATCACAACTAGTGAGTATCTCTACATGTATAATTGTGATGTATCGGAATTATCCCTAGTCGATGAATTGATGGATCTGGACACCATCAATTCTGTCGAGACTAGCACGAGGTATACTCCTTGGTGTATCCAAGCAGCTGATTCTCACTGGCTGGAGACATAGTGATGTCCGGAGTTAATCGTGGATGCTAGTTATGGTAACTAGTTCATTGGAGTGACCAACCGTAAGACTTCATATGGTTCTCTGCATATATAGATATGTCAATGAAGTTCTTACTGTGGCTTAAGTGCGATGTTCCTTTGACTTGCGGTATTCAAGTCATCTTGATCATAGAGACTTATGCTTTGACATCTTAAGCAAGCATCTCTAAGGAGATGTGGACACGGGATGATTGGGTATAAGTCGAAGTGATCGAAGGTGTTTGAATAGCCTATAAAGGATTCACCACTCCTTGCGAGGAGATGTATACCCATGGCCTCTCGTCGGATTGTTACTAAAGTCTTTGGCCAAAGCATTATATGTTTAGAGTAAGGTACTCTTCGATACATGTGGAGTAACTAGAATCCGTAGGACGAGGAAATGATACTTGGGCTAGGTGTGACATAGTCAGCCTAGTGGGGACTGACACTATAGACCATGTCCTGAACCAAGTGGGTATAAGATGAGTGAAGGGAATGGGGCACGATTCATTCGAGCTACTGAAGGGTTTCAGAAATAGTTCTGGATCAACCGTTGATCTTTTCGGTTAATTGGGGATCATGATGTACTACTAGGTGCCACTCATGATCGTTCTATAATTAATGGTTAATTATAGATGGCCAACATAAACCGAGAACCTATTTGGTCACACGCACAACGAGTGTAATCCAAAGGATTTAAAATGAGCTTGAGAATGGGATTCTCAGACCGAGAGAAACTATGTTTGGTTGGACCAAACATAAAGCGAGCATGAAATTGTTTCAGTCGCAATGGAAGCGTGGATGGGCCATGTCTTATGAAGACATAATGGATGGACCAAAATAGTTTGGTTCTAATCCAATGGATGAGAATAAACCAAAGGGTTTGGTTTATTTTAAATGAATGAACCAAAAGTTGGTTCGGTTCATTTTAACTTAAAATAAACCATCATGGTTTGGTTTATTTTAACTTATTTTAATGGAGCAGGTTAACGGGCTTTATGGATATGATCCATTAACCATTAAGAGAATTAGTTCTCTATAAAATAGGGGTTAAACCCTAACCCAAAAACGCTAATGAAGTTTTGGCCGCCCAACCCTAGCCTCCTTTTGTTGTTGCCGCCCAACATGGTGTTGCCGCCAACTTCATGGAGCTACTGCCACCTCCTTGCCGCCGGCATCCAAGCTTCAGCCGGCGATGCTCCGGCGACCCTCCAGTGATCTCTTGTGGGTTCGGTGATAAGGTGAGCTCCACATCTCCATTGGCCGGCCTCTATTCCTCCACCAAAAGCTGTCCAGTTTTTTCTGGACAGCTTGTTTCTTTGTTGTCGGAGCGTCGTTTGGACGACGGTTAGTGCTCCGACAGCGGCTAACTTACCAGGGATTTGATCTCCGGTAATCCTCTGAGGTGGAGGACGAAGGATTCGTCAAACGGTTGACGAATACCTCTCTGGAGAAGCGAGTTTTGAGAACTCGTTTTAGGATCCGAATTTGGATTCGGATCGTGATCATCTCTCGATCACGTCGTCTTCAACACGAGGCTAGTAACCCATACGAAGACGAAGCTCGTGACTTAGCGAAGTCATCCCGAGGAGCTCGGGGTGGATACGGATAGAGACGATTCTTACGAGGATCGTTCCGGTTGATGCCGTTCCCGCTACACGTCATACGAAAGGTATAACGTAGATAAATTTCTTTTATTGCAAAATTTAATTTATGGTTATGTCTACACTTGTTGTAATATGCATGCGTGTGTTGTGTGTGTTGTAATAAATATAGATTTATTAATTTTAATTGCTTCCGCTGTGCTCATGTTTACGAAACATGATCGAACACACACACGCCGCGGTGCCGGAAACCCAACAGTGGTATCAGAGCCCAGGTTGTGTTTCGACATAATCGTAAAAATGGTTTTGCGATAGTCATAATGTATTTCTAGAAATTTTCTAAATTTTGGAAATTTAGAAGTATTTATGGAAATTTTTCAATTTTGGAAAGTCTAGAAGTATTTATGGAAATCTTCCACTTTTGGAAAGTTGGAAGTATTTATGGAAATTGATATTTTCCATAAATAAAATATTTGATTAGATTCTGGAAATTTGTTTCCTAATTTAATCATGATTTGATTTGGGATATCAAATCTTAAAATATTTTATTTCCATAAGTAGTTTTAATGATTTAGGAAATTGGTTTCCTAAATAGATTTTCCTTAATCAAATAATTCCATGAATAAAATATGTGATTAGATTTGGAAATTTGTTTCCTAATTTAATTATGATTTGATTTGGAGAATCAAATCTTAAACATATTTTATTTCCATAAATAGTTATGACATATAAGGAAATTATATACATGACATAATTGTATGCCATGTAATTGCATTAGATGCATAACATTATGCCATGCGTGTCGTGACATGTAGATGTATGCCATGTATGCCATGCCATGTAGATAATAGTTATTTTCATGCAAAGAGGATGAGACATAAAAACTCTTAATCAATATTAAAGCCTACACCTTCCATTAATATGATTAGAACCAGAGTTTTGTTTCTTGTTTGGGTTGTTGGACTCTCTCCAAGCCCGGCTCGAACCTGAATATGTTCAAACCATGGAATAGTTTAATACTAATATGGTAAGAGTCAGAGGTCAATCGTTAGCTTTGGTTGTTGGACTCTCTCCAAGCTGGGCTAATTGGTTGAATGCGCTCTAACCATATTAAAACTATGTCCCGATTAATGGGTTGGCTTTAACCCGAGCATCGGCTTGTCGACTCTCTCCAAGGTCGATGTAAAGGGAGGTGAAGTTGGGTGCTATGCATATGATGCATACTTGTTAATGTGTTAACAACCCGATGTATGTGTGAACATTCAATTAGTTGATAGCACATTGTGATAGTTGCATATACGTGATATGCAATCGGTATAGTTGATACCTACCGTCGTAGCTATGAATGACTTTTTGGACTCTCTCCAAGGTTGTTCATATCTATGATGGATATCAGCCCATTCGGAGATGGACCTACGATCTCCCGAAGTGATTTTGGGGTTTTTGAAATTCGAAAAATGAATGGGATTTATAAATGTATATTGATGCATTTTAAAAATCATCTTTCTCATATATGCTCGTTTTGTATTTCTAAAATTGATCATGTTGTCTTTTAATTTGTGTTCCATTTTAGATTCGAATAAATTGACTGAGACGAACTTCTTGGACTGGCTTAGAAACTTGAGAATTGTTCTCAAGGTGAAAAGCTTGCGTATGTCCTCGAAGCGCCTCTTCCCGCGCATCCTAGTGACGATGCAACTCTGGACCAATTGTTGGTCTATCAGAAACATGTGACTGATTCTGAACTGACAAGTTGCATCATGCTAGCCACGATGGAACCCAAGCTACGAAAGCAGCATGAGCATATGGATGCTCATATCGTAGTCCTTCATCTTTATGAGTTGTTTGATAAGCAAGTGAGATTCGAAAGGTTCGAAGTCTCCAAGCTCCTCTTCACCTCTGAGATGCAAGAAGGTTCATTCGTGGTATCGCCAACATATCAAGACTGTGGAGCCTTCTGAGAAGCATGAGCAGGGGACGGTGCTGTTAGTTGATTCCTCGAAGAAAGGTTCTAAGAGGGAGTCAAAGGAACAACAGAAGGGGAAGAAGAAAAAGGGCTAAGAAGGTAGAACTAGCACAAAAGGAAACTTACCATCATTATGGCAAGGAGAGCCATTTGCGAAGAAAGTACAAGATTTATCTTGAGTCCGTGAAGAAGGATAAGGCATCGGATGCCCCATCTTCTTCAGAAATCTTCTTTATTGATTGTCATTCTATTTCCTCAGACACTTGGGTATTCGATACTGGGTGTGGCTCACATATATGTAATGACATACATGGGCTAAGGAATAGAAGAAGACTCGTCAAGGGAGAGTCAAATTTACGTGTTGGGAATGAAGCAAAGGTTCCGACTCGCCATCTAACGTATTTGTTGGAACTCCTGTAGGACTTGTCTTAGAATCGACAATTGCTTTTATGTTCCTTCTGATAAAGAACATCATTTCTATTTCTTGTTTAAATAGAAATGGGTTCCATTTGACTTTTAGTAACAATTGTTGTTACATAACTTTGAATGGAGTTCTTTATGGGATTGGAACTTTAAGCAATGGTGTTTATACGTTGGACGTATCCAGTGACGATTTCAATATCGAAGCGAGCAACACGCGTGCTCGAAAGGATAATCACATAGACTCCTATATGTGGCATTGTCGTCTTGGCCATATAAGCAAGAAACGCATGTCCGAATTACACCAATGTGGACTTCTGGAATCGTTTGAATTGGATTCATACGATACATGCGAATCATGCTTAAAAGGCAAGATGACTAAGTTACCTTTTACTGGAAAAGGTGAATGAGTGGGAGAGTTACTAGGTCTAGTACATACTGATGTATGTGGACCTATGTCAACTCAAGCTTTAGGAGGCTATAGCTACTTCATTACCTTAACCGATGATCACTCACGGTTTGGGTAAGTGTTCCTGATGAAACACAAGTCTGAAGCCTTTGAAAGGTTCAAAGAATTCAGAAATGAAGTAGAGAAACAACATGACAAAAGTATTAAAATACTTCGATCGGATCGAGGTGGTGAATACTTAAGTCAAGAGTTTCTTGATTATCTAAGAGACAATGGCATATTGTCTCAATGGACTCCGCCCTATACACCATAGCATAATGGTGTATCTGAGAGGCGTAACCGGACCTTGTTGGACATGGTCAGGTCAATGATGAATCATGCAACTCTTCCCAAGTCCTTTTGGGGCTATGCACTTCAGACAGCTGTTTACTTGTTAAACAGAATGCCTACCAAGGTAGTCTCAACTACTCCATATGAGATATGGAATAGTAAGAAACCTCATGTATCTTACTTGAAGATATGGGGTTGTCCTGCTTATGTGAAGTGGACTGTATCAGACAAATTGGATGCTAAGTCTGATAAATGTCTATTTGTTGGATACCCTAAGGAAACAAGGGGTTACCAATTCTATCATCCTGTGGAACAAAAGGTGTTTGTTTCAAGGCATGCTGTGTTTCTAGAGAAAGAGTTTCTCTTGCAAGAAAACAGTGGGAGTGTCGTCGAGCTTGAGGAGGCTCGAGAGACTCAAATAGACATTAATGAGATACCTGGTGAAGCACAACAGCCGACAACTCATAGTGATGAGCAATCGGCTGGACCTATTGTAACACCACATCTTCGTAGATCTGGTAGAACACGCAATATTCCTGAGAGATATGGATTTCTCGTAAGCGAATCGAACGACGTGTTACTCATTGATGATGAGGAGCCTACCAGTTATGAAGAAGTGCTGACAAGTTCAGAAAGGGATAAGTGGCTTGGTGCCATGAAGTCGGAAATGGATTCCATGTATGAAAACCAAGTTTGGAACTTGGTTGACCCACCTGAAGGCATAAAGCCTATAGGGTGCAAGTGGGTTTTCAAGAAGAAAACCGACATGGATGGTAATGTGATTACCTATAAGGCTAGATTGGTGGCAAAAGGATATCGTCAAAAACAAGGTGTTGATTATGACGAAACCTATTCGCCTGTAGCTATGCTTAAATCCATTCGGATGCTCCTGGCCATAGCGGCTCATTATGATTATGAGATATGGCAGATGGATGTGAAAACAACTTTCCTTAATGGAAACCTGCTCGAGGACGTGTATATGATACAGCCTGAGGGTTTCACATCGGTTGATAAAACCAAGGTATGCAAATTGCGACGGTCCATTTATGGATTGAAGCAAGCATCCAGGAGCTGGAATATCCATTTTGATGAGACAATCAAAAAGTTTAATTTCTCACAAAATCCAGACGAACCTTGTGTGTACAAGAAGGTTAGTGGGAGTGCAGTCGTATTCCTAGTATTGTATGTCGATGACATACTACTTATAGGAAACGATGTTTCAATCTTACAGTCAGTGAAGGTTTGGTTATCCAAGACATTCTCCATGAAAGACCTGGGAGAAGCAACCTACATCCTCGGGATTAAGATCTATAGAGATAGATCGAAATGGTTTCTTGGTCTTTCGCAGTCTACATATATAGACCGAGTGCTAAAGAGGTTTAGCATGTCGGAATCCAAGAAAGGTTTCTTACCCATCAGGCATGGGGTACACCTTTCGAAGTCTATGTGTCCGCGCACAGAAGACGAGAGGATTTGCATGAGTAAGATTCCCTATGCATCCGCAATAGGATCTATCATGTATGTTATGTTATGTACAAGGCCCGATGTATCGTATGCTCTGAGTGTCACGAGCAGATACCAGTCTGATCCAGGAATGGATCATTGGGTGGCTATTAAGACGATCCTTAAGTGCTTGAGAAGAACTAAGGATGCATTCCTAATATATGGAGAAGGGTACATGGTGATACGTGGGTATACGGATGCCAGCTCCAGACAGACAAGGATGATTCCATGTCTCAGTCTGGGTATGTATTCACCTAAAATGGAGGCGCAATAAGTTGGAAAGGTTCCAAGCTTGACACTATAGCGGATTCTGCCACTAAGGCAGAATACATTGCAGCTTTGGAAGCAGCAAAGGAAGCGGTTCGGATCAATAAGTTCATCTATGAACTTGATGTGGTCTCATCAATGATCCAAACATGTGCTTCGCCTCTATCATCTTATCAGAGAGATCATCAGTAGGAACGAAATACAAATCGAAAAAATTCCCACTGAAAGGAACTTAGCGGATCCTTTGACTAAAGCATTACCTCAAAGTAAGTTTGAGGGTCATGTTAGAGCTTATGGTATTGGATACCGTAGCGATTGGCATTAGGCCAAGTGGGAGTCTGTTAGTAATATATGAGAGATGTCCTAAGGCAATCGCCTTATGTATGAACCATTTATATGATAAATGAAGATTCACTATTTGAGTATACATGTTTCATGTATTTGATTGGATCTTAAACTCATTTACTGAATGTCCACGATGTGATTCACAGCATGAGAGAATTTGTGATTGGATCACAACTAGTGAGTATCTCTACATGTGTAATTGTGATGTATCGGAATTATCCCTAGTCGATGAATTGATGGATCTGGACACCATCAATTCTGTCGAGACTAGCACGAGGTATACTCCTTGGTGTATCCAAGCAGCTGATTCTCACTGGCTGGAGACATAGTGATGTCCGGAGTTAATCGTGGATGCTAGTTATGGTAACTAGTTCATTGGAGTGACCAGCCATAAGACTTCATATGGTTCTCTGCATATATAGATATGTCAATGAAGTTCTTACTGTGGCTTAAGTGCGATGTTCCTTTGACTTGCGGTATTCAAGTCATCTTGATCATGGAGACTTATGCTTTGACATCTTAAGCAAACATCTCTAAGGAGATGTGGACCCGGGATGATTGGGTATAAGTCGAAGTGATCGAAGGTGTTTGAATAGCCTATAAAGGATTCACCACTCCTTGCGAGGAGATGTATACCCATGGCCTCTCGTCGGATTGTTACTAAAGTCTTTGGCCAAAGCATTACATGTTTAGAGTAAGGTACTCTTCGATACATGTGGAGTAACTAGAATCCGTAGGACGAGGAAATGATACTTGGGCTAGGTGTGACGTAGTCAGCCTAGTGGGGACTGACACAATAGACCATGTCCTGAACCAAGTGGGTATAAGATGAGTGAAGGGAATGGGACACGATTCATTCGAGCTACTGAAGGGTTTCAGAAATAGTTCTGGATCAACCGTTGATCTTTTCGGTTAATTGGGGATCATGATGTACTACTAGGTGCCACTCATGATCGTTCTATAATTAATGGTTAATTATAGACGGCCAACATAAACCGAGAACCTATTTGGTCACACGCACAACGAGTGTAATCCAAAGGATTTAAAACGAGCTTGAGAATGGGATTCTCAGACCGAGAGAAACTATGTTTGGTTGGACCAAACATAAAGCAAGCATGAAATTGTTTCAGTCGCAATGGAAGCGTGGATGGGCCGTGTCTTATGAAGACATAATGGATGGACCAAAATAGTTTGGTTCTAATCCAATGGATGAGAATAAACCAAAGGGTTTGGTTTATTTTAAACGAATGAATCAAAAGTTGGTTCGGTTCGTTTTAACTTAAAATAAACCATCATGGTTTGGTTTATTTTAACTTATCTTAATGGAGCGGGTTAACGGGCTTTATGGATATGATCCATTAACCATTAAGAGAATTAGTTCTCTATAAAATAGGGGTTAAACCCTAACCCAAAAACGCTAATGAAGTTTTGGCCGCCCAACCCTAGCCTCCTTTTGTTGTTGCCGCCAAACATGGTGTTGCCGCCAACTTCATGGAGCTGCTGCCACCTCCTTGCCGCCGGCATCCAAGCTTCAGCCGGCGATGCTCCGGCGACCCTCCGGTGATCTCTTGTGGGTTCGGTGATAAGGTGAGCTCCACATCTCCTTTGGCAGGCCTCTATTCCTCCACCAAAAGCTGTCCAGTTTTTTCTGGACAGCTTGTTTCTTTGTTGTCGGAGCGTCGTTTGGACGACGGTTAGTGCTCCGACAGCGGCTAACTTACCGGGGATTTGGTCTCCGGTAATCCTCTGAGGTGGAGGACGAAGGATTCGTCAAACGGTTGACGAATACCTCTCCGGAGAAGCGAGTTTTGAGAACTCATTTTAGGATCCGAATTTGGATTCGGATCGTGATCATCTCTCGATCACGTCGTCTTCAACACGAGGCTAGTAACCCGTACGAAGACGAAGCTCGTGACTTAGCGAAGTCATCCCGAGGAGCTCGGCGTGGATACGGATAGAGACGATTCTTACGAGGATCGTTCCGGTTGATGCCGTTCCCGCTACACGTCATACGAAAGGTATAACGTAGATAAATTTCTTTTATTGCAAAATTTAATTTACGGTTATGTCTACACTTGTTGTAATATGCATGCGTGTATTGTGTGTGTTGTAATAAATATAGATTTATTAATTTTAATTGCTTCCGCTGTGCTCATGTTTACGAAACATGATCGAACACATACACGCCGCGGTGCCGGAAACCCAACAGAGTATCACTCTAGATGTTACTTTTACATCTTAAACACACTTCTCTTGATACATGAACTTCTAAAGTGTGCCAACAATCAAAGTTACACACTATGCCCTCTAAATCTAGATTGTGCCAATTTTATTGATTTTCATGTTTTCAAAAATATATTGACACATCCTAAAATCCTTTAGGATTAAGGCTCAAATGTATTTCCAAGGTAACCATAACCTTGAAAATAACCTAAAGTGCCACCTTTACCATGGTTGAGTTAACTACTCATCCAATCATGGTTGGCACATTCTAACCCATTTAACGTGAATCAATCACGCTCTTTGGAACCCAAAATCTATTTGAGCTCATTGAATTAATTAGGTATTCCTTAGGGATAACCTCCCTAGATACCTTCCTAATGACCCTCCTAGGCTTGTTAGCCTTGGTCATTGTGGTCTTACCTAGGTTGACTCTAGAGGTAACTCCCCTTGCAACCTTGGTCTTCCTAGACCTAGTTTGTGTTCCATAGTCAAATGGAACACAATGATAAGTCACCTTAGGCTTAGGTTTGTGACTCAAACCTTTCTTTCCCTTGGTTGACTTTTGTCTTTTGGGTCCTAGATGTTGACTTTGAGATCTTGACCCTTGACTTTGACCATTAGACCCTTGAAATTGATTTTGTAGCTTATTTAGGGTCTTTTCTAGTTTTTCAAGCCTTGACCTTAAGGCTTGGTTCTCTAATTCTAATTGCCCAAATGATTTTTGATTAGGTTTTTGGGCATTACCATTTACCTTAGTCATATGTTTACCCTTATTGGAATTGATACCTAAATGGTTTTCGATTTTCTTAATTGCTTTCTTAGGAATGACATTTCTAGGGACATTAGTCCCAAATTTCTCCTTCTTTGAAATAGATCTAGAGTTATCATTCCTAGCATGCTTCGATTCATGAGTAATAGCAAAGTTATTTGAATTAACTCTAGCATGCTTTTGCTTAGAATTTAAGGAATGAGCATTATGAAAATATACCCTAGGGTTTGCCTTAGTAGCTCCCCCTACTTGTGATACTCCTTCTTGGGTCTTCTTGCTCCCCCTAGGACATTGATTTCGGTAATGTCCCGGTTGCCGACATTTGAAGCAAATGATATGCTCCTTGTCTTTAGATGATGGGGAACCGACATCCTTTGACTTTTGTTGACTTTTAGGCACCGGAGGAGTCTTCTTAACCTTCTTTGGGCACTTGCTCTTATAGTGCCCATACTCCCTACACTCAAAACACAATATATGGATTTTATTTGAAATTGGAGTGTTTGAGTTACCTAGTTCGGTGGTGAGGATCTCTTGAGCTTGTTCTTCCTCTTGAACGGATGTAGATGGTACTTCTTGTTGCTCCGGTGTTGAGGATGCTCTAATCTCCTCAATCCTAGAAGTGGATTCCACCTCTTCTTTCTCCGATCCGGAGGTTGACTCCTCACTTTCTTGTGAGGATGATGAAGCTTCCTCTTCGGTCTCCTCCTCTTCCAAGTCTTCTTGGACCGATTCGGGATTGTCGTGGAACTTGACCAACTTGTTCCACAACTCCTTGGCATCCCTATAGCTTCCTAATCTAGACAAAATGTCGTTAGGTATCAAATTAATTAACATTTTTGTTACCTTAACCGTTGTCTTGAATTTTTGCCGTTGCTCCTCGGTCCATCGCTTCATTTTGAGGATTTCGCCGTTCTCTCCTCTTGGAGCATCAAAACCTATAATCACGGGAAACAAATTTTCTATGTTCGTCATTAGAAAATATTCCATCCTACCTTTCCAATACGCAAAATGTTCGCGGTCGAAGGAAGGCGGAACGTTGATGTCGTCACCCAATCTCTCCTCGAACTCCATCTTGTTCCTCTAGAGTCTTGACTCCGGGTTGTTAATCCGTAGAAGAGCCCCGGGCTCTGATACCAATTGTAGGATATTTGACGCCGCTAGAGGGGGGTGAATAGCGTTTGACCGTTCGTAGATGGAATTCGATCGCGTGTTCGTCTCTACAATTTCGTTAGTGCGCATCGGAAATAGATATAATACAATAACGAAATACACCAACACAACAAGAACATGAGTATGTAACATGGTTTGGAACCGCATGGTTCCTACTCCACGGATCAAGCTCTACGAGCTCTAGTGATGCAAATGCAACCACTAATAAACACTCCTTCTCGGAACAATCCGGAGGCGGAGAAACCTCGTACAATAATGATTACAACAATAATCAAATAAATACAAGCAAATACAATGAAATACAAATGCAAGTAAAGGAAAAACACTTTACAAGAGCTTTGGATTGCTTGATCTTTGATTGCCTTGAACTAGCTTTGAAGGACTGGAAAGCACCAACTTCCCCCTTCAATTTCGCTTAAGAAAATCGTTGTCTTTTCCTCCATCATGAGCTCCTTTTATAGCTTCAACCTGTGCTGGAAAAGGTCGATCAGTCGACTGCTCGGGACCATCAGTCGACTGATCACACTATTGCTGTGAGACAACGGTGTAATCCACACTGGAAAAATCCAACGGCTAGGACATCAGTCGACTGATCATGAGCATCGATCGGCGATGAGCTCATCACTTCATCGGCTCGCGCATGGCCGAGTGAGACTCCATTGTGGCCAAATTCGAGACAACGGTGATCATCACACGAACAATTGACTGCTCGAGCCATCGGTCGACTGCCCACCTCTGGCAGTCGACTGCTAGACCACTTCCCACAGTCAAACCCTAGTTGACTCGGTCCAGTCGACTGCCACATGACACCAGTTGACTGGCACACCTCAAACATGAGGTTTTAGTTCAAGTATGTTACCCCCATACTTGCTAGACCACCCTTAGCCTAGACCTAAGCCTTCTAGCCACCTCCATCAGCCTCACGCCTCTCGGATCCCTCCAAGTCATCCATGACTTGTTCATCCATCGCGTTAGCCTTCAGGTGCTTCCATCGGCTATGTCATGCTAACGGTGTCTACACCGCCAAGGCACATTGGACTTACGCCGCCAAGACTCCACTTGGACTTTACACCGCCAACCATTGGACTTATGCTGCCAAGACTCCCGCTTGGACTTTACACAGCCAATATCAAACCCCTTGGACTTCTCATGCCAAGACTCAAGCTTGGACTTTCCCTTGCCAACCCATGTTGGACTTTTACATTGCCAAGACCCATGCTTGGACTTTTCATGTGCCAAGTGTCCCACTTGGACTTTTCATGCCAAGTACTCAAGACTTGAACTTTACCAAATGCCAAGTGTTCCACTTGGACTTTCCATGCCAAGTACCCATGACTTGAGCTTTACCTTGACAATTACATTGTCATATATTTTTGTCGAACATCAAAACATCATTCGAGTCAAACTCGAGTCCTGGTCAATCGTGACCTGGGCCGATTGCACCAACAAATGTTCCATTTGATTATGGAACTAAATCTAGGTCTAAAAAAAACCAAGGTTAATAGGGAAGTCATCCCTAAAATTAACCACGGTGTGTGACTAGTGGCTAAAAATTCAAGAAAATCTAAGGTAGACACTAAGATGTTGTTGGTGCAATCAGCCCAGGTCACGATTGACCAGACTCGAGTTTGACTCGAGAGATGTTTTGATGTTTGACAAAGTAAGTTAACATTGATGTTTGACATTAATGTCTGTTGATATTTTGGGGAGATTGTTTATACAATCAACCCGGGTTATGTTTAACTGGACTCGAGTTTGACTCGAGGGAGACTTTGATGGTTGACTTGGGTTGACCATGTCGTTATGGAAAGTCCAATTCATGGGTACTTGGCATGGAAAGTCCAAGTGGGACACTTGGCATTTGGGAAATTCCAAGCATGGGTCTTGGCATGGAAAGTCCAACATGGGTTGGCAAGGGAATGTCCAAGCTTGAGACTTGGCATTTGAGAAGTCCAAGGGGTTTGATATTGGCGGCGTAAAGTCCAAGCCGGAGTCTTGGCAGCATAAGTCCAATGCTTGGCGGCATAAAGTCCAAGCGGAGTCTTGGCGGCGTAAGTCCAATGTGCCTTGGCAGTGTAAACACCGTTAGCATGACATAGCCGATGGAAGCACCCGAAGGCTAGCGCGATGGATGAATAAGTCATGGATGACTTGGAGGGATCCGAGAGGCGTAAGGCTGATGGAGGTGGGTAGAAGGCTTAGGTCTAGGCTAAGGGTGGTCTAGCAAGTATGAGGGCACTATACTTGGGCTAAAACCTCTTGTTTGTGGTGTGCCGATCATTGGTGCCATGTGGCGATCGGCATAATCAACTAAATTGGCTGGGAATTACCCTAGCGATCGCGCCATAGATAAGCGATCGGTTTGAACAACCAATCGACTGATCTTGTGATTAGTCGACTGATGCTTGGATTTTGGGGCACAGAATGGAGTCTCACTCGACCGCTGGGATGAGTAGTCGAGTGATGCTTGAACAGTCGACTGATGCTCATGATCAGTCGACTGATGTCCTAGCCGTTGGATTTTTCCAGCGTGGATTACACCGTTGTCTCACAGCAACAGTGTGATCAGTCGACTAATGGTCCCGAGCAGTCGACTGATCGATATTTTCCAGCACAGGTTGAAGCTATAAAAGGAGCTCATGATGGAGAAAAATGGATCCGGTTTTTGAGAGATTTAGGGGAGATTTGTTGCTGCAAATCAGGTCTCCAAGTGCTAATCAAACAACTAAGCATTCAAGCAATCAAAAGCAAGTGTTGTAAAGTTTTTCTTTACTTGTCTTTCACATTAATTGTTGTAATTGCTTGTTTTTGTTTCTTATTGTTGTAAGATCGCTTGTAAGGGGTTTCTCCGCCTCCGACTTGTGTCGAGAAGGAGTGTTTATCATAGTGGTGTGTGATTGGCATCGCTAGGGTTCGTATGAACTCAATCCATGGAGTAGGAACTGTTCGGTTCTGAACCACGTTAAATATTTGTGTTTGTGTGTTGTATATTTCGTTATCATTATTATTTTTCTATTTCCACTGCACTAATGAAATTGTAGAGACAAACGAAAGATTTTCATCTACGTACGAACACGATGCTATTCACCCCCCCTCTAGCTGCCTCAAATATCCTACAATTGGTATCAGAGCCCGGGGCTCTTCTACGGATTAACCGCCGGGAGCTAAAAAGCTAGAGGGAAGATGGAATTCCAAGACAAGATTGGATGGGACATCAACACTCCACCGCCATATGATCGAGAAGACTTTTCGGCGTGGAGAACAAGAATGGAGACATTTTTGATGATGGATATAGAGGATTGGTTCATCCTCGTAGAAGGTTTTGAACCTCTTGGGGATTGGAAGGGACAAGTCCTCAAGTTGAAGAAATGGACCCAAGAGCAATGACAAAAATTCAAAACCGAAGCCAAGGTAACAAAACTTTTAGAAGATTTGATACCTAATGATGTTTTGTCTAGGCTAGGTGAATATCTTGATGCCAAGGAGCTATGGGACAAATTAGCCAAGTTCAATGAGAAGCCCCACTTGGCACAAGTAGAAGAAGATAAGGAAGAGGATGAAGAGAGTTCATCATCCTCATGAGCAAGTGAGGAATCGGAAGTTGAAGAGGAGTCAACTTCCGGATCGGTGGAAGAGGAGGTGGAAGAAGTAGAAGACACCTCCACCTCTAGGATTGAGGGGGAGGAAAGAATTTCCACTCCAGAGCAACAAGAGAAAGCCTCGACATCCAGTCAAGATGAAGAAGCTCCAATTCCGGCACCTACCACCACCATAGGTAACTCAAGCATGTCAATTGTAAATAAAAATCATATAATATGATTTGAGTGTAGAGAATCCGGACACTACAAGAGTAAGTGTCCGAAAAGAGTTAAGAAGTCTTCTCCGGCACCAAAAGTCAATGAAAAAGTCAAGGATGTCGGTGTCCCCACCAGGAAGAGCAAGGAGCACGTGGTGTGCTTCAAATGCCGACAATCGGGACACTATAGGAGCCAATGTCCTAGAAGAAAGGAGGGAGCTTCACAAGTAGGGGGATTCTCTAAGACTAACCCTAAGGTATATTTTCATAATGCTCATTCTTTAAATTCTAAGCAAAAGCATGCTATAATTAATTCAAATAATTTTTATATTACTCATGAATTAAAGCAAGCTAGAAATAATAATTATGGTTGTCTAGAAGCTAAACATGTTGATTTTAGGACTAAGGAGAAATCTAGAAATGATAACTCTAGGTCTATTTCAAAGAAGGAGAAATTTGGGACTAATGTCCCTAGAAATATCCTTCCTAAGAAAAAAATTAAGAAAATTAAAAACCATTTAGGCATCAATCCCAATAAGGGTAGACATATGCCTAAAGTGAATGGTAATGCCCAAAAACCTAATCAAAAATCATTTGGGCAATTAGAGTTAGAAAATCAAGCCATGAGATCAAGGCTTGAGAAATTGGAAAAGACTCTTGAAAATATGCAAAATCAATTTAAAGGGTCAAAGTGTCAAACTCTAGGATCTAGAAGTCAACAAAAAGGGTGTAAGAGGCAAGAATCATCTAGGTGACAAGGTTTGGTTCACAAACCCATGTCCAAGAAAGTAATGCCTACTTATCACAATATTCTATTTGATTATGGAACTAAACCTAGATCTAAGAAAACCAAGGTCTCTAGGGAAATTATTCCTAAGGCCAACCATAGTGTGTGCTTAGTGGCTAGAGTTTCTAAGAAACCTAAGGAAGCCATTAAGAAGGTTATTAGGGAGGCAATCCCTAAGACTAACCATGGCAAGACCATAATGACCAAGGCTAATAAGCCTAGAAGGGTCATTAGGAAGGTATCTAGGGAGGTTATCCCTAAGGAATACCTAATTAATCCAATGAGCTCAAATAAATTTTGGGTTCCAAAGAGCGTGATTGATTCACGTTAAATGGGTTAGGATGTGCCAACTTTGATTGGATGGGTAGTTAACTCAACCATAGTAAAGTTGATATGTTAGGTTATTTTCAAGGTTATGGATACCTTGGAAATAGGTTTGATATTCTATCCTAAAAGATTTTAGGATATGCCAATATATTTTTGAAATCATGAAAAATCAATAAAATTGGCACAATCTAGATTTAGAGGTAATAGTGTGTCATTTTGATCTTTGGCACACTTCAGGAATTAATGTATCAAGAGAAGTGTTTTTAAGGTGTAGAAGTTACATCAAGAGTGATACTCAAGTGCCACACACCTTGATGTCTTGCACTTACCATGCTTCATGTGTTTCACCATTTGTTTGCATGGAAGGAATGTCTAGGGTGGATTGCATCTCACAAAACAAGTCTTTTACCTTGATTGTGTATTTCAACACTTAGAAAGGGTGAGATGTTAGGATTTTGAAACCATTGGATGTTAATGTTTGCTAAAATGAAATAAAATACAAAATACATTAACAAATGCATGAATATAAGCATAACAGTAATATATTCGATATACAAGATTAAACATGAGAAAAAGAAACAATTTGGATAAAGAAATCGAGATTTATTAAAACTCAAATATGGAAATCAGATATCACGATCGATCATACCTATCATCGATCATTATTACTCAGAGCACGATACGATGCATCAAGCGATCGATTGTTGTTTCGGACTCGATCGCTTTGTACATCAATCGATCGATAGTAATCGCTTCATCGAGGCAGAGGATCATCGCCGAGGAGTGCTCACGAGCAATCAGTGGTGATTGCATCGATCATTGTTATTCGAGCACGATCTGAAATGCTCAGATCGATTCTCGCTGATTAGTCGGCCGCAGCTGATCGCCAGCCGTAAAACCGCTAGGGTTCTCCATCTTCACGCATCGATCTCTCGCCTTCTTCCTCCTCTCCGGTCGCTGCTTCCTTCTCCGACCAGCTTTTCCGACCGCACCGGCCACCTAAGCCCTAGGTTTGATAGCCAAACTCCTTCACTCACGTTTTTAGCATCTCATAGCCCTAATCTACTCTTCTCTGGAAATTTTTCTTCTTCGATTAGGGTTCTGGCAAAATGACTGCTCCGGCGAACTCTCCGGCGATCTCTTTAGTGGTGTCTGAGTACCCTCTCCTCATTATCCTCAATGGCGCCAAAGTATAACCTTTTTACTCCTCCAAACCCTAATTTTTTCATTATAACTCATTATGATCTAATCGTGCATTTGTGTCTTTGCATTTCATGTCACTGCATTGCATTCATATAGGCGATCCCGTAGAAATGACCCGATTGAGGTTGAATCACGGTTGTACCAAACCATGTTGGTTAGGTACATTGATAGGGATTTCTTTAATCGTTACTGCGGTGATGTCATGGAAATTTTATCATATTATCATCTCATGAATATAGTATTATGCACTCATGCCATAAATGATGATCTCCTTAAGGTGTTCTATTAGAACTTAAAGAAGGTAGACGATGGTCCTACCTACACTACCCGCGTTGAAAAACGCGACTTAGAGTTCACTCCTGTGATATTATAGGAGTTTCTTGAGTGTAAGCCATCGACTGATACTTTCATTTTCTACCCTACCTTCGATGCCCCTTTACCTGAGCCCTTTGATCATATCTCCTTGGACTCCATGCATGAGCATGTCTTTCGCCATCCTCACCCACCAGCTCAGAACTTATTTCCCATCAATGAGCTATCTGCGCCCGACAATGTACTCTACAAAGTCATTGTTGGGTGCCTTCTTCCGATTGTGACTCAGGGTCTGGCCAAGATTCGGCTTCCCCATCTCTTTCTCTTGTACGCCATGCGTCATAGACTAGACATAAATATTGCATTGAACATGTTTCATTGCATTGTACATTTCATATCCCCTGTACAAGGGAAAGTGCATATGCCTTTTGGCCACATGATCACTGCATTGTTAGAGTCTTTAGGCATTAACATTACTAGGATCGTCGAGGCGCTTATCCAAGTTCACGTCAGATATCGATTCGTAACTTCTCATTGGCGAAGCTGTGGATGGGACATGGGCAGATGGAGCTGACACCTCGACCTCCGCCCAGGGCACTTAGGGAGCCACCTCTAGTGCCTAGAGAGGCTGCAAAGGACTATGAGGATCCAGATGCTGCTGCTGAGGAGGACCAGATGTCAGCAGATGCATCAGCAGCAGGTCCATCAGATCGGTTTGGGACGGTGGAGGCCGATTCCAGACTACCGTGAGACAGTCGACTCTCGGCTGTCAGAGCTTATAGTGGGGCAATCCTCCATGGGCGAGCATCTCAGTCGGATGGAGGAGCGCTATATTCAGATTGAGGAGTCCTAGAGCCGCATTGAGCAGCGTCAGCTCGATATGTAGGAGATGATGCGTGCTTGGACCTTGAGCCAGCAGCCTCCTCCACCTCCACCTTCTACAGATAATTAGAGCTAGAGGATGTTAGGATTTTTGTTTTTAGTTTTTGTAGTGAGATTGAGCATCTCAAATCTCTATTTTGGATGTAAAAATTGAAGTTTTCTTAAATTGAATGAAATTTCTGTTTAAGAAAATCACTTGTGTTTGATTATGTGCTTGTATTAATGTATTGGTTTATGGAAAATTGCCATATCATGACATGAAATTTCATCTTATCATATAACATGTCATACCATTGTTTAGGATTATTTTAGATGTCATGTTTGTTTTTAGATTATATCATATGCCATGACATCATGATCTTTGGCCATGCGTTATTATTGATATCATTTATTCCATGATCATTTATGCATTTATTTTGATTAAAATTGTTTTAAGGAAAAATGGCATGACTTGGAGTCCCATTTATAAGGGAATCAAGTAGGGTTGCCTAGAAAATGCATGAGGCCATAATAATCCTAACTCCACATCTCACATCTAAATTGACATGTATGTGTGTGTTTACATCTTAGATAACATGTGAGATGTTAGGATAATAAGTTAGGTTCAAGGTGCATAGGTAGTGCATCTAGATGAACTTAACTTATTTCAATCATCACTAAGAATTATGAGGAAAGCTAATATACAAGTTATGTATATTTAGCCAATAAATCATGGTTCAAAATAGGTTTTCAAAAACGTTTTAAAATCACTTTAGAAAACCTTGGTGAAGTCTATCTTTTGATAGCCATCATCATTGTAGAAGTTGATACAAAGTAGATCAAAAACTTTAAAGTTTTAACAGTTTTTGAACTTTGTACCAATATCCTATTTTAATGGTTAAAATATTTTTCCAAAATTTTTCACCGATTGTATGTGTGATAAGTATTATACGTATCAAATTTTGTGATTTTTCGATATACGTAGAATTACTTATGATTTTATGAAATTCGATTCTGATAATTGAAATTCAGAAATTTCAGTTATCAGTCAACTGCCCTTGGTGGCAGTCGACTGATGTGAGTGTCAATAACCTGGTAGCTGACGGAGTCGACTGCCAATGCTGATTTCAGGAAAACTAGGTTTGTTTAGCCCGATTTTAGCTACGGTTAAGGTCCCTAATCACTCCTAACCCTAGGATATGCTTTGGGAAGCATTATAAAGGGTGAAAATCCATTGGATATGGATTTGGAGAGGTGTTTAGGGTTTGTATCAAATTTAAGGTGTTGGAAAGTTCAATGTTGAATTTCTAACCTTTTCTTTGATGGTTTAGAGTTCGTATTGGCTTAGGGACTTCCCAAAGACATTATTGGTGCAATACTCTAGGGGGAGCAAGCCTTTAGGGGGAGGAATTCATCATGGGATGATGAATGGTATTTTTCCTCATGAGGAGGAAAATGAGATTTTGAGAGACCCAATTTGGAAATTGGGAGAGCATATAGGATTGCCTTTCTTGAGTAATATGGGACTTATCATTAGGAAGATGGTAAGCATCCTAGGTATTTTTAGACAAAGGGGGAGATTGTAAGATCTCATTGGGACATGAGACATTGACCTCCTTGGAGAGATAACCTTTTTGATGTATGTCAAAAAGGGGGAGAACATTAAATTACCAATTTGGAAAATTGGTAAGGGAATTTGAGTTAGGGGCCTAACTCAAGGTTTGTTTTGTCAAACATCAAAAAGGGGGAAATTGTTGGTGCAATCGACCCAGGTCACGATTGACCAGACTCGAGTTTGACTCGAGAGATGTTTTGATGTTTGACAAAGTAAGTTGACATTGATGTTTGACATTAATGTCTGTTGATATTTTGGGGAGATTGTTTATACAATCAACCCGGGTTATGTTTAACTGGACTCGTGTTTGACTCGTGGGAGACTTTGATGTTTGACTAGGGTTGACCATGTGGTTATAGAAAGTCCAAGTCATGAGTACTTGGCATGGAAAGTCCAAGTGGGACACTTGACATTTGGGAAAGTCCAAGCATGGGTCTTGGCATGGAAAGTCCAACATGGGTTGGCAAGGGAAAGTCCAAGCTTGAGTCTTGGCATTTGAGAAGTCCAAGGGGTTTGATATTGGCGGCGTAAAGTCCAAGCAGGAGTCTTGGCAGCATAAGTCCAATGCTTGGCGGCGTAAAGTCCAAGCAGGAGTCTTGGCAGCATAAGTCCAATGCTTGGCGGCGTAAAGTCCAAGCGGAGTCTTGGCGGTGTAAGTCCAATGTGTCTTGGCGGTGTAGACACCGTTAGCATGACATAGCCAATGGAAGCACCCGAAGGCTAGCGCGATGAATGAACAAGTCATGGATGACTTGGAGGGATCCGAGAGGTGTAAGGCTGATGGAGGTGGCTAGAAGGCTAAGGGTGGTCTAGCAAGTATGGGGGCACCATACTTGGGATAAAACCTCATGTTTGAGGTGTGCCAGTCGACTGGTGCCATGTGGTAGTCGACTGGCATAGTCAACTAGGGTTTATCGCGAAATTACCTAGCAATGATCGCCATAGATGAGATCAATTGGATCGATTGATGAGCGATCTTGTGATCAGTCGACTGATGCTCGGATTTTGGGGCACAGAATGGAGTCTCACTCGACCGCTAGGACGAGCAGTCGAGTGATGCTTGAACAGTCGACTGATGCTCATGATCAATTGACTGATGTCCTAGCCGTTGGTTTTTTCTAGCGGTGATTACACCGTTGTCTCACAGCAACAGTGTGATCAGTCGACTGATGGTCCCGAGCAGTCGACTGATCGACATTTTCCAGCACAAGTTGAAGCTATAAAAGGAGCTTATGATGGAGAAAAATGGATCCGGTTTTTGAGAGCTTTAGGGGTGATTTGTTGCTGCAAATCAGGTCTCCAAGTGCTAATCAAACAACCAAGCATTCAAGCAATCAAAAGCAAGTGTTGTAAAGTTTTTCTTTACTTGTCTTTCACATTAATTGTTGTAATTGCTTATTTTTGTTTCTTACTATTGTAAGATCTCTTGTAAGGGGTTTCTCCGCCTCTGACTTGTGTCGAGAAGGAGTGTTTATCATAGTGGTATGTGATTGGCATCGCTAGGGTTCGTACAAACCCAATCCGTAGAGTAGGAACCGTTCGGTTCCGAACCACGTTAAATATTTGTGTTTGCATGTTGTATATTTCGTTATCATTATTATTTTTCTATTTCCATTGCGCTAACGAAATTGTAGAGACAAACGAAAGATTTTCATTTACGTACAAACACGATGCTATTCACCCCCCCTCTAGCGGCCTCAAATATCCTACAGATGTCACTTGGGAGGCAATCCCTAAGGTTAACCTTGACAAGACCCAAATTACTAAGGCTTCAAAGCCAAAAAGGGTAATTGGGAAGCTATCTAGGGAAATTATCCCTAGTGAATACCTTGTTAACCCAAGGAGCTCCAATAGGTATTGGGTTCCTAGGAGAGTGATCGAATCACGCTAGATGGGTTAGGGTATGTCAACCCTAAGTGGATGGGTAGTTAATCTAACCATGATAGAGTTGACACTTTAGGATGTGCCAATGTGCTTTGAGAAGTCAAAGACCCGGAACCTAAAGGCTACGTGGGATGATCCATCCTCATCGGAGGATGAATAAGTATTCACAAGCCTCGCACTACTGGGGATAGATGACTTGGACTCCACCTCATCCGAGTAAGAAGGAAGCACAAGTGAGGAGGAGAGCTCAAGTGTAGGGGGAGCATGCACATCGAAATCAGAAGGAGATTGGGTAAGTGAGGTAACAAATCTCCCTCCTAAAAAGGTTGTTTCTATAATTTCTAGTTTAACTAAGGAGTTATTTAGAGCTAAAAAGAAAAACAAATACATGCAAAATGAAATTAAGGATTTAGAATAAAAATTGAAAAATTCATGCTCACATGTTAATGATTCTTCTTCTAGTACTAATGATGCATGTGTAGAAGAGAATAAGGCCTTAAGGGAAAAGGTAGATTATTTAACTATGACCCTAGAGAAATTCACAATTGGCTCTAACTCCCTAAACATGATTATTGGGAGCCAAAGGGCTAGTTTCAATAAGAAGGGCCTAGGTTATAAGGGATCAAAGAATGAGAAGGCCTACCATTGCTTAATTGCTAGAAGACAATCAAAGACAATAATGGTAGTTAGGAAATGGATCCCAAAGGGGTACTTGGTGAACCCCATTGGAATGAATTTATATTGGGTTCCCAAGTCAATTTGCAAGGGTTAGAGAATCCTAGGAGAGTCAACCATAAGTGGATTTATTTCATATCATATTATGTGGTTGATTTATTATGAGCATGGTGGATGATTTGGATAATTATGTTTAAATCATGATTAGTGATACTTGATGCATAATCATGATGTGTAGTTATATGATATACTTGTTTTATGATCATGTTGGTTGTTTTGGATGATACTTAACCTTGATAGAATTGTATGAAATTTATGGTTAAGTATAAATACCTTAGTCACATCTCACATTCACCATAAGGCTAACTTGATTGAAAACATAGCATGGGTGAGTTGTTAGGTTGATACAAGTGTCTCACTAATGCTTATGACATTTAGATGGGTCATTTAGAGTATCATGGTTGAGCAATCATAGACCAAACTATGGGGAAAGCAAATGTTTAATCAATGGACATATTGCCCATAGATTATAGTTGGATATTTTAAATGATTTAAAATTATTTTATATTTTTGCAAACAGTGAATTGATGTTTTAAAACAACTTAAGGCAAAACTAGGTTTCAAAGTTGATAAAATGATTGAAGGTTTTTATAACTTTTGTGTTTTTGCCAAATGTTTGAAAAATGGATGTTTTTTTCTTGAATAATAATTTTTATTGATAAAGGGACTCATCAGAAATATATTCCTCAAATTTCATGATTTTTCAAAATTTTTGGATTTTTTTAATGTATTTTTGAAGTTGGCTTCAGAAATCAGAATTTCAAATTTTCAGCTACCAGTCGACTGATGAAGAATGCTAGTCGACTGCTATGTGCAAAAATTGGTTTTTTATGTTTTCAAATCTTGTTTTTTATGGTTTTATTCCCTTGGATATTGATGCCATACTGTATAACATTTGTATGATGTGTTTGATGGTGTCAAAGGGGGAGAGTGTTGAGAGTTTAAGTTAATCATGTTAAAGGGAAGATTAACATGTGTTAAGGGGGAGTTGCATGTGTTAAACGGGAGTATTTGATACTCATGTTTTATTTACATGCTTTCCCTCCTTAGTGTTTTGTTAATGTTTTTCTTAACTTAAACATGTTGCCACACATCCAAAAGGGGGAGATTGTTAGGGCAATCATCCCAAGTATTGTTTGATTTTGATGTGTGTGGCAAAGGGTTTAAGTTAGGTTGCTATGAATTTGATGTGTGTGTTTAAGTTGTGTAGGACATAAGTGAATCACACATGGATTGACTTGATGAAGCTTTGGCAAGTTCACCATCTCATGGCTCGGGTCCTTGAGTTGGTGAAGGATGACATTACGGAAGGCGTGCGCTTGGTGCATCCGAGGGACCGCCGGATGAGGAGCATATGGAGTGAAGCCAAAGGAAGCAGACTTCAGGGTGAGACGTGAAGGATGGCATTGTGGAAGTCGTGCACTTGGTGCATCCAAGGGACGTAGCTGGACAAAGAGAGCTTCGAGACGAGGGACTTCACTGGTGATGAGAGTGAGCGATTGTAACCCGGGATGGGGTAGCTCATTAGTAAACTTGGCCGAATGGCTAGGTCAAGTGTCGGATGCTCAAACATAGGTTTGAGGTTTTACCCGACAAGTCGGACGCTCAGACTTGTGTTTGAGGCTTTACCCGACGTTTAGATAAGTCGGATGCTCAAACATGAGTTTGAGGTTTCTACCTGACGAATGGAAGTATCGAATGCTCAAACAGGTGGTTTGAGGTTTACTCGACCGTTGGATGCTCAAACAAGTATTTGTTTGAGGTTTTACTCGACATCAATCGACTGCTCTGAGTCAATGACACTTGATTGGTGTTCGACTTATGGGTTTTTGGCCTAGCAATCGACCGCCAAGGGACGACAATCGACTGCTGCACTATCAGTCGACTGCCAAGGAATGATAGTCAACTGCTGAAGGTGGTCATGGGCACAGAACCTCTCATAGCTGACTGATCAGTTGGCTACGTAGGAAAGAGTCGACTGCTGATAGCAACAGTCGACTGCCAAGGCTACCGTTGGACTACAATAGTCACGATCTGACGTGGTCAGAAGCTGTTGGAATGGCGACAGTCGACTTGTGACATGCAACAATCGACTGCTGTATGCCCAACAGAAAGAAATCTCTTCTCTCTATAAAGAGAAGGGGTGACGACCTTGGGAATGCTAATGCTTCTACTCCTAAGTGCTCTACACGGTTGTCCACTCCTCTTCTTGTGCTTACCTCTATTCTATTGTAAGAGGGAGTGAGTTCTTGTAAGAAGGTTTACCTCCACCTTGCTTGGGCTAAAGGAGAGACTAGTGATTGGATTTGAGGGGGTGATTCGCCATACGAATCGTCCGTGGATTAACAGCAAGGGTCATGAACCATGTTACATAATTATGTTAGAATTGCTTTCATCTTACTTTGTTTTAGATCTTAATTATCTTTAGTTTTATTATTCCTCCGCGCTAATGATTTTTATAGACGATTAAGACGAACAAAGTCCATCGTATAAGAAAGGCTATTCAACCCCCCCTTCTAGCCGGGCCACGATCCTCCAACAAAAGGTAATGGTGATAAATGCCCAAGGTGAGCTTGAGTCGGAAGATGAGGATGAAGTAGCTGTGGAAGTGCCACCAAAAGAGGACAGTGATGATAAACAACATTCTAATGTGGGAGACTTATTGGTATCCCGACAAGTTCTCAATCTACAAGTTGAGAAAGAAGATAATCAAAGAGAGAACTTATTTCATACTCGTTGCTTTGTGAATAATAAGGTTTGTAGCATTATTATTGATGGAAGGAGTTGCACCAATGTGGCAAGTACTGATTTGGTAGACAAATTATCTTTATCAACTCAGAAACATCCACGTCCCTATTGACTTCAGTGGCTGAATGATTGCGGTGAAATCAAGATAACAAAGCAAGTCTTGGTAGCAATTTCCATTGGCAAATATGAAGATAAGTTGTTATGTGATGTGGTTCCCATGCATGCATGCCATCTACTATTAGGGATACCTTGGCAATTTGATCAGAAGGTAACTCATGACGGGTTCATAAATAGATATTCCTTTACTCGGAAGAGAGAACCTATTACTCTTGTACCATTGATTCCAAGACAAGTTATGGAGAATTAACTAAAATTACAAAGAGCTACAGAGAAGAAGAGACAAAAAAAATTGAGAGAAAAGAAACTGAGAAAACAGAAAAGAAGAGAGAAAAAGAAACAGAGACAAAAGAAAAGAATAGAGAAAAAATAATTTAGATAAAAGAAATTAAGAAAGAAAAAGAAGAGAGAAAAAGAAATAGATACAAAAGAAAAGAATGGAGAAAAGGGAATTAAGGGAAAAGTAGTTGAGAGGAAAGAAGTTGAGAGAAAGGAAATATCTTCTATGCAAAAAAAAAAAACAGTGAGATCAAACAAGCTTTGTTTTCAAATAGGGTGCCTCTTATCTGTTGGTGCAATCGACTTTGGTTACGATTGACTAGACTCGAGTGGGACTCGAGTAGGATTTTGATGTTCGACAATGGTTGACAATATGGTTTGACCATATGACAAGTGGATGGTATGGGACATCCAAGGTCATATGAGAGAGATTATTAGAAAAATCCAAGTTGGTCAAGGTTGACCGGACACTTGGTGTGGAGAAGTCTAAGTATATTGACTTAGCAAGGAAAAGTCCAAGTATAGATACTTGACAAGGGAAAATCCAAGTCGGTCAAGGGAGACCGGACACTTGGTGTTGCAAAGACCAACGGAGAGTTGGCGAGGGAAGCCCTGGTAGGTCTAGGAGACCGTGCTTGGCAAGTGAAGCCCTAGATGAGGAGTCTTGGTAGTGAAGTGTTGGTGCAATCAGTCCCAAATGATGTTTTGGTGTTTGACAAGGGTTTAAGTCAAGGTGATAATTATATGTTATCTCACGCTGTTGGTTGAGACATATTTTTAGGAAATTCCTTGTATATCGAGGATCGGATGCAAGGTAATGAAGTCCCGAACGAGATGCCTTGGCAAGTGAAGACCCAAATGAGATGTCTTGGAAAGTAAAGACCTGGATGAGGAGTCTTGGCATGAAGACCCAGACGAGGAGTCCTGACATGAAGACTCGGATGAGAAGTCTTGGCATGAAGATCCAGACGAGATATCTTGGCAAGTGAAGACCTAGACGAGGAGTCCTGGTATGAAGACTCGGATGAGGAGTTTTGGCATGAAGACCCAGACGAGGAGTCTTGGCATGAAGACCTGGATGAGAAGTCTTGGCGGATGAAGAACTGGAATCCATTCTTAGCACAAAAGACTTATGAACAGTGGTTCACAGGCATCAGGTAAAGGGTACAGGATAGACCTCTTCTTAAGCGTCGTTTCAACTCTAGACGAGTTGAAATGGATAAGGGTTAAGGCAGTAGTCGAGGCAGCACCTCGACTGATTGCCTTATCAGTCGAGGCGGTACCTCGACTGGTACCTGTTATCCTGGACAAGTTGCTGAGCTCAGAGCTCAACACTAGTCTAAAACCTACCCAGTTGAGGCGTCCCTCGACTGGATATGGTAAGGTTTTAATAGTCAGCTCAACTAGCCTCGCAGTTGCTGAGAAAGCAACATCAGTCGAGGCGACACCTCGACTGGTGCTTCTTTCACTCGAACAGAAGCAAGGCACAGTCGATTGCCACCTCAATTGAGGCAACATGTTTTGAGCAAAAATCCATAGCAGTTGAGGCGGCGATGATAACTACCATTTTATCGTGTTATTTTGGTCCTTAATATCACTATTTTTATCCTCTCAAGTGATTTATTGTTGATTATTAACATGTTTTATGAGTTTGGATTTATTTTGGACTTTATTATAAATTTTCCTAAATTTTGGACTTATATGCGAATTTTATCTTTGTTTGTAGGATATCGAGATGAGCCACTGGACTAGACTCAAGTTGGATCAAAAATGGCTTCATCTAGGGCCATAATGAGCATTTCAAGCTGACTTAATATGAGCCATTCATCAAGATCTGAAGCAATTTAATCAAGAGACAAGATCTGATCAATCTAGACCATCCAATGTGATCGGCTTGATCTGAGCCATTAATTCGGATCTCGAGTGATCCGACCCATACATTAAGAACCACACACCTTGGTCATTCATCCAGACCGTTTGATCTTGACCATTCATTCTGATATGATCAAATCCGTCCAGCTCAAATCAGAGTAATTTCAGCCGTTGGATGCACAACCCCTTAATGGATTAATCGGATTAATTTAGCCCTAGCTTTAATGGATGGTTGGGATTTGATCTTGCTTCAATCGGACGACCAAGGAAAAGAGGCTTAAAAATCCAACATTTTCACCCTTTTCCAGAATCTCGACATCTTCTTCCACGACTCGTGCGAGCAGCTAGCGACGCAGACCTTATTCACTCGCAAGCGACGACTTCCCTCCACGAGTGGCGATGACAACTTTGGTAGCTTACTTCCAGTGACCTTCCTTCCTTTCGGCTGGTGGCAACCTTATCCCATACACTGGCAGACGAGATGTTGGGATTCGGACAGCTTGTCACCGGCGAGGAGAGAAAGAGATTCCGGAAATCCACCTCTTCACCAGTTCCAATTCCTCCATGTGGCACCGATTGGCTGCTCCGCTTCGCAACCATCCCTTTCATGCGCTAATCTGGCAACAGCGCATCCATTGTCGGTGAAGAGGTTGTTTGGCCACTGTTCCGGCATTCCACTCCCTCTATTAGCTGCGCCAATTGGGCAGCTCCGCCTTCACAATTCATCCCTTGGTTGCGCTGATTTGGCAGCCGTGCATCCATCGCTAGAGCAGTAGGTTCGCATCCATCATGGTTCCCATTCCCTTCCCGCGGTCAGGATTCGGTCGCTCCGCCATCCACCATTGGAAAAAGCTGTTCAGGTCGTAGTCATTGGCGGAGAGGGAGGTCCCTTCTCTGAGTGTTGTAGATCGTCGATCTTTATATTTGGAATTTTTTATTGCATTGCATTGTTTATGTTATGTTTGGATTAGTGAATTGAACTTGTTAAAATTCCCTCAAATTGTTGTTGTTGTAGGTTCAATCGTACTTTAAGTTATTGACTTGTAGTTTGACATGTAGTTTAGTTTGTAGATTGACTTGTAGTTTAGTTTGTAGTTCGTTTGTAGTTTACATTGTAGTTAATTCGTAGTTTGTCTTAGAGTTTAATTAGTAGTTTCATTTAGATGTTTATCTTGTTGTTTCATTTAATGCTTAATTGTGATGCTTGATTCTAGGTTTTAATTCGGTTGTTTATCTTGCTATTTAATTAGGAGTTTAGCTGTAGTTTATTTTTTCATTCATGAATTATTTGTGTCAGTTGTTCCTTAGTTTATTTGTTCTGTAGCTTAATTGTTCGTTAGCTTAATTTCATTGTAATCATAGTTTAATTTCATGCTTTGTTTACACTCATATTATTCTGCATTTAAATTATTGTTTAAATTCCTGCATTGTCTTTATGTTTTTTTGAATGCTCTTGTTTGACTGCTTAGTTTTTATCTTCTTTAATTTCATTATCATCGTAGTTTAGTTAGATTAAGATTTTAATTACCTGCATTGTCTTTAATTCAGTAGAATTAGTCTTTTAAATTCCAAACCCTAATAGAAAACACAAAAGCAATAATTAATAATCCTAAGACTACTGTTCTATCAATTACACTCATTGGGAAACAATCCGGGCCATTCACTATGCTATATTAGTGTAGAGAGGGTTTGGTAATTAATTTGGAACGGTATGACAACAAATACCGATTAATCAAATTTTGGCACCGTTGTCGGGGATTGTAATGGTGCTTAGTAAACTTAGGATTTATTCCCATTTTTCTAAAAAAAAAATTGTTTAGGGCTTCATTCTGTCATTTTCTGTATATCCATGTATTTTGTCATGTCTACTTCTTGTGTCTTTTGATTTGTTTGTTGGTGTTTCAGGAAAGACCAGGAATTATCTTTTTTGAGAAACATGGATCTATATTATCAGCAGTATGGAGACTACAGTGGATCAAATTATAGCTAGAACTAATTGCAACATCCATCAGCTAGATGCAAGCACAAGAGTTCATTCAGCCTCCGTCAGAGACCATTTCTATGGATACCGACGTGCTTAGGGAGATGGATTATGGAGTGGGTGATAGGCATACTACTCCATAGGACTCCTATGAACCATTGTGCTATGATGTGATTTCAGACACTGATGGATGTGAATTCATTGGTGAAGCTACTGTTATGTTAGATGTTGAGGATGATGACACAGTAGTGGTGGATAGTTGGACACCCCCAGATTGGACATTCCCACCTGAGATCGAGTCTCCAAGAATGTTGCTGATGAAGGCCCTGATATATAATGCAATAATCCAGACCCAAGCTGGAAACTTCTGTTGTATCGCCTCCGACCTCCAGAGAAGACATACAAGAAGGCGATCATATTAGAGGGAGCAGCACAGGACTATTCTGATCACATGAAGGAGGTGCTCGCTTTCTATCGATCCATCCCACCTCTGGCATGGGTTTTACTTCTAAACCATCTTTAACCATTAGGGAGGTTTTTTACTCCACTCCCAGCCTGGATATTCTTACTGAACCACCTCCAACCGCCAGGACCTCAGGGAGTTTGCTCCATCTTATCTTCTTTTCTATTCATTGCATATACATTTCTTTTACTTTATTTGTTTTTGTTTTACTTATTATGTTTCGTTTGTTGAGGTTTTATTTTGTCAGTGTTTTGAAATAAATTTCCTATGCATTCCTTTATATCATCTTAGAAGTCATGAAAGCTAGTTAAATTTGATTGTCGAGTTTCAGGGATTTATTGTCATGAATGGATTATTTGATTGCATATGGTTACTACTTGGTGATGGATTCTGTGTTGATAGATTTAGAAGATTTTTTTTATTCCTAGTGAGGATTGTGCCTATTTTTATTGCTGGTGTGTGGTGCACTTGTGGTTATTGTAACTCTAGAATTTTCTTTGATTCTTTCGAGACCACACAACCATAGGTTTGCACGATTATTATGAAGGCATTCTCACATATTTTCCTTTACTTATTTTATCGCCACATGCTTACTGAATAATCATCATGTCATTTTTCTTTCCTTCCATTACTTTCTTCTTTGTTACTCTTCTGGATGTGGAATTCTTAAATGTTCTATGATGAGTATTTTGCCCAGGACGGACAAAAGTTTAAGTGTGGGGGAGAGAGTAGCTAAAGGAGAATTCAGTTTAAGCATAGGCAAGTCGTGCTTGATCACCATGAGCTATCCATGCTCTTTATTTTTATAGCTGAGCTTGATGCAGTTTTTAGAGCATAGAGAAGAGCACCACATGTCAAGGAAAAAAAATTTTGAAAAAAAAATGAAAAAAAAGAAAAAAAAAGTTGAAAAGAAAAATTTGGTCAAAAAAATAAAGGCAATAAAAAAAATCTTTGACATGTTGTACAGTTTTTTTTATACGTGTGATAGACATCCCTTATTGCAACTATTGAGAGATTTATTATATATAATATATGGATTTGTATTGTGAAAGTGATAGGGGTTGTTTACATGTTTAGTGAACTGTAAAAAGCTAGCTTGGATGAAAACTTTTTGGGCATTGCTTTCTTGTATTCATCTATATAGAATTCCAGTATTTCCATATCTTCTTGCATTTCTTTAACTATTACATTTCTTACCTTTCTTTCCTTTCACACATATTGTTATTTTTCTTTTATTCATGTTTCCCTTACGTTTCTAATAAGCCTTCAATGATTGTGCATTCTTATGTGTATATAGTGGTGAAGGTAGAAGAAAAGCAAGCATATGATAGTGCATAAACCATGAGTATCTTGAGTGAACTCTACTATTATATGCTTATGAGAGCGAGAGAAACCACCACTTATCTTGTGAGGCTTAATCATTCATAGTCTACTTAGAATGGATTGAAGTCACCATGTTTATTAACCTATGTAAGATTTGAGTCCAATATTTTCTTGAGTCTTTGAAATTTGATAATCTTAGGCAACTTTCTTTCACGATTTTCTATGTATGCTTGGGAATTGCTACGGAAATATACCTTCAGTTTACTTTTAGTTTTCTTTGCTTGCTCGGTGCACGGAAGAATAAGTGTGGGAGAATTGATAACTATCATTTTATCATGTTATTTTGGTCCATAATATCACTACTTTTATCCTCTCAAGTGATTTATTGTTGATTATTAACATGTTTAAGAGTTTGGATTTATTTTAGATCTTATTGTAAATTCTCTTAAATTTTAGACTTATATGCAAATTTTATCTTTGTTTGTAGGAGATCGAGATGAGCCACTAGACTAGACTCAAGTTGGATCAAATATGGCTTTATCTAGGGCCATAATGGGCATTTCAAGCTGACTTAATCTGAGTCATTCATCAAGATATGAAGCAATTAAATCAAGAGACAATATCTGATCAATCTGGATCGTCCAATGTGATCGCATGATCTGAGCCATTAATCCGGATTTGGAGCGATCCGACCCATACATTAAGATCCACACATTTTGGTCGTTCATCTAGACCGTTCGATCTCGACCATTCATTCAGATCTGATCAAATCCGTCCAGCTCAAACCAGAGTAATTTCAACCGTTGGATACAGAGCCCCTTAATGGATTAATTTGATTAATTTAGCCCTAGCTTTAATGGACGGCTGGGATTTGATCCTTCTTCAATCAGACGACCAAGGAAAAGAGGCTTAAAAATTCAACATTTTCACCCTTTTCCAGAATCGCGACATCTTCTTCCGCGACTCGCGCGAGCAGTCGGCGACGCCGATCTTCTTCACTCGTGAGCGGCGGCATCCCTCCATGAGCGGCGGTGACAACTTCAACAGCTTACTTTCGGCGACCTTCCTTCCTTCCTTCTGATCAGTGTCAACCTCATCCCATCCGCCGACAGACGATATGCTAGGATTCAAAGAGCTCATCGCCGACGAGGAGAGATAGAGATTCCAACAATCCACCTCTTCACCGGTTCCAATTCCTCCCCGTAGCCCTGAATGGGCTGCTCCGGTTCGTAACCATCCCTTAGCTGCGCTGATTTGGTAGCCGCGCATCCATCGCCAGTGAAGAGGTTGTTCGACCACTATTCCGGCATTCCACTCCCTACATTAGCTGCACCGATTAAGTAGCTCCGCCTTCGTAATCCATCCCTTAGCTGTGCTGATTTGGCAGCCGCGCATCCATCGTCGGAGCAGTAGGTTCGCATCCATCCAGGTTCCCATTCCCTTCCCGTGGCCGAGATTCGGTCCCTCCGTCATCCACCGCCGGAGGAAGCTGTTCAGGCCGTAGCCATTGGCGGAGAGGGAGGTCCCTTCTCTGAGTGTTGCAGATCGTCGATCTTTATATTTGGAATTTTTTATTTCATTGCATTGTTGTTTATGTTATGTTTAGATTAGTGAATTGAACTCGTTAAAAATCCACCAAATTGTTGTTGTTGTAGGTTCAATCGTAGTTTAAGTTATTGACTTGTAGTTTGACATGTAGTTTAGTTTGTAGTTAGTTTGTAGAATGACTTGTCGTTTAGTTTGTAGTTCGTTTGTAGTTTACATTGTAGTTAATTCATAGTTTGTCTTAGAGTTTAATTAGAAGATTCATTTGGATGTTTATCTTGTTGTTTCCTTTAATGCTTAATTGTGATGCTTGATTCTAGGTTTTAATTTGGTTGTTTATCCTGCTGTTTAATTAGGAGTTTAGCTGTAGTTTATTTTATCGTTGATGAATTGTTTGTGTTAGTTGTTCCTTTGCTTAGTTGTTCCTTAGTTTATTTGTTCTGTAGCTTAATTGTTCGTTAGCTTAATTTTATCGTAATCATAGTTTAATTTCATGCTTTGTTTACACTCACATTATTCTGCATTTAAATTGTTGTTTAAATTCTTGCACTGTCTTTATGTTTTTTTTTGAATGCTCTTGTTTGACTGCTAAGTTTTTATCTTCTTTAATTTCATTGTCATTGTAGTTTAGTTAGATTATGATTTTAATTACTTGGATTGTCTTTCATTCAGTAGGATTAGTCTTTTAAATTTCAAACCCTAATAGAAAACACAAAAGCAATAATTAATAATCTTAAGATTACTGTTTTACCAATTACACTCGTTGGGAAACGATCCGGGCCATTCACTATGCTATATTAGTGTAGAGAGGGTTTGGTAATTAATTTGAAATGGTACCACGACAAATACCGATCAATCTGGTGCCTCGACATTTGCTTTGTTCGATTAAATAGAAGCAAGGCAATGTCGACTGCAACCTCGACTGGCATAGCATAACTTATGCAAAAATCCATAGTAGTCGAGGCGGCGCCTTGACTGATGCTCTGTTTAGTTGAAACAGAAGTGAGGTAGGCTCGACTGGAAGCTCGACTAAGGTTACAAGTCGAGGCGATGGTTCATCACCTCGACTCGACCTATGTTACAACGGACGATAAGTTAAAATTGAGACGAAAAACTTACTGTTGCGATTGATAATCAAACGCCAGTTAAGGCGACTCGCTTGTGCGAGCAAAAAAAGCCCTAATTGGGCATGATATAAAGACTTTCTCCGGCTCTTTTCCTCAACTCTCAACTCTACTATTCATTATACTCCTTTAAGCGATTCTCTAACATTTTTCCTTCATCCTCTAAGCTCCAAACATCCTCAAAGGCAATCAAATGAGTGAAGAGAAGATGACCTAGCTAACACTGCATATTGTAATCCTACTCTTCTCGAACTCTTTCAGCTGTAAGTTCTTGTGTGACTCTTGTAAACTTGTATTAAGAGGTATCTCCACCTTCGGAGCTTTTCTAAGAAGGAGAAAGAGTAGAGGTGCGCCTTGGACATAGCAGTTCGTTGGGGAACTGTGAAGCGAGTAAAAAACCTATATTCTTGTGTGTGTTATTTTTCTTCCTTTGTTTCCGCTGCTTTTCGTCAAACAAGTGAATTTCTATTAAAGTTCAAGTATCAATGATCGATGCTATTCAACCCCCCTTCTAGCGATGTCAATGGTCCTACAAGTGGTATCAGAGCTTGGTGCTCTTCTCCGGATTAACAACCGCAAGAGCAAGCTAAAAAGGCAATGCAAGAAGGCTACAACACAAATCGACCTTGTTTCTTCGATGGAACCAACTTTCAATACTGGCAAAACCGAATGGAATTCTATCTCATGACTGAGATAGACATGTGGTTTTCCGTGACCGAAGGCTTCACAACCAATGGATGCAGAAGAAAGGATCCTCGAATCTGCATAGTGGACTGCTAAACAAAGATGCAAGGCGCAAGAAAATGCCAAGGCCACTGTAACTCTGCAATGTTGCTTGGCGAAGGACCAACTCAACAAAATTGGCCTGTTTAGCAGCGCACGAGATCTCTAGAATAAACTGACAGAGCTCAATGAAGTTACAAGGTACTCGAGAATAGCAAAATGAGATCTTTATATGAACTAGCTATATAATTTTGCTATGAGGGACGGAGAGACTGTTGGTGAACTGCAAGGAAGGTTCAAGGAACTACTAAATGGGCAGCATTTGGTTGGAGAAGGTTTAGAAAACTAAGACACAATCAGGTATGTTTTAAAAAAATTTCCCTGAAATTCTTTGTCCTCATCTATGGTAGATGTCTATAAAGTGTCAAGGGATTTATCAACAATAAAACTAGATGAATTATTTTGTGAAATGGAACTATATGGAAAAGCTAATAAGGATCCAAAAGAAAAAGATATTGCTTTTATTGTAGGTGAGTGATACAAGGAGGACGAGAAAAAGGATAAAAAGAGGGAGTCATCATCATCTTCATTCGAGTCAAGTGATGCACGCGAACGCGACCTCAAATCTCACAACGGAGACTGTTGATGAATCGAAGCGCACGCTCGCGCTTAACGCCCGCAAGTGCACGAATATCGTCAAGTAATAAAAATATTTATCGATCCCACAGGGACTGAAATTCGAGTACCGATCTATTCGGTGGACGTTATTATTTGGAAGTCAACTCTAATGGTTGTCATTGTGAGGGTTATCGACGGTCCTAACTCAATATGGTATCACATGGAAGAAGAAAAGGCTTGCTGTGAGTCTTTGGAAGGGATCCTAGGATTTTGGTTTCGCTTGTGTGTCGCAAAACATGTTGTCAATTGGGTTTCATCTAGGGTTCTAGCTATGGTTTTGTGGAAAGGACATCATACACTCCCCCGATGAGCCTTCGCATCTATCGGATGCAACCTCTGCCATTACTAGGTCGACCCCTGGACTTAGGATGGGATAGTCGGTATGAGGATGCCAAATCGAGCCCTGTGACAAGTCGAAAATGGGGCGAGTTTCCTACTCTATCGCATCCTTATACCCACGGTTACGGGAGATGAGGTCAACCCATAGGTTCCTCCTTAATCTCCTAGATCTTAGATACAAGGGTTGTCACCCCTCGTATCGGCTAGCACAGTAGATAGAAAACCAAAACAATAACTATAGCTCTAAAACCAAATGCCAATTGCAAATACAAACTCAAGAATAGAATTCAAATTTAGAATAATATGTTCTACGCACACAAACTACTACTTAATCCTAGAATCAAAGAAACCACTCCATAAATATGAGAGGAGAAACACAAAGCATGTTCATATTCGAATAAACAATAGATAGCATGCAAAGAACAAAAATTACAATGCAATATGGTCTTCTCTCCGGTGTTGAAGTGCAAAACTTGGATCTCCGACATCCTTCCTCCTCCCCGTTGTGAGTTCCCGAAGCTTTTTATTACTTCGGAGTGCCATCCCAGTCGTCATACCTCCCCCCCTAGGGTTTGGGCGTAGATTTCCTTATATAGACATCACGCCGGATCCTTGCGAAATCTAGAAAAAAACCCTGGTCATGTCAAATTGCCTGGCCGCCACATGGCCGTGTGAAAACACATGGCCGGGCCATGTGTCAGGTTGTGGCGACCATTTTTGACCCCTGAACACGACCGTGTGTTGGCACACGCTCTGGCCATGTTCCCTTTTGCGTCTAGCTGCCAAATGTCTTCTTTTTCTCCGAAAGTGCGCCGTTTTCCCCATGAAATTCTATCCTGTACACAAAAGTACACAGAGCATATCTCCGAACCAGAAAATAATAAATACATGCAAAATAAAGTAAAATATGCATGAAACAAACATAAAATGAAACGAGATGTGAGCGAAAACTACTTCTAAAATCCTATATGTTTTGCTCACATCAATTTCCCCAGACTTAGATCTTTGCTTGTCCTCAAGCAAACCTCAGTGCCATGAAATTTAAAAAGGTATTATTCCATACTTAGCATGTTAACTAAATTTATGAAGTGGTTTTTGCAATCAAAACAAAATAGATATGTTCTAGAAATTCACTATGTTAGCTCCTCGTTCTCGTGCCAAACGAATCTTCTTAGGGGATACTCATTCCATGATAAGTTAAGTCGTCATCCTATAGATTTCCTAAGGTCTCCGGCTCTTAGGCACTTACCTGCCCAAAGCGAGGGTCGTTCCCTAGATATTGCACAAAGTCTCAAAGGCGTGCTCGATATTGAGAGAAATTGATAGGTGTTTCCCCAGTTACCTAACTCGGTCTCAAAGGGGCACATAACCATTTCCACCCACGAAAACTATTTTTTTTATCCCTCATAATCTCTTTTTTTTCTTTCCCTCTTTTTTTTTCTTATTCCATTTTTTTTCTCTCTTGGGATTTTGATTTTTCCGAATGGGCTTGCACAATCTGAGCATCTCCAGTAACTAATATGCCAAATCTAGAGTCACCTATGGATTCCAAAGTACTAATCTATGGGGATGAATCATAACTAAATACCTACTAGATTTTCCCTTTCAGAATGTTCGACATGTGTATGTGTCAAATAAAGCTAACCAGTGTAAGTCTAGAATATTCATTCAGAGTAAATAAAATAAAATACCACGAGGTAAATGAAGCTAAGCTACCCATAGAAACAACTCATGAAGAAAACTTTTAAAAATACTACTAAGACAGCTTATAGATAGCAAAAACTAAGTGCTGAAAGAAACTAAACAACCAATGCATAAACAAATGAATGCTGACAATAATGCAAATATCTAGAAAAAAAACTCCTAGAAACAAAATAAAACAAAACTTGGCCCCTCCAGACTTAAACGAAGCATACCTCAGTATGGTGGACGAGGTGGAAAGTTTAGTAGCCTCGGCATCTCGGGATCCTGGGAGAACCTGCTATTGAGTCGCTGATGCCACATGTACATGTGGTCGATCTGAGAGTTGGTGGATGCAGCGGTTGCTCGGTGCTCCTCCTCCCTAGCCCACTGTGCCTGCTGGGCTCGCATATGCTGCCGCATCTCCTGGCGGTAGGTGGCTTCTGCCTGGTGACAGGCAGCCTCCTCCTGGAAGTAGACGTGGGCCTCGCCGTAGAACTCCTCGACCCGCTGGAAGTGCTCTCAGAAACCCTGAAACTCTGCCTGTGTGTAGGCGCTCTGCTCCTCCCATCGTTGCCTCTGTTTCTACTTCTCGGCATATATGTCATCGAGGTACGATCGAAACTCTGAAAAATCATAGGCAGATGTACCTGCATCCTACTCAAAAGCAGAAAAAGGTGGTGGTGCAGGTGCAGGCTAATGTTGATGTGGACTAGGTGGGCTCCTATGAATGTGTGGACTAGAGGGAGATCGATGTAAAGGGGGAGAGATGGGTGCCAATGTGGATTGTCCCTCATATGGCGGGGACTCCACTATCAGGTCTAGGTGCCAGTTGGTGCGTGTAGTGATGGTGGTACGATTAGGGTTGGGGAACCTAAGGGATGATAGGTTTTTCCTTACAAAGTATAAAGAGTGTCCCTCTCTCACTATCATCTTCATGGCCACACACACTCCTTAGTCAATCCTAGGGCTCCCCTCTATGCTATCTAGCATGGTGTAGTCGTACCCCATCCTATTATAAATGTGGGTAAGTAGGCCCCCCACATTAACCTCTCCTCTCGCCGCTTTGTCCATTTTCACAAGTGTCTAATGAAATGGGACCCTACATCAATGCTACTCCTCTCTTGTAGCATGTCCCATAAGCAAAGCAACTCACTAGCTCTCACTATACCGTCACTCTCCCCACGACCAAAAATTTTAATTGCCATGATTCGGTGTAGGTATCAGAAAATGGGATTTTGGAGGCACAACGCTTTGGCCCTAGAAGGGTCGTAAGTGCGGTCTCCTGTCAGTTCGGTCCAAAAGATCCAAGAGTTAAACCCGATAGGGGTTCTTTTCTCTCCCCCACTAGGTAAGCCGAAGCATGTGTTCCATTGGTGTAGTGTCCATTCATGCTCGATGTTAAATATTCTAAAGGTAATCCTACCCTCTTTGCTCTCTCTTCTCGTTAAGATTTCCGCTTCTAAGGAACTCAAAAATTCTAAAACTATCCTAGGGTATGTTGGGTGTCTTATTCCCATTATCTTTTCCCACCCCGTTTTTGCAAATAAGACTTGAATGTCACCAAACAAACCTAGGGATTCTAAGAGATCTTCGTCAAGATACCTAGTAGCGGTGATTTTTCTAGTAGAAAGCATATCAAATCTTTCCCTATGCTCATTATTGCGAAAGAGAAGGGTTGGTAAGGCGTTACCTTCTTTCGAAGCTTGAGGGGTGTCCGTTCTCCTTGCTCTTCACTCCGAGGTAGTAGATCGGGGTGCTACTTGCCTTGTCCTCTTCATCCTTGCTTCTTTTGGCTTCCTTGAAGGTTGGAAAACCTTTTAGGTGGTGGGGAAGAAGGATCCACATGACTAGGGCAAGAGAAATCAAAACACACGGTGCATTTGGGGTGGAAACGCACGGCGTGCCCTACTTAACCTCGTGCGCCATTGCTGTGTGAAAACACATGGCCAAGTCATGGGCGCCTTGGGTTAGTCAGGCACGACCGTGTGAAAACATACAACCAGGCCGTGTGCTCCCCATTTTTCTCCTTTCGTTCACAACAGTCCGAATTTTCTCACACGCCTTGTCGTGTCAGCTAAATTTTTTTTTTATTTTTACCTAGCAAGTTCTTTCTGGTCCTAATGCTAAACGAAATGGAAATCAAAGTTCAAATTAACCAAATGAATGCAATACAATAAAAAGGAAACCTAAAACTAAACTTGGGATGCCTGCCAAGAAGCGCTTTGTTTAAGGTCTTTTAGCTCGACCACACTCCATTGTCTCAACTTGGCTCTGGAGGTTCTGCGAACCTCCATTCATCCATCTCAGTGTCGACATTCGGTGGCCTTGGCTTTACCCTGCTGAAAGTGAAGCCGTCTAGGAAGGGAGCTCCACACTCTGACAGATTGAAGAGGATGATCTCCCCGTCTACCTCCAAGGAGATCTTGTGCGCCTTTACGTCTATGCACGCCCCCGCAGTCGCCAAAAAGGGCCTTCGCAAGATGATAGGATTCTGAGGATTTAGTCCTATGTCCAATACGATAAAATCTGTGGCTATGACAAAATTCTCAAACACCATAGGTACACGTTCTAGCATGCCAACGGGCTTCTTGATCGTGTCGTCCGCTATACGAATCCCTATGCCCGTTGGTTGTATATTACCCAGTCCCATCTCCAAGTAGAATGCGTAGGGCATCACACTAACCGATGACCCCAAGTTGCACAATGCTTTGTCAAAGATTTCCCTATTAATCAAGCAGGGGATAATAAATTCACTAGGGTCCTCAAGCTGCGGTGGAATCTTGTCCTCAATTTCGGCTTGGTCAGGTAGGGTGTAAATCATGGCTGCCCACCCCTTGGCGAATCTGTTTCTTTATGCTACTCTCTCGTTGCACACTCCTTCTTCCTTAACTTGACTCGGCTCGGGTAATGATGGAGAACTATCCATAGGTTGCGACACAGTTTGGGATATCTGGGCCACTTGGGTTTCTAACATCCTTGTGTGACTTGCAAGACCGTCAACAATGGCCTTCAAATCCTTAAGTGACTCCTCGATTTTTTGATGTTGGCATCGAAACTCTTCATTGGCCTTCGTTTGGGTAGCAATGAAGTCTTCTATCATCAATTCTAGCCTAGACTACTGTGGTTGCTGCTGCCCATTGCCCTATTGTTGCCCATACCCTCTTGATGGTTGGAAGTTTCTCGAGTTATTCCAATAGTAAAAATTTGGGTGATTCCTCCATCCGGGATTGTAGGTACTGGAGTATGGGTTGTTGGGCTTTTGATTATAATCCCCAACCTCATCGCAATGCTCAATCTGCTCTTCTAAGCCATTCTGCCCTCCATAGTGAAGGGAGTAGTCTGTGAGGGGAAACTTCGCTTTCCACTTCAACTCGATCGCTTGTTTATGGCGATCCCATCAATGTCCCCGGATTAAAAAATTTAATCCTAGAAAAAAGGGAACACCCAAGCAACCTTGTCATCGTCGTGCTATTCGTTTAGAGTGATCACTTGAACAAACTTGTTATTCAAGCAACCCACCTCTATTCTACGAGTAGCCGCAGAATTGACGATGTACGGATCACCAGCTTTTGTGTTTATGTTCGGGATCCAAGTATTATTTAGCCACAAACAGAATATATCATGCTCATAATTGAAAAACAAATATAAACATGTAACAAAAGAGAATAGAGAATCGATATACCTCTCGATCTTCTAATGTATGACCTTCCTCCTTTTGGACGTCGTGTGGGCGACGATCTACCAAAAGTTGAAACTCCTAGATCACCAATCTTCCTTCCTTGATCATTCAAAGCAAGAGGAAGAATAGACACAAGACTCTTCTCCTTCCTTTAGCCAATCAACAAGCAACAAGCAATTTGCTTGCCGCCGACCAACAAGGAGAAGGGAGAAAAGGTGAATGTCGGCCAAAGCTCCAAGGGAGAACCCTAAGCCTAGGTTTTACTGGCCAAAGAGAGGGAGAGGGGCTGCTTTTGAAGCTGACCAAGGGCTGGAAAAATTGGTATAGGCACCGGCCACCAATAGAGAAGAAGAAGAAAGGAAAGACCTTCCTTATTTGGTGCCGCCAAGCCCAAACTCTAATCCTAGCTTCTTGCCGCCCAAAAACCCTAATCCTATCTCTTGTTTGATTCAAGTTTCCGCCCACCCCTTGCCCTCCTTTTATAGAGTTAGGGATAAGCCTTGTTTTAATCTCCACCATTGGTTCTAGGGATTTAATCTCAACTGTCGGATCTAGAGATTTTATCTAAACCGTCGAATCTAGAGATTTAATCTCTACCTTTGGATCTAGAGTTTTATTTCTATCCATTGGATCTAAGCTTCATGAGGTATTAATAGGCTACAATAGGGACCATGAGGAGGAGTTGGATCTTGGCCACCCAATGGATTAAGCCCACATAAAGTCCGATCCATTAATGATAATCTAATCCACTAAAGGATTATCATTGATCTACCTCACCAACCCCCATAAGTTAATATGAGCTCCATACATTATATGTACATTTTCTCCCCGTGTTTAAGATCTCGAATGTCCGTCGATTAATTAATTTACTGACCATTAATTAATCGACATCTAACTCCATGAGTAGTACCACTCATCCTTTTCATCATGCCGGACCAAGTCCACCTGCAGGGTTTACATGATGAACCATATGAGCTCTTCAAGGGGACATCATCATCCTAATATATAGGACACGGTTTCCTCCTATAATCAATGACACATCATATAAATAATATCATTTCCCAACTTACCGAGCCTATCGATTTAATCTATAAATCTCGCCCATTGGTAAATCAAAGAAATGAATACTAAGTATATGTGCCCGTTATTATATCGGGATTAAGAGTATGTACAATATAATATCTGAGGTCTGATTCGATTATGTAGTCGGCAATAAATCGAATCACCTCTAAGTCGGTCCTGCTCAATACACACAAAGTGTACTAGTGTGATTCTATGGTCAAGACAAACCAATACCAAATCACACTACAACCATTCCAATGGTTTGTCCAAAGCCATCTCGGTTGTGAGCCTATACTTATACTTTACAAGGAGCCGATAACATGATCTCCCGTGTGACACCACACACCATGTTATCTACAGTGTAATGTATTAGACAATATACATAACCATAAAAATATACAATCAATGATCATGTGATTCTTATTTCAAAATAAATATGTTCATACAAAAGATAGACTTTTCAGTATACATCCCAACAATCTCCCACTCATAGTAAAAGTCTATGCTGTCCTCAAACTGCCATACATCTGATCTCCATTCCCTCCACATGCCTATCAAAAGCTCTCACCGAAAGGGCCTTAGTGAAAGGATCTGGCAGGTTATCCTTCGATGCAATCTTGGCCACAACAACTTCTCCTCTCTTTATGATTTCTCGTATCAGGTGGTACTTGCGCTCTATGTGTTTACTAGCCTTATGGACTCGTGGTCCTTCGAGTTTGCAACTGCACCACTATTATCACAATAAATTGTGATAGTTCTCGGCAAACCATGAATTACATCCAAGTCCATCAGGAAGTTCCTGAGCCACACAGCTTCTTTGGCCGCCTCAGAGGCTGCCACATACTCAGCTTCCATGGTAGAGTCCACCACGCATTTCTGTTTGACACTCCTCCATACAATGGCTCCACCTCCCAAAGTAAACACAAAACCTGAGGTAGACTTACTGTTATCCCTATCTGATTGGAAGTTGGAATCCGTGTAACCCACAAGGAGTAATTGGTCAGCCTGGTAAACCAGCATATAATTCCTAGTCAATCTCAGGTACTTCAATATATGCTTTACCGCAGTCCAATGTCCCTGTCCTGAATTACTCTGATATCTGCTGACCATGCCCATGGCAAAGCAGATATCTGGTCTCGTATATAGCATCGCATACATGAGGCTTTCTACCGCCGAAGCATAAGGAACCGCCTTCATCTCCTCTATCTCCTTAGATATTCTAGGACACATCTCCTTAGATAAAGGAACTCCATGCCTGAAAGGTAGAAAACCCTTCTTGGAGTTCTGCATGCTAAAACGATTGATAATCGTCTCTATGTATGAAGCTTGGGATAAGCACAACATCCTTTTCCTCCGATCCCTTATAACCTTGATCCCAAGGATGTGTCCCACCTCTCCCAAGTCCTTCATATCAAACTGTTTGGACAACCATACCCTTACGTCCGATAACACCTTGATATTATTGCTAATCAACAAAATGTCATCTACGTATAGTACAAGAAATACCACTACGTTTCCGTCACATCTCTTGTATACACAAGACTTATCCAGACTTTGAATAAATCCATAAGACTGGATTACCTCATCAAATTGGATGTTCCAAGACCTCGAAGCTTGCTTCAATCCATAAATGGACCGATTAAGCTTACATACAAGATACTCTTTGTCCTTCACAATGAATCCCTCTGGTTGCTTCATATAGATGTTTTCCTTAAGACTTCCATTAAGGAAAGCTGTCTTGACATCCATCTACCACACCTCATAATCCATATGAGCTGCAATGCATAAGAGAATCCGGATAGACTTAAGCCTGGCTACCGACGAAAAGGTCTCCTCATAATCGATACCCTCTTTCTGAGTATACCCCTTCGCAATAAGCCTCGCTTTGAAGGTCTCAACCTTCCCATCTATTCCTCTCTTTCTTTTGTAGATCCACTTGCATCCAATGGTTTTTACACCATCGGGTGGGTCTACTAGTTCCCAGACCTGATTTGAATCCATAGATTCAATCTCAGCATTCATTGCACTTCGCCAAGATACTGCATCTTTATCTTGGATCGCCTCGTCATATGTCCAGGGATCAGGTTCATGTTCACCAGGGACCAAATCAAAAGATTCTCCAAAGAACATGAATCTATCAGGCTGTCTCACAACCCTCCCACTACGATGAGGTATCTCCTGTGTATCCTCTATGACACGTGGTGCAGTGACTTGTGGTATATCCTCTTGTACCGGTGGTACTAAAAAAGTGACTTCCCCTTTTAATTCCTCCAGAACAATTTTACTCTTGGGCTTGTGGCTCATCACATAGTCTTCCTCTAGAAATCTGGTGTTCGTGCTAACGATCACCTTCTGATCTCTAGGACTATAAAACAAACCACCCTTTGTTCCTCTAGGATAGCCAATGAACATACGTACTTTTGTATGAGGTTCTAACTTGCCATCATCTGCCTTCATCACATGTGCTGGACTCCCCCAAATCCAAATATGTCTTAGACTGGGCTTTCGCCTAGTCCACAATTCTATGAGAGTAGAAGGCACTGATTTAGATGGAACCAAGTTCAGAATGTACACCGCCGTATCTAGAGCATATCCCCAGAACGAATCTGGCAACTCAGAATAACTCATCATCGATCTAATCATCTCCATAAGAGTCCTATTCCTTCGCTCTACTACACCATTCTGCTGGGGTGTGCCAGGTACAGACAATTGGGATTGAATCCTAGCCTCTGATAAGTAATTCCTAAACTCTTCCAAAAGGTACTCACCACCACGATCAGATTGTAGTGTCTTGATACTTTTACCTTGACGTTTCTCCACATCAGCCTTGAATTCTTTGAACTTGTCAAAGCATTCAGACTTGCGACGCATCAGGTAAATGTATCCATATCTCGAATAATCATCTATAAAAGAGATGAAATACTCAAAACCACCTCTAGCCTGGATAGACATAGGACCACACAAATCAGAATGAACCAATTCTAACACATCTTTGGCTCTATACCCCCTTGGCCTTAAAAGACCTCTTGGTCATTTTACCCTCCAAGCAAGATTCGCAGGTTGGTAAATCTTCCACCACTAATGAACCCAGAGGTCCATCAGCTATCAACCTTTGAATTCTGCTTAGGTTAATATGACCAAGCCTAAGATGCCAAAGATATGTTTGGTTCATCTTCGAAGGTTCTTTTCTCTTATTGGAATTAGAAGATGAGTTATTAACTTCAATTTGCATTGTAGAAGCTTTTGGTTCAAGTGTGTACAAATTTCCTATCAATGCACCCGAACAGATAATGTCCCTATTCCTTTTTATAACAACTTTGTCATTAAAAGAAATAGAATATCCATCCATGAACAATTTAGAAACTGAAATCAAATTTTTTCTAAATAAAGTTACATAAAGGAAATTCTTAAGAACCAAAACTTTATTTTTCTCAAAAGATAAATGAACGTCTCCCACTGCAATAGCCGCCACCTTCATGGCATCGCCCAAGTATACGGTAATCTCCCCCTCAACCAGTCGTCTGGTTTCCTGGAACCCCTGCAAAGTATTGCAGACATGATCAGTGTCTCCCGTATCTACACACCAGGTGCCGATAGATAACACCACTAAACATGTTTCAACAACCAGACCAAAAGATATACCTTTGTTCTGCATGCGGTTGGGGCAATCCTTCTTCCAGTGTCCAGTCTGCTTACAAGTGAAGCACTTGCCTTTCGACTTCTTCACTCCTCCGTGAGTTCCTCCCACCGCCTTTGCCCCAGTTTGTTTCTTCTTCTTCTTGCCTTTCGGCTTAGAAGTAGAAACCTTTTGGGTCACCATGGCATGTGCCTGAGCACTCTGACGAAATAGCCCCTCTGCCGCCTAGAGTTCTGTCAGAAGCTCCGCCAACGAATACAACCTTTTGTTCATGTTGTAGTTCAGGCGAAACTGCTTAAAACTCCTAGGTAGAGACTAGAGAATGATATCGACCTGGGTTTCCCCATCGATCTCAGCTCCAAGGACCTCTAGCTCATTCAAATGAGCCATCGTCTTGAGAACATGATCCCTTACCGGTGTTCCCTCGATCATTGTGGTCATCAACAAGTTTCTCATGGCTTCTTGCCTTGCAGCCCGATTCTGGTGTCCGAAAAGCTCTTTGAGATTGAGCATCATGTCATAAGCAGTGAGCATGACTTGATGCTGATGTTGCAGTACATTTGACATAGATGCCAAAATATAACACCGCGCCATCTCATCAGCCTTTATCCACTTCTTATAACTCTCTCTCTCCTTTTCCCCAGAATCATCTGCAGGCTTAGGAGGGCACTCTTCGAGGAGTACATATTTGTATTCCCCAACAGTCAAGATAATATCTAGATTCCTCTTCCAATCAACATAGTTGGGCCCAGTAAGTTTATTCTCTTTCAGTATCACATCAAGTGGGTTGAAAGTCATTTTGAAAGAAAACCTAAGAATCACATAGATCAAAACATTAGATTTCAAAAAATTATTGATTCCTCAAACAATAAAATTTTAAAATCAACCAACACCTCAAAACACCGAGAATATCGTATGCCACGATAGTGTGGATGTATACGAATTCTACATTTGTAAGAGGAGGTTTTTACCCATTAATTTTACTATCTTATCAACCTAACTTTTTGACAAGTAAAATTAATAGTTGGTTCCTCTTTGGCCCTACAAATAAAAGCAGTGACTTCGATGGAGAGGATACTTATATTTGTATCTAAGTGTTCACCATTACTCGGTACCGAGGTAATTATCTCGGGTTATGTGCCTTCCGATGGGGAAGTACATACGCTCCTTAACAATTCCCTATAACCATATTTGACCTTGTGATCCACAAACAAACTCATCCGATGGGGAGGAAGGCACTCAGAGCCAACACGCAAGTTTGTTTGCATCACTTGTCAAATCGTAATGGAGGTCGTGGGAATTTATAAAAATATCCCTCTCCCACTTTGTAATTTGAAATTGAGGAATTTTCTAACCTACGCCATGCATATCAAACAATAAGCAATAAATATGAAAAATAAATTATTTTCCAACTATTATGGCTTTTGTCTTCAATATGTCTCCCGTCGCATCACCATCTCGTCCGCTCCTCCTGTAGGAATTTTTATGCAAAATAGCATATGCGCAACGGAAAAATAGGATCCCTTCCAAGTGATCCTTGCGAAAGAAAACCTTATACAAAAAAATAAATTTCTCAAAACTTATCTTATAGGTGAATATTACCTTTGTTGCGTGCCCTTTTAAATCCCGCTTCTCCTTGGGTTTATTGGATCTTTTAGCACGTTCAAATATCCGTGCCTCTATATGTATCCACACGAGCAAGCTCTTGTCTCACAAAAGAAACTAGAAGAGCTCTCCTTTACTTCTTGCTAGAGAAGTCCCTAAAGGAGAGGAAGGTAGGGAAAAAGAGAAAGGAAGAAGAAGACCACTCTTCTTGCTACACTCACAAAAGCCACACAACCAAAGCCTCTCACCACCAAGCTCTCTCCAAGCCTCAAGCTTCCAACTACTTGGCCGGCCACCCCATGGAATGTTTTATAGGATTGGAAAAACCTTTCACCTCCTATCACATTCAATGCAATCAATTGCATTGAAAAACAATACACTCCTTGTTTGGCCGGCCACATGTGGAGGAAATCCAAAGGTCAAAACCCTTTGTCTCCTTCCACCTCATCAAGCTTAGGTGGCATGCTTATGTGGCATTCATGCATGTTGAATTAATCTTATTAATTCAATAAGCTTATCTTATCATATTGAATTAATCTCATTAGATCAATAAGGTAACATATTGAATTAATCTTATTAAATCAATTTAGCTTAGGATATCATGATAACATATTTATTTTATCTTATTAAATTAATAAGCTTAGAATATTGAATTAATCTCATTAAATCAATAAGCTAAAATTCTCTTTAAGCTTAAAGCCCAAAAACCATTTTATACTTAAGCTTATTCCCAAATTATTCTAGTCAAAATAGAATGCACTAATTCTTCTAATCATCATGCTCTTTGTGTGTGACCCTATAGGCTCTCATAACGTTGGCAGTGGATCTAAACTCTTTTAGATACACAAGTAATGAGCGGCATCTAGCAATACATCATTGCTACCCAAGTTACAAAATAAGTCAAGATCCGACTAACCTTTCCGTGACTACTATAATGTAAGACCGTGTCCTTCTATCCTTGATATCAGATTGACCAATGAGGCATTGACCATGTCATCCTCGATCAATCTATGTGTTTCTTGATCCCTGAGTAAACTAACTCAAACAAATGAGCTCAATATCTCATATTGACTCATTCGAGCATGGCCATGCGTTTTTAGTAGTTCTACTCAATCAAGGGGCCCATAGATATCACTCCCGTCATATGGGAGGGATAGATCCCATCTACATCACTCACATCCCTCTGCATAATTTGTTATATACTCAGTAATCGCCTTTATGGTCCACCCTGTTACGGGTGACGTTTGACGATACCAAAGTACATAACTCCTTATGTATAGAACCGTAGTGACTTCAGGTTTGAGGACTATTCATACCAATAGTCACATGAGAAAGTTTATGACACTCATATGACGATCCATGAAACTTTCTCATGGTGGGTCAGTTCAGTATATATTCTCTAATATATACCCATGTGTCAACTTGATATCATATATCCATGACTTGTGAGATCAAGTCATCAATTGACCTACATGCTAGTCTTTATGTATTAATATTGCCCTTGCATATTAATACTTGACTAGGAACATTTAGGAAAGTGTTCTCTCTGACCTCTCATAATCAATTGCGCCAATTGATGTCAGTAGATAAGAACCTACTTTTCTAGGGCATTATTATATTTAATTTAGCTGGCACAAGCAAGACGTAAATATAATAACCAATCCTTTGCCTTTATAGAATATGATACAAAATGTTCCCTATTCAACCATCACATGATTGGTTCTAGGGCTATAACTAACAATCTCCCACTAGCACTAGTACCAATCACTATAATATCTGATACCTAGTGACCTAGTGTGACCATCATGCTTCCTCTGTGCCAAAGCCTTAGTCAATGGATCTGCGATGTTAGCTTCTGTCGGTACTCTGCATATCCTCACATCTCCTCTATCGATGATCTCTTGAATGAGATGGAAGCGCCGCAGTATGTGTTTGGTCCGCTGATGTGATCGAGGTTCCTTAGCCTGTGCAATAGCCCCATTGTTGTCACAATAGAGGTCTATTGGATCTGCAATGCTAGGAACTACCCCAAGTTCACTGATGAACTTGCAGAGCCAAACAACCTCCTTTGCTGCATCAGACGCAGCAATATACTCGGCTTCTGTTGTAGAATCAGCAACTGTGTCCTGCTTCGAACTCTTCCAGCTCACAGCTCCACCATTCAGGCAAAACACGTACCCCGATTGTGATCTATAGTCATCCTTGTCTGTTTGGAAGCTTGCATCACTGTAACCCTTTACAGTTAGCTCCTCATTGCCTCCAAATATCAAGAAATATTCTTTCGTTCTTCGTAAGTATTTAAGAATATTTTTGACTGCTATCCAGTGACTTTCACTTGGATCTGACTGGTATCTACTCGTCATGCTTAAAGCATACGAGACGTCAGGACGAGTACAAAGCATGGCGTACATGATAGACCCTATGGTAGATGCATAAGGGATCTTATCCATGCGATCTCTCTCCTCCTTAGAAGAGGGACATTGAGTCTTCGAAAGACTCACACCATGTGATAAAGGCAGAAATCCTTTCTTGGAATTTTGCATAGCAAAACGATCTAGCACTTTATCAATGTATGTACTCTGACTTAGGCCAAGTAATCTTTAGATCTATCTCTATAGATCTTGATGCCTAGAATATAGGCAGCTTCACCTAAGTCTTTCATCGAGAAACAATTCCCTAACTACATCTTCACAGACTGGAGTGAGGGAATATCATTTCCGATGAGAAGTATGTCATCTACATACAAGATAAGAAATACAACTGTGCTCCCACTATTTCTCTTGTAGACACAAGGTTCATCTTCATTCTTGATGAAACCAAACTCCTTGATTGCATCATCGAATCGAAGATTCCATCTTCGAGAGGCTTGCTTTAGTCCATAAATGGACCTTTGCAGTTTGCATACCTTTCCAGGATGCTTTGGATCTTCAAAACCCTCAGGCTGTGTCATATACACATCCTCGAGTAGCTTTCTATTCAGAAAAGTGGTTTTGACATCCATCTGCCAGATTTCATAATCGTGGTAGGCTGCAATAGCAAGTATGATCCGAATGGATTTAAGCATCGCAACTGGTGAAAAGGTTTCATCATAGTCAATACCATGAATTTATTTGAATCCTTTAGCCACCAATCTACCTTTATAGGTATGCTTATTACCATCCATGTCAGTCTTTACTTTAAAGACCCACTTACACCCAATGGGTTTTACCCCTTCAGGTGGATCAACCAAAGTCCATACTTGGTTAGTGTACATGGATTCCATTTCGGATCTCATGGCTCAAGCCATTTCTCGGAATCTGGGCTCATCATAGCTTCTTGATAGGATGTAGGCTCGTCAAGATCGACAAGCAATACCTCACCGTTGTCAGTCAAGAGAAAAGAATATCTCTCGGGTTGACGACGGATCCTATCAGATCTACGAAGAGGTTGGTCTACTTGAACAGGTGTTTTCTCCATAACTCTTTGGGCAACAATTTCCTCATCCACAACACTTTGTGGTGCCTGTTCATTTTCCATCGAAGCCTTAGTGTTATCTTCATCTTGAATTTCTTCAAGATGAATTTTACTCCCACTAGTTTTTCTAGAAATAAATTCTCTTTCTAGAAAGACAGCATTTCTGGCAACAAACACCTTGCCAAGTGTGGGATTGTAAAAGTAATATCCCTTAGTTTCCTTGGGATATCCTACAAAATAACACTTATCTGATTTGGGTCCTAGTTTATCTGAGACTTGACATCTAACATAAGCTTCACAACCCCATATCTTTATAAAAGACATTTTGGGACTCTTCCCAGTCCATAACGTATATGGTGTCTTTTCTACGGCTTTTGATGGGACGCGATTAAGTGTGAAAGCGGCTGTCTCTAGAGCTAAACCCCAAAAGGAAGTAGGTAGATCGATCGGCTCGTCATTGATCGTACCATATCTAATAGAGTACGATTTCTCCTCTCAGATACACCATTCCATTGTGGTGTTCCAGGTGGAGTGAGTTGGGATATTATCCCACACTCAGCCAGGTGATCACGAAACTCTTGACTATGGTATTCACCACCTCGATCTGATCGAAGTAGCTTAATACGCTTACCAAGTTGGTTTTGTACTTCATTCTTGAATTCTTTGAACTTTTCAAAGGATTCTGACTTATGTCTCATCAAATATAAGTAGCCAAATTTACTCATATCATCAGTGAAAGTAATAAAGTACTTATAGCCTCCTCTGGCTTCGACATTGAAAGGGCCACATACATCAGTATGTATGAGTCCTAACAAGTCCGTCGCTCTCTCGCCATGTCCACTAAATGAAGTTTTAGTCATCTTTCCTAAAAGACAAGATTCGCATACCTCATATGATTCAAAATCAAATGAGTCCAATAATCCATCATTATGGAGTTGGGATATGCGTTTTTCATTTATGTGACCTAGGCGACAGTGCCAGAGATATGTTTGGTTCAAATTATTCGATTTGAACCGTTTGGTATTTACATTATAAATTGGGTTTTCTAAATCTAGAACATAGAGACCATTCATAAGTGGTGCATTACAATAGAACATTTCATTCAAATAAATGGAACAACATTTGTCCTTTATTATAAAAGAAAAGTTTTTCTTGTCTAAACAAGATACAGAAATTATGTTCTTCGTTAATGTAGGTACATAAAAGCACTCCTCTAGTTCTAAGATAAGCCCAATGGGCAAAGACAAAGAATATGTTCCTACAGCTACAGCAGCAACTTTTGTGCCATTGCCTACTCGTAGGTCCACTTCGCCCTTTGCCATTAGTCTACTATTTCTCAGTCCCTGCACATTAGTACAAATGTGAGATGCACATCCGGTATCTAATATCCATGTAAAAGAAATAGATAGATTAACTTCTATAACGTGTATACCTGAGGCAGAAGTCCCACTTCTTTTCTTCTTTACTTCCTCAAGGTAGACTTTGCATAGCCTGCCCAAAGTGTCCAGCCTCACCAAGAATGGAACCCTTTCTTAGGTTCTTTACCTTTACCCTTTGAAGTGGATGAATTGGCCTTGCCTTTGGCTTGGGTCTTACACTTTCCTTTGCGCTTACCTTTGCCCTTCTTGACCATTAGTACGTTACTAACTTTCTTCTTGAGATTCGGTTCAGCAGTTCTCAACATGCTGAGAATCTCAGGCAAAGGTTTATCAATTTCATTCATGTTATAATTCATGACGAATTGATTATATGCTTCTGGCAACGATTGCAGGATAACATCGGTTGCCAATTCTTGGCTCAGTGGAAAACCTAGTCTTTCAAGGTTCTCAACGTACCCTATCATTTTAAGTACGTGAGTTCCTACAGGTGTTCCTTCTTGCATCTTGCATGCAAAAAGAGCCTTAGACACTTTAAAACACTCGTGCCTAGCTTGTCCTTGATATAGTTGTTTCAAATGCTCAACCATATCATAGGCATCCATGTTCTCATATTGCTTCTGAAGCTCAGAGTTTATGGTGGCAAGCATAAGACATGACACATCTAATGCGTCATCTTGATGCTTCTTATAAGCATCCTTTTCAGCACGAGTGGCCGCAGGGGCGGGTGTTTCAGGGATAGACTGCTCTAGGACATACAGTTTACATTCTTACTTGAGGATAATCCTCAAGTTCCTATACCAGTCTAGAAAGTTAGCTCCATTGAGCTTGTCTTTCTCAAGGACAGATCGCAAGTTGAGGGGGTGTGTCGTGTTAGATGACATGGTGATCTACAACATTAAAATGAAAAATTAAGTATCATACCTAAGTCATTTAATTAGGCCTTTAATTAAATGAGGCTCCCACTAAATTCTCATAGCTTTGATATGAGCTAATCATTGATGTAGGCAAACACATTTTGCTTACATCATTAGCTTCTATTTAGATATAAATTTATATGAGATAAAGATCCACATCATACTTCATCTTGAGTTAGCTTTGGCTAATCGCCCAAGACGTAGTATGATTAGGTAGGCAATCTTTTGCCAATTACATCTGATGTAACTCTTTAATAGCTTTGGTTAAGTTTAGATTAGTTTAGTGCTTATTCCTAAACCAGCTTCCAGGCCGTGGCGAGGCACAAAGGCCTTCTTTGATATCGGAGCAACGACCACTTTCTAAGACAAAGCTGATGTTCGAAAATCACACAAAACTAATTTTTAAAACTTATGTTCAAAGCTAATATATGCCTCTACTTTCTTAATTAATTAAGAAAAACTTAATTAAGTCATAACCAAGTTTGATAGCGGGACATCACGATTGTCCACTCGCACTCTTCCAAGATAAAATGCATTGCTTTGCTTTGGCAAACCCAACAACAAATGATCGAGGAAGTAGTGAGTACCAAACTTTGGTAGGCATATCGTTTTTGACTTATTAAGAAATAAACTTAAACATGCATCACATACATATTAGCATACATCACATAAAAGCTAAATTAACATGCATCACATACATATTAAACTAAGCTTGTCATGGTTATGACCCTTATTCTACAATCTTCTCAAGCCAATGAAAAGATTGATTGGTCAACCTAGGGATAGCATCTTCTCCCAAGTGCTTCCTTTTGGTTGTCTTGTGTTGTTGACTTCCTCCTTGTAACGTCATCTTCCAATGGACCCTCCATCTTTATTTTGTATATTACAAAAGGAGAAATACTCGAGTTACATTCGAGTCTAAAACTAATTTTACAACAAGAATTTTAGGAGAAAGGCACAACACGCAGGCCGTATTAAGAATTACAACACACACATTCACAAACTTTTTGGGACTAGGCCATAACCATGAACCATGTCAATTTTATCTTTTAAAAGACATCGGATATTTTATTATGTTTGAAAAATTGCTAATGCAATTATCAACTCATAATAAAATTTATCCTACTTCTATATCATATATAAAATAGAGAAAACCTATTTTTATACGATCTTTCGCAAGTGGCTCTGATACCACTGTTGGGATTTTTATGCAAACTAGCATATGCGCAACGGAAAAATAGGATCCCTTCAAGTGATCCTTACGAAAGAAAATCTGGTACAAAAAAATAAATTTCTCAAAACCTATCTTATAGGAGAATATTACCTTTGTTGCGTGCCCTTTTAAATCCCGCTTCTCCTTGGGTTTGTTGGATCTTTTAGCACGTTCAAATGTCCGTGCCTCTATATGTATCCACACGAGCAAGCTCTTGTCTCACAAAAGAAACTAGAAGAGCTCTCCTTTACTTCTTGCTAGAGAAGTCCCTAAAGGAGAGGAAGGTAGGGAAAAAGAGAAAGTAAGAAGAAGACCACTCTTCTTGCTACACTCACAAAAGCCACACAACCAAAGCCTCTCACCACCAAGCTCTCTCCAAGCCTCAAGCTTCCAACTACTTGGCCGGCCACCCCATGGAGTGTTTTATAGGATTGGAAAAACCTTTCACCTCCTATCACATTCAATGCAATCAATTGCATTGAAAAACAATCACTCCTTGTTTGGCCGGGCACATGTGGAGGAAATCCAAAGGTCAAAACCCTTTTTCTCCTTCCACCTCATGAAGCTTAGGTGGCATGCTTATGTGGCATTCATGCATGTTGAATTAATCTTATTAATTCAATAAGCTTATGTTATCATATTGAATTAATCTCATTAAATCAATAAGGTAACATATTGAATTAATCTTATTTAATCAATTTAGCTTAGGATATCATGATAACATATTTATTTAATCTTATTAAATTAATAAGCTTAGCATATTGAATTAATCTCATTAAATCAATAAACTAAAATTCTCTTTATGCTTAAAGCCCAAAAACCATTTTGTACTTAAACTTATTCCCAAATTATTCTAGTCAAAATAGAATACACTAATTCTTCTAATCATCATGCTTTTTGTGTGTGACCCTATAGGCTCTCATAACGTTGGCAGTAGATCTAAACTCTTTTAGATACACAAGCAATGAGCGGCATCTAGCAATATATCACTGCTACCCAAGTTACGAAATAAGTCAAGATCCGACTAACCTTTCCATGACTACTATAATGTATGACCGTGTCCTTCTATCCTTGATATCAGATTGACCAATGAGGCATTAACCGTGTCATCCTCGATCAATCTATGTGTTTCTTGATCCCTGAGTAAACTAACTCAAACAAATGAGCTCAATATCTCATATTGACTCATTCGAGCATGGCCATGCGTTTTAGTAGTTCTACTCAATCAAGGGGCCCACAGATATCACTCCCGTCATATGGGAGGGATAGATCCCATCTACATCACTCACATCCCTCCGCATAATTAGTTATATACCCAGTAATCGCCTTTATGGTCCACCCTGTTACGGGTGACGTTTGACGATATCAAAGTACATAACTCCTTATGTATAGAACCGTAGTGACTTTAGGTTTGAGGACTATTCATACCAATAGTCACATGAGAAAGTTTATGACACTCATATGACGATCCATGAAACTTTCTCATGGCGGGTCAGTTCAGTATATATTCTCTAATATATACCCATGTGTCAACTTGATATCATATATCCATGACTTGTGAGATCAAGTCATCAATTGACCTAGATGCTAGTCTTTATGTATTAATATTGCCCTTGCATATTAATACTTGACTAGGAACATTTAGGAAAGTGTTCTCTACAGCCTCTCATAATCAATTCTGCCAATTGATGTGCTGTAGATAAGAACCTACTTTTCTAGGGCATTATTATATTTAATTTAGCTGGCACAAGCAAGACGTAAATATAATAACCAATCCTTTGCCTTTATAGAATATGATACAAAATGTTCCCTATTCAACCATCACATGATTGGTTCTAGGGCTATAACTAACACCTCCTACGCCATGTATGAGCCATCCGGAGATCCGAGCCGAGACTAAAACCTATTTTAATTTACATCCATTGATCCTATACTCCACGAGGGAGTGTACATGAAATCTAGATCGAAAGTAAACTAAAATAAAAAGAGTGGCTAAACAATGCCATATCTAATTTACAAAAAATTAAATACTAGCCTCGTCCCCCCCGAGCATTCAACAAAATATACTATTACACACATACACTCACATACACACATATAGCCATAATAGTCGGATCTTATGCCTGCAACCAAAGAGTTAACCTACGCATATCCTACAATTATCCGACACATATAATATATGAAAAGTGCATAAAAATAACCAAATCCAAAACACACAAAACCAGAAACCGTGGCTCTGATACCACTTGAAGGGAGTAGTCCGTTTGGGAAAACTTCGCTTCCCACTTCAACTCGGTCGCTTGTTTATGGCGATCCCATCAATGTCCCCGGATTAAAAAATTTAATCCTAGACAAAAGGGAACACCCAAGCAACCTCGTCATCATTGTGCTATTCGTTTAGAGTGGTCACTTGAATAAACTTGTTGTTCAAGCGACCTACCTCTATTCTATGAGTAGACACGGAATAGACGATGTACGGATCGCCGGCTTTGTGTTTATGTTCGGGATCCAAGTATTATTTAGCCACAAACAGAATATATCATGCTCATAATTGAAAAAAAAATTAAAACATGTTACAAAAAAGAATAGAGAATCGATATACCTCTCGATCTTCTAATGTATGACCTTCCTCCTTTCGGACGTCGTGTGGGCGACGATCTACCAAAAGTTGAAGCTCCTAGATCAATAATCTTCCTTCCTTGCTCATTCCAAGCAAGAGAAAGAATAGAAACAAGACTCTTCTCCTTCCTTTAGCCAACCAACAAGCAACAAGCAATTTGCTTGCTGCCGGCCAACAAGGAGAAGGGAGAAAAGGTGAATGCCGACCAAAGCTCTAAGGGAGAACCCTAAGCCTAGGTTTTACTGGCCAAAGAGAGGGAGAGGGGCTGCTTTTGACACCGACCAAGGGCTGGAAAAACTGGTATAGGCGCCGACCACCAATAGAGAAGAAGAATAAAGGAAAGACCTTCCTTATTTGGTGCCGCCAAACCCAAACCCTAATCCTAGCTTCTTGTCGCCCAAAAACCCTAATCCTATCTCTTGTTTGATTCAAGTTTCTGCCCACCCCTTGCCCTCCTTTTATAGAGTTAGGGATAAGCCTTGTTTTAATCTCCACCATTGGTTCTAGGAATTTAATCTCAACCGTCGGATCTAGAGATTTAATCTCAACCGTCGGATCTAGAGATTTAATCTCTACCTTTGGATCTAGAGTTTTGTTTCTATCCATTGGATCTAAGTTTCATGAGGTATTAATAGGCTATAATAGGGACCTTGAGGAGGAGTTGGATCTTGGCCACCCAATGGATCAAGCCCATATAAAATCCGATCCATTAATGATAATCCAATCAACTAAAGGATTATTATTGATCTACCTCACCAACCCCCATAAGTTAATATGGACTCCATACATTATATGTACATTTTCTCCCCGTGTTTAAGATCTCGAATGCCCGTCGATTAATTAATTTACTGACCATTAATTAATCGACATCTAACTCCATGAGTAGTGCCACTCATCCTTTTCATCATGCAGGACCAAGTCCACCTGCAGGGTTTACATGATGAACCTTATGAGCTCCTCAAGGGGACATCATCATCCTAATATATATGACATGGTTTCCTCCTATAATCAATGGCACACCATATAAATAATATCATTTCCCAACTTACCGAGCATATTGATTTAATCTATATATCTCGCCCATTGGTAAATCAAAGAAATGAATACTTAGTATATGTGTCCGTTATTATATCGGGATTAAGAGTATGTACAATATAATATCTGAGGTCTGATTCGATTATGTAGTCAGCAATAAATCGAATCACCTCTAAGTCGGTCCTGCTCAATACACACAAAGTGTACTAATGTGATTCTATGGTCAAGACAAACCAATACCAAATCACACTACAACCATTTCAATGGTTTGTCCAAAGCCATCTCGGTTGTGAGCCTATACTTATACTTTACAAGGAGCCAATAACATGATCTCCCGTGTGACACCACACACTATGTTATCTACAGTGTATTGTATTAGACAATATACATAATCATAAAAATATGAAAACAATGATCATGTGATTCTTATTTCAAAATAAAGATGTTCATACAAAGGATAGACTTTTCAGTATACATCCCAACACATAGTAGTCCTCTCGATACGCTCCTGCTCCTTCTCCAAAGTCAATGTCCGCACATGCAGATAAAGGATTTATAGAGTCGAACCGTTTTCTAAGTGCGCCCATCCTCACTGCTAGGTGGTCCCCTGAGTTGACCGCATATCGTCCCATGGTAGGAGCTGGGTGACTACGTTCGAAAGCCCATTGATGGTTGTTCTGGGCAACCTCTTCTATCAACTCCTCTGCTTCCTCGATAGTCTTATTCATAAGTCTTCCTCCTACGGCAGAATTGAGGGACATCTTTATGGTGTATGTGATCCCATTATAGAAGATGTGGATCACCAGCCACCTTTCCAGTCCATGGTGGGGGCATTGGTAAAGTAGCCCCTTGTAGCGATCCCAAGCTTCAAATAGGGACTCCCCTTCCTTCTGACGGAAGCTTGTGATTAGATGGCTCATGTGAGCAGTCTTGCTTGGTAGGAAGTATTTATTTAAGAACTGCTGCTCACATTGCTCCCATGTAGTAATGCTTCCCGAAGGTAGGGAGTGAAGCCATGCCTTAGCCTTATCCTGCAATGAGAATGGGAATAGGCTTAGGCAGATCGCTTCTGCAGGCACTCCATTTATCTTCATCATCGAGAAGATTTCCAAGAATGAGTCCAGGTGTCGGTTCGAGTTTTCAATCGCAGCTCCCCCGAATTGACTCTGCTGGACCATGTGTATGAGTCCCGATTTTAGCTCAAAGTTGTTTGTTGAAATGGATGGTCTAGCTATACTCGGCCTAAATCCTCTAGCGCTAGGGGTTGCGTAATCCCACAAAGGTCAGCTACCTAATTCACCTCGGATGCAGCTTGGTCCTTCATCCTCTTCTGTTCAGCTCTCCGATGATGATAGGTTCATTCGATTTCTAGACCGATCGAAATTAGGCCTTCCGATCCTAGGAGTCTAAGCATACGAAGAACCCAACCACAAAATTAGAAGTATTACCTAATGCTCAGAAACAAGAAATAAACTAATCTAGCTAATTAAATCAAATAAAGAAGAGCCAATAAGAAACTGTAGAACTACTACTAAAATAAAATAAAAACTAAATCTAGATATGGAAAATCTAAAATTGAAGTAAATAAAGTAAAATAAAAATAAAATAAAGTAATAAAAGTAAATCAAGTAAATAAATCTATTCCTAAGTCCGATCTAATTATCCACTTCTTGATTCGATATCGAATCAATCAATTCCCGACAACGACGTCAAAAACTTGTTGCGTGCAAACGCGACCTCAAATCTCGCGATGGAGACCGTCGAGGACTCGAAGCGCACACTCGTGCTCAACGCCCACAAGCGCATGGATGTCGTTAAGTAATAAAAAGATTTATCGATCCCACAGGGACTGAGATTCAAGTATTGATCTATTCGGTGGACGTTATTGTTCAAAACTAAAATCTAATGGTTGTGATTGCAAGGGTTGTCGGCGGTCCTAACTCAATATGGTGTCACACGGAAGAAGAAAAGGCTTTCTGTGAGTCTTTGGAAGGGATCCTAGGATTTCGATTTCGCTTGTGTGTCGCAAAACATGTTGTCAATTGGGTTTCGTCTAGTGTTCTAGCTACGATTTTGTGGAAAGGGCATCATACACTCTCCGATGAGCCTTCACATCTATCGGAAACTACCTCTGCCATTACTAGGTTGACCCTTGGACTTAGGATGTGATAGTCGATATGAGGATGCCGAATAGATCCCTGCGACGAGTCAAAAATGGGGCGTGTTTCCTACTCTATCGCATCCTTCTACCCACGGTTACGGGAGATGAGGTCAACCCATAGGTTCCTCAATATCCTACACCTTAGATACAAGGGCTATCACCCCTCGTATCGGCTTGCACAGTAGATAGAAGACCAAAATAATAACTATAGCTCTAAAACCAAACGCCAATTGCAAATACAAACTCAAGAATAGAATTCAAATTTGGAATAATATGTTCTACGCACACAAACTACTCCCTAATCCTAGAATCGAAGAAACTACTCCATAAATATGAGAGGAGAAAAACAAAGCATGTTCATATTCGAATAAACAATAGATAGCATGCAAAGAACAAAAATTACAATGCAATATGGTCTTCTCTTCGGTGTTGAAGTGCAGAACTTGGATCTTCGGCGGCCTTCCTCCTCCCCGTTGCAAGTTCTCGAAGATTTTTAGGGCTTCGGAGTGCCATCCCAGCCGTCATGTCTCCCCCCTAGGGTTTGGGTGTAGCTTTCCTTATATAGACATTGTAGGGAATCGAACGGCCGGCTAGAGGGGGGGTGAATAACCCTCGAACATTGGATGTCGGTATTTGCTCGTCTACAAAGAGATTAGCGCAACGGAAACAATAAAGCAAGACAAGCAAATAGAAATACAAGAAAACAAACGCTAACAAGATGGTATAACGTGGTTCACGGCTACGCCGATAATCCATGGTCCCCGATTCGTCCTCGGTGAATTACTCTGCCAAAACCAATCCACTAATGGTCTCTCCTTTGCACCAAGCTAGGTGGAGGTAACCTTTACAACCAAGATCACTCTTCTTACAATAAGATTGAAGTAAAGACAAGTAAGAAGAGTTTAAAACTTGCGGGCCGCTAGGAAGATCACTTAGAGCATGAGCATTAGCCTCTCAAAGGCTCACACCCTCTCTTTTTATAGAGAGGGCTGATTTCTTCCCATTTGCCGCCACCAGTCGACTGCTGCCCTTGGCAATCGACTGCCGTCACTACAACAGCCTCTGAACAAGTCGGATCCCGACCGTTATAGTCCAACGGAACACTTGGCAGTCGACTGATGGACCTCACCAGTCGACTGCTGCCTCCGTAGTCGACTGCCCAGTCGGCTACAAGCGGTTCTATGCCTGCGACATCCTCTGGCAGTCGACTGCAGGGCATAAACCCATCAGTCGGATACCAGTCGAACCCACTCGACTCGAGCGAGCCGCTATTACATGGCGATCGGTGGTGTGTGAAACTCAAACTTAACATAAGTTTGAGCTTCCGACGGTCGGGTAAACCTTAACCCTTGCGGTCAAGTCTCCGACACTCAGCCATTCGGCCAAGTTCACCTAATGAGCTACTTACATTTCACTCATTCTCTCATCTCACTCGAAGTCCCTCGCCGAAGCTCTCTTCGTTCGCGGCCACGTCCCTCGGCAGCATCAGGCGTACGGCTCTGTAATGCTCCTTCGCGTCTCTTTCCTTCGAAGTCTGCTTCCTTGGCTTCACTTCAAGTCATCTCGTCCGGCGGTCCCTCGGCAGCATCAAGCGCACGGCTCTGCAATGCTCCTTCTCCGACTCAAGCACGAGGTGGTGAGGGTAAACCCGCCAAGGCTCCATGTGTGAATTACTAAGTCCTGCAAGACTCCAACGCACATATCAAATAACAATACTAACCTAACTTAAACCCTTTGCCACACACATCAAAACCTTATCATGGCAAGAGATTGCCCTAACAATCTCCCCCTTTTTGATGTGTGGCAATCCATTTAAGTTAGGTAAAAAACATTTGATAGAAGTTTCTAAGGTAAGAAAGCTGTTGGAATGTATACTGAAAGCCTAGCTCTTTTGTATGAACATTTTATTTTGGAATAAGAATCACATGATCATTGTTTTCACTTTATATATTTATTATATGTGTGTGCATATTGTCTAATATTTTAGATTGTAGATAACATGGTGCTTGGTGTGGCATAGAAGATCATGTTATCAGTCCCTTGTAAAATATAAGTAGAGGCTCACAACCAAGATGGTTTTGGACAAACCATTGGCATGGTTGTAGTGTAGCTTGGTATTATTTTGTCTTGAACATGGAGTTACACTGGTACACTTAGGTGTATTGAGCAGGACCGACATAAAAGTGATTCAATTTAGTACTGACTACATAATTGAATCGGACCTCGGATATTATGTTGTACATGCTCTTAATCCCGATATAATAACGGGCACATGTACTTAGTATTTATTTCTTTGATTTACCACAGGGTGAGATTTAGATGGATTAAATAAATATGCCCGGTAAGTTGGGAAATAATATTATTTACATGGTGTGCCATTGATTATAGGAGGAAACCGTGTCCTATATATTAGGTTGATGATGTCCCCTTGAGGTGCTCATAAGGTTCATCATGTAAACCCAGCTGGTTGACTTAGTCAACATGATGATAAGGTTGAGTGGTACTACTCGAGGAATTAGATTTTAATTAATTGATGGTCAGTAAATCAATTAATTGACGGACATTCGATATCTTAAACATGAGGAGATGAATGTACAAATAATATATGGAGCCCATATTAATTTATGGGGGTTGGTGAGGTAGTTCAATGATGATCCTCTAGTGGAATGGAACATCATTGATGGATCAAGTTTGTGTGGTTCCGATCCATCGGGTGGCCAAGATCCAACTCCTCCTTATGGTTCCTATCGTAGCCTAATATAATCCTCGTGAAGTCTAGATCCAAGGATGTAAAACAAAACCTAGAACCGACGGTTGGGATGAATCCCTATATCCGATGGTTGGGATGAAACCCTAGAACCAACTGTTGGGATTAAATCCCTAGATCCGATGGTTAGGATGAAATCCAAGAATCGACGGTTGGGATGAAACCCTAGATCCGACGGTTGGGATGAAATCCTAGATTCGACGGTTGGGATGAAATCCTAGATCCGACGGTTGGGATAAAACCCTAGATCCGACGGTGGAGATTAAATCCCTAGATCCTGTTGGATCGAGAAGCGTCGCTTGAGGGGGGGGGGGGTGAATAGCGATCATAAATCTTTCGTTCGAATTCGTTCGTTGATACACAAGTAAATGAGTAAGCACAGCGGAAAAAAAATGAACACGTTTATTTTACTTGGTTCACAACCCAGCGGTTGCTACTCCAAGGCCCTATAGGTCCTAGACCGCGTACGGAGGGCAAAGCACTATAACTTCTCCTCCTCGTTGGAGGTAGGAGACAACAATAACAAAACCGAATATACAAGGATGAGGCAACAAGCCTACCTCACCTCATTATGAAGAAAAACAAAGAATACAATATCAAAAATATTACTTGATTCTGCTGCCGACGAAGAAGATCGAAACTTGGCGTCGCGTCGACGATGTTGGAGCGTTGGCGTTGTAGGAGCACTTGATGAATAATCTTGATATCTTTTGGAGATGGAATCCTCCCCTCCTTTTATAGACTTTGGCCTCTGAATTTGTCTCCTCTTTTTTCCGAATGGATCATGAAGTTGTCCAAATTTTATTGCGAAGTGGCCGCGTCAAACGTTATCCATTTTGACCTAGCACAAAAGCTGAATCATCACCATTAGTCGACTGATGCCTCCCATCACCGATCGATAGGCATCACGATCGCTCCATGTCCAAAGAATGACTACCGCAATAAGAGGTTAGCTCAGAAAATGATAAATACGACGGTTTCTAACCATCCGATCTCGACCTAGACCTTCCACAGGAAGTCTTAGTCGAATCGCCACCTACGGTCATCCTCGTAAAGAGGACACGACCTTACAATCTCTCACTCACACGAGCTTACCTCGATAGTAGCTCTCGCTTCCGGCCTTCCACTCGATTCCTTCGGCTCCCTCCGAAGTCACTCGAGTGTCGCCCGACCACCATGGCTTCCTCCGGGTGTCACTAGCCTTTAGCTCCAGCATTAATACTTTTCTGCACACTTGATAGCTCGTGAGATAACGATGTAAACTTAACTTTCTGTCTTTGCCATAATCAAAACACAGGTTCGATTATCTAGTGCCCCTGCACCAACAATCTCCCCCTTTTTGATCTATGGCAAATCAACACAAAGTTAAGGGAAATTAAAGCATAAAATAAGTATAGTAAATGATGAATGTCATTTTCAAAAACTCTCCCTTAACCAAAACTCCCCCTTAACCCTTGGTGAGTTTTGAAAGAGATACTTTAGTTCAAAATTAAATAAATTTTGTGTTACTCCCCCTTAACTTTCGCTCTTCTCCCCCTTTTGCCATAAATCAAAACAAATGTTGGGGTTTGTTATGTAAAAATGATGTTTGTTATATAAAATAGGGGTTTAAAGACAATATGGTATATGCATGCATCAAGATAAATTAACTATGAGTCCAAACATGCGTCTAGCAATAGTTAGATAGATTGGTTCGAGGTGTGTCCCTCTGCACCAATAATCTAAAGGTTTATAATATAACCCTTAGGGTTAGTTTGCTTTCCCCCTTAGTCAAATATATGAAGTATAAGAGATGTAGGGGGCGCTAAACTTTGGCCTAAAGAGTCATTAAGTTCAATAGTTGAGAAAATAAGTAGTATTTTGAAGATTGTTTTAAGTATATTTCAATTATCCTTAACATCTCACTCATTCTATGTGTCTCATAATTTGTTCACCTTATATGTTTTGTGAGATGATTTTAAATTGATTAAAGATAGTCAACCTTGGGTTAGATTCGGATTTAACTTTTAGATCGTTAAGTAACTTTTCGAGAAACTGGCTTCCAGGTCGTGGCGAGGCACAGGGGCCTTCTTTGATCGGAACAACGACCACTTCCTTAGAAAAAGCCAAATTCAAGAAAATATCACTTAAGTCACTTAGGGTTACTTCCTGTTCTAACTAGTTTAGGATACGGCGAGGTAGCTTCAGCTAGTTCCACTCGGTCAAGTGCACCAAGCTAGATGCGCCTTATCTAGCTCGAATACACGAGACTTTGTTTCCCTAACGTACTATCATCTCGCCGCATCCTGATACTATGTTGTCAAGAGTTGACTAACTATTTTCCCTATCTAGCCATTCTAAAAATTAAAGTAAAATATTCAATGATTTTGCTAAGTAATCGGGTATACTATTTTAGTGTTAGCTCCCCCTGGACCAATGAACCAATATGGTCTATTCAAATAATGAACTTGATCCTGAGGAATCCAATACTTATTAGTCCTTATATGTGAGTTCAATAAAACCTTTGAGACCCATGCTTGGACTCTTTGATGACTACGATTTACGATAGACATATATGACCTATTCATAGTCGTTGACCTAAATCCGAGTCCGGATTTGTTGTACACGGCTCTTTGGGTTCCAAGTAGTCGATTAAGGTTCTTAGATCCCAACGTGAACCTTTCCAACCTAGCCTCAACCTCTTGAACTTGGTATTTCAAGAGAGAATTCTCCTCCTCAAGTTTTTCAATTTGAGTTGAGTTTCCCTCTTGAACTTGACTAGTTGAAGGGGTTAGAGTAGCCTCTTGCTTGAGGGTTTCAACCTCCTCAAGTAACGACTCAACCCTAGACTCGGACTTAGTTAATTTCCTATTAAGCATTTTAATTGTATTGTAAAGCATATGAATTAGTGAGCGGCTAACCTTAATTTTCTCTTTTGGTCCGGCTTTGAGTTGCTTCTCGAAGTAGTCTTCGAGTTCGGAGTCGGTGTTGTAATTGGATTCGGATTTGGACTCTGACTCGGACTCTTCGGGTCTTGCCATGCATGCTATGCCGCCTTCTTCGTTGTCCCATGTTGCATGAAAAGCCTTCTTCGATTTGATTTGAATTGTGCCCTCTTTTGATTCTTTAGTAGCCTCCTTTCCTCCGAGCGATCTTCACTTTTCGTTCACTATTGCTTCCACCTTTTCCGATTCGGACTCCGATTCGTCTTCGGGTTCGAGTTCATCTACTTGCCTAGTAGGTGGCTTGCTTCTTTGTCCTGCAAGTAGAGCAATACCTCTCTCGGCCCGGACCACGTTAGTTTGCTCGTGAAGTTCAAACTCAGAAAATAATTCATCTAACCTAAGCTTCGAAAGGTCCTTAGAGACCTTGTAGGCATCGACCATGGATGCCCACAAGGTAGTCCTAGGAAATGAATTAAGAACGTACCTTAGTAGGTCACGGTTTTTGACCTTGTGTCCGATGGTGTGCAGGCCGTTGACAATGTCTTGGACGCGGGCGTGTAGTTGCGTCGCCGTCTCGTGTTCCTGTTATACAACTTATTGAAAAGAAGGTCACGTTTACATACCTTAGCATCGGACGTTCCTTCATGTAGCTCGTTTAATTTATTCCATAGGTCCTTGGTGCTAATGAATGGTCCGATGCGGTTGAGTTCCTCCTTGGACAAACCGCATTGCAATATTTGGGTTGCTCTTGCATCGACTTCGATTTGCCTCTTGGTTGCATTTGTCCACTTGTTGAAATCCAAGGGCTCTCCTTGATCAGTGGTGGGTAAAGCAAAGCCGGTTTGGATTATTATCCAAGTCTCAACTTGTGTTTTCAAGAAACACTCCATCCGACCTTTCCAATAACGGAAATCATCTCCGTTAAAGAACGGAGGTCGGGTGGTGCTATACCTCTCAATGTGAGCCATTAAGTATCTTGCAAAACACAAATAAAAACCAAAGGGAATTCCAAGACTTCATCTTGGATTAGTAATGCGGGAAATAAATAGGAAATAAACAGAATTAAATGAGAAAAATAAGAAACTAACAAAAACTAACAACTTACAACCTTCGATGTCCCCGAAAGGGTACTAGACGATGGATTTTGGGGCTGGAAATGGCTTGTTAAGAGGGTAAACCCTTGTAAAAAATGTAGATCTCTCAGAGAGCTTCGATTTGGTAGGTAGATCGTTATGTGAGTTCACTTGTGCGAAAAGTTATGGCCGTTTTACCGTCAGCTACTCCAAGAGAGAAAACTTGCAAGCACACAACCAAAAGAAACGTACCAAGACTTCGTCTTGGATTAGTAGTGCGGGAGGAAAAAGACCTAAAAAAAAAAATGAATCGAAAAATACGAACGGAAAACCAAAACGTGCTAGATCGGTGGTTACACCAAATCTTAGCGCCCCCGCTCTGATACCAATTGTTGGATCGAGAAGCGTCGCTAGAGGGGGGGGGGTGAATAGCGATCGTAAATCTTTCGTTCGAATTCGTTCATTGATACACAAGTAAATGAGTAAGCACAGCGGAAAAAAAAATGAACACGTTTATTTTACTTGGTTCACAACCCAGCGGTTGCTACTCCAAGGCCCTATCGGTCCTAGACCGCGTACGGAGGGCAAAGCACTATAACTTCTCCTCCTCGTTGGAGGTAGGAGACAACGATAACAAAACCGAATATACAAGGATGAGGCAACAAGCCTACCTCACCTCGTTATGAAGAAAAACAAAGAATACAATATCAAAAATATTACTTGATTCTGCTGCCGACGAAGAAGATCGAAACTTGGCGTCGCGTCGACGATGTTGGAGCGTTGGCGTTGTAGGAGCACTTGATGAATAATCTTGATATCTTTTGGAGATGGAATCCTCCCCTCCTTTTATAGACTTTGGCCTCTGAATTTGTCTCCTCTTTTTTCGGAATGGATCATGAAGTTGTCCAAATTTTATTGCGAAGTGGCCGCGTCAAACGTTATCCATTTTGACCTAGGACAAAAGCTGAATCGTCGCCATTAGTCGACTGATGCCTCCCATCAGTCGACTGATAGGCATCAGTCGACTGCTCCATGTCCAGCAGTCGACTACCAGCTTGGCCACTTCCCTGCAATAAGAGGTTAGCTCAGAAAATGATAAATACGACAGTTTCTAACCGTCCGATCTCGACCTAGACCTTCCACAGGAAGTCTTAGTCGAATCGCCACCTACGGTCATCCTCGTAAAGAGGACACGACCTTACAATCTCTCACTCACACGAGCTTACCTCGATAGTAGCTCTCGCTTCCGGCCTTCCACTCGATTCCTTCGGCTCCCTCCGAAGTCACTCGAGTGTCGCCCGACCACCGTGGCTTCCTCCGGGTATCACTAGCCTTTAGCTCCAGCATTAATACTTTTCTGCACACTTGATAGCTCGTGAGATAATGATGTAAACTTAACTTTCTGTCTTTGCCATAATCAAAACACAGGTTCGATTATCTAGTGCTCCTGCACCAACAATCTCCCCCTTTTTGATCTATGGCAAATCAACACAAAGTTAAGAGAAATTAAAGCATAAAATAAGTATAGTAAATGATGAATGTCATTTTCAAAAACTCTCCCTTAACCAAAACTCCCCCTTAACCCTTGGTGAGTTTTGAAAGAGATACTTTAGTTCAAAATTAAATAAATTTTGTGTTACTACCCCTTAACTTTCGCTCTTCTCCCCCTTTTGCCATAAATCAAAACAAATGTTGGGGTTTGTTATGTAAAAATGAAGTTTGTTATATAAAATAGGGGTTTAAAGACAATATGGTATATGCATGCATCAAGATAAATTAACTATGAGTCCAAACATGCGTCTAGCAATAGTTAGATAGATTGGTTCGAGGTGTGTCCCTCTGCACCAATAATCTAAAGGTTTATAATATAACCCTTAGGGTTAGTTTGCTTTCCCCCTTAGTCAAATATATGAAGTATAAGAGATGTAGGGGCTAAACTTTTTAAAGAGTCATTAAGTTCAATAGTTGAGAAAATAAGTAGTATTTTGAAGATTGTTTTAAGTATATTTCAATTATCCTTAACATCTCACTCATTCTATGTGTCTCATAATTTGTTCACCTTATATGTTTTGTGAGATGATTTTAAATTGATTAAAGATAGTCAACCTTGGGTTAGATTCGTATTTAACTTTTAGATCGTTAAGTAACTTTTCGAGAAACTGGCTTCCAGGTCGTGGCGAGGCACAGGGGCCTTCTTTGATCGGAACAACGACCACTTCCTTAGAAAAAGGCAAATTCAAGAAAATATCACTTAAGTCACTTAGGGTTACTTCTTGTTCTAACTAGTTTAGGATACGACGAGGTAGCTTCAGCTAGTTCCACTCGGTCAAGTGCACCAAGCTAGATACGCCTTATCTAGCTCGAATACACGAGACTTTGTTTCCCTAACGTACTATCATCTCGCCGCATCCTGATACTATGTTGTCAAGAGTTGACTAACTATTTTCCCTATCTAGCTATTCTAAAAATTAAAGTAAAATATTCAATGATTTTGCTAAGTAATCGGGTATACTATTTTAGTGTTAGCTCCCCCTGGACCAATGAACCAATATGGTCTATTCAAATAATGAACTTGATCCTGAGGAATCCAATACTTATTAGTCCTTATATGTGAGTTCAATAAAACCTTTGAGACCCATGCTTGGACTCTTTGATGACTACGATTTACGATAGACATATATGACCTATTCGTAGTCGTTGACCTAAATCCGAGTCCGGATTTGTTGTACACGGCTCTTTGGGTTCCAAGTAGTCGATTAAGGTTCTTAGATCCCAACGTGAACCTTTCCAACCTAGCCTCAACCTCTTGAACTTGGTATTTCAAGAGAGAATTCTCCTCCTCAAGTTTTTCAATTTGAGTTGAGTTTCCCTCTTGAACTTGACTAGTTGAAGGGGTTAGAGTAGCCTCTTGCTTGAGGGTTTCAACCTCCTCAAGTAACGACTCAACCCTAGACTCGGACTTAGTTAATTTCCTATTAAGCATTTTAATTGTATTGTAAAGCATATGAATTAGTGAGCGGCTAACCTTAATTTTCTCTTTTGGTCCGGCTTTGAGTTGCTTCTCGAAGTAGTCTTCGAGTTCGGAGTCGGTGTTGTAATTGGATTCGGATTCGGACTCTGACTCGGACTCTTCGGGTCTTGCCATGCATGCTATGCCGCCGCCTTCTTCGTTGTCCCATGTTGCATGAAAAGCCTTCTTTCGATTTGATTTGAATTGTGCCCTCTTTTGATTCTTTAGTAGCCTCCTTTCCCTCCGAACGATCTTCCGCACTACGTTCACTATTGCTTCCACCTTTTCCGATTCGGACTCCGATTCGTCTTCGGGTTCGAGTTCATCTACTTGCCTAGTAGGTGGCTTGCTTCTTTGTCCTGCAAGTAGAGCAATACCTCTCGGCCGGACCACGTTAGTTTGCTCGTGAAGTTCAAACTGGAAAATAATTCATCTAACCTAAGCTTCGAAGGTCCTTAGAGACCTTGTAGGCATTAACCATGGATGCCCACAAGGTAGTCCTAGGAAATGAATTAAGAACGTACCTTAGTAGGTCGTGGTTTTCGACCTTGTGTCCGATGGTGTGCAGGCCGTTGACAATGTCTTGGACGCGGGCGTGTAGTTGCGTCGCCGTCTCGTGTTCCTGCATCTTAAGGTTATACAACTTATTGAAAAGAAGGTCACGTTTACATACCTTAGCATCGGACGTTCCTTCATGTAGCTCGATTAATTTATTCCATAGGTCCTTGGTGCTAATGAATGGTCCGATGCGGTTGAGTTCCTCCTTGGACAAACCGCATTGCAATATTTGGGTTGCTCTTGCATCGACTTCGATTTGCCTCTTGGTTGCATTTGTCCACTTGTTGAAATCCAAGGGCTCTCCTTGATCAGTGGTGGGTAAAGCAAAGCCGGTTTGGATTATTATCCAAGTCTCAACTTGTGTTTTCAAGAAACACTCCATCCGACCTTTCCAATAACGGAAATCATCTCCGTTAAAGAACGGAGGTCGGGTGGTGCTATACCCCTCAATGTGAGCCATTAAGTATCTTGCAAAACACAAATAAAAACCAAAGGGAATTCCAAGACTTCATCTTGGATTAGTAATGCGGGAAATAAATAGGAAATAAACAGAATTAAATGAGAAAAATAAGAAACTAACAAAAACTAACAACTTACAACCTTCGATGTCCCCGAAAGGGTACTAGACGATGGATTTTGGGGCTGGAAATGGCTTGTTAAGAGGGTAAACCCTTGTAAAAAATGTAGATCTCTCAGAGAGCTTCGATTTGGTAGGTAGATCGTTATGTGAGTTCACTTGTGCGAAAAGTTATGGCCGTTTCTGTCTACTCCAAGAGAGAAAACTTGCAAGCACACAACCAAAAGAAACGTACCAAGACTTCGTCTTGGATTAGTAGTGCGGGAGGAAAAAGACCTAAAAAAAAATATGAATCGAAAAATACAAATGGAAAACCAAAACGTGCTAGATCGGTGGTTTCACCAAATCTTAGCGCCCCCGCTCTGATACCAATTGTTGGATCGAGAAGCGTCGCTAGAGGGGGGGGGGTGAATAGCCATCGTAAATCTTTCGTTCGAATTCGTTCGTTGATACACAAGTAAATGAGTAAGCACAGCGGAAAATAAATGAACACGTTTATTTTACTTGGTTCACAACCCAGCGGTTGCTACTCCAAGGCCCTATCGGTCCTAGACCGCGTACGGAGGGCAAAGCACTATGACGTCTCCTCCTCGTTGGAGGTAGGAGACAACGATCACAAAACTAAATATACAAGGATGAGGCAACAAGCCTACCTCACCTCGTTATGAAAAAAACAAAGAATACAATATCAAAAATATTACTTGATTCTGCTGCCAACGAAGAAGATCGAAACATGGCGTCGCGTCGGCATTATGACAATGTTGGAGCGTTGGGATTGTAGGAGCACTTGATGAATAATCTTGATGTATTTTGGAGATGGAATCCTCCCCTCCTTTTATAGAATTTTGCCTCCGAATTTGTCTCGTCTTTTTTCGGAACGGATAATGAAGTTGTCCAAATTTTATCGCGAAGTGGACGGGTCAAACGTTATCCATTTTGACCGAGCGCAAAAGCTGAATCGTCGCCATCAGTCGACTGATGCCTCCCATCAGTCAACTGATGGGCATCACGATCGCTTCCATGTCTAGCATCTGCCGCTAACCTGGCCACTTCCCTGCAATAAGAGGTTAGCTCGGAAAATGATAAATACGACGGTTTCTAACCGTCCGATCTCAACCTAGACCTTCCACAGAAAGTCTTAGTCGAATCGCCGCCTACGGTCGTCCTCGTAAAGAGGACACGACCTTACAATCTCTCACTCACATGAGCTTACCTCGATAGTAGCTCTCGCTTCTGGCCTTCCACTCGATTCCTTCGGCTCCCTCCGAAGTCACTCGAGTGTCGCCCGACCACCGTGGCTTCCTCCGGGTGTCGCAAGCCTTTAGCTCCAGCATTAATACTTTTCTGTACACTTGATAACTCGTGAGATAACGATGTAAACTTAACTTTGTGTCTTTGCCATAATCAAAACATAGGTTCGATTATCTAGTGCCCCTCTGTTAGTAATATATGAGAGATGTCCTAAGGCAATCGCCTTATGTATGAACCATTTATATGATAAATGAAGATTCACTATTTGAGTATACATGTTTTATGTATTTGATTGGATCTTAAACTCATTTACTGAATGTCCACGATACGATTCAAAGCATGAGAGAATTTGTGATTGGATCACAACTAGTGAGTATCTCTACATGTGTAATTGTGATGTATCGGAATTATCCCTAGTCGATGAATTGATGGATTTGGACACCATCAATTTTGTCGAGACTAGCACGAGGTATACTCCTTGGTGTATCCAAGCAGCTGATTCTCACTGGCTGGAGACATTGTGATGTCCGGAGTTAATCGTGGATGCTAGTTATGGTAACTAGTTCATTGGAGTGACGGTAGTAAGACTTCATATGGTTCTCTGCATATATAGATATGTCAATGAAGTTCTTACTGTGGCTTAAGTGCGATGTTCCTTTGACTTGCGGTATTCAAGTCATCTTGATCATAGAGACTTATGCTTTGACATCTTAAGCAATCATCTCTAAGGAGATGTGGACCCGGGATGATTGGGTATAAGTCGAAGTGATCGAAGGTGTTTGAATAGCCTATAAAGGATTCACCACTCCTTGCGAGGAGATGTATACCCATGGCCTCTCATCGGATTGTTACTAAAGTCTTTGGCCAAAGCATTACATGTTTAGAGTAAGGTACTCTTCGATACATGTGGAGTAACTAGAATCCGTAGGACGAGGAAATGATACTTAGGCTAGGTGTGGCGTAGTCGACCTAGTGAGGGTGACACTATAGACCATGTCACGAACCAAGTGGGTATAAGATGAGTGAAGGGAATGGGGCACGATTCATTCGAGCTCTTTGAAGGGTTTGAAATAGTTACGGATCAACCATTGATCTTTTGGTTAATTGGGGATCATGATGTACTACTAGGTGCCACTCATGATCGTTCTATAATTAATGGTTAATTATAGGCGGCCAACATAAACCGAGAACCTATTTGGTCACACGCCTGGCGAGTGTAATCCAAAGGATTTAAAGCGAGCTTGAGAATGGGATTCTCGGCCAAGAGAAACTAGGTTTGGTTGGACCAAACATAAGCGAGCATGAAATCATTTGATCGCAATGGAGCGTGGATGGGCGAGTCTTATGAAGGCGTAATGGATGAACCAAAATGGTTTGGTTCTAATCCAATGGAGAGAATAAACCAAAGGGTTTGGTTTATTTTAAGCGAATGAACCAAAAGTTGGTTGGTTCGTTTTAACTTAAAATAAACCATCATGGTTTGGTTTATTTTAACTTATCTTAATGGAGCGGGTTAACGGGCCTAATGGTTATGATCCAATAACCATTAAGAGAATTAGTTCTCTATAAAAGAGGGCTTAAGGGATAATTAAGCCCTAATCCAAAACCCTAGCTTGGAGTTGCCGCCCACCTTCATCCTTCCATTGCGCCCAACCTCCATTGCCCAGCTTGTGTCGGCGACCCTCGTGATCTCCTATAGGTTTGGCATCAAGGTGAGCCTTTTCTTCCCTTGGTTGGCGGCGCCTATCTCCTCCACCAAAGCTGTCCAGTTTTCTGGACAGCTTGTTCTCCTCGTCGGGCGTCGTTTGGGCGGCGGTTAGTGCTCCGACAGCGGCTAACTTACCGGGGATTTGATCTCCGGTAATCCTCTGAGGTGGAGGGCGAAGGATTCATCAATTGGTTGTGAATACCTCTCGGAGAAGCGAGTTTTGAGAACTCGTATTAGGATCCGAATTTGGATTCGGATCGTGATCATCTCTCGATCACGTCGTCTTCAACACGAGGCTAGTAACCCGTACGAAGACGAAGCTCGTGGCTTAGCGAAGTCATCCCGAGGAACTCGGTGTGGATACAGATAGAGACGATTCTAGCGAGGATCGTTCCGGTTGATGCCGTTCCCGCTACATGTCATACGAAAGGTATAACGTAGATAAATTTCCTTTTATTGCAAATTTAAATTTACGGTTATGTCTACACTTGTTGTAATATGCATGCGTGTGTTGTGTGTGTTATAATAAATATAGATTTATTATTTTTTTATTGCTTCCGCTGTGTTCATGTTTACGAAACGTGATCGAACACACACACGCTGCGGTGTCGGAAACCCAACAGTGGTATCAGAGCCCAGGTTGTGTTTCGACATAATCGTAAAAATGGTTTTGCGATAGTCATAATGTATTTCTGGAAATTTTCTAATTTTAGAAATTTAGAAGTATTTATGGAAATTTTTCAATTTTGGAAAGTCTAGAAGTATTTATGGAAATCTTCCACTTTTGGAAAGTTGGAAGTATTTATGGAAATTGATATTTTCCATAAATAAAATATTTGATTAGATTCTGGAAATTTATTTCCTAATTGATTCATGATTTGATTTGGGAAATCAAATCTTAAAATATTTTATTTCCATAAGTAGTTTTAATGATTTAGGAAATTAGTTTCCTAAATAGATTTTCCTTAATCAAATAATTCCATGAATAAAATATGTGATTAGATTTGGAAATTTGTTTCCTAATTTAATTATGATTTGATTTGGAGAATCAAATCTTAAACATATTTTATTTCCATAAATAGTTATGACATATAAATATATACATGACATAATTGTATGCCATGTAATTGCATTAGATGCATAACATTATGCCATGCGTGTCGTGACATGTAGATGTATGCCATGTATGCCATGCCATGTAGATAATAGTTATTTGCATGCAAAGAGGATGAGACATAAAATCCCTTAAATAATATTAAAGCCTACACCTTCCATTAATATGGTTAGAACCAGAGTTCCGTTTCTTGTTTGGGTTGTTGGACTCTCTCCATGCCCGGCTCGAATCCGAACATGTTCAAACCATGGAATAGTTTAATACTAATATGGTAAGAGTCAGAGGTCAATCGTTAGCTTTGGTTGTTGGACTCTCTCCAAGCTGGGCTAATTGGTTGAATGCGCTCTAACCATATTAAAACTATTTCCCGATTAATGGGTTGGCTTTAACCTGGAGCATCGGCTTGTTGGACTCTCTCCAAGGTCGATGTAAAGAGAGGTGAAGTTGGGTGCTATGCATATGATGCATACTTGTTAATGTGTTAACAACCTGATATATGTGTGAACATTCAATTAGTTGATAGCACATTGTGATAGTTGCATATACGTGATATGTGGTAGGGCAATCTCTTGCTATGATAAGGTTTTAATGTGTGTGTGGCAAAGGGTTTAAGTTAGGATGATATTATTATTTGATATGTGCGTTGGAGTCTTACAGGACTTAGTAATTCGCACATGGAGCCTTGGCGGGTTCACCCTCACAACCTCGGTCCTTGAGTCGGTGAAGGATGACTTTGCGGAAGCCGTGCGCTTGGAGCATCCGAGGGACCGCCGGACGAGATGACTTGAAGTGAAGCCAAGGAAGCAGACTTCGGAGGCAAGAGACGCGAAGGAGCATTGCAGAGCCGTGCGCCTGATGCTGCCGAGGGATGTGGCCGCGAACGAAGAGAGCTTCGGCGAGGGACTTCGAGTGAGATGAGAGAATGAGTGAAATGTAAGTAGCTCATTAGGTGAACTTGGCCGAATGGCTGAGTGTCAGAGACTTGATTGCAAGGGTTAAGGTTTACCCGACCGCCGGAAGCTCAAACTTATGTTAAGTTTGAGTTTCACTGACACGATCATTGCCATGTCACGGCGTGATCGCCTGGTCGAGTGGGTTCGCGTATCCGATCGATGGGTTTATGCTCCACAGCTTGACTTCCATGGAATGGCAATGATCGCTAGAGGATATCGCGCAGAACCGCCAGAGCCGATCGGGTAGTCGACTCATGGAGGCGCAGCGTGTGAGGTCCATCAGTCGACTGCCAAGAGTTTCGTTGGACTACAACGGTCGGGATCCGACGTGTTCGAGGCCGCTAGGATTTATGGCATGACCGCCAAGGGCAAAGATAGTGGCGCTAACGGAAGAAATCAACCCTCTCTATAAAAAGATAGGGTGTGAGCCTTTGAGAGGCTAATGCTTATGCTCTAAGTGATCTTCCTAGTGCCGCATAAGCTCTAAACTCTTCTTACTTGTTTTTACTCCATTCTTATTGTAAGAAGAGTGATCGTGATTATAAAGGTTACCTCCACCTAGCTTGGTGCAAAGGAGAGACCAATAGTGATTGGCTTTGGAGGAGTGATTCACCTCGGACGAATCGGGATCGTGGATTAGCGGCGTAGCCGTGAACCACGTTACATTCTTTGTTAGCGCTTGTTTTCTCATATTTCTATTTGCTTGTCTTTATTAGTCTTCCGCTTGCACTAATTAGTTTTGTAGACGAGCAAATACCGGCATCCAAACGAAAAGGGCTATTCACCCCCCTCTAGCCGGCCATACCGATCCCCTACAATATGCAATCGGTATAGTTGATACCTTTCGTCGTAGTTATGAATGGCTTGTTGGACTCTCTCCAAGGTTGTTCATAACTATGATGAATATCAGCCCATTCGGAGATGGACCTACGATCTCCCGAAGTGATTTTGGGATTTTTGAAATTCAAAAAATGAATGAGATTTATAAATATATAATGATGCATTTTAAAATCATTTTCTCATATATGCTAGTTTTGTATTTCTAAGATTGATCATGATGTCTTTAAATTTGCGTTCCATTTTGGATTCGAATAAATTGACTAGGCCGAACTTCTTGGACTAGCTTAGAAACTTGAGAATTGTTCTCAAGGTTGAAAAGCTTGTGTATGTCCTCGAAGGGCCTCTTCCCGCCCATCCTAGTGACGATGCAACTCCGGACCAATTGTTGGTCTATCAGAAACATGTGACTGATTCTGAACTGACAAGTTGCATCATGCTAGCCGCGATGGAACCCAAGCTACGAAAGCAGCATGAGCATATGGATGCTCATATAGTAGTCCTTCATCTTCATGAGTTGTTTGATAAGCAAGTGAGATTCGAATGGTTCGAAGTCTCCAAGCTCCTCTTCACCTCTGAGATGCAAGAAGGTTCATCTGTGTTACTGCTCAACATGCTGAAGACTGTGGAGCCTTCTGAGAAGCATGAGCAGGGGACGGTGTTATTAGTTGATTCCTCGAAGAAAGGTTCTAAGAGGGAGTCAAAGGAACAACAGAAGGGGAAGAAGAAAAAGGCTAAAAAGGCAGAACCAGCTCAAAAGGGCACTTGCCATCATTATGGAAAGTAGGGTCATTTGCGAAGAAAGTGCAAGATTTATCTTTAGTCCGTGAAGAAGGATAAGGCATCGGATGCCCCATCTTCTTCAGATATCTTCGTTATTGATTGTCATTCTATTTCCTCAAACACTTGGGTATTGGATACTGGGTGTGGCTCACATATATGTAATGGCATACATGGGCTAAGGAATAGAAGAAGACTCGTCAAGGGAGAGTCAAATTTGCATGTTGGGAATGGAGCAAAGGTTGCTGCAGTCGCCATTGGAACGCATTTGTTGAAACTCCCTACAGGACTTGTCTTAGAACTGGACAATTGCTTTTATGTTCCTTTGTTGATAAAGAACATCATTTCTATTTCTTGTTTAAATAGAAATCGGTACCATTTGACTTTTAGTAACAATTGTTGTTACATAACTTTGAATGGAGTTCTTTATGGGACTGGAACTTTAAGCAATGGTGTTTATATATTAGACGTATCCAGTGACATCTTCAATATCGAAGCGAGCAACAAGCGTGCTCGAAAGGATAATCAATTAGACTCCCATATGTAGCATTGTCTTCTTGGCCATATAAGCAAGAAACGCATGTCCGAATTACACCGATGTGGAATTCTGGAATCGTTTGAATTGGATTCATACGATACATGCGAATCATGCTTAAAAGGCAAGATGACTAAGTTACCTTTTACTGGAAAGGGTGAACGAGTGGGAGAGTTACTAGGTCTAATACATACTGATGTATGTGGACCTATGTCAACTCAAGCATTAGGAGGCTATAGCTACTTCATTACCTTCACCGATGATCACTCACGGTTTGGGTATGTGTTCTTGATGAAACACAAGTCTGAAGCCTTTGAAAGGTTCAAAGAATTCAGAAATGAAGTAGAGAAACAACATGACAAGAGTATTAAAATACTTCGATCGGATCAAGGTGGTGAATACTTGAGTCAGGAGTTTCTTGATTACCTAAGAGACAATGGTATATTGTCTCAATGGACTCCGCCCTATACACCACAGCATAATGGTGTATCTGAGAGGCGTAACCGGACCTTGTTGGACATGGTCAGGTCAATGATGAATCATGCGACTCTTCCCAAGTCCTTTTGGGGCTATGCACTTCAGACAGCTGTTTACTTGTTAAACAGAATGCCTACCAAGGTAGTCTCAACTACTCCATATGAGATATGGAATGGTAAGAAACCTCATGTATCTTACTTGAAGATATGGGGTTGTCCTGCTTATGTGAAGCGGATAGTATCAGACAAATTGGATGCTAAGTCTGATAAATATCTATTTATTGGATACCCTAAGGAAACAAGGGGTTACCAATTCAATCATCCTGTAGAACAAAAGGTGTTTGTTTCAAGGCACGCTGTGTTTCTAGAGAAAGAGTTTCTCTTTCAAGAAAACAGTGGGAGTGTCGTCGAGCTTGAGGAGGCTCGAGAGACTCAAATAGACATTGATGAGATACCTGGTGAAGCACAACAGCCAACAACTCATAGTGATGAGCAATCGGCTGGACCTATTGTAACACCACATCTTCGTAGATCTGGTAGAACACGCAATATTCCTGAGAGATATGGATTTCTCATAAGTGAATCGAACGACGTGTTACTCATTGATGATGAGGAGCCTACCAGTTATGAAGAAGACAAGTTGAAGTGGCTTGGTACCATGAAGTCGGAAATGGATTCCATGTATGAAAACCAAGTTTGGAACTTGGTTGACCCACCTGAAGGGATAAAGCCTATAGGGTGCAAGTGGGTTTTCAAGAAGAAAACCGACATGGATGGTAATGTGATTACCTATAAGGCTAGATTGGTGGCGAAAGGATATCGTCAAAAACAAGGTGTTGATTATGACGAAACCTATTCGCCTGTAGCTATGCTTAAATCCATTCGGATGCTCCTGGCCATAGCGGCTCATTATGATTATGAGATATGGCAGATGGATGTGAAAACAACTTTCCTTAATAGAAACCTGCTCGAGGACGTGTATATGATACAGCCTGAGGGTTTCACATCGGTTGATAAAACCAAGGTATGCAAATTGTGACGGTCCATTTATGGATTGAAGCAAGCATCCAGGAGCTGGAATATCCGTTTTGATGAGACAATAGAAAAGTTTGATTTCTCACAAAATCCAGACGAACCTTGTGTGTACAAGAAGGTTAGTGGGAGTGCAGTCGTGTTCCTAGTATTGTATGTCGATGACATACTACTTATAGGAAACGATGTTTCAATCTTACAGTCAGTGAAGGTTTGGTTATACAAGACATTCTCCATGAAAGACCTGGGAGAAGCAACCTACATCCTCGGGATTAAGATCTATAGAGATAGATCGAAACGGTTGCTTGGTCTTTCGCAGTCTACATATATAGACCTAGTGCTAAAGAGGTTTAGCATGTCGGAATCCAAGAAAGGTTTCTTACTCAACAGGCATGGGGTACACCTTTCGAAGTCTATGTGTCCGCACACAGAAGACGAGAGAATTTGCATGAGTAAGATTCCCTATGCATCGGCAATAGGATCTATCATGTATGCTATGTTATGTACAAGGCCCGACGTATCATACGCTCTGAGTGTCACGAGCAGAAACCAGTCCGATCCGGGAATGGATCATTGGGCGGCTGTTAAGACGATCCTTAAGTACTTGAGAAGAACTAAGGATGTGTTCCTAATATATGGAGAAGGGGACATGGTGATACGCGGGTATACGGATGCCAGCTTCCAGACAGACAAGGATGATTCCAGGTCTCAGTCTGGATATGTGTTCACCTTGAATGGAGGCGCAATTAGTTGGAAAGGTTCCAAGCTTGACACTATAGCGGATTCTGCCACTAAGGCAGAATACATTGCAGCTTTTGAAGCAGCAAAGGAAGCGGTATGGATCAAGAAGTTCATCTCTGAACTTGATGTGGTCTCATCAATGATCCAAACATGTGCTTCGCCGCTATCATCTTATCAGAGAGATCATCAGTAGGAACGAAATACAAATCGAGAAAATTCCCACTGAAAGGAACTTAGCGGATCCTTTAACTAAGGCATTACCTCAAAATAAGTTTGAGGGTCATGTAAGAGCTTATGGTATTGGATACCGTAGCGATTGGCATTAGGCCAAGTGGGAGTCTGCTAGTAATATATGAGAGATGTCCTAAGGCAATCGCCTTATGTATGAACCATTTATATGATAAATGAAGATTCACTATTTGAGTATACATGTTTTATGTATTTGATTGGATCTTAAACTCATTTACTGAATGTCCACGATACGATTCACAGCATGAAAGAATTTGTGATTGGATCACAACTAGTGAGTATCTCTACATGTGTAATTGTGATGTATCGAAATTATCCCTAGTCGATGAATTGATGGATTTGGACACCATCATCAATTCGAGACTCCTTGGTGTATCCAAGCGGTGATTCTCAGGTGGAGACATTGTGATGTCCGGAGTTAATCGTGGATGCTAGTTATGGTAACTAGTTCATTGGAGTGACCAGCCGTAAGACTTCATATGGTTCTCTGCATATATAGATATGTCAATGAAGTTCTTACTGTGGCTTAAGTGCGATGTTCCTTTGACTTGCGGTATTCAAGTCATCTTGATCATAGAGACTTATGCTTTGACATCTTAAGCAAGCATCTCTAAGGAGATGTGGACCCGGGATGATTGGGTATAAGTCGAAGTGATCGAAGGTGATTGAATAGCCTATAAAAGATTCACCACTCCTTGCGAGGAGATATATACCCATGGCCTCTCGTCGGATTGTTACTAAAGTCTTTGGCCAAAGCATTACATGTTTAGAGTAAGGTACTCTTCGATACATGTGAAGTAACTAGAATCCGTAGGACGAGGAAATGATACTTGGGCTAGGTGTGATGTAGTCAGCCTAGTGGGGACTGACACTATAGACCTTTTCCTGAACCAAGTGGGTATAAGATGAGTGAAGAGAATGGGGCACGATTCATTCGAGCTGCTGAAGGGTTTCAGAAATAGTTCTGGATCAACCGTTGATCTTTTTGGTTAATTGGGGATCATGATGTACTACTAGGTGCCACTCATGATCGTTCTATAATTAATGGTTAATTATAGATGGCCAACATAAACCGAGAACCTATTTGGTCACACGCACAACGAGCGTAATCCAAAGGATTTAAAACGAGCTTGAGAATGGGATTCTCAGACCGAGAGAAACAAGATTTGGTTGGACCAAACATAAAGCGAGCATGAAATCGTTTCAGTCGCAATGGAAGCGTGGATGGGCCGAGTCTTATGAAGACGTAATGGATGAACCAAAATGGTTTGGTTCTAATCCAATGGAGGAGAATAAACCAAAGGGTTTGGTTTATTTTAAACGAATGAACCAAAAGTTGGTTCGGTTCGTTTTAACTTAAAATAAACCATCATGGTTTGGTTTATTTTAACTTATCTTAATGGAGCGGGTTAACGGGCTTAATGGTTATGATCCAATAACCATTAAGAGAATTAGTTCTTTATAAAAGAGGGCTTAAGAGATAATTAAGCCCTAATCCAAAACCCTAGCTTGGAGTTGCCGCCCAACCTTCATTGCCGCCCAACCTCCATTGCCGCCCAGCTTGTGGTGCCGCCGTCCAGCTCCTTGCCGGCGACCAAGCTTCAGCCGGTGATCCTCCGGCGACCCTCCGGTGATCTCCTATAGGTTTGGCATCAAGGTGAGCCTTTTCTTCCCTTGGTTGGCCGGCGCCTATAACCTCCACCAAAGCTGTCCAGTTTTCTGGACAGCTTGTTCTCCTCTCGTCGGAGCGTCGTTTGGACGACGGTTAGTGCTCCGACAGCGGCTAACTTACCGGGTATTCGATCTCCGGTAATCCTCTGAGGTGGAGGACGAAGGATTCGTCAATTGGTTGACGAATACCTCTCCGGAGAAGCGAGTTTTGAGAACTCGTATTAGGATCCGAATTTGGATTCGGATCGTGATCATCTCTCCATTACGTCGTCTTCAACACGAGCCTAGTAACCCGTACGAAGACGAAGCTCGTGGCTTAGCGAAGTCATCCCGAGGAACTCGGCGTGGATACGGATAGAGACAATTCTAGCGAGGATCGTTCCGGTTGATGCCGTTCCCGCTACACGTCATACGAAAGGTATAACGTAGATAAATTTCCTTTTATTGCAAATTTAAATTTATGGTTATGTCTACACTTGTTGTAATATGCATGCGTGTGTTGTGTGTGTTGTAATAAATGTAGATTTATTATTTTTTTATTGCTTCCGCTGTGTTCATGTTTACGAAACGTGATCGAACACACACACGCCGCGGTGTCGGAAACCCAACACCTGCACCAACAGATCCGACGGTGGAGATTAAAGGAGGCTTAAGCCCTATTCTATAAATAGAGGCTTAGGCTTGGGCGGCAATGAGATTTTGGAAATTAGGGTTTGGCTCTTCTCAAAGTGGGCGGCAAACACAAACCCTTGAGGGGGCTAGGGTTTTTGGGCGGCTAGAAGTTGGGCGGCAAGTTTGTTCTCCCTAGAGTTTTGGCCGGCGCCCATCTTCCTCTTCTCATCCTTGGCCGGTTCTCTTCTTCCTCCTCCCTTGCTCCTTGGTGGCCGGCGGCTCTCCAACACTTGGTGGCCGGCGCTTCTCCTAACTCTAGGTGGCCGGCGACAACATTGCATTGGTGGCCGGCGCTTCATCCAATTGTTCCTTGGCCGGCGGTTGCATCAAACTCCCTAGCTTGGTGGCCGGTTCTTGAAAGGAAAGGTATTGTTGGTTCTTCTCATTGTTCGCAGCGGACAAGGAAGGGAAGAACGCAATCTAGAAGGCTTCTACTCGTGGAGGATCTTCATCCACACATCGTCCACGAGGAGGATAGGACATACGGTAGAAGATCGTAAGGTATAAAGTTTTACAACTTTATTTTCAGATCTGAGCATGTTCTTTTATGTGTTGATTATACATGTGTGCGTATGGATATATTTTGTATAATCATGGACCCCGAAGACAAACACAAAAACTGGCAATCCGTCCGTCGTCTCTTCCGCGGCTAGCCAACTAGAAGAGTTGTGTTGCTTGAACAACTAGTTTGTTCAAGCGACCACTCAAGTTGTTAGCACGACGAAAAATTGGTTGTGCTAAGGAAACTCATCGCATCTGGATTAATTCTTTCATTAGTGAAAATTTTAATCCGGGGACATGGGAGCCAATGAGCCTCCGAAGCAACTCCCTACAAGTGGTATCAGAGCCATGGTTTCTGGTTTTGTGGGTTTTGGATTCGGTTACTTTCATGCACATATCATATATTGAGTATGCCGGATAATAGTAGGATATGCGTAGTTTAACTCTTTGGTTGCAGGCATAAGATCCGACTATTATGGCTATTTGTGTGTATGTGATGGTTTTGTGTGTGATTGTATGTATATTATTTGAATCTTCGGGGTTGACGAGGCTAGATTAGTATTTAATTTTTGTAATTAAATACGGCATTGTTTAGCCACTCATTTTAGTTTACTTTCGATCTAGATTATTTGTACACTCCTTTGTGGAGTATAGGATCGATGGATGTAAATTAAAATAGTTTTTCTCGGCTCGGATCTCTTTGGTGACTTGCGCACGGGAAAAGATGGAGCGGACAAGGTGGCGACACGACGGGATGCATATTGGAGAACAATGCCATAATAGTTGAAAAAATTCTGTTTTTTCCATATTTATTGCTGATTTGTTTTTATATGCATGTTGTGTATGCTTGAAAATTCCTCATTGTCAATTTACTAAGTGGGAGAGGGACATTTTAATTAATTCCCGCGGCCTCCATTACAATTTGACGTGTGATGCAACAAACTTGCGCGTTGGCTCTGAGTGCCTTCCTCCCCATCGGATGGGTTTGTTTGCGGATCACTAGGTCAAATAATGGTTATAGAAAATTATTTAGGAGTGTGTGTACTTCCCCATCGGTAAGGCACATAATCTTAAATAATTCACTTAGTATCGTGTAATGATGCACACTTAGATGCAAATAAAAAGTATCCTCCCCATCGGAGTCACTGCTTTTATTTGTAGGGCCAAAGAGGAACCAACTATTAATTTTATTTGTCAAAAAGTAAGGTTGACAAGATAATAAAATTAATGGGAAAAACCTCCTCTTACAAATGTAGAATTCGTATACGTCCACACTATCGTGGCATGCGATATTCTCGGTGTTTTGAGGTGTTGGTTGATTTCAGAATTTTATTGTTTTTGAGGAATCAATAATATTTGAAATCTAATATTTTGATCAGTGTGATTTTTAGGATTTTCAAATGGCTTTCAACCCACTTGCTGTGATTTTAAAAGAAAATAAGCTTACTGGACCAAACTACATTGATTGGAAAAGAAATCTGAATATTGTCTTAACTGCGGAGGAGTACAAATTTGTACTCTTCGAGGTCTGTCCTCCTAAGCCCACCGATGACTCTGATGAAAAGGAGAAAGAACGTTATAAGAAATGGGTCAAGGCAGATGAGATGGCGCGGTGTTACATTTTGGCATCTATGTCAAATGTGCTGCAACATCAGCATCAGGCCATAGCCACAGCTCATGACATGATGTTCAATCTCAAGGAAATTTTCGGACATCAGAGTAGGGCGGCTAGACAGGAGGCGATGAGAAACTTGATGACGACCACCATGATCGAGGGAACACCCGTTAGGGATTATGTTCTCAAGATGATGGCTCATCTTAATGAGATGGAAGTCCTCGGAGCTGAGATTGATGGGGAAACCCAGGTCGATATCATTCTCCAGTCTCTACCTAGGAGTTTTGAGAAGTTCTGCCTCAACTACAACATGAACAAGAGGTTGTATTCGTTGCCGGAGCTTCTGACAGAACTCCAGGCGATAGAGGGGCTTTTTCGTCAAAGTGCTCAAGCCATGGTCACTCAGAAGGTTTCTTCCTCTAAATCGAAAGGTAAGAAGAAGAAGAAGCAAGGTGGGGCGAAGAAGGTGGCAGTGGGACCTCAGGCAGGAGTGAAGAAGCCGAAAGGCAAGTGCTTCACTTGCAAACAGACTGGACATTGGAAGGCGGACTGTCCTCGCCGAAAGAAAAAAGGTATATCTTCTTGTTTAGTTGTTGAAACATGTTTAGCGGTGTTATCTACCAGTGCCTGGTGTGTAGATACAGGAGCCACTGATCATGTCTGCAATACTTTGCAGGGGTTCCAGGAAACTCGACGACTAGCTGAGGGAGAGATTACCGTCTTCATGGGCAATGCTTCAAAGGTGTCGGCTATTGCAGTGGGAGATGTTTATTTATCTTTTGATAGGAATAAAGTTTTGGTTTTGAGAAATTGTCTTTATGTACCTACTTTTAGAAAGAATTTAATTTCAGTTTCAAAATTGTTTATGGATGGATATTATGTTTCTTTTAATGACAAAGTGGTTATAAAAAGGAATAGGGAGATTATCTATTCTGGTAAATTGGTTGGCAATTTATATACTCTTGAACCGAAAACTCCCACGATGCATATAGAAGTAAATAACTCATCTTCTAAATCTAATAAGAGAAAAGAACCTTCGCAAATGAACCAAACATATCTTTGGCATCTAAGGCTTGGTCATATTAGCATAAGTAGAATTCAAAGGTTGATAGCTGATGGACCTTTGGGTTCATTAGTGGTGGAGGATCTCCCGACCTGCGAATCTTTGTTGGAAGGTAAAATGACCAAGAGGCCTTTCAAGGCCAAGGGGTATAGAGCCAAAAATGTGTTAGAATTGGTTCATTCTGATCTGTGCGGTCCTATGACTATCTAGGCTAGAGGTGGCTGTTAGTGAAAGCCCTAGAGCCAATCATATGATGATTGTTGTATGGACTTTATTGTATCATATTCCTATTTATAAAGGCATGGTTATTATATTTACTTGTATTGGTGCCAAATAACTAAATATAATAATGTCCTTGAGTAGTAGGTTCTTATCTATATCAATCGATTGGTTGAATCGATAATGAGATGATATAGAGAACACTACTCTTAATCATTCCTAGTCGAGTATTAACATTCAGGGACAATGTTAATGCATAGAGACTAGCATGTAGGTCAACAAGATGACTTGATCTCACAAGTCATGGATATGAGATATCAAGTTGACACATGGGTATGCATTGGAGAATGTATACTGAATGACCCGTCATGAGAAAGTATCATGGATCGTTATATGAGTGTCATATACTTTCTCATGTGGCTATTAGTATGACTATTAGTCCTTAGACCTGAAGTCACCATGGTTCCCTACATAAGGAGTTGCATACTTTGGCTTCGTCAAACGTCACCCGTAAATGGGTGGACTATAAAGGCGATTACTGGGTATGTAACTAATTATGCGGAGGGATGTGAGTGATGTAGATGGGATCTATCCCTCCTATATGGCGGGGGTGACATCGATATTCTTGATAGAGTGAGACCACGAAGTGCATGGCCATGCCCAAATGAGTCAATATGAGATATTGAGCTCATTTGATTAGAGTGAGTCTACTTGGAGTTCAAGATTTAGATTGTACCGAGGATGACACGGTCTATGTCTCGATTGGTCAATCTAGATGTCAAGGATAGAGGGACATTGTCACATATTGTGAGAGTCACAATTAGTAGTCACAAAGGTGATGTTGGAGCTCAACATTCTTGTAACTTGGGTAGCAATGATGTGTTGCTAGATACCGCTCATTGCTTATGTTCCTAAATCGGTTTAGGGACATTGCCAGCGTTACAAGAACCTATAAGTCACACACATAAGAGCAATTAGATGGAGATTAGGTTCATATGATGAACCATGAGGATTAGGTTCATGGGATGAACCAAATTGGATTAAGAGTAATCCAAATTAGACTAATTGAGTTAGACTCAAGTTGATTCAAGTGTTGAATGAGTCTAATTGAGATTTGATTCATCAAATCAATTTAAATTAATGAATAGAGATTCATTATATTAAATTGACTTGAGTCAAGTGGTTAGATTTGATCAACCATGGGAGATTAGAGGTCAAGTTTGACTTGACTTGAGAGAGAAGATGAAAGGTCAAGTTTGACTTGACCAAATGCCATGTCATGATGATGACTAGGCATGGCCGGCCAATGATGGTGCTCCACATCATCATTGACTTGGTCAATTGGTGCCACATCATGAGGGAGACCAAGGGTCATGGGAGTTACATGCATGCATGTAACTCCCCCTCCATAATGTGGCCGGCAAACACTTTAGGGGTTTCATGGGTGAAATTCATTTTGTGAGTAACTCTCCATTACTTCATCTTCTTCCTTGGAATTTTTCCTCTCAAGCTCTCCCTCTCCAACCTCATCTTGCCGAGACACCATAGAGGAGTGCTAGCACACTCAAGTGTCTTTTTCTCCACCTATTGCTTGTGTGGATACCATAGAGGAGTGTGCACTTGACACTCTCGAGTTCCGGCGGACTTTTGGACGAGCGGGATAAGCGAAGGGCGTCGCTACGAGGGTAACGTTCTAACCTCTTAGATCTAAGGTAGATCTAGGATTTTTGTAAGCACATACATGTAATTATAATTTTTATACTTCGCACGGATCCGTGGCCGGGGCTTCCGAGGTTTCCGCAACGCAAAAATCGGTTTTTGTGGCTCGGAAAAACCCAACAGTGGTATCAGAGCCACGTGCGAAGCATGTATGTGTTTCGTTTTTGTAGTTTTTATATTAGATATAAAAATTACAGATTTATATGTTTCTGTAAATTTTATTATTTTATAGAATTTTTGGGTATTTTTCTCGTAGAGTCGAAGCAACGAGTGTTGGGACACTCGTAGGCTTCAACCATCGAGAAAAACTCACCGAATCGGTGAGTTCTTGCTTTAGGTTTTTGGGACAGCGACTTAAGTCGCTGTAAGATCATTGTAGGGACACTCGCGAAGTTTATTTTGCGAGTAGGGGCGCTGCCCCTATCCCCGAAAGGGGCCATGTCCCGCGATCGCGCCCGGAAACCGCTTAGCGGGACCGTTACGGAGAGTTGACTCATAAATTCGAAATAAATTAGGAAAAATTATAGAAATTTCTGTAAAAAATACATAATTTAGAATTATGTATAATTCTGTGATTGTCATGGCCCAATAACCCAATTTGATTGGATTATGTGTGTTGTAATTCATAATACGGCCTGCGTGCCGTTTTGTGGTTGTGCGTGTTGTAAAGTGTTTGCGACCTGCGCGTCGCACCTATTCTTTTAATATTCTAGTTGTAAATAGTTTTAGACTCGAATATAACTTGAGTTTCGTATTTGTAATGTACAAAAATGGAGCGGTGGAAAGTCCACTTGAAGACGAGCTTACGAGAAGGGTGACGACGACACATGGCGGTCAAAGGAAGCGCTTGGAGAAGCTGCTAGCCTTAGGTAGACCGTCCGATCTTCTCATTGGCTTGAGAAGATCGTAGTAGGGCCATGACTATATCACATTTAATTATATATATATATATGTTGATATATATATATATATTTAATTGATTTTTGCTTGTATGTATGTGATGCATGCTAGTAGAATAATTAATGTATGTATATGATGCATGCTAGGTTAATTTTCTTGTATGTATATGATGCATGCTAGAATAATTAATGTATGTATATGATGCATGCTAATATAGGATAATAAAGGCCTAAATGCGTATAAGATACACATAACGATTAGATTAGATCATAATCGAATCAACTCGAAAAATGCCTACCGAGCCTTGATACCCATCACTACCTCGATCATTTGTTGTTGTTGAATCTACCAAAGCAGAGCAACGCATATTATCTTGGTAGGGTGCAGAGGGACAATCTTGGTTCCGCCTATCACGACTCGGGTTAGAGTAAGCTCAATTAGATTGAGCAAAACTAGTTAACTCAATTGGATCGAGTAGAACTATAGGCATATTCCAATCGTTGGAAAGATAGGTTAAGATCACATTTACACTAAATCTTGGGCGATTTAGCCAAAGCTAACTCAAGGTCTTTTGTAAATGTGGGTCTTAATCCTATAAACAAGAGTTGCATAGAGATGTAATCGGTAATGTGTTACCCACAGATCGTACTAAGTCTTGGGCGATTTAGCCAAAGCTAACTCAAGGCTTAGTATGATGTGGATCTTGTCCCGCAAGAATTATAGCTAGTTTGTATGAATCTAGTAAAAGTGGTTTGACCACATCCATAACTCGATTCTACAAAATTCCTATAATTTAGTGGGAGCATCATTTGATTAAAGGCCTAATTAAATGATAAAATGAATATGATATTAATTCTCTGCATTGTATGTTGTAGATAACTATGTCGACAACCACGAACACTCTCTCTCTGCGATCTGTCCTTGAGAAGGACAAGCTCAATGGAGCAAATTTCCTGGACTGGTACAGGAACTTGAGAATTGTTCTCACCCAAGAAAGGAAGTTGTACGTCCTGGAGCAGCCCATTCCGGAGGCACCTCCTGCCAATGCCTCGCGAGCTAACAAAGATGCTTACAAGAAGCATCAAGATGATGCATTAGATGTGTCATGTCTAATGCTCGCGACCATGAACTCTGAGCTTCAGAAGCAACACGAGTTCATGAATGCTTATGATATGATTGGACATCTTCGTCAACTATATCAAGGACAAGCTAGGCATGAGAGATATGAAGTCTCTAAGGCATTATTTGGGTCCAAAATGCAAGAAGGGACTCCCGTAGGTACATATGTACTCAAGATGATTGGGTACGTAGAAAACCTACAAAGGCTGGGATTCCCACTTGGCCAAGAGCTGGCCACTGACCTAATCTTGCAATCTTTGCCACAAGCCTTCAATCAATTTGTCATGAATTATAACATGAATGAAATTGATAAGCCATTGCCTGAAATGCTCAGCATGTTGAGAACTGCAGAGCTTAACCTTAAGAAAGGTAAATCTGACACCATTCTGATGGTGCAGAAGAAGAAAGGCAAGGGCAAGCCTAAAGGTAAGGGAAAGTTGTTAGAAATATATGAGAGATGTCCTAAGGCAATCGCCTTATGTATGAACCATTTATATGATAAATGAAGATTCACTATTTGAGTATACATGTTTAATGTATTTGATTGGATCTTAAACTCATTTACTGAATGTCCACGATACGATTCACAGCATGAGAGAATTTGTGATTGGATCACAACTAGTGAGTATCTCTACATGTGTAATTGTGATGTATCGGAATTATCCCTAGTCGATGAATTGATGGATTTGGACACCATCAATTCTGTCGAGACTAGCACGAGGTATACTCCTTGGTGTATCCAAGCAGCTGATTCTCACTGGCTGGAGACATAGTGATGTCCGGAGTTGATCGTGGATGCTAGTTATGGTAACTAGTTCATTGGAGTGACCAGCCGTAAGACTTCATATGGTTCTCTGCATATATAGATATGTCAATGAAGTTCTTACCGTGGCTTAAGTGCGATGTTCCTTTGACTTGCGGTATTCAAGTCATCTTGATCATGGAGACTTATGCTTTGACATCTTAAGCAAACATCTCCGAGGAGATGTGGACCCGGGATGATTGGGTATAAGTCGAAATGATCGAAGGTGTTTGAATAGCCTATAAAAGATTCACCACTCCTTGCGAGGAGATGTATACCCATGGCCTCTCGTCGGATTGTTATTAAAGTCTTTGGCCAAAGCATTACATGTTTAGAGTAAGGTACTCTTCGATACATGTGGAGTAACTAGAATCCGTAGGACGAGGAAATGATACTTGGGCTAGGTGTGACGTAGTCAGCCTAGTGGGGACTGACACAATAGACCATGTCCTGAACCAAGTGGGTATAAGATGAGTGAAGGGAATGAGGCACGATTCATTCGAGCTGCTGAAGGGTTTCAGAAATAGTTCTGGATCAACCGTTGATCTTTTCGGTTAATTGGGGATCATGATGTAATACTAGGTGCCACTCATGATCGTTCTATAATTAATGGTTAATTATAGACGGCCAACATAAACCGAGAACCTATTTGATCACACGCACAACGAGTGTAATCCAAAGGATTTAAAACGAGCTTGAGAATGGGATTCTCAGACAGAGAGAAACTATGTTTGATTGAACCAAACATAAAGCGAGCATGAAATTATTTCAGTCGCAATGGAAGCGTGGATGGGCAGTGTCTTATGAAGACATAATGGATGGACCAAAATGGTTTGGTTCTAATCCAATGGATGAGAATAAACCAAATGGTTTGGTTTATATTAAACGAATGAACCAAAGGTTGGTTCGGTTCGTTTTAACTTAAAATAAACCATCATGGTTTGGTTTATTTTAACTTATCTTAATGGAGCGGGTTAACGGGCTTTATGGATATGATCCATTAACCATTAAGAGAATTAGTTCTCTATAAAATAGGGCTTAAACCCTAACCCTAACACCTAATCAAGAGTTGCCGCCCAACATAGAGTTGCCGCCCACCCTTGTTGGTGAATTCGGCGCCCAACCCTAAGTGGCCGCCGCCCATCCTTTGTGCCGCCGTCCAAGTCATTGCCGGCGACCAAGCTTCAGCCGGTGAACCTCCGGCGACCCTCCGGTGATCCCCTATAGGTTTGGCATCAAGGTGAGGTTTTTTCTTTCCTTGGTTGGCCGGCGCCTATATCCTCCACCAAGCTGTCCAGTTTTCTGGACAGCTTCTTCTCCTCTCGTCGGAGCGTCGTTTGGACGACGGTTAGTGCTCCGACAGCGGCTAACATACCGGGGATTTGATCTCCGGTAATCCTCTGAGGTGGAGGACGAAGGATTCGTCAAACGGTTGACGAATACCTCTCCGGAGAAGCGAGTTTTGAGAACTCGTTTTGGATCCGAATTTGGATTCGGATCGTGATCATCTCTCGATCACGTCGTCTTCAACACGAGGCTAGTAACCCGTACGAAGACGAAGCTCGTGACTTAGCGAAGTCATCCCGAGGAGCTCGGCGTGGATACGGATAGAGACGATTCTTACGAGAATCGTTCCGGTTGATGCCGTTCCCGCTACACGTCATACGGAAGGTATAACGTAGTTTAATTTCCTATTATTGCAAATTTTAATTTACGGTTATGTCTACACTTGTTGTAATAGCATGCGTGTGTTGTGTGTGTTGTAATAAATAGGAGTATTTATTATTTTTATTGCTTCCGCTGTGCTCATGTTTACGAAACATGATCGAACACACACACGCCGCAGTGCCGGAAACCAACAGTGGTATAAGAGCCCAGGTTGTGTTTCGACATAATCGTAAAAATGGTTTTGCGATAGTCATAATGTATTTCTGGAAGTTTTCTAAATTTTGGAAATTTAGAAGTATTTATGGAAATTTTTCAATTTTGGAAAGTCTAGAAGTATTTATGGAAATCTTCCACTTTTGGAAAGTTGGAAGTATTTATGGAAATTTATATTTTCCATAAATAAAATATTTTATTAGATTCTGGAAATTTATTTCCTAATTTAATCATGATTTGATTTGGGAAATCAAATCTTAAAATATTTAATTTCCATAAGTAGTTTTAAAGATTTAGGAAATTGGTTTCCCAAATAGATTTTCCTTAATCAAATAATTCCATGAATAAAATATGTGATTAGATTTGGAAATTTGTTTCCTAATTTAATTATGATTTGATTTGGAGAATCAAATCTTAAACATATTTTATTTCCATAAATAGTTATGACATATAAGGAAATTACATACATGACATAATTGTATGCCATGTAATTGCATTAGATGCATAACATTATGCCATGCGTGTCATGACATGTAGATGTATGCCATGTATGCCATGCCATGTAGATAATAGTTATTTGCATGCAAAGAGGATGAGACATAAAAACCCTTAATCAATATTAAAGCCTACACCTTCCATTAATATGGTTAGAACCAGAGTTCTGTTTCTTGTTTGGGTTGTTGGACTCTCTCCAAGCCCGGCTCGAACTTGAATATGTTCAAACCATGGAATAGTTTAATACTAATATGGTAAGAGTCAGAGGTCAATCGTTAGCTTTGGTTGTTGGACTCTCTCCAAGCTAGGCTAATTGGTTGAATGCGCTCTAACCATATTAAAACTATGTCCTGATTAATGGGTTGGCTTTAACCTGGAGCATCGGTTTGTTGGACTCTCTCCAAGGTCGATGTAAAGGGAGGTGAAGTTGGGTGCTATGCATATGATGCATACTTGTTAATGTGTTAACAACCCGATGTATGTGTGAACATTCAATTAGTTGATAGCACATTGTGATAGTTGCATATACGGGATATGCAATCGGTATAGATGATACCTACCGTCGTAGTTATGAATGGCTTGTTGGACTCTCTCCAAGGTTGTTCATAACTATGATGGATATCAGCCCATTCGGAGATGGACCTACAATCTCCCGAAGTGATTTTGGGGTTTTTGAAATTCGAAAAATGAATGGGATTTATAAATGTATAATGATGCATTTTAAAATCATCTTTCTCATATATGCTCGTTTTGTATTTCTAAGATTGATCATGATGTCTTTGAATTTGCGTTCCATTTTGGATTCAAATAAATTGACTGGGCCGAGCTTCATGGACTGGCTTAGAAGCTTGAGAATTGTTCTCAAGGTTGAAAAGCTTGCAAATGTCCTCGAAGCGCCTCTTCCCGCCCGTCCTAGTGACGATGCAACTATGATCAATTGTTGGCCTATCAGAAACATGTGAGTGATTCTGAACAAATGAGTTGCATCATGCTAGCCGCGATGGAACCCAAGTTACGAAAGCAGCATGAGCATATGGATGCTCATATCGTAGTCCTTCATCTCTGTGAGTTGGTTGATGAGCAAGTGAGATTCGAAAGGTTCGAAGTCTCCAAGCTCCTCTTCACCTCTGAGATGCAAGGAGGTTCATCTGTGGTACTGCTCAACATGCTGAAGACTGTTGAGCCTTCTGAGAAGCATGAGTAGGGGACAGTGTTGTTAGTTGATTCCTCGAAGAAAGGTTCTAAGAGGGAGTCAAAGGAACAACAGAGAGAGACGATTCTTACGAGGATTGTTCCGGTTGATGCCGTTCCCGCTACACGTCATACGGAAGGTATAACGTAGTTTAATTTCCTTTTATTGCAAATTTTAATTTACGGTTATGTCTACACTTGTTGTAATAGCATGCGTGTGTTGTAATAAATAGGAGTATTTATTATTTTTATTGCTTCCGCTGTGCTCATGTTTACGAAACATGATCGAACACACACACGCCGCGGTGCCGGAAACCAACAAAAGTCCCAAGCCAAGGGCAAAGGCAAAGAACTTAAACCCAAAGGAGGGGTAGCCAAGGAAGGGGCTTGCTTCTTCTGCAAGGAAGCAGGACACTGGAAGCGTAACTGCAAGGCATACCTGGAAGATCTTAAGAAGAAGAGAAGTGAGACTTCTACTTCAGGTATAAATGTTATAGAAGTCAATCTATCTATTTCTTCATCATGGGTATTAGATACCGGATGTGCATCTCACATTTGTATCAATGTGCAGGGGCTGAGAAATAGCAAGGCATTGACAAAGGGCGAGGTGGACCTACGAGTAGGCAATGGAGCAAGGGTTGCTGCTGTTGCTGTAGGAACTTATGATCTATCTCTGCCCTCTGGGCTTGTACTAGAATTAGATGAATGTTGTTATGTGCCTGCCTTAACTAAGAACATCATTTCAGTTTCTTGTTTGGACAAGAAAGGATTTTCATTTATAATAAAGAACAAATGTTGTTCAGTTTATTTAAATGATATGTTCTATTGTAGTGCACCTCTAATGAACGAACTCTACTTTCTAGACTTAGAGAGCCCTATCTATAACATAAGTACCAAAAGGTTCAAGTCAAATGAGTTGAACCAAACCTATCTCTGGCATTGTCGCTTAGGTCACATAAATGAGAGTCGCTTATCTCAGCTCCATAAGGATGGGCTGCTAGACTCATTTGATTTTGAATCATATGAGACATGCGAGTCTTGCCTTTTAGGCAAGATGACCAAGACTCCCCTTTAGTGGACATAGCGAAAGAGCAACAGATTTGTTAGGACTTATACATAGTGATGTATGTGGTCCTTTCAATGTTGCTGCTAGAGGTGGTTACAGGTACTTCATTACATTTCTTGATGACTTAGATATGGTTATGTGTATCTTATGACATAAATCTGAATCCTTTGAAAAGTTCAAAGAATTCAAGAATGAAGTACAAAACCACTTGGCAAGAGTATTAAGATACTTGATCGGATCGAGGTGGTGAATACCTTAGCCATGAGTTTCGTGACTATCTAGCTGAGTGTGGGATTCTATCCCAACTCACTCCTCCTAGAACACCACAGTGGAATGGTGTATTCGAAAGGAGGAATCGTACCCTATTGGATATGGTACGATCTATGATGAGTCACATAGATCTTCCTATATCCTTTTGGGATATGCTCTAGACACAGCCTTTACCCTTAACGTGTACCATCCAAGGTGTCGTAAAGACACCATATACGATATGGACGGGGAAAAATCCCAAGATGTCTTTTATGAGGATTTGGGGTTGTGAGGCTTACGTTGACGTCAAGTCTCGACAAGCTGGGACCCAAATCCGATAGGTGCTATTTTGTTGGATATCCCAAGGATACAAAGGGATATTACTTCTACATTCGATCGGCAAAGTGTTTGTGGCATTTGGAGTTTTTCTAGAAAGGGATTTTGTTTCTAGAAAAACTAGTGGGAGTACCTTCGATCTTGAAGAAATTCAAGATAAGGACCATAGCACTGAGGCCTTGATGGAGGTTGAACAGGAATCACAAAGTGTTGTGGGTGATGAGGTTGTTGCACAAAGAGTTGTGGAACAACCACCTGTTCAAGTAGACCTACCTCTTGCAGTCGATAGGGCACGTCGTCGGCTGAGAGATACTCATTTCTCTTGTCTGACCATGATGACGTTATGCTCATTGAGAATGAGCCTACCTCCTATCAGGAAGCTGTGATGAGCCCAGATTCTGAGAAATGGCTAGACGCCATGAGATCCGAGATGGAATCCATGTGCACTAACCAAGTATGGACTTTGGTTGATCCACCTGAAGGGGTCAAACCCATTGGGTGTAAGTGGGTCTTTAGGAGAAAGACTGACATGGATGGACTTACGCATACCTATAAGGGCCGATTGGTGGCTAAAGGTTTCAAGCAAATTCATGGTATTGACTATGATGAAACCTTTTCTCCAGTGGCGATGTTTAAGTCCATTCGGATCTTGCTTGCTATTGCAGCATACCATGATTAAGAGATCTGGCAGATGGATGTCAAAACCGCGTTTCTGAATGGAAACTTACTCGAGGATGTGTACATGACACAACCTGAGGGTTTTGTAGATCCACAGTATACTGGGAAGGTATGCAAGCTACAAAGGTCCATTTATGGGCTAAAGCAAGCTTCTCGGAGCTGGAATCTTCGATTCGATGATGCGATCAAATAGTTTGGTTTCATCAAGAATGAAGATGAACCCTGTGTCTACAAGAGGATTAATGGGAACACAGTTGTGTTCCTTGTACTATATGTGGATGACATACTACTCATTTGGAATGACATCCCTTCGCTACAGTCTGTGAAGACTTGGCTGGGGACGTGCTTCTCAATGAAGGACTTAGGTGAAGCAGCCTGTATTCTAGGCATCAAGATCTATAGAGATAGATCTAAGAGATTGCTTGGCCTAAGTCGAGTACATACATTGACCGCAGTATTACTTCGGTTTGCCATGCAGAATTCCAAGAAAGGACTTCTGCCGATGTCACATGGTGTGAGTCTTTCGAAGACTCAAAGTCCCTCTTCTAGAGAGGAGAGAGACCGCATGGATAAGATCCCTTACGCATCTGCTATAGGATCTATCATGTACGTCATGCTGTGTACTGTCTCCGATGTCTCGTATGCTTTGAGCATGACGAGTAGATACGATCGGATCCGTGAGCGTGGCGTCATCGATAGATCAAGAATATTCTTAAGTACTTGAGAAGGACTAAAGAATATTTCTTGATATTTGGAGGCGATGAGGAGCTAGCTGTAAAGGGTTACAGCGATGCCAGCTTCCAAACTGACCAGGATGATTATAGATCGCAGTCAGGGTTCGTGTTTTGCTTTAATAGTGGCGCTGTGAGCTGGAATAGTTCCAAGCAGGACACAGTTGCTGATTCTACAACAGAGGCCGAATATATCGGTGCTTCCATCTCATTCGAGAGATTATCGATAGAGGAGATGTGAAGATTTGCAGAGTACCCACAGAGGCTAACATCGCAGATCCCTTGACCAAGGCTTTGGCACAGAAAAAGCATGATGGTCACACTAGGTCATTGGGTATTAGATACTACGGTGATTGGCACTAGTGCTAGTGGGAGATTGTTAGTGAAAGCCCTAGAGCCAATCATATGATGATTGTTGTATGGACTTTATTGTATCATATTCCTATTTATAAAGGCATGGTTATTATATTTACTTGTATTGGTGCCAAATAACTAAATATAATAATGTCCTTGAGTAGTAGGTTATTATCTATATCAATCGATTGGTTGAATCGATAATGAGATGATATAGAGAACACTACTCTTAATCATTCCTAGTCGAGTATTAACATTCAGGGACAATGTTAATGCATACAGACTAGCATGTAGGTCAACAAGATGACTTGATCTCACAAGTCATGGATATGAGATATCAAGTTGACACATGGGTATGCATTGGAGAATGTATACTGAATGACCCGCCATGAGAAAGTATCATGGATCGTTATATGAGTGTCATATACTTTCTCATGTGGCTATTAGTATGATTATTAGTCCTTAGACCTGAAGTCACCATGGTTCCCTACATAACGAGTTGCATACTTTGGCTTCGTCAAACATCACTCGTAAATGGGTGGACTATAAAGGCGATTACTGGGTATGTAACGAATTATGCGGAGGGATGTGAGTGATGTAGATGGGATCTATCCCTCCTATATGACGGGGGTGACATCGATATTCTTGATAGAGTGAGACCACGAAGTGCATGGCCATGCCCAAATGAGTCAATATGAGATATTGAGCTCATTTGATTAGATTGAGTCTACTTGGAGTTCAAGATTTAGATTGTACCGAGGATGACACGGTCTATGCCTCGATTGGTCAATCTAGATGTCAAGGATAGAGGGACATTGTCACATATTGTGAGAGTCACAATTAGTAGTCACAAAGGTGATGTTGGAGCTCAACATTCTTGTAACTTGGGTAGCAATGATGTGTTGCTAGATACCGCTCATTGCTTATGTTCCTAAATCGATTTAGGGACATTGCCAACGTTACAAGAACCTATAGGGTCACACACATAAGAGCAATTAGATGGAGATTAGGTTCATATGATGAACCATGAGGATTAGGTTCATGGGATGAACCAAATTGGATTAAGAGTAATCCAAATTAGACTAATTGAGTTAGACTCAAGTTGATTCAAGTGTTGAATGAGTCTAATTGAGATTTGATTCATCAAATCAATTTAAATTAATGAATAGAGATTCATTATATTAAATTGACTTGAGTCAAGTGGTTAGATTTGATCAACCATGGGAGATTAGAGGTCAAGTTTGACTTGACTTGAGAGAGAAGATGAAAGGTCAAGTTTGACTTGACCAAATGCCATGTCATGATGATGACTAGGCATGGCCGGCCAATGATGATGCTCCACATCATCATTGACTTTGTCAATTGGTGCCACCTCATGAGGGAGACCAAGGGACATGGGAGTTACATGCATGCATGTAACTCCCTCTCCATAATGTGGCCGGCCAACACTTTAGGGGTTTCATGGGTGAAATTCATTTTGTGAGTAACTCTCCATTACTTCATCTTCTTCCTTGGAATTTTTCCTCTCAAGCTCTCCCTCTCCAACCTCATCTTGCCGAGACACCATAGAGGAGTGCTAGCACACTCAAGTGTCTTTTTCTCCACCTATTGCTTGTGTGGATACCATAGAGGAGTGTGCACTTGACACTCTCGAGTTCCGGCGGACTTTTGGACGAGCGGGATAAGCGAAGGGCGTCGCTACGAGGGTAACGTTCTAACCTCTTAGATCTAAGGTAGATCTAGGATTTTTGTAAGCACATACATGTAATTATAATTTTTATACTTCGCACGGATCCGTGGCCGGGGCTTCCGAGGTTTCCGCAACGCAAAAAGCGGTTTTTGCGGCTCGGAAAAACCCAACAGTGGCTTTGAATACTTCATCTCTTTTATAGACGATTATTCAAGGTATGGATACATTTACTTAATGCACCGCAAGTCTGAATGTTTTGACAGGTTCAAAGAATTCAAGGCTGATGTGGAGAACAATCAAGGTAAAAGTATCAAGACATTACGATCTGATCGTGGTGGTGAGTACCTCTTGGGAGAGTTTAGGAGTTACTTATCAGAGGCTGGGATTCAATCCCAATTGTCCGCACCAGGCACACCCCAGCAGAATGGTGTGGCAGAGCGAAGGAACAGGACTCTTATGGAGATGGTCAGATCTATGATGAGTTATTCTGAGTTACCTGATTCATTCTGGGGGTTTGCTTTGGAAACAGCAGCACACATTCTGAACTTGGTTCCATCTAAGTCAGTACCCTCTACTCCCACAGAGTTGTGGACTGGGCGAAAGCCTAGTGTAAGACATATTCGGATTTGGGGTAGTCCAGCACATGTGCTGAAGGGAGATGCTGGTAAGTTGGAATCTCGTACAGAAGTACGCTTGTTTGTTGGCTACCCTAAGGGAACGAAGGGTGGTTTATTCTATAGTCCTAGAGATCAGAGGGTGATCGTGAGTACGAATGCTAGATTTCTAGAGGAGGACTATGTGATGAACCACTAGCCCACGAGTAGGATTGTTCTTGAGAAGAGAAGTTGAAGTCCGATGCCACAAGTCACTGCACCACATGTCACAGAGTATACACAAGAGGCACCTCATCGTATTGGGAGGGTTGTTAGACAACCCGAGAGATTCATGTTTTTGGGAGAGTCTTCGGACTTAGTCCCTGGTGAACATGAACCGGATCCCTGGACATATGACGAGGCACTCCAAGATAGAGATGCGGTATCTTGGCAAAGAGCGATGAATTCAGAGATAGAATCTATGGATTCTAATCAGGTCTGGGAGCTAGTAGAACCACCCGATGGTGTAAAAACCATTGGATGCAAGTGGATCTACAATAGAAAGAGAGGAGTAGACGGGAAGGTTGAGACCTTCAAAGCTAGGCTTGTTGTGAAAGGGTATACTCAGAAAGAGGGTATCGATTATGAGGAGACCTTTTCGCCGGTAGCCATGCTTAAGTCTATCCGAATTCTCTTATCTATAGCTGCTCATATGGATTATGAGATTTGGCAGATGGATGTCAAGACAGCTTTCCTTAACGGAAGTCTTGAGGAGAACAGAGGAATTCATTGCTAAAGGCAAAGAGCATCTTGTATGTAAGCTTAATCGGTCCATTTATGGATTGAAGCAAGCTTCTAGATCTTGGAACATCCGCTTTGATGAGGTAATCCAGTCATATGGATTTATTCAAAGTCCGGATGAGCCTTGTGTATACAAAAGATGTGACGGAAACGTAGTGGTGTTTCTTGTACTATACGTAGATGACATTTTGTTAGTTGGCAACAATATCAAAGTATTATCAGACATAAGGGTATGGTTGTCCAAACAGTTTGATATGAAGGACTTGGGAGAAGTGGGACACATCCTTGGGATCAAAGTTATAAGGGATCGCAAGAAAAGGATGATGTGCTTATCTCAAGCTTCATACATTGATACTATCCTTACTCGTTTTAGCATGCAGAACTCCAAGAAAGGTTTTCTACCTTTTAGGCATGGAGTTCCTTTATCTAAAGATATGTGTCCCAAAACATCAAATGAGATAGAGGACATGAAGGCGGTTCCTTAAGCTTCGACAGTAGGAAGCCTCATGTATGCTATGCTGTGTACGAGACCGGACATCTGCTTTGCCGTGGGCATGGTTAGCAGATATCAAAGTAATACTGGAAAGGGACATTGGACTACGGTAAAGCATATATTGAAGTACCTGAGAAGGACTAGGGATTATATGCTGATTTACCGGGCAGATCAATTAGTCCCTGTGGGTTACACGGATTCAGTTTTCCAATCAGTTAGGGAAAAGAGTAAGTCTACCTCGGGGTTTGTGTTTACTTTTGGAGGTGGAGCCATAATATGGAGGAGTGTCAAGCAGAAATGCGTGGCGGACTCTACCATGGAAGCTGAGTATGTGGCAGCCTCTGAGACAGCCAAGGAAGCTGTATGGCTCAGGAACTTCTTGATGGACTTGGATGTGATTCCTGGTTTGCCCAGAACTATCACAATTTATTGTGATAACAGTTGTGCAGTTGCAAACTCGAAGGAACCATGAGCCCATAAGGCGAGTAAACACATAGAGCGCAAGTACCACCTTATACGAGAGATCGTAAAGCGAGGAGAAGTTGCGGGTGGCCAAGATTGCATCAGAGGATAACCTGGAATCAGATGTATGGTTGGGATGACGGCATAGTCTTTTAGTATAAGTGGGAGATTGTTGGAATGTATACTAAAAGCCTAGCTCTTTTTGTATGAACATTTTATTTTGGAATAAGAATCACATGATCATTGTTTGCACTTTATATATTTATTATATGTGTGTGCATATTGTCTAATATTTTACATTGTAGATAACATGGTGCTTGGTGTGGCACAGAAGATCATGTTATCAGTCCCTTGTAAAATATAAGTAGAGGCTCACAACCAAGATGGTTTTGGACAAACCATTGGAATGGTTGTAGTGTAGCTTGGTATTGTTTTGTCTTGAACATGGAGTTACACTGGTACACTTAGGTGTATTGAGCAGGACCGACACAGAGGTGATTCAATTTAGTACTGACTACATAATTGAATCGGACCTCGGATATTATGTTGTACATGCTCTTAATCCCGATATAATAACGGGCACATGTACTTAGTATTTATTTCTTTGATTTACCACAGGGTGAGATTTAGATGGATTAAATCAATATGCCCGGTAAGTTGGGAAATAATATTATTTACATGGTGTGCAGTTGATTATAGGAGGAAACCGTGTCCTATATATTAGGTTGATGATGTCCCCTTGAGGAGCTCATAAGGTTCATCATGTAAACCCAGCTGGTTGACTTAGTCAACATGATGATAAGGTTGAGTGGTACTACTCGAGGAATTAGATGTTAATTAATTGATGGTCAGTAAATCAATTAATTGATGGACATTCGATATCTTAAACATGGGGAGATGAATGTACAAATAATATATAGAGCCCATATTGATTTATGGGGATTGGTGAGGTAGTTCAATGATGATCCTCTAGTGGAATGGAACATCATTGATGGATCAAGTTTGTGTGGTTCCGATCCATCGGGTGGCCAAGATCCAACTCCTCTTTATGGTCCATATCATACCCTAATATAATCCTCGTGAAGTCTAGATCCAAGGATGTAAAACAAAACCTAGAACCGACAGTTGGGATGAATCCCTAGATCCGATGGTTGGGATGAAACCCTATAACCAACGGTTGGGATTAAATCCCTAGATCTGATGGTTAGGATGAAATCCTAGAATCGATGGTTGGGATGAAACCCTAGATCTGACGGTTGGGATGAAATCCTAGATTCGACGGTTGGGATGAAACCCTAGATCCGACGGTTGGGATAAAACCCTAGATCCGACGGTGGAGATTAAATCCCTAGATCCGACGGTGGAGATTAAAGGAGGCTTAAGCCCTATTCTATAAATAGAGGCTTAGGCTTGGGCGGCAATGAGATTTTGGAAATTAGGGTTTGGCTTTTCTCAAAGTGGGCGGCAAACACAAACCCTTGAGGGGGCTAGGGTTTTTGGGCGGCTGGAAGTTGGGCGGCAAGTTTGTTCTCCCTAGGGTTTTGGCCGGCACCCATCTTCCTCTTCTCATCCTTGGCCGGTTCTCTTCTTCCTCCTCCCTTGCTCCTTCGTGGCCGGTGGCTCTCCAACACTTGGTGGCCGGCGCTTCTCCTAACTCTAGGTGGCCGGCGGCAACATTGCATTGGTGGCCGGCGCTTCATCCAATTGTTCCTTGGCCGGCGGTTGCATCAAACTCCCTAGCTTGGTGGCCGGTTTTAGAAAGGAAAGGTATTGTTGGTTCTTCTCTTTGTTCGCAGTGGACAAGGAAGGGAAGAACGCGATCTAGAAGGCTTCTACTCGTGGAGGATCTTCGTCCACACGTCGTCCACGAGGAGGATAGGACATACGGTAGAAAATCGTAAGGTATAAAGTTTTACAACTTTATTTTCAGATCTGAGCATGTTCTTTTATGTGTTGATTATACATGTGTGCATATGGATATATTTTGTATAATCATGGACCCCGAAGACAAACACAAAAACCGGCGATCCGTCCGTCGTCTCTTCCGCAGCTAGCCAACTAGAAGAGTTGTGTTGCTTGAACAACTAGTTTGTTCAAGCGACCACTCAAGTTGTTAGCACGACGACAAATTGGTTGTGCTAAGGAAACTCATCCCATTCGGATTAATTCTTTCATTAGTGAAAATTTTAATCCGGGGACATGGGAGCCAATGAGCCTCCGAAGCAACTCCCTACAAAAGCATGTAAACATAAACATGATATAACAACATGCAACTCCCCCTTAATCCATGAAACTCTCTCTACAAATTCTCCCTCTATCATAATTTACTTAAACACAATTATTTCTCCCCCTTTGACACCATCAAAAAGATTAATACTAAGTTACAAACCCATGGCATCCAGTCTAATAGAAGGAAAATACCAAAAATATGTTTAAAATCAGAAAATATTAGACTATTTTTCAGTGAGCGATCATTGCTATCGGTATATGGCGATCGGTAGCACAATGGTTTCGAGTTACGATTTTGGGCAAATTTCAAAAATACATTAAAAATTCTAGAAAATTCAAAAAATCATGAAATTTGGGGAACATATTTCTTGTAAGATTCTTTGTCAGTGAAAAATAGGTCTTCATGAAAAATCATTATATTTTCACATATTTGCCAAAAATCCAAAAGTTTTAAAAACCACTAGGTTTTTGACCATTCTAGTATCAAGTTTAACACATAGTTTTGCATCCAATTGTTTCAAAACATGAATACACATATTTTAAGTTAAGAAATTGTTTTGAAAACAGATGAAATATCCTACCATGATCTTTGGGCAATTATGTCTATGGATTAAACATAAGCCTTCCCCATGATTGGTCTATTATTGCTATTTTGATACCTTAAATGACCATCTAAGTGTCATAGGCATTAGTGGACATTTGTATCATCCTAACATCTCACTCATGCTAAGTTTTCAATCAAAGTAGCCTATGGTGAGTGTGAGATGCATCCTAGAGGGTATTTGTATATATTTAACCATTATATTCATACAATTCTATCAAGGTTAAGTATCAACCTAACAATCCTCATGATCATAAAGGAATATATCAATTAATTCTACATTATGATCATGAAACACATGTATTCATTGAATTGTTATCATGCATTAGGTATTATGTCATGATAATAAACAAAGTATCACCTAAAGCATGATTTAACCCTATTTCTCATGATGACGTGCCAAATTTCAAAATCATAAATCATGATTGCAAACATGTGTAACAATTTCATCAATTATCATGATTTAAGCATTATTAACTATTTATAGGCACGTTATCATCAGCTAACACTATTTAAAAATGTTGTCCCGCCATCCTAAGTCAACCAAAATATGATATAGGTCAATTGCATATGGTTGACTACCCTAGGGTTATCCTAACCCTTAAGGATGGATTTTGGAACCCAAAATAAGTTCTTGCCTATGGGGTTTACTAGATACTCCTTGGGGATCCATTTCCTAGCAATTACCTTCTTCTTATCTTGTCCCCTAGCAATTAGGCATTTATAGGCCTTTTCAATTTTCTTTTCTTTGTATCCTAGGCCTTTCTTATTGAAGCTAGCTCTTTGGCTCCCTATAATCATGTTCAAGGTGTTTGAGCCAATTGTAAACTTTTCTAGGGCTTTGGTTAAATAATCTACTTTCTCTCTTAAAGCCCTATTTTCATCCATGCATGCATCACTAACATTAAATGGCATATATTCATGTGAGCATGCATCATTATCATGGCAAGAAGAAATATTTTCATTTTCATTTAAGCATGCTTTTTCTAACTTATTTTCTAAGTCCTTAATTTGATCTAACATGCTCTTATTTTTCTTCTTTGCTCTAAATAAATCCTTAGTTAATCTAGAAATCATAGAAACTATTTTACTAGGTGAAAGATTGGTTACCATAGTTTCCATGTCCTCTTCTTCTTCGGATGAGGAGGATGAGGAGGCTCCCCCTTCACATGAGCTCTCTCCACTTGTGCTTGATTCTTCATTTTCGGTGGAGGAGCAATCCAAGTCGTCAAATGCCATCAATGCTAGGTTGGTGACAAATGCATTTTCTTCCTCGGATGAGGAAGAGGAAGAGGGGTCATCCCATGTCTTGGCCTTGAATGCTTTGGCCTTCCCCTTTTCCTTTGCCTTCTTTTCTTCTTCCTTTTTCTTGTTCCCCTTCTTCTTCCTCTTTTCTTCTTTCTTTTTCTTCTCTTCCTTGCTCTTGTTTAGGAGGGGACAATTATCCCTTATGTGTCCCTCTCCTTGGCAATTGTAGCAAATGATTTTTCCCCTTGGTCTTCTATTCCTATCATTAGATTTATTAAAATGAAAATCCTTTAAAGCACGCCTTGTTAGTGAAAGCCCTAGAGCCAATCATATGATGATTGTTGTATGGACTTTATTGTATAATATTCCTATTTATAAAGGCATGGTTATTATATTTACTTGTATTGGTGCCAAATAACTAAATATAATAATGTCCTTGAGTAGTAGGTTCTTATCTATATCAATCGATTGGTTGAATCGATAATGAGATGATATAGAGAACACTACTCTTAATCATTCCTAGTCGAGTATTAACATTCAGGGACAATGTTAATGCATAGAGACTAGCATGTAGGTCAACAAGATGACTTGATCTCACAAGTCATGGATATGAGATATCAAGTTGACACATGGGTATGCATTGGAGAATGTATCGAATGACCCGCCATGAGAAAGTATCATGGATCGTTATATGAGTGTCATATACTTTCTCATGTGGCTATTAGTATGACTATTAGTCCTTAGACCTGAAGTCACCATGGTTCCCTACATAAGGAGTTGCATACTTTGGCTTCGTCAAACGTCACCCGTAAATGGGTGGACTATAAAGGCGATTACTGGGTATGTAACAAATTATGCGGAGGGATGTGAGTGATGTAGATGGGATCTATCCCTCCTATATGACGGGGGTGACATCGATATTCTTGATAGAGTGAGACCACGAAGTGCATGGCCATGCCCAAATGAGTCAATATGAGATATTGAGCTCATTTGATTAGAGTGAGTCTACTTGGAGTTCAAGATTTAGATTGTACCGAGGATGACATGGTCTATGCCTCGATTGGTCAATCTAGATGTCAAGGATAGAGGGACATTGTCACATATTGTGAGAGTCACAATTAGTAGTCACAAAGGTGATATTGGAGCTCAACATTCTTGTAACTTGGGTAGCAATGATGTGTTGCTAGATACCGCTCATTGCTTATGTTCCTAAATCGGTTTAGGGACATTGCCAACGTTACAAGAACCTATAGGGTCACACACATAAGAGCAATTAGATGGAGATTAGGTTCATATGATGAACCGTGAGGATTAGGTTCATGGGATGAACCAAATTGGATTAAGAGTAATCCAAATTAGACTAATTGGGTTAGACTCAAGTTGATTCAAGTGTTGAATGAGTCTAATTGAGATTTGATTCATCAAATCAATTTAAATTAATGAATAGAGATTCATTATATTAAATTGACTTGAGTCAAGTGGTTAGATTTGATCAACCATGGGAGATTAGAGGTCAAGTTTGACTTGACTTGAGAGGGAAGATGAAAGGTCAAGTTTGACTTGACCAAATGCCATGTCATGATGATGACTAGGCATGGCCGGCCAATGATGATGCTCCACATCATCATTGACTTTGTCAATTGGTGCCACCTCATGAGGGAGACCAAGGGACATGGGAGTTACATGCATGCATGTAACTCCCTCTCCTTGAAGTGGCCGACCACTTTAGGGGTTTCATGTGGTGAATTCATTTGATGAGTTACTCTCATTACTTCATCTTCAACCTTGGAACCTTTCCTCTCAAGCTCTCCCTCTCCCATCCCTCTCTTTGGCCGAAATTCCTAAGGGAGTGCTAGCACACTCTAAGGCATTTCTCTCCACCTATTGCTTGTGTGGATACCATAGAGGAGTGTGCACTTGACACTCTCGAGTTCCGGCGAACTTTTGGACGAGCGGGATAAGCGAAGGGCATCGCTACGAGGGTAACGTTCTAACCTCTTAGATCTAATGTAGATCTAGGATTTCTGTAAGCACATACATGTAATTATAATTTTTTATACTTCGCACGGATCCGTGGCCGGGGGCTTCCGAGGTTTCCGCAACGCAAAAAGCGGTTTTTGCGGCTCGGAAAAACCCAACACGCCTTACCCTCCTTACCATATACGCTTCTTCTGTGCTATCCATGGAGGAGGAGGAGGATGCTTCATCATCATCATCGGAGGAGGAGGGGATCTCTATCTTCTTCTTCCCCTTGTTTGCCAAGAATGCTACTCCTCTTGAAGGTTGGATTTTTGGCTCTTCTTGTATTCCTTCAAGCCTCATTTCGTGGAGCTCCATTGTTGAGAAGAACTCCTCCAAGGTACTTACTTCCAAGTTCTTGGAGATGTAGAATGAATCCACCATAGAGCTCCATCTTGAGGACCAGGGAAAGGCATCTATGGCCTTCATTACCATATCCCGGTTGGAGAGCTTTTCACCTACACTTGTTAAACCGGTTAGTATTTTCTTAAATCTAGAGTGTAGGGATTTTACCTTCTCTCCCCTTTCAAGTTTGATATTGGACAATTGGGAGCGAAGAACATCTCTACTTGCTAGCTTTGCCTCGGATGTGCCTTCATGGATTTCTATTGGTTTCTCCCACATTTCCTTGGCGCTAGCACACTCTCCTATCCTATTGACTTCTTGTTGAGGGAGGACATTGTATAGGTGGTGCTTGGCCTTTGAATTTGCCAAATATTCTTCTCTTTGCCTCTTGCTTCACCTTGATTTCTCCAATGGCTCCCCATTTTCGTTCCTGGGCAACTCGAAACCGTTTTCCATTATTAAAAGGATTTCAAAGTCGGTTTCGAAGAATACCTCCATTCGCTTCTTCCACCAAGCGAATTCGCCGTCGAACTTCGGTGGGTGGATGTTTGAGCCGGCCATTTTGAATGTTGCTTGTTGTGGCGGTTAGTCCTCGACAAGATTTCCTTGGCTCTGATACCACTTGTAGGGAATCGAACGGCCGGCTAGAGGGGGGGGTGAATAACCCTCGAACGTTGGATGTCGGTATTTGCTCGTCTACAAAGAGATTAGCGCAACGAAAATAATAAAGCAAGACAAGCAAATAGAAATACAAGAAAACAAACGCTAACAAGATGGTATAACGTGGTTCACGGCTACGCCGCTAATCCACGATCCCCGATTCGTCCTCGGTGAATCACTCCGCCAAAACCAATCCACTAATGGTCTCTCCTTTGCACCAAGCTAGGTGGAGGTAACCTTTACAACCAAGATCACTCTTCTTACAATAAGATTGAAGTAAAGACAAGTAAGAAGAGTTTAAAACTTGTGGGGCACTAGGAAGATCACTTAGAGAATGAGTATTAGCCTCTCAAAGGTTCACACCCTCTCTTTTTATAGAGAGGGCTGATTTCTTCCCGTTGGCCGCCACCAGTCGTCTGCTGCCCTTGGCAGTCGACTGCTGCCCTTGGCAGTCGACTGCCGTCACTACAACGGCCTCCGAACACGTCGGATCCCGACCGTTGTAGTCCAACGGAACACTTGGCAGTCGACTAATGGACCTCACCCGATCATTGCCCGATCGCTCGGCGGTTACGTGCCCATGACATCCTCTGGCGGTCATTGCCATTCCATGGCGATCCGGGCATAAACCCATCAGTCGGATACCAGTCGAACCCACTCGACTCAGAGCAGTCGACTGCTATTACATGGCAGTCGACTGGTGCCGTGTGAAACTCAAACTTAACATAAGTTTGAGCTTCCGGCGGTCGGGTAAACCTTAACCCTTGCGGTCAAGTCTCCGACACTCATCCATTCGGCCAAGTTCACCTAATGAGCTACTTACATTTCACTTATTCTCTCATCTCACTCGAAGTCCCTCGCCGAAGCTCTCTTCGTTCACGGCCACGTCCCTCGGCAGCATCAGGCGCACGACTCTGCAATGCTCCTTCGCGTCTCTTGCCTCCGAAGTCTACTTCCTTGGCTTCACTTCAAGTCATCTCGTCCAGCGGTCCCTCGGCAGCATCAAGCGCACGGCTCTGCAATGCTCCTTCTCCGACTCAAGCACGAGGTTGTGAGGGTGAACCCGCCAAGGCTCCATGTGCGAATTACTAAGTTGTGCAAGACTCCAATGCACATATTAAATAACAATACCAACCTAACTTAAACCCTTTGACACACACATCAAAACCTTATCATGGCAAGAGATTGCCCTAACAGACATCACGTCGGATCTTTGCGAAATATGGAAAAAACCCTAGTCGCGTCAAATTGCCTTGCCGCCACATGACCGTGTGAAAACACACGGTCGGGCCATGTGTCAGGCTGTGGCGGCCATTTTCAACCCTTGAACACGACCGTGTGTAGGCACACAACCTAGCCGTGTTCCCTTCTGCATCCAACTGCCAAATGTCTTCTTTTGCTCCGAAAGTGCACCGTTTTCCCCATAAAATGCTATCCTACACACAAAAGTACACAGAGCAGATCTCTGAACTAGAAAATAGAAAATGCATGTAAAATAAAATAAAATATGCATGAAACAAACATAAAACGAAATGAGATGTGAGTGTAAACTACTCCTAAAACACTATATGTTTTGCTCACATCATCAAGCAGCGATGGCGATGATGAATCTTCTTCCAGCGAGATAGCGAATTTCATGGGGAGAATGATGAGGAGAAGTAGAAATTACAACAAGAAGGATGTGAAGAAAATTTGCGCGGACAAGAAGAAGGGTAAGACATCACATAAATTTAGAGGCAAAACTGATGTTGTTTGCTTTGAATGTAACAGGAAGGGGCACATCAAGAGTGAGTGTCCTGACCTCACAAAGAAAGAGGACAAGCCTAGGAAGAAGAAGACATTGAAGGCAACATGGGATGAATCTTCTTCCAACTCTTCAAAGGAGGAAGTTAAGGAAAAAGGAACCAAACATGCCGCTCTAATGGCTCTGAACAATTCAAATTCAGAGGGATATGAAAGTAAGACCGGAACGTCATCGGAAGACACATCATCATTCGATGATGATGAGGTAACCTCTCTTGAACAAGATAAGTTATATGAAACGATAGCATGTTTAACTAATGCCTTAAATAGATCTAAGAGTAAGGTTAAGGTTTTAAAATCTGAGGTAAAGGAACTTAGAAACCTTAACTCAATTTCTAAAGAAAATAGGAGTAATACTTCTCAGGTCGAAGAACTTAGAGAAGAGAACAACTCTTTGAGAGCACAAGTTGATGATCTCAAGTGCACACTTGAGAAATTCACAACGAACTCTAAAACCCTTAACATGATTCTAGATGCCCAAAGGGAAGTCTATAACAAAGCTGGAATAGGGTATAAATCGAAACAAAAAGAATTTAGTTTTGTGTCTTTAGTTAATAGAACTCATTGTGTTAAAGCTAAGGTAACTAAAGCATGGATTCCTATGCAGTATGTTGTGAATGCTAATGGACCCAAAAATATGGGTTCCAAAAGATCTTGTATTTCTTTTTTGAACATGTACCAATCAAGGGAGAGTGTCCGATGATATGGTTTGTGGATAGTGGATGCTCCAACCACATGACCGGGGACTCTTCAAAGTTTGCTTCAATTAAAAACAGAAGTAAATGTACTGTTTTTTTTGGTAATAGTGGTAAACTAAAGGTCATAGTTAGGAGACATTTGTATTTCTGAACAATTTAGGATTAAGGATGTCCTGCTAGTTAAAGGAATGACTTTTAATCTTTTGAGTGTTAGTCAATTATGTGATGAAGGGTATAGAGTAGAATTTTATTCAACTATTGCTTAATTAAACATAATGAATCCAACACTACCATGTTAGTAGGAACTAGGAAGGAAAATATCTATCAAGTTCAGTTTAGTAGTGCTACTAACATGCATGTGAAGTGTCTTTTGTCTAAAGAAGATGACTCACGGCTATGGCATCGAAGACTCGCACAAGTCAACATGAAGAACATTAAGAGGTTGGCCAAGAAAGAACTTGTGTGAGGACTACCATTGCCCAAGTATGAAAAGGACAAACTATGTGATGCATGTCAAAAAGGTAAACAAGTAAAAGCATCACACAAAAGAAAAAATGTTGTAAGTACGTCAAGTGCTTTAGATTTATTGCATATGGATTTTTTTGATAGTAGCTCAACTAAATCCTTGAATGGAAGTAGATATTGTTTGGTACTAGTAGATGACTATACTAGATATACTTGGACTTTCTTTCCCAAACATAAGAATCAAACATAAGAAATTTTTATTCCTTTCCATTGAAGAATTAAGAATGAGAAAAATGCAACAATTAAAACAATTAGAAGCGATCATGGAGGAGAGTTTGAAAACATGAGGTTTAAGAATTTTTATCTAGAAAAAGGGTACAAACACGAATTCTCCACTCCAAGGACACCACAACAAAATGGTGTGGTAGAGAGGAAAAATAGAGTCTTACAAGAAGCTGTGAGGAGTATGCTAAATGAGTATGCTCTTCCTAGTTATTTGTGGGCCGACGATATTAATATTGCATGTTATGTTCAAAATAGAGTTTTGATACACATATTCTTAGGAAAAACACCTCATGAATTATGGTTTGAAAAACCACCAACAATCAAACACCTTAGGGTATTTGGTTGCAAGGTGTTCATTTTAAACACTAAGGATCACCTAGGGAAATTCACCGCTAAAGTGGATGAAGGTATCCTTGTAGGATATTCCCTCACAAGTAATGCTTATCGAGTGTATATCAAAAGAACAAATTTGGTGGAGGAATCATAAAATGTAGTTTTTGAAGAAAGTAAAACACAAATTTATTCTAAGGTAGAAAGCAATGAATTTCTGTTCGAACTCAAGAAATTGAGTTTGAATGAGAACACTAATGTAGGGGGAGTTAGATTTGACTCCGATAATGAAAAACCTAGGTCAGAAGGGTCATCACTTGAGCCTGTACCAAATTGTGAGGTTCAAGAAACATCTCAAGTACCAAGATCCACTAGAATGGTCTCTAGTCATCCCCTAGACCAAGTTGTTGGAGACATCCATCATGGGGTAAGGACTAGATCATTTTTTAGGAACGAAGTAAATCAAGTAGCATTGATCTCTGAAATTGAACCAAAAGTAATTGATGAATCTTTGCTTGATCCGGATTGGATCATAGCAATGCAAGATGAATTGGGACAATTTGAGAGAAGTCAAGTTTGGGATTTGGTCCCAAGACCTGATCAAGCTACTATAATTGGCACAAAATGGGTATTTAAGAATAAAATGAATGATATGAGAGAGATTGTAAGAAATAAGACTAGGTTGGTTGCCAAAGATTACAATCAAGTTGAGGGACTTGATTATGATGAAACCTATGCACTCGTAGCTAGATTAGAATACATAAGACTTATGCTAGCATTTGCAACATATAAGGGCTTCAAATTATATCAAATGGATGTGAAGTCTACATTTTTGAATGGTCTTATTAAGGAGGAAGTCTATGTTGAGCAACCACCGGGGTTTGAATATTCAGAATTTCCAAACCACATGTATAAGCTTAAGAAGGCTGTTTATGGGCTGAAACAAGAACCTCATGCTTGGTACGAAGGGTTGTCAATCTTCCTAGTTGAAAGGGGTTTTAGAAGAAGTGAAATTAATCCCACACCATTTTTTAAAAGAAATGGTGAAGATATATTTGTAGCTCAGATTTATGTTAATGACATAATTTGTGGCTCTAATAATAGGGATTACCTCAATGAATTCATAGAACACATAGAGAGTGAGTTTGAGATGAGTCTAGTGGGAGAATTGACTTTTGTTCTTGGACTACAAATCAAACAAACCAAAGAAGGAATTCATATCCATCAATCAAAATATGGTTTGGAATCACTAAAAAAATTTAACATGGAAAATGTAAAGGAGGTTTTCACTCCAATGGCATAAAACACTCATTTAGATAGTGATGTAGATGGAAAATCTACTGATTTGAAACTTTATAGGAGTGTCATAGGTAGTCTTTTATACCTTACAGTGAGTAGACCTGATAGAGTATTTGTTGTGGGTATGTGCGCACAATATCAATCGTGTGCGAAAGAGTCTCATTGGGTTACGGTTAAAAGAATTATGAGATATCTTAAAGCAACCATAACTGTAGGATTATGGTATCCACGAATTGAATCTTTGATTTAGTAGGCTATACCGATTCTGATTATATAGGATGCAAACTAGATAGGAAAAGCACTAGTGGGGGTTGTCAATTTCTAGGTTCAGTATTAATTAGTTGGTCGAGTCAAAAGCAATATTGTGTCACTCTCTCTACGACTGAGGTTGAGTATATAGCCATGGGAGAAAGTAGATCGCAATTATTATGGATGACTCACACCTTGGAAGATTATGGGTTTTCAAATAAAAATGTGCAATTGCTTTGTTATAACATTAGCACGATAAATTTAAACAAAAAACTCAGTCCATCACTCTAGGAAGAAACATATTGAAGTAAGACATTGTTTCATTAGGGATCATGTAGCAAGAGGAGACATCATACTCAATTATGTTGAGTCAAAGGCTAATCTTGCTGATATTTTTACAAAACCTCTTCCAGAAAATGAATTCAGTTATTTAAGAAGAGAATTAGGAATGTGTGTTGTTGAGTAAAACCTCTCCATGATCTTAAGAACTAATCCATAAGTACAAGAGAAATGGGAAAATGCCTTGCAATGCCTTGGGAAAACATCTCACACAAACTATAGAATTAACCATGTTTGTGTATTGCTACATAGGGGTGAGATGTTAGGAGCAACCAATTTACTCAAAATGCTTGTTATGATGCATCAACTTGAGTAATGAGGTTGGAAATAATACAAAATCATTAAGTTGACCGATTATGGGGAAGGCCAATACATAATTCATGTGTATTTGGTTCTAAGATCATGATTGGAAATTCCAACCAAGTCCAATTGGTTGGACATGCTAAACAATAATAAAACTCAAATAAAATGTCAAAAATATGTTAAAAATTGCTATCAACTGTATTGACACTTGTAAAATAGTTTAGGGACTTAAGTGCAATGAATTTAGGACTTAAAATACTTAGGAAAATGGAATATCAGATTAACAGTCGAGGCATTTCAGTAATCGCCTCGACTACTAGCTGCAACCGGCAAACAGAATCAAGGTGCACTCGATTGTCACCTCGACTGCTAGCTCTTGCAGGCAAAAAGAATAGAGGCACACTCGACCAGCACCTCGACTAACACCTAATGATTGTAGCCGCCAGTGAACATAATCGAGGCGCACTCGACTGGTCGTAAAAATTTAAGCACAGACTTGAGTTAGCCTCGACTAGCACCTCGACTGGGCGATCAGTCGAGGTTCTCAAATTATCGGCTTGACTGTTGATCGCAAGAATATATAAGGTAAACCCTTTTTCGTGTCTCCCAAACTCGATTTCTCAGCTTTTCTTCCTTCGCGATTTCTCCTTCGATTTTTGCCTTCGCCGTCGCCGCTCGAGTCTCTGATGACATTCAACGTCGTCTAGCCCAAGACTACCTCTCTCGAACCCAATATAACCTAGGGTAAGTTATCTTGCCTCTTCTTCCATTTCTAGGTCTAAGCCCTAACCCTAATCCACCACTTCTCCATAGCTAGGGTTTGTCGGACTGTCATCCTCGCTGGAGATATCAATCTCGGACGGAAGTCTTGTCAACTCTAAGGTCTCTCCAACCCTAATCCTCTTGAACAAGATTCAATGACGCCCAAGTATAGAATTTTCCCTTCTTTCTCCCTATTTTCGTATTTAGTTGTTAACTGTTGGTCACTAATCATTTTTTTTGTCCATGTCATTCATCATTCCGCATCATATCACATTAATCTTACACCATGGGCATAATTTTGCATCTCTAGGCAAAAAAGAAAGGAAATCGAGATTAGTAGGAAGGAAACATCTATGAAGAAACTTCTACGGACTCTAGATTTCCTTTCGAATATCATCGGTATTCATTCATGAATCATAAATTCTAGTTAATGCCTACTCGCTATTTAGATAAAAAGTTTTTCTCTGTATTTGCTCAAAATGTAATAGGTGTAATTGATTTTTATAGTCTTAATAAACTAGTTTACTGTGATCATGATATTAACATAGACCTAGTCTCTGAGTTCTATAATAATCTACAACCTACAGAAGATAGACTCATATATAAAAGTAGGGTAGCTAAGAGGGATATCTCATTCACTCCTGATATTCTCAGGGCATTCCTAGAGTGTAGAGAGTCAGAGTCAGTTCTTGAATCCTATCCGAGAATTCAAGAACCTGGTGAAGGTTACTCCATCAATGCCATTCATGAATATTTCTTTAGAAGACCACGACAACCTGATCTTAACTTATTTCCAGCCATGCCATTAGCTTCCCCTAACAATGTCCTATTTAAGGTCATTGTAGGTTGCATTCTCCCTATTGTCACACGGGGGCAAGCTAAAGTAAGACCACATCATTTACTCACCCTCCACCTCCTAAAGAATCATCTTGACTTCAATGTTGCATTAAACATTTTTCTTTGCATCGTCCACTTCAGAATCCCTGTACAAAAGAAAGTCTACATGCAATTTGGACATATCATTACTTTTTGGTTAGAGTCCATAGGCATAAACACAAGCAGGGGCAAGATCAAGCAAATGTCGGACTTTGATTTCATTAAATGGCAAAATTTTTCCTTGGTCGGCATGTCCCCTAAGCATTTTGGAGTGTTGAGTGGGCAGATGGACACTAGGCCGGTGAGAGATGGGACATGGGCACACAAGAAGAAGAAGAACCTTTAGCTCTAGCTGACGAACCCTATTCTTCTGTCTCCAAGCAGCTAGATAGCATGCGTCGCGGTTATGTTGAGTTCACAGAGGCAGCTGATACCAGGTTCGAGGAGCTCTAGATGACTATCAATACTAGATTTGAGGGGCTTCAGACGACCATGGATACACATCTCTTGCAAGTTTCTACTAGACAGATGCAAATGTTGGACCAATAGACGGAAATACTCACACTCCTACGCTCCCTAGCGACTAATTCTTTGGGTCCTTCTTCGTCGGCCATGTAGCTTTGACATTTTTTTTTGTGTGTATCTAAATTTTAGAATTCTAGAATAGTGTAGAAAATTTTGGAATCCTGTGAAATGGACACGGTTAATGGAATGTAGTGAATCTATGTAAAAATATTTTGAATGTTGAATATTTACAGTTTTTTTTCTCACTTATTAATTTGAGTTTGGTATTTCTTTTTCATTGTCTATATGTGTTAAAATGTTGTTAGCAGGTTTTATCACAACTATTTTAAGGGGAAACTCTGTCATTTTTTTTTATCTAGTGGAGTTCTTCGTGCCTCTCAATATGTATGGTTCTTTCAAAAATTAAAAAACACGATCGACATCCATTTTATTGAAATACATTATTGGTGTTGGTGCATTGGATAACTAGGGGTAAGTATTCAGGGGGAGGATACTATCAATTGCTCAATGTAATTTCCTATACTTCCACATCCCTATGATCTTTTTGTGTGTTTGCAAAAGGGGGAGAGATAAGTGATGTTTAAGTTTAAGTGTTAAAGTTTAAAGTGGGACTTAAACCTTAAGTCCTAAAATTTTTGAAAATCATGACAATCTATTGCAAATCCATCTTATTTGAATATGGCATGTAAATCTATTGCAAATCCATTTTATTTGAATATGGCATGCAAATCTATTGCAAATCCATCTTATTTGAATATGGAATGACAATCTATTGCAAATCTATATCTTATTTGCATATGGCATGACAATCTTATTGCAAATCTATATATTATTTGAATATGGCATGACAATCTTATTGCACATCTTGATTTGATGATTCGATGAAGTTCTGAAATACTATAAATTCTGTACAATTCTGAGAATATTATATTGTGTTATAATTGCATCACCTAAACTTAAACCATGTGTTCAAACATAAAAAAGGGAGAGATTGTTGGATGTTTGACAAGGGTTTAAGTCAAGGTGATAATTATGTGTTATCTCACCCGGTTGGTTGAGATGTATTTTTAGAAAATTTCTTATAGGTTGAGGACTGAATTTAAGGTAATAAAGTCTCTGACGAGATGTCTTAGCAAGTGAAGACTCGGATGAGATTTCTTTGCAAGTAAAGACCTGGACGAGGAGTCTTGGCATGAAGACCTAGACGAGGAGTCCTGGCATGAAGACTCGAATGAGAAGTCTTGGCATGAAGACCCGGATGAGATGTCTTGGCAAGTGAAGACCCGAATGAGGAGTCCTATCATGAAGACCCAGACGAGGAATCCTGCCATGAACACCCGGATTAGGAGTCTTGACATGAAGACTCAGACAAGGAGTCTTTGCATGAAGACCTGGACGAGAAGTCTTGGCGGATTAAGACCCAGAAGCGATTCATGGAACGGAAGACCTATGAACAGTGGTTCACAGGCATCAGGTAAAGGGTATAGGGTAGACCTCTTCTTAGGTGTCGTTTCAACTCTAGATGAGTTGAAACGAACAAGGGTCAAGGCAGTAGTCGAGGCAGCAACTCGACTGATTGCCTTATTAGTCGAGATGGCACCTCGACTAGTACTTGTTATCCTAGACAAGTTGTTGTGGTCAGAGCTCACGACTGGTCTAAAGCCTACCCAGTCGAGGCGTCGCCTCAACTGGACGTGGTAAGCTTTTAAGAGTCAGCTCGACTGGCTTCACAGTTGCTGAGAAAGCAATATCAATTGAGCTGGCACCTCGACTGGTGCTTCTTTCACTCAAACAGAAGCAAGGCCCAGTCGATTGCCACCTCAACTAGGGCAACATGTTTTGAGCAGAAACCCATAGCAGTCGAGGTGGTTCCTCGACTATTACTTTTTTCGATCGAACATAAGCAAGGTGATGTCGACTACAACCTCCACTAGTGTAGCATAACTTAAGCAGAAATCCATAGCAGTCGAGGCAGCGCCTCGACTGATGCTCTGTTCAGTTGAAACATAAGTGAGGTAGACTCTATTGGAAGCTCGACTAAGGTTACCAGTCGAGGCAATGGTTCATCGCCTCGACTGAACCTATGCTATAACGGGTGATAAGTTAAAATTGAGAGGGAAAACTTACCGTTGCAAATGGTAATCAAACGCCAATCGAGGCAACTCAACTGCGCGGGCAAAAAAAGCCCTAATCGGGCATGATATAAAGGATCTCCTGCTCTTTTCCTTAGTTCTCGATTCTACCGTTCACTATACTCCTTGAAGCGATTCTTTAGCATTTTTCCTTCATCCTCCAAGCTCTAAACATCCTCAAAGGCAATCAAAGGATTGAAGAGAAGAAGCCCTAGCTAATACTGCATATTGTAATCCTGCTCTTCTCAAACTCTTTCAGCTGTAAGTTCTTGTGTAACTCTTGTAAACTTGTATTAAGAGGTTTCTCCACCTTCGGAGCATTTCCGAGAAGGAGAAAAAGTAGAGGTAGGCCTTGGACATAGCAGTTCGTGGGGGAACTGTGAACCAAGTAAAAAACCTATGTTCTTGTGTGTGCTATTTTTCTTCCTTTATTTCCGCTGCTTATCATTGAACAAGTGTGTTTCTCTGTTAAAGTTCAAGTATCTACGATCGAACGCTATTCAACCCCTCTTCTAGCGACACCAACTGACCTACATGAAGTCCCAGAAGCGTGGCTTCTTGGTAGTGAAGTTCTTGGAGTCTTGGCAAGGGAAGATGCGGCTGATTAGGGAGATCGAGTTTGGCAAATGAGAAGTCCCAAAGGCAAGGCCTCTTGGCAAAGGTAGACCCTAGAGCATGATGATAGCCGATGAAAGCACTTGAAGGCTAGCATACGGATGAAGGGTCATAGACTCGAGGGATCTAGGAGGTGTGAGAGTGTTGGAAGTGAGTTGAAGGCTTAGGTCTAGTCCTAGGGTGAGTATCAAGTATGAAGGGATCATACTTGGGGTGTTAAACCTCAATGTTGAGGTATAACAGTTGACTGCCAATTTGGTTCAGTTGATTGGGCTTCGTTTGTAGGGAAACAGAAGCAAGGTGACCTCGACCAATGCCTCGACTTGGCTATAGTCGAGGTGGCACCTGAATTGGTAAGGTTCTCACTGACTCAGAGAGTCGAGTTCTTAGCGATGGGACTTGGGAAGTCACTCGACCGACACCTCAACTAGAGGATAGTCGAGGCGGTGCCTCGACTGGTCCACTCGACCAGAACCTCGACTAGTTATGGGAGTGGGGAGTGAGAGGAATCACTCATAAGTGAGGCAGGCTCGACCAGCGCCTCGACTAGAGGCTAGATGAGATGATGCCTTGACTGGACCACTTGACTGGCACCTTGACTTGATTCAGGATAGGCGTGTAAACAGCTTCTCAGAAGCAAGGCAGACTCAACTAGCGCCTTGACTGGGATAGCAATCGAGGCGGTGCCTCGACTGGCCAAGCGACCGTTGCAGGTCAGGAAGCTTCGATGGGGCATTATAAGTGGGGGCTTGAGGGCGTCTTTGAGCAGAGGCTAGAGGGGTGATTTGAGGCGAGGTGCTGCTGCATTTCAGGGCCTTCAAAGTCATACCAAAGCAACCAACATGCAAGCATTCAAAAGCCCTAACTTGTAAAGTGTGTTCACTTGTTTCTCATTTGCTTTTGTAGTTGTTGTATCTTGTTTTTATTGTTGTAAGAGACTAGTAAGAGGTTTCTCCACCTCCGGTGTGTCATCGAGAAGGAGAAGTTTGATAGTGGTGGTTTGCATCACTAGAGCTTGCTAGGGCTTGGTCATGGAGTAGGAACTAGTGTTCCGAACCACATTAAATCCATGTGTTGTGCTTGTGTTATGATTTGTATTTGTATTTCCGCTGCATACTAACGATCGTAGACAAGCATGACGAATTCCATCAACGAAATCGACGAATTGCTATTCACCCCCTCTAGCGATGCCAACAGTCCTACATTATCCTTTTGTATAAGGAGGCACTCTTAAGCACTAATGAGCTTAACAATTCTTTTACAATAATTCAAGGATGTCTTTCTTGAAGATGTTCTACATGGTTTGCCTCCGATTTGTGGAATTGAACACCAAATCGACTTCGTACCCAGTGCATCCATCCCAAATCGACCTACCTATAGAAGCAATCCAGAGGAAACCAAGGAACTTCAAAGGCAAGTTATTGAATTGCTTGAAAAAGGATATGTTTGAGAAAGCATGAGCCCTTGTGACATCCTTGCATTACTTGTTTCCAAGAAGGATGGTACATGGAGGATGTGTGTGGATTGTTGAGTCATCAACAATATAACGGTAAAGTATCGCCACCCAATTCCTAGACTCGATGATATGCTTGATGAGTTACAGGGTTCTTGCGTATTCACAAAAATTGATCTTAGGAGTGGATATCATCAGATTAAGATGAAGGAAGGTGATGAATGGAAGATAGGTTTTAAGACCAAGCATGGCTTATATGAATGGTTAGTAATGCCTTTTGGTTTAACTAATGCTCCGAGCACTTTTATGCGTTTGAGGAACCATGTTTTGCGTGCTTTCTTAGGATGAATTGTAGTTGTGTATTTCGATGATATTTTAATTTATAGTAAAAGCTTAGAAGAGCATATCAACCATTTATGGTCTGTTTTGAGGGTGTTGAAAGAAGAAAAGCTTTTTTCTAACCTCCAGAAATGCTCATTTTGTATTTCTTAGTTTTGTTGTAAGTGCTAAATGTTGGGTTTTCGGAGCCGCAAAAACCACTTTTTACGTTGCGGAAACCTCGGAAGCCCCGGCCACAGATCTGTGCGAAGTATAAAATATAAAACTAACATGTATGTGTTTAATACCTTTAGATCTACTCTAGATCTACATGATAAGAAGTTACCCTCGATGCGACGCCCTTCGCAAATCCCGCTCGTCCAAAAGGTTCGCCAGAACTCGAGAGTGTCAAGTGCACACTCCTCTATTTGTATCCACACAAGCAATAGGTGGAGAAAAATACCTTAGAGTGTGCTAGCACCCTTTAGGAATTTCGGCCAAGGTGGTTGGGAGAGATTGAGAGGGTGATCCAAGGAAGAAGATGAAGTTGCGTAACTTACACAATGAATTCCTTTCTAATGGTAATAGTGGCCGGCCACTTTTCTTGGGGGGGGGGGGGGTTACATGCATGCATGTAACTCCTCCAAGATCTAATGGCTCTTGGTCTCCCTCATGAGGTGGCACCACATGCTAAGTCAATGATGATGTGGAGCATCATCATTGGCCGACCATGCGAAGTCATCATCATGACATGGCATTTGGTCAAGTCAAACTTGACCTTTCATCTTCCCTCTAAAGTCAAGTCAAACTTGACCTCTTATCTCCCATGGTTGATCAAATCCAACCATTTGATTCAAGTCAATTTAATTTAATGAATCTCTATTCATTAATTTAAATTGATTTGATGAATCAAATCTAAATTAGACTCATTCAACACTTGAATCAAATTGAATCCAACTCAATTAGTCTAATTAGGATTACTCTTAATCCAATTTGGTTCATCCCATGAACCTAATCCTCATGGTTCATAATATGAACCTAATCTCCATCTAATTGCCCTTAGTGTGTGACCCTATAGGTTCTTGTAACGTTGGTAATGTCCCTAAACCGATTTAGGAATATAAGCAATGAGTGGTATCTAGCAACACATCATTGTTACCCAAGTTACAAGAATGTTGAGCTCCAACATCACCTTTGTGACTACTAATTGTGACTCTCACAATATGTGACAATGTCCCTCTATCCTTGACATCTAGATTGACCAATTGAGGCATAGACTGTGTCATCCTCGGTACAATCTATATCTTGAACTCCAAGTAGACTCACTCTAATCAAATGAGCTCAATATCTCATATTGACTCATTTGGGCATGGCCATGCACTTCGTGGTCTCACTCTATCAAGAATATCGATGTCACTCCCGTCATATAGGAGGGATAGATCCCATCTACATCACTCACATCCCTCCGCATAATTTGTTACATACCTAGTAATCGCCTTTATAGTCCACCCATTTATGGGTGACGTTTGACGAAGCCAAAGTATGCAACTCCTTATGTAGGGAACCATGGTGACTTCAGGTCTAAGGACTAATAGTCATACTAATAGCCACATGAGAAAGTATATGACACTCATATAATAATCCATGATACTTTCTCATGGCGGGTCATTCAGTATACATTCTCCAATGCATACCCATGTGTCAACTTGATATCTCATATCCATGACTTGTGAGATCAAGCCATCATGTCGACCTACATGCTAGTCTCTACGCATTAACATTGTCCCTGAATGTTAATACTCGACTAAGAATGATTAAGAGTAGTGTTCTCTATATCATCTCATTATCGATTCAACCAATCGATTGATATAGATAAGAACCTACTACTCAAGGACATTATTATATTTAGTTATTTGGCACCAATACAAGTAAATATAATAACCATGCCTTTATAAATAGTAATATGATACAATAAAGTCCATATGACAATCATCACATGATTGGCTCTAGGGCTTTCACTAACAATAAAGGTGTTGAGATGGATGAGGAAAAGGTAAAAGCAATCCAAGAGTGGCCAAAACCAACCACAATTAGCCAAGTGAGGAATTTCCATGATTGACCAGCTTCTATAGATGGTTTGTTCATAATTTTAGTCATATTACAGCTCCTCTTACTAAAGTCATCAAGAAAAATAAATCATTCAAATGGGGAGACAAGCAAGCCAAAACATTTAACAACTTGAAAGGAAAGCTAAGTTCTGCTACTTTACTAGTCCTACCAAATTTTTCTAAGACATTTGAAATCGAATGTGATGCTTCTGGTATTGGTATAGGTGTTGTGCTTATGTAAGAAATGAGACCCATTGCTTACTTCAGTGAGAAGTTGAGTGGAGCAACTCTCAACTATCCCACATATGACAAGGAGATGTATGCTTTGGTCAAGGCATTGGAGACATGGCAACATTATCTTTGGCCAAAAGAATTTGTGATTCACACAGATCAATCACTAAAGCATTTAAAGGGACAACATAAGTTAAACCGATGCCATGATAAATGGGTGGAGTTCATTGAGACCTTTCCTTATCTGATCAGATACAAGTAGGGCCAAGAGAAGGTGGTAGCTGATGCATTATCTCAGAGGTATGCTTTACTTTCCACTTTAGATACAAAGTTACTTGGATTTGAATATATCAAGGATTTATATACTAATGATGTTGAGTTTCTAATGTGTGTAAAGTATGTGGAAGGGATGCATTTCGTAAGTTTTATAGGCTGGATGGATTTTTATTTCATGAAAATAGATTGTGAGTGCCTAGGTGTTCGTTGTGTGAGTTACTTACAAGGGAAGCCCATGGGGGTGGCATGATGGGGCATTTTGGCATTACTAAGATTTTATAGGTTTTACAAGGTCATTTTTTTTGGCCTCATATGAAGCGTGATGTCGAGAAAATTTGTGAGAAGTGTATCACTTGCAAACAAGCTAAATCAAAGTTGAAACCACATGGCTTGTATACACCATTGCCTATACCTAGTGAACCTTGGACTGATATATCTATGGACTTTGTTTTGGGACTACCCCGAACTAAGAGGGGGAGAGGCTCAGTTTTTGTCGTGGTAGATAGGTTTTCCAAGATGACACATTTCATTCCATGTCATAAAACTAAGGATGCCTCACATATAGCTGATTTATTTTTTAGAGAGGTTATTAGGTTGCATGGCATGCATAGGACCATTGTTTCTGATAGGGATGGAAAGTTATTAAGTTATTTTTGGAAGACTTTATGGGGAAAATTAGGTACTAAATTTTTATTCTCTACTACTTATCATCCCCAAACCAATGGGCAAACTGAAGTTGTCAATCGAACTTTGTCCTTCTTACTCCGCGCCATCATTAAAATGAACTTGAAAACATGGGAAGATTGTCTAGCTCATGTTGAATTTTCTTACAACATAAGCATATTCTGCGACTAAGTTTTCTCCTTTTGAAGTTGTTTATGGATTCAATCCCTTATCGCCCCTAGATTTAATTCCTTTGCCTTTGAGCGAGCATTTAAACTTAGATGGTAAGCAAAATGCTGAATTTGTAATGAGGATTCATGAGCAAGCACGACTGAATATTGAGTGAAGAACTCAACAATATGTTCAACAAGATAACATGGGGTACACGAAAGTTGTGTTTGAACTAGGAGAATGAGTCTGGTTGCACCTACAGAAGGAACGATTTCTAGAAAAATGATGTTCTAAACTTCTACCTCGAGGCGATGGACCATTTCAAGTGATTGAGCGCATCAATGATAATGCCAACAAACTTGAGTTTCCATGTGAGTATGGTGTACATTCTACTTTTATTGTTGCTGATTTATCCCCATTTGATGTAGGTAATGATTTGAGGGCAAATCCTTTTCAAGAGAGGGAGAGGGATGCAAGTCAAGGGGCTGATTATCGGCTTAAGGATGAAGCTATGAAGGATTATTTATCACTTCCATAAGGTCCAATTACAAGACTTCGAGCAACGCATTTCAAGGAAGTATTAAATGGACCAATCGACGAACATTGGACTGATCATGAGAAAAAAGAGACCAAAATAAGGCCAAGTGCAGATCAAGTCCTAATCAACATAATCAGACTTATCGATCCTTAACTCAGCCTTGCATGATCGGTGGAAGAACACTAAATAATTACGACGACTTGCTCATGCATTAACGACGTATGAAGACTTGAGTTTTATGGGTTTCTAAGTTGTGTGCATGCTTACATGCAAGCATGAGTGCTCTAATTGTTTGCATGCATTTTATACTCTTACTTGCTTACTCCCACTATATAAGGGAGGGAAATCCAAACATGAAAGGGGAATCTTTGGTGAGAAATATTTATTTTCTCTCTTAGTTCTTGGAAAGACTTTTAAACTTATTGGGTTTATCCTCGTGGCATTCAAACAACCGAAACATATCACTCTCCGGGTGTGGCGTTTCTTCTCTTTTGTAGTCTTGGTTCGTTCTGATACTTGGTTACGGGTCAAGTCTTAAACTCCTATCTTCTAGTCCTGAGGTTCTATCCATCATTGTCTCAGGTTCCATCACAGTTGTTGGTGGAGTTCGTATCAGCTAGCTATTATTTAATGAGTGACTTAATATACCTAGGCTTTTCGGTTGACATAATCTTATAGGATCTTATCAAATAAGATCGTGTTTATTACTTAACCTTCAAGTCATATCTAATATGACATTTTATTTATTTTTATTAAACACGGGATTTTTCCATGGTCTTGTTTGAAAATCTCAAACATATATTGGATTAATCTATTATAAAATAAGTTCAGATCCAATTAGATTAATCTAGTAATCTAATAAGTTTGGAATCCGATTAGATTAACCCATTAATCCAATGTGCTAGGATCCACTAAGATTAACTCATTAATCGTAACTTAGACCCAATGTGGGACTTTGATTATGATCCCAACAATCTCTCACTCAAACGAAGGACTGCCAAACTCCAAAATTGATGTGGTCTTTGTGTGTGACCCAATAGGTCCTCATAACATTGGCAGTGACTTTTAAATCTCATTTTAAGGGCAGAAGCAATGAGTGATATCTAGCAATGCATCATTGCTACCTAAGTGACGAGAATGTCGTAGATCCGACCTAACCTATCCATGACTATTATAATGTATAACTTAGTCCTTTTGTCTATGACATCTAGATTGATTTATGAGATATAGAATGTGTCATCCTTTCATCAATCTGTGTGTTTCTTGATCTCTAAGTAGACTAACATAATCAAATAAACTCAATATTTCATATTGACTTATTTGAGTATGAACATGCATTTTAGTAGTCCTACTTAATCAAGGGGCCCACAGACATCACTTCCGTTATATGGAAGAGACAAATTCCTTCTACATCACTCACATCCCTCCACATAACTTATTGCATACCTAGTCAATGATGACACTACAATAATATGGTCAAGTGGAAGAAAGTGAATCGGAGAGTGAACTGAGTGTTGAGCTGGGAAGTAACAACTCAGGAAGCATGTGGAGTGCTGAGTTGGGAAGGAACAACTTGGGAAGTAGGCGGAGTGTTCAGCTAGGAGAGGACAGTTCGAGAAGTAAGCAGAGTGCTGAGCTCGGAAGGAACAACTCAAGAAATAGGCGGAGTGTTGAGGTGGGAAGTAATAGCTTGAGAAGCAAATAGAGTGTCAAGTAGGGAAAGAACAACTCGGGAAGCAAGTGGAGTATCAAGTTGGAAAGGAACAACCCGGGAAGTAGGTGGAATGTTGAGTCAAGAAGGGACACCTCGAGAAATCAACAGAGAGTCATATTACATAAAGAAATAATACATTGGCAAAGGTGGGGCCGCATGAAATGTTCTCTTAATGGTTTGTTAGAGTTCATTCATACACGTCATTATCTTTACTAACAGATTGAAGATGCCTCATAGGTCCCACAAGAGATTCTTTACATAATAATTCTCTAATGACCTAACATCACCATCATCTCAACCGCGCGTGACTCTCTAGATGGGGGGTCACCCTCGTAGTTTGTTACACTATAACTAACCCTAACACTTCATGGGATAAAGGTAGGAGGTGGAGGAGTGAGGGGATCTCTGATAATTCTTACACTTACTGTTTTTCTACTACTACATTCATTCATTATCTCTGCTACTATTTGCTTCTCTTCCTCACACCTCACACAAGCATTAGAGGGCTAAAGCTGGGAAACTGACGATCGTTTGACTCATGTTAACTTTGACAAGAAGGGAGCGAGAAGGTTTACTATTGTGGTCAGAGATAACCAATCCATGGTGGCTTAAGATCGAGGAGAAACAACCCACACCACATCAGTTGTCACCGTCTGTGGGAAACATCAGAGCAAGACATAGAGATGCAATACCAAGAGATTCCTCCTCTTGCGGCTTCTACTCTTGAAGAAACTCCTATTACCATACTACCTTCTCAACTGGCTGTGATGATAAATAAAGCAGTGGCTGATGCCCGGATGTTGGATGATAGGAGGATGGGGTATCTTCAGCCCCACTCTGTGGAGCCATCTTGAAGAGAGCAACCCTATGGTGAATTCTCGCACCTCCCTGCTATTGGTCAATAGGAAATGGAGGTACTTCCAAGAAAAGGACTGCAAGGGGGAGCTGATAGGTATCTCCTTCCTATATTACCTACAAGGAAGGAAAATCAAGGAGAAAGCCATTCAACTAAGGCACAGGAGTCATATGAGTCTTCTCCCTTGACGGAGGATATTGTTTTCGAATGTCCGCCATCTCATTTTCGTCCTCCTTACTTCAGATCGTATGACGACACCTCTAATCCTGAAGAACGCTTATCTCAGTTTAAGGGTGCAACTGCTCTTCATTACTGCACAGATGCTCTCAAGTGCCAAGCCTTTTGCACCACCTTGTCATCCTAAGGCCAGAGATGGTTTGGATCGTTGCAGCCTGGTTCTATCACCAGTTTTAAAGATTTGAAAGGAGTTTTTCTCAAGCACTTTGCTAGCAGTAAAAGATACAAACATACAACTTCAAGTTTATTACATTTGAAGTAGGAACCGACGAAATTGTTGCAGAGTTATATCTGTTGGGTTTCCGGCACCGCAGCGAGTGTGTGTTCGAACATGTTTCGTAAACATGTGCACATCGAAAGAAATAAAATAATAAATCTAATTTATTACAACACACACACCACACACATTCATAGAACAACATGTGTAGACATAACCGTAAATTCAAATTTTGTAATAAAAGGAAATTTATACTACGTATACCTTACGTATCACATGTAGCGGGAAAGGCATCAACCGGAATGATCCTCGCTAGAATCGTCTCTATCTGTATCCATGCCGAGTATCTTCAGGATGACTTCACAAAGTCACGAGCCTCGTCTTCGTACAAGTTACTAGCCTCATGTTGAAGATGATGTGATCGACAGAAGATCACAATCCGAATCAAAATTCGGATCCAAAACGAGTCCTCAAAAACTCGCTTCTCCGGAGAGGTATTCGTCAACCGTTTGATGAATCCTTCGTCCTCCACCTATGAGGATTATCGGAGATCGAATCTCCGGCAAGGAAGCCACTGTCGGAGCTCCAAACATCGTCCAAACGACGCTCCGACACGAAGTAAACAAGCTGTCCAGAAAACTGGACAGCTTTGGTGGAGGATTAGCGCCGGCCAAATAAGGAAGCTAGACGCTCACCTTGTCGCCGGAGCCAAGGAAGATCACCGGAGCTCCTCTAGCAGCAGCTAGACGCCGGCAAGAGTGGAGGATGGAAGCTTCTGGATGCCGGCAATAGGAGCTTGGGCGGTGGTGGGCGGCGGGAAGGATTTGGCGCTAGCTACACCAAGGAGAGGAGGGCGGCAACTTTAAGGTTGCTTGGATTAGGTTTTCACAAAACCCTTAAGCCCTATTTTATAGAGAACAAATGTAGGGAATTCTTGTATGCCAAATGGCATATGCGGAACGGAAAATAGGATCCCTTCCAAGTGATCCATGCAAAAGCAAACTCGTATAAAATAAATTTCTCTAAACCAAACCTATCTTATAGGAGAGGATTACCTTTGTTGCGTGCCCTTGTTAATCCCGCTTTTCCTTTCGGTTTGTTGGATCTTTAGCACGTTCAAGTGTCCGTGCCTCTATATGTATCCACACGAGCACGCTCTTGTCTCACAAAAGGAAAACTAGAAGAGCTCTCCTTTACTTCTTGCTAGAGAAGTCCCTAAAGGAGAGGAAGAGAGGGAAAAGGAGAAAGGAAGAAGAAGACTCCTCTTCTTGCTAGCCTACACTCACAAACCCACACAACCAAAGCTTCCACCAACAACAAAAGCCAATCCCACCTTTTTGGCCGGCCACTTAGGGTGTCTTTTATAGGGTTGGAAAACCCCTTTCACCTCCACACATTCAATGCAATCCATTGCATTGAGATATATCCTTGTTTGGCCGGCCACTTAAGGAGACAAAACCATTTTGTTTCCTTCCACCTTAACTAGCTTAGGTGGATGCTTAGGTGGCATGCTTATGTGGCATGCTTATGTGACATTCTTATGTGGCATTCATGCATGTTGAATTAATCTTATTAATTCAATTAAGCTTATGTTATCATATTGAATTAATCTTATTAATTCAATTAAGCTTATGTTATCATATTGAATTAATCTTATTAAATCAATAAGGTAACATATTGAATTAATCTCATTAAATCAATTAGCTAAAATTCTCATTAAGCTTAAAGTCCAAAAACCATTTTGTACTTAAGCTTATTCCCATATTATTCTAGTCAAACTAGAATACTCTAATTCCTCTAATTATCATGCTCTTTGTGTGTGACCCTATAGGCTCTCATAACGTTGGCAGTGGATCTAAACTCTTTAGATACACAAGCAATGAGGCATCTAGCAATACATCATTGCTACCAAGTTACGAGATAAGTCAAGATCCGACTAACCTTCCGTGACTACTATAATATATGACCGTGTCCTTCTATCCTGATATCGACGATCAATGAGGCATAGATCGTGTCATCCTCGATCAATCTATGTGTTTTGATCCCCGAGTAAACTAACTCAAACAAATGAGCTCAATATCTCATATTGACTCATTCGAGCATGGCCATGCGCTTTAGTAGTTCTACTCAATCAAGGGGCCCACCGATATCACTCCCGCCATATGGAAGGGATAGATCCCATCTACATCACTCACATCCTCCGCATAATTTGTTATATACCCAGAACGCTTTTATGGTCCACCCTCTACGGTGACGCTTGACGATACCAAAGTACATAACTCCTTATGTAGGGAACCATAGTGACTTCGTGTCTAAGGACTATTCATACCAATAGTCACATGAGAAAGTTTATGACACTCATATAACGATCCATGAAACTTTCTCATGTCGGGCCAAAGATATATTCTCCAATATATACCCATGTGTCAACTTGATATCATATATCCATGACTTGTGAGATCAAGTCATCAATTGACCTACATGTTAGTCTTTATGTATTAATATTGCCCTTGCATATTAATACTGACTAGAACATTTAGGAAAGTGTTCTCATACCTCTCATAATCAATTCTCACAATTGATGTGTCAGAGATAAGAACCTACTTTTCTAGGCATTATTATATTTAATTTAATGCACAAGCAAGATGTAAATATAATAACCAATCCTTTGCCTTTATAGAATATGATACAAAATGTTCCCTATTCAACCATCACATGATTGGTTCTAGGGCTTTAACTAACAATCTCCCACTAGCACTAGTACCAATCACTATGATATCTAATACCTAGTGACCTAGTGTGACCATCATGCTTCCTCCGTACAAAGCCTTGGTCAATGGATCTGATGTTAGCTTCATTGCAAGATCAGATATCCTCACATCTCCTCTATCGATGATCTCTCGAATGAGATGGAAGCGCCAAAGATGTGTTTGGTCCGCCGATGTGATCGAGGTTCCTTAGCTCGGTAATAGCCCCATTGTTGTCACAATAGAGGTCTATTGGATCTGCAATGTTAGGAACTACCCCAAGTTCATCGATGAACTCATGGAGCCAAACAACCTCCTTTCACGCATCGACGCGCAATATACTCGCTGTAGAATCAGAATCGTGGTCCTCGCTCAACTCTTCCACCATCCCACCATTCGCAAAACACGCACTCGATTATGTATCTATAGTCATCCTTGTCTGCTTGGAAGCTTGCATCATCGTAACCCTTTACGCTTAGCTCCTCATTGCCTCCAAATATCGTGAAATATTCTTTCGCTCTTCGTAAGTACTTAAGAATATTTTTGATCGCTATCCAAAGGACTTTCACCGATCCGATCGTATCTACTCGCTATGCTCAAAGCATACGAGACGCCGAAGCAGTACAAAGCATGCGCACATGATAGACCCTATAGCCGATGCATAAGGGATCTTATCCATGCGATCTCTCTCCTCCTTAGAAGAGGGACATTGAGTCTTCGAAAGACTCACACCATGTGATAAAGGCGTAAACCCTTTCTTAGAATTTTGCATAGCAAAACGATCTAGCACTTTATCAATGTATGTACTCGACTTAGGCCAAGTAATCTTCTAGATCTATCTCTATAGATCTTGATGCCTAGAATATAGGCAACCTAAGTCCTTCATCGAGAAACAATTCTAACCACATCTTCACAGCATCGGAGTGAGGGAATATCATTTCCGATGAGAAGTATGTCATCTACATACAAGACAAGAAATACAACTGCTCCCACTATTTCTCTTGTAGACACAAGGCTCATCTTCATTCTTGATGAAACCAAACTCTTTGATTGCATCATCGAATCGAAGATTCCACTTCGAGAGGCTTGCTTTAGTCCATAAATGGACCTTTGCGCAGATACCTTTCAGATGCTTTGGATCTTCAAAACCTCGTTGTGTCATGTACACATCCTCGAGTAGCTTTCCATTCGTAAAAGCGGTTTTGACATCCATCCGCCAGATCTCATAATCATGGTAGGTCGCAATAGCAAGTATGATCCGAATGGATTTAAGCATCGCAATCGGTGAAAAGGTTTCTTCATAGTCAATACCATGAATTTGTTTGAACTTTAGCCACCAATCTACCTTTATAGGTATGCTTATTACCATCCATGTCATTTTACTTTAAAGACCCACTTACACCCAATGGGTTTTACCCTTCGTGGATCAACCAAAGTCCATACTTGGTTAGTGTACATGGATTCCATTTCGGATCTCATGGCCTCTAGCCATTTCTCTAACTGGGCTCATCATAGCTTCTTGATAGGATGTAGGCTCGCCAAGATCGATAAGCAATACTTCACCGCTGTCACCAAGAGAAAAGAATATCTCTCGGGTTGACGACGGATCCTATTAGATCTACGAAGAGGTTGGTCTACTTGAATGTGTTTGCTCCACAACTCTTTGGGCAACAAATTCCTCATCCACAACACTTTGTGGTGCCTGCTCATTTTCCATCGAAGCCTTAGTGTTATCATCATCTTGAACTTCTTCAAGATGAATTTTACTCCCACTAGTATTTCTAGAAATAAATTCTCTTTCTAGAAAGACAAGATTTCGCAACAAACACCTTGCCAAGTGTGGGATTGTAAAAGTAATATCCCTTAGTTTCCTTGGGATATCCTACAAAATAACACTTATCCGATTTGGGTCCTAGTTTATCCGAGACTTGACGCCTAACATAAGCTTCACAACCCCAAATCTTTATAAAAGACATTTTGGGACTCTTCTGGTCCATATCGATATGGTGTCTTTTCTACGGCTTTTGATGGAACGCGATTAAGTGTGAAAGCTACTGTCTCTAGAGCTAAACCCCAAAAGGAAGTAGGTAGATCATGCTCATCATTGATCGTACCACATATCTAATAGAGTACGATTTCTCCTCTATACACCATTCCATTGTGGTGTTCCAGGGGGAGTGAGTTGGGATATTATCCCACACTCACCAGTGATCACGAAACTTGACTAAGGTATTCACCACCTCGATCCGATCAAGTAGCTTAATACGCTTACCAAGTTGGTTTTGTACTTCATTCTTGAATTCTTTGAACTTTTCAAAGGATTCTCGACTTATGTCTCATCAAATATAAGTAGCCAAATCTACTCATATCATCGCGAAAGTAATAAAGTACTTATAGCCTCCTCGCTTCGACATTGAAAGGGCCACATACATCGATGTATGAGTCCTAACAAGTCCGTCGCTCTCTCGCCATGTCCACTAAATGGAGTTTTAGTCATCTTTCCTAAAGACAAGATTCGCATACCTCATATGATTCAAAATCAAATGAGTCCAATAATCCATCTTTATGGAGTTGGGATATCGTTTTTCATTTATGTGACCTAGGCGATTGAGATATATGTCGTTCAAATCATTCGATTTGAACCGCTTGGTATTTACGTTATAAATTGGGTTATCTAAATCTACAACATGAGACCATTCGCCAAGTAGTGCATTACAATAGAACATTTCATTTTAAATAAATGGAACAACATTTGTCCTTTATTATAAAGAAAAGTTTTCTTGTCTAAACAAGATCTGAAATTATGTTCTTTGTTAATGCGGGTACATAAAGCACTCCTCTAGTTCTAAGATAAGCCCGATGGGCAAAGACAAAGAATATGTTCCCTACTCTGTGACAACTTTTGCGCCATTGCCTACTCGTAGGTCCACTTCACCCTTGCCATTATTCTACTATTTCTCGATCCTGCACATTAGTACAAATGTGAGATGCACATCCGGTATCTAATACCCATGTTGAAGAAATAGATAGATTAACTTCTATAACATGTATACCTGAGGCAGAAGTCCCACTTCTCTTGTTCTTTACTTCCTCAAGGTAGACTTTGCGATTCCGCTTCGATGTCGATCTCACGCAATGGAAGCAGTCCCTTCCTTAGGTACTTTACCTTTACCCTTTGAAGTGGATGAATTGGCCTTGCCTTTGGCTTGGGTCTTACCCTTGCCTTTGCGCTTACCTTTGTCCTTCTTGACCATTAGTACATTACTAACTTTCTTCTTGAAATTTGGTTCAGCAGTTCTCAACATGCTGAGAATCTCAGGCAAAGGTTTATCAATTTCATTCATGTTATAATTCATGACGAATTGATTGTATGCTTAAACGCGATTGCGAGGATAACATCGTTGCCAATTCTTGGCTCGATGGAAAACCTAGTCTTTGAGGTTCTCAGCGTACCCAATCATTTTAGTCGTGAGTTCCCTCACAGTGTTCCTTCTTGCATCTTGCATGCAAAGAGCCTTAGACACTTCAAAGCGCTCGTGCCTAGCTTGTCCTTGATATAGTTGTTTCAAATGCTCAACCATATCATAGGCATCCATGTTCTCATGTTGCTTACGAAGCTCGAGTTCATGGTGGCAAGCATAAGGCATGACACATCTAATCGTCATCTTGATGCTTCTTATAAGCATCCTTTTGACGAGTGGGTAGTAGGCGGGTATTTGAGGGTAGACTGCTCTAGGACATATAGTTTGCGTTCTTGCTTGAGGATAATCCTCAAGTTCCTATACCGATCAAGAAAGTTTGCTCCATTGAGCTTGTCCTTCTCAGAGACGGATCGCGAGTTGAGGGTGTGTCGTGTTAGATGACATGGTGATCTACAACATTAAAATGCAAAGTTAAGTATCATACCTAAATCATTTAATTAGGCCTTTAATTAAATGAGGCTCCACTAAATTCTCATAGCTACTATTTAGCTATAAATTTATATGGGATAAAGATCCACATCATAATTAGTCTTGAGTTAGCTTTGGCTAATCGCCCAAGGCGTAGTATAATTAGGTAGGCAATCTTTTGCCAATTACATCTGATGTAACTCTTTAATAGCTTTGGTTAAGTTTTAGATTAGTTCAGTGTTTATTCCTAAACCACTTCCGGTGTGGCGAAGCCGAGGCCTTCTTGGATATCGAGCAACGACCACTTCTAAGACAAAGTCGATGTTTAAATCACACAAAACTAATGTTAACACTTATGTTCAAAGCTAATATATGCCTCTACTTTCTTAACCAATTAAGAAAACACTTAATTAAGTCTTAACCAAGGTGATAGCGGGACATCACGATTGTCCACTGCACCCCTCAAGATAAAATGCATTGCTTTGCTTTGGCAAACCCAATAACAAATGATCGAGAAGTAGTGAGTACCAACTTTGGTAGGCATATCGTTTAGACTTATTAAGAAATAAACATGTATCATATACATATTAGCATACATCACATATAAGCTAAACTAATCATGCATCACATACAAGCTAAACTAACATGCATCACATACATATTAAACTAACATGTCATGGTTATGGCCCTTATTCTACAATCTTCTCAAGCCAATGAAAAGATTGATTGGTCAACCTAGGGATAGCATCTTCTCCTAAGTGCTTCCTTTTGGTTGTCTTGTGTGTTGACTTCCTCCTTGTAACCTCATCTTCCAATGGACCCTCCATCCTTGTTTTGTACATTACAAAAGGAGAAATACTCGAGTTACATTCAAGTCTAAAACTAATTTTACAACAAGAATATTAGGAGAAAGGCCACGACCACGCAGCCGTATTAAGAATTACAACACACAATCACAAACTTTTTGGGACTAGGCCATAACCATGCACCATGTCATTTTAACTTTTAAAAGACATTGGATATTTTATTATGTTTGAAAATTTGCTACTGCAATTATCAACTCATAATAAAATTTATCCTACTTCTATATCACATATAAAATAGAGAAAACCTATTTTTATACGATCTTTCGCAAGTGGCTCTGATACCACTGTAGGGAATTCTTGTATGCCAAATGGCATATGCGCAACGGAAAATAGGATCCCTTCCAAGTGATCCATGCGAAAGCAAACTCGTATAAAATAAATTTCTCTAAACCAAACCTATCTTATAGGAGAGGATTACCTTTGTTGCGTGCCCTTGTTAATCCCGCTTTTCCTTTCGGTTTGTTGGATCTTTAGCACGTTCAAGTGTCCGTGCCTCTATACGTATCCACACGAGCACGCTCTTGTCTCACAAAAGGAAAACTAGAAGAGCTCTCCTTTACTTCTTGCTAGAGAAGTCCCTAAAGGAGAGGAAGAGAGGGAAAAGGAGAAAGGAAGAAGAAGACTCCTCTTCTTGCTAGCCTACACTCACAAACCCACACAACCAAAGCTTCCACCAACAACAAAAGCCAATCCCACCTTTTTGGCCGGCCACTTAGGGTGTCTTTTATAGGGTTGGAAAAACCCTTTCACCTCCACACATTCAATGCAATCCATTGCATTGAGACATATCCTTGTTTGGCCGGCCACTTAAGGAGACAAAACCATTTTGTTTCCTTCCACCTTAACTAGCTTAGGTGGATGCTTAGGTGGCATGCTTATGTGGCATGCTTATGTGACATTCTTATGTGGCATTCATGCATGTGGAATTAATCTTATTAATTCGATTAAGCTTATGTTATCATATTGAATTAATCTTATTAATTCAATTAAGCTTATGTTATCATATTGAATTAATCTTATTAAATCAATAAGGTAACATATTGAATTAATCTCATTAAATCAATTAGCTAAAATTCTCATTAAGCTTAAAGTCCAAAAACCATTTTGTACTTAAGCTTATTCCCATATTATTCTAGTCAAACTAGAATACTCTAATTCCTCTAATTATCATGCTCTTTGTGTGTGACCCTATAGGCTCTCATAACGTTGGCAGTGGATCTAAACTCTTTTAGATACACAAGCAATGAGCGGCATCTAGCAATACATCATTGCTACCCAAGTTACGAGATAAGTCAAGATCCGACTAACCTTTCCGTGACTACTATAATATATGACCGTGTCCTTCTATCCTTGATATCAGATTGATCAATGAGGCATAGACCGTGTCATCCTCGATCAATCTATGTGTTTCTTGATCCCTGAGTAAACTAACTCAAACAAATGAGCTCAATATCTCATATTGACTCATTCGAGCATGGCCATGCGTTTTAGTAGTTCTACTCAATCAAGGCCCACCGATATCACTCCCGTCATATGGAAGGGATAGATCCCATCTACATCACTCACATCCCTCCGCATAATTTGTTACATACCCAGTAATCGCCTTTATGGTCCACCCTGTTACGGGTGACGTTTGACGATACCAAAGTACATAACTCCTTATGTAGGGAACCATAGTGACTTCAGGTCTAAGGACTATTCATACAAATAGTCACATGAGAAAGTTTATGACACTCATATAACGATCCATGAAACTTTCTCATGGCGGGTCAGTTCAGTATATATTCTCCAATATATACCCATGTGTCAACTTGATATCATATATCCATGACTTGTGAGATCAAGTCATCAATTGACCTACATGCTAGTCTTTATGTATTAATATTGCCCTTGCATATTAATACTCGACTAGGAACATTTAGGAAAGTGTTCTCTACAGCCTCTCATAATCAATTCTGCCAATTGATGTGCTGTAGATAAGAACCTACTTTTCTAGGGCATTATTATATTTAAATTAGCTGGCACAAGCAAGATGTAAATATAATAACCAATCCTTTGCCTTTATAGAATATGATACAAAATGTTCCCTATTCAACCATCACATGATTGGTTCTAGGGCTTTAACTAACAACAAATTCTCCTAATGGTTATCAGATCATAACCAAAAGCCCGTTAACCCGCTCCATTAATTTAAGTTAAAATAAACCAAACCGATTTGGTCTATTTTAAGTTAAAACGAACCGAACCAACTTTGGTTCATTCGTTTAAAACAAACCAAACCCCTTTGGTTTATTATCCACCATTGGATTATAACCAAACCAATTTGGTTCATCCATCATGTCTTCATAAGACACGACCCATCCACGCTTCCATTGCGACTGAAACGATTTCATGCTCGCTCTTTGTTTGGTCCAACCAAACCTAGTTTCTCTCGGTCTGAGAATCTTATTCTCAAGCTCGTTTTAAATCCTTCGGATTACGCTCATTGTGCGTGTGACCAAATAGGTTCTCGGTTTATGTTGTCCGTCTATATTTAACCATTAATTATATAACGATCATGAGTGACACCTAGTAGTACATCATGATCCCCAATTAACAGAAAAGATCAACGGTTGATCCAGAACTATTTCTTAAACCCTTCAGTAGCTACAATGAATCGTGCCCCATTCCCATCACTCATCTTATACCCACTTGGTTCTGGACATGGTCTATAGTGTCAGTCCCCACTAGGTTGACTACGTCACACCTAGCCCAAGTATCATTTCCTCATCCTACAGATTCTAGTTACTGCACATGTATCCAAGAGTACCTTACTCTAAACATGTAATGCTTTGACCAAAGACTTTAGTAACAATCCGACGAGAGGCCATGGGTATACATCTCCTCGCAAGGAGTGGTGAATCCTTTATAGGCTATTCAAACACCTTTGATCACTTCGACTTATACGCAATCATCTCGGGTCCACATCTTCTTAGAGATGCTTGCTTAAGATGTCAAAGCATAAGTCTTTATGATCAAGATGACTTGAATACCGCAAGTCAAAGGAACATCGCACTTAAGCTACAGTAAGAACTTCATTGACATATCTATATATGCAGAGAACCATATGAAGTCTTACTACTGGTCACTCCAATGAACTAGTTACTATAACTAGCATCCACGGATTAACCCGACATCACAATGTTCTCAGCCAGGAGAATCACCGCTGGATACACCAAGGAGTATACTCGCTAGTCTCACATGTAATTGATGGTGTCCAAATCCATCAATTCATCGACTAGGATAATTCGATACATCACAATTACACAGAGATACTCACTAGTTGTGATCCAATCACAAATTCTCTCATGCTTGTGAATCGATCGTGACATTCAAGAAATGAGTTTAAGATCTAATCAAATACATGAAAACATGTATACTCAAATAGTGAATCTTCATTTATCATATAAATGGTTCAAACATAAGGCGATTGCCTTAGGACATCTCTCATATATTACTAACAAACTCCCACTTGGCCTAATGCCAATCGTTACGGTATCCAATACCATAAGCTCTAACATCACCCTCAAACTTACTTTGAGGTAATGCCTTAGTCAAAGGATCCGCTAAGTTCCTTTCAGTGGGGATTTTCTCTATTTGTGTTTCCTTCCTACTAATGATCTCTCTGATCAGATGATAGCTGCGAAGCACATGTTTGGATCATTGATGAGACCACATAAAATTCAGAGATGAACTTCTCGATCCAAACCGCTTCCTTTGCTACTTCCAAAGCTGCAATGTATTCTGCCTTAGTGGTAGAATCCGCTATAGTGTCAAGATTGGAACCTTTCCAATTTATTGCGCCTCCATTCTAGGTCAATACATACCTAGACTGAGACATGGAATCATCCTTGTCTGTCTGGAGCTGGCATCTGTATACCTACGTATCACCATGTACCATTCTCCATATATTAGGAATGTATCCTTAGTTCTTCTTAAGTACTTAAGGATCATCTTAACAATCCCCCAATGATCCATTCCTGGATCAGACTGGTATCTGCTCGTGACACTCAGAGCATACGATACATCGGGCCTCGTACATAACATAACATACATGATAGATCCTATTGCGGATGCATAGGGAATCTTACTCATGCAAATCCTCTCGTCTTCTGTGCGCGGACACATAGACTTCGAAAGGTGTTTCCCATGCCTGATGGGTAAGAAACCTTTCTTGGATTCCGACATGCTAAACCTCTTTAGCACTCGGTCTATATATGTAGACTGCGAAAGACCAAGCAACCGTTTCGATCTATCTCTATATATCTTAATCCCGAGGATATAGGTTGCTTCTCCTAGGTCTTTCATGGAGAATGTCTTGGATAACAAAATATTAACTGACTGTAGGACTGGAACATCATTTCCTATAAGTAATATGTCATCGACATACAATACTAGGAACACGACTGCACTCCCACTAACCTTCTTGTACACACAAGGTTCGTCTGGATTTTATGAGAAATCAAACTTTTTGATTGTCTCATCAAAACGGATATTCCAGCTCCTGGATGCTTTCTTAAATCCATATATGGACCGTCACAATTTGCATACCTTGGTTTTATCAACCAATGTGAAACCCTCAGGCTGTATCATATACACGTCCTCGAGTAGGTTTCCATTAAGGAAAGCTATTTTCACATCCATTTGCCATATCTTATAATCATAATGAGCTGCTATGGCCAGGAGCATCCAAATGGATTTAAGCATAGCTACAGGCGAATAGGTTTCGTCATAATCAACACCTTGTTTTTGACGATATCATTTTTCCACCAATCTAACCCTATAGGTAATCACATTACCATCCATGTCGGTTTTCTTCTTGAAAACCCACTTGCACCCTATAGGCTTTATGCCTTCTGGTGGGTCAACCAAGTTCCAAACTTGGTTTTCAAACATGGAATTCATTTCCGACTTCATGGCTTTAAGCCACTTATCCCTTTCTGAACTTGTCAGAACTTCTTCATAACTGGTAGGCTCCTCATTATCAATGAGTAACACGTCGTTCGATTCACTTATGAGAAATCCATATCTCTCAGGAATATTGCGTGTTCTACCAGATCTACGAAGATGTGGTGTCACAATAGGTCCAGCCGATGGCTCATCACTATGAGTTATTGGTTGTTGTGCTTCACCAGGTATCTCCTCAATGTCTATTTGAGTCTCTCGAGCCTCCTCAATCTCGACGACACTCCCATTATTTTCTTGCAAGAGAAACTCTTTCTCTAGAAACACAGCATGCCTTGAAACAAACACCTTTTGTTCCACAGGATGATAGAATTGGTAACCCCTTGTTTCCTTAGGGTATCCAATAAAAAGACATTTATCAAACTTTTCATCCAATTTGTCTGATACAGTCCGCTTCACATAAGCAGGACAACCCCATATCTTCAAGTAAGATACATGAGGTTTCTTACTATTCCATATCTCATATGGAGTAGTGGAGACTACCTTGGTTGGCATTCTATTTAACAAGTAAACAACTGTCTGAAGTGCATAGCCCCAAAAGGACTTGGGAAGATTCGCATGATTCATCATTGACCTGACCATGTCCAACAAGGTTCGGTTACGCCTCTCAGATACACCATTATGCTGTGGTGTATATGGCAGAGTCCATTGAGACAATATACCATTGTCTCTTAGATAATCTAGAAACTCTTGACTTAAGTATTCACCACCTCGATCCGATCGAAGTATTTTAATACTCTTGTCATGTTGTTTATCTACTTCATTTCTGAATTCTTTGAACCTTTCAAAGGCTTCAGACTTATGTTTCATCAAGAACACCTACCCAAACCGTGAGTGATCATCGGTGAAGGTAATGAAGTAGCTATAGCCTCCTAAAGCTTGAGTTGACATAGGTCCACATACATCAGTATGTATTAGACCTAGCAACTCTCCCACTCATTCACCTTTTCCTATAAAAGGTAACTTAGTCATCTTGCCTTTTAAGCATGATTCTCATGTATCGTATGAATCCAATTCAAACGATTCCAGAATTCTACATCGGTGTAATTCGGACATGCATTTCTTGCTTGCATGGCCAAGACGACAATGTCACATGTAGGAGTCTAATTGATTATCCTTTCGAGCACGCTTGTTGCTCGCTTCGATATTGAAAATGTCACTGGATATGTCCAACGTATAAATACCATTGCTCAAAGTTCCAGTTCCATAAAGTATGCCATTCAAAGTTATATAACAACAATTGTTACTAAACATCAAATGGTAACCATTTCTATTTAAACAAGAAATAGAAATGTTGTTCTTTATCAACGAAGGAACATAAAAGCAATTGTCCAGTTCTAAGACAAATCCTGTAGGGAGTTTCAACAAATACGTTCCGATGGCGAGTGCAACAACCTTTGCTCCATTCCCAACATGTAAATTTGACTCTCCCTTGATGAGTCTTCTTCTATTCCTTAGCCCATGTATGTCATTATATATATGTGAGCCACACCCAGTATCCAATACCCAAGTGTTTGAGGAAATAGAATGACAATCAATAACGAATATATCTAAAGAAGATGAGGCATCCGATGCCTTATTCTTCTTCACGAACTCAAGATAAATCTTGCAATTTCTTCGCCAATGGCCCTCCTTGCCATAATGATGGCAAGGGCCCTTTTGAGCTGGTTCTCCCTTTTTAGCCCTTTTCTTCCCCCTTCTGCTATTCCTTTGACTTCCTCTTATAATCTTTCTTTGAGGAATCAACTCATAGCACTGTCCCCTGCTCATGCTTCTCAGAAGGCTCCACAGTCTTCAGCATGTTGAGCAGTACCACAGATGAACCTTCTTGCATCTCAGAGGTGAAGAGTAGCTTGGAGACTTCGAACCTTTCGAATCTCACTTGCTCATCAAACAACTCATAAAGATGAAAGACTATGGTATGAGCATTCATATGCTCATGCTGCTTCCGCAGCTCAGGTACCATCGCGGCTAGCATGATGCAACTTGTCAGTTCAGAATCAGTCACATGTTTCTGATAGACCAATAATTGGTCCGGAGTTGCATCGTCACTAGGATGGGCGGGAAGAGGCGCTTCAAGGACATACGCAAGCTTTTCCTCCTTAAGAACAATTCTCAAGTTTCTAAGCCAGTCCAGGAAGTTAGGCCCAATCAATTTGTTTGAATCCAAAATAGTGCACAAATTCAAAGACGTCATGATCAATCGATTAACCTAGAAATACAAAACGAGCATATATGAGAAAATGATTTTAAAATGCATCAATATACATTCATAAATCCCATTCATTTTTCGAATTTCAAAAACCCCAAAATCACTTCGGGTGATTGTTGGTCCATCTCCGAATGGGCTGATATCCAACATAGATATGAACAACCTTAGAGAGAGTCCAACAAGCCATTCATAACTACGAAGGTAGGTATCAAATATACTGATTGCATATCACGTATATGCAACTATCACAATGTACTATGAACTAATTGAATGTTCACACATACATCGGGTTGTTAACACATTAACAAGTATGCATCATATGTATAACACCACACTTCACCTCCCTTCACATCGACCTTGGAGAGAGTCCAACAAGCCGATGCTCTAGGTTAAAGCCAACCCATTAATCGAGAAATAGTTTTAATATAGTTAGAGCGCATTCAACCAATTAGCCCGGCTTGGAGAGAGTCCAACAACCAAAGCTAACGATTGACCTCTGACTCTTACCATATTAGTATTAAACTATTCCATGGTTTGAACATGTTCGGGTTCGAGACGGGCTTGGAGAGAGTCCAACAACCCAAACAAGAAACGGAACTCTGGTTCTAACCATATTAATGGAAGGTGTAGGCTTTAATATTGAGTAAAGGTTTTTTATGTCTCATCCTCTTTGCATGAAAATAACTATTATCTATATGGCATGACATCATGATATACATCTACATGTCACGACACGCATGACATAATGATATGCATCTAATGCAATTACATGGCATATAATTATGACATGTACAAAATTTTCTTATATGTCATAACTATTTATGAAAATAAAATATGTTTAAGATTTGATTTTACAAATCAAATCATGATTAAATTAGGAAACAAATTTCCAAATCTAATCAAATATTTTATTCGTGGAAAGTGTTGATTAAGGAAAGTCAATTTAGGAAACAAATTTCCTAAATCATCAAAACTACTTATGGAAATAAAATATTTTAAGATTTGATTTCTCAAATCAAATCATGATTAAATTAGGAAACAAATTTTCAAATCTAATCAAATATTTTATTTATGGAAAATATCAATTTTCATAAATACTTCTAACTTTCCAAAAGTAGAAGATTTCCATAAATACTTCTAGACTTTCCAAAATTAAAAATTTCCAAACATACTTCAAACTTTCCAAAAGTAGAAAATTTCCATAAATACCATTACGACTATCGCAAAACAATTTTACGATTATGTCGAAACACAACCTGGGCTCTGATACCACTGTTGGGGTTTCAGGCACCGCGGCAAGTGTGTGTTCGAACATATTTCGTAAACATGTGCACAGCGGAAGAAGTAAAATAATAAATCTAATTTATTACAACACACACACCACACACATTCATAGTACAACATGTGTAGACATAACCGTAAATTCAAATTTTGTAATAAAAGGAAATTTATACTACGTATACCTTACGTATCACGTGTAGCGGGAAAGACATCAACCGAAACGATCCTCACTAGAATCGTCTCTATCTGTATCAACGCCGAGTATCTTCAGGATGACTTCACAAAGTCACGAGCCTCGTCTTCGTACGAGTTACTAGCCTCGTGTTGAAGATGATGTAATCGAGAGAAGATCACAATCCGAATCAAAATTCGGATCCAAAACGAGTCCTCAAAAACTCGCTTCTCCGGAGAGGTATTCGTCAACCGTTTGACGAATCCTTCGTCCTCCACCTATGAGGAATACTGGAGATCGAATCCCCGGCAAGGAAGCCGCCGTCGGAGCTCCAAATATCGTCCAAATGATGCTCCGACACAAAGTAAACAAGCTGTCCAGAAAACTGGACAGCTTTGGTGGAGGATTAGCGCCGGCCAAATAAGGAAGCTAGACGCTCACCTTGTCGCCGGAGCCAAGGAAGATCACCGGAGCTCCTCCGGCAGTAGCTAGACGCCGGCAAGAGTGGAGGATGGCAGCTGCTGGATGACAGCAATAGGAGCTTGGGAGGTGGTGGGCGGCGGCAAGGATTTGGCGCTAGCTACACCAAGGAGAGGAGGGCGGCAACTTTAGGGTTGCTTGGATTAGGTTTTCACAAAACCCTTAAGCCCTATTTTATAGAGAACAAATTCTCCTAATGGTTATCAGATCATAACCAAAATCCCATTAACCCGGTCCATTAATTTAAGTTAAAATAAACCAAACCGATTTGGTCTATTTTAAGTAAAAACGAACCGAACCAACTTTGGTTCATTCGTTTAAAACAAACCAAACCCCTTTGGTTTATTCTCCACCATTGGATTAGAACCAAACCAATTTGGTTCATCCATCATGTCTTCATAAGACACGGCCCATCCACGCTTCCATTGCGACTGAAACGATTTCATGCTCGCTCTTTATTTGGTTCAATCAAACCTAGTTTCTCTCGGTATGAGAATCTCATTCTCAAGCTCGTTTTAAATCCTTTGGATTATACTCATTGTGCGTGTGACCAAATAGGTTCTCGATTTATGTTGGCCGTCTATAATTTACCATTAATTATAGAACGATCATGAGTGACACCTAGTAGTACATCATGATCCCCAATTAACCGAAAAGATCAATGGTTGATCCAGAACTATTTCTGAAACCCTTCAGCAACTATAATGAATCGTGCCCCATTCCCTTCACTCATCTTATACCCACTTGGTTCAGGACATGGTCTATAGTGTCAGTCCCCACTAGGTTGACTACGTCACACCTAGCCCAAGTATCATTTTCTCGTCCTACGGATTCTAGTTACTGCACATGTATCCAAGAGTACCTTAATCTAAACATGTAATGCTTTGGCCAAAGACTTTAGTAACAATCCGATGAGAAGCCATGGGTATACATCTCCTCGCAAGGAGTGGTGAATCCTTTATAGCCTATTCAAACACCTTCGATCACTTCGACTTATACCCAATCATCCCGGGTCCACATCTCCTCAGAGATGCTTGCTTAAGATGTCAAAGCATAAGTCTTTATGATCAAGATGACTTGAATACCGCAAGTCAAAGGAACATCGCACTTAAGCTGTAGTAAGAACTTCATTGACATTTCTATATATGCAGAGAACCATATGAAGTCTTACGGTTGGTCTCTCCAATGAACTAGTTACCATAACTAGCATCCACAATTAACTTCGGACATCACAATGTCTCTAGCCAGTGAGAATCAGCTGCTTGGATACACCAAGGAGTATACCTCGTGCTAGTCTTGACAGAATCGATGGTGTCCAAATCCATCAATTCATCGACTAGGGATAATTCCGATACATCACAATTACACATGTAGAGATACTCACTAGTTGTGATCCAATCACAAATTCTCTCATGCTGTGAATCGTATCGTGGACATTCAGTAAATGAGTTTAAGATCTAATCAAATACATGAAAGTATGTATACTCAAATAGTGAATCTTCATTTATCATATAAATGGTTCAAACATAAGGCGATTGCCTTAGGACATCTCTCATATATTACTAACAATATCTATTGGTTTACTAACACTGCTATGGAAGTAGTTCCCTCAGCTACTTCGAATTTCTTAATTGTCTCTATATCCCACATCTTGAAGGAAGGATGGATTATCAGTTCTCTATTGAGAAGGTTGGCTTCCAATTACGAGGAGTTACTTGGCTGGGCTGAAGAATATATCAATGAAGAAGAAGTGCTGAAGGTATGACGAGTTGAGAAGAAACCTATTGCCACTTAGTTAGGCAGAAAATCAACCCCCTATTCAGCAGGGTCCCCCTCTAAGGGAACATGTTAGAAGGAGTTCCCAAGGAGTTCCTCGTCCCCAACCCATCATGTTAGAAGCTCCTATCAATCGCCCCCTCCAGATCATGGCCACCTCGCCCCTTTCGCAAACCTAGAAAGAACAAGAATTAGAAGCTTATGATAAGTAAGGCATCCTCCAATGTCTTGTTGGGTACCAAGGAGCTCCACGCAACCCCCAACTCCATTATTCTGTCAGTACCATATGGAGTATGGACATTCTAGTGACCTGTTTTTTGGGTTACAAAGGGAGTTAGAGCGCATCAGGATGGAGCACCCACTTCTATAACAACAATTAGGGTTGGGTGCAAGAAGGGGACGTAGGCCTCCTGCCCCTCATCTAGGGCCTTACAATAGAAGACCATAGGCCCTCCCTCACAAAGACAGACGCATCCCATACAGGGAGCCATCCCTCAGGAGGGAAGGTCATGTGATGGGATGTTAGTCTCTCTTGAAAACGTTCCTCCCAGGGGTGTTATTCACTTCATTGTTGGGGGACCCACTGATGGAGATTAGCGTGATCATTGGAATACGCTATATCAAAATAAATTATCGAACCCCCTAACTACACTAATGCAGTATAGGATAACTCGGGTCGTCTCCCAACGAATGTAACAATAAAATAACAATCTTAGGATCCATTTTATTTACAATCAAAGGTTTGGGGGGTTTTCATGATATGAAATAACAATTGAAATAAAAACTAAAAACATCCTATTGATAAAATCTAACGACCTATCCTAAACATGTAAGATAATTTAATGAACTTGGATTTAGGGAATTAAACCAAGCGAAGCTAATGCAATTGAAGAAAAACAAGTAATAAATAAAATTCATTGAAAATCATTAACTGATCTATTTAAGCTAAATTAAAGCACTTAAAGAAGCTATTGAAACCAAACCATCAAAACTAAATCACAACAGTTAAGAAACTAATGAAATCAAACATTAAAACAGTAATGAAATTATAAACTTGCCAGCAACAAATCCAGAACACAACAACAATAGCAATACAAGAACATGGAATTTAAACTACACATCTAACAAATTAAACATACTATGGCAAGAAGGCAACTAAAGAATCAAGCTAGGGCAACCCCTTACATTGAATTTAGTCATGATCAGAGATGGCTGGAATTTGCTAGAAGAAGCTGTGATGAGTTGCCGAAGATGGAACAGGTTGTCCAATGTTGCGATGAAGCTGTTGGAGGGGACATTGTTGGTTGCGACTGTGGTGGAAGAGATGAACGCCCGGTTGAAGAGAAGGGGAATCCCCTTCTCCACTTCAACTAGAGGTGGATGAAGGAGCAGACCGGTGGCTGGATGAGGCCGAGAAAAGAGCGAAGGAAGAAGAAGCTGATGGTTGACTTGTTGTCCAAAACTGTAGGAAACCCCAACGGATCAAATAAGATGGCTGGTGGAGCGATCAGAGGGGAAACCCCTTCTCCGATTCTGTCAACGATGGAGGAGGTGGCTTTCTATGATGGAGTGAGGAGATGGATGGGATCAAGAAGACTACCACTGATCGGAAGGGAAACCCCTTCTCCAATCAGTCATCGGCGACAAAGCTCGGAGCGGAGGAGAAGATGTTGTGCTGTTGTCTATTCCGTGAAAAAGATGGACACTAGTTGTGGTTCTGTGGATGAAGATGAAGTGGATGGTCACCGTCGGCCTTGGTGGAGGAGATGAGTGCCTGATGGTGATGAAGAAGATGTCGATCACGTGTTCACAATCGGGAGATTGTGAAGAAGAAGTTGTGGTGCGTTGTGATTGGGAAACTGGCGGTGGCTTTGGCAGGAAAAGAAGGCTTGGGATTGGTCGCCAGAGAAGGAGGGAATCCCCTTTCCTCTCAGGCGACCAGTGGCAAAGAAGGTGGAGGAAGAAGCAATGCGCGTGAGATCGGGGTAGAGGACGCTGATGAGATCGGGAAAATTGGCCCCATTTATACTTAAATCTTAGATTTGATCCAACGACCCATATTGCTCCGATTTGTAATGAAGGGATCTGATTAGATCTGAATGAATGGTCAAGATCAATCCGATCCAGATGAACAACCACTATGTGTGGATCTTAGTGTATGGGTCAGATTCTTTCAGATCTGAATAGATGGCTCAGAATCAAGCTGATTTCATTGGATGGTCCAGATTGATCAGATATTGTCCCTTGATTAAGCTATTTCAGATTTTGATGAAGGGTCAAGATTGATCCAGCTTGAAATGTCCTTTATGACTCTAGATGAAGCCACATTTGATCCAACTCGAGTCTAGTCCATTGGCTCATCTTGATCTCCTACAAACAAGAGATAAAATTTGTATATAAGTACAAAATTTAGGAGAATTTACAATAAGGTCCAAAATGAATCCAAACTCATAAACATGTTTATAATCGATAATTAATCACTCAAGAGGATAAAAACAATGAGATTAAGGACCAAAATAATACGACAAAATGACAGTTATCATTTCTCCCACACTTATTCTTGTGCGTCATGAGCAAGTAAAGAATATTAAAAGATAACCAAAGCATATCACTATCATCCCCTAGCAATACTTTGAAAATAGTAATGCATGATTACTTAGGGTCATCAAGTTTTGAGAATCTAGGCATTCATATTCCCACTTCCCACACAAGTCAATAAGCAAGGTAATTTCAATAAACTTGAATAGATTAAGCATGATAGAACCTCACAAGGTAAATATATGCACTATACACACATAACAAATATGGAAATGGAGCTCACTCAAAACTACTTATGATATTGCACTACCATATGCTTGCTTATCTTCTACTTCCTCACTACTATGAACATAAGCACACATAAATCAAGAGGACTTATCAAAAGTAGTGATGAAGCCAATATGAATTCCAAAGAACAAGAAAGATAGGCAACAAGGAAGACTAAAAGAACATGAGAGCATTGGAGTAATTAGATGATGACTACAACAAGACAATAAGCATGAAACCATTCAAAACATCCAACCCTCAACTTCCTTGTACCTTTTCAATTTAATACATGAACTAAACATTCATACATCTCAAAAAATACCTATCCTCAACAAACTCTCAACCCAAGAATGCTTCCATGTGACAAAGCCAAATAGATAGAAATAACATCCTCAAAAACTTAATACCATTAATATTAGACAATTTTGAAACCATGGAAATGCTTATTTTTATTCATCAATCACATATCATGCAAAAAATACAACATTTGTTTTTTTTCTTCTTTTTTTTCAACATGTTTTTTTCCATGTGTGTTTTTTTTCTTTTTTTTTTTTGAATCAAACAAAAGGTACATGATTGTGATGATGATAAATTTGGATTCCCATGTTTCAACTTGTGGAAATCTTTTAAAATCAATAAAACGCAACAAGATTTCTTCACTTTTTTTCACACATAACACTCTCCCTCACACTTAAACTTGTCCATCCCGGACAATGTACTTATCATGTAGTCCCCCAAAACTCTCATCATACAATAAGGAAAGGAAAAAAAAAAGTGGAAGTGATAATACAATGACAATGAAAAGATATATCAAGAAAACTACAATGCCATAAAAGTGTCAGGTAGAATGTATGACGAGAAACAATGACAAAGCAAAGGGGAGAAATCAAAAGAAATTGCCTCCATCATATTCATGCAAGCTTATATTATTGTAATTTCAAAAAGAATCAAAGCAAGTTCTTGAGTGTCAAGTATCACAAGTGCTATCACAAACAAGAAGATAAAGGATAAACATGGCAATGAACCTAACTACGTGGATAAAATTATCAAGCTTAATCTATCAAGGTAGAGTCCACCATAACAAATGACAAAATGCAAGCAATGTACTCAATCATATCAATGAATCCAAAACTCGATAGTCAAACTTAATTATGGTTTAACAATTCTCAAAGCACTATGGAAGGATGTGTAACGAATTTATTACCAAAGCTACGACAAAGAAAATATAATCAAATAAAATTCAAAGCAAAAGAACAACACAAGAAAGTAAGCAACACAAACCAAAAGGTAAAAAAAGATAAGAAAAAGAAAAGAAAGGAATGAATTCCCCTTATTTCCTGGCAGTTGGAGGCGATTCAGAAGTAGAAGCCAAGTGGGAGGTGGAATGACATAGGAATGAATCTTCCTCGGTGGTGGAAGACGATTCAACTTTAAGATCCATGAGGGGGCTGGAATGATCAAAAATGAGGTAACGCCTTTCCTTAAATATTCACTATCTCTAAGAGCTACACCCTCCATTATTGTCTATGTGAAAGTTCCTCCAGGTGGTTGGAGACAATTTAATTGCAAAATCCACTCTGGTGGCTCAAAGTTTCCATTAAGGTCAGAGCCTTCTTTGAATAGTCAAATACATCCTTACATGATTGATTAAAAATAGAAGACCTATAGAAAGCTAAAGCATTGACAAAGAAAGGATGTATTTTCCACACGCATGCGGGGTAAGATAGAGCAAAACTAATATCAATCCTTGCAGGGCTTATATCAATAAATAAATCACTTCCAATAAAATCAACTAAAGGTACCTCCATGAAATTTTCTAAAAGATGAGCAAACATACTAACCATGAAACCTTGGAAAGTTCTTAAAGCATTACAAAGAATGAAGCAATAGAAAAGAGGCTCTAACTGGAATGGGAGTGTCCAGTCTAAAAACCTCTAGCTATCCTTCACTCCCTCTAAACACACATCCTTCAAATTGATAAAGATCAACTCATACATAAATTCAGGTGGCTTTACAATTGAAGGAAGAAATTTGATGGGCAATATCTCTGCTTCTATTATCTCTTATACATCAAGATTTTCAACAGGATCAGCTGTCAGTACACTAACATTATCATCCATATAAGAAACAATAGAAGTTGCATCAAAAATTTCACATGAAACCTTATCAACAATAATATCTGCAATAATAACACTATCATCCCAAGTTTTGCATGCAACAATATTGTCATCAAAATACACAACATCAGTATTCACATTAATATCTGGAACATCACAATGTGCATCATCACAACTCACAACAACGTAGTCCTGTAGAGTTGTAGAAGAAGAAACTAGCGAATCCCCAACTCAAAATCCATCTCCTCAAGCACTTCAATCTGCCTCGGCATAATGCAACGAGGAATAGCCTCCGATGGAGGTTAAATGACTTCTTGTGCCTACATCTGCTGGATAGACTGCTCAGGCCATCAATAGTCTGCCTAATGCTGGCAGTCGATTGCTAGGCCATTTCTTGCAGTCAGACACCAGTCGACTCACATCAGTCGACTGACCATAATATCAGTCGACTGATACACCTCAAACATGAGGTTTTATCCCAAGTATGATGCCCTCATACTTGCTAGATCACTCTTAGCCTAGACCTAAGTCTTCTAGCCACCTCCTTCAGCCTCACGCCTATTGGATCCCTTCAAGTCATCCATGACTTGTTCATCCATACGCTAGACTTCAGGTGCTTCCATCAGCTATTGTCATGCTAATGTGGTCTACACCGCCAAGGCACATTGTGCTTACGCTGACAAGACTCCCACTTAGACTTTACGCCGCCAACCATTGGACTTATGCTGCAAAGACTCCACCCTTAGACTTTACGCCACCAATATCACCCATTGGACATCCCTTGCCAAACCATGTTAGACTTTCCAATTGCTAAGACTCAAGCTTGGACTTTCCCTTACCAAGACCCATGCATGGACTTTCCTTGCCAACCCATGTTGGACTTTTCATTTGCCAAGACTCAAGCTTGGACTTTCCCTTGCCAAGACCCATGCTTGGACTTTCCATGTCAAGTACTCATGACTTGGACTTCTCCATCATATGGTCTATCCCATGTCAACCATATAATTAAACAATGGTCAAACCATCGTCAAACATCCAAAATACCCCTAGAGTCAAATTCTAGTCTGGTCAATCATGACCTGGGTCGATTGTATCAACAATCTCCCCAAAACACCTTGTCAAACATTAATGTCAAACATCAAAACACAACTTGTGTCAAACTCGAGTCCGATCAATCATGACCTGGGCCGATTGCACCAACAGAAAAGGCTAAAGTTAAGAGATCAAAAGTTAACTTTTGATTTAAACTTTTAGGCCTATACTTAACTTGTTAAGTAGCAACCATTAAGGGGGAGAACTAATATCCTTTCTCAAGTACTCACCTAAGGTCAAGGGGACTTCGTTTCAGTTATTATTGCTGGTCTTCCCTCAGCGAGAAAAAGAACAAATGCATGCTAGATCAAATTAAAGACTGTGGAACATCTATGCATATTCAATATTCATTTGATTTATGCTTCATATTCATTCCATTTACTTAATCCTGTAAGTGTTACCCTTAACTTTATGTCAGTTAGCTATAGATCAAAAAGGGGAAGATTGTTGGTGCAGTAGGCACCAGATAATTGAACCTAAGTTTTGATTATGGAAAATACTCAAAGCTAAGGTCATATTGTTGTCTAACGAGCTAAACCAAGTGTGTAGGAATGGTTAGGCTAAAGGTCGGTGACACTCGGAGAATCTCGGATGGAGAAACTACGGTGCTCAGGCGACACCGGGAGAACTTCTGAGGGAGCCGAAGAACCCAGGTGGAGACAGGAGGGAAAGCTACAAGTCACAAAGGACCTAAGGTAACTCGTGTATGTGAGTGAATGCAAGGTCGGGTCCTTTGTACGGGGACGTCCTTAGGCGACGATTTGACTAAGACTTGTTGTGGAAGGTCTAGGTCGAGATCGGATGACAAGTGGTCGTCAAATTCACTTATATTACTTTCATTTTTGAGCTAACTTTTTATTGTAGCTAGAAACCCTAGCAACTGTCGACGGTTGGTGTTGACAATCGACTGCTGGTGGCATCAGTCGAATGATAGGGTTGATCAGTCGACTGCCATTCAAATTCCAGCTTTGAGGAGAGTGAAACTTCATTCCCTTATCTTAGGGTGAGGTGGTCTTTGTTGAAAGAACTTGATCTCAATGTCTAGGGGGTTGGAAGGATATAAAAGAAGGGGGGGGGGTTTCACCCCTTTAGATCATCATTCAAGCTCTCCAAATGCCTTTGTAATGCTACTCTTCTACGATGACTCTACGACGAAGAAGCATTGCCGAAACGCCGACGACACGAGCTCAACCTCCATTTTCCTAGTTGTCGGTATAACTTTAGTTTGTCATCTTCTTTAACATTGTACTTCATTTTGTTTATCGATCTTTTATCATAATGAGGAGGGGGGGGGTTTGTCTCTCTACCTCAAGTTTTTCAAGGTTTTGTAATCGTCGTCTCCTACCTTCAACAAGAAAGAGATATTTTAGTGAATTACCCTCTATACGCGGTCTCAGACCACTAAGGCCTTGGATTAGTAGCCAGAAGGCTGTGAACCAAGTAAAAATAAGTTGTGTATTTAATTTTTCTGCTGTGCAATTACTCTTATGCTTTGTTTTATTCGAATGAACAAAAAATAAATGAGAGATTTACGTGCGCTATTCACCCCCTCTAGCGCTCTTTTTATGATCCAACAGCTTTTACCTCAGTGGCTAACCCGCAAGCTAATGGACAAGTAGAAGTGGTTAATATGATTATTATTCAAGGGTTGAAGTATAAATTAGTAGTTAAATGAGGGAATTGGGTGGATGAGCTCCCAGGAATATTGTGTGCATACTGAACTACACCTAAGACAACAAAAGGAGAGACACCTTTAAGTTTAGTATATGGGACTGAGGCAGTTATCCCTATAGAGGCTCTTGTGAACACTGTTTGAGTCCAATCTTATGAATCAGAACATAATCAAACAGTGAGAAGTACTGAGCTAGATCTAGTGGAAGAAAGACGAGAGCAAGATCGAATCCAAGATAAAGCATACAAGCAAAGAATACAATAGGTCTTTAACAAAATGGTGATACCTTGGACATTTCAAGTAGGATATATGGTTTTACACAAGGTCAATCCTGCTAGAGACCCAGGGAAGTTGGCCCCAAATTAGTAAGGTCCTTACAAGATTACTCAATGAGTTGCTGAAGTTGCATGTTCCATCCAAGATGATGAGGGAAAAGAGTTGCCAAGACCTTGGAATGTAATGCATTTGAAGCATTTTTACTATTGAAGAGAAGAAGATGTAAGAAGGAGACCAAAAGAAAAGAAGTCGCATCTTTACACTTGTATACTAGTATTGTAAATAAACAAGAGGAATACAATATATCCTCAACCTTCGAGTCACAAAGGTTTCCAATATTCATAAATAGTTGAAGAAGAAAAAAGGAGGTTACAAGTTAAAGTGATCAAGAGGATAACGCTGAAAGACAATTTCATAGTTAAGAAAAGGAGTCGGCTGTTGGGTAGGGGGAATCCTTGTTTTATGTCCTGGTGGACTGCCTCATTAAAATAGTCTTGGAAGAAAACTTTCATCCAAGGAGCCAATTATTCTTGTTGTTGTTTCTAAGAAGTTTCTACATCCTGTCAGAATTTGATACATTACTAATTTCGATGTTCTATAAAGTCTTAGCGGAGGTGGCGGTATCGGCAGGATGTTTGGCTGAGGGATATAGCCCGGATCCGTATATCATGAGCATGAGAAGTATAATCTTTTTGATCAATTTTGGCCATTTCTACTAGATCCTGATTGATAGAAGCTGATACATCTCGAATAGCTGCCGAGTGAGCCATGGAACAAGCAACTTCATACTTACTGCAAGGAAACTTTGTCTCTACACTTTAAAAAAGGCTCCGTCTCTTTCTGCCCCTAAATCTGAATTCATGCAAATTTCTCTTGCTACCTGGCTCCTTAAATCTGATATTATCTCTTCACTTTTCTTTTTTTGCAATTGAGCCTTTGTCAATTGAGCACGACATAGGGCTAATTCTTAATGGAGGGAGTATTCTCTTTGACGGGATGTCTCTTGAGCTGCCAGACTGGCTTGAATATATATAGAAGCTTGGTAATGGACTTGGGTTTTATACTGGGATAAGGAGTACCCCAGCTTCTGATAATTTGTCATAGGCTATGCACTATGGGTCAGAGAAGAGAAATCATTCAAAAATAAATGAAAGAAAGGTTTAGAAAAACTTACCAGCTCGAGGGCATGTTGCATACTTTCCATTCGAGGTATCAATTCCTCTTGATGAATGATGCACAAATCTCTTGAAGATAGTGAAGAGCAGAAAGGAGAGGGAGTGGTTTCAGTTCACATATTTGAGTGGAGGATGAGGTTGCGGTATCAGAATATCTAATTGCTTTAGCGGGGAGAGGAAGGGGAACTTCAAAGAAGAGTAGGGGGCGGGGGGCTAATAGGAGGCAAACTTGAAGCAGAGCCTAGGGAAATCTCTTGTAAGAAAGATGGGGTGATGTTGGAGGTATCCAAGGAATAATGGGAGACAAGTTATTACTACCTGAATCAATTTCTATGGCAAAGAAGAAAGGAGGAGCGGAGGAATTAGGGTTATGTGCTGTTGAAGAAGAATTCAGGCCCTCTGGGGGTAGTGGAGAGGAAGGGGTAGCAAATTTATGGGTAAAGTGTTGGAATGTATACTGAAAAGTTTATCTTTTGTATGAACATCTTTATTTTTGAAATAAGAATCACATGATCATTGTTTGCATATTTATGGTTATGCATATTGTTTGATACATTACATTGTAGATAACATGGTGTGTAATGTCACACGAGAGATCATGTTATCAGTTTCTTGTAGAGTATAAGTAGAGGCTGTTGGATCGAAGCGGATCGCTAGAGGGGGGGTGAATAGCGATAGAAACTTTTCTTTGAATTCGTTCGGTAAATCACGAGTAGACACAGCGGAAGATAAATCTAAAATAGAATAGACAATGGGTTTTTTACTTAGTTCGTAGCCGAAGGCTACTACTCCAAGGCCCTAGTGGTCCTTGACCACACACGGAGGGAAAAACACTAAACGAACTCCTTCTCGTTGGAGATAGGAGTTAAACGAATACAAAAACTCAAGAAAGACTCAAGGTAGAGGGACACTCCCCCTCTCCTTGATATGATTTAAATCTCAAAATAAGAACAACTTATACAAATTAAAGATTACACCGACGACTTTTGAAGACTTGAATCTTGGAGCTTGAGTCGTCGTCTCGGCAATGCTTCGTCGTAGGGATGTCGGAGACTCGTAGCGTATCGGAAGCACTTGGAAGCTTTTTAATTGATTAAAAACCCTAGGACAAGCCCTCCTTTTATAGCCTTTAAGCCCCTCATCGAATGGGTCTTCAACCAATAGGAATTGGGCACAAAACCTCCTTGAAATGAGGTGATAAGCCTTGACTCCTCGAAGCTGATCATTGACCATCAGTCGACTGATGGCCATCATCACCGATCGATGGCAAGATCACGAGGCCGACCTTTGGCAATGATCGCGCTTGACGGCAATGAGTCCTCCGCCGGCAATGACGATGTCGTCAGGCAGGCGTTAGCTAAAAGAAAACATTATTTCGACGGCCTTCGACCGTCCGATCTCAACCTGGACCATCGATGGGATGTCTCTGGTCGGATCTACGCTTAAGATCATCCCCGTAAGGAGGATACGACCTCACTTACGCTCGCACACACGAGCTTACCTCGATACTTACGTGTTGCTTTTGCTTCCGACCTTCCACTCGATTCCTTCGGCTCCCTACGAAGTCACTCGAGTGTCGCCCGACCACCGTGGCTTCCTCCGGGTGTCGCTAGCCTTCAGCTCCAGCTATATCAATCTTCTGCACACTCGATTTAGCTCGTGAGATAACGATATGAGCTTAACTTTGTATCATTTGCTATAATCAAAACCCAGGTTTGACTTAGGTGCCTACTGCACCAACAGAGGCTCACAACCGAGATGATTTTGGACAAACCATTGGTATGGTTGTAGTTTAATTTGATATTGGTTTGTCTTGACCATAGAATTACACCAGTAGACTTTGTGTGTATTGAGTAGGACCAACTTAGAGGTGATTCAATTTATTGCTGACTACATAATTGAATTGGACCTCAGATATTATGGTCTCATGCTCTTAATCCCGATATAATAATGGGCACATGTACTTAGTATTTATTTCTTTGATTTACCAATGGGCGAGATTTATAGATTAAATCGATAGGCTCGGTAAGTTAGGAAATGATATTATTTACATGGTGTGTCGTTGATTATAGGAGGAAACCATGTCTTATATATTAGGATGATGATGTCCCTTTGAGGAGCTCATAAGAATCATAATGTAAACCCTGCAGGCGGACTTGGTACGGTATGCTGATGAGGTTGAGTAGTACTACTCATGGAGTTAGATGTTGATTAATTAATTGTCTGTAAATTAATTAATTGACGAACATTCGAGATCTTAAACACGGGGAGATATTTGTACAATTAATATATGGAACCCATATTTATTTATGGGGGTTAGTGAGGTAGATCAATAATAATCCTCTAGTGGAATGGATTATCATTAATGGATCGGACTTTATGTGGGCTAGATCCATTGGGTGGCAAAGATCCAACTACTCCTCATTGTCCCTATTATAGCCAATTAATGTTAGTAATATATGAGAGGTGTCCTAAGGCAATCGCCTTATGTTTGAACCATTTATATGATAAATGAATACCATTTACATGTTATTCACTATTTGAGTATGCATGTTTTCATGTATTTGATTAGATCTTAAACTCATTTACTAAATGTCCATGATACGATTTACAGCATGAGAGAATTTGTGATTTGATCACAATTAGTGAGTATCTCTACATGTGTAATTGTGATGTATTGGAATTATCCCTAGTCGATGAATTGATGGATTTGGACACCATCAATTCTGTCGAGACTAGCACGAGGTATACTCCTTGGTTTATCAAAGCAACTGATTCTCACTGGCTGGAGACATTGTGATGTTCGAAGTTAATCGTGGATGCTAGTTATGGTAACTAGTTCATTAGAGTGACCAGCTGTAAAACTTTATATGGTTCTCTTCATATATAGATATGTCAATGAAGTTCTTACTGCTGCTGAAGTGCGATATTCTTTTGACTTGCGATATTCAAGTCATCTTGGTCATGAAGACTTATGCTTTGACATCTTAAGCAAGCATCTCTGAGGAGATGTGAACCCGGGATGATTGGGCATAAGTCGAAGTGATTGAAGGTGTTTGAATAGCCTATAAAGGATTCACCATTCCTTACGAGGAGATGTATACTCATGGTCTCTCGTCGAATTGTTACTAGAGTCTTTGGCTAAAGCATTACATGTTAAGAGTAAGGTACTCTTGGATACATGTGCAGTAACTAGAATCCGTAGGAGGAGGAACTGATACTTGGGCTAGGTGTGACGGAGTCAACCTAGTGGCGACTGACACTATAGACCATGTCCAGAACCAAGTGGGTATAAGATGAGTGAAATGAATGAGGCACGATTCATTGTAGCTTTGGAAGGGTTTTAGAAATAGTTCTGGATCAACCGTTGATCTTTTAGGTTAATTGGGGATCATGATGTACTACTAGGTGCCACTCATGATCGTTCTATAATTAATAGTTAATTATAGACGACCAACATAAATCGAGAACCTATTTGGTCACACGCGCAATGATCGTAATCCGAAGTTGTTTGGGAATTTTTTTTCTAATTTAATCATGATTTGATTTGGGAATCAAATCTTAAATATATTTTATTTCTATAAATGGTTTTGACAATTTAGTAAATTTGTTTCCTAAATTAAATTTGATTTTCCTTAATCAACACTTTCCATAAATAAAATATGTGATTAGATTTAAAAATTTATTTCCTAATTTAATCATGATTTGATTTGGAGAATCAAATCTCAAATATATTTTATTTCCATAAATAGTTATGACATATAAGGGAATTTTTATACATGCCATAATTGTATGTCATGTAATTGCATTAGATGCGTATCATTATGCCATGCGTGTTATGACATGTAGATGTATGTCATGTATGTCATGCCATGTAGATAATAGTTATTTGCATGCAAAGAGGATGAGACAAAAATCCTTACTCAATATTAAAGCCTACATCTTCCATTAATATGGTTAGAACCAGAGTTCTATTTCCTGTTTGGGTTGTTGGACTCTCTCCAAGCCCGGCTCGAACCAGAACATGTTCAAACCATGAAATAGTTTAATAATAATATGGTAAGAGTCAGAGGTCAATCGTTAGCTTTGGTTGTTGGACTCTCTCCAAGCCGGGCTAATAGGTTGAATGCGCTCTAACCATATTAAAACTATTTCTTGATTAATGGGTTGGCTTTAACCTGGAGCATCGACTTGTTGGACTCTTGTTAGTAATATATGAGAGATGTCCTAAGGCAATCGCCTTATGTATGAACCATTTATATGATAAATGAAGATTCACTATTTGAGTATACATGTTTAATGTATTTGATTGGATCTTAAACTCATTTACTGAATGTCCACGATGCGATTCACAGCATGAGAGAATTTGTGATTGGATCACAACTAGTGAGTATCTCTACATGTGTAATTGTGATGTATCGGAATTATCCCTAATCGATGAATTGATGGATTTGGACACCATCAATTCTGTCGAGACTAGCACGAGGTATACTCCTTGGTGTATCCAAGCAGCTGATTCTCACTGGCTGCCGACATAGTGATGTCCGGAGTTAATCGTGGATGCTAGTTATGGTAACTAGTTCATTGGAGTGACCAGCCGTAAGACTTCATATGGTTCTCTGCATATATAGATATGTCAATGAAGTTCTTACTGTGGCTTAAGTGCGATGTTCCTTTGACTTGCGGTATTCAAGTCATCTTGATCATGGAGACTTATGCTTTGACATCTTAAGCAAACATCTCTAAGGAGATGTGGACCCGGATGATTGGGTATAAGTCGGTGATCAAGGTGTTTGAATAGCCTATAAAGGATTCACCACTCCTTAGAGGAGATGTATACCCATGGCCTCTCGTCGGATTGTTACTAAAGTCTTTGGCCAAAGCATTACATGTTTAGAGTAAGGTACTCTTCGATACATGTGGAGTAACTAGAATGTAGGACGAGGAAATGATACTTGGGCTAGGTGTGACGTAGTCGACCCTAGTGGGGACTGACACAATAGACCATGTCCTGAACCAAGTGGGTATAAGATGAGTGAAGGGAATGGGGCACGATTCATTCGAGCTACTGAAGGGTTTCAGAAATAGTTCTGGATCAACCGTTGATCTTTTTGGTTAATTGGGGATCATGATGTACTACTAGGTGCCACTCATGATCGTTCTATAATTAATGGTTAATTATAGACGGCCAACATAAACCGAGAACCTATTTGGTCACACGCGAGTGTAATCCAAAGGATTTAAAACGAGCTTGAGAATGGGATTCTCAGACCGAGAGAAACTATGTTTGGTTGGACCAAACATAAAGCGAGCATGAAATTGTTTCAGTCGCAATGGAAGCGTGGATGGGCTGCGTCTTATGAAGACGTAATGGATGGACCAAAATGGTTTGGTTCTAATCCAATGGATGAGAATAAACCAAATGGTTTGGTTTATATTAAACGAATGAACCAAAGGTTGGTTCGGTTCGTTTTAACTTAAAATAAACCATCATGGTTTGGTTTATTTTAACTTATCTTAATGGAGCGGGTTAACGGGCTTTATGGATATGATCCATTAACCATTAAGAGAATTAGTTCTCTATAAAATAGGGCTTAAACCCTAACCCTAACACCCAATGAAGAGTTGCCGCCCAACATAGAGTTGCCGCCCACCCTTGTTGGTGAATTCGGCGCCCAACCCTAAGTGGCCGCCGCCCATCCTTTGTGCCGCCGTCCAAGTCATTGCCGGCGACCAAGCTTCAGCCGGTGAACCTCCGGCGACCCTCCGGTGATCCCCTATAGGTTTGGCATCAAGGTGAGGTTTTTCTTTCCTTGGTTGGCCGGCGCCTATATCCTCCACCAAGCTGTCCAGTTTTCTGGACAGCTTCTTCTCCTCTCGTCGGAGCGTCGTTTGGACGACGGTTAGTGCTCCGACAGCGGCTAACATACCGGGGATTTGATCTCCGGTAATCCTCTGAGGTGGAGGACGAAGGATTCGTCAAACGGTTGACGAATACCTCTCCGGAGAAGCGAGTTTTGAGAACTCGTTTTGGATCCGAATTTGGATTCGGATCGTGATCATCTCTCGATCACGTCGTCTTCAACACGAGGCTAGTAACCCGTACGAAGACGAAGCTCGTGACTTAGCGAAGTCATCCCGAGGAGCTCGGCGTGGATACGGATAGAGACGATTCTTACGAGGATCGTTCCGGTTGATGCCGTTCCCGCTACACGTCATACGGAAGGTATAACGTAGTTTAATTTCCTTTTATTGCAATTTTAATTTATGGTTATGTCTACACTTGTTGTAATAGCATGCGTGTGTTGTGTGTGTTGTAATAAATAGGAGTATTTATTATTTTTATTGCTTCCGCTGTGCTCATGTTTACGAAACATGATCGAACACACACACGCCGCGGTGCCGGAAACCCAACAGTGGTATCAGAGGCCAGGTTGTGTTTCGATATAATCGTAAAATGGTTTTGCGATAGTCATAATGTATTTCTGGAAATTTTCTAATTTTGGAAATTTAGAAGTATTTATGGAAATTTTTCAATTTTGGAAAGTCTAGAAGTATTTATGGAAATCTTCCATTTTTTGAAAGTTGGAAGTATTTATGGAAATTGATAATTTCCATAAATAAAATATTTGATTAGATTCTGGAAATTTGTTTCCTAATTTAATCATGATTTGATTTGGGAAATCAAATCTTAAAATATTTTAATTTCCATAAGTAGTTTTAATGATTTAGGAAATTGGTTTCCTAAATAGATTTTCCTTAATCAAATAATTCCATGAATAAAATATGTGATTAGATTTGGAAATTTGTTTCCTAATTTAATTATGATTTGATTTGGAGAATCAAATCTTAAACATATTTTATTTCCATAAATAGTTATGACATATAAGGAAATATATACATGACATAATTGTATGTCATGTAATTGCATTAGATGCATAACATTATGCCATGCGTGTCGTGACATGTAGATGTATGCCATGTATGCCATGCCATGTAGATAATAGTTATTTGCATGCAAAGAGGATGAGACATAAAAACCCTAACTCAATATTAAAGCCTACACCTTCCATTAATATGGTTAGAACCAGAGTTCTGTTTCTTGTTTGGGTTGTTGGACTCACTCCAAGCCCGGCTCGAACCTGAACATGTTCAAATCATTGGAATAGTTTAACTCTAATATGGTAAGAGTCAGAGGTCAATCGTTAGTTTGGGTTGTTGGACTCACTCCAAGCCTGGCTAATTGGTTGAATGCGCTCTAACCATATTAAAACTATTTCGCGATTAATGGGTCGGCTTTAACTTGGAGCATCGATTTGTTGGACTCACTCCAAGGTCGATGTGAAGAGAGGTGCAGTTGGGTGCTATGCATATGATGCATACTTGTTAATGTGTTAACAACCCAATGTATGTGTAAACATTCAATTAGTTGATAGCACATTGTGATAGTTACATATACATGATATGTAATCGGTATACTTGATACCCACCATCATAGCTAAGAATGGCTTGTTGGACTCACTCCAAGGTTGTTCTTATCTATGATGAATATCAGCCCATTCGGAGATGGACCTACGATCTCCCGAAGTGATTTTAAGGGTTTTTGAAATTCGAAAAATGAATGGGATTTATAAATGTATATTGATGCATTTTAAAATCATCTTTCTCATATATGCTCGTTTTGTATTTCTAAGTTAATATATTGATCATGATGTGTTTGAATTTGTGTTCCATTTTGGATTCAAATAAATTGACTGGGCCGAACTGTTGGGAGTATGGGGAATACAATCAAAGTCCCACATTGGTAAGACATGGAAAAGATCATGTGCTTATAAGAAAAAAGATATCTCCATTGGAATGAGGCCTTTTGGGTAAAGCCCAAAAACAAAAACCATGAGGGCTTGGGTCCAAAGTGGACAATATCATACCATTGTGGAGATAGTGATTCTGAACAAATGAGTTGCATCATGCTAGCCGCGATGGAACCCAAGCTACGAAAGCAGCATGAGCATATGGATGCTCATATCGTAGTCCTTCATCTCTGTGAGTTAGTTGATGAGCAAGTGAGATTCGAAAGGTTCGAAGTCTCCAAGCTCCTCTTCACCTCTGAGATGCAAGGAGGTTCATCTGTGGTACTGCTCAACATGCTGAAGACTGTGGAGCCTTCTGAGAAGCATGAGTAGGGGACAGTGTTGTTAGTTGATTCCTCGAAGAAAGGTTCTAAGAGGGAGTCAAAGGAACAACAGAAGGGGAAGAAGAAAAAGGCTAAAAGGCATAACCAGCTCAAAAGGGCACTTGCCATCATTATGGCAAGGAGGGTCATTGGCGAAGAAATTGCAAGGTTTATCAAGAGTCCGTGAAGAAGGATAAGGCATCGGATGCCCCATCTTCTTCAGAAATCTTCTTTATTGATTGTCATTCTATTTCCTTAGACACTTGGGTATTGGATACTGGGTGTGGCTCACATATATGTAATGACATACATGGGCTAAGGAATAGAAGAAGACTCGTCAAGGGAGAGTCAAATTTACGTGTTGGGAATGAAGCAAAGGTTGCTGCACTCGCCATCGGAACGTATTTGTTGAAACTCCCTGCAGGACTTGTCTTAGAACTGGACAATTGCTTTTATATTCCTTTGTTGATAAAGAACATCATTTCTATTTCTTGTTTAAATAGAAATGGTTTCCATTTGACGTTTAGTAACAATTGTTGTTACATAACTTTGAATGGGGTTCTTTATGGGACTGGAACTTTAAGCAATGGTGTTTGTTGGGAGTATGGGGAATACAATCAAAGTCCCACATTGGTAAGACATGGAAAAGATCATGTGCTTATAAGAAAAAAGATATCTCCATTGGTATGAGGCCTTTTGGGTAAAAGCCCAAAAATAAAACCATGAGGGCTTAGACCCAAAGTGGACAATATCATGTCATTGTGGAGATATGTGGAGCTTATAAGCACCAACAATTGGTATCAGAGCCATGGTCCATGTCAAGCCATGAACCTCGAACGAAGGAAGTTGAGCTCCCACGTCCGGATCAAGAGAACCAGACATCAGGAAGGAAGTCTAGTTGGGTCGGGGGGACCGAACAACTGGCAGGAAGTCCTGGTGGGTTGAAGATCGGACATCAAGCAGAGAAAATCCTTCGAGGAGGGATAGGCTTGAGGGGGGGCCCAATGTGGTCCTTCGTTTGAGGGGGGGATTGTTGGGAGTATGGGGAATACAATCAAAGTCCCACATTGGTAAGACATGGAAAAGATCATGTGCTTATAAGAAAAAAGATATCTCCATTGGTATGAGGCCTTTTGGGTAAAAGCCCAAAAATAAAACCATGAGGGCTTAGACCCAAAGTGGACAATATCATGTCATTGTGGAGATATGTGGAGCTTATAAGCACTAACAATGTTTATACGTTGGACGTATCCAGTGACATTTGCAATATCGAAGCGAGCAACAAGAGTGCTCGAAAGGATAATCAAATAGACTCCTACATGTGGCATTGTCGTCTTGGCCATGTAAGCAAGAAACGCATGTCCGAATTACACCGATGTGGAATTCTGGAATCGTTTGAATTGGATTCATATGATACATGCGAATCATGCTTAAAAGGCAAGATGACTAAGTTACCTTTTACGGGAAAAGGTGAACGAGTGGGAGAGTTACTAGGTCTAATACATACTGATGTATGTGGACCTATGTCAACTCAAGCTTTAGGAGGCTATAGCTACTTCATTACCTTCACCGATGATCACTCACGGTTTGGGTATGTGTTCTTGATGAAACACAAGTCTGAAGCCTTTGAAAGGTTCAAAGAATTCAGAAATGAAGTAGAGAAACAACATGACAAAAGTATTAAAATACTTCGATCGGATCGAGGTGGTGAATACTTAAGTCAAGAGTTTCTTGATTATCTAAGAGACAATGGCATATTGTCTCAATGGACTCCGCCATATACACCACAGCATAATGGTGTATCTGAGAGGCGTATCGACCTTGTTGGACATGGTCAGTCAATGATGAATCATGCGACTCTTCCCAAGTCCTTTTGGGGCTATGCACTTCAGACAGTTGTTTACTTGTTAAACAGAATGCCTACCAAGGTAGTCTCAACTACTCCATATGAGATATGGAATGGTAAGAAACCTCATGTATCTTACTTGAAGATATGGGGTTGTCCTGCTTATGTGAAGTGGACTGTATCAGACAAATTGGATGCTAAGTCTGATAAATGTCTATTTATTGGATACCCTAAGGAAACAAGGGGTTACCAAATCTATCTTCCTGTGGAACAAAAGGTGTTTGTTTCAAGGAATGCTGTGTTTCTAGAGAAAGAGTTTCTCTTGCAAGAAAACAGTGGGAGTGTCGTCGAGCTTGAGGAGGCTCGAGAGACTCAAATAGACATTAATGAGATACCTGGTGAAGCACAACAGCCGACAACTCATAGTGATGAGCAATCGGCTGGACCTATTGTAACACCACATCTTCGTAGATCTGGTAGAACACGCAATATTCCTGAGAGATATGGATTTCTCGTAAGAGAATCGAACGACGTGTTACTCATTGATGATGAGGAGCCTACCAGTTATGAAGAAGTGCTGACAAGTTCAGAAAGGGATAAGTGGCTTGGTGCCATGAAGTCGGAAATGGATTCCATGTATGAAAATCAAGTTTGGAACTTGGTTGACCCACCTGAAGGTATAAAGCCTATAGGGTGCAAGTGGGTTTTCAAGAAGAAAACCGACATGGATGGTAATGTGATTATCTATAAGGCTAGATTGGTGGCAAAAGGATATCGTCAAAAACAAGGTGTTGATTATGACGAAACCTATTCGCCTGTAGCTATGCTTAAATCCATTCGGATGCTCCTGGCCATAGTGGCTCATTATGATTATGAGATATGGCAGATGGATGTGAAAACAGCTTTCCTTAATGGAAACCTGCTCGAGGATGTGTATATGATACAGCCTAAGGGTTTCACATCGGTTGATAAAACCAAGGTATGCAAATTGCGACGGTCCATTTATGGATTGAAGCAAGCATCCAGGAGCTGGAATATCCGTTTTGATGAGACGATCAAAAGGTTTGATTTCTCACAAAATCCAGATGAACCTTGTGTGTACAAGAAGGTTAGTGGGAGTGCAGTCGTGTTCCTAGTATTGTATGTCGATGACATACTACTTATAGGAAACGATGTTTCAATCTTACAGTCAGTGAAGGTTTGGTTATCCAAGACATTCTCCATGAAAGACCTGGGAGAAGCAACCTACATCCTCGGGATTAAGATCTATAGAGATAGATCGAAATGGTTGCTTGGTCTTTCGCAGTCTACATATATAGACCGAGTGCTAAAGAGGTTTAACATGTCGGAATCCAAGAAAGGTTTCTTACCCATCAGGCATGGGGTACACCTTTCGAAGTCTATGTGTCCGCGCACAGAAGACGAGAGGATTTGCATGAGTAAGATTCCCTATGCATCCGCAATAGGATCTATCATGTATGCTATGTTATGTACGAGGCCCGATGTATCATATGCTCTGAGTGTCACGAGCAGATACCAGTCTGATCCAGGAATGGATCATTGGGTGGCTGTTAAGACGATCCTTAAGTACTTGAGAAGAACTAAGGATGTGTTCCTAATATATGGAGAAGGGTACATGGTGATACGTGGGTATACGGATGCCAGCTCCAGACAGACAAGGATGATTCCATGTCTTAGTCTGGGTATGTATTCACCTAGAATGGAGGCGCAATAAGTTGGAAAGGTTCCAAGCTTGACACTATAGCGCATTCTGCCATTAAGGCAGAATACGTTGCAGCTTTGGAAGCAGCAAAGGAAGCGGTTTGGATCAATAAGTTCATCTATGAACTTGATGTGGTCTCATCAATGATCCAAACATGTGCTTCGCCGCTATCATCTTATCAGAGAGATCATAAGTAGGAACGAAATACAAATCGAGAAAATTCCCACTGAAAGGAACTTAGCGGATCCTTTGACTAAAGTATTACCTCAAAGTAAGTTTGAGGGTCATGTTAGTGCTTATGGTATTGGATACCGTAGCGATTGGCATTAGGCCAAGTGGGAGTCTGTTAGTAATATATGAGAGATGTCCTAAGGCAATCGCCTTATGTATGAACCATTTATATGATAAATGAAGATTCACTATTTGAGTATACATGTTTAATGTATTTGATTGGATCTTAAACTCATTTAGTGAATGTCCACGATGCGATTCACAGCATGAGAGAATTTGTGATTGGATCACAACTAGTGAGTATTTCTACATGTGTAATTGTGATGTATCAGAATTATCCCTAGTCGATGAATTGATGGATTTAGACACCATCAATTCTGTCGAGACTAGCACAAGGTATACTCCTTGGTGTATCCAAGCAGCTGATTCTCACTAGCTGCCGACATAGTGATGTCCGGAGTTAATCGTGGATGCTAGTTATGGTAACTAGTTCATTGGAGTGACCAGCCGTAAGACTTCATATGGTTCTCTGCATATATAGATATGTCAATGAAGTTCTTACTGTGGCTTAAGTGCGATGTTCCTTTGACTTGCGGTATTCAAGTCATCTTGATCATGGAGACTTATGCTTTGACATCTTAAGCAAACATCTCTAAGGAGATGTGGACTCGGGATGATTGGGTATAAGTCGAAGTGATCGAAGGTGTTTGAATAGCCTATAAAGGATTCACCACTCCTTGCGAGGAGATGTATACCCATGGCCTCTCGTCGGATTGTTACTAAAGTCTTTGGCCAAAGCATTACATGTTTAGAGTAAGGTACTCTTCGATACATGTGGAGTAACTAGAATACGTAGGACGAGGAAATGATACTTGGGCTAGGTGTGACGTAGTCAGCCTAGTGGGGACTGACACAATAGACCATGTCCTGAACCAAGTGGGTATAAGATGAGTGAAGGGAATGGGGCACGATTCATTCGAGCATCAAGGGTTTCGTAAATAGTTACGATCAACCGTTGATCTTTTCGGTTAATTGGGGATCATGATGTACTACTAGGTGCCACTCATGATCGTTCTATAATTAATGGTTAATTATAGACGGCCAACATAAACCGAGAACCTATTTGGTCACACGCACGAGTGTAATCCAAAGGATTTAAAACGAGCTTGAGAATGGGATTCTCAGACCGAGAGAAACTATGTTTGGTTGGACCAAACATAAAGCGAGCATGAAATTGTTTCTGTCGCAATGGAAGCGTGGATGGGCTGCGTCTTATGAAGACGTAATGGATGGACCAAAATGGTTTGGTTCTAATCCAATGGATGAGAATAAACCAAATGGTTTGGTTTATATTAAACGAATGAACCAAAGGTTGGTTCGGTTCGTTTTAACTTAAAATAAACCATCATGGTTTGGTTTATTTTAACTTATCTTAATGGAGCGGGTTAACGGGATTTATGGATATGATCCATTAACCATTAAGAGAATTAGTTCTCTATAAAATAGGGCTTAAACCCTAACCCTATCACCCAATGAAGAGTTGCCGCCCAACATAGAGTTGCCGCCCACCCTTGTTGGTGAATTCGGCGCCCATCCCTAAGTGGCCGCCGCCCATCCTTTGTGCCGCCATCCAAGTCATTGCCGGCGACCAAGCTTCAGCCGGTAAACCTCCGGCGACCCTCCGGTGATCCCCTATAGGTTTGGCATCAAGGTGAGGTTTTTCTTTCCTTGGTTGGCCGGCGCCTATATCCTCCACCAAGCTGTCCAGTTTTCTGGACAGCTTCTTCTCCTCTCGTCGGAGCGTTGTTTGGACGACGGTTAGTGCTCCGACAGCGGCTAACATACCGGAGATTTGATCTCCGGTAATCCTCTGAGGTGGAGGACGAAGGATTCGTCAAACGGTTGACGAATACCTCTCCGGAGAAGCGAGTTTTGAGAACTCGTTTTGGATCCGAATTTGGATTCGGATCGTGATCATCTCTCGATCACGTCGTCTTCAACACGAGGCTAGTAACCCGTACGAAGACGAAGCTCGTGACTTAGCGAAGTCATCCCGAGGAGCTCGGCGTGGATACGGATAGAGACGATTCTTACGAGGATCGTTCCGGTTGATGCCGTTCCCGCTACACGTCATACGGAAGGTATAACGTAGTTTAATTTCCTTTTATTGCAATTTTAATTTATGGTTATGTCTACACTTGTTGTAATAGCATGCGTGTGTTGTGTGTGTTGTAATAAATAGGAGTATTTATTATTTTTATTGCTTCCGCTGTGCTCATGTTTACGAAACATGATCGAACACACACACGCCGCGGTGCCGGAAACCCAACAACTCTCTCCAAGGTCATTGTGAAGGGAGGTGAAGTTGGGTGTTATGCATACTTGTTAATGAGTTAACAACCCGATGTATGTGTGAACATTCAATTAGTTGATAGCACATTGTCATAGTTGCATATATGTGATATGCAATCGGTATATTTGATAACTACCATTGTAGCTATGAATGGCTTGTTGGACTCTCTCCAAGGTTGTTCATATCTATGTTGGATATCAGCCCATTCAGAGATGGACCTACGATCTACCGAAATGATTTTGGGGTTTTGAAATTTGAAAAATGAATGAGATTTATGAATGTACATTGATGCATTTTAAATCATCTTTCTCATATATGCTCATTTTGTATTTCTAGTTTAATCGATTGATCATGACGTCTTTGAATTTGCGCACTATTTTGGATTGAAACAAATTGATTGGGCCTAACTTCTTGGATTGGCTTAGAAACTTAAGAATTGTTCTCAGGGCTTAAAAGCTTGCATATGTCCTTGAAGAGCCTCTTCCCAACTGTCCTAGGGACGATGCAACTGTTAGTAATATATGAGAAATGTCCTAAGGCAATCGCCTTATGTTTGAACCATTTATATGATAAATGAAGATTTACTATTTGAGTATACATGCTTTCATGTATTTTATTAGATCTTAAATTCATTTACTAAATGTACGCGATACAATTCACGGCATGAGAGAATTTGTGATTGGATCACAACTAGTGAGTATCTCTACATGTATAATTGTGATGTATCGGAATTATCTCTAGTTGATGAATTGATGGATTTGGACACCATCAATTCTGTCGAGACTAGCACGAGGCATACTCCTTGGTGTATCCAAGCAGCCGATTCTCACTGGCTGGAGACATTGTGATGTCCGGAGTTGATCGTGGATGCTAGATATGGTAACTAGTTCATTAGAGTGACCAACCGTAAGACTTCATATGGTTCTCTGCATATATAGATATGTCAATGAAGTTCTTACTGCGGCTTAAGTGCGATGTTCCTTTGACTTGCGGTATTCAAGTCATCTTGATCATAAAGACTTATGTTTTGACATCTTAAGCAAGCATCTCTGAGGAGATGTTGACCCGGGATGATTGGGTATAAGTCGAAGTGATCGAAGGTGTTTGAATAGACTATAAAGGATTCACCACACCTTGCGAGGAGATGTATACCCATGGCCTCTCGTCGGATTGTTACTAAAGTCTTTGGCCAAAGCATTACATGTTTAGAGTAAGGTACTCTTCGATACATGTGCAGTAACTAGAATCCGTAGGACGAGGAAATGATACTTGGGCTAGGTGTGACGTAGTCAGCCTAGTGGGGACTGACACTACAGACCATGTCCTAAACCAAGTGGGTATAAGATGAGTGAAGGGAATGGGGCACGATTCATTCGAGCTGCTGAAGGGTTTCAGAAATAGTTCTGGATCAATCGTTGATCTTTTCGGTTAATTGGGGATCATGATGTACTACTAGGTGCCACTCATGATCGTTCTATAATTAATGGTTAATTATAGACGGCTAACATAAACCGAGAACCTATTTGGTCACACGCACAATGAGCGTAATCCGAAGGATTTAAAACGAGCTTGAGAATGGGATTCTCAGACCGAGAGAAACTAGGTTTGGTTGGACCAAACAAGAAGCGAGCATGAAATCGTTTCAGTCACAATGGAAGCGTGAATGGGCCATGTCTTATGAAGACATAATGGATGAACCAAAATGGTTTGGTTCTAATCCAATGAAAGAGAATAAACCAAAGGGTTTGGATTATTTTAAACGAATGAATCAAAAATTGGTTCGGTTCATTTTAACTTAAAATAAACCATCATGGTTTGGTTTATTTTAATTTATATTAATGGTGCGGGTTAACGGGCCTCATGGTTATGATCCAATAACCATTAAGAGAATTAGTTCTCTATAAAAGAGGGCTTAAGGGATTGTTAAGCTCTAATCCAAAAAACCCTAGCTTGTGGTTGCCGCCCACCTCTCCATCCTCTCCTTGGATTTTCAGCGCCAACCCTAGGTTGCCGCCCAGCCCCTTGTGCCGCCGTCTAACTCCTTGTCGGCGTCCAAGCTTCAGCCGGTCATCCTCCGTCGACCCTCCGGTGATCTTCCTAAGCTTCGGCGATAAGGTGAGCACTTGGCTTCACTTGGTTGGCCGGCGCCTACTCCTCCACCAAAGCTGTCCAATTTTCTGGACAGCTTGTTCTTCTCTCATCGGAGCGTCGTTTGGACGACGGTTAGAGCTCCGACAGCGCCTAACTTACTTGGGATTCGATCTCCGGTAATCCTCATAGGTGGAGGACGAAGGATTCGTCAAACGGTTGACGAATACCTCTCCGGAGAAGCGAGTTTTGAGGACTCATCTTTGGGTCCGAATTTGGATTCGGATCGTGATCATCTCTCGATCTCGTCATCTTCAACACGAGGCTAGTAACCTATACGAAGACGAAGCTTGTGGCTTAGCGAAGTCATCCTAAGGATACTCGGCGTGGATACGTATAGAGACGATTCTAGCGAGGATCGTTCCGGTTGATGTCGTTCCCGCTACACGTGATACGAATGGTATACGTAGTTAAATTTCCTTTATTGCAAAATTTAAATTTACGGTTATGTCTACACATGTTGTACTATGCATGCGTGTGTTGTAATAAATGTAGATTTATTATTTTTATTTTTTCCGTTTTGCACATGTTTACGAAACATGTACGAACACACACTCGCCGCAGTGCCGGAAACCCAACAGTGGTATGAGAGCCCAGGTTGTGTTTCGACATAATCGTAAAATGTTTTTGTGATAGTCATAATGTTATTTCTGGAAATTTTCTAATTTTGGAAATTTAGAAGTATTTATGGAAATTTTTCAATTTTGGAAAGTCTAGAAGTATTTATGGAAATCTTCCACTTTTGGAAAGTTGGAAGTATTTATGGAAATTGATATTTTCCATATATAAAATATTTGATTAGATTCTGGAAATTTGTTTCCTAATTTAATGATAATTTGATTTGGTAAATCAAATCTTAAAATATTTTATTTCCATAAGTAGTTTAGATGATTTAGGAAATTGGTTTCCTAAATTGATTTTCCTTAATCAACTATTTCCATAAATAAAATATGTGATTAGATTTGGAAATTTGTTTCCTAATTTAATCATGATTTGATTTAGAGAATCAAATCATAAACATATTTTATTTCCATAAATAGTTATGACAAATAAGGAAATTATGTACATGACATAATTGTATGCCATGTAATTGCATTAGATGCATATCATTATGCCATGCGTGTCGTGACATGTAGATGTATGCCATGTATGTCATGCCATGTAGATAATAGTTATTTGCATGCAAAGAGGATGAGACATAAAAACCCTCACTCAATATTAAAGTATACACCTTCCATTAATATGGTTAAAACCAGAGATCCGTTTCTTATTTGGGTTGTTGGACTCTCTCCAAGCCCGGCTCGAACCCGAACATGTTCAAACCATGGAATAGTTTAATACTAATATGGTAAGAGTCAGAGGTCAATCGTTAGCTTTGGTTGTTGGACTCTCTCCAAGCTGGGCTAATTGGTTGAATGCTCTCTAACCATATTAAAACTATTTCTCGATTAATGGGTTGGCTTTAACCTGTAGCATCGGCTTGTTGGACTCTCTCCAAGGTCGATGTAAAGGGAGGTGAAGTTGGGTGCTATGCATATGATGCATACTTGTTAATGTATTAACAACCCGATGTATGTGTGAACATTCAATTAGTTGATAGCACATTGTGATAGTTGCATATACGTGATATGCAATAGGTATAGTTGATACCTACCGTCGTAGTTATGAATGGCTTGTTGGACTCTCTCCAAGGTTGTTCATATCTATGATGGATATCAACCCATTCAGAGATGGACCTACGATCTCCCGAAGTGATTTTGGGGTTTTTGAAATTCGAAAAAATGAATGGGACTTATAAATGTATATTGATGCATTTTAAAATCATTTTCTCATATATGCTCGTTTTGTATTTCTAGGTCAATAAATTGATCATGACGTCTTTGAATTTGCGCACTATTTTGGATTCAAACAAACTGACTGGGCCTAACTTCCTGGACTGGCTTAGAAACCTGAGAATTGTTCTCAAGGCGGAAAAGCTAGCATATGTCCTTGAAGAGCCTCTTCCCAACCGTCCTAAGGACGATGCAATTCCAGACCAAATGTTGGTCTATCAGAAGCATGTGGCAGATTCTGAGCTGGCGAGTTACATCATGCTAGCGGCGATGGTACCTGAGCTGCAAAAGCAGCATGAGCATATGGATGCTAATATCATGGTCTTCCATCTTCATGAGTTGTTCGATGAGCAAGCGAGATCCAAAAGGTTCGAGGTCTCTAGGCTCCTCTTCACCACGAAGATGCAAGAAGGTTCGTCTGTAGTGCAGTTTGTGCTAAAGATGAACGGGTACATCGAGCGGCTAGCTACCCTCGGGTTTGTGATGGATCATGAGTTAAGTATTGACTTAATTCTGCATTGTTTGCCCAAGAGTTTCTCACAATTTGTGATGAACTATCGGATGAACAAATTAGAATCCACCATTCCCGAGCTCCTCAATATGCTGAAGACTGTGGAGCCTTCTGTGAAGCATGAGGAGAAGGCGGTTCTGTTAGTTGATTCCTCAAGGAAAGGTTCTAAGAGGAAGGCAAAAGAACAGAAGAAAGGGAAGAACAAAAAGGCGAAGAAGGCAGAACCAGCGCAAAAGGGCACTTGCCATCATTGTGGCAAGGAAGGCCACTGGCGAAGAAACTGCAAGATTTATCTTGAGTCCATGAAGAAGAAGAAGGCATCCGATGCCCCATCCTCTTCAGGTATCTTCGTTATTGATTGTCATTCTATTTCCTTAGACACATGGGTATTGGATACTGTGTGTGGCTCATATATATGTAATGACATACATGAGCTAAGGAATAGAAGAAGACTCGTCAAAGGAGAGTCAAATTTATGTGTTGGGAATGGAGCAAAGGTTGCTGCACTCGCCATCGGAACGTATTTGTTGAAACTCACTACAGGACTTGTCTTAGAACTAGACAATTGCTTTTAAGTTCCTTCGTTGATAAAGAACATCATTTCTATTTCTTGTTTAAATAGAAATGGGTACCATTTGACTTTTAGTAACAATTGTTGTTACATAACTTTGAATGGAGTTCTTTATGGGACTGGAACTTTAAGCAATGGTATTTATACGTTGGACGTATCCAGTGACATTTTCAATATCGAAGCGAGCAACAAGCATGCTCGAAAGGATAATCAAATAGACTCCTACATGTGGCATTGTCGTCTTGGCCATGTAAGCAAGAAACGTATGTCCGAATTACACCGATGTGGAATTCTGGAATCGTTTGAATTGGATTCATACGATACATGCGAATCATGCTTAAAAGGCAAGATGACTAAGTTACCTTTTACAGGAAAAGGTGACTGAGTGGGAGAGTTGCTAGGCCTAATACATAGTGATGTATGTGGACCTATGTCAACTCAAGCTTTAGGAGGCTATAGCTACTTCATTACCTTCACCGATGATCACTCACGGTTTGGGTATGTGTTCTTGATGAAACACAAGTCTGAAGCCTTTGAAAGATTCAAAGAATTAAGAAATGAAGTAGAGAAACAACATGACAAGATTATTAAAATACTTCGATCGGATCGAGGTGGTGAATACTTGAGTCAAGAGTTTCTTAATTATCTAAGAGACAATGATATATTATCTCAATGGACTCCACCATATACACCACACCATAATGGTGTATCTGAGAGGCGTAACCGGACCTTGTTTGACATGGTTAGGTCAATGATGAATCATGCGAATCTTCCCAAGTCCTTTTTGGGCTATGCATTTCAGACAGCTATTTACTTGTTAAACAGAATGCCAACCAAGGTAGTCTCTACTACTCCATATGAGATATGGAATGGTAAGAAACCTCATGTATCTTACTTGAAGATATGGAGTTGTCCTGCTTATGTGAAGCGGACTGTATCAGACAAATTGGATGCTAAGTCTGATAAATGTCTATTTATTGGATACCCTAAGGAAACAAGGGCTTACCAATTCTATCATCCTGTGAAACAAAAGGTGTTTGTTTCAAGGCATGCTGTGTTTCTAGAGAAAGAGTTTCTCTTGTAAGAAAACAGTGAGAGTGTCGTCGAGCTTGAGGAGGCTCGAGAGACTCAAATAGACATTGATGAGATACCTGTTGAAGCACAACAACCGACAACTCATAGTGATGAGCAATCGGCTGGACCTATTGTAACACCACATCTTCGTAGATCTGGTAGAACACGCAACATTCCTGAGAGATATGGATTTCTCGTAAGTGAATCGAACGACGTGTTACTCATTGATGAAGAGGAGCCTACCAGTTATGAAGAAGTGCTGACAAGTTCAGAAAGGGATAAGTGGCTTGAAGCCATGAAGTCAGAAATGGATTCCATGTATGAAAGCCAAGTTTTGAAATTGGTTGACCCACCTGAAGGCATAAAGGTTATAGGGTGCAAGTGGGCTTTCAAGAAGAAAACTGACATGGATGGTAATGTGATTACCTATAAGGCTAGATTGGTGGCGAAAGGAAATCATCAAAAACAAGGTGTTGATTATGATGAAACCTATTCGCCTGTAGCTATGCTTAAATCCATTCGGATGCTCCTGGCCATAGTGGCTCATTATGATTATGAGATATGGAAGATGGATGTGAAAGCAGCTTTCCTTAATGGAAACCTGCTCGAGGACGTGTATATGATACAGCCTGAGGGTTTCACATCGGTCGATAAAACCAAGGTATGCAAATTGCGACGGTCCATTTATGGATTGAAGCAAGCATCCAGGAGATGAAATATCCGTTTTGATGAGACAATCAAAAAGTTTGATTTCTCACAAAATCCAGACGAACCTTGTGTGTACAAGAAGGTTAGTGGGAGTGCAGTCGTGTTCCTAGTATTATATGTCGATGACATATTACTTATAGGAAACGATGTTTCAATCTTACAGTCAGTTGAGGTTTGGTTATCCAAGACATTCTCCATGAAAGACTTGGGAGAAGCAACCTACATCCTCGGGATTAAGATCTATAGAGATAGATCGAAATGGTTGCTTGGTCTTTCACAGTCTACATATATAGACCGAGTGCTAAAGGGGTTTAGCATGTCGGAATCCAAGAAAGGTTTCCTACCCATCAGGCATGGGATACACCTTTCGAAGTCTATGTGTCCGCGCACAAAAGACGAGAGGATTTGCATGAGTAAGATTCCCTATGCATCCGCAATAGGATCTATCATGTATGCTATGTTATGTATGAGGCCCGATGTATCGTATGCTCTGAGTGTCACGAGCAGATACCAGTCTGATCTAGGAATGGATCATTGGATGACTGTTAAGATGATCCTTAAGTACTTAAGAAGAACTAAGGATACGTTCCTAATATATGGAGAAGGGTACATGGTGATATGTGGGTATACGGATGCCAGCTCCAGTCAGACAAGGATGATTCCATGTCTCAGTCTGGGTATGTATTCACCTGGAATGGAGGCGCAATAAGTTGGAAAGGTTTCAAGTTTGACTCTATAGCGGATTCTGCCACTAAGGTAGAATATATTGCAGCTTTGAAAGCAGCAAAGGAAGCGGTTTGGATCAAGAAGTTCATATTAGAACTTGATGTAGTCTCATCAATGATCCAAACATGTGCTTCGCCGCTATCATCTGATCAGAGAGATCATTAGTAGGAAGGAAATACCAATCGAGAAAATCTCCACTGAAAGAAACTTAGCGGATCCTTTGACTAAGGCATTACCTCAAAGTAAGTTTGAGGGTCATGTTAGAGCTTATGGTATTGGATACTGTAGCGATTGGCATTAGGCCAAGTGGGAGTCTGATAGCAATATATGAGAAATGTCCTAAGGCAATCATCTTATGTTTGAACCATTTATATGATAAATGAAGATTCACTATTTGAGTATACATGCTTTCATGTATTTGATTGGATCTTAAACTCATTTAATGAATGTCCGCGATACGATTCACAGCATGAGAGAATTTGTGATTGGATCACAACTAGTGAGTATCTCTAAATGTGTAATTGTGATGTATCGGAATTATCCCTAGTCAATGAATTGATGGATTTGGACACCATCAATTCTGTCGAGACTAGCACGAGGCATACTCCTTGGTGTATCCAAGCAGCCGATTCTCACTGGCTGGAGACATTGTGATGTGCGGAGTTGATCGTGCATGCTAGTTATGGTAACTAGTTCATTGGAGTGACCAGCTGTAAGACTTCATATGGTTCTCTGCATATATAGATATGTCAATGAAGTTTTTACTGCGGCTTAAGTGCGATGTTCCTTTGACTTGCGGTATTCAAGTCATCTTGATCATAAAGACTTATGCTTTGACATCTTAAGCAAGCATCTATGAGGAGATGTGGACCCGAGATGAATGGGTATAAGTCGAAGTAATCGAAGGTGTTTGAATAGCCTATAAAGGATTCACCACTCCTTGCGAGGAGATGTATACCCATGGCCTCTCGTCAGATTGTTACTAAAGTCTTTGGCCAAAGCATTACATGTTTAGAGTAAGGTACTCTTCAATACATGTGCAGTAACTAGAATCCGTAGGACGAGGAAATGATACTTGGGCTAGGTGTGATGTAGTCAGTCTAGTGGGGACTGACACTATAGACCATGTCCTGAACCAAGTGGGTATAAGATGAGTGAAGGGAATGGGGCACGATTCATTCGAGCTGCTGAAGGGTTTCAGAAATAGTTCTGGATCAACCGTTGAACTTTTCGATTAATTGGGAATCATGATGTACTACTAGTGGCGACTCATGATCGTTCTATAATTAATGGTTAATTATAGGCGACCAACATAAACCGAGAACCTATTTGGTCACACGCACAACGAGCGTAATCTGAAGGATTTAAAACAAGCTTGAGAATGGGATTCTCAGACCGAGAGAAACTAGGTTTGGTTGGACCAAACAAGAAGCGAGCATGAAATCATTTCAGTCACAATGGAAGCGTGAATGGGCCGTGTCTTATGAAGACATAATGGATGAACCAAAATGGTTTGGTTCTAATCCAATGGAGGAGAATAAACCAAAAGGTTTGGTTTATTTTAAACGAATGAACCAAAAGTTGGTTCGGTTCGTTTTAACTTAAAATAAACCATCATGGTTTGGTTTATTTTAACTTATATTAATGGAGCGGGTTAACGGGCCTCATGGTTATGATCCAATAACCATTAAGAGAATTAGTTCTCTATAAAATAGGGCTTAAGGGATTGTTAAGCTCTAATCCAAAAAACCCAAGCTTGTGGTTGCCGCCCACCTCTCCATCCTCTCCTTGGATTTTCGGCGCCAACCCTAGGTTGCCGCCCAGCCCCTTGTGCCGCCGTCTGTTGGGTTTCCGGCACCGCGGCGTGTGTGTGTTCGATCATGTTTCGTAAACATGAGCACAGCGGAAGCAATTAAAAATAATAAATCTATATTTATTACAACACACACAACACACGCATGCATATTACAACAAGTGTAGACATAACCGTAAATTATGATTTGCAATAAAAGGAAATTTAACTACGTTATACCTTCCGTATGACGTGTAGCGGGAATGGCATCAACCGGAATGATCCTCGTAAGAATCGTCTCTATCCGTATCCACGCCGAGCTCCTCGGGATGACTTCGCTAAGTCACGAGCTTCGTCTTCGTACGGGTTACTAGCCTCGTATTGAAGACGACGTGATCGAGAGATGATCACGATCCGAATCCAAATTCGGATCCTAAAACGAGTTCTCAAAACTCGCTTCTCCGGAGAGGTATTCGTCAACCGTTTGACGAATCCTTCGTCCTCCACCTCAGAGGATTACCGGAGATCAAATCCCCGGTAAGTTAGCCGCTGTCGGAGCACTAACCGTCGTCCAAACGACGCTCCGACGAGAGGAGGAGAAGCTGTCCAGAAAACTGGACAGCTTGGTGGAGGAGTAGGCGCCGGCCAAAACAAGGAGAGAAAAAGCTCACCTTGATGCCGAACCTATAGGAGATCACCGGAGGGTCGCCGGAGGGTCGCCGGAGGTTCACCGGCTGGAGCTTGGACGCCGGCAAGGGTCTTGGACGGCGGCACAAAGCTGGGCGGCGGCAGCTCTAGGGTTGGCGCCGATTAACTCCTCCAAGGAGTGGGCGGCAACTCAAGGGGGGGCTAGGGTTTGGATTAGTTAGGGTTTAACAATCCCTTAAGCCCACTTTTATAGAGAACTAATTCTCTTAATGGTTAATGGATCATATCCATAAAGCCCGTTAACCTGCTCCATTAAGATAAGTTAAAATAAACCAAACCATGATGGTTTATTTTAAGTTAAAACGAACCGAACCAACTTTTGGTTCATTCGTTTAAAATAAACCAAACCCTTTGGTTTATTATCATCCATTGGATTAGAACCAAACCATTTTGGTTCATCCATTATGTCTTCATAAGACACGGCCCATCCACGCTTCCATTGCGACTGAAACGATTTCATGCTCGCTTTATGTTTGGTCCAACCAAACCTAGTTTCTCTCGGTCTGAGAATCCAATTCTCAAGCTCGTTTTAAATCCTTTGGATTACACTCGTTGTGCGTGTGACCAAATAGGTTCTCGGTTTATGTTGGCCGTCTCTAATTAACCATTAATTATAGAACGATCATGAGTGGCACCTAGTAGTACATCATGATCCCCAATTAACCGAAAAGATCAACGGTTGATCCAGAACTATTTCTGAAACCCTTCAGCAGCTCGAATGAATCGTGCCCCATTCCCTTCACTCATCTTATACCCTCTTGGTTCAGGACATGGTCTATTGTGTCAGTCCCCACTAGGCTGACTACGTCACACCTAGCCCAAGTATCATTTCCTCGTCCTACGGATTCTAGTTAGTCCACATGTATCGAAGAGTACTTTACTCTAAACATGTAATGCTTTGGCCAAAGACTTTAGTAACAATCCGACGAGAGGCCATGGGTATACATCTCCTCGCAAGGAGTGGTGAATCCTTTATAGGCTATTCAAACACCTTCGATCACTTCGACTTATACCCAATCATCCCGGGTCCATATCTCCTTGGAGATGTTTGCTTAAGATGTCAAAGCATAAGTCTCCATGATCAAGATGACTTGAATACCGCAAGTCAAAGGAACATCGCACTTAAGCCACAGTAAGAACTTCATTGACATATCTATATATGCAGAGAACCATATGAAGTCTTACGGCTGGTCACTCCAATGAACTAGTTACCATAACTAGCATCCACGATTAACTCCGGACATCACTATGTCTCCAGCCAGTGAGAATCAGCTGCTTGGATACACCAAGGAGTATACCTCGTGCTAATCTCGACAGAATTGATGGTGTCCAAATCCATCAATTAATCGACTAGGGATAATTCCGATACATCACAATTACACATGTAGAGATACTCACTAGTTGTGATCCAATCACAAATTCTCTCATGCTGTGAATCGTATCGTGGACATTCAGTAAATGAGTTTAAGATCCAATCAAATACATTAAACATGTATACTCAAATAGTGAATCTTCATTTATCATATAAATGGTTCATACATAAGGCGATTGCCTTAGGACATCTCTCATATATTACTAACACCGTCCAACTCCTTGTCGGCGTCCAAGCTTCAGCCGGTCATCTCTGGCGACCCTCCCGTGATCTTCCTAGGCTTCGGCGATAAGGTGAGCACTTGGCTTCCCTTGGTTGGCCGGCACCTACTCCTCCACCAAAGCTGTCCAGTTTTCTGGACAGCTTGTTCTTCTCTCGTCGGAGCGTCGTTTGGACGACGGTTAGAGCTCCGACAGTGCCAAACTTACCGGGGATTCGATCTCCGGTAATCCTCATAGGTGGAGGACGAAGGATTCGTCAAACGGTTGACGAATACCTCTCCGGAGAAGCTAGTTTTGAGGACTCGTCTTTGGGTCCGAATTTGGATTCGGATCGTGATCATCTCTTGATCACGTCGTCTTCAACATGAGGCTAGTAACCCATACGTAGACGAAGCTTGTGGCTTAGCAAAGTCATCCTAAGGATACTCGGCGTGGATACGGATAGAGACGATTCTAGCGAGGATCGTTCCGGTTGATGCCGTTCCCGCTACACGTGATACGAAAGGTATACGTAGTTAAATTTCCTTTATTGCAAAATATAAATTTATGGTTATATCTACACATGTGTACTATGCATGCGTGTGTTGTGTGTGTTGTAATAAATATAGATTTATTATTTTTATTTCTTCCGCTGTGCACATGATTACGAAACATGTACGAACACACACTCGCCGCGGTGCCGGAAACCCAACAGCAACTCCAGACCAATTATTGGCCTATCAGAAACATGTAGCAGATTCTGAACTGGCAAGTTGCATCATGCTAGCTGCGATGGTACCCGAGCTACAAAAGTAGCATGAGAATATGGATGGTAATACCATAGTCTTCCATCTTCATGAGTTGTTTGATGAGCAAGCGAGATCTGAAAGGTTCGAAGTCTCCAGGCTCCTCTTCACCTCTAAGATGCAAGAAGGTTCATCTATAGTGCAATTTGTGTTAAATATGAATGAGTACATCGAGTCACTAGCTACCCTTAGGTTTGTGATGGATCATGAATTAAGTATTGACTTAATTCTGCATTGTTTACCCAAGAGTTTCTCACAATTTGTGATGAACTACCGGATGAACAAACTAGAATCCACTATTTCTGAGCTCCTCAATATGCTGAAGACTGTGGAACCTTTTGTGAAGCATGAGGAGAAGACGGTTCTGTTAGTTGATTCCTCAAAGAAAGGTTCTAAGAGAAAGTCAAAGGAATAGAAGAAAGGAAAGAACAAAAAGACTAAAAAGACAGAACCAGCACAAAAGGGCACTTGCCATCATTGTGGCAAGGAAGGCTACTGGCGAAGAAACTGCAATATTTATCTTGAGTCTATGAAGAAGAAGAAAGCATCCGATGCCCCATCATCATCAGGTATCTTCATTATTGATTTTCATTCTATTTCCTTAGACACTTGGGTATTGGATACTTGGTGTGGCTCACATATATGTAATGACATACAGGGGTTAAGGAATAGAAGAAGACTCGTCAGAGGGGAGTCAAATTTGCGAGTTGGCAATGGAGCAAAGGTTGCTGTGGTCGCCATCGGAACTTATTTACTAAAGCTCCCTAGTAGACTAGTCTTAGAACTAGACAATTGCTATTATGTTCCTTCTCTAATAAAGAACATTGTTTCTATTTCCTGCTTAAATAGAAATGGTTACCATTTAACGTTTAGTAACAATTGTTGTTATATAACTTTGAATGGCGTACTTTATGGGACTGGAACTTTGAGCAATGGTATTTATACATTGAATGTATCCAGTGACATTTTCAATATCGAAGCGAGCAACAAGTGTGCTCGAAAGGATAATCAATTAGACTTCTATATGTGGCATTGTCGTCTTGGCCATGCAAGCAAGAAACACATGGCCGAATTACACCGATGTGGAATTCTGGAATCGTTTGAATTGGATTCATACGATACATGTGAATCATGCTTAAAAGGCAAGATGACTAAGTTACCTTTTACTGAAAAAGGTGAACGGGTGGAAGAGTTGCTAGGTCTAATACATACTGATATATGTGGACCCATGTCAACTCAAACTTTAGGAGGCTATAGCTACTTCATTACTTTCACCAATGATCACTCACGGTTTGGGTATGTGTTCCTGATGAAACACAAGTCTGAAGCCTTTGAAAGGTTCAAAGAATTCAAAAGTGAAGTAGAGAAACAACATGACAAGAGTAGTAAAATACTCGATCGGATTGAGGTGGTGAATACTTAAGTCAAGAGTTTCTAGATTATATTGTCTCAATGGTATATTGCCTCAATGGACTCCGCCATATACACCACAACATAATGGTGTATCTGAGATGCGTAACTAGATCTTGTTGGACATGGCAGGTCAATGATGAATCATGTGAATCTTTCCAAATCCTTTTGGGGCAATGCACTTCAGACAGTTGTTTACTTGTTAAACAGAATGCCAACCAAGGTAGTCTCTACTACTCCATATGAAATATGAAATAGTAAGAAACCTCATGTATCTTACTTGAAGATATGGGGTTGTCCTGCTTATGTGAAGCGGACAGCATCAGACAAATTGGATGCTAAGTTTGATAAATGTCTATTTATTAGATACCCTAAGGAAACAAGGGCTTATCAATTCTATCATCCTGTGGAACAAAAGGTGTTTGTTTCAAGGCATGCTGTGTTTCTAGAGAAAGAGTTTCTCTTGCAAGAAAATAGTGGGAGTGTCGTCGAGCTTGAGGAGGCTCGAGAGACTCAAATAGACATTGATTAGATACCTGGTGAAGCACCACAGCCAATAACTCATAGTGATGAACCATCGGCTGGACCTATTGAGACACCATATCTTCGTAGATCTGGTAGAACACGCAATATTCATGAGAGATATGGATTTCTCATAAGTGAATCGAACGACGTGTTACTCATTGATGATGTAGCGCCTACCAGTTATGAAGAAGTTCTAAAAATTTCAGAAAGGGATAAGTGACTTGACGCCATGAAGTCGGAAATGGATTCCATGTATGAAAACTAAGTTTGGAACTTGGTTGACCCACCTGAAGGCATAAAGCTTATAGGGTGCAAGTGGGTTTTCAAGAAGCAAACCGACATTGATGGTAATGTGATTACCTATAAGGCTAGATTGGTGGCGAAAGGGTATCGTCAAAAGCAAGGTGTTGATTATGACGAAACCTCTTCGCCTGTTGCTGTGCTTAAATCCATTCGGATGCTCCTGGCCATAGCGCCTCATTATGATTATGAGATATGATAGATGGATGTGAAAACAATTTTCATTAATGGAAACCTACTCGAGGATGTGTATATGATATAGTTTGAGGGTTTCACATCGGTTGATAAAACCAAGGTATGCAAATTGCGACGGTCCATATATGGACTGAAGCAAGCATCTAGGAGCTGGAATATCCGTTTTGACGAGACAATCAAAAAGTTTGATTTCTCACAAAATCCGAACGAACCATGTGTGTACAAGAAGGTTAGTGGGAGTGCAAATGTGTTCCTAGTATTGTATGTTGATGACATATTACTTATAAGAAACGATGTTTCTGTCTTAGAGTCGGTTAAGATTTGGTTGTCCAAGACATTCTCCATGAAAGACCTGGGAGAAGCAACCTACATCCTCGGGATTAAGATCTATAGAGATATATCGAAATGGTTGCTTGGTCTTTCGCAGTCTACATATATAGACCGAGTGCTAAAGAGGTTTAGCATGTCAGAATCCAAGAAAGGTTTCCTATCTGTCAGGCATGGGATACACCTTTTGAAGTCTATGTGTCCATGCACAGAAGACGAGAGGATTTATATGAGTAAGATTCCCTATTGTTGGGAGTATGGGGAATACAATCAAAGTCCCACATTGGTAAGACATGGAAAAGATCATGTGCTTATAAGAAAAAAGATATCTCCATTGGTATGAGGCCTTTTGGGTAAAGCCCAAAAACAAAACCATGAGGGCTTGGGCCCAAAGTGGACAATATCATACCATTGTGGAGATATGTGGATCTTATATGCACTAACAATTGGTATCAGAGCCATGGTCCATGTCAAGCCATGAACCTCGAACGAAGGAAGTTGAGCTCCCACGTCTGGATCAAGAGAACCAGACATCAGGAAGGAAGTCTAGTTGGGTCGGGGGGACCGAACAACTGGCAGGAAGTCCTGGTGGGTTGAAGATCGGACATCAAGCAGAGAAAATCCTTCGAGGAGGGATAGGCTTGAGGGGGGGCCCAATGTGGTCCTTCGTTTGAGGGGGGGATTGTTGGTAGTATGGGGAATACAATCAAAGTCCCACATTGGTAAGACATGGAAAAGATCATGTGCTTATAAGAAAAAAGATATCTCCATTGGTATGAGGCCTTTTGGGTAAAGCCCAAAAACAAAACCATGAGGGCTTGGGCCCAAAGTGGACAATATCATACCATTGTGGAGATATGTGGATCTTATATGCACTAACACCTATGCATCCGTAATAGGATTTATCATGTATGCTATGTTATATACGAGACTCGATGTATCGTATGCTCTGAGTGTCACGAGCAGATACCAGTCTGATCCAGGAATGAATCATTGGGCGACTGTTAAGACGATCCTTAAGTACTTGAGAAGAACTAAGGATGTGTTCATAATATATAGAGAAGGGGACATGGTGTTACGTGGGTATATGGATGCCAGCTTTCAGACAGACAAGGATGATTCTAGGTCTCAGTCTGAGTAGGTGTTCACCTTGAATGGGGGGCACAGTGAGTTAGAAAAGTTCTAAACAAGACACTGTAGCGGATTCTACCATTGAGGCAGAATACATTGCAGCTTCGGAAGCAGCAAAGGAAGCAGTTTGGATCAAGAAGTTCATTTATGAACTTGGTGTGGTTCCAGCCATTGTTGAAGCAATACCAGTTTACTGCGACAACAATGGAGCAATTGCACAGGCGAAAGAGCCAAGGTCTCATCAACGATCCAAACATGTGCTTCACCACTATCATTTGATCAAAGAGATCATAAGTAGGAAGGAAATACAAATCGAGAAGATTCCCACTGAAAGGAACTTAGCGGATCCTTTAACTAAGGCATTATCTCAAAGTAAGTTTGAGGGTCATGTTAGAGCTTATGGTATTGGATACCGTAGCGATTGACATTAGGCCAAGTGAGAGTTTGTTAGTAATATATGAGAGGTGTCCTAAGACAATCGCCTTATGTTTGAACCATTTATATGATAAATGAAGATTCACTATTTAAGTATACATGTTTTCATGTATTTGATTAGATCTTAAACTCATTTACTGAATGTACACAATACGATTCACAGCATGAGAGAATTTGTGATTGGATCACAACTAGTGAGTATCTCTACATGTGTAATTGTGATGTATTGGAATTATCCCTAGTCGATGAATTGATGGATTTGGACACTATCAATTCTGTCGAGACTAGCACGAGGTATACTCCTTGTTGTATCGAAGCAGCTGATTGTCACTGGCTGGAGACATTGTGATGTCCGGAGTTAATCGTGGATGCTAGTTATGGTAACTAGTTCATTGGAGTGACCAGCTATAAAACTTCATATGGTTCACTGCATATATAGATATGTCAATGAAGTTCTTACGCAGCTTAAGTGCGATGTTCCTTTGACTTGCGGTATTCAAGTCATCTTGGTCATAAAGACTTATGCTTTGACATCTTAAGCAAGCATCTCTGAGGAGATGTGGACCCGGGATGATTGGGTATAAGTCGATGTGATCGAAGGTGTTTGAATAGCCTATAAAGGATTCACCACTCCTTGCGAGGAGATGTATACCCATGGCCTCTCATCGGATTGTTACTAAAGTCTTTGGCCAAAACATTACATGTTTAAAGTAAGGTACTCTTGGATACATGTGCAGTAACTAGAATCCGTAGGACGAGGAAATGATACTTGGGCTAGGTGTGACGAAATCAACCTAGTGGGGACTGACATTATAGACCATGTCCTGAACCAAGTGGGTATAACATGAGTGAAAGTAATGGGGCACGATTTATTATAGCTGCTGAAGGGTTTCAGAAAGAGTTTTGGATCAACCATTGATCTTTTCGGTTAATTGGGTATCATGACATACTACTAGGTGCCACTCATGATCATTCTATAATTAATGGTTAATTATAGACGGCCAACATAAACCGAGAACCTATTTGGTCATATGCACAACGAGCGTAATCTGAAGTATTTAAAATGAGCTTGAGAATGAGATTCTCAGACCGAGAGAAACTAGGTTTGGTTGGACCAAACAAGGATTTAGCATGAAATCGTTTCAGTCGCAATGGAAGCGTGGATGGTCCATGTCTTATGAAGACATGATGGATGAACCAAATTGGTTTGGTTCTTATCCAATGGTGAAAAATAAACCAATGGGGTTTGGTTTATTTTAAATGAATGAACCAAAGTTGGTTCGGTTCGTTTTAACTTAAAATAGACCAACGTGGTTTGGTGTATTTTAACTTAAGTTATTGGAGCGGGTTAACGGGTTTTGGTTATGAACCAATAACCGCTAGGAGATGGTTTCTTAATGGTTAAGAAACATGCACTCTATAAAAGCGCAGTCAGAGGTTGGAGAGCCAAAAGGGTTTTGGTATTTTTGGAAAATCTTTTCCTCTCGTCCTCTTCTCCTCTTCTTGCCGGCGCCCACCACCGCCCATGCTTCACTAGTTGGCATCCAACAACTGCCGTCCTCCCCACTTGCCGGCATCTAGCTGCTACCGGAGGAGCTCCGGTGATCTTCCTTGGCTCCGGCGACAAGGTGAGCACCTAGCTTTCCTTATTTGGCCGGCGCAAGTTCTCCACCAAAGCTGTCCAGTTTTCTGGACAGCTTGTTTCCTTTGTGTCAGAGCATCATTTGGACGGCGTTTGGAGCTCCGACAGTGGCTATCTTGCCAGGGATTCGATCTCCGGTAATCCTAATAGGTCGAGGACGAAGGATTCATCAAACGGTTGACGAATACCTCTCCGGAGAAGCGAGTTTTGGGGACTCATTTTTGAATCCGAATTTTGATTCGGATTGTGATCTTCTCTCGATCACATCGTCTTCGACATGAGGCTTGTGACTCATAAGAAGACGAGGCTCTTGGATTTGTGAAGTCATCCCGACGATACTCGGCATGGATACAGATGGAGGTGATTCTAGCGAGAGTCACTCCGGTTGATATCTTTCCTGCTACACGTGATACGTCAGGTATACCTAGAATAAATTTCTTTAATTGAAAATTTGAAACTATAATTATGTCTACACATGTTGTACTATGCATGCGTGTGGTGTGTGTGTTGTAATAAATTATATTTATTGCCTTTTATTTCTTCTGCTGTGCACATGTTTACGAAACATGTTCGAACACACACTCGCCGTGGTGCAAGAAACCCAAGAATTAAAACCCTCATGAAGGCTAGATCCGACGGTGGAAATTGAATCCCTAGATCTGACGGTGTAAATTGAATCCCTAGATCCGACGGTGGAGATTGAAAGGAGGCTTAAGCCTAGCTCTATAAAAGGAGGGCTAGGGCTTGGGCGGTGAAAGCAATTTGAAAGGATTAGGGTTTTGCTCTTTGGCTTGGGCGGCTAGGGTTTGGAGAGGCTTTGGGCGGCAACTAGGGAAAGGCTTTGCTCTTCTTTCTTTGGTTAGCCAACGCCCATATCTCAACTTCATTCTCTTCTTGGCCGGCGACATCTAGGGCAAGGCTTTGCTTGTCTTTCTTTGGTTGGCCGACGCCCATCTTCCATCTCCCTCTCCTTCGTGGCCGGCGGTAACAACAAAGAGGAGAAAGAGTTTTGATCTTTCTCCAAAGGGATTGTGTTCGGAACTAGATAGGAGAAGAAGGGAGCTTATTATCTTCCTTTGTTCTGAGCGAACAAAGAAAGGAAGATACGTGATCTAGGAGTATTCATCTCTTGGAGGATCATTGCCCACACAACATCCAAGAGGAGGATAGGACATACAATAGAACACCAAGAGGTAAACAAGAGGTATAATTCTTGTTTTGGTTTCCTTTTGTTACTTTCATTATGTATGTTGAGGAAAAGAGTTAGGTTGCTTGAACAACAAGTTTGTTCAAGAGACCACTCTAATTGAATAGCACGATGATGGATCGGTTGATTGGGTAATCCATCATCGTCTTGAATTAATTTTTAATCCGGGGACGAAGGTGGGATCCCCATGCACAAGCGACCAAGTTGAAGTGAGAAGCGAAGTTTCTCCCTTCAAGTTGTATCAGAGCCACGGTTTTCGATTTTGTGTGTTTAGGATTTGGTTACTTTTATGCACTTATCATATATTGTATATGTTGGATGATAGTAGGATATGCGTAGGCTAACTTTTTGGTTGCAAGCATAAGATCCAACTATTATAGCCATATGTGTGTGTATGTGATTGGATGTGTGTAATAGTAATATTATTTGAATCCTCGGGGTTGATGAGGCTAGTATTTAATTTTTGTAATTAAGTATGACATTGTTTAGCCACTCTTTTATTTTAGTTTACTTTCGATCTAGATTTCATGTACACTCCTTCCTGGAGTATAGGATCGATGAATGTAAAATAAAATAATTATTCTCGGCTCGGATCTCCGGATGGCTTGTACATGGCGTAGGGAGGAGCGGATGAGATGACGATATGACGGGAGACATATTGAAAAACAAAAGCCATAATAGTTGAAAAATATTTTTTTCATATTTATTTCTTCTTGTTTGATATGCATGTTGTGTTCTAGGAATATTCCTCATTTTAAATTACTAAGTGGGAGAGAGATATTTTTTTTTAAATTCCCATGGCCTCCATTATGATTTGACATGTGATGCAAACAAACTTGTGCGTCGGCTCTGAGTGCCTTCCTCCCCGTCGAATGAGTTTGTTTTCCGGATCACAGGGTCAAATATGGTTATAGGAAATTATTTAGGAGCGTGTGTACTTCCCCATCGGAAGGCACATAATCCGAGATAATTTTCTTGGTATCAAGTAATGGTGAACACTTAGATGCAAATAAGAGTATCCTTCCCATCAGAGTCACTACTTTTATTTTTAGGGCCGAAGAGGAACCAACTATTAATTTTATTTGTCAAAAAGTTAGGTTGACAGGATAATAAAATTAAAGGGTAAAATCTCCTCTTACAAATGTAGAATTCGTATACGTCCACACTATCGTGGCATACGATATTCTCGGTGTTTTGAGGTGTTTGTTGATTTTAAAATTTTATTGTTTGAGGAATCAATAATTTTTTGAAATCTAATATTTTGATCTATGTGATTCTTAGGTTTTTTAAAAATGACTTTCAATCCACTTGTTGTGATACTAAAGGAGAATAAACTTACTGGACACAATTATGTTGATTGGAAAAGGAATCTTGATATTGTCTTGACTACTGAGGAGTACAAATATGTACTCTTCAAAGAGTGTCCTCCTAAGCCTGCAGATGATTCTGAGGAAAAGGAGAAAGAGAGTTATAAGAAGTGGATTAAGGCTGATGAGATGGCGCGGTGTTACATTTTAGCTTCTATGTCAAATGTATTACAACATCAGCATCAAGCCATTCCCACTGCTTATGACATGATGCTCAATCTCAAGGAACTTTTCGGACACCAGAATCGGGATGCGAGGCAGGAAGCCATGAAGAACTTGATGACGACCACCATGATCGAGGGAACACCCGTGAGGGATCATGTTCTTAAGATGATGGCTCATTTGAATGAGTTGGAAGTCCTTGGAGTTGAGATCGATGGGGAAACCCAGGTCGACATCATTCTCCAGTCTCTACCTAGGAGTTTTGAGCAGTTTCGCCTAAACTACAACATGAATTAGAGGTTGTATTCGTTGGTGGAGCTTCTGATAGAACTCCAGGCGGCAGAGGGGCTTTTTTGTCATAGTGCTTAGGCTCAGGCCATGGTTGCTCAGAAGGTTTTGACTTCTAAGCCGAAAGGCAAGAAGAAGAAGAAACAAGGCGGAGCAAAGGTGGCAGGAGGATCTCAGGGAAGAGTGAAGAAGCCGAAAGGCAAGTGCTTCACTTGCAAGTAGACTGGACATTGGAAGATGGACTGCTCCAATCGAAAGCAGAACAAAGATATATCTTTTGGTCTAGTCGTTGAAACATGTTTAGCGGTGTTATCTACTGGCACATGGTGTGTAGATACGAGAGCCACTGATCATGTCTGCAATACTTTACAGGGGTTCCATGAAACCAGACGACTAGTTGAGGGGGAGATTACCATTTACTTGGGCGATGCTACGAAGGTGGTGACTATTGCAGTGGGAGATGTTTATTTATCTTTTTATAGGAATTAAATTTTGGTTCTGAAAAATTACCTTTATGTACCTTTATTTAGAAAGAATTTGATTTCGGTTTCTAAATTATTTTTGGATGGATATTCTATTTCTTTTAATGATAGAGTTGTTATAAAAAGGAATAGGGAGATTATCTGTTCTGGTGCATTGATAGGAAATTTATATACCCTTGAACCAAAAGCTCCCACGATGCAAATAGAAGTAAATAACTCATCTTCTAAATCTAATAAGAGAAAAAAACCTTCGAAAATGAACCAAACATATCTTTGGCATCTAAGGTTAGGTCATATTAACCTAAGTAGAATTCAAAGGATGATAGCTGATGGACCTCTGGGTTCATTAGTGGTGGAAGATTTCCGAACTTGCGAATCTTGCTTGGAAGGTAAAATGACCAAGAGGCCTTTTAAGGGCAAGGGGTATAGAGCCAAAGATGTGTTGGAATTGATTCATTATAATTTGTGTGGTCCTATGTCTATCAAGGCTAGAGGTGGTTTTGAATATTTTGCCTCTTTTATAGATGATTATTCAAGATATGGATAAATTTACTTGATGCGCCGCAAGTCTGAATGTTTTGATAGGTTCAAAGAATTCAAGGCTGATGTGGAGAAACATCAAGGTAAAAGTATCAAGACACTACGATCTGATCGTGGTGGTGAGAACCTCTTGGGAGATCTTAGGAATTACTTATCAGAGGTTGGGATTCAATCCCAATTGTCTGCACCTGGCACACCCCAGCATAATGGTATAGCAGAGCGAAAGAATAGGACTCTTATGGAGATGGTTAGATCGATGATGAGTTATTCTGAGTTGCCAGATTCGTTTTGGGGATATGCTATAGATACGGCGGTGTACATACTGAACTTGGTTCCATCTAAATCAGTACCTTCTACTCCTATAGAATTGTGGATTGGGCGAAAGCCTAGTCTAAGACATATTCGGATATGGGGGAGTCCAGCACATGTGATGAAGGTGGATGCTGGTAAGTTGGAACCTCGTACAGAAGTACGCATGTTCGTTGGCTATCCTAGAGGAACGAAGGGTGGTTTGTTTTATAGTCCTAGAGATCAGAGGGTGATCGTTAGCATGAATGCCAGATTTCTAGAGGAAGACTATACGATGAACCACAAGCTCATGAGTAAAATTATTCTGGAGGAATTAAAAGGGGAAGTCACTTCTTCAGTACCACCGGTGCAAGAGGATATACCACAAGTCACTGCACCACGTGTCACAGAGGATACATAGGTGATACCTTGTCATAGTGGGAGGGTTGTGAGACAGCCTGATAGATTCATGTTATTGGGAGAATCATCTGATTTGGTCCCTGGCGAACATGAACCTGATCCCTGGACATATGACGAGGTAATCCAAGATAAAGATGCGATATCTTGGCAAAGTGCAATGAATTCTGAGATAGAATCTATGGATTCAAATCAGGTCTGGGAGCTAGTAGAACTACCCAATGGTGTAAAAACCATTGGATGCAAGTGGGTCAACAAAAGAAAGAGAGGAATAGATGGGAAGGTTGAGACCTTCAAAGCAAGGCTTGCTGCGAAAGGGTATACTCAGAAAGAGGGTATCGATTATGAGGAGACCTTTTTGCCGGTGGCCATGCTTAAGTCTATTCGGATTCTCTTATGTATTGCTGCTCATATGGATTATGAGGTGTGGAAGATGGATATTAAGACATCTTTCCTTAATGGAAGTCTTGAGGAAAACATCTATATGAAGCAACCAGAGGGATTCATTACAAAGGGCAAAGAGCATCTTGTGTGCAAGCTTAATCGGTCCATTTATGGATTGAAGCATGCTTCGAGATCTTGGAACATCCGTTTTGATGAGGTAATCCAGTCTTATGGATTTATTCAAAGTCTGGATGAGTCTTGTGTATACAAGAGATGTGACGAAAGCGTAGTGGTATTTCTTGTACTATACGTAGATGACATTTTGTTAATTGGCAACAATGTCAAGGTGTTATAGGACGTAAGTGTATGGTTGTCCAAATAGTTTGATATGAAGGACTTGGGAGGAGTGGGACACATCCTTGGGATCAAGGTTATAAGGGATCGCAGGAAAAGGATGTTTTGCTTGTCTCAAGCTTCATACATAGACACTATTTTGGCTCGTTTTAGCATGCAGAACACCAAGAAAGGTTTTCTACCTTTTAGGCATGGAGTACCTTTATCTAAAGAGATGTGTCCTAGAACATCAAAGGAGATAGAGGAGATGAAGGTGGTTCCTTATCCTTCGGCAGTAGGAAACCTCATGTATGTTATGTTATGTACGAGACCAGATATCTACTTTGCGGTGGGCATGGTTAGTAGATATCAGAGTAATCCAGGACAGGGACATTGGATTGCGGTAAAGCATATATTGAAGTACTTGAGAAGGACTAGGGATTATATGATGGTATACTAGGCAGATCAATTACTTCCTGTAGGTTACACAAATTATGACTTCCAATCAGATAGGGATAACAGTAAGTCAACATCAGGTTTTGGGTTTACTTTGAGAGGTGGAGCCATTGTATGGAGGAGTGTCAAGCATAAGTGCATGGCGGACTCCACCATGGAAGGTGAGTATGTGGCAACCTCTAAGGCAGCCAAAGAAGTTGTATGGCTCAGGAACTTCTTGATGGACTTGGATGTGATTCTTGGTTTGCCCAGAACTATCACAATTTATTGTGATAACAGTGGTGAAATTGCAAACTCGAAGGAACCACGAGCTCATAAGGCAAGTAAACACATAGAGCATAAGTACCACCTAATATGAGAAATCGTAAAGCGAAGAGAAGTTACTGTAGCCAAGATTTCATCAGATGATAACTTGGCAGATCCTTTCACTAAGGCCCTTCAAGCGAGAGCTTTTGATAGGCATGTGGATGGAATGAGAATCAGATGTGTGGCAGTATAAGGATAACATAGTCTTTTAGTATAAGTGGGAGATTGTTGGGATGTATACCGAAAAGTCTATCTTTTGTATGAACATCTTTTTTTTTGAAATAAGAATCACATGATCATTGTTTGCATATTTATGGTTATACATATTGTCTGATACATTACATTGTAGATAACATGGTGTGTAGTGTCACATGGTAGATCATGTTATCAGTTCCTTGTAGAGTATAAGTTGAGGCTCACAACCGAGATGGTTTTGGAAAAACCATTGGTATGGTTGTAGTGTAATTTTGTATTGGTTTGTCTTGACCATAGAATTACACTAGTACACTTTGTGTGTATTGAGCAGGACCGACTTAGAGGTGATTCAATTTATTGCTGACTACATAATTGAATCGGACCTCGGATATTATGGTGTACATGCTCTTAATCCCGATATAATAACGAGCACATGTACTTAGTATTTATTTCTTTGATTTACCAATGGACGAGATTTATAGATTAAATCGATAGGCTTGGTAAGTTGGGAAATGATATTATTTACATGGTGTGTTGTTAATTATAGGAGGAAATCGTGTCCTATATATTAGGATGATGATATCCCCTTGAGGAGCTCATAAGGATCATCATGTAAACCCTGCAGGTGGACTTGGTCAGGCATGATGATGAGGTTGAGTGGTACTTCTCATGGAGTTAGATGTTGATTAATTAATTGACGGACATTCAAGATCTTAAATACGGGGAGATATTTGTACAATTAATATATGGAGCCAATATTTATTTATGGGGGTTGGTGAGGTAGATCAATGATAATCCTTTAGTGGAATGGATTCTCATTAATTGATCGGACTTTATGTGGGCTAGATCCTTTGGGTGGCCAAGATCCAACTCCTCCTAATGGTCCCTATTGTAGCCTATTAAAACCCTCATGAAGCCTAGATCCGACGGTGAAAAATTGAATCCCCAGATCCGATGGTGAAAATTGAATCCCTAGATCCGACGGTGGAAATTGAATCCCTAGATCCGACGGTGGAGATTGAAAGGAGGCTTAAGCCTAGCTCTATAAAAGGAGGTCTAGGTCTTGGGCGATGAAAGCAATTTGAAAGAATTAGGGTTTTGCTCTTTGGCTTGGGTGGGTAGGGTTTGGAGAGGCTTTGGGCGGCAACTAGGGCAAGGCTTTGCTCTTCCTTCTTTGGTTTGCCGGCGCCCATATATCATCTTCATTCTCTTCTTGGTCGGTGCCCATCTCCTTTCTTCCTCAAGCTTTGGCCGGCGGCAACTAGGGCAATGTTTTGCTCGTCTTTCTTTGGTTGGCCGACACTCATCTTCCATCTCCCTCTCCTTGGTGGCCGGCGGCAACAACAAAGAGGAGAAAGAGTTTTGATCTTTCTCCAAAGGGATTGTGTTCAGAATTAGATAGGAGAAGAAGGGAGCTTATTATCTTCCTTTGTTCTGAGCGAACAAGCAAAGGAAGATACGTGATCTAGGAGGCTTCATCTCTTGGAGGATCATTGCCCACACAACATCCAAGAGGAGGATAGGACATACAATAGAAGACCAAGAGATAAACAAGAGGTATAATTCTTGTTTTGGTTTTCTTTTGTTTCTTTGTATTATGTATGTAATTGCATGTGGCTAATTTTCTTGGACCCCGAAGATAAACATAAAAATCGGCGATCCGTACATTGAGGAAAAGAGTTAGGTTGCTTAAACAATAAGTTTGTTCAAGAGACCACTATAATCGAATAGAACGATGATGGATCAGTTGCTTGGGTAATCCATCATCATCTTGGATTAATTTTTAATCCGGGGATGAAGCTGGGATCGCCATGCATAAGCGACCAAGTTAAAGTGGGAAGCGAAGTTTCTCCCTTCATAAAGGTGGCCAGGAAATGGAGGGGGATGCTACAAGGGAAGACAATGAGGCAATGGGGAAGAGCTCAACAGTTGAGACAGTTTCTTCATAGAAGGAAAGGGAAGGGGATGGGGAATTAGGGTTTTGCGATGTAGAAGTCGGTGCAAATGCTTCTAATGGAACATAGAAGGAGATGGTCTGAGAAGAATGTGACGAGGGTAAAAGCGATATTTTTAATGGCTGGGAAGAAGTAGGGGCAGGGGAAGGAGTGGCAGAAGGAGGGTTGTCGATGGTTGGTACACTTAGTGAAGAGAAGGGGTCGGTGGATATTTTTGTAGCATCGGCGCACTTTTTTTAAATCTTTCGACGAGCAGCGCTCAGCATGGCTGCCTTCATTTTTCACAAAAAGGAAGTACAAAGAAGGGAGGGGGGATTCTTAATGCTAGGTAGCGGTGATAGAGGACACTTCACCACCGGAGAGTTTGAAAGGGTGGAAGGGAGAAGTGACGACGAATTCTTTATAAAAGGGAAGAGAAGGGCCTGCAATTGGGGTTGCATGTGATAGGAGCCCAAGTAATAGACAGTTAATGGGCCGGGTTATCAATTCATAACATAAGAAGCCCAAGTCTGGAGTTTGGTGGTAGAAGGTTTTCATAGAAGTTTTTCTTACGACCGACTTAGGTAGTTCGTATGCCTTCAGGTCGGTCCACATTCTTATAATAGCTTGGTATTGGCCGAAGCTTACTATCCCCGCATGGTGGTGGAATGGAGGAGTCCGATTTATGGTAGAATTTACTTTGGAAGAACCATGGAGTATATTACTATGGTAAACCGAGGCAGTTTGTAAGCCCACAGGTCGATCCACATTCTCATAACAGCTCGACATTGGTTGAAGGTTATTGTCCCTGTAAGGTGGTGGATTGGAGGAGTCGGATTTTATGTAAAAATCTCATTGGAAGAATGATGGAGTATATTACTACAACCGACCAAGGTAGTTTATATACCCTCAGGTCGGTCCACATTCTCATAACATCTCGAGATTAGCCAAACTTACAGTCCCCATGCGGTGGTGGATTGGAGGAGTCAGGGTTTAGGTAGAAATCACTTTGGAAGAATGGCGGAGTATATTACTATGGTCAGTCGAGGTAATTTGTAAGTCCTCAGGTCGGTCCACGTCCTCATAACAGGTCGGCATTAGCCGAAGCTTACTATCTCCATGCAGTAGTCTTGGCGGCAACCTACATCCGCCATGGGAGACCTGGGAGAAGCAACCTACATCCTCGGGATTAAGATCTATAGAGATAGATTGAAACAGTTGCTTGGTCTTTCGCAGTCTACATATATAGACCGAGTGATAAAGAGGTTTAACATGTCGAAATCCAAGAAATGTTTCCTACCCATCAGGCATGGGGTACACCTTTCGAAGTCTATGTGTCCACGCACAGAAGACGAGAGGATTTGCATGAGTAAGATTCCCTATGCATCCGCAATAGGATCTATCATGTATGCTATATTATGTACGAGACCCGATGTATCGTATGCTCTGAGTGTCACGAGTAGATACCAGTCTGATCACGGAATGGATCATTGGGTGGCTGTTAAGACAATCCTTAAGTACTTAAGAAGAACTAAGGATGTGTTCCTAATTTATGGAGAAGGAGACATGGTGATACACGGGTATACGGATGCCAGCTTCCAGATAGACAAGGATGATTCCAAGTCTCAGTCTGGATACATGTTCACCTTGAATGGGGGCGCAGTAAGTTGGAAAAGTTCCAAACAAGATACTATAGCGGATTCTACCACTGAGGCAGAATACATTGCAGCTTCGTAAGCAGTAAAGGAAGCGGTTTGCATCAAGAAGTTCATTTATGAACTTGATGTGATTCCAGACATTGTTGAAGCAATACTGGTCTACTGCGACAACAATGGAGCAATTGCACAGGCGAAAGAGCCAAGGTCTCATCAACGATCCAAATATGTGCTTCGTTGCTATCACCTTATCAGAGAGATCATCAGTAGGAAGGAAATACAAATCGAGAAAATCCCCACTGAAAGAAACTTAGCGGATCCTTTGACTAAGGCATTACCTCAAAGTAAGTTTAAGGGTCATGTTAGAGCTTATGGTATTGGATACCGTAGCGATTGGCATTAGGCCAAGTGGAAATTTGTTAGTGATATATGAGAGAGGTCCTAAGGAAATCGCCTTATGTATGAACCATTTATATGATAAATGAAGATTCACTATTTGAGTATACATGTTTTCATGTATTTGATTAGATCTTAAACTCATTTATTGAATGTCCACGATACGATTCACAACATGAGAGAATTTGTGATTGGATCACAATTAGTGAGTATCTCTACACGTGTAATTGTGATGTATCGTAATTATCCCTAGTCGATGAATTGATGGATTTGGACACCATTGATTCTGTCGAGACTAGCACGAGGTATACTCCTTGGTGTATCCAAGCAGCTGATTCTCACTGGCTGGAGACATTATGATGTCCGGAGTTAATTGTGGATTCTAGTTATGGTAACTGGTTCATTGGAGTGACCAGCCGTAAGACTTCATATGGTTCTCTGCATATATAGATATGCCAATGAAGTTCTTACTGTAGCTTAAGTGTGATGTTCCTTTGACTTGCGGTATTCAAGTCATCTTGATCATGAAGACTTATGCTTTGACATCTTAAGCAAGCATCTCTGAGGAGATGTGGACCTGGGATGATTAGGTATAAGTCGAAGTGATCGAAGGTGTTTGAATAGCCTATAAAGGATTCACCACTCCTTTCGAGGAGATGTATACCCATGGCCTCTCGTCGGATTGTTACTAAAAACTTTGGCCAAAGCATTACATGTTTAGAGTAAGGTACTCTTCGATACATGTGCAGTAACTAGAATCCGTAGGACAAGAAAATGATACTTGGGCTAGGTGTGACGTAGTCAGCCTAGTGGGGACTGACACTATAGATCATGTCCAGAACCAAGTGGGTATAAGATGAGTGAAGGGAATGGGGCACGATTCATTCGAGCTGCTGAAGGCTTTCAGAAATAGTTCTGGATCAACCGTTAATCTTTTCGGTTAATTAGGGATCATGATGTACTACTAGGTGCCACTCATGATCGTTCTATAATTAATGGTTAATTATAGACGGCCAACATAAACTGAGAACCTATTTGGTCACACGCACAACGAGCGTAATCCGAAGGATTTAAAATGAGCTTGAGAATGAGATTCTCAGACCGAGAGAAACTAGGTTTGGTTGGACTGTAAAATACCGGTGAAAAAAAATAAAAATAAAAATATTCCTCGGTATTTGATAAAACATCTTGTGGAATTTTTCAGAAATTTTTAGAAATTATTCTAGAATTAAACGGAGGTCTTATGGACATTTTATACGGATAAAGTTGATAGTCTTTTATAAAGCCTGTTTAGACTATCTGCAAGAAATTAATGGGTTTAATTAAAACCCATTATATTCTTTCTGTTTCCCCTTAATTCCCAATCGCGCCGACGACATCTCTTTCCCTCCCGATCAGTTTCACCGCAATTTCCTTTCTTCCATCTCTCTCGACCGCTCGCGACCCTCCCATCTCTCCTGATCGACGCCGTCTTCCCCTTCCGCACGCTGCCGACTCACATCCGCATCACCGGCGCTTCTCCCCTCTTCATCAAGCCTCACTGGAGCAGCGAACTGATCGACATCTTTTCCCCGATCCATCGTCGCCACTCTCGAGTTCTCCTCACCGCGAGAGTCGTGAGACTTGCAGAGGTTACGACCACCTAATAGCTAAAGAAGATGAATGGATATTTTAAGCCACCTACGATTGTTGGCTTATAGTTGGATTAGGATGTCGGGATCTTCTATCAGATCCTACCAGAAGACGTTGGATTGAGACAGGAGTTTAGAAATGACTCCGTACAAGGGTTTAAGAGTTGTAGACAGATAAGCAAATATTGCAGGTCAACTTAATAGAGTTAGAAGTCTCCGAATGTTGGATAAAAGGAGCAATATCAGGGTCACAGGCCTTGAGCTACTTTTCGATTATAGAAGACCAATCGCAGATCATCAGAATGTTCTTGTGGATATTAGCAAAATCAGAACAAAGACTCCGAAGGGATTATGTGCGTGCAGTGCGGATCACGAAGACATGCGAAGTCAGATAATCCATTGGATCAGTTCATCTGTTGCTATTGTGAGCAACCAGTACAGTGGAGGAGGTGTACTTTGAAGACTCAATTGAAGGCTATCGATGGTGTTCCGGGAGGAAGATGCATCGTCTCGACAGCAGAGATCAGCACAGAAAAATTGGGTTATCTCATCAACAGCAACCTACTACCTCAGGCGTGGTCGAAGTTCCTTGATACTACCCTTCAGTAGAGATCAGCACAGAAGCAACATCATCAGCAGAAGACATTGTAGAAGAATCAGCAGACAACAACAAGCAGTTACCTCCAGATGAGTTTTGCTTAGTACAGAAGAGAGAGTATACGACAAAGGTCGTATCTATTCGGTATTCTACAGTTGTAGCTTATAGATTTAAGTGATAGGATCAAATGATCTAGTAAAAATCCTCGGATCATTCATTGTAGAAATGCGACCGTGTTATCGCGGACTGTTGGATCCGATCTTATTCTCTTCGGAGAAAGGCCGAGACCTACATGGAGCCTTTGGGATCGGATCGACAGATATTTCATCGTTCAGGGTATTACTCTAGTTTTACCCTCTGGGGTAATATGTTGGGAGATACTTGTAGTTTACATGTATCTTTGTCTAGAACATTTCTAGTGTGGATTAGAAGGTCCTATACATCGACTTGTGGGTCGGTGGTATCTCTACCATCTGGAGAGATGTGGATCAATAATTAAGAAGTCAAGGGATGCCGTTAGACTTTGATATACATACTTGTACTGTGGACATATCCTTACGGATGGTCCAATTGTTGGAAGTATGGTACGATATGTCTCTCGGATGTGCGTATAATATGAGAGTGTTCGGATATAGTTTCGGATGAACTCCTAGGTTTGCCGATGCTTAGGCAAGTGGAGTAGGTGATCGAAATGATTGCAGAAATAGTTTCGATATTGAAGATCACATATCGAGTGATATTTTTGTTGATATCAGTGTTGTTAAACACTATAAAAGAATTGGAAGAATGTGAGTTGTGATTATAGGAGATGTTGGAGGGGATATTTATCTATCCCAGTATTTCTCCTTGAGAAGGATCCAGAACTCTTTGATAAAAGAGAGATGAACCTTTGAAAATATGCATCGATTATCGATGATGGAATGCGATAGTTGTTGAAAGTAAATATCCTTGTTGTGGATAGATGATCTATTTAGATCAGCCAAAGACACCTGTGTATATTCTAAGGTTGGTTTACGACGAGACTATTGATATTGTAGTGACATGATGTCATATGATTATCATTGTCGTTGTGATGAGTAATATATATCATCAGCATAGAGTAAAGGGGATGCAGGTGTGTGGAGATGATAATTTCATACTTGGTATGAATTGTATGAGTTTTGATTGTATTGTTAGACTATTAAACGATTTAGTCGTCCAGGGATTTGAGAATCGTGTATCTTGGACACGATTGGATCAGTTGGTAGTTGTTGGAGTTGCGTAACCTAGCCACTGTTTATTGTGGTAGTTGGAGTTGCACACTCGACCATCGTAGATGGTGGTTTTCCTTGTATGTTTTGGTTAGTACTGTAGAAGTGGATAGAATGTCTTTGCATTACTATACCACATACTTGTTTGACAAAGGTGATCATTTAGTCGGAAGTTGGTGAAACCAGTTTACAGAACCTAGACGGCGGTTAACTTTTACACGAGTATTAGTTAATCCTTCCGAGGTGGATAAAAAGATTTTCGCAAATGCATCATTTCAGGGATCGGAGCGATTCCGATACAGTTGCATGAGACGTAACTTATGCTTACGTCAGTTAAGGAACTACGAGATAAGCGGTCATACTTATGACGTGGGCTTAGTAGTTATTATCCTGATTAGTAGATGTATGGAGCAGAAGTGCTCATTGAATTTAACTAGCTACTCGGTAGCTACTATGGAGTTGCTGGAGCGCGAAAACTTGCAATAATTGCAACAGGGGAGATTGATTGCTATATTCTTCCATGCACTTACAGCATGTGTGGAGTGTATCTTGGATGGTTGATGGATTTCTCTTTTGAGAAAATAATTCCCGTCCCTGAAAAGGATAGAGGGTTACGGAGTTGCAGTGTTTAAGGAAGAGTTGCTACAGGAAGCTTATCATTTGAGATTTGCTATTTATCCTGGTGGTACTCAGATGTACCGAGAGTTGAAACGTTGATACTGGTGGAAACGGTATGAAGACATATATCGCAGACTTTGATGCAGGATATTTACTACACCAGCAGGTGATGAATGAACATCAGAAATCCGATGGATTGCTCTAGGAAAATTCCGATTTCGGAATGGAAGTGGGAGCGTATCACTATGGATTTCGTTACGGGATTGTCTAGAACCCGTAAAGGACGTGATGCGATTTAGGTGATTGTGGATCGACTGACTAAATCAGCTCATTTCCTTCATATTCGTGGGTCGTACTTGTTGGATCATTCGGTAGAGTTGTATTACCGAAAGATTATCAGATTTGCGTGGGGTACTTTTAAGTACCATATCGGATAGAGATTCACGATTTACCTCGCGATTTTTTACAGAGTCTGCATCAGGCTATGGGCACAGAGTTTCGGCTTAGTGCAACATTTCATCCGCGCACTGATGGACTGTCTGAGCATGACATTCAAACGTTGGAGGATCTATCTAGATCTTGTGGCGTGGATTATGGAGGTGTAGCTTGTCGGTTGGCTTTACCTCCGACACTTGCGAGTGCTCACAACGTATTTCCTGTTGTTATACTGAGGAAATACGTGTCTCATGTTGATTATGTTCTGAAAGAGGTTCCGAATTCTACCTCAGTCTAATGCGACTTACGAGGAGATTCCAGTGCTTATTCCTGGTCGCAAAGAGCGTCAGTTGCAGAATAAAACCATCTGACTCGTAAAGGTTGGATGACAGCATCATACTGATGAGGAGGTTATGTGGGAGCTGGAAGATACTATCCGAGCACGATAGTCTCATCTGGTCACTTGAGGAAAGTATGTGGTCCTTGCAAAAACTTGTTCAAAGTAATTTTTGCATGTTAGTACGAAATTTGGAGACCAAATTTTTATAAATGGGGGAGAATGTAAAATACCGGAGAAAAAAAAAATAAAATAAAATAAAAATATTCCTCGGTAATTGATAAAACATCTTGTGGAATTTTTCAGAAATTTTTAGAAATTTTTCTGGAATTAAATGGAGGTCTTATGGACATCTTATGTGGATAAAGTGGATAGGCTTTTATAAAGTCTGTTTAGACTATCTGCAAGAAATTAATGGGTTTAATTAAAACCCATTATATTCTTTTCGTTTCCCCTTAATTCCCAATCGCGTCGACGACATCTCTTCCCCTCCCGATCTGTTTCACCGCAATTTCCTTTCTTCCATCTCTCTCAATCGCTCACGACCCTCCCATCTCTCCCGATCGGCGCCGTCTTCCCCTTCCGCACGCTGCCGACTCCCATCCGCATCGCCGGCGCTTCTCCCCTCTTCATCAAGCCTCACTGGAGCAGCGAGCTGATCGACATCTTTTCTCCGATCCATCGTAGCCCCTCTAGAGGTCTCCTCGCCGCGACAGTCGTTGTTTCAGCCCGATCTTCCCGGTCGTTCCTTATTCCTCTCGATCCCGGTGGCAGCAAGCACCCCCAGCCATCATCGGCATCTCAACAAGGAGATTTCGAGTCCGAGAGGGAGAATCAGTAAGTTTCTGTTCTCGGCGATTTTCTCCCATTGAGTTTGATTCCTTCCTCTAATCCCGATCGTGCAGCACTACCTTGGCATCTGGATCACAACAGCTACCAACGATGGAAGTAACAATGTCGGCATCTTGAACCTTCCGTTTTTGTATTTGGGTTGAGCGACGCGAGCTCGTCTCGCCTCCGGCAACAACGGAGACTGGTTGTGGTTGAGCCGTCGTTTCTTCTACCATAGCTGCAGCTTCACCGACCACTCCATTCTCTGAGCTCAGGTCAACGACACTATCATAATTTTATCTGTGTTTCTGCACTGTCGCTAGCCCTGCACATGATAATCGTTGTTGTGTTTCTGAGATGGTTCCCAATCCAGAGTACATCACCATTTGTGTGGATTTGGGGTTTTTAGGAGCTCAAGTGAAACCATCGGTGCAAGATGGTGCTACAATGGGGACCGAGGAGGACAGACTCGGCATAAATTTGCATCGCAGGCGATGAAGGTGAGGGAAAATAGATTTAATAGAGTTACAATGGGTTTTGTGATGTCTTAAAGTGATTAGGATTCGGAGGGCTTCTTTTGGCTCTAATCCAACAGCTTGAATCGCTCCTATTATTGTCTTTGGATCAGCGGACATTGTAATTAAAGCTGTGCTAGGTGAGTATCGATCTAATTATATTATGGTTGTGATATGTAGATCCGATGTAAGCTTAAAGATTTTATGATTTCAGGGATGAGGATATTTAAATGTGGATCAAGAAGTTTTTACCATAGCTTTAAAACTAGGTAACTTCTATGGATCGTTACTTTAGTTAGCTTGATTAACTATTATTAAATTGATAGTTGGTATTCTGATTAAGTTAATAGAAGAAGTGTTTCTGTTGGTTAAGATTCAGTATTAGAATTGGTATGGATGTGAAATGGGGATTAATGTGGAGGATGGATTAGGTTAATTAGACACCTGGATCAATTTAGTTGATTGGGATATGAAATTGATGTAAGATTCGATTCGATTATTCGTTGTATGCTTACACTTAATCATAATGCTTGATGTGTGCAGGACATGGATACGAGACAGGATCGCGACCGTGAAGAATTTATTAGCATGAGCTATTTAACAGGTGGGTAATTTCCTACCTGGTCCGGGTAGTTGTATTTCATTCAGATTTAGTCATTTATATGAGCATGTTAGGTGTTAATATTACCTTGACCCTGTTCTTTTTATCGTATGCTTGATCCTTTACCATTGGCTATTAACTCTATTGCTGATATCGTGTTTATTTTATCATGATTAGGAGTTATACATATAGGTGATGCAAGTAACTTAGAATTTGTTTAAGTTAAGTGCAAATGGTAAAGTCCGGATGACAACCTGATTGTACATTGGGCAAAAAGGTCATCCGTAGGTAGATAATGTCTTTAACCTAGGGTTAGTTCTAGTACTCTTAGGTTGTATGTTACCACCGAACATGTGTTGTGTAAATGGTCAGAGGAATGATACTTAGGGTATCGCTACGGACCGGTGGTCCTAGCTTGTTATAATCAGATGAGTACGACTCTCTACAGGATAGAGAGTGCGTCGAGTAGATTAGTATGACTCTCTACAGGATAGAGAGTATTATGATCAGTTGAGTACGACTCTCTACATGATAGAGAGTGCGTCGAGTAGATTGGTATGACTCTGTACAGGATAGACAGTCTATGGTGGATGTCTGTATGTGAGACATTGTATTCATGCATTTACATGCGCGCTGGCGATGAGGTCTCCCTTGTGGTTGAGAGGGTCGCCAGTCATCCTGCTTCCACGGTTACTCATAGGAGGAGTAACCTGCAGGTGTGGCGAGCATTGAGGTGCCGCACTCTACCACTATAGGCGGTGGTAGTTGGATTTGCGTGTCGTAGTCTGCGTGTGTGGTACTCGACCACTCATGGGTAGTGACTATCGGGTGACCAGCAGCGAGGACCCCCATGTGTAAGCTTGCTCTTTGCGGCTTATATGCTACTCGATCATCGCCCCCTTCGGCCACTCGAGAGTAGTGGTTGGTGTTGAGTTGGGGACGATTGTCGTACTTTCGAGCCACAAGGCCTGCAGGGTCGTGGTAGCTTTAGGGTGAGCCGACATGACCATGCATGCTGCATTGTCGACTGATGGCATTTTTGCATATTGCCATATATATACATATATGCATGTATATATATATATATATATATATATATATATGGATGATTGTGATTAGTATACATATATAGATACAGTCTATATATATATGCTTATTGTGATGTTGCATTTGATTGTATTATGTTTGCTGCATTTGATTGTACATCATATTCATGCATGTTTCTTGCATATGTTATACAGTTGTGTCGGATATTGGTATGGGTTGGATAGACCATAGATGTCGTGGCCTGTAGCATGAGTAGATTATGTGTTGGAATTACTCTTCCTGTTATATATATGTTGGATATATGTTCAGGTTGGATCAGAGTAGTGTGGCAGACTTCAGGTATGTTTGCATTTTTATGTTGTTCATTCAGTTAGACGGTATATGCTTGTATTTATATACTATGCTGATATACCTATTGTACATCTAGATTACGTTGTCGAAATACATGTGATATTACATATATACATGTTTTCTATTACCTGCTGAGTTTTACTCACCACCCCCCGCGGACCACAGGTTTTACATTTGCCCAGTAGCTTGGTGAAGACTTCATGATGGCATTGGAGCACACGTGGCCGTCATCTCACCTCCGAGGCTCCCGTGTTTTGTTTTGGGCCTTCCGTCCGCCGTGTTATGTATTCGAAATTTTCGTGATGTATATGTTGTATATTCAGATTTTGTTGAGGTTTGTGTTGTTGTGGTGTGTTAGCCATACCGGTATGCATGTGTGGGATTGTTGTATTATTGTAGTATGTTTCCGCTGTGTCTTGTGTAGTTTTTGTTTTCATACATATATATTGTTGTTATTGTGGGCCTACGGGCCTTGTATTAACCCGAAATATTGCCACGTACAGGGGAGGTGTTGTCCATTTGATTTTCGGTTCGGCATGCTCTCGGGGCATGACAACTTTAGTGGTATCAGAGCCCAAGGTTCTGCGATGCCATACAATGTTGTTTTTGTGTCGAGTCTTGGATTCTCGGGAGTTGATTTATTCGGTTTTGGTTTTGAGACGGGATGGACAGCGACCTGAGCTCCAAGCAGCACGAGGTAAGAATTCCTGAAAACTTATGGTTTAGTAGATATTTATCTAAACTTGATCGGTAGTTGTATACAGTATAGATATGATACCTGTGTAGACTTGTAGTAGGGGTCATCCACCGAGACGACCAACCGGAGTTACCTTAGTGTTTATACTCCCGGTTTTAGTTGGCTATGCTTTTAGTATATATAACAGGGAATAACCTGTAGTATGTTGGTTATTATTCGTAATCGTGGTATGAGTTGACCATGGGAATAACCTGTTGAGTCTGTGAGTCTTGAACTGTGTCAAGGAGGTGATTTACCTCTGAGAGCCGACTGATACCGAGTCGGAAAACAGGGGTCAAGTCGTCACATTTATTATGGAAATCAGAGACTACAGTTTTAGAGATTTCCACTAACTGTGCTAGTCGGATCATTACCTGTGGGTAATGAACAAACTTGTAGACTATTGTTGATGCAGATAGCGGAAGGCTAGGTTACGGTGTTTCATAGGGATTTTATCCCTGAGTTGTATAACTTTGAGAGTACTTTTGAGTACTTAACTCATGTTATACCGAGAAAGAAGAGTTGTTTGCATACCAGTATCGAGATCAAGCCGGTATTTGGTGATAAATGGAGAAAATAATCTTCGGGAAATAAAACATCACTTGATCATGGTTTAGTGATGTTGAAAGAGTGTATTTCCTCGTATCACTTTTAGTGACACATTGTAAGGAATTCTTGAGCTTCAAGAAAGGGTGCTCGGTTAGTAACAGTGTACTGTGTAGAGTCGTGAGACTTGCAGAGGTTACGACCACCTAATAGCTAAAGAAGATGAATGGATATTTTAAGCCACCTACGATTGTTGGCTTATAGTTGGATTAGGATGCCGGGATCTTCTATCAGATCCTACCGGAAGACGTTGGATTGAGACAGGAGTTTAGAAATGACTCCGTACAAGGGTTTAAGAATTGGAGACCGATAAACAAATATTGCAGGTCAACTTAATAGAGTTAGAAGTCTCCGAATGTTGGATAAAAGGAGCAATATCACGATCACAGGCCTTGAGCTACTTTTCGATTATAGAAGACAAATCGCAGATCATCAGAATGTTCTTGTGGATATCAGCAAAATCAGAACAAAGACTCCGAAGGGATTGTGTGCGTGCAGTGCGGATCACGAAGACATGCGAAGTCAGATAATCCATTGGATCAGTTCATCTGTGGGTATTGTGAGCAACCAGTACAGTGGAGGAGGTGTACTTTGAAGACTCAATTGAAGGCTATCGATGGTGTTCCGGGAGGAAGATGCATCGTCTCGACAGCAGATATCAACGCAGAAAAATTGGGTTATCTCATCAACAGCAACCTACTACCTCAGGCGTGGTCAAAGTTCCTTGATACTACCCTTCAGCAGAGATCAGCACAGAAGCAACATCATCAGCAGAAGACATTGTAGAAGACTCAGCAGACAACAACAAGCAGTTACCTCCAGATGAGTTTTGCTTAGTACAGAAGAGAGAGTATACGACGAAGGTCGTATCTATTCGGTATTCTACAGTTGTAGCTCATAGATTTAAGTGATAGGATCAAATGATCTAGGAAAAATCCTCGAAACATTCATTGTAGAAATGCGACCGTGTTATCGCGGACTGTTGGATCTGATCTTATTCTGTTCGGAGAAAAGCCGAGACTTGCATGGAGCCTTTTGGATCGGATCGACAGATATTTCATCGTTCAGGGTATTACTCTAGTTTTACCCTCTGGGGTAATATGTTGGGAGATACTTGTAGTTTACATGTATCTTTGTCTAGAACATTCCTAGTGTGGATTAGAAGGTTCTATACATCGACTTGTGGGTCGGTGGTATCTCTACCATCTGGAGAGATGTGGATCAATAATTAAGAAGTCAAGGGATGCCCTTAGACTTTGATATACATACTTTTACTGTGGACATATCCTTACGGATGGTCCAATTGTTAGAAGTATGGTACGATATGTCTCTCGGATGTGCGTATAATCTGAGAGTGTTTCGATATAGTTTCGGATGAACTCCTAGGTTTGCCGTTGCTTAGGCAAGTGGAGTAGGCGATCGAAATGATTGCGGAAATAGTTCCGATATTGAACATCACATATCGAGTGATATTTTTGTTGGTATCAGTGTTGTTAAACACTATAAAAGAATTGGAAGAATGTGAGTTGCGATTATAGGAGATGTTGGAAGGGATATTTATCTATCCCAGTATTTCTCCTTGAGAAGGATCCAGAACTCTTTGATAAAAGAGAGATGAACCTTTGAAATTATGCATCGATTATCGATGATGGAATGCGATAGTTGTTGAAAGTAAATATCCTTGTTGTGGATAGATGATCTATTTAGATAAGCCAAAGACACCTGTGTATATTCTAAGGTTGGTTTACGATGAGAGTATTGATATTGTAGTGACATGATGTCATACGATTATCATTGTCGTTGTGATGAGTAATATATATCATCAGCATAGAGTAAAGGGGATGCAGGTGTGTGGAGATGATAATTTCATACTTGGTATGAATTGTATGAGTTTTGATTGTATTGTTAGACTATTAAACGATTTAGTCGTCCAGGGATTTGAGAATCCTGTATCTTGGACACGATTGGATCAGTTGGTAGTTGTTAGAGTTGCGTAACCTGGCCACTATTTATTGTGGTAGTTGGAGTTGCACACTCGACCACCGTAGATGGTGGTTTTCCTTGTATGTTTTGGTTAGTACTGTAGATGTGGATAGAATGTCTTAGCATTACTATACCACAGACTTGTTTGACAAAGGTGATCATTTAGTCGGAAGCTGGTGAAACCAGTTTACAGAACCTAGACAGCGGTTAACTTTTACACGAGTATTAGTTAATCCTTCCGGGGTGGATAAAAAGATGTTCGCAAATGCATCATTTCAGGGATCGGAGCGATTCCGATACAGTTGCATGAGACGTAACTTATGCTTACGTCAGTTAAGGAACTACGAGATAAGCGGTCATACTTATGACGTTGGCTTAGTAGTTATTATCCTGATTAGTAGATGTATGGAGCAGAAGTGCTCATTGAATTTAACTAGCTACTCGGTAGCTACTATGGAGTTGCTGGAGCGCGAACACTTGCAACAATTGCAACAAGGGAGATTGATTGCTATAGTCTTCCATGCACTTACAACATGTGTGGAGTGTATCTTGGATGGTTGATGGATTTCTTTTTTGAGAAAATAATTCCCGTCCCTGAAAAGGATAGAGGGTTCCGGAGTTGCAGTGTTTAAGGAAGAGTTGCTACAGGAAGCTTATCATTTGAGATTTGCTATTTATCCTGGTGGTACACAGATGTACCGAGAGTTGAAACATTGATACTGGTGGAAACGGTATGAAGAGATATATCGCAGACTTTGATGCTGGATATTTACTACACCAGCAGGTGATGACTGAACATCAGAAATCCGATGGATTGCTCTAGGAAAATTCCGATTTCGGAATGGAAGTGGGAGCGTATCACTATGGATTTCATTACGGGATTGTGTAGAACCCGTAAAGGACGTGATGCGATTTGGGTGATTGTGGATCGACTGACCAAATCAGCTCATTTCCTTCATATTCGTGGGTCGTACTTGTTGGATCATTCGGTAGAGTTGTATTACCGAAAGATTATCAGATTTGCGTGGGGTACTTTTAAGTACCATATCGGATAGAGATTCGCGATTTACCTCGCGATTTTTGACAGAGTCTGAATCAGGCTATGGGCACAGAGCTTCGGCTTAGTGCAACATTTTATCCGCGGACTGATGGACTGTCTGAGCATGACATTCAAACATTTAAGGATCTATCTAGATCTTGTGTCATGGATTATGGAGGTGTAGCTTGTCGGTTGGCTTTACCTCCGACACTTGCGAGTGCTTACAACGTATTTCCTGTTGTTATACTGAGGAAATACGTGTCTCATGTTGATTATCTTCTGAAAGAGGTTCCGAATTCTACCTCAGTCTAATCCGACTTACGAGGAGATTCCAGTGCATATTCCTGGTCGCAAAGAGCGTCAATTGCAGAATAAAACCATCTGACTCGTAAAGGTTGGATGACAGCATCATACTGATGAGGAGGCTATGTGGGAGCTGGAAGATACTATCCGTGCGCAATAGTCTCATCTGGTCACTTGAGGAAAGTATGTGGTCCTTGCCTAAACTTGCTTAAAGTAATTTTTGCATGTTAGTATGAAATTTGGAGACCAAATTTTTATAAGTGGGGGAGAATGTAAAATATCGGAGAAAAAAAAAATAAAATAAAAATAAAAATATTACTCGGTAATTGATAAAACATCTTGTGGAATTTTTCAGAAATTTTTAGAAATTTTTCTGGAATTAAACGGAGGTCTTATGGACATTTTATCGGGATAAAGTGGATAGGCTTTTATAAAGCTTGTTTAGACTATCTGTAAGAAATTAATGGGTTTAATTAAAACCCATTATATTCTTTCCGTTTCCCCTTAATTCCCAATCGCGCCGACGACATCTCTTCCCCTCCTGATTCGTTTCACCACAATTTCCTTTCTTCCATCTCTCTCGACCGCTCGCGACCCTCCCATCTCTCTCGATCGGCGCCGTCTTCCCCTTCCGCACGCTGCCGACTCCCATCATCATCGCCGGCGCTTCTCCCCTCTTCATCAAGCCTCACTGGAGCAGCGAGCTGATCGACATCTTTTCCCCGATCCATCGTCGCCCCTCTCGAGTTCTCCTCGCCGCGACAGTCATTGTTTCAGCCCAATCTTCGCCTGTCGTGCCTTATTCCTCTCGATCCCGGTGGCAGCAAGCACCTCCGGCCATCATCGGCATCTCAACAGGGAGATTTTGAGTCCGAGAGGGAGAATCAATAAGTTTCTGTTCTCGGCGATTTTCCCCCATTGAGTTTGATTCCTTCCTCTAATCCCGATCGTGCAGCACTGTCGTGGCATCTGGATCACAACAGCTACCAACGATGGAAGTAACAACGTCGGCATCTTCAACCTTCTGTTTTTGTGTTTGGGTTGAGCGACGCGAGCTCGTCTCGCCTCCGGCAACAACGGAGACTGGTTGTGGTTGACCCGTCGTTTCTTCTACCATAGCTGCAGCTTCACCGACCTCTCCATTCTCTGAGCTCAGGTCAACGACACTATCATAATTTTATCTATGTTTCTACACTATCGCTAGCACTGCACATGATAATCGTCGTTGTGTTTCTGAGATGGTTCCCGATCCAGAGTACATCACCATTTGTGTGGATTTGGGGTTTTTAGGAGCTCAAGTGAAACCATCGGTGCAAGATGGTGCTACAATGGGGACCGAGGAGGAGAGACTCGGCATAGAGCTGCATCAGAGGGATAGAGTGATGGTAAGGCGATGAAGGTGAGGGAAAATAGATTTAATAGAGTTACAATGGGTTTTGTGATGTCTTACAGTGATTAGGATTCGGAGGGCTTCTTTTGGCTCTAATCCAACAGCTTGAATCACTCCTATTATTGTCTTTGGATCAACGAACTTTGTAATTGAAGCCGTGCTAGGTGAGTATCGATCTAATTATATTATTGTTGAGATATGTAGATCCGATGTAAGCTTAAATATTTTATGATTTCAGGGATGAGGATATTTAAATGTGGATCAAGAAGTTTTTACCATAGCTTTAAAACTAGGTAACTTCTATGGATCGTTACTTTAGTTAGCTTGATTAACTATTATTAAATTGAGAGTTGGTATTCTGATTAAGTTAATAGAAGAAGTGTTTCTGTTGGTTAAGATTCAGTATTAGAATTGGTATGGATGTGAAATAGCGATTAATGTGGAGGATGGATTAGGTTAATTAGACACCTGGATCAATTTAGTTGATTGGGATATGAAATCGATGTAAGATTCGATTCGATTATTCGTTGTATGCTTGCACTTAATCATAATTCTTGATGTGTGCAGGACATGGATACGAGACAGGATCGCGACCGTGAAGAATTTATTAGCATGAGCTATTTAACAGGTGGGTAATTTCCTACCTGGTCCGGGTAGTTGTATTTCATTCAGATTTAGTCATTTATATGAGCATGTTAGGTGTTAATATTACCTTGACCCTGTTCTTTTTATCGTATGCTTGATCCTTTACCATTGGCTATTAACTCTATTGCTGATATCGTGTTTATTTTATCATGATTAGGAGTTATACATATAGGTGATGCAAGTAACTTAGAATTTGTTTAAGTTAAGTGCAAATGGTAAAGTCCGGATGACAACCTGATATACCTGTATTTATATACTATGCTGATATACCTGTTGTACATCTAGATTACGTTGTCGAAATACATGTGATATTACATATATACATGTTTTCTATTACCTGCTGAGTTTTACTCACCACCCCCCACGGACCCTGGGTTTCTGTCGCCCAGGTAACAGGTAGAAGACTTCGTGATGGCATTGGAGCACCGCCGACTGACATCGTCTCATCTCACCTCCGAGGCTCCCGTGTTTTGTTTTGGGCCTTCCGTCCACCGTGTAATGTATTCGGAATTTTCGTGATGTATATGTTGTATATTCAGATTTTGTCGAGGTTTGTGTTGTTTTGGTGTGTTAGCCATACCGGTATGCATGTGTTGGATTGTTGTATTATTGTAGTATGTTTCCGCTGTGTCTTGTGTAGTTTTTGTTTTCTTACATATATATTGTTGTTATTGTGGGCATTGTGGGCCTACGGGCCTTGTATTAACCCGAAATGTTGCCACGTACAGGGGAGGTGCCATCCGTTTGATTTTCGGTTCGGCATGCTCTCGGGGCGTGACATGGACCAAACAAGATGCGAGCATGAAATCGTTTCAGTCGCAATGGAAGCGTTGATGGGCCGTGTCTTATGAAGACATGATGGACGAACCAAAATGGTTTGGTTCTAATCCAACGGAGGAGAATAAACCAAAGGGGTTTGGTTTGTTTTAAACGAATGAACCAAAGTTGGTTCGGTTCATTTTAACTTAAAATAAACCATCATGGTTTGGTTTATTTTAACTTAAATTAATGGAGCGGGTTAACAGGCCTTTGGTTATGATCCAATAACCATTAAGAGAATTTGTTCTCTATAAAATAGGGCTTAAAGGTTTTTGTTAAACCCTAATCAAAAGCCCTAACCTAATTGTGGCCGCCCAACCTCTCCCTCCTCTCTATCTAGTCGGCGCCAACCTTATTGCCGCTGTCCACCTCCTCCAACTGGCGACCAGATGCTGCCGTCTTCTCCACTTGCCGATGTCGAGCTGCTGCCGGAGGAGCTCCGGTGATCATCCTTGGCTCCGGCAACAAGGTGAGCACATTGCTTTCCTTATTTGGCCGGCGCAAGGTCTCCACCAAAGCTGTCCAGTTTTCTTGACAGCTTGTTTTCCTCTTATCAGAGCATCGTTTGGATGACGTTTGGAGCTCCGACAGTGCCTTCCTTACCGGGGATTCGATCTACGGTAATCCTCATAGGTGGAGGACGAAGGATTCGTCAAACGGTTGACGAATACCTCTCCGGAGAAGCGAGTTTTGAGGACTCGTTTTGGATCCGAATTTTGATTCGGATCGTGATCTTCTCTCGATCACGTCGTCTTCAACACGAGGCTAGTAACCCGTACGAAGACGACGCTCATGACTTAGTGAAGTCATCCCAAAGATACTCGGCGTGGATATGGAAGAGACGATTCTAGCGAGAATCATTCCGGTTGATGCCTTTCCCGCTACACGTGATACGTCAGGTATACGTAGTTTAAGTTTCCTTTTATTGCAAAATTTGAATTTACGGTTATGTCTACACATGTTGTACTATGCATGCGTGTGATGTGTGTGTTGTAATAAATTAGATTTATTATTTTATTCCTTCCGCTGTGCACATGTTTACGAAACATGTTCGAACACACACTCGCCGTGGTGCCAGAAACCCAACATAGTTGACTCACACTAAGCAAGTTAAATTTCATATTTTTAACTAATAACACTTTATGAATGACAAGATTTGGGGATACCTCAAATGTTCCTTTTGCTAGGATCTTAAGTTTACCACTATTTTCAAAAGACACCTTCCACTTGCTAGTGTGGTTGATGGTGGAAAATTTTCGCTCATCACTGGTCATGTGTTTTGAGCACCCACTATCAACAATCCATAAGCTTGGTTCTTCTACCTATACAACATGAAAAATGCAAGACTTAGGCACCCAAATTTTAGGACTGATAGCATCAACTATATAACTTTTGGGGACCCAAGCCTTTTTAGCCTTGCTCCTAATGGTTGGTTTTCAACTAATTAGAGAGGTGAAGGCTACTTCTTTCTCTTTAGGCTTATATCCTATGCCAGCCTTGTTATAAATGACACTTTGGTCTCTAAGAATCATGTCAAGATATTTTGACCCATTTGTAAACTTTTCTAAACATGCATATAAATCACCTATTTCTCTCCTAAGTTCATCATTTTCATTCCTAAGTGTACATGCATCATCACAAGGTGGTACTACATTTTTAAGTGATTTAATTTCTACTTTTAAGTCCTTAATCTTAGTTTTTGATCTATTTAAGGCATTTTGAAGGCATGCAATGGTTTTATAAAGTAAATCTATCCTAGGAGAGTCTCTTACCTCATCATCACTTGATGATGATTCGTCGCTTGAGGATGAGGATGAAGACTCCACACTTGAGCTTCTGGCTTCCTATTCCAAGGCCATGAGAGCTTGGTTCCGGGTGACATTACACATTTCTTCATCATCGGAAGAGTCCTCCAAGCTTAGTGTGTCCCATGTTTGTGCCACCATTGTAGGGATGTATACTGAAAAGTCTATCTTTTCTGTGGACATCTTTATTTTTAAAATAAGAATCACATGATCATTGTTTGCATATTTTTATGCATATTGTCTAATACCTTACATTGTAGATAACATGGTGTGTGGTGTCACATGGGAGATCATGTTATCGGCTCCTTGTAAAGTATAAGTAAAGGCTCACAACCGAGATGACTTTGGACAAACCATCGGAATGGTTGTAGTGTGATTTGGTGTTGGTTTGTCTTGACCATAGAATCACACTAGTGCACGTTGTGTGTATTGAGCAGGACCGACTTAGAGGTGATTTGATTTATTACTGACGACATAATCGAATCGGACCTCAGATATTATTTAGTACATGCTCTTAATCCCGATATAATAACGAGCACATATACTTAGTACACATCTCTTTGATTTACCAATGGGCGAGATTTATAGATTAAATCGATAGGCTCGGTAAGTTGGGATATGATATTATTTATATGGTGTGTCGTTGATTATAGGAGGAAACCGTGTCCTATATATTAGGATGATGATGTCCCTTTGAGGAGCTCATAAGGTTTATCATGTAAACCCTGCAGGTGGACTTGGTCCGGCATGATGAAAAGGTTGAGTGGTACTACTCAAGGAGTTAGATGTTGATTAATTAATGGTCAGTAAGTTAATTAATCGACGGACATTCGAGATCTTAAACACGGGGAGAAAATGTATAAATAATATATGGAGCCCATATTATCATATGAGGGTTGGTGAGGTAGATCAATGATGAACCTTTAGTGGATTGGATCATCATTAGTGGATCGGACTTTATGTGGGCTTGATCCATGGGTGGCCAAGACCCAACTCCTCCTCATGGTCCCTAATGTAGCCTATTAACACCTCATGATGCTTAGATCCAATGGATAGAAACAAAAGTCTAAGATTCATTTGTAGAGATTAAATCTCTAAGATCCGACGGTTGAGATTAAATCTCTAGATCCGACGGTTGAGATTAAATCTCTAGAACCAATGGAGGAGATTAATTCATGAATTATCCCTAACTCTATAAAAGGGCTTCAAGGGGTTGGCGTGAACAACAATTGAAGGAGAGCAAGGCTTGGGCGGCAAGAGAAGGGAATCCTAGTTGAGATAGGATTAGGATTAGGGTTAGGGTTTGGAGGCTAGGGCGGCACCAAATAAGGCAAGGTTTCCTTTCTTCTTCTTTGTCTTGTGGCCAACGTCCAACAGGTTTCCAGGCCCTTCCCAGCCCTTGGCCGGCGCCCAAAAGCTCCCTTCTCCCTCTCCTTAGGTGGTGGAAACAAGATATAGGGCTTCCCTTGGTGTCTTGGTTGTTTTCCACCATCTTCTCCTTCATCTAGTTGGCCGGCGGCAAGGAAAGTTTTGTTTCCTTGTTGGTTGTTTCTAGTGAGGAGAAAAACCTTGTTTCTATTCTTCCTCTTGCTTTGGAAGAGCAAGGAAGGAAGATTTGCGATCTAGGAGCTTCGACTTTTGGTGGATCGTCACCCACACGACGTCCAAAAGGAGGAAGGTCATACATTAGAAGATCGAGAGGTATACTTATTCTACTTTCTTCTTTTGTTTGTTGCTTGTTTTTGTTTTTCAATTATAAGCATGTTAAAAATCTGTAAATGGCTATATAATACTTGGATCCCGAGCATAAACACAAAAACCGGCGATCCGGACATCGTCTATTCCGCGACTACTCGTAGAATAGAGGATGGTCGCTTGAACAACTAGTTTGTTCAAGTGACCTCTCTAAACCAATAGCATGACGATGACTTTGTGGTTTGGGTAATTCCTTTTTTCTAGGATTAAATTTTTTTAATCCGGGGACATCGAAGGGATCGCCATGGTCAAGATACCGAGGTGAAGTGGGAAGCGAAGTTTCCCCTCACGGACTCGATAAGAAAAACCCTTCAATTGGTATCAGAGCCAAGGTTTCTGGTTTTGTTTGTTTAGGATTCGATTAATTTTTATGGACTTTTTCATATATTATATGTGTCGGATAATAGTAGGATATGCGTAGTTTAACTCTTTGGTTGCAGGCATAAGATCCGACTATTATGGCCATATGTGTGTATGTGATTGTATGTGTGTAAATATTTATTTTGTTGAATCCTCGGGGTTGACGAGGCTAGTATTTAGTTTTTGGTAAATTAAATACGACATTGTTTAGCCGCTCTTTATTTTATTTTACTTTCGATCTAGATTTCATGTACACTTCCTCATGGAATATAACATTGATGGATGTAAATTAAAATATATTTTAGTCTCGGCTCGGATCTCCGGATGGCTCGTACATGGCGTAGGAGGAGCGGACGAGATGGCGATGCGACGGGAGTCATATTGAAGACAAAAGCCATAATAGTTGGAAAATAATTTATTTTTCATATTTATTTTTTTTTGTTTGATATGCATATCGTAGGCTAGAAAAATTCCTCAATTTCAAATTACTAAGTGGGAGAGGGATATTTTTATAAATTCCCGCGGCCTCCATTACGATTTGACAAGTGATGCAAACAAACTTGCGCGTCGGCTTTGAGTGCCTTCCTCCCCATCGGATGAGTTTGTTTGTTGATCACAAGGTCGAATATGGTTATAGGAAATTATTAAGGAGCGTGTGTACTTGCCCATCGTAAGGCACATAACCTGAGATAATTACCTTGGTACCAAGTAATGGTGAATACTTAGATACAAATATAAGTATCCTCCCCATTGGAGTCACTGCTTTTATTTGTAGGGCTGAAGAGAAACCAAATATTAATTTTACTTGTCATAAAGTTAGGTTGACAAGATAGTAAAATTAATGGGTAAAACCTCCTCTTACAAATATAGAATTTGTATACGTCCACACTATCGTGGCATACGATATTCTCGGTGTTTTGAGGTGTTGGTTGATTTTAAATTTTATTGTTTGAGGAATCAATAATTTTTGAAATCTACAGTAATGCTCTATGTGATTCTTAGGATTTTCAAGAATGACTTTCAGTCCACTTACTATGATACTAAAGGAAATAAACTTACTGTACCCAAATAATGTTGATTGGAAAAGAATCTAGATATTGTCTTATTTGCTAAAAAGTACAAGTATGACCTCTTCAAAGAGTGTCCTCAAGCCATGGTTGCTCAAAAAGGTTTCTACTTCTAAGCCGAAAGGCAAGAAGAAGAAGAAACAAGGTGGAGCAAAGGTGGTGGGAGGATCTCAGGGAGGAGTGAAGAAGCCGAAAGGCAAGTACTTCACTTACAAGCAGGATGGACATTGGAAGAAGGACTCTCCCAGTTCGAAACAGAACAAAGGTATATCCTTTGGTCTAGTCGTCAAAACATGGTTAGCGGTGTTATCTATCGGCCCCTGGAGTGTAGATACGTGAGCTACTGATCATGTCTGCAATACTTTACAGGGGTTCCAGGAAACCCAACGACTAGCTAAAGTGGAGATTACCGTGTACTTGGGCGATACCACGAAGGTGGCGACTGTTGCAGTGGGAGATGTTCATTTATCTTTTGAGAAAAATAAACTTTTGGTTCTTAAGAATTGCCTTTATGTACCCTTATTTATAAAGAATTTAATTTCAGTTTCTAAATTGTTAATGGATGGATATTCTATTTCTTTTAATGACAGAGTTGTTATAAGAAGGAATAGGGACATTATCTGTTCGGGTGCATTGATAGGAAATTTGTATACACTTGAACCAAAAAGTCCCACGATGCAAATTGAAGTTAATAACTCATTTTCTAATTCCAATAAGAGAAAAGAACCTTAGAAGATGAACCAAACATATCTTTGGCATCTTAGGCTTGGTCACATTAACCTAAGCAGAATTCAAAGGTTGATAGCTGATGGACCTTTGGGTTCATTAGTGGTGGAGGATCTCCCAATCTGTGAATCTTGCTTGGAGGGTAAGATGACCAAGAGGCCATTTAAGGCCAAGGTGTATAGAGCCAAAGATGTGTTAGAATTGGTTCATTCTGATTTGTGTGGTCCTATGTCAATCCAGGCTAGAGGTGGTTTTGAGTATTTTGTCTCTTTTATAGACGATTACTCAAGATATTGATACATTTACCTGATGCACCGCAAGTGTGAATGCTTTGACAAGTTCAAAGAATTCAAGGCTGATGTGGAGAAACGGCAAGGTAAAAGTATCAAGACACTACAATCTGATCGTGGTGGTGAGTACCTCTTGGGATAGTTTAGGAACTACTTATTAGAGGCTGGGATTCAATCCCAATTGACTGCACCTGGCACACCCAGCAAAATGGTGTAGCAGAGCGAAGGAATAGGACTCTTATAGAGATGGTTAGATTGATGATGTGTTATTCTAACTTGCCAGATTCGTTCTGGGGATATGCTCTAGATACGACGGTGTACATTCTAAACTTGGTTCCATCTAAATCAGTGCCTTCTACTCCCACAAAGTTGTGGATTGGGCGAAAGCCTAGTCTAAGACACATTTGGATATGGGGGAGTCCAGCACATGTGCTGAAGGCAGATGCTGGTAAGTTAGAACCTCGTACAGAAGTACGCATGTTCGTTGGCTATCCCATGGGAATGAAGGGTGGATTGTTTTATAGTCCTAGAGATCAGAGGGTGATCATTAGCACGAACGCCAGATTTCTAGAGGAAGACTATGTGATGACCCACAAGCCCAAGAGTAAAATTGTTCTGGAGGAGTTAAAAGGGGACGTCACTTCTTTAGTACCACCGGTACAAGAGGATATACCACATGTCACTGCACCGCGTATCACAAAGGATACACAGGTGATACCTCATCGTAGTGGGAGGGTTGTGAGATAGCCTGATAGATTCATGTTCTTGGGAGAATCTTCTAATTTAATCCCTGGCGAACATGAACCTGATCCCTGGACATATGACGAGGTAATCTAAGATAAAGATGCAGTATCTTGGCAAAGTGCAATGAATGCTGAGATTGAATCTATGAATTCAAATCAGGTCAGTGAGCTAGTAGAATCACCCAATGGTGTAAAAACCATTGGATAGAAGAGAAAGAGAGGAATAGATGGGAAGGTTGAGACCTTCAAAGCGAGGCTTGTTGCGAAGGGCTATACTCAGAAAGAGGGTATCGATTATGAGGAGACCTTTTCGCCGATAGTCATGCTTAAGTCTATCCGGATTCTCTTATGCATAGCAGCTCATATGGATTATGAGGTGTGGCAGATGGATGTCAAGACAAATTTCCTTAATGGAAGTCTTGAGGAAAACATCTACATGAAGCAACCAGAGGGATTCATTGCTAAGGGGAAAGAGCATCTTGTATGTAAGCTTAATCGGTCCATTTATGGATTGAAACAAGCTTCGAGGTCTTCGAACATCCGCTTTAATGAGGTGATCCAGTCTTATGGATTTATTCAAAGTTCGGATGAGTCTTGTGTATACAAGATATGTGACGAAAACGTAGTGGTATTTCTTGTACTATACATAGATGGAATTTTGGTGATTGGCAACAATATCAAAGTATTATCGGACGTAAGGGTATGGTTGTCCAAACAGTTTGATATGAAGGACTTGGGAGAAGTGGGACACAACCTTGGGATTAAGGTTATTGTGCTTATCCCAAGCTTCATACATAGACACGATAATGGATCGTTTTAGCATGCAAAACTCCAAGAAAGGTTTTCTACCTTTCAGGCATGGAGTTCCTTTATCTAAGCAGATGTGTCCTAAATCATCTGAGGAGATAGAGGAGATGAAGGCGGTTCCTTATGCTTCGGCAGTAGGAAGCCTCATGTATGCAATGCTCTGTACGAGACCAGATATCTGCTTTGCCGTGGGCATGGTCAGCAGATATCAGAGTAGTCCAGGACAGAGACATTGGACTGCGGTAAAGCATATATTGAAGTGCCTGAGAAGGACTAGGGATTATATGCTAGTTTACCGGGCAGACAAATTACTCCTTGTTGGTTACATGGATTGCGAATTCCAATCAGATAGGGATAATAGTAAGTCTACCTCAGGTTATGTGTTTACTTTGGGAGGCAGAGCCATTGTATGGAGGAGTGTCCTACAGAAATACATGGCGGACTCCACCATGGAAGCTGAGTATGTGGCAGCCTATGAGGCGGCCAAAGAAGCTGTGTGGCTCAGGAACTTTCTGATGGACTTGGATGTGATTCCTGGTTTGCCCAGAACTATGAAAATTTATTGTGATAATAATGGTGCAGTTGCAAACTCGAAGGAACCACAAGCCCATAAGGTAACTAAATGCATAGAGTACAAGTACCACCTGATGCGAGAAATCGTAAAGGAGGTAGAAGTTGTTGTCGCCTAGATTGCATTAGAGGATGACCTGGTAGACCCTTTTACTAAGGCCCTTCTAGCGAGAGCTTTGATAGGCATGTGGAGGGAAGGGGAATCAGATGTATGGCAGTATAAGGATAGCATAGTCTTTTAGTATAAGTGGGAGATTATAGGGATGTATACTGAAAAGTCTATCTTTTCTGTGGACATCTTTATTTTTGAAATAAGAATTACATGATCATTGTTTGCATATTTTTATGCATATTGTCTAATACGTTACATTGTAGATAACATGGTGTGTGGTGTCACATGGGAGATCATGTTATCGGCTCCTTGTAAAGTATAAGTAAAGACTCACAACCGAGATAGCTTTGGACAAACCATCGGAATGATTGTAGTGTGATTTGGTGTTGGTTTGTCTTGACCATAGAATCACACTAGTGCACGTTGTGTGTATTGAGCAGGACCGACTTAGATGTGATTCGATTTATTGCTGACTACATAATCGAATCGGACCTCAATTATTATTTAGTACATGCACTTAATCCCGATATAATAACAGGCACATATACTTAGTACTCATCTCTTTGATTTACCAATGGGCGAGATTTATAGATTAAATCGATAGGCTCAGTAAGTTGGGAGATGATATTATTTATATGGTGTGCCATTGATTATAAGAGGAAACCGTATTCTATATATTAGGATGATGATGTCCCACTTGAGGAGCTCATAAGGTTCATCATGTAAACCCTGCAGGTGGACTTGGTCCGGCATGGTGAAAAGGTTGAGTGGTACTACTCAAGGAGTTAGATGTTGATTAATTAATGGTTAGTAAATTAATTAATCGACGGACATTCGAGATCTTAAACACGGGGATAAAATATACAAATAATATATGGAGCCCATTTTATCATATGGGGGTTGGTGAGGTAGATCAATGATGAACCTTTAGTGGATTGGATCATCATTAGTGGATCGGACTTTAAGTGGGCTTGATCCATGGGTGGCCAAGACCCAACACTTCCTCATGGTCCCTAATGTAGCCTATTAACACCTCATGATGCTTAGATCCAATGGATAGAAACAAAAGTCTAAGATCCATTGGTAGAGATTAAATCTCTAAGATCCGACGGTTGAGATTAAATCTCTAGATCCGACGGTTGAGATTAAATCCCTAGAACCAATGGAGGAGAAAAACCTTGTTTCTATTCTTCCTCTTGCTTTGGAAGAGCAAGGAAGGAATATTTGTTATTTAGGAGCTTCGACTTTTGGTGGATCATCGCCCACACGACGTCTAAAAGGAGGAAGGTCATACATTAGAAGATCGAGAGGTATACTTATTCTACTTTCTTCTTTTGTTTGTTGCTTGTTTTTGTTTTTCAATTATAAGAATGTTATAAATCTGTAAATGGCTAAATAATACTTGGATCCCAAGCATAAACACAAAAATCGGTGATCCGGACATCGTCTATTCCGCGGCTACTCGTAGAATAGAGGATGGTCCCTTGAACTACTAGTTTGTTCAAGTGACCTCTCTAAACGAATAGCACGATGATGACTTCATGGTTTGGGCAATCCCTTTTGTCTAGGATTAAATTTTTTTAATCCGGGGACATCGAAGGGATTGCCATGGTCAAGATACCGAGGTGAGAAGTGAAGTTTCCCCTCACGGACTCGATAAGCAAAACCCTTCAACCATTGCCTCATTCTCTTTCTTTTCCTTCTTTTTCTTTTCCTTATCCTCCTTTTTCTTTAGTTCCAGAAAATTTGGCTTGATATGCCCTTTCTTGTTGCAACCATAACAAACAACATTAGGAGTAAAATTTGAACTACTAGAATTTTTCCCTTTGGAGGATTGGAACATCCTCCTCACATCTTTCTTGGTGAGTTTCCTTGACCTCCCACCAAACTTCTTCACATAGTGAGCTACCTCACTAGCCGATAGCTCATCGTCGCTACTTGATGACTCCTCCTCCGATTCGGATGAGGAAGAGACTTCTTTCTTCTCCTTCTTCTTTTTGTCCTTCTTTCCTACAAAAAGAGCTACACCTTTCTCTTTTGATGAAGTATTAGCTTGCTCATGTAACTCAAATTCACAAAAGAGTTCATCTAATTTAACGAAAGAAAGATCCCTAGAGACCTTATAGGCATCTACCATTGAAGCCCACAAGGTTGTTCTAGGGAAAGCTTGGAGAATGTACCTCACAAGGTCTCGATTGTTGACCTTCTCACCTATCACATGTAGTCCGTTAACTACTTCCTTGAAGTGACTGTGCATTTGGCTCACGGTTTCATTGGTCTTCATGGCGAAGCTTTGGAGTTGGCCTATTAAGAGATCTCTCTTGGCTCTTCTTGTTTCCTTCGATCCCTCGTTGAGCACAATTAGCTTCTCCCATAGCTTCTTCGCCGATTCAAAAGGCCCCACCTTACATAGTTGCTCTTTGGACAAACCACATTGAAGTGTGGTTGTTGCTTTGGTGTTAGCTTGAATCTTCTTGGCCATGTCCCTCGTCCAATCCTTGGTTGGTATGGGCGCTCCGTGTTCATCGACCAGCTTCTCGAATCCATCTACAACACTAAACCAATTATCAATATCATTCATGAGGTAGTATTCCATCCTACCTTTCCAGTAGATGAAATCATTGTCATCGAAGAATGGAGGCCTCACCGTGCTATACCCCTCTTGAAAAGTCATTTTGCTCTGGTTGATGGTTAGATCTTCCGACGCGATTCGGGCTCTGATACCACTTTGTTGGGGATCCTTCGAAGGCTAGAGGGGGGTGAATAGCCTCTTTTTGTTTTCTACAAAAATGGTTAGTGGAAGCACAACAAATACAATAGTAATAGAAAAGAAAAGAAAATGCTAACACGGAAGCTTTTATGTGGTTCGGAGATAACGCTCCTACTCCATGGCGATCCTTAAGGTGGATCAACCAAAATCAATCTTCACTAAGAAGCTTTCTCTTTTACAAAACCCTTCTCTTCTTACAAAAGATGTAGATAAAGATTAGAGAGGAGGAGGGGAATTAAAACACTTAGAAAGCTTAGAAAATTCGTGGGGGCTTGAGAGAATGATCAGAATGTAAGCATTAACCCTCTCAACCATCCCAAGCCCTTTTTTATAGAGAGAGGGCTATTTTTCCCATTGGGCCATGATTAGTCGGTGATATCTGATCGATCGGGCCATCCTGATTAACGACTTACGAGCGATCGTATTCGCAAGATTCATAAGCATCATCATCCAACGGCACACTCATCAGTCAACTGATCTCTCCATCAGTCGACTGATGGAGTGATCAGTCGAGTGATCACGGCGCGTAGTCAAGTGAGACTCCATTCTTTGCCCGTGTTCGACTTGATCAGTCGACTGCTACTGTTTGGAAGTCGACTGATAGTGACATCAGTCGAGCACCTTATTAGTCGACTGCTACATCGTATCAGTCGATTGATACTCGTCAAGTATGAATAATTCATACTTGAATTGACTCCCTAGACCTAGACTCAACCTTCTCTCTCTTCCTTAAGCCTTGCGCCTCTAGGATCCCTCCGAGTCCGCGACTTGTTCATCCATTGCGCTTGCTTCCAAGAGATTCCATCGATTTTGTCATGTCTTGGGTTTCCCTTTGCCAAAGTGGCTTGGACTTTACGCCGGCAAGACTACATTCTTGGGCTTACGCTGCCAAGACTTGCCTTTGGACTTCCTTTGCCATGGTCCACTTGGACTTTATGCCGCCAAGACTACATGCTTGGTCTTACGCCGCCAAGCCTTGCCTTTGGACTTCCCTTGCCAAGACCACACTTGGACTTTGCCTTTACCAAGTCTTCATACGTGGATTTTCCTATCACTTAAACATGTTCACAATTAGATCACAAAGTATTGCCTAATTTAGATGATTATCCAAACATCAAAACATATAAATGCTTTGGCCATTGTTCCACCAACACACCCATCAAGCAAACTAAGGATAAGAGACCCAATCAAAATACAAATTGCAATTGCTACGAATGCAACAAGAGGGGTCATATCAAATCCAAGTGTCTGAGGATTAAAAATAAGCAACCACAAACCAAGAAAGCTCTTAACGCATCTTGGGAAGAGTCCTCGGAGGAAGAAGAAGAAGAACTCAATAACTTGGCTTTCATGGCGAACCAAACCAAGTCTGAGTTCGAATTCGAACCCGAGACCAACTATGAGTCCGAGACCGAGTCTGACTCCGGATCCAAAATTGAGCTTCAATTCAAAACAAGCCACGGATCCATATCCGGTCAAAATATTCTATCAAGGTAAGTCGATCCTTAATCAATACTTTGTATAATGCAATTAATACTTAAATAAGAAGTTAGCTAAGTCTGAGTCTAAGGTTGAGTCCTTGCATAAGGAGGTTAAACTCCTTAAGCATGAGGCTACCCTAATCTCTTCGACTAGTCAAGTTCGAGAGTGAAACTCTACTCAAGTTGAAAAACTTGAGGAAGAGAATTCTCTCTTGAAAGGACAAGTTCAAGAGCTTATTAATATGTTAAAAAGGTTTACTTTGGGGTCCAAGGGTCCTGACCTACTACTTGGATCGCAAAGAGACGTGTACAACAAGGCCGAACTCGGATTTAGAACAACAACAATCAAATCCTATATGTCAATTATTAATTGAAATAATTCAAAAGTCCAAGCATGGGTCCCTAAGACCTTTTTGATTTCACAATTAGGAACTACTAAGTATTAGGTTCCCAAGGATCAAATCCACTATGTGGATAAACCACATCGGTTCAATGAACCAGGCGGAGCTATTACTAAACTTGTGTTCTCTACTTTCTAGCTTTGCATGCTTAGTTTTTTTTTGTTTTAATTTTTAGAATGACTAGATAGGACCAATAGTTAGTCGACCTTGACAACATAGTACCAGGACATGGTGAGATGATAGTATGTTTGGGAAATGAGGTCTTGTGTGTCCGAGCTAGATAAGGCCTATCTAGCTTGGTGCACTGGGCTAAGTGGAACTTGATGAAGCTACCTCACCACATCCTAAACTAGTTATACCAGGACGTAACCTTAAGTGAATTAAGTGAGCATTTTCTGTTGGAAGATCGGTGGCCGGCAAGAGGGGGGTGAATAGCCTAGATGTTCGTCGATGGTAATCGTTTGCTTAATCGTCTACAATCAACGATTAGCGCAACAGAAATATAATGCTAAAGTAAAAAAATTAAGACAATGCAAAGAGAAATTAAAGAACAAATGCTAACAAGGCAATGTAACATGGTTCATGGCCCTTACTGCTAATCCACGATTTATTCGTCCCAGGTGAATCATGCCTACAACAATTCCACTAGTCTCTCCTTTGCACAAAGATATGTGGAGGTAACCTTTCTTACAAGAATCTCCCTCTTTACAATATGATTGAAATAAACTTAAGAAAGAGGGAAGAAAATGTTTAGGCACTTGGGAGTATGTTTAGAGATGAAGCATTAACCATCCCAAGTCACCCAAGGCCCCTTCTTATAGAGAAGAAGTCATTCTTCCCGTTGGGTACCTAGCAGTCGACTGATAACTGCAATAGTCGACTGCTGCTGTAGCCGTTGCCTCACAACGGCTTCATCCACATTAGATTCCAACCAACGACTCCCACATCAGTCGACTGATCTTCCCATCAGTCGACTGATGGAGCCAATAGTTGAGTGGTCGATGAGATCACTCGACTGCTAAAGCTTTTGTGCTGAAACTTGCCTCGATCAGTCTATTGCCATCCCTTGGCAGTCGTCTGATGGTGTCGGCAGTCGACTACCAACCCTTGGCAGTCAACTGTTCGGGAAGAACCTGATCAGTCAAATACCAATCGAGTCCTATCGACCTAGAGCAGTCGACTGCTACCTATAGCAGTCGACTGGTGTCGGGTAAAACCTCAAACCAACCTTTGGTTGAGAATCCGACACTTGACTTAGCCATTCGGCCAAGTTCACCTATGAGCTACCCCATCCCGGCTTACAATTGCTCACTCTCATCTCCCTTGGAGTCCCTTGCCTCGAAGCTCTCTTCATCCGGGCACGTCCCTCGGATGCACCAAGCGCACGACTTCACAATGTCATCCATTGCATCTCGCCCTAAAGTCTGCTTCCTTAACTTCACTCCAATGCTCCTCATCCAGCGGTCCCTCAGATGCATCAAGTGCATGACTTCGCAATACCGTCCTTCACCGACTCAAGGACCAAGTAATGAGATGGTGATCTTGCCAATGCTTTGTCAAGCTAACCATGTGTGAATTACTAAGTTCTGCACTACTTCAACACACACATCAAATCTACAAACAACCTAAGTTAAACCTTTGCAACACACATCAAAACACATCATCCATGGGTTGATTGCCCAAACATTTTCTTAAAATTAGCTTTGTCTAAGGAAGTGGTCGTTGTTCCGATCAAAGAAGGCCTTTGTGCCTCGCCACAACCTGGAAGCCATTTTTTGAAAGGTTCACTTAACTAACTAAAGGTTAAATTCGAATCTAACCCAAGGTTGATTAATCTTCAAATCACTAAGTTTAACCAAGTAAAATTGAAGTCATCTCATGAAACATATAAGGTTAACATTTTTGATCATGTAGAAAAGGTGAGATGATTCTTAGGTTAAAATTTCCAAATAAATTTAAAATTCTAATATCCGATCCAACTACTGTATGTGTAGGATCAATGGATGTTGGACAGTGGGTGCTCTCGACATATGACTGGAGATTGACTAAAGTTTACGAAGCTCAGATTCAAAAACCAAGGATCGGTAGCCTTAAAAAAAAACGGGAAGCTCAAAATCATCGGATCAGGTGATATTGGGCTAAACTTGAATTTCATAATCCGTCAAGTACTTTTAGTTGAAAACTTTGAATTTAATCTTTTAAGTGTTAGTCAATTGTGTGATAATAATTATAAGGTTATTTTCTTACCAAATGAATGCTTGATTAAAAATAGTGATTATTCAAAAATTATACTTAAGGGAACTATGAATAATAACATTTATACAATTGATGTACCTAACTCCTCAACCAAATGTCTAATGACACAACAAAAGGAATCATGTTTGAGGCATCGACGACTCGGCCACTACCATCCAAGACTCATACATAAAATGAGTCAAAATGGTTTAGTAAGAGGTCTACCCAACCTAAACAACCTAGAAAATAAAATATGTAATGCTTGTCAACAAGGTAAACAAACTAGAACTTCACATAAACTAACTAATCAAGAAAGAACTAAAAGTGTACTTGAGCTCCTACACTTAGACCTTTTTGACTCTCATGGAGCCAAGTCACTAAACGGAAGTCAATATTGCTTTGTAATGAAATGATCATGGGTTAGGTTTTTAAAACATAAAAGTGAAACCTTATACCAACTCACTAATTTATGCAAACTAATAGAAAATGAAATGAACCTAAAGATTAAGAAAATTAGAAGTGATCATGGTGGTGAATTCGAAAACCATAGGTTCATTAACTTTTGTAACCAAAATGGATACCACCATAAGTTCTCCTGCCCTAGGATCCCTCAACAAAATGGGCTAGTTGAACGTAAAAATAGACCCCTACAAGAAGCCGCTAGAACCATGTTAAATGAATACAATCTACCTAATAATTTTTAGGCAGAAGCAGTCAATACTGCCTGTTATGTCCAAAATAGAATTTTATTAGTTAAACGACACCAAAAGATAACATATGAAATTTATTACGAAAAGTTACCAAACATTAAATACTTTAGGGTTTTTGGATGTAGGGTACACATACTAAACACTAAAGATTACTTAGGGAAATTTACCTCTAAAACAACCACTGGAACATTTCTAGGTTACTCAACCACTAGTAAAGCCTATAGGGTATATAACAATGAAACCCTAAAAATAGAAGAAATAATTAATGTAGTATTTGATGAAGAAAACAAAACTACAAAATCCGAAGTAAAAGTGAACAATGAACAAATTAAAAATTATGTTAGACCTGAACCTAACTTACAAAATGAATCTAATATAGATCCTAACCCAAATCAATCTAGATTACAAGAAAACCATCCTATTGAACAAGAGATAGGTGATCCGAACTTAGGGGTTCGAACTAGAGTGTCCTGTAGGAACCTAAGACAAATCTCACTCATAGCTAAAATGGAATCCAAAATAATTAAACAAGCACTTCTTGATCCGGATTGGATTATTACTATGCAAGAAGAGTTAGGTCAATTTATTAGAAGTCAAGTTTGGGAATTTGTACCCCCACCTAAAGGAAAAATGATTATTGGAACAAGGTAAATATTTTGAAATAAACTTGATGACAAAGGAGAAGTTATTAGGAATAAAGCTAGGATAGTATCTAAAGGGTTTAGTCAAGTAGAGGGATTAGACTATGATGACACATATGCACCCGCTGCTAGACTCGAATCAATTAGAATGTTATTAGCTTATGTTGCGCATAGAGGTTTCAAATTGTTTCAAATGGATGTCAAGTCAACGTTTCTACATGGATTTATCAAGGAAAATGTTTATGTTAGCCAACCACCAGGATTTGAAATCCTAGACAAACCTAACCATGTATTCAAACTTAGAAAAGCTTTATATCGATTAAAGCAAGCTTCTAGAGCTTGGTATGAAAGACATTCAATCTATCTTAAGTCTAAGGGATTCAATCAAGCTTTAGTTGACCCAACCCTTTTTGTAAACACCATAGGAAAAGAAATTTTTATTGCACAAATTTATGTAGATGATATAATCTTTGGAACAATTAATACAACACTTCTAAATGAGTTCATTTCACTAATGGAAAGTGAATTTGAAATGAGCTTAGTAGGGGAACTTACCTTCTTCTTAGGATTACAAATAAAACAAACTAGAGAAGGAATTTATTTACATCAACGTAAATATGCTAAGGAATTAATTAGTAGATTTGGAATGCAAAATGATAAGGAAATTAATACACCTATGGCTACCAATGTAACAATAGGAGAAGACTTAGAGGGAAAAGTTATAGATTTAAAATACTATAGGAGCACAATAGGTAGCCTTCTATACTTTACTGCAAGTCAACCTGAAATACTCTTTGCACTAAGTATGTGTGCAAGATTTCAATCTTATGCTAAAGAATTACACCTAACTTTAGTTAAACGAATTTCTAGATACTTAAAATGAACACAAAATGTAGGAATTTGGTACCCTAGGTCAAATGAGTTCGAACTAATCGGCTACTCCGACTTAGATTATGTCGGTAGTAAACTCGATAGGAAAAGCATGAGTGGATGTTGCCAACTCCTAGGATCGAGTCTAGTGAACTGGTATTGTAGAAAGTAACATTGTGTTGCCTTGTCTACCACGGAAGCCAAATACGTAGCCATGGGCGAGTGTGTAGCTCAACTTCTTTGGATGAAGCACACTCTCCAAGACTTTCAATTAAATTTTAGTAATACTAAAATTTTAATTGATAACATTAGCTCTATTAACCTAACTAAGAACCCAATATGTCCTTCGAGAAATAAACACATAGAAATTAAACATCACTTTATACGAGAACATGTAGCTAATGAAAATATAAAACTTGAGTATGTTGAGTCGAAATCGAACCTAGCGGACATTTTCACAAAACCATTATCCGAAGCAGAGTTTTGTCTTCTTAGACGAAGATTAGGAATGTGCGTAGTAGAGTATGACTTAATTCTTACTTATAATCTATCTTTATTTCTTTCATGCTACATGGAACTAGCTTAGGGATTACTTAGAAAGCATGCACTTATAGAATTAAGGAGGCAACACATCTCATAACACATAGGTTCAATGTGTTTGTGTACTGAGCCACGTAGATGGGCATGAGATGTGTCAGGGCAATCAACCCATGAATGATGTGTTTTTATGTGTGTGGAAAAGGTTTAAGTTAGGTTGTTTGTGGATTTAATATGTATGTTGAAGTCATGTAGGACTTAGTAATTCACACATGGTTAGCTTGACAAAGCATTGGCAAGATCACCATCTCATGACTCGGTCCTTGAGTCAGTAAAGGATGACATTGTGAAGCTATGCGCTTGGTGCATCTGAGGGACCGTAGGACGAGGAGCATTGGAGTGAAACCAAGGAAGTAGACTTCAGGATGAGACACGAAGGATGGCGTTGCGAAGCTCTGCACTTGGTGCATCCGAGGGATATGGCCGGACGAAGAGAGCTTCAAGGCGAAGGACTCCAAGGGAGATGAGAGTGAGTGATTATAACCCAGGATGGGGTAGCTCATAGGTGAACTTAGCCGAATAGCAAAGTCAATTGTCGGAGGCTCAACCAAAGGTTGGTTTGAGGTTTTACCCGACACCAGTTGACTGCCATAGATGGCAATCAATTGTTCTAGGTCGATTGGACTCGATCGGTGTTCGACTGAACCGTTTCTAGCCCAACAATCAATTTCTAGGGTTTGGCAGTCGACTGATCGACCATCAGTCGACTGCCAAGGGATGGCAGTTGACTGATAGAGGCAAGTTCGGGCATAGTTGTTGGGATGTATACTGAAAAGTCTATCTTTTGTATGAACATCTTTATTTTGAAATAAGAATCACATGATCATTGTTTGCATTTTTATATAGTTATGCATAGTGTCTAATACATTACAGTATAGATAACATGGTGTGTAGTGTCCCACATGAGATCATGTTATCAGCACCTTGTAAAGTATAAGTAAAGGCTCACAACCGAGATGGATTTGGACAAACAATTGATATGGTTGTAGTGTGATTTGGTATTGGTTTGTCTTGATCATAGAATCACACCAGTGCACTTTGTGTGTATGTAGCAGGACCGACTTAGAGGTGATTCAATTTATTGCTAACTACATAATCGAATCGGACCTCAGATATTATGTTGTACATGCTCTTAATCTTGATATAATAACGGACACATATAATTAGTATTCATTTCTTTGATTTACCAATGGGAGAGATTTATAGAGTAAATCGATAGGCTTGGTAAATTGGGAAATGATATTATTTATATGATGTGTCGTTGATTATAGGAGGAAATCATGTCCTATATATTAGGATGATGATGTCCCCTTGAGGAGCTCATAAGGTTCATCATGTAAACCCTGCAAGTGGACTTGGTCCGACATGATGATAAGGTTGAGTGGTACTACTCATGGAGTTAGATGTTGATTAATTAATTGTCAGTAAATTAATTAATCGATAGACATTCGAGATCTTAAACACGGGGAGAAATATGTGCAAATAATATATGGAGCCCATATTATCTTATGGGGGTTGGTGAGGTAGATCAATGATAATCCTCTAGTGGATTGGATTATCATTAATGGATCGGACTTTATGTGGGCTTGATCTATTGGGTCGCCAAGATCCAACTCCTCCTCATGGTCCCTATTGTAGCCTATTAAAATCTCATGAAGCCTAGATCCAAAGATGGAAAACAAAACTCTAGATCCAATGCTAGAGATTAAATCTCTAGATCCGACGGTTGAGATTAAATCTCTAGATCCGACGATTGAGATTAAATCCCTAGATACAATGATGGAAAATAAAACTCTAGATCCAACGGTAGAGATTAAATCTCTAGATCCGACGGTTGAGATTAAATCTCTAGATCCAACGGTTGAGATTAAATCTCTAGAATGAATGGTGGTGATTAAAACAAGGCTTATGCCTATAACTCTATAAAAGGAGGTAAGGGGGTGGGCAACAATGATTATTGAAAGGAGGCTAGGGTTTTGGGCGGCAAGGGTAAGGAGGTTGGGCGGCCACAATTTACGAAAAAATTTCCTTCTTCTTCCATAGGTGGGCGACACCCATATTCTTCTCTCCTCTCCATTGCCGGCGTCCAAACCTCTTCATCCTCTTCTCCTTGGCCGGTGGAAACAAGGGTTAGGGTAATTCCTTGGAGCTCTTGGCCGGCACCCACTTCCTCATCTCTTCTTCTTGTTAGCCAATGGCAAGCATCAAGGTTGGTGTTAGGTGGTTGGCTAGGGGAAGGAGAAGAGTTTTGTTTCTTTACTTCCTCTTGTTCGGAGCGAGCAAGGAAGGAAGATTGGTGATCTAGGAGCTTCGACTTTTGGAAGATCGTCGCCCACACGACGTCCAAAAGGAAGAAGGACATACAATAGAAGATCGAGAGGTATATCGTTTGTTTATATTCTTTTGTAACATGTCTATATTTGTTCTTCAATCATATATATGTTATATATTTTGTTTTGTGGCTAAATTAACTTGGACCCCTAATACAAATGCAAAAACCGGCGATCCATACATCGTCTATTCCGTGGCTATTCGTAGAATAGAGGTTGGTGGCTTGAACAACAAGTTTGTTCAAGTAACTACTCTAATCGAATAGCACGACGATGAAACGGGAGCTTGGGTAATCCCTCTTGTCAAGGATAAATTTTTTTAATCTAGGGACGTAGAAGGGATTGCCATGAACAAGCGACTGAGTTGAAGTGGGAAGCAAAGTTTCCCACCTTCAATTTGGTATCAGAGCCACGATTTTCGATTTTGTGTGTTTAGGATTCGGTTACTTTTATGACCTTTTCATATATTATATGTGCCGGATAATATTAGGATATGCGTAGGTTAACTTTTTGGTTGCAGGCATAGGATCCAACTTTTATGACCATATGTGTGTATGTGGTTGTATGTGTGTAATTGTATATTTTGTTGAATTCTTGGGGTTGACGAGGCTAGTATTTAATTTTTATAATTAGATACGACATTGTTTAGCCATTCCTTTTATTTTAGTTTACTTTCGATCTAGATTTCATGTACACTTCTTCGTGGATTATAAGATCGATGGATGTAAATTAAAATAGTTTTTTTCTCGGCTCGGACCTCCTTCCTTCAAGTTGATTGTCGGCGCCCATCCTCCTCCATCAACACTTGGCCGGCACCCATCCTAGAGGTCTTTCCCTTCTTCCTTGGCCGGCGGTTCTCCTCCCATTGGTGGCCGGCTCTTTTCCTCCTCCCTATTCTCCAAAGTGGCCGGCGGCAACACTTCTTGAAGTTGGCCGGCGAATCATCCAATTGTTCTTTGACCGGCGGTTGCACCAAGTTCCATAATTTGGTGGCCGGTTCTAGATAGGAAGGTATTTGTTGTTTCTTCTCTTTGTTCACAGTGGACAAGGTAGAGAAGAAAGCGATCTAGAAGGCTTCTACTCGTGGAGGATCTTCGTCCACACGTCGTCCACGAGAAGGATAGGACATACGGTAGAAGATCGTGAGGTATAAAGTTATTTTAACTTTATGTACAGATCTGAGCATGTTCTTATTTGTTTTGATTATGCATGTGTGTCTATGAATATATATTGTATAATCATGGACCCCGAAGACAAACACAAAAACCGGCGATCCATCCGTCGTCTCTTCCGCGGCTAACCAACTAGAAGAGTTGTGTTGCTTGAACCACTAGTTTGTTCAAGCGACCACTCAAGTTGTTAGCACGATGATTAATAGGTTGTGCTAAGGAAGCTCATCCCATCCGGATTAATTCTTTCATTAGTGAAAATTTTAATCCGGGGACATGGGAGCCAATGAGCCTCCGAAGCATCCACCTAACAATTGGTATCAGAGCCATCGGTTTCCGGTTTTGTGTGTTTAGGATTCGGTTAATTTTTTATGCATTTTTCATATATTATATGTGCCGGATAATAGTAGGATATGCGTAGTTTAACTCTTTGGTTGCAAGCATAAGATCCGACTATTATGGCCATGTGTGTGTATGTGAATGGATGTGTGTAAAATTTATTATTTGAATCCTCGGGGTTGACGAGGCTAGATTAGTATTTAATTTTTGTAATTAAATACGGCATTGTTTAGCCGATCATTTTAGTTTACTTTCGATCTAGATTATTTGTACACTCCTTCGTGGAGTATAGGATCGATGGATGTAAATAAAATGATTTATCTCGGCTCAGATATCTTTGGTGACTTGCGCACGGGAAAAGGTGGAGCGGACGAGGTGGCGACACGACGGGATGCATATTGGAGGACAATGTCATAATAGTTGGAAAAAATTCTGTTTTTCCATATTTATTGCTTATTTGTTTTATATGCATGTTGTGTATGTTTAAAATTCCTCGATTTCAATTTACTAAGTGGGAGAGGGATATTTTAATTAATTCCCGCGGCTTCCATTACAATTTGACGTGTGATGCAACAAACTTGCGCATTGGCTTTGAGTGCCTTCCTCCCCATCGGATGGGTTTGTTTGCGGATCACTAGGTCAAATAATGGTTAAACGAAATTATTTAGGAGCGTGTGTACTTCCCCATCGGTAAGGCACATAATCTGAAATAATTCCTTTAGTATCGTGTAATGGTGCACACTTAGATACAAATAAAGGTATCCTCCCCATCGGAGTCACTGCTTTTATTTGTAGGGCTAAAGAGGAACCAACTATTAATTTTATTTGTCAAAAAGTAAGGTTGACAAGATAATAAAATTAATGGGTAAAACCTCCTCTTACAAATGTAGAATTCGTATACGTCCACACTATCGTGGCATGCGATATTCTCGGTGTTTTGAGGTGTTGGTTGATTTCAGGATTTTATTATTTTTAGGAATCAATAATATTTGAAATCTAATATTTTGATCATTGTGATTCTTAGGTTTTTCAAATGGCTTTCAACCCACTTGCTGAAATATTAAAAGAAATAAACTTACTGTTCCCAAATAATATTGATTGGAAAAGAAATATGGATAGTGTCATAACTGTCGATGAGTGTCCTCCTATGCCTGCAGATGATTCTGGGGAAAAGGAACTTTTCGGATACCAGAATCGAGCTGCTAGGCAGGAAGCCATGGTTGCTCAGAAGGTTTCTACTTCTAAGCCGAAAGGCAAGAAGAAGAAGAAACAAGGTAGAGCAAAGGTGGTGGGAGGATCTCAGGGAGTGAAGAAGCCGAAAGGCAAGTGCTTCACTTGTAGATAGACTGGACATAGGAAGAAAGACTTCCCCTTCCTAAATAAGAACAAAGGTATATCTTCTGCCTTAGTCGTTGAAACATGTTTAGTGGTGTTATCTCTACCGCACGTGTGTAGATACGGAGCCGATCATGTCTGCAATTCTTTGCAGGGGTTCCAAGAAACCCGACGACTAGCTGAAGGAGAAATTACTGTCTACATGGGCAATGCTACAAAGGTAGCGGCTATTGCAGTGGGAGACGTTTATTTATCGTTTGATAGAAATAAAGTTTTGGTTTTGAGATATTGTCTTTATGTACCTACATTTAGAAAGAATTTAATTTCGGTTTCTAAACTGTTTATCGATGGATATTCTGTTTCTTTTAATGACAGAGTTGTTATAAAAAGAAATAGAGAGATTATCTGTTCAGGTACATTGGTTGGCAATTTGTATGCTCTTGAACCAAAAGCTCCCACGATGCATATAGAAGTGAATAACTCATCTTCTAAATCTAATAAGAGAAAAGAACCTTCGCAAATGAACCAAACATATCTTTGGCATCTAAGGCTTGGTCATATTAGCCTTACTAGAATTCAAAGGTTGATAGCTGATGGACCTTTGGGTTCATTAGTGGTGGAGGATCTCCCAACCTGCGAATCTTGCTTGGAAGGTAAAATGACCAAGAGGCCTTTTAAGGCCAAGGGGTATAGGGCTAAAGATGTGTTAGAATTGGTTCATTCTGATTTGTGCGGTCCTATGTCTATCCAGGCAAGAGGTGGTTTTGAATATTTGGTCTCTTTTATAGATGATTATTCAAGATATGGATACATTTACTTGATGCGCCGCAAGTCTGAATGCTTTGACAGGTTCAAAGAATTCAAGGCTGATGTGGAGAACCGTCAAGGTAAATGTATCAAGACACTACGATCTGATCGTGGTGGCGAGTACCTCTTGGGAGAGTTTAGGAGTTACTTATCAGAGGATGGGATTCAATCCCAATTATCCGCACCTGGCACACCCCAGCAAAATGGTGTGGCGGAGTGAAGGAATAGGACTCTTATGGAGATGGTCAGATCGATGATGAGTTATTCTGAGTTACCTGATTTGTTCCGGGTATGCTGCAGGCGAAACAGAGACACATTCGAACTTGGTTCCATCTAAGTCGTACCCTCTACTCCCACAGAGTTGTGGGTGGTAAAGCCTAGTCTAAGACATATTCAGTTGGGGTAGTCCAACATGTCTTTGAAGGGAGATCTTGGTAAGTTGGAATCTCGCATGCAATGCACGCTTGTTTGTTGGCTACCCTAAAGGAAGCGAAGGGTGGTTTATTCTATAGTCCTAGAGATCGAAGGTGATCGTGAGTACACAATGCCGATTTCTAGGAAGACTATGTGATGAACCACAAGCCCACAGTAGGATTGTTCTTGAGGAGATGGACGAAGTCCTCGCTTCAATTCCGGTACAAGAGGAGACACCACAAGTCACTGCACCGCGTGTCACAGAGCATACACAGGAGGCACCTCGTCGTAATGGGAGGGTTGTTAGACAACCCGACAGATTCATGTTTTTAGGAGAGTCTTCGGACTTAGTCCCTGGTGAACATGAACCAGATCCCTGGACAAATGACGAGGCAATCCAAGATAGAGATGCAGTATCTTGGCAAAGAGCGATGAATTCAGAGATAGAATCTATGGATTCTAATCAGGTCTGGGAGCTAGTAGAGCCACCCGATGGTGTAAAAACCATTGGATGCAAGTGGATCTACAAGAGAAAGAGAGGAGTAGACGGGAAGGTTGACACCTTCAAAGCTAGGCTTGTTGCGAAAGGGTATACTCAGAAAGAGGGTATCGATTATGAGGAGACCTTTTCGCCGGTAGCTATGCTTAAGTCTATCCGGATTCTCTTATCTATAGCTGCTCATATGGATTATGAGATTTGGCAGATGGATGTCAAGACAGCTTTCCTTAACGGAAGTCTTGAGGAGAACATCTATATGCGCCAACCAGAGGGATTCATTGCTAAAGGCAAAGAGCATCTTGTAAGTAAGCTTAATCGGTCCATTTATGGATTGAAGCAAGCTTCTAGATCTTGGAACATCCGCTTTGACGAGGTAATCCACTCATATGGATTTATTCAAAGTCCGGATGAGCCTTGTGTATAAAAGAGATGTGACGGAAACGTAGTGGTGTTTCTTGTACTATACGTAGATGATATTTTGTTAGTTGGCAACAATATCAAAGTGTTATCAGATGTAAGGGTATGGTTGTCCAAACAGTTTGATATGAAGGACTTGGGAGAAGTGGGACACATCTTTGGGATCAAAGTTATAAGGGATCGCAAGAAAAGAATGTTGTGCTTGTCTCAAGCTTCATACATTGACACTATCCTTGCTCGTTTTAGCATGCAGAACTCCAAGAAAGGTTTTCTACCTTTTAGGCATGGAGTTCCTTTATCTAAAGAGATGTGTCCCAGAACATCAAAGGAGATAGAGGACATGAAGGCGGTTCCTTATGCTTCGGCAGTAGGAAGCCTTATGTATGCTATGCTATGTACGAGATCGGATATCTGCTTTGCCGTGGGCATGGTTAGCAGATATCAGAGTAATCCTGGACAGGGACATTGGACTGCGGTAAAGCATATATTGAAGTACCTGAGAAGGACTAGGGATTATATGCTGGTTTACCGGGCAGATCAATTAGTCCCTGTGGGTTACACGGATTCGGATTTCCAATCAGATAGGGACAAGAGTAAGTCTACCTCGGGGTTTGTGTTTACTTTTGGAGGTGGAGCCATAGCATGGAGGAGTGTCAAGCAGAAATGTGTGGCGGACTCTACCATGGAAGCTGAGTATGTGGCAGCCTCTGAGGCAGCCAAGGAAGTTGTATGGCTCAGGAACTTCTTGATGGACTTGGATGTGATTCTTGGTTTGCCCAGAACTATCACAATTTATTGTGATAATAGTGGTGCAGTTGCAAACTCGAAGAAACCAGGAGCCCATAAGGCGAGTAAACACATAGAGCGCAAGTACCACCTCAAACGAGAGATCGTAAAGCGAGGAGAAGTTGTTGTCGCCAAGATTGCATCAGAGGATAACCTGGCGGATCCATTCACTAAGGCCCTTCCAGCGAAAGCGTTTGATAGGCATGTGGAGGACATGGGGATCTGATGTATGGCAGAGTTATGACGGCATAGTCTTTTAGTATAAGTGGGATATTGTTGGAATGTATACTGAAAGCCTAGCTCTTTTTGTATGAACATTTTATTTTGAAATAAGAATCACATGATCATTGTTTGCATTTTATATATTCATTATATATGTGTGCATATTGTCTAAATATTTTACATTGTAGATAACATGGTGCTTGGTGTGGCACAGAAGATCATGTTATCAGTTCCTTGTAAAATATAAGTGGAGGCTCACAACCAAGATGGTTTTGGACAAACCATTGGCATGGTTGTAGTGTAGCTTGGTATTGTTTTGTCTTGAACATAGAGTTACACTGGTACACTTAGGTGTATTGAGCAGGACCGACATAGAGGTGATTCAATTTAGTACTGACTACATGATTGAATCGGACCTCGGATATTATATTGTACATGCTCTTAATCCCGATATAATAACGGGCACATGTACTTAGTATTTATTTCTTTGATTTACCAGTGGGTGAGATTTAGATGGATTAAATCAATATGCCCGGTAAGTTGGGAAATAATATTATTTACATGGTGTGCCGTTCATTATAGGAGGAAACCGTGTCCTATATATTAGGTTGATGATGTCCCCTTGAGGAGCTCATAAGGTTCATCATGTAAACCCAGCTGGTTGACTTAGTCAACATGATGATAATGTTGAGTGGTACTACTCGAGGAATTAGATGTTAATTAATTGATGGTCAGTAAATCAATTAATTGACGGACATTCGATATCTTAAACACGGGGAGATTAATGTACAAATAATATATGGAGCCCATATTGATTTATGGGGTTGGTGAGGTAGTTCAATGATGATCCTCTAGTGGAATGGAACATCATTGATGGATCAAGTTTGTGTGGTTCCGATCCATCGGGTGGCCAAGACCCAACTCCTCCTTATGGTCCCTATCGTAGCCTAATATAATCCTTATGAAGTCAAGATCCAAGAATGTAAAACAAAACCTAGAACCAACGGTTGGGATTAAATCCCTAGATCCGATGGTTGGATGAAACCCTAGAACCAACGGTTGGGATTAAATCCCTAGATCTGATGGTTAGGATGAAATCCTAGAATCGACGGTTGGGATTAAATCCCTAGATCCGACGGTTGGGATAAAACCCTAGATCCGACGGTTGGGATGGAACCTTAGATCCGACGGTTGGGATGAAATCCTAGATCCGACGGTTGGGATTAAACCCTAGATCCGACGGTTGGGATAAAACCCTAGATCCGACGGTGGAGATTAAATCCCTAGATCCAACGGTGGAGATTAAAGGAGGCTTAAGCCTAATTCTATAAATAGGGGGCTTAGGCTTGGGCGGCATGAATTAGTTTAGAATTGGAATTAGGGTTTGGCTCATCCACAAGTGGGCGGCTAGGGTTCATTGGGCGGCTAGGGTTTTGGAGCAAAGAAGTGGGCGGCAACCTCCTTCCTTCAAGTTGATTGCCGGCGCCCATCCTCCTCCATCAACACTTGGCCGGCGCCCATCCTAGAGGTCTTTCCCTTTTTCCTTGGCCGGCGGTTCTCCTCCCATTGGTGGCCGGCTCTTTTCCTCCTCCCTATTCTCCAAAGTGGCCGGCGGCAACACTTCTTGAAGTTGGCCGGCGAATCATCCAATTGTTCCTTGACCGGCGGTTGCACCAAGTTCCATAATTTGGTGGCCGGTTCTAGATAGGAAGGTATTTGTTATTTCTTCTCTTTGTTCGCAGCGGACAAGGTAGAGAAGAAAGCGATCTAGAAGGCTTCTACTCGTGGAGGATCTTCGTCCACACGTCGTCCACGAGAAGGATAGGACATACGGTAGAAGATCGTGAGGTATAAAGTTATTTTAACTTTATGTACAGATCTGAGCATGTTCTTATTTTTTTTTATTATGCATGTGTGTGTATGAATATATATTGTATAATCATGGACCCCGAAGACAAACACAAAAACCGGCGATCCATCCGTCATCTCTTCCGCGGCTAACCAACTAGAAGAGTTTTGTTGCTTGAACAACTAGTTTGTTCAAGCGACCACTCAAGTTGTTAGCACGACGACGAATAGGTTGTGCTAAGGAAGCTCATCCCATCCGGATTAATTCTTTCATTAGTGAAAATTTTAATCCGGGGACATGGGAGCCAATGAGCCTCCGATGCGGCCACCTAACAACTTCCCCATCGGAAAGCACATAACCCGAGACAATTACCTTGGTACCGAGTAATGGTGAACACTTAGATACAAATATAAGTATCCTCCCATCGGAGTCACTTCTTTTATTTGTAGGGCCGAAGAGGAACCAACTATTAATTTTATTTGTAAAAAATTTAGGTTGACAAGATAGTAAAATTAATGGGTGAAACCTCCTCTTACAAATGTAGAATTCGTATACGTCCACACTATCGTGGCATATGATATTCTCGGTGTATTGAGGTGTTGGTTGATTTTAAAATTTTATTTTTTGAGGAATCAATAATTTTTTGAAATCTAATGTTTTGATCTATGTGATTCTTAGGTTGTTTTCAAAATGACTTTCAACCCACTTGCTATGATACTGAAAAAAAATAAACTTACTGGACCCAACTATGTTGATTGGAAGAGGAATCTTGACATTGTCTTGACTGCTGAGGAATACAAATATGTACTCCTCGAAGAGTGCCCTCCTAAGCCTGTGGATGATTCTAGGGAAAAGGAGAAGGAGAGTTATAAGAAGTGGATCAAGGCCGATGAGATGGCGGGTGTTACATTTTGGCATCTATGTCAAATGTACTGCAACATCAGCATCAAGCCATGCCCACTGCTTATGACATGATGCTCAATCTCAAAGAGCTTTTCGGACACCAGAATCGAGCTGCTTGGCAGGAAGCCATGAGGGACTTGATGACGACCACCATGATCGAGGGAACACCCATGTGGGATCAAGTTCTCAAGATGATGGTTCATTTGAATGAGTTGGAAGTGCTTGAAGCTGAGATCGATGGGGAAACCCAGGTCGATATCATTCTCCAGTCTCTACCAAGGAGTTTTGAGCAGTTTCGCCTGAACTACAACATGAACAAGAGGTTGTATTTGTTGGCGGAGCTTCTGACAGAACTCTAGGTGGCAGAGGGGCTTTTTCGTTAGAGTGCTCAGGCACAAGCCATGGTTGCCCAAAAAGTTTCTACTTCTAAGCCAAAGGCAAGAAGAAGAAGAAACAAGCTGGGACAAAGGCGGTGGGAGGAACTTAGGGAGGAGTGAAGAAGCCGAAAGGCAAGTGCTTCACTTGTAAGCAGACTGGATACTGGAAGAAGGACTGCCCCAACCGCAAGCAGAACAAAGGTATATCTTTTGGTCTAATCATTGAAACATGTTTAGCGATGTTATCTACCAGCACCTAGTGTGTAGATATGGGAGCCACTGATCATGTCTGCAATACTTTGCAGGGGTTCCAGGAAACCAGACGACTGGCTGAGGGGCAGATTATCGTATACTTGGGTGATGCCACAAAGGTTGCGGCTGTTGCAATGGGGGATGTTTATTTTTCTTTTGAGAAAAATAAAGTATTGTTTCTTAAGAATTGCCTTTATGTACCTTTATTTTTAAAGAATTTAATTTCGATTTCTAAATTGTTTATGGATGGATATTCTATTTCTTTTAATGACAGAGTTGTTATAAAAATGAATAGGGAGATTATCTGTTCTGATACATTGATACGAAATTTGTATACACTTAAACCAAAAGCTCCCACGATGCAAATAGAAGTTAATAACTCATCTTCTAATTCCAATAAGAGAAAAGAACCATCGAAGATGAACCAAATATATCTTTGGCATCTAAGACTTGGTCATATTAACCTAAGCATAATTCAAAGGTTGATAGCTGATGGACCTTTGGGTTCATTAGTGGTGGAAGATTTCCCAACCTGTAAATCTTGCTTGGAGGGTAAAATGACCAAGAGGCCTTTTAAGGCCAAGGGGTATAGTGCCAAAGATGTGTTGGAGTTAGTTCATTCTGATTTGTGTGGTCTTATATCTATCCAGGCAAGAGGTGGTTTTGAATATTTCGTCTCCTTTATAGACGATTATTCGAGATATGGATACATTTACTTGATGTGCCGCAAGTCTAAATATTTTGACAAGTTCAAAGAATTCAAGGCTGATGTGGAGAAACGTCAAGGTAAAATTATCAAGACACTATGATCTGATCGTGGTGGTGTGTACCTCTTGGGAGAGTTTAGGAATTACCTATCAGAGGCTGAGATTCAATCCCAATTGTCTGCACCTGGCACACCCTAGCATAATGGTGTAGTAGAGCGAAGGAATAGGACTCTTATGGAGATGGTTAGAACGATGATGAGTTATTTTGAGTTGCCAAATTCGTTCTGGGGATATGCTCTAGATACGGCAGTGTACATTCCGAACTTGATTCTATCTAAATCAGTGCCTTTTACTCCCACAGAATTGTAGAGTGGACGAAAGCCTAGTATGAGATATATTCGGATTTGGGGGAGTCCAACACATTTGTTGAAGGCAGATGATGGTAAGTTGGAACCTCGTACAGAAGTGCGCATATTCGTTGGCTATCCTAGAGGAATGAAAGGTTGTTTGTTTTATAGTCCTAGAGATCAGAAGGTGATTGTTAGCATGAACGTCATATTTCTAGAGGAAGACTATGTGATGAACCACAATCCCATGAGTAAGATTGTTCTGGAGGAATTGAAAGGGGAAGTCACTTCTTTAGTACCACCGGTACAAGAGGATATACCACAAGTCACTGCACCGTGTGTCACAGAGGATACATAGGTTATACCTCGTCGTAGTTGGAGGGTTGTGAGACAGCCTAATAGATTCATGTTCTTGGGAGAATCTTCTGATTTGGTCCCTGGCGAACATGAACCTGATCCTTGGACATATGACGAGGCAATCCAAGATAAAGATGCAGTATCTTAGCGAAGTGCAATGAATGCTGAGATTGAATCTATGGATTCAAATCAGTAGAACCACCCGATGGTGTAAAAACCATTGGATGCAAGTGGATCTACAAAAGAAAGAGAGGAATAGATGGGAAGGTTGAGACCTTCAAAGCAAGGATTGTTGCGAAAGGGTATACTCAGAAAGAGGGTATCAATTATGAGGAGACTTTTTCGTCGGTAGCCATGCTTAAGTCTATCTGGATTCTCTTATGTATTGCTGCTCATATGGATTATGAGGTATGCCAGATGGATGTCAAGACAACTTTCCTTAATGGAAGTCTTGAGGAAAACATCTACATGAATCAACCAGAGGGATTCATTGTAAAGGCCAAAGAGCATCTTGTGTGTAAGCTTAATCGGTCCATTTATGGATTGAAGCAAGCTTTGAGGTCTTGGAACATCCGCTTTGATGAGGTAATCCAGTCTTATGGATTTATTCAAAGTCCAGATGAGTCTTGTGTGTACAAGAGATGTGACGAAAATGTAGTGGTATTTTTTGTACTATACATAGATGACATTTTGTTAATTGACAATAATGTCAAGGTGTTATCAGACCTAAGGGTATGGTTGTCCAAACAGTTTGATATGAAGGACTTGGGAGAATTGGGACACATCATTGGGATCAAGGTTATAAGGGATCGTAGGAGAAAGATGTTGTGCTTATCTCAAGCTTCATACATAGACACAATTATGGATCGTTTTAGCATGCAAAACTCCAAGAAAGGTTTTCTAACTTTCAGGCATAGAGTTCCTTTATCTAAGGAGATGTGTCCTAGAACATCTGAAGAGATAGAGGAGATGAAGGTGGTTCCTTATGCTTCGGCAGTAGGAAGCCTCATGTATGTGATGTTATGTACGAGATCAGATATCTGCTTTGCCGTGGGCATGCTTAGCAGATATCAAAGAAAACCAGGATAGGGACATTGGACTGCGGTGAACCATATATTGAAGTACCTGAGAAGGACTAGGGATTATATGCTAGTTTACCAGGCAGATCAATTACTCCCCATGGGTTATATAGATATCGACTTCCAATCAAACAGGGATAACAGTAAGTCTACCTCAGGTTTTATGTTTACTTTGGGAGGTGGAGCCATTGTATGGAGGAGTGTAAAGCAGAAATGCGTGGCGGACTCCACCATGGAAGCTGAGTATGTGGCAGCCTCTGAGGCAACCAAAGAAGCTGTGTGGCTCAGGAACTTCTTGATGGACTTGGATGTGATTCCTGGTTTGCCCAAAACTATCACAATTTATTGTGATAATAGTGGTGCAGTTGCAAACTCGAAGGAACCACGAGCCCATAAGGCAAGTAAACACATAGAGCGCAAGTACCACCTGATACGAGAAATCGTAAAGAGAGGAGAAGTTGTTGTGGCCAAGATTACATCAGAGGATAACCTGTCAGATCCTTTCACTAAGGCCCTTCCAGGGAGAGATTTTGATAGACATGTGGAGGGAATGGGAATCAGATGTATGGCAGTATGAGGACAGCATAGTCTTTTAGTATAAGTAGGAGATTGTTGGCATGTATACTGAAAAGTCTATCTTTTGTATGAACATCTTTATTTTGAAATAAGAATCACATGATCATTTTTTGCATATTTATATGGTTATGCATATTGTCTATTACATTACATTGTAGATAACATGGTGTGTAGTGTCACACGGGAGATCATGTTATCGGCTCCTTGTAAAGTATAAGTAAAGGCTCACAATCGAGATGACTTTGGACAAACCATTGGTATGGTTGTAGTGTGATTTGGTATTGGTTTGTCTTGACCATAGAATCACACTAGTGTACTTTGTATGTATTGAGCATGACTGACTTAGAGGTTATTCGATTTATTGCTGACTACATAATCGATTCAGACCTCAGATATTATGTTGTACATGCTCTTAATCCCGATATAATAATGGGCACATATAATTAGTGTTCATTTCTTTGATTTACCAATGGGCAAGATTTATAGAGTAAATCGATAAGCTAGGTAAATTGAGAAATCATATTATTTATATGGTGTGCCATTGATTATAGGAGGAAACTGTGCCCTATATATTAGGATGATGATGTCCCCTTGAGGAGCTCATAAGGTTCATCATGTAAACCCTGCAGGTGGTCTTGGTCCGACATGATGATAAGGTTTAGTGGTACTACTCATGGAGTTAGATGTTGATTAATTAATTGTCAGTAAATTAATTAATTGACGGACATTCGAGATCTTAAACACGGGGAGAAATATGTGCAAATAATATATGGAGCCCATATTATCTTATGGGGGTTGGTGAGGTAGATCAATGATAATCCTCTAGTAGATTGGATTATTATTAATGGATCGGACTTTATGTGGGCTTAATCCATTGGGTGGCCAAGATCCAACTCCTCCTCATGGTCCCTATTGTAGCCTATTAAAACCTCATGAAGCCTAGATCCAATGATAGAAAATAAAACTCTAAATCCAACGGTAGAGATTAAATCTCTAGATCCGATGGTTGAGATTAAATCTCTAGATCCGACGGTTGAGATTAAATCCCTAGATCCAGTGATGGAAAACAAAACTCTAGATCCAACAATAGAGATTAAATCTCTAGATCTGACGGTTGAGAATAAATCTCTAGATCCGACGGTTGAGATTAAATGGTTAGAACCAATGGTGGATGTTGGAGATCGGTACGGCCTGCTAGAGGGGGGTGAATAGCCCTTTTCATTTGGATGCCGGTATTTGCTCGTCTACAAAACTAATTAGCGCAAGAGGAAGACTAATAAAGACAAGCAAATAGAAATACGAGAAAACAATCGCTAACAAAGAATGTAACGTGGTTCACAGCTACGCCGCTAATCCAAGATCCCGATTCGTCCGAGGTGAATCACTCCTCCAAAGCCAATCACTATTGGTCTCTCCTTTGCACCAAGCTAGGTGCAGGTAACCTTTACAATCAAGATCACTCTTCTTACAAATAGAATGGAGTAAAAACAAGTAAGAAGAGTTTAGAGCTTGTGGGGCACTAGGAAGATCACTTGGAGAATAAGCATTAGCCTCTCAAAGCTCACACCCTCTCCTTTTATAGAGAGGGCTGATTTCTTCCCGTTGGCCGCCACCCGGTTGGGGTGCCCTTAGCGATCGCCATCACTCTGCAACCTCCGAACACGTCGGATCCCGGCCGTTGTAGTCCAGCGGAACTCTTAGCGATCGGTGATGGACCTCACCGATCGGCTGCTGCGCCTCCGTAATCGACTCTGGCGGTTACGTGCGCGATATCCTCTGGCGATCGGCTGGCTGGGGCATAAACCCATCGATCGGGTACGGTCGAACTCACTCAACTTCGGAAGCGGATCGCCATTACATGGCAGTCGACTTGCCGTGTGAAAATCAAATTTAACATAAGTTTGAGCTTCCGACGGTCGGGTAAACCTTAACCCTTGCAGTCAAGTCTCCAACACTCAGCCATTCGGCCATGTTCACCTAATGAGCTACTTACATTTCACTCATTCTCTCATCTCACTCGAAGTGCCTCGCCGAAGCTCTCTTCGTTCGCGGCCACGTCCCTCGGCACCATCAGGCGCACGGCTCTGCAATGCTCCTTCGCGTCTCTTGCCTCCGAAGTCTGCTTCCTTGGCTTCACTTCAAGTCATCTCGTCCGGCGGTCCCTCGGATGCTCCAAGCGCACGACTTCCGCAAAGTCATCCTTCACCGACTCAAGGACCGAGGTTGTGAGGGTGAACCCGCCAAGGCTCCATGTGCGAATTACTAAGCCCTGCACGACTTCAACGCACATATCAAATCAACATAACACACTAACTTAAACCCTTTGCCACACCATCAAAACCATATTACGGCAAGAGATTGCCCTAACAATCTGCCCCTTTTTGATGTGTGGCAATTCGTTTAAGTTAGGTAAAAACATTTGATATAAATTCTAAGGTAAGAAAGCATGTAAAGATAAACATGATATAGCAACATGCAACTCCCCCTTAATCCATGAAACTCCCCATAAAAATGTTCTCCCCCTATCATAAGCATAATCATTTCTCCCCCTAAATATGTTCCCCTTTACTTAAACATACATTTCTCCCCCTTTGACACCATCAAAAAGATTACTCCTAATTTATAAACTCATGGCATCAAGTATAGTAGAAAGAGAACACCAAAAACTTGATTAAAATCTGAAATTAGAGAAAATTTGGCTGTTTTTCAGGCTAGCAGTCGACTGCTATCAGTATGGCAGTCGACTGGCACAATGGATTTCGAAATTCTGATTTTCTAGGCGAATTTCAGAAATGCATTAAAAATTCTAGAAAATTCGAAAAATCATGAAATTTTGGGAACTAATTTCCTTTAAGTATATCTATCAGTGAAAAATAGGTTTTCATGAAAAATCATTATATTTCCACATATTTTCCAAAAATCCATAAGCTTTAAAAACTACTAGGTTTTTGATCATAAGAGTATCCATTTTAACACCTAGTCTTGCATCCAATTGTTTCAAAACATGAATACATAGATTTTAGATTAAGAAATTGTTTTGAAAACATATGAAATATCCAACCATGATCTTTGGGCAATATGTCTATGAATTAAACATAAGCCTTCCCCATGATTGGTCTATTATTGCTATGTTGATACTTTAAATGACCATCTAAATGTCATAGGCATTAGTGGACATTTGTATCATCCTAACATCTCACCCATGCTAAGTTTGCAATCAAGTTAACCTATAGTGAGTGTGAGATGCATCCTAGGGGGTATTTGTATATACTTAACCCTTGTATTCATGCAATTCTATCATGGTTAAGTATCAACCTAACAATCATCATGATCATAAAGGCATATGTCAAATAATTTTACAATATGATCATGAAATACATGTATTCATTGAATAATAATCATGCATTAGGTATTATATCATGATAATAAACAAATTATCAACTAAGGCATGATTTAACATCTATTTCTTATGATGATGTGCCAAATATCAAAATCATAAATCATGATTGCACATATACATAGCAATTACATTAATCATCATAATTTAAGCATTATTATCTATTAATGGGCACATTATCATCACCCAACACTATTCTAAAAATGTTGTCCCGCCATCCTAAGTCATCAAAAATATGATATAGGTCAATTCCATATGGTTGACTACCCTAGGGGTTTTCTAACCCTTAAGGATGGATTTTGGAACCGAAAATAAGTTCTTGCCTATTGGGTTCACTAGATACTCCTTGGGGATCCATTTCCTAGCTATTACTTTCTTCTTATCTTGTCCCCTAGCTATTAGGCATTTGTAGGCTTTTTCATTTTTCTTTTCCTTGTAGCCTAGGCCCTTTTTGTTGAAACTAGCTCTTTGGCTCCCTAAGATCATGTTCAATGTGTTGGAGCCAATTGTGAATTTCTCTAGGGCTTTTGTCAAATAGTCTACCTTTTCCCTTAAAGCCCTATTTTCATTTATACATGCATCACTAACATCTAATGGCACATAAAGATCATGTGAGCATGCATCATTTAAGCTAGAAGAAATATTATCATTTAAGCATGCATTTTCTAGCTTATATTCTAATGCCTTAATTTGATTAAGCATGATTTTATTTTTCTTTTTCATTCCAAATAAGTCCTTAGTTAAACTAGAAATTATGGAAACTATTTTCTTAGGATAGGCTTTCGTTACCATAGTTTCTATGTCTTCTTCTTCTTCGGATGATGAGGATGTGGAAATTCCCCCTTCATTTGAGCTCTCCCCACTTGAGCTTGATCCTTCATTTTCGGATGAAGAGCAATCCAAGTCATCAAAGGCCATCAAGGCCAAATTTGTGACAAAGGCATTCTCCTCATCCGATGATGATGAGGAGGATGAGGATGGGTCATCCCAAGTCCTTGCCTTTAGAGCTTTGGTCTTCCCCTTTTCTTTTGTCTTCTTCTCCTCTTCCTTCTTTTTCTTGCTCCTCTTTTTCTTCTTCTTTTCTTCTTTCTTTTTCCTCTCTTCCTTGCTCTTGTTTAAGAGAGGACAATTGTCCCTTATGTTCCCCTCTCCTTGGCAATTGTAGCATATGACCTTCCCCCTTGATCTTCTATTCCTATCATGAGATTTATCAAATCTAAAATTCTTAAATACACGTCTTACCTTCCTTACCATATAGGCTTCTTCAGTGCTATCCATGGACGAGGAGGAAGACGCTTCGTCATCGGAGGAGGAGGGGATTTCCATCTTCTTCTTCCCCTTGTTCGCTATCAAAGCTACTTCTCTTGAGGGTTGAATTCTAGGCTCTTCTTGTATTCCTTCAAGCCTAGTTTCGTGGAGCTCCATTGTTGAGAAAAATTCCTCCAAGGTACTTACTTCCAAGTTCTTGGAGATGTAAAACGAATCTACCATGGAGCTCCATCTTGAGGACCGGGGAAAGGCATCTATGGCCTTCATTACCATATCCCGGTTGGAGAGCTTTTCTCCTACACTTGTTAGCCCAATTAATATTTCTTTAAATCTAGAATGTAGGGAAGTTACCTTTTCTCCCTTTTCTAATTTGATGTTTGAGAGTTGGGAGCGGAGGAGGTCTCTCCTAGCTAGCTTGGCCTCGGATGTGCCTTCATGGAGTTCTACAAGCTTTTCCCACATCTCTTTGGCGCTAGCACATTCTCCGATCCGGTTGATCTCTTGTTGAGGGAGCACATTGAGAAGATGATGTTTTGCCTTTGAGTTTGCAAGGTGCTCCTCTCTTTGCTTCTTAGTCCAACGTGATTTTTCAATTGGTTCACCCCTTTCATCCCTAGGCAACTAGAAACCATTTTCCATTATAAGCATAATATCAAAATCGGTCTCGAAGAATACCTCCATTCTCTTTTTCCACCAAGAGAATTTGCCGTCGAACTTCGGTGGGTGGATGTTTGAGCCGACCATTTTTAAAAGTTGCTTGTTGTGGAGGTTAGTCCTCGACAAGCTTTCCTTGCTCTGATACCACTTGTTGGAGATCGGTACGGCCGGCTAGAGGGGGTGAATAGCCCTTTTCGTTTGGATGCCGGTATTTGCTCGTCTACAAAACTAATTAGAGCAAGCGGAAGACTAATAAAGACAAGCAAATAGAAATACGTGAAAATAATCGCTAACAAAGAATGTAACGTGGTTCATGGCTACGCCGCTAATCCACGATCCCGATTTGTCCGAGGTGAATCACTCCTCCAAAGCCAATCACTATTGGTCTCTCCTTTGCACCAAGCTCGGTGGAGGTAACCTTTACAATCAAGATCACTCTTCTTACAAATAGAATGGAGTAAAAACAAGTAAGAAGAGTTTAGAGCTTGTGGGGCACTAGGAAGATCACTTGGAGCATAAGCATTAGCCTCTCAAAGGCTCACACCCTCTCTTTTTATAGAGAGGGCTGATTTCTTCCTGTTGGCCGCCACCAGTCGACTGCTGCCCTTGGCAGTCGACTGTCATCACTACAACGGCCTCCGAACACGTCGGATCCCGACCGTTGTAGTCCAACGGAACTCTTGGCAATCGACTGATGGACCTCACCGATCGGTCGCTTCGTGTCGACGCCCGATCGGCTATGAGCGGTTCTGTGCCCGCGATATCCTCTGGTAGTCGACTGCCATTCCATGGCAGTCGACTGCTGGGCATAAACCCATCAGTCGGATACCAATCGAACTCACTCGATTCGAGAATGATCGCTATTACATGGCAATGACAGTATCAGAAACTCAAACTTAACATAAGTTTGAGCTTCCGGCGGTCGGGTAAACCTTAACCCTTGCGGTCAAATCTCGGACACTCAGCCATTCGGCCAAGTTCACCTAATGAGCTACTTACATTTCACTCATTCTCTCATCTCACTCGAAGTCCCTCGCCGAAGCTCTCTTTGTTCGCGGCCACGTCCCTCGGCAGCATCAGGCGCACGACTCTGCAATGCTCCTTCGCGTCTCTTGCCTCCAAAGTCTGCTTCCTAGGCTTCACTTCAAGTCATCTCGTCCAGTGGTCCCTCGGATGCTCCAAGTGCACGACTTCCGCAAAGTCATTCTTCACCGACTCAAGGACCGAGGTTGTGAGGGTGAACTCGCCAAGGCACCATGTGCGAATTACTAAGCCCTGCACGACTTCAACGCACATATCAAATCAACATAACACACTAACTTAAACCCTTTGCCACACCATCAAAACCATATTACGGCAAGAGATTCCCCTAACAGTGGAGATTAAAACAAGGCTTATACCTAACTCTCTAAAAGGAGGTAAGGGGGTGGGCGGCAGTGATTATTTAAATGGGGCATGGGTTTTGGGCGGCAAGGGTAAAGAGGTTGGGCGGCTACAATTTAGGAAAAAATTTCCTTCTTCTTCCTTAGATGGCCGACGCCCATATTCTTCTCTCCTCTTCATTGCCGGCGTCCAGACCTCTTCATCCTCTTCTCCTTGGCCGGTGGAAACAAGGGTTAGGGTAATTCCTTGGAGCTCTTGGCTGACGCCCACTTCCTCATCTCTTCTTCTTGTTGGCCGGTGGGAAGCATCAAGGTTGGTGCTTGGTGGTTGGCTAAGGGAAGGAGAAGAGTTTTGTTTCTATACTTCCTCTTGTTCGGAGCGAGCAAGGAAGAAAGATTGGTGATCTAGGAGCTTCGACTTTTGGAAGATCGTCGCCCACACCACGTCCAAAAGGAAGAAGGACATAAAATAGAAGATCGAGAGGTATATCATTTGTTTATATTCTTTTGTAAATTGTCTATATTTGTTCTTTAATCATATATATGTTATATATTCTATTTTGTTGCTAAATTAACTTGGACCCCGAATACAAATGCAAAAACTGGCGATCCGTACATCGTCTATTCCGCGGCTATTCGTAAAATAGAGATTGGTGGCTTGAACAACAAGTTTGTTCAAGTAACTACTCTAATCGAATAGCACGACGATGAAACAGGAGCTTGGGTAATCCCTCTTGTCAAGGATAAATTTTTTTTTTCGGGGACGTAGAAGGGATCGCCATGAACAAGCGATAGAGTTGAAGTGGGAAGCGAAGTTTCCTACCTTCAATAGTAGATTTGGCAGTCGAGTGATCTCGTCGACCACTCGACTGTTGGCTCCATCAGTCTATTGATGTGGGAGTCGTTGGTTGGAATCCAACGTGGATGAAGTCGTTACAGGGCAACGGCTACAGCAGCGACTACTCGGTGCCCAACGGGAAGAATGGCCTCTTCCCTATAAGAAGGGGCCTTGGGTCACTTGGGATGGGTAATGCTTCATCTCTAAACATACTCCCAAGTGCCTGTTGGGAGTATGGGGAATACAATCAAAGTCCCACATTGGTAAGACATGGAAAAGATCATGTGCTTATAAGAAAAAAGATATCTCCATTGGTATGAGGCCTTTTGGGTAAAGCCCAAAAACAAAACCATGAGGGCTTGGGCCCAAAGTGGACAATATCATACCATTGTGGAGATATGTGGATCTTATATGCACTAACAATTGGTATCAGAGCCATGGTCCATGTCAAGCCATGAACCTCGAACGAAGGAAGTTGAGCTCCCACGTCCGGATCAAGAGAACCAGACATCAGGAAGGAAGTCTAGTTGGGTCGGGGGGACCGAACAACTGACAGGAAGTCCTGGTGGGTTGAAGATCGAACATCAAGCAGAGAAAATCCTTCGAGGAGGGATAGGCTTGAGGGGGGGCCCAATGTGGTCCTTCGTTTGAGGGGGGGATTGTTGGGAGTATGGGGAATACAATCAAAGTCCCACATTGGTAAGACATGGAAAAGATCATGTGCTTATAAGAAAAAAGATATCTCCATTGGTATGAGGCCTTTTGGGTAAAGCCCAAAAACAAAACCATGAGGGCTTGGGCCCAAAGTGGACAATATCATACCATTGTGGAGATATGTGGATCTTATATGCACTAACAGTGCCTACACAAATTTACTCCTCTTCCTTGTGTTTAATTTCATCTTATTGTAAGAGGAGTGATCCTTGTAAGAAAGATTACCTCCACCTAGCTTAGTGCAAAGGAGAGACTAGTGGATTCGAAGGGAGTGATTCGCCATATGAATCAGGTCATGGATTAGCGGCAAGGGTCGTGAACCACATTACATCTTGGTGATTGTCTTTGTCTCTTTAATTCTTGCATTTACTCTTAATTGTCCTTAGTTTTATTATTCCGTGGCGCTAACCTTATATGTAGACAATCAAGAAGTCACCGATCCTCCAACAAGTGGTATCAGAGCCAAGGTTGCTTATCACCGGACTCACCACCACTACAAGCATGACAACAAAGATGGCTGGCTCAAACATCCATCCACCCAAGTTCGAGGGTGAATTCGCGTGGTGGAAGAGGTGAATGGAGGTATTCTTTGAATCCGACTTCGATATTATGTTAATAATAGAAAACGGTTTCGAGATGCCTATAGATGAAGAAGGGGAGCCACTAGAGAAATCAAGATGGACAAAGAAGTAAAGAGAGGAGCACTTGGCGAATTCGAAAGCCAAACATCACCTATTCAATGTGATTCCTCAACAAGAGATAAACCGGATAGGAGAATGTTTAAGTGCCAAGGAGATGTGGGAGAGGTTGATTGATCTTCATGAAGGCACCTCCGAGGCAAAGCTAGCAAGAAGGGATCTCCTCTGCTCTCAACTAAATAACATCAAGCTTGACAAAGGGGAGAAGGTATTATCACTACACTTTAGGTTTAAATAAATAATTAATGGATTGTCAAGTTTAGGTGAAAGACTCTCCAACCGGGACATGATAATGAAGGTGACAGATGCATTCCCCCGGTCCTCAAAGTGGAGCTCTATGGTGGACTCCCTTTATATTTCGAAAAATCTAGAGGTAACCACTCAAGAAGAGTTTTTCTCCACCATGGAGCTTCATGAGACAAGACTTGAAGGTATAGTAGAAGAGCCAATCAAGTCATTAAGTGGAGTAGCACTTGTAGCCGAATAAGGGAAGAAGAAGAAGGAGATTACACCGTCTTCATCTGATGAAGATTCCTCCTCTTCCTCCATGGATAGAAATGAGGAGGCCTATATGGTAAGAAAGGTGAGACGTGCACTTAAGAAATTTAAATTTAATAAATCTCATGATAGGGGAAGATGGCCTAGAAGAAAAATCATTTGCTACAATTGCCAAGGAGAGGGACACATAAGGGTTGATTGTCCCCTCTTGAACAAAAGCAAGGAAGAAAAGAGAAAGAAAGAAGACAAGAATAAGGGGAGCAAGAAAAAGGAAGAAGAAAGAAAAACAAAAGAAAAAGGGAAGGCTAAGACACACAAGGCAACATGGGATGATCCATCCTCATCGGAGGAAGATCAAGCCTTAATAAGCCTTGTTCTAATGGGGATAGATGACTTGGACTCCACCTCCTCCGAGGAAGAAGAAAGAAGCAAAAGTGAGGAGGAGAGCTCAAGTGAAGGGGGAGCTTCATCTTCATCATCATCGGAATCACAAGAAAGAGATTGGGTAAGTGAGGTAACAAATCTCCCTCCCAAAAAGATTGTGTCTATGGTTTCTAGTTAAACTAAGGAGCTATTTAGGGCTAAAAAGAAAAATAAATGCATGCAAAATGAAATTAAGACCATAGAAGAAAAACTAGCAAATGCATGCTCACATGATGATTATATTCCTCTTAATGTTAATGATGCATGTATTGAGGAAAATAAGGCCTTAAGGGAAAAGGTAGATTATTTAACTAAGGCCCTAGAAAAATTTACAATAGACTCCAATACTTTGAACATGATTATAGAGAGCCAAAGGGAAAGTTTTAACAAGAAAGGATTAGGCTATAAGGGAAACAAAAATGAGAAGGCCTACCATTGCCTAATTGCTAGGGGTCAAGCCAAAACTACAATCGTAGCTAGGAAATGGATCCCTAAGGAGTATTTGGAGAATCCTATTGAAAAAAACTTATTTTGGGTTCCCAAGTCAATCCTTAAGGGTAAGGAAAACCTAGGTAAGTCAACCATAATTGGACTTTATTTATATCATATTATATGGTTGACTTAGGATGATGAGGATGTTAATTTTAGATTTATCTTTTTGATTTATGAGCATGGGTGATGATTTTTGATTTAGTGTTGGATGATGATAATGTGATCATAATATGGAATCATGAATATTGTTTGATATATGATCATGATATGCAATAATTGAAAATATTTGATCATGATTGATATGTGATTTTATGATCATGTTGGGTGTTTTAGGATATAGTTACTTAACCTTAGTAGAATTGCATGAAAATTGATGGTTAAGTATAATACCTTTAGGTACATCTCACATTCACCATAAGACTAACTTGATTGAAAAACATAGCATGGGTGAGATGTTAGGATGATACAAATGACTCACTTATGATTATAACATTTTGATGGGTCATTAGATGTATCATGACATAGTAATCATAGACCAACTATGGGGAAAGAAAATGTTTAATTCATAGACATATTGTCCAAAGATCATGGTTGGATATTTCAAATGTTTTAAAACCATTTTATGTTTGATAATCTGTATGTTCATGTTTTAAAACAATTCAAGACAAAACTAGGCTTTCATGTTGATAAAAACTTTAGTGATTTTCAAACTTTTGAGTTTTTGCCAAATTTTCGAAAATAGGAAGAATTTTCATGAAAAATCATTTTTCACTGATAAAAGGACTTATGAGAAATATTTTCTCCAAATTTCATGATTTTTCGAATTTTTTATAATTTTTAATGCATTTCTGAAGTTGGACTTCGGAAATCAAAAATTCTGAAAATTAGTTGTCAGTCGACTGATGTACTGTGCATGAGCACAATAACCTATTTTATCAGGTTTTGAGTTTGAATTTGATATTTTTCGTTCCCTAGACTTGATGTCATGCTTATACAACATATGTTAGATGTTTTTGATGGTGTCAAAGGGGGAGAAATATGAGTGTTTAAGTTAATCATGCTAGAGGGAATTAACATGTGTTAAGGGGGAGTTGGATGTATTAAGGGGGAGTTGATATTCATGTTTGATATCCATGTTTTACATGCTTTCCTTCCTTATGTATTTTATATTAATGTTTTACCTAACTTAAACATGGTTGGCACACATCAAAAAGGGGGAGATTGTTTGGGTAATCAAACCATGAATGATGTGTTTTGATGTGTGTGACAAAGGTTTAAGTTAGGTTGTTTATGGATTTGATATGTGTGTTGAAGTCATGCAGGACTTAGTAATTCACACATGATTAGCTTGACAAACATTGGCAAGATCACCATCTCATGACTCAGTCCTTGAGTTGGTGAAGAACGACAATGTGAAGCCTTGCGCTTGGTGCATCCGAGGGACCGTCGGACGAGGAACATTGGAGTGAAGCCAAGGGAGCAGACTTCAGGGCGAGACACAAAGGATGAAATTGAGAAGTCGTGCGCTTGGTGCATCCGAGGGACGTGGCCGGACAAAGAGAGCTTCAAGGTGAAGGACTCCAAGGGAGAAGAGAGTGAGCGATTGTAACCCGGGACGGGGTAGCTAATAGGTGAACTTGGCCGAATGGCTAAGTCAAGTGTCGGAGGCTCAACCAAAGGTTGGTTTGAGGTTTTACCCGATACTAATCGACTGCCATAGATGGCAGGCGACTGCTCTAGGTCGATTGGCCTCGATCGGTGTTCGACTGAAATGTTTTTGTCCCATCAATCGACTGCTAGGGTTTGACAGTCGACTGATCGACCATCAGTCCACTGCCAAGGGGCGACAACCAACTGTTAAAAGCAAGTTCGGGCACAAAAGCTTTGGCAGTCGAGTGATCTTGTCGACTACTCGACTGTTGGCTCCATCAGTCGATTGATGAGAAGATCAGTCGACTGATGTGGGTGTCGTTGGTTGGAATCCAATGTGGATGAAGTCATTGCGAGGCAACGACTACAATAGCAGTCGACTGATGGCTGCATCAGTCGACTGCTCGGGGCCCAACGGGAAGAATGACCTCTTCCCTATAAGAAGGGGCCTTGGGTCACTTGGGATGGGTAATGCTTCATCTCTAAACATACTCCCTAGTGCCTACATGATTTTACTCCTCTTCTTTGTGTTTAATTTCATCTTATTGTAAGAGGATTGATCCTTGTAAGAAAGGTTAGCTCCACCTAGATTAGTGTAAAGGAGAGACTAGTGGATTTGAAGGGAGTGATTCGCCATACGAATCGGGTCTTAGATTAGAGGTAAGTGTCGTGATCCACGTTACATCTTGGTGTTTACGTTTGTCTTTTTAATTCTTGCATTTACTCTTAATTGTCCTTAGTTTTATTATTCTGTTGCGCTAACCTTATACGTAGACAATCAAGATGCGATCAAAGTCCACCATCTACAAAGGAGGCTATTCATCCCCCTCTAGCCGACCACCGATCCTCCAATAAGATGTTAGGACCTTATTCCTAATTTCAGATGTAGATCTTGTGCATCGATATGAATCATGAAGTATAATGTTTCAATGTAACACTCTAATCAAGACTTATTGATCAAATTATATCAATTAAGTCATAAAGAGTTGAACAAATTTATTAGATGAAGTGTATTGAAATTATTATTTTTTAAAATAAAAAGGAACATGCTTGGACTTACACATATAAAGTTTCCTTTGTTTTTTTCTTTATAAACATTTCACACATTAAAACTTATAAATACACACCAAAGCTTTTTTGATATATGGCAAAAGGGGGAGAAGAGGCCAAAAGATAAGGGACAAAGTTTTTTTTTTAAAATAAAGGCCAAAAGTTAAGGGGGAGAAAGCAGAATTTTGTAGTTCAAACATTGAGGGAGAGAAGAGCTTAAAGTTGTTTTTTAAAATTTGAAATTTAAATTTTTTAAGTATCTTTTTCAAAACTCACCTAGGGTTAAGGGGGAGGTAACCTTGAGGGGGAGGATTTGAAAAAGAACTTATTTTCATACTTACTATTCATACTTACTCATACTTACTATTCATACTTACTACTACATGTTTACTACTATTCATTTCTTGTTTATTTTTCCTTAACTTTGAATCGGTTTGTCATAGATCAAAATGAGGGAGATTGTTGGTGTAGGGGCACCAGATAAGCGAACCTAGGTTTTGATAATGGAAAAGGTTTAAAGTTAAGTTATTATCGTTATCTCACATGCTGTGTTGAGTGTGTAGGTAATGTATTAAGATAAAGATCAATGACACTAGGAGAATCTCGAGATGAGAAATTGTGGTGGTCAGGTGGCACTAGGAGAAAATCGGGGAGTCAAGGAACCTCGATGGTGACCGGAAGCTAAGCGATAAGTCAGGAAGACAGGAGGTAAGCACCGAGTGCGAAGTGATGGTAAGGATGTGCCCTCTGTACGGGGACGAATGTAGGCGGCAATCTGACTAAGACTTTCTGAGGAAGGTCTAGGTCAAGGTTGGATGGTAAGGATCCATCGTTATTACCATCAGTTAAGTATTCTATGCTAACTCTATGTTGCAGGTGAGTGATCAAGATGATAGTCTACTGGAGGCTAATGGTAGTCAACTGATCCTACCATCAGTCGACTGTTGATGGGCATCAGTTGACTGCTGGTCAAGATGATCACTTCGAAGATAGTCAAGATAAGATCCCCTTAAAGTGGGGTGATGTGGAGCTTTGACTCAGATTTGGATCTCAACGAGCTAGGGCTCAAATGGCTATAAAAGAAGAGGCATTTCCCCCATTTCTATGATCTAAGATTTCTCCCAAAGTGCTCCGACAACGCCAAGATTTCTTCGACAACGCTATGCTGTCTTAACGCCGACATCACACCCAACTTTCAAACCTTTAGTCGGTAGCTCTATTCATTTGTTATCTTTACTTTGTACTTGTTTTATTTGCTAAGAGGAGAGGTAGGATTGTTGCCTCTTCCTTTATCTTTCAATTTGTATTCATTGTCTCTTACCTCCAACGAGGAAGAGACTCCTTCTAGTGGATTTCCCCATCGAAAGCGGTCTAGGATCGCGGGGCCTTGGACTAGCAACCTTTTGATTGTGAGCCAAGTAAAAAGAAAAGTGTCGTTTTCTTTTGTATTGCTTTTACTTCCGCTGCAACCCGTGTTTTAACGACGAAAAAGAAAAGACTTTCTCGTATGCTATTCACCCCCTCTACCGTGTTTCTTTGATCCAACACTAAGACGAAGTGAACTGATAGTAAGTTAAGGAAACTCTTCGATGTGCATGTCTAGGAAGTGGTCCATGTGATATCTAAAGAACGTCATATGCCTCGCCACGACCTGGTGCACTAAGTTGAATGGAACTAACTGAAGCTAACTCACTAAGTCTTTAACAGTTAGACTAAAGCTTAGTCCAAAGTGAGTCAAATACTTGATTCTTTCATTGATTTTGTCTTAGGAATTAAGTGGTCCACCTAATATCCAAGAAGGCCATATGCCTCGTCACTACATAGAAGTAAATTTTGAAAAAACCTACTTGATTTGCTCAAGTTAAACTTGAATCTAACACAAGCTTAAAAAATTTTAAATTTTTCGTTAAAATTAATTATGATAAAATTGAATCCTCATCTCATAAAACCCATGGAATTAACGTGTATTGAAAATCTAGATTGGGTGAGATGATTAAACTCAATTCTAATTCAACTCTACTTAACTCAATTTTAATTCAACTCTATTTAACTCAATTCTAACCAACTCACTCAACTTAATCAACTCAATCAAATTAACACAACTCATCTTAATCAACTCAATTCTAATCAAATCAACTCAACTCAACTCAACTTAATCAACTCAAACTTAATTAATCCTAATCAAATTTTAATCCTAATAATTTTATTAAAATAAATTCCAGATACTTTTCTTTATCCAAAATTTTAATTCATTTACAACAAACTTAAAAATGTTTAATTGATGTATGACTCCAGAATGGACCGATGGATTTTGGATAGTGGTTGCACAAGACACATGGTTGGAGATAGTCAAAAATTCATAGAATTAAAACTCAAGAACCTAAGTTCGGTCGCCTTTCGAAACAATGGAAAACTTAAAGTAATTGGATTAGGTAATATTGGATTGAAATCAAATTTTGTTATACAGAAAGTTTTGCTAATAGAAAATTTCAAATTTAATCTACTTAGTATAAGTCAGTTGTGTGATGCTCGTTATGAAGTAAAATTTCTATCAAATGAATTTTTGATTAATAATATTGAAAATTTAAACATATTACTTAAAGGAGTTAGGGATAAAAATATCTATTCAATAAATTTAGTAAGATCCTCAATCAAGTGTCATTTGAAACAGTAAGAGGAAAGTTGGTTGTGGCATAGGAGACTTGCTCACATCAACTTTAGGCATATAACTAAATTAAGTGAAATTAATTTAGTTAGAGGCTTACCTAAACTAAAAAATTTTGAAAGTAAAGTTTGTAATGCTTTTCAAAAAGGAAAAGAAACCAAATTCCATCATAAACTAACTAATCAAAGTCGAACAAAATCAATACTTGAATTAATCCACTTAGACTCGATTCACATGCAGTAAAATCACTAAATGGAAACTTGTATTTTTGGTAATAGTAGATGATTACTCTTGGTTCTTAAAACAAAAAGATAAAACATTTTAAATATTTAACAATTTTAGTAAACAAATAAAAAATGAAAAAGACCTTAAGATAAAGAGAATAATAAGTGATAATGGAGGAGAATTTAAAAATAAAAAATTTACAACAATATGTCTAGTGATGTAATTGAGAGGTGTCCTAAGGCAATTGCCTTTGAAGTCATTAATAAAAATCACTTTTTGAATATACATTATCTATGTATTTGATTGGATCTTAAACGAATGTACTGAAGTCCACAATATGCGGCATAGCATGAGAGAAATTGTGATTGGATCACAGTCAGTGGGTATCTCATAAAGTGTAAATATGCAAGTATTGAAATTATCCCTAGTCGATGAATTGATGAGATTGGACATCATCAATTCAATGAGACTAGCACATGTTATGCTCCTTGGTTTATCCAAGCATTTGGTATTCACTGAATGGAAGCACAGGGATGCTGAGAGTGAACATGTGGATGCTAGTTATGGTAATTAGTTCATCAGAATGACCTGCTTTGAGACTTCATATGGTTTTGTATGTCGTTGAAGATCTTATTATAGCTCGAGTGTAAGTTTCCTTAGACTTGAGGTATTCAAGTCATCTTGGTCATGACATCTTATACTTTGACTTTTGCGCAACCATCTCAATATGAGGTGTAACTCCGTGATAATTGGGTATAAGCCAAAGTGATAACCCATAGAGGATTCACCACTCCTGATAAAGGGGATGTATACCCTAGGCCTTTTGTCAGGATTGTTACTCAAAAGTCTATATCCAAAGGAAACATATTAAGAAGATGGTCTTCTTGGGAACATAAAAGAGTAACTTGAATCCATAGGACAAGGAAACTAACTTGGACTAGGTGTGACGTAGTTAGCCTAGTGGGGACGAGCACATAGACCATGTCCTGAATCAAGTGGGTATAGTGTTGGTGCAAGGGCACTAGATAATCGAACCTAGGTTTTGATTATGGCAAAGATCCAAAGTTAAGGTCATATTGTTATCTCATGAGCTGAATTAAGTGTGCAGGAAATGATTAAGCTAAGCCGAAGGTCAGCGACACCTGGAGAGAAACCGTGATGGTCGGGTGACACCGGGGGAACTTCGTGGGAGTCGAAGAACCTAGGTGGAACACCGAAAGCAAAGCGATAGGTCATAAAAGACCATAGGTAAGCACGAGTGTGAAGAGAGATGGTAAGGTCGCGTCCTTTGTACGGGGATGACCGTAGGTGGCAATCCGACTAAGACATCCTATGGAAGTTCTAGGTCAAGATTGGATGGTAAGAAATCATTGCATTTACCATTTTCCATGCTAACCTCTTACTGTAGGGAAGTGGCCAGGTTGGCATTCGACTGATGGAAGGCATCAGTCGACTATTGGCGACGAATTAACCTTTTGCGCTAGGTCAAAACGGATAATATTTGACGCGACCACTTCGTGATAAAATTTTGTACCACCTCGTGATCTATTCCAAAAGGTGAGGAGGCTTATTCCGAGGCCAAAATCTATAAAAGGAGGGGAGGACTCCAACCCAAACATCAATCAAGATTAATCTTAAGTGCTCCTACAATGCCAAAGCTCCAACACCGTCATAACGCCGATGCGACGGCAAGCTTTCATCCTCTTCATCGACAGCAGCAGCAAGTACTATCTTTGGTTATTATATTCTTTGTTTTTATCGTAACGAGGTGAGATAGGCTTGTTGCCTTATTCTCGTACTTTCGATTTTGTGATCGTTATCTCCCACCTCCAACGAGGAGGATATTTTATAGTGGATTGCCCCTTCGTACGCGGTCAAGGATCGAGGGGCATTGGAGTAGAAATTGCTGGGTTGCGAACCAAGTAAAAATAAACTTATTTTTTTATTTTTCCGCTGTGCTTGCTTGTATATCGAACGAATGAAATGAAAAATTTTACACTCGCTATTCACCCCCCCTCTAGCAACGCTTCTCGATCCAACATATAGTATGAGTGAAAGGAACAAGGCACGAACAAATATAGTTGTTGAAGGGGTCAAAAATGTTCTGGAGTCGATTTAGACTTTTCGGTCAATTGGGGGTCATGATGTACTACTTGTTGGGTTTCCCTAGCATTGCGGCGAGTGTGTGTTTGAACACATTTCGTAAACATGCACATAGCGGAAGCAAAAACAAGTAATAAACTAATTTTATTACAACACACACATCACACACATGCACGATACAACACGTGTAGACATAATTACTATTTAAAATTTTGCAATAAAAGGAAATTTATTCTAGTTATACCTGACGTATTACCTGTAGCGGGAATGACATCAACCGTAGCGACCCTCGCTAGAATCGCCTCTATCCGTATCCACGCCGAGTATCACCGGGATAGCTTCACAAAGTCACGAGCCTCGTCTTCACAAAAGTCACTAGCCTTGAGTCGAAGACTATGTGATCCGAGAGACGATCACTATCCGAATAAAATTTGGATCTAAAAACGAGATCCACGAACTCGCTTCTCAGAAGTTGTTTTCGTCAACCAATTAATGAAACCTTGGTCCTCCACCTTTGAGGATTGTCGGAGATCCAATCCCTGGCAAGTAAGACATTGTCGGAGCACAAAAGGCTGCCTAAATGACCTCTCCATGAGGAGAACAACAAGCTGTCCAGAAACTGGACAGCTTGTTTGCGGTGGAATAGATGGCCGACCAATCAATGTCCAACTGCTCCTTGGTCACCGGCGGCAAAGAGAGGATGGCTAGAGGAGTTGCCGACGGCTAGTGGGTGGCTGACAGCAAGGAGGAGGAGGAGCATCTCTAATGGGCGGCGTCCAAGGTTGGGCGACAACTCCTTAGGCGGCAAGGAGAGGAAGAGAAGAGGAGGTGGGCAGCTAGGGTTCAAACTTCTCGAGTCATTCACGAAAAACCCTTAAGCCATGTTTTTATAGAGATCAAATTCTCCTAACAGTTATTGGTTGATAACCAAAATTCGTTAACTCACTCCAATAACTTAAGTTAAAATAAACCAAACTACGATGGTCTATTTTAAGTTAAAACTTACCAAACCAACTTTGGTTTATTTTCCACCATTGGATTAGAACCAAACTGATTTGGTTCATCCATTATGTCTTCATAAGACTCAGCCCATCTATGCTTTCCATGTGACTGAAACAATTTCATACTCGCTCTTTGTTTTGTCCAACTAAACCAAGTCTCTCTTGATATGAGAATCCTATTCTCAAGCTCATTTTAAATCCTTCGAATTACGCTTGTTGTGTGTGTGACCAAATAAGTTCCCGATTTATGTTGGTCGTCTATAATTAACCATTAATTATAGAATGATCATGAGTGGCACCTAGTAGCATATTATGATCCCCAATTAACCGAAAAATCAACGGTTGATCCCAGAACCTTTTCTGAAATCCTTCAGCATCTATAATGAATCATGCCCTATTCCCTTCACTCATCTTATACCCACTTGGTTCAGGACATGGTCTATGGTGTCAGTCCCCACTAGGCTGACTACGTCACACCTAGCCCAAGTATTACTTCCTTGTCCTCCGGATTCTTGTTACTTTACATGTTTCCAAGAGTACCATACTCTTGCAGGAGGTACTCAAAGCACTACAATTCCCTAAAATGTATATCATGTGGATTAAAGAATGTGTGACTACCACATCATACTCAGTAGCCATCAATGGAAACATCCATGGTTTTTTCAAAGGAGGGAGAGGACTTAGACAAGGAGATCCCCTATCACCATACCTATTTGGACTATGCATGGAGTATCTTGCACGACTACTTGCGAAGCGCACTAGCAGGTAAGACATTCGGTTACACCCAAAGTGTGAGAACCAAAGAATAGCCCACATAGTATACGCTGATGACTTGCTGCTCCTAAGCCGAGGAGATACACAATCAGTGCAAGTACTGATGGATTTCTTATCGCAATTCGCAAACATGGCAGGCCTAACAGCAAACATGGCGAAATAGAGCATATACATGGCAGGGGTGGAACAAAGGGAGAAGGAAATGCTGCTAGCCATAACAGGGTTCAGTGAAGGGGAGATGCCATTTCGCTACTTAGGCATACCAATAGCATCGCAAAAACTAAAGATTGTGGATTACAGCTCACTTTTGGAGACTCTCATGAAACAGATCAGCTCCTGGCCCAAAGCTACGCTCTCATATGCGGGCAAAATTCAACTAATATCCTCGGTTCTGTAGGGTGTTGAATGCTATTGGATGTTAGCGTTACCCCTTCCAGCCGGGGTCATTGACAGGATATACAGCTACTGCCGAACATTCATGTGGACAGTGAAGAACCCTCCAATTGCGTGGGCTGACATATGCAAGCCTAAAGAGGAAGGTGGTCTGGGATTAAGGGAGTTAAAAGCTTGGAACATGGCACTGCTGGCAAAAATATTATGGAGAATACAGAAGAAACAAGACACTTTGTGGATCCGCTGGGTACATCACACATATTTACAGCGAGGAGGAGTTTAGGAATGGCAGAACAAACACAAAGACTCCCCACTAGTTAAAAGGTTGATATGCATCAAGGATACCATCATGGCGTTGGCAGGCACTGGAGAAAAGGCAGAGGAAATATTAGATTCATGGTTTGATCAAAGCAAAGGTGGCGTCAAGAGAGCATATGATCACTTCAGGACTACAAGCTCTAGGAAAGCCTGGGTGCAAACGGTATGGCAGCCGGATATCCAACCTAGCCACAGGTTCACGTTATGGATGCTGGCACAGGGGAAGTTACCAGTGCGTGCCAGGAAGGAGTATCTAGAAGATCAAAGATGTACCTATTGCAATCAAGAAGAGGAGACATTGGACCATATCTTTTTCAAATGTGGGCAAGTCCAACAGCTCTGGAACAGAGTAAGGGGATGGCTATGGATGAGGCCAAGAATGCAGACATATCGTCAAATGTTGCGCACATTCAGACGGCTTTATAAAGGACACAGTAGTGTCAACAGAGCAAGACATCTAGCCATGGCAGCAATAATACATCATATTTGGCGAACACGAAACTCCATGAGATTCGAAGGGACAAGGTTTGATGGCGAGGGGATTCTCCGAAAGATTGCATCACTAGGGCTCATTCGAGCCCAACCCATGGAGTAGGAACTCTATGGTTCCGAACCACATTATATGAAACTCCATGAGATTCGAAGGGACAAGGTTTGATAGCGATGTATATGTTGGGGTCCGATCCGTGAGGGGAAACTTCGCTTCCCCTTCACCTCGGTTGCTTGACCATGGTGATCCCTTCAATGTCCCCGGATTAAAAATTTAATCCTAGACAAAAGGTATTCCCAAAGCAACCAAGTCATCGTCGTGCTATTCGTTTAGAGAGGTCACTTGAACAAACTAGTTATTCAAGCGACCATTCTCTATTCTACGAGTAGCCGCGGAATAGACGATGTCCGGATCGCCGGTTTTTATGTTTATGCTCGGGATCCAAATATTATTTAGAAATATATCATGCTCATAAATGAAAAACAAATATAAACATGTAACATATAAAATTAGAGAATCGATATACCTCTCGATCTTCTAATGTATGTCCTTCCTCCTTTCGGACGTCGTGTGGGCGATGCTCTACCAAAAGTCGAAGCTCCTAGATCACACATCTTCCTTCCTTGCTCATCCAAATCAAGAGGAAGAATAGAAACAAGGCTCATCTCCTTCCTATGGCCAACCAACAAGCAACAAAAGAAATGCTTGCCGTCGGCCAACAAGGAGAAGGAGATAATGGTGGAAACCGACCAAGACATCAAGGGAAACCCCTTAGTCTTGTTTCCACCACCCAAGGAGAGGGAGAAGGGGTCTTTAGATGCTGGGTTGGAGAAGGTGATATGGGCGCCGGCCACCAAACCATGAAGAAGAAAGGAAGAAACTTTCCTTATTTGGTGCCACCCAAACCTCCTAAACCCTAAGCTTCCAAACCCTAATCCAAGCTCACCTTGTGGCCGGCCATGGAAGTGAGGAAAAAGATTAGGATGAGATCAAGCCAAGGTAAAGAGGAGAACCATAGTGGCCGGCCAACCCTTAGGAAGAAGAAGAACATCTCCTATAGTTGCCGCCCACCCTTTTCTCCCAAAAACCTAGCCACCCAAACCCTAATCCTAACTTACCTTATATCCGGCCATAGAAGAGGGGAAGAAGAATAGGATAAGTTCAAGCTAAGGTAGATAGGAGCAGCATAGTCGCCGGCCAACCCAAGGAAGAAGAAGAACAACCTCCATTAGTTGCCGCCCACCCTTGCTCCAAAACCCTAGCCACCAAACCCAATCATAAACCAATTAGGATTCCTAGCCACCAAAGGAAGCAAACCCTAATCCCCTCATCCCTTGTGTTCTCCACGGCAAAAATCCCTAAGCCACCCTTATATAGAGTTTAGGGATAAGTCTTGGTTTAATCTCCACCATTGGTTCAAGGGATTTAATCTCAACCGTCGGATCTAGAGATTTAATCTCAACCGTCGGATCTTAGAGATTTAATCTCTACCAATGGATCTTAGAGTTTTGTTTCTATCCATTGGATCTAAGAATCATGAGGTGTTAATAGGCTACATTAGGGACCATGAGGAGGAGTTGGGTCTTGGCCACCCATGGATCAAGCCCACATAAAGTCCGATCCACTAATGATGGTCCAATCCACTAAAGGTCCATCATTGATCTACCTCACCAACCCCATATGATAATATGGGCTCCATATATTATTTGTACATTTTCTCCCCGTGTTTAAGATCTCGAATGTCCATCAATTAATTAATTTACTGACAATTAATTAATCGACATCTAACTCCATGAGTAGTACCACTCAACCTTTTCATCATGCCGGACCAAGTCCACCTGCAGGGTTTACATGATGAACCTTATGAGCTCCTCAAGGGGACATCATCATCCTAATATATAGGACACGGTTTCCTCCTATAATCAACGGCACACCATATAAATAATATCATCTCCCAACTTACCGAGTCTATCGATTTAATCTATAAATCTCGCCCATTTAGTAAATCGAAAGAGATGAGTACCAAGTATATGTGCAGTTATTATATCGGGATTAAGAGCATGTACTAAATAATATCGAGGTCAGATTCGATTATGTAGTCGACAATAAATCGAATCACCTGCGTGTCGATCTGCTCAATACACACAAAGTGCACTAGTGTGATTCTATGGTCAAGACAAACCAATACCAAATCACACTACAACCATTAGATGGTTTGTCCAAAGTCATCTCGGTTGTGAGCCTTTACTTATACTTTACAAGGAGTAGATAACATGATCTCCCGTGTGACACCACACACCATGTTATCTACAATGTAATGTATTAGACAATATGCATAAATATATGCAAACAATGATCATGTGATTCTTATTTCAAAATAAAGATGTTCATACAAAGAGCTAGGCTTTGTATACATCCCAACAATCTCCCACTTATACTAAAGACTATCTTTGTCCTTATCTTGCCATACATCTGATTCCCCTTCCCTCCACATGCCTATCAAAGCTCTCGCTAGAAGGGCCTTAGTGAAAGGGTCTACCAGGTCATCCTCTGATGCAATCTAGGCGACAACAACTTCTACCTCCTTTACGATTTCTCGTATCAGGTGGTACTTGCGCTCTATGTGTTTACTAGCCTTATGGGCTCGTGGTTCCTTGAGTTTGCAACCATTGCACCACTATTATCACAATAAATTGTGATAGTTACGGGCAAACCGGGAATCACATCCAAGTCCATCGGGAAGTTCTGAGCCATACATCTTCTTTGGCGCCTCGAGGCCTCATACTCAGCTTCCATGGTGGAGTCCGCCATGCATTTCTGCTTGACACTCCTCCATACAATGGCTCCACCTCCCAAAGTAAACACAAAACCTGAGGTAGACTTACTGTTATCCCTATCAGATTGGAAGTCGGAATCCAGTAACCCACGGAGTAATTGGTGCGGTAAACCGATATAATCCCTAGTCCTTCTCGGTACTTCAATATATGCTTTACCGAGTCCAATGTCCGATCTGGATTACTCGATGTCTCTGACCATGCCCACGGCAAGCGGATATCTGGTCTCTTCTGAGCATCGCATACATGAGGCTTCCTCTGCCAAGCATAAGGAACCGCCTTCATCTCCTCTATCTCCTCGGATGATCTAGGACACATCTCCTTAGATAGAGGTACTCCATGCACGAAAGGTAGAAAACCCTTCTTGGAGTTGCATGCTAAAGCGCTCCATAATCGTGTCTATGTATGAAGCTTGGGATAAGCACAACATCCTTTTCTTGCGATCCTTATAACCTTGATCCCGAGGATGTGTCCCATTTCTCCCAAGTCCTTCATATCATCTTGTTTGGACCATACCCTTACGTCGATAACATTTGATGTTGTGCCAACCACCAAAATGTCATCTCGTATAGTACAAAAATACCACTACGTTTCCGTCACATCTTGTATACACAAGACTCATCCGAACTTTGAATAAATCTATAAGATGGATTTACTTCATCAGCGGATGTCCCAAGACCTCAGCTTGCTTGATCCATCGGACCGATTAAGCTTACATACAATCGCTCTTTGCCTTTAGCAATGAATCCCTCACAGTCGCTTCATGTAGATGGATTCCTCAAGACTTCCACTAAGGAATGCTGTCTTGATATCCATCTGTCACACCTCATAATCCATATGAGTTGCTATGCATAAGAGCTCCCAGACCTGTCTTGAATCCATAGATTCAATCTCAGTATTCATTGCACTTTGCAAAGATGCTGTATTTATATCTTGGATTGCCTTGTCGTATGTCTAGGGATCAGGTTCATGTTTGCTAGGGACCAAATCAGAAGATTTGTCCAAAAACATGAATCTAAGAGATTGTCTAACAACCCTCCCACTACGACGAGGTATCTTCTGTGTATCCTCTGTGACACGCGGTGCAATGACATGTGGTATGTCCTCTTGTACTGGTGGTACTAAAGAAGTGACTTCCCTTTTTTAACTCCTCTAGAACAATTTTACCTTTGGGCTTGTGGCTTATCACATAGTCTTCCTCTAGAAATCTGGCATTCGTGTTAACGATCACCCTCTGATCTCTAGGACTATAAAACAAGTCAGAATAACTCATCATCGATCTAACCATCTTCATAAGAGTCCTATTCCTTCGTACTGCTACACCATTCTGCTGGGGTGTGCCAGGTGCAGTCAATTGGGATTGAATCCCAACCTCTGATAAGTAGTTCCTAAACTCTCCCAAGAGGTTGTCACCACCACGATCAGATCGTAGTGTCATCCATATCTTGAATAATCGTCTATAAAAGAGACGAAATATTCAAGATTACCTCTTGCCTAGATAGTCATAGGACCTCACAAATCAGAATGAACCATTTCTAACACATCTTTGTCTCTATACCCCTTGGCCTTGAAAGGCCTCTTGGTCATCTTACCCTCCAAGCAAGATTCGTAGGTTGGGAGATCCTCCACCACTAATGAACCCAAAGGTCCATCAGCTATCAACTTTTGAATTCTGCTTAGGTTAATGTGACCAAGCCTAAGAAGTCAAAGATATGTTTGGTTCATCTTTGAAGGTTCTTTTCTCTTATTGAAATTAGAAGATGAGTTATTAACTTCTATTTGCATCATGGGAGGTTTTGGTTCAAATTTCCTTTCAATGTACCTGAATAGATATTCTCCCTATTCCTTTTTATAACAACTCTGTCATTAAAAGAAATAGAATATCCATCCATAATAATTTAGAAACTGAAACTAAATTCTTTCTAAAAAAAGGTACATAAAGGGAATTTTCCAGAACCAAAGTTTTATTATTCTCAAGAGATAAATAAAACTTCTCCCACTGCAATAGCCGCCACCTTCATGGCATTGCCCAAAATGGTAATCTCCCCTTTAGCTAGTCGTTGGGTTTCCTGAAACCCCTGCAAAGTGTTGCAGACATGATTAGTGGCTCTGATATCTACACACAAGTGTCGGTAGATAACACCGCTAATCATGTTTCAATGACTAGTCCAAAGGATATACCTTTGTTCTGTTTTGGACTGGGACAGTCCTTCTTCCAATGTCCATCCTGCTTGCAAGTGAAGTACTTGCCTTTCGGCTTCTTCACTCTTCCCTGAGATCCTCGCACCATCTTTGCTTCACCTTGTTTCTTCTTCTTCTTGCCTTTCGGCCTAGAAGTAGAAACTCTTTTGAGCAATGATGGCTTGAGGACACTCTTCGAAGATTGCATACTAGCAGATAAGACAATATTTGGATTCATTTCCAATCAATATAATTTGGGTACAATAAGTTATTTCCTTTAATATCAAAATAAGTGGACTGAAAGTCATTTTGAAAATCCTAAGAATCACATAGATCATTACTTTAGATTTCAAAAAATTATTGATTCCTCAAACAATAAAATTTTGATATCAACCAACACCTCAAAACACCGAGAATATCGCATGCCACGCAGATTGACGTATCTGAATTCTACATTTGTAAGAGGAGGTTTTACCCATTAATTTTATTATCTTGTCAACCTTACTTTTTGACAAATAAAATTAATAGTTGGTTCCTCTTTGGCCCTACAAATAAAAGCAGTGACTCCGATGGGAAGGATACTTTTTATTTGCATCTAAGTGTGCACCATTACACGATACTAAGGGAATTATTTTGGATTATGTGCCTTACCGCTGTGGAAGTACACACGCTCCTAGATAATTTCCTATAACCATTATTTGACCTAGTGATCCGCAAACAAACTCATCCGCAGGGAGGAAGGCACTCAGAGCCGACGCGCAAGTTTATTTGCATCACACGTCAAATTGTAATGGAGGCCGCGGGAATTAATTAAAATATCCCTCTCCCACTTAGTAAATTAAAAATGAGGAATTTTCCTACGACATGCATATCAAACAAAAAGCAATAAATATGAAAAATAAATTATTTTCCAACTATTATGGCCTTTGTCTTCAATATGGCTCCCGTCGCATCGCCATCTCGTCCGCTCCTCCTACGCCATGTACGAGCCATCCGGAGATCCGAGCCGAGACTAAATCCTATTTTAATTTACATCCATCGATCCTATACTCCACGAGGGAGTGTACATGAAATCTAGATCGAAAGTAAAATAAAATAAAGAGCGGCTAAACAATGCCGTATTTAATTTACAAAAACTAAATACTAGCCTCGTCAACCCCGAGGATTCAACAAAATAAATATTTACACACATACAATCACATACACACACATGCCATAATAGTCGGATCTTATGCCTGCAACCAAAGAGTTAAACTACGCATATCCTACTATTATCCGACACATATAATATATGAAAAAGTACATAAAAATTAACCGAATCCTAAACACACAAAACTGGAAACCTTGGCTCTGATACCAATTGTTGGGGTCCGATCCGTGAGGGGAAACTTCGCTTCCCCTTCACCTCGGTTGCTTGACCATGGTGATCCCTTCAATGTCCCCGGATTAAAAATTTAATCCTAGACAAAAGGTATTCCCAAAGCAACCAAGTCATCGTCGTGCTATTCGTTTAGAGAGGTCACTTGAACAAACTAGTTGTTCAAGCGACCATTCTCTATTCTACGAGTAGCCGCGGAATAGACGATGTCCGGATCGCCGGTTTTTATGTTTATGCTCGGGATCCAAATATTATTTAGCCATTCACAGAAATATATCATGCTCATAAATGAAAAACAAATATAAACATGTAACATATAAAATTAGAGAATCGATATACCTCTCGATCTTCTAATGTATGTCCTTCCTCCTTTCGGACGTCGTGTGGGCGATGCTCTACCAAAAGTCGAAGCTCCTAGATCACACATCTTCCTTCCTTGCTCATCCAAAGCAAGAGGAAGAATAGAAACAAGGCTCATCTCCTTCCTATGGCCAACCAACAAGCAACAAAAGAAATGCTTGCCGTCGGCCAACAAGGAGAAGGAGATAATGGTGGAAACCGACCAAGACATCAAGGGAAACCCCTTAGTCTTGTTTCCACCACCCATGGAGAGGGAGAAGGGGTCTTTAGATGCTGTCCAAGGGTTGGAGAAGGTGATATGGGCGCCGGCCACCAAACCATGAAGAAGAAAGGAAGAAACTTTCCTTATTTGGTGCCACCCAAACCTCCTAAACCCTAAGCTTCCAAACCCTAATCCAAGCTCACCTTGTGGCCGGCCATGGAAGTGAGGAAAAAGATTAGGATGAGCTCAAGCCAAGGTAAAGAGGAGAACCATAGTGGCCGGCCAACCCTTAGGAAGAAGAAGAACATCTCCTATAGTTGCCGCCCACCCTTTTCTCCCAAAAACCTAGCCACCCAAACCCTAATCCTAACTTACCTTATATCCGACCATGGAAGAGGGGAAGAAGAATAGGATAAGTTCAAGCTAAGGTAGATAGGAGCAGCATAGTGGCCGGCCAACCCAAGGAAGAAGAAGAACAACCTCCATTAGTTGCCGCCCACCCTTGCTCCAAAACCCTAGCCACCAAACCCAATCCTAAACCAATTAGGATTCCTAGCCACCAAAGGAAGCAAACCCTAATCCCCTCATCCCTTGTGTTCTCCACACCAACAATCCCTAAGCCACCCTTATATAGAGTTTAGGGATAAGTCTTGGTTTAATCTCCACCATTGGTTCAAGGGATTTAATTTCAACCGTCGGATCTAGATTTTTAATCTCAACCGTCGGATCTTAGAGATTTAATCTCTACCAATGGATCTTAGAGTTTTGTTTCTATCCATTGGATCTAAGCATCATGAGGTGTTAATAGGCTACATTAGGGACCATGAGGAGGAGTTGGGTCTTGGCCACCCATGGATCAAGCCCACATAAAGTCCGATCCACTAATGATGGTCCAATCCACTAAAGGTCCATCATTGATCTACCTCACCAACCCCATATGATAATATGGGCTCCATATATTATTTGTACATTTTCTCCCCGTGTTTAAGATCTCGAATGTCCGTCAATTAATTAATTTACTGACCATTAATTAATCGACATCTAACTCCATGAGTAGTACCACTCAACCTTTTCATCATGCCGGACCAAGTCCACCTGCAGGGTTTACATGATGAACCTTATGAGCTCCTCAAGGGGACATCATCATCCTAATATATAGGACACGGTTTCCTCCTATAATCAACGGCACACCATATAAATAATATCATCTCCCAACTTACCGAGTCTATCGATTTAATCTATAAATCTCGCCCATTGGTAAATCAAAGAGATGAGTACCAAGTATATGTGCCCGTTATTATATCGGGATTAAGAGCATGTACTAAATAATATCTGAGGTCCGATTTGATTATGTAGTCAGCAATAAATCGAATCACCTCTGTGTCGGTCCTGCTCAATACACACAAAGTGCACTAGTGTGATTCTATGGTCAAGACAAACCAATACCAAATCACACTACAACCATTCCGATGGTTTGTCCAAAGCCATCTCGGTTGTGAGCCTTTACTTATACTTTACAAGGAGCCGATAACATGATCTCCCGTGTGACACCACACACCATGTTATCTACAATGTAACGTATTAGACAATATGCATAAATATATGCAAACAATGATCATGTGATTCTTATTTCAAAATAAAGATGTTCATACAAAAGAGCTAGGCTTTCAGTATACATCCCAACAGTATAGCCTAGGCCTTTTGTCATGATAGTTACTTAGAAGTCTCTAGCCAGAGCAAACATGTTAAGAAGATGGTCTTCTTGGGAACATGAAGGAGTAACTTCAATCCACATGATAAAGAAACTAACTTTGACTAGATGTGATGTAGTCAGCCTGGTGGGGATGAGAATATGTCAGCCTAGTGGGGATAAGAACATAGACCATGTCCTGAACAAAGGGAGTATAGTATGTGTAAAGGAATAAGGCATGAACAACTATAGCTACTAAAGGGTTCAGAAATGTTCTGGAGTCAATATATTTAGACTTTCCGATCAATTGGAAGGCATGATGTACTGCTAAGTACCACTCATGAACTATTCATAATTAAGGGGTTAATTATTAATGGCCAACATAACCGAGAACCTATTGTGTCACACACACTATGGGTGATCTCGAGATGTAAAATAAGTCTGTTAATGATATTCTCAATGAGAGAGGATATATCTGTGTGAGGCTCTGTATGGTCCGTTTGACTTTTTTTAGGTGTGATATGGCCGTGCTAAATCCGACAAGGCCACAGGAAGTTCCATAGCCTCCATTTCACACCCTCTTTGTTCGTGCCTATAAGATTCATATATTCCCACAATGACATGATATTGTCCACTTTGGGCCTAAGCCCTGATGGTTTTATTTTTGAGTTTTACCCAAAAGGTCTCATGTCACTGGAGATATCTTTTTATCTTTTAAGCACATGATCTTTTCCATATCTTACCAATGTGGGACTTTGATTGTATTCTCCATACTCACAACAATCCTCTCCTCAAACGAAGGACCACATTGAACCCCCTCAATCTTGTCCTCGAAAATCTTCCTCTGCTTGATGTCCGATCCTCAACACACTAGGACTTCCTACCAACTATCTAGTCCTCTTAACCTAGTTGGACTTTCTGTTAGTTGTTCGATGCTCTCGAATCAACTGGACTTCCTGTCTGGTGTTTGGTTCTCTTGATCAGGACAGGGGAGCTCCACTTCCTTCGTTCGAGGTTCATGGCTTGACATAAACCATGGCTAAGATACCAATTGTTAGTGCCTATAAGCTTCATATGTCCTCACAATGAGATCATATTGTCCACTTTGGCCCTAAGCTCTCATGGTTTTATTTTTGGGTTTTCCCAAAAGGTCTCATGTCAATGGAGATATCTTTTTATCTTATAAGCACATGATCTTTTCCATGTCTTATCAATGTAGGACTTTGATTATATTCCCCATACTCACAACACTCTTGGCCTGGTCCAACCTCGAGCTTCTTGAGGAAGAGGTTTTGTCAAGGGATCTACTAGATTCCTATCGGTGGAAATTTTCTCTATTTGTATGTCTCTTCAACCTATGATCTCTCTCATCTGATGGTAATGGTGAAGTACATGCTTGGATCGCTGATGAGACCGTGGTTTCTTCGCCTGTGCAATGGTGCCATTGTTGTCACAATAGGCTAGTACTGCTTCAACAATGCTCAGAACCAGTCCAAGTTCAATGATGAACTTCTTGATCCAAAATGCATCCTTTGCTCCTTTAAAAGCTGCAATGTACTCTTCCTTTATGGTAGAATTAATAACGATGTCTTAGAACATTTTCAACTAATTGTACCTCCATTTAAGGTTAATATGTATCCATACTAAGATTTGGAATTATCCTCATCCATCTGGAAGCTGGCATCAATATACTCACATATTACTATATCACCTGCTCCATATACCAAGAACAAAACCTTAATTCTTCATAAGTACTGAAGGATTATCTTGACAGCCACCTAATGATTCATACCATGATGCGATTGATATCCACTCGTAACACTCAAAGTTTATGATACATTGACCAAGTACATTACATAGCACATATGATTGATCATATAGTTGTCGTATATGAGATTTGGTTCATGTGAATCTTCTCGTCATCTGTGCTCGGAAACATAGACTATGAAAGGTGAATCTCCATGCATGATTAATGAAACCTTTCTCAGATTTAGACATGCTAAATTTATTTTAGCATTCTATCTATGTATGTAGACTGTGAAAAACCAAGAAACAGTTTCGATTTATCTCTGTTGATCTTGATCTCCAAGATATAAGTTGTTTCTTCCATGTCTTTCATGAAGAACATTTTGGACAACTAAACTATACCCGACTATAAAACTAGGACATCAATTCCTATATGCAGTATGTCAACAACATCCAACCATAGGAACACTGCCACACTCCCTCTAGCCTTCCTATATACATAGGGTTTTTCAGGATTTGGTGAGAAATCAATCTATTTAATTGCCTCATCAAAATAAACGTTCCAACTCCTTAATACTTTCTTCAATCCATAAATGGATCTTTGAAGCTTGAATACCTCATCCATATTATAGGAACGTTAATGACAGCTAGAGGGGGGTGGGGGGTGAATAGCGCATTTTCGTTTGACAATGGAAATCGATTGCGTGCTTTCTACATGTGTTAGTGTACGCAGCGGAATATATAAAGATAAAAGCAAATACACAACACAACACACACAATACACAATGATATAATGTGGTTCGGAACCATAGAGTTCCTACTCCATGGGTTGGGCTCGAATGGCTCGAATGAACCATAGGATTATCATTGATCTACCTCACCAACCCCCATAAGTTAATATGTGCTTCATATATTATATGTACATTTTCTCTCCATGTTTAAGATCTCGAATGTCCGTCGATTAATTAATTTACTGACTATTAATTAATCAACATCTAACTCCATGAGTAGTATCACTCAACCTTTTCATCATGTCGGACCAAGTCTACTTGTAGGGGTTACATGATGAACCTTTGAGCTCCTCAAGGGGACATCATCATCCTAATATATAGGACACGGTTTCTTCCTATAATCAACGACACACCATATAAATAATATCATCTCCCAACTTACCGAGCCTATCGATTTAATCTACAAATCTCGCCCATTGGTAAATCAAAGAGATGAATACTAAGTATATGTGCCCGTTATTATATCGGGATTAAGAGTATGTACATAATAATATCTGAGGTTCGATTCGATTATGTAGTCAGCAATAAATCGAATCACCTCTGTGTCGGTCCTGCTCAATACACTCATAGTGCACTAGTGTGATTCTATGGTCAAGACAAACCAATACCAAATCACACTACAACCATTCCGATGGTTTGTCCAAAGCCATCTCGGTTGTGAGCTTTTATTTATACTTTACAAGGAGACGATAACATGATCTCCCGTGTGACACCACACACCATGTTATCTACAATGTAACGTATTAGACAATATGCATAACCATAAAAATATGCAAACATTGATCATGTGATTCTTATTTCAAAATAAAGATGTTCATACAAAAGGTAGACTTTTCAGTATACTTCCCAACAATCTCCCACTTATGCTAAAAGACTATGTTGTCCTTAAACTTCCATACATCTGATCCATATTCCCTCCACATGCCTATCAAAAGCTCTCGCCGAAAGGGCCTTAGTGAAAGGATCTGCCAGGTTATCCTCCGATGCAATCTTGGCCACAACAACTTCTCCTCTATTTACGATTTCTCGTATCAGGTGGTACTTGCGCTCTATGTGTTTACTAGCCTTATGGGCTCATGGTTCCTTCAAGTTTGCAACTGCACCACTATTATCACAATAAATTATGATAGTTCTGGGCAAACTAGGAATCACATCCAAGTCCATCAGGAAGTTCTTGAGCCACACAGCTTCTTTGGCCGCCTCAGAGGCTGCCACATACTCAGCTTCCATGGTGGAGTCCGCCACACATTTCTGCTTGACACTCCTCCATACAATGGCTCCACCTCCCAAAGTAAACACAAAACCTGAGGTAGACTTACTGTTATCCCTACTATATTGGAAGTCAGAATCCGTGTAACCCACAGGAAGTAATTGGTCTACCTGGTAAACCAGCATATAATCCCTAGTCTTTCTCAGGTACTTCAATATATGCTTTACCGCAGTCCAATGTCCTTGTCCTGGATTACTCTGATATCTGCTGACCATGCCCACGGTAAAGCAGATATCTGGTCTCGTACATAGCATTGCATACATGAGGCTTCCTACTGCTGAAGCATAAGGAACCGCCTTCATTTCCTCTATCTCCTCAGATGATCTAGGACACATCTCCTTAGATAAAGGAACTCCATTCCTGAAGTTAGAAAACCCTTCTTGGAGTTCTGCATGCTAAAACGATCCATAATCGTGTCTATGTATGAAGCTTGGGATAAGCACAACATCCTTTTCCTGTGAACCCTTATAACCTTGATCCCAAGGATGTGTCCCACCTCTCCCAAGTCCTTCATATCAAACTGTTTGGACAACCATACCCTTACGTCTGATAACACCTTGATATTGTTGCCAATCAACAAAATGTCATCTACGTAAAGTACAAGAAATACCACTACGTTTCCGTCACATCTCTTGTATACACAAGACTCATCCGGACATTGAATAAATCCATAAGACTAGATTACCTCATCAAAGCGGATGTTCCAAGACCTCGAAGCTTGCTTCAATCCATAAATGGACGGATTAAGCTTACATACAAGATGCTCTTTGCCCTTAGCAATCAATCCCTCTGGTTGCTTCATATAGATGTTTTCCTCAAGACTTCCATTAAGGAAAGCTATCTTGACATTCATCTTCCACACCTCATAATCCATATGAGCTGCTATGTATAAGAGAATCCGGATAGACTTAAGCATGACTACCGACGAAAAGGTCTCCTCATAATCTATACCCTCTTTCTGAGTATACCCCTTCGCAACAAGCCTCGCTTTGAAGGTCTCAACCTTCCCATCTATTCCTCTCTTTCTCTTGCAGATCCACTTGCATCCAATGGTTTTTCCACCATCGGGTGGTTCTACTAGCTCCCAGACCTGATTTGAATCTGTTGGAATGTATACTGAAAGCCTAGCTCTTTTTGTATGAACATTTTATTTTGAAATAAGAATCACATGATCATTATTTGCATTTTATATATTCATTATATATGTGTGCATATTGTCTAATATTTTACATTGTAGATAACATGGTGCTTGGTGTGGCACAGAAGATCATGTTATCAGTACCTTGTAAAATATAAGTAAAGACTCACAACCAAGATGGTTTTGGATAAACCATTGGCATGGTTGTAGTGTAGCTTGGTATTGTTTTATCTTGAACATAGAGTTACACTAGTACACTTAGGTGTATTGAGTAGGACCGACATAGAGGCGATTCAATTTAGTACTGACTACATAATTAAATCGGACCTCGGATATTATGTTCTACATGCTCTTAATCCCGATATAATAACGGGCACATGTACTTAGTATTTATTTCTTTGATTTACCAGAGGGTGAGATTTAGATGGATTAAATCAATATGCCCGGTAAGTTGGGAAATAATATTATTTCCATGGTGTGCCGTTGATTATAGGAGGAAACCGTGTCCTATATATTAGGTTGATGATGTCCCCTTGAGGAACTCATAAGGTTCATCATGTAAACCCAGCTGGTTGACTTAGTCAACATGATGATAAGGTTGAGTGGTACTACTCGAGGAATTAGATGTTAATTAATTGATGGTCAGTAAATCAATTAATTGATGAACATTCGATATCTTAAACACGGGGAGATTAATGTACAAATAATATATGGAGCCCATATTGATTTATGGGGGTTGGTGAGGTAGTTCAATGATGATCCTCTAGTGGAATGGAACATCATTGATGGATCAAGTTTGTGTGGTTCCGATCCATCGGGTGGCCAAGACCCAACTCCTCCTTATGGTCCCTATCGTAGCCTAAAATAATCCTTGTGAAGTCTAGATCCAAGAATGTAAAACAAAACCTAGAACCAACGGCTGGGATTAAATCCCTAGATCCGATGGTTAGGATGAAACACTAGAACCAACGGTTGGGATTAAATCCCTAGATCCGATGGTTAGGATGAAACCCTAGAATCGACGGTTGAGATTAAATCCCTAGATCCGACGGTTGGGATAAAACCCTAGATCTGACGGTTGGGATGAAATCCTAGATCCGACGGTTGGGATGAAATCCTAGATTCGACGGTTGAGATGAAACCCTAGATCCGACGGTTGGGATAAAACCCTAGATCCGACGGTGGAGGTTAAATCCCTAGATCCGACGGTGGAGATTAAAGGAGGCTTAAGCCCTATTCTATAAAAAGATGCTTAGGGTTGGGCGGCAAGAAGAAGGATTTGAATTAGAAAATTAGGGTTTGGCTTTTGGAGAGGTGGGCGGCTAGGGTTTGGAGAAAAAGTGGGCGGCAACTTCTTCTTCCTTTTAGTTGTTGCCGGCGCCCAATTTGATCCGTCAATACTTGGTCGGCGGCCATCATTAAGGCCTTTCTCTTCTTCCTTAGCCGGCGGTTCTCCTTCCATTGGTGGCCGGTGGTCTTCCTCCCTTTCTCCTTGGTGGCCGGCGGCAACTTATCTTCAAGTTGGCCGGCGATTCATCCAATTTCTCCTTGGCCGGCAGTTGCACCAAATTCCCTAATTTGGTGGCCGGTTCTAGATAGGAAAGATATTTGTGAGTTCTTCTCTTTGTTCGCAGCGGACAAGGTAGAGAAGAAAGCGATCTAGAAGGCTTCTACTCGTGGAGGATCTTCGTCCACACGTCGTCCACGAGAAGGATAGGACATACGGTAGAAGATCGTGAGGTATAAAGTTATTTTAACTTTATGTACAGATCTGAGCATGTTCTTATTTGTTTTGATTATGCATGTGTGTGTATGAATATATATTGTATAATCATGGACCCCGAAGACAAACACAAAAACCGGCGATCTATCCGTCGTCTCTTCCGTGGCTAACCAACGGAAGAGTTGTGTTGCTTGAACAACTAGTTTGTTCAAGCGACCACTCAAGTTATTAGCACGACGATGAATTGGTTGTGCTAAGGAAGCTCATCCCATCCGGATTAATTCTTTCATTAGTGAAAATTTTAATCCGGGGACATGGGAGCCAATGAGCCTCCGAAGCAACTCCCTTCAGAATCCATAGGCTCAATCTCAGTATTCATTGCACTTTGCCAAGATGCTGCATCTTTATCTTGCATTGTCTCATCATATGTCTAGGGATCAGTTTCAAGTTCAGCAAGGACCAAATCAGAAGATTCTCCCAAAAACATGAATCTATCAGGCTGTCTCACAACCCTCCCACTACGACGAGGTATCTCCTGTGTATCCTCTATGACACGCGGTGCAGTGACTTTGTTGGATCGAGAAGCATCGCTAGAGGGGGGGGGGGGGGTGAATAGCGATCATAAAACTTTTCGGTGTTTCGTTCGAGTAGACAATTAAATGAGTAAACACAGTGGAAAATAAAGTGACACGTTTATTTTACTTGGTTCACAACCCAGCGGTTGCTACTCCAAGGCCCTATCGGTTCTAGACCGCGTATGGAGGTTAAATCACTATAACGTCTCCTCCTCGTTGGAGGTAGGAGACAACGAACACAAAACTGAAATTACGAGGATGAGGCAACAAGCCTACCTCACCTCGTTACGAATAAAAATAAAGAATACAATATCAAAATATGTTACTTGCTACTGTTGCCGACGAAGAAAATCGGAACTTGTCGTCGCGTCGGCGTTATGACGGTGTTGGAGCGTTGGCATTGTAGGAGCACTTGATGAATAAACTTGATATCCTTTGGAGTTGGAATCCTCCTCCTTTTATAGACTTTGGGCTCTGAATATGTCTCCCTTTTTTTTTGGAACGGATCACGAAGTTTTCCAAATTTTATCGCGAAGTGGCCGCGTCAAACGTTATCCGTTTTGACCTAGCGCAAAGGCTGAGTCGTCGCCATCAGTCGACTGATGCCTCCCATTAGTCGATTAATGGGCATCAGTCAACTGCTCCATGTCCAGCAGTCGACTGCCAGCCTGGCCACTTCCCTGCAGTGAGAGGTTAGCTCAGAAAATGATAAATACGACGGTTTCTAACCGTCCGATCTCGACCTAGACCTTCCACAAGAAGTTTTAGTCGGATCGCCGCCTACGGTCGTCCCCGTATAGAGGACACGACCTTACCATCTCTCACTCACACGAGCTTACTTCGATTCTTACTGTGACACTTTCGCTTCCGGCCTTCCACTCGATTCCTTCGCCTCCCTCCGAAGTCACTCGAGTGTCGCCCGACCACCGCAGCTTCCTCCAGGTGTCGCTAGCCTTCAGCTCTAGCTTTAGTACTTTTCTGCACACTCGATTTAGCTCATGAGATAACGATGTAAACTTAACTTTGTGTCTTTGCCATAATCAAAACACAGGTTCGATTATCTAGTGCCCCTGCACCAACAGACTTGTGGTATATCCTCTTGTACCAGTGGTACTGAAGAAGTGACTTCCTCTTTTAATTCCTCCAGAACAATTTTACTCTTGGGCTTGTGGCTCATCACATAGTCTTCCTCTAGAAATCTGGCATTCGTGCTAACGATCACCCTCTGATCTCTAGGACTAAAAAACAAACCACCCTTCGTTCCTCTACGATAGCCAACGAACATGCGTACTTCTGTACGAGGTTCCAACTTACCAGCATCTGCATTTAGCACATGTGCTGGACTCCTCCATATCTGAATATGTCTTAGACTAGGCTTTCGCCCAGTCCACAACTCTGTGGGAGTAGAAGGCACTGATTTAGATGGAACCAAGTTTAGAATGTACACCGCCGTATCTAGAACATATCCCCAGAATGAATCTGGCAACTCAGAATAACTCATCATCGATCTAACCATCTCCATAAGAGTCCTATTCCTTTGCTCTGCTACACCATTCTGCTGGGGTGTACCAGATGCAGTCAATTGGGATTGAATCCTAGCCTCTGATAAGTAGTTCCTAAATTCTCCCAGGAGGTACTCACCACCACGATCAGATCGTAGTGTCTTGATACTTTTACCTTGATGTTTCTCCACATCAGCCTTGAATTCTTTGAACTTGTCAAAGCATTCAGGCTTGCGGCGCATCAGGTAAATGTATCTATATCTTGAGTAATCATCTATAAAAGAGACGAAATACTCAAACCCACCTCTAGCCTGGATAGACATAGGACCACACAAATCAGAATGAACCAATTCTAACACATATTTGGCTCTATACCCCTTGTCCTTAAAAGACCTCTTGGTCATCTTACCCTCCAAGCAAGACTAGCAGGTTGGGAGATCCTCCACCACTAATGAACCCAAAGGTCCATCAGCTATCAACCTTTAAATTCTGCTTAGTTTAATATGACCAAGCCTAAGATGCCAAAGATATGTTTGGTTTATCTTCGAAGGTTCTTTTCTCTTATTGGAATTAGAAGATGAGTTATTAACTTCAATTTGCATCGTGGGAGGTTTTGGTTCAAGTGTGTACAAATTTCCTATCAATGCACCCGAATAGATAATGCCCCTATTCCTTCTTATAACAACTCTGTCATTAAAAGAAATAGAATATTCATCCATAAACTATTTAGAAATCAAAATTAAATTCTTTCTAAATAAGGGTATATAAAGGCAATTCTTAAGAAGCAAAAGTTTATTTTTCTCAAAAGATAAATGAACATCTCCCACTGCAACAGCCGCCACCTTCGTGGCATCGCCCATGTACACGGTAATCTCCCTCTCAGCCAGTCGTCTGGTTTCCTAGAACCCCTGCAAAGTATTGCAGACATGATCAGTGGATCCCGTATCTACACACCAGGTGTCGGTAGATAACACCGCTAAACATGTTTAACGACTAGACCAAAAGATATACCTTTGTTCTTGCGGTTGGGGCAGTCCTTCTTCCAGTGTCCAGTCTACTTACAAGTGAAGCACTTGCCTTTCGGCTTCTTCACTCCTCCCTGAGTACCTCCCACCGCCTTCGCCCCAGTTTGTTTCTTCTTCTTCTTGCCTTTCGGCTTAGAAGTAGAAACCTTTTGGGTCACCATGACATGTGCCTGAGCACTCTGACGAAATAGCCCCTCTGCCGCCTGGAGTTCTGTCAGGAGTACTGCCAACGAATACAACCTCTTGTTCATGTGGTAGTTCAGGCGAAACTGCTCAAAACTCCTAAGTAGAGACTGGAGTATGATATCAACCAGGGTTTTCCCATTGATCTCAGCTCCTAGGACCTCTAGCTCATTCAAATGAGCCATCATCTTGAGAACATGATCCCTCACGGGTGTTCCCTCGATCATGGTGGTCGTTATCAAGTTTCTCATGGCTTCTTGCCTAGAAGCCCGATTCTGGTGTCCGAAAAGCTCTTTGAGATTGAGCATCATGTCATAAGTTGTGGGCATAGCTTGATGCTGATGTTGTAGTACATTTGACATAGATGCCAAAATGTAACACTGCGCCATCTCATCGGCCTTTACCCACTTCTTATAACCCTCTCTCTCCTTTTCCCCAGAATCTTCTACAGGCTTAAGAGGGCACTCTTCGAGGAGTACATATTTGTATTCCTCAGCAGTCAAGACAATGTCTAGATTCCTCTTCCAATCAACATAGTTGGGTCCAGTAAGTTTGTTCTCTTTAAGTATCACAGCAAGTGGGTTGAAAGTCATTTTGAAAGAAAACCTAAGAATCACATAAATCAAAACATTAGATTTCAAAAAATTATTGATTCCTCAAACAATAAAATTTTAAAATCAACCAACACCTCAAAACACCGAGAATATCGTATGCCACGATAGTGTGGACGTATACGAATTCTACATTTGTAAGAAAAGGTTTTACCCATTAATTTTACTATCTTGTCAACCTAACTTTTTGACAAGTAAAATTAATAGTTGGTTCCTCTTTGGCCCTATAAATAAAAGCAGTGACTCCGATGGGGAGGATACTTATATTTGTATCTAAGTGTTCACCATTACTCGGTACCAAGGAAATTTTCTCAGGTTATGTGCCTTCCGATGGGGAAGTCCACACGCTCCTTAATAATTCCCTATAACAATATTTGACCTTGTGATCCATAAAACAAACTCATCCAATGGGGAGGAAGGCACTCAGAGCCGACGCGTAAGTTTGTTTGCATTACTTGTCAAATCGTAATGGAGGCCGTGGGATTTTTTTTTAAAAAAATTCCCTCTCCCACTTATTAATTTGAAATTGAGGAATTTTTCTAGCCTACGACATGCATAACAAACAAAAAGCAATAAATATGAAAAATAAATTATTTTCCAACTATTATAGCTTTTGTCTTCAATATGTCTCCCGTCGCATCGCCATCTCATCCGCTCCTCCTACGCCATGTACGAGCCATCCGGAGATCCGAGCCGAGACTAAAATCTATTTTAATTTACATCCATCGATCCTATACTCCACAAGGGAGTGTGCATGAAATCTAGATCGAAAGTAAACTAAAATAAAAGGAGTGGCTAAATAATGGCGTATCTAATTTACAAAAAATTAAATACTAGCCTCGTCAACCTTGAGGATTCAACAAAATATACGCATACAATCACATACACACATATGACCATAATAGTCGGATCTTATGCCTGCAACCAAAGAGTTAAACTACCCATATCCTACTATTATCCGGCACATATAATATATGAAAAGTGCTTAAAAATCAACAGAATCCTAAACACACAAAACCGGAAACCTTGGCTCTGATACCAATTGAAGGGTTTTGCTTATCGAGTCCATGAGGAGAAACTTCGCTTCCCACTTCACCTTGGTTATTTGTTCATGGTGATCCCACCGATGTCCCCGGATAAAAAAATTTAATCCTAGACAAAAGGGATTGCCCAAACAATCAAGTCATCGTCGTGGTATTCGTTTAGAGAGGTCACTTGAACAAACTCATTGTTCAAGCGACCAACCTCTATTCTACGAGTTGCCACGGAATAGACGATGTACGGATCACCGGCTTTTGTATTTATGTTCGGGATCCAAGTATTATTTAGCCACAAACAAAATTTATCATGCTCATAATTGGAAAAACAAATACAAGCAAGTAACAAAAGAGAATAGAGAATAAGTATACCTCTCGATCTTCTAATGTATGCCCTTCCTCTCGGACGTCATGTGGGCGACGATCTACCAAAAGTTGAAGCTCCTAGATCGTCAATCTTCCTTCCTTGCTCATTCTGAGCAAGAGGAAGAATAGAAACAAGACTCTTCTACTTCCTATAGCCAACCAATAAGCAATAAGGAGAATCCTTGCCGCCGGCCAATCAAGGAGAAGGAGATGATGATGGAAACCGACCAAGACACCAAGGGAAAACCCTAAGTCTTGTTTCCACCACTCAAGGAGAAGGAGAAGGGGGTCTTTGGCTGTCGGCCAATGGCTGGAAAGGGCTGGAGGGGCGCCGGCAGCTTGAGGAAGGAGAAGAAGCAAGGAAGACTTTCCTTATTCGGTGCCGCCCAAGCCCAAACCCTAGCTCTTCTTCTTGCTGCCCACCCCAAAACCCTAACTCCTCTTGTTTTTTAAACTCCACGCCAACCCCTTGTCCTCCTTTTATAGAGTTAGGGATAAGCCTCCTTTTAATCTCCACCATTCGTTCTAGGGATTTTATCTCAACCATTGGATCTAGAGATTTAATCTCAACCGTCGAGTCTTAGAGATTTAATCTCTACCTTGGGATCTAGAGTTTTGTTTCTATCCATTGGATCTAAGATTCATGAGGTGTTAATAGGCTACATTAGGGACCATGAGGAGGAGTTGGATCTTGGTGTAGGGAATTCTTTATGCCAAATGGCATATGCGCAACGGAAAATAGGATCCCTTCAAAGTGATCCATGCGAAAGCAAACTCGTATAAAATAAATTTCTCTAAACTAAACCTATCTTATAGGAGAGGGTTACCTTTGTTGCGTGCCCTTGTTAATCCCGCTTTTCCTTTCGGTTTGTTGGATCTTTAGCACGTTCAAGTGTCCGTGCCTCTATACGTATCCACACGAGCACGCTCTTGTCTCACAAAAGGAAAACTAGAAGAGCTCTCCTTTACTTCTTGCTAGAGAAGTCCCTAAAGGAGAGGAAGAGAGGGAAAAGGAGAAAGGAAGAAGAAGACTCCTCTTCTTGCTAGCCTACACTCACAAACCCACACAACTAAAGCTTCCACCAAGCTTTCTCACCACTAACACAACCAAAGCTTCCACCAACAACAAAAGCCAATGCTCTATTTGGCCGGCCACATAGGGTGTCTTTTATAGGGTTGGAAAAACCCTTTCACCTCCACACATTCAATGCAATCCATTGCATTGAGACATATCCTTGTTTGGCCGGCCACTTAAGGAGACAAAACCATTTTGTTTCCTTCCACCTTAACTAGCTTAGGTGGATGCTTAGGTGGCATGCTTATGTGGCATGCTTATGTGGCATTCTTATGTGGCATTCATGCATGTTGAATTAATCTTATTAATTCAATTAAGCTTATGTTATTATATTGAATTAATCTTATTAATTCAATTAAGCTTATGTTATCATATTGAATTAATCTTATTAAATCAATAAGGTAACATATTGAATTAATCTCATTAAGCTTAAAGTCCAAAAACCATTTTGTACTTAAGCTTATTCCCATATTATTCTAGTCAAACTAGAATACTCTAATTCCTCTAATTATCATGCTCTTTGTGTGTGACCCTATAGGCTCTCATAACGTTGGCAGTGGATCTAAACTCTTTTAGATACACAAGCAATGAGCGACATCTAGCAATACATCATTGCTACCCAAGTTACGAGATAAGTCAAGATCCGACTAACCTTTCCGTGACTACTATAATATATGACCGTGTCCTTCTATCCTTGATATCAGATTGATCAATGAGGCATAGACCATGTCATCCTCGATCAATCTATGTGTTTCTTGATCCCTGAGTAAACTAACTCAAACAAATGAGCTCAATATCTCATATTGACTCATTCGAGCATGGCCATGCATTTTAGTAGTTCTACTCAATCAAGGGGCCCACCGATATCACTCCCGTCATATGGAAGGGATAGATCCCATCTACATCACTCACATCCCTCCGCATAATTTGTTACATACCCAGTAATCGCCTTTATGGTCCACCCTGTTACGGGTGACGTTTAACGATACCAAAGTACATAACTCCTTATGTAGGGAACCATAGTGACTTCAGGTCTAAGGACTATTCATACCAATAGTCACATGAGAAAGTTTATGACACTCATATAACGATCCATGAAACTTTCTCATGGCGGTCGGGTCAAAGATATATTCTCCAATATATACCCATGTGTCAACTTGATATCATATATCCATGACTTGTGAGATCAAGTCATCAATTGACCTACATGTTAGTCTTTATGTATTAATATTGCCCTTGCATATTAATACTGACTAGAACATTTAGGAAAGTGTTCTCTCTGACCTCTCATAATCAATTCTACCAATTGATGTGTCAGAGATAAGAACCTACTTTTCTAGGGCATTATTATATTTAAATTAGTGCACAAGCAAGATGTAAATATAATAACCAATCCTTTGCCTTTAGAGAAGATGATACAAAATGTTCCCTATTCAACCATCACCTGATTGGTTCTAGGGCTATAACTAACAATCTCCCACTAGCACTAGTACCAATCACTATGATATCTAATACCTAGTGACCTAGTGTGACCATCATGCTTCCTCTGTGCCAAAGCCTTGGTCAATGGATCTGCGATGTTAGCTTCGCTTGATCAGATATCCTCACATCTCCTCTATCGATGATCTCTCGAATGAGATGGAAGCGCCGCAAGATGTGTTTGGTCCTGATGTGATCGAGGTTCCTTAGCTCTGCAATAGCCCCATTGTTGTCAGAATAGAGGTCTATTGGATTTGCAATGCTAGGAACTACCCCAAGTTCATTGATGAACTTGAGGAGCCAAACAACCTCCTTTCTTTGCATCGATCGATGTCGCAATATACTCGCTCCATTGTAGAATCAAAGAATCGTGTCTGCTTGAACTCTTCCAGACTCACGGCTCCACCATTCGAGCAAAACACGCACTCGATTGCGATCTATAGTCATCCTTGTCTGCTTGGAAGCTTGCATCATCGTAACCCTTTACAGCTAGCTCTCATTGCCTCCAATATCGTGAAATATTCTTTCGTTCTTCGTAAGTACTTAAGAATATTTTTGACCGCTATCCGGACTTTCACCGATCCGATCGTATCTACTCGCCATGCTCAAAGCAGGTACAAAGCATGGCGTACATGATAGACCCTATGGCGCGCATAAGGGATCTTATCCATGCGATCTCTCTCCTCCTTAGAAGAGGGACATTGAGTCTTCGAAAGACTCACACCATGTGATAAAGGCAGAAATCCTTTCTTAGAATTTTGCATAGCAAAACGATCTAGCACTTTATCAATGTATGTACTCGACTTAGGCCAAGTAATCTTCTAGATCTATCTCTATAGATCTTGATGCCTAGAATATAGGCCACCTAAGTCCTTCATCGAGAAACAATTCCTAAACACATCTTCACAGACCGGAGTAAGGGAATGTCATTTCCGGCGAGAAGTATGTCATCTACATACAAGACAAGAAATACAACTGTGTTCCCACTATTTCTCTTGTAGACACAAGGCTCATCTTCATTCTTGATGAAACCAAACTCTTTGATTGCATCATCGAATCAAGATTCCAGAGAGGCTTGCTTTAGTCCATAAATGGACCTTTGCGGTTGCATACCTTTCAGATGCTTTGGATCTTCAAAACCCTCAGGTTGTGTCATGTACACATCCTCGAGTAGCTTTCCATTCAGAAAAGCGGTTTTGACATCCATCTGCCAGATCTCATAATCATGGTAGGCTGCAATAGCAAGTATGATCCGAATGGATTTAAGCATCGCAACTGGTGAAAAGGTTTCTTCATAGTCAATACCATGAATTTGTTTGAATCCTTTAGCCACCAATCTACCTTTATAGGTATGCTTATTACCATCCATGTCATTCTTTACTTTAAAGACCCACTTACACCCAATGGGTTTTACCCCTTCAGGTGGATCAACCAAAGTCCATACTTGGTTAGTGTACATGGATTCCATTTCGGATCTCATGGCCTCTAGCCATTTCTCAGAATCTGGGCTCATCATAGCTTCTTGATAGGATGTAGGCTCGTCAAGATCGACAAGCAATACTTCACCGTTGTCAGTCAAGAGAAAAGAATATCTCTCGGGTTGACGACGGATCCTATTAGATCTACGAAGAGGTTGGTCTACTTGAACAGGTGTTTGCTCCACAACTCTTTGGGCAACAAAATCCTCATCCACAACACTTTGTGGTGCCTGTTAATTTTCCATCGAAGCCTTAGTGTTATCATCATCTTGAACTTCTTCAAGATGAATTTTACTCCCACTAGTATTTCTAGAAATAAATTCTCTTTCTAGAAAGACAGCATTTCTGGCAACAAACACCTTGCCAAGTGTGGGATTGTAAAAGTAATATCCCTTAGTTTCCTTGGGATATCCTACAAAATAACACTTATCTGATTTGGGTCCTAGTTTATCTGAGACTTGACGTCTAACTTAAGCTTCACAACCCCAAATCTTTATAAAAGACATTTTGGGACTCTTCCCGGTCCATATCGTATATGGTGTCTTTTCTACGGCTTTTGATGGAACGCGATTAAGTGTGAAAGCAGCTGTCTCTAGAGCTAAACCCCAAAAGGAAGTAGGTAGATCAGTCTGGCTCATCATTGATCGTACCATATCTAATAGAGTACGATTTCTCCTCTCAGATACACCATTCCATTGTGGTGTTCCAGGGGGAGTGAGTTGGGATATTATCCCACACTCAGCCAGGTGATCACGAAACTCTTGACTAAGGTATTCACCACCTCGATCTGATCGAAGTAGCTTAATACGCTTACCAAGTTGGTTTTGTACTTCATTCTTGAATTCTTTGAACTTTTCAAAGGATTCTGAGTTATGTCTCATCAAATATAAGTAGCCAAATCTACTCATATCATCAGTGAAAGTAATAAAGTACTTATAGCCTCCTCTGGCTTCGACATTGAAAGGGCCACATACATCAGTATGTATGAGTCCTAACAAGTCCGTCGCTCTCTCGCCATGTCCACTAAATGGAGTTTTAGTCAACTTTCCTAAAAGACAAGACTCGCATACCTCATATGATTCAAAATCAAATGAGTCCAATAATCCATCTTTATGGAGTTGGGATATGCGTTTTTCATTTATGTGACCTAGGCGACAGTGCCAGAGATATGTCTGGTTCAAATCATTCGATTTGAACCGTTTGGTATTTACGTTATAAATTGGGTTATCTAAATCTACAACATAGAGACCATTCATAAGTGGTGCATTACAATAGAACATTTCATTTAAATAAATGGAACAACATTTGTCCTTTATTATAAAAGAAAAGTTTTTCTTGTCTAAACAAGATACAGAAATTATGTTCTTTGTTAATGCGGGTACATAGAAGCACTCCTCTAGTTCTAAGATAAGCCCAGTGGGCAAAGACAAAGAATATGTTCCTACAGCTACAGCAGCAACTTTTGCGCCATTGCCTACTCGTAGGTCCACTTCACCCTTTGCCATTATTCTACTATTTCTCAGTCCCTGCACATTAGTACAAATGTGAGATGCACATCCGGTATCTAATACACATGTTGAAGAAATAGATAGATTAACTTCTATAACGTGTATACCTGAGGCAGAAGTCCCACTTCTCTTGTTCTTTACTTCCTCAAGGTAGACTTTGCAGTTCCGCTTCCAGTGTCCAGTCTCACCACAATGGAAGCAGTCCCCTTCCTTAGGTACTTTACCTTTACCCTTTGAAGTGGATGAATTGGCCTTGCCTTTGGCTTGGGTCTTACCCTTGCCTTTGCGCTTACCTTTGTCCTTCTTGACCATTAGTACATTACTAACTTTCTTCTTGAGATTCTCAACTTCAACATGCTGAGAATCTCAGGCAAAGGTTTATCAATTTCATTCATGTTATAATTCATGACGAATTGATTGTATGCTTCCGGCAACGATTGAAGGATAACATCAGTTGCCAATTCTTGGCTCAGTGGAAAACCTAGTCTTTCAAGGTTCTCAACGTACCCAATCATTTTGAGTACGAGAGTTCCTACAGGTGTTCCTTCTTGCATCTTGCATGCAAAAAGAGCCTTAGACACTTCAAAACGCTCGTGCCTAGCTTGTCCTTGATATAGTTGTTTCAAATGCTCAACCATATCATAGGCATCCATGTTCTCATGTTGCTTCTGAAGCTCAGAGTTCATGGTGGAAAGCATAAGGCATGACACATCTAATGCATCATCTTGATGCTTCTTATAAGCATCCTTTTCAGCACGAGTGGCCGTAGGGGCGGGTATTTCAGGGGTAGCCTGCTCTAGGACATATAGTTTGCGTTCTTGCTTGAGGATAATCCTCAAGTTCCTATACCAGTCAAGAAAGTTTGCTCCATTGAGCTTGTCCTTCTCAAGGACAGATCGCAAGTTGAGGGGGTGTGTCGTGTTAGATGACATGGTGATCTACAACATTAAAATGCAAAGTTAAGTATCATACCTAAATCATTTAATTAGGCCTTTAATTAAATGAGGCTCCCACTAATTTCTCATAGCTACTATTTAGCTATAAATTTATATGGGATAAAGATCCACATCATAATTCGTCTTGAGTTAGCTTTGGCTAATCGCCCAAGACGTAGTATAATTAGGTAGGCAATCTTTTGCCAATTACATCTGATGTAACTCTTTTAATAGCTTTGGTTAAGTTTTAGATTAGTTGTTTATTCCTAAACCCTTCCAGTCGTGGCGAGGCACAGAGGCCTTCTTGGATATCGGAGCAACGACCACTTCTAAGACAAAGCTGATGTTCGGAAATCACACAAAACTAATGTTAACACTTATGTTCAAAGTTAATATATGCCTCTACTTTCTTAACCAATTAAGAAAACACTTAATTAAGTCTTAACCAAGACTGATAGCGGGACATCACGATTGTCCACTGCACTTCTCCAAGATAAAATGCATTGCTTTGCTTTGGCAAACCCAATAACAAATGATCGAGGAAGTAGTGAGTACCAACTTTGGTAGGCATATCGTTTAGACTTATTAAGAAATAAACATGTATCATATACATATTAGCATACATCACATATAAGCTAAACTAATCATGCATCACATACAAGCTAAACTAACATGCATCACATACATATTAAACTAACGTGTCATGGTTATGGCCCTTATTCTACAATCTTCTCAAGCCAATGAAAAGATTGATTGGTCAACCTAGGGATAGCATCTTCTCCTAAGTGCTTCCTTTGGTTGTCTTGTGTGTTGACTTCCTCCTTGTAACCTCATCTTCCAATGGACCCTCCATCCTTGTTTTGTACATTACAAAAGGAGAAATACTCGAGTTACATTCGAGTCTAAAACTAATTTTACAACAAGAATATTAGGAGAAAGGCACGACACGCAGGCCGTATTAAGAATTACAACACACAATCACAAACTTTTTGGGACTAGGCCATAACCATGCACCATGTCATTTTAACTTTTAAAAGACATTGGATATTTTATTATGTTTGAAAATTTGCTAATGCAATTATCAACTCATAATAAAATTTATCCTACTTCTATATCACATATAAAAAAGAGAAAACTTATTTTTATACGATCTTTCGCAAGTGGCTCTGATACCACTGTAGGGAATTCTTTATGCCAAATGGCATATGCGCAACGGAAAATAGGATCCCTTCAAAGTGATCCATGCGAAAGCAAACTCGTATAAAATAAATTTCTCTAAACTAAACCTATCTTATAGGAGAGGGTTACCTTTGTTGCGTGCCCTTGTTAATCCCGCTTTTCCTTTCGGTTTGTTGGATCTTTAGCACGTTCAAGTGTCCGTGCCTCTATACGTATCCACACGAGCACGCTCTTGTCTCACAAAAGGAAAACTAGAAGAGCTCTCCTTTACTTCTTGCTAGAGAAGTCCCTAAAGGAGAGGAAGAGAGGGAAAAGGAGAAAGGAAGAAGAAGACTCCTCTTCTTGCTAGCCTACACTCACAAACCCACACAACTAAAGCTTCCACCAAGCTTTCTCACCACTAACACAACCAAAGCTTCCACCAACAACAAAAGCCAATGCTCTATTTGGCCGGCCACTTAGGGTGTCTTTTATAGGGTTGGAAAATCCCTTTCACCTCCACACATTCAATGCAATCCATTGCATTGAGACATATCCTTGTTTGGCCGGCCACTTAAGGAGACAAAACCATTTTGTTTCCTTCCACCTTAACTAGCTTAGGTGGATGCTTAGGTGGCATGCTTATGTGGCATTCTTATGTGGCATTCATGCATGTTGAATTAATCTTATTAATTCAATTAAGCTTATGTTATCATATTGAATTAATCTTATTAATTCAATTAAGCTTATGTTATCATATTGAATTAATCTTATTAAATCAATAAGGTAACATATTGAATTAATCTCATTAAGCTTAAAGTCCAAAAACCATTTTGTACTTAAGCTTATTCCCATATTATTCTAGTCAAACTAGAATACTCTAATTCCTCTAATTATCATGCTCTTTGTGTGTGACCCTATAGGCTCTCATAATGTTGGCAGTGGATCTAAACTCTTTTAGATACACAAGCAATGAGCGGCATCTAGCAATACATCATTGATACCCAAGTTACGAGACAAGTCAAGATCCGACTAACCTTTCCGTGACTACTATAATATATGACCGTGTCCTTCTATCCTTGATATCAGATTGATCAATGAGGCATAGACCGTGTCATCCTCGATCAATCTATGTGTTTCTTGATCCCTGAGTAAACTAACTCAAACAAATGAGCTCAATATCTCATATTGACTCATTCGAGCATGGCCATGCGTTTTAGTAGTTCTACTCAATCAAGGGGCCCACCGATATCACTCCGGCCATCATATGGAAGGGATAGATCCCATCTACATCACTCACATCCCTCCGCATAATTTGTTACATACCCAAGAATCGCTTTATGGTCCACCTGCTACATGTGACGCTTGACGATACCAAAGTACATAACTCCTTATGTAGGGAACCATAGTGACTTCAGGTCTAAGGACTATTCATACCAATAGTCACATGAGAAAGTTTATGACACTCATATAACGATCCATGAAACTTTCTCATGGCGGGTCAGTTCAGTATATATTCTCCAATATATACCCATGTGTCAACTTGATATCATATATCCATGACTTGTGAGATCAAGTCATCAATTGACCTACATGCTAGTCTTTATGTATTAATATTGCCCTTGCATATTAATACTCGACTAGGAACATTTAGGAAAGTGTTCTCTACAGCCTCTCATAATCAATTCTTCCAATTGATGTGCTGTAGATAAGAACCTACTTTTCTAGGGCATTATTATATTTAAATTAGCTGGCACAAGCAAGATGTAAATATAATAACCAATCCTTTGCCTTTATAGAATATGATACAAAATATTCCCTATTCAACCATCACATGATTGGTTCTAGGGCTTTAACTAACACTTGGCCACCCAATGGATCAAGCCCACATAAAGTCCGATCCATTAATGATAATCTAATCCACTAAAGGATTATCATTGATCTACCTCACCAACCCCCATAAGTTAATATGAGCTCCGTATATTTTATGTATATTTTCTCCCCGTGTTTAAGATCTCGAATGTCCGTCGATTAATTAATTTACTGACCATTAATTAATCAACATCTAACTCCATGAGTAGTACCACTGAACCTTTTCATCATGTCGGACCAAGTCCACCTGCAGGGTTTACATGATGAACCTTATGAGCTCCTCAAGGGGACATCATCATCCTAATATATAGGACACGGTTTCCTCCTATAATTAACGACACGCCATATAAATAATATCATCTCCCAACTTACCGAGCTTATTGATTTAATCTATAAATCTCGCCCATTGGTAAATCAAAGAGATGAATACTAAGTATATGTGCCTGTTATTATATCGGGATTAAGAGCATGTACATTATAATATTTGAGGTCTGATTCGATTATGTAGTCAGCAATAAATCGAATCACCTCTAAGTCGATCCTGCTCAATACACTCAAAATGCACTAGTGTGATTCTATGGTCAAGACAAACCAATACCAAATCACACTACAACCATTCCGATGGTTTGTCCAAAGCCATCTCGGTTGTGAGCCTTTACTTATACTTTACAAGGAGCCGATAACATGATCTCCTGTTTGACACCACACACCATGTTATTTACAATGTAATGTATTAGACAATATGCATAACCATAAAAATATGCAAACAATGATCATGTGATTCTTATTTCAAAATAAAGATGTTCATACAAAAGGTAGACTTTTCAGTATACATCCCAACATTCTCCACCTTAATCAGATTGAAGTACTTTGATACTTCTCCTAAGTTGTTTCTATACTTCATGTTTGTATCCTTTAAACCTTTCAAAAGCCTTATACTTGTATCTTAATAGATACACATATCCAAATCATGAGAAATCATCGATGAGGGTAATGAAGTAGCTATAACCTCCTTATGCTTGAGTTGACATCGGTCCACATGCATCGATATGTATAAGGCTCGAAAACATCAAGCTCCAATTCACCTTTTCCTTTAAAAGGTAAGTTTGCCATCTTGCCTTTTCGACATGAATCACATGTGTCATACGAATCTAATTCAAAAGATCCAAAAATGCCAACCATCTGCAATTTGGTCATGTGATCCTTACTAATATGTCCAAGATGACAATGCCACATATAGGAGGTTAATTGATTATCTATTTTAGCTTGTTTGCTACTTAATTCAATATTGAATACATTGTTGGATATATCTAATATATAGATTCCATTGTTTAATATTCCCGTTCCATAAAGAATACTATTAAATATTAAGTAAAAAAAATTGTTACTTAAATGTTAAATGGTAACCATTTCTATTTAAACAAGAAATATAAACTATGTTCTTTATTAACGAAGGAACATAAAACAATCATCCAACATTTAAACTAGTCTATTAGGAAGATGCAACAAGTAAGTCCCTATGGCTATGGCAACAACCTTTGCTCTATTGTTAACCCTTAAATTTGCTTCTCCCTTAACTAGTCGTCTATTGTCCTTCATCCCATGTATGTCACTACATATGTGGGAGATACACCTAGTATCCAATACCCAAGCGTTAGAAGAAACAATATGACATTCAAAAACTAATATATCTGAATAGATTGGGCATCCAAAGCCTTCTCCTCCTTCAGGGACTCTAAATGACACTTGCAGTTTCCTTTCTAATGTCCTCATTTTAGTGCATGTTGTACTACATATGAACCATCCTGCATCTCTAAGTGATAGAGGAGCTTCATGATCTCAAACCTTTCAGATCACGCTTGCTCGTCAAACATCTCACGAAGATATCAGACAATGGTATAAGCATCCATATGCTTGTATTGCTTCTACTACGCAGCAGACATCAATGCCAACATGATGTATCATGCTAGCTCAGAATCAACAATATGTTTCTGATATACCAACATTTGGTCACCAGAAGAATTATCTATAGGAGGTTTGGAAAGACCCTCTTCAAGGACATAGGTTGTCTTTCATCCTTGAGAACAATTCTCAATTTTCAAAGCTAGTCTAAAAAGTTCGATCCAATTAATTTTTTTGTGTCAAAAATCAAACACAAATTAATGGAGGTCATCATGTCATTCTACCTTTGTTACCTGACATATAATTAGAGTGTATAAGAGAGATGAATTTATAATGTAAATAATTTACATTAATTATAAACTCCCACTATTTTAGTTAAATTCAAAATCCCTCACTTTGAATTTGAGAGATGGTAGGTTGTCTCTTAGTGGGATGATATCCACTATGGCTAAGAACAACCTTGGAGGGAGTCCAATAAGCCATTTTTAGTCATGATGTTAGGTATCAACAATACCAATTATATATCAAATATATAACTATCACTTTATGCTATCAACTATTTGAATATTCACATATACATTAGGTTGTCAACTCAGTAACATATATGCATCCTATGCATATTACAAAATTGTACCTCTGTCCACATTGACCTTGGAGGGAGTCCAACAAATCAATGCTTTCAGTTAGGGTCAACCCATTCATCGTGAGATCGAATTTAAATGGTCGAACACATCCAATTTTCAAGCCAGGCTTGGAGGGAGTCCAACGACCCAAACTTGAAACTTGAAACTTGAACTTTGGTCCTTACCATCTAAAGTGAATATCAAATCCCAAATGAATTGAACATGCTCGATGTCATGCCAAGCTTGGACAGAGTCCAATAACCCGAACACGAAAAAGAACTCTGGTTCAACCATATTAATGGAAGGTGTTAGCCCTAATATTTTCACAAGGAATTTCTTTGTTATACTAGGTCTCATCAATTCTAAATTACAAGGTAAGCCTATGTGTTTGACAAACCATTTTACTAGACTAGCCTACAGGTAATCATATTAAATATAAGACAAGAATGCATTGTATTGTAAACCATTTATATCCTTGCTATGGTTGTCTTAATTCTTGTGCAAAACACAAAACTAATTGAAAAACCACCCAATGTCGCATTAGAAAACAATTTCCAAATGCGCACATGGGCCAAACAATGGTCACATTACCCATCGTCTGGAATCTAGCATGCACAATGCACAACCTATTCCAACGCATGGATCGCCTATGTTCCGACCTCATGCTATGCGGCCAACACCTTCGGTTTTTCTAGGTGCATTCTTGGATAGGTACAATCATGCATATACAATATCAAACATATTATACATGCAAACAAAACTCTAGATCTATATGAACTATGTCAAAACACAAGGTGACTATGATACCACTTATTGGGATTTACCGGAGGCCTTTCACAATGCTTTCGAACCTTTTTAACGGGATCCTAGAGACTCAGGCACAGCAAAAGTACAAAATAAATAAAAATTTCTCATCCCTTAGATCCCTTTATCCTAGGAACACTTGCTTTTAACATAATTATATATATATAGAGATAAAGAAAATAGAGATCGTACCTTCGTGATTCTTTTTGAATCCATCCAAACCATGAGCAAGACCAACGGGCCTTACCTCTATCAGTATCCACGCCAAGATCAGTCGAGACAACCTTTCGAGAGGCAATAAGTCTTCATCTCTGATAGGTGCTAGCCCACTGTGGAGAAGAAGCATGAGAGAGGAAGAGAAGAGAAAGACGACCACAAAAGAAAAACTCTCATCGAGAAAATCTTAACCTAAGATTATCAAGAGATCTATTTATAGTTGTTTTGATTATGTCATCTTATGAGGCTTAAACGAAGCCTTTCTTACCATAATTTTCCCATAATTAAGGTAAGAATACACAGGAAATTACCATCTGAGTGCACACTAAAAATGGCGGTCCTGCAACACGATCGTGTGTCCTACACATGGCCTAGCCATGTTTAAAAGGCACGATCGTGCCTAGACACATGACCAGCTTTGTGTCCTTCTTGGCACCACCTCAGGTCCGGTTGATTTTGGCCAAAGCTAGGAACGGCCGGTGCCTGATTAGGCCTGGTCATGTGAGGCCCTGTATTGTCAGTTTAACCTTGTTTAAGTGTGATATAGTCATGCTAAACCCCAGCATAGCCATAGGAGGATCCATAGCCTTCGTTTTGCACCCTCTTGGCCAGACCCAACTAGATGTAACCTCTCTCCTTGAGAATCTTATTCTCAGACTTATTTTATATCTCTAGATCACCTGTATTACATGTGCCCCAATAGGTTCTCAATTATGTTGGTCATTCATAATTAACCCATTAATTATGAATAGATCATGGATGACACCTAGCAGTACATCTTGCCCCCCAATTGATCGAAAAGTCTAAGTCTACTCCAGAACATTTTTGAACACTTCAGCAGCTACAGTTATTTCGTTCCTTGTTCCTTTGACTCATCTTATACCCACTTGGTTTAGTACATGATTTATGTGGTCGTCCATACTAGGCTGACTACGTCACACTTAGCCAAAGTATAGTTTTTTCTCCTGTGAATTCAAGTTACTCTCTACATGTGTCCTAGAAGACCATTCTTCTTAACATGTGTGCTTTACCAAAAGACTTCTGAGTAACAATACGCATAAGAGGCCTAGGGTATACATCTTCTTATTATGAGAGTGGTGAATCCTCTATGGGATATTCAAATATCTTCTATCACTTTGGCTTATACCCAATCAACCCGGAGTAACACCTCCTATGGAGATGGTTGTGAAGAAGTCAAAGCATAAGACGCCATGATCAAGATGACTTGAATACCTCCAGTCTAAGGAATCTCGCACTCGAGCTGCAATGAGATCATCAATGACATAAAGAACCATATGAAGTCTCATAGCAGTGTTAGTGCTTATAAGATTCACATATCTCCATAATGGTATAATATTGTCCACATTTGGCCAAAGACCTCATGGTTTCATTTTTGGCATTTACCTAAAAGGCCTCATACCAATGAAGATATCTTTTCATCTTATAAGCATATGATCTTTCCCATGCCTTACCAATGTTGGAGTTTTGATTGTATTCTCAATACTCCCAACATTCCCGTCTCAAATGAAGGACAACATTGCCACCCCTCCCTCCCCCCCCCTCTCAACTCTATATGTCCTCAAAGGAATTCCTATGCTTAATGTCCGATCCTTAACCCACCAGGACTTCCTTCCTGCCAACTGCCTGATCTCTTGACTCAACTGGACTTTCTGCTAGTTGTCTGGTCCTCCTCACCCAACTGAACTTCCTGCCAGTTATCCGGTCCTCTAGACCCAACTGGACTTCACGCTAGGTGTCTGGTTTTCTAGATCCATCCATGGGAACCCACTTCCTTCACTTGAGGTGCATTGATTGACATGAACCATGGCTATGATACCAACTGTTAGTGCCTATAAGATTTACATATCTCCACAATGTTATAATATTGTCCACTTTCGACCTAAGTCCTCATGGTTTTGTTTTTGGGCTTTACCCAAAAGGCCTCATACCAATGGAGATATATTTTCATCTTATAAGCATATGATCTTTGCATGTCTTACCAATGTGGGACTTTGATTGTATTCTCAATACTCCCAACAAGCATGTCACTCCGATAAATTAGCTACCCTTAACTAGCATCTACATGTTCACTCTCATCATCCCTATCCCTATGTTTCCATTTAGCGGGTACTAAATTTTTAGATAAACCAAGGAGCATAACATATGTTAGGCTCACAGAATTGATGATGTCAAATCTCATCAATTCATTAACTAGGCATTGTTTGAATACTTACAAAATTATACATGATGAGACACTCACTAATCATGATCCAATCATGATTTCTCTCATGCTATGTACCGTATTTTGGACTTCAGTAAATGAGTTTAAGATATAATCAAATAAATATAAAATATACACTGAAATAGTGAATTGTTTTGGCATCTAAGGTGATTGCCTTAGAACACTGATGCACATGAACGTGACTTCAAATCACGCAACGAGACCGTCGAGGACTCGAAGTGCATGCTCGCGCTCAACGCCCGCAAGTGCATGGATGTCGTCAAGTAATAAAAAGATTATCGATCCCATAGGGACTTAGATTTGAGTACTGATTTGTTCGGTTGATGTAATTGTTCGGGACTAGACTCTAAGGGGTTGTGAATGTGAGGGTTATCGGTGGTCATACTCAATACGGTGTCACACGGAGGAAGAAAGAAGGTTGTCGCGAGATCTTTTAAAGGGATTATAGGACTTCGATTTCGCTTGTGTGTCACAAGACATGCTATCAACTTGGCATTGTCTAAACCTCTAACTATGATCTTGTGGAAGGGACATCATACACTCTCCCGATGAGCCACCTCATCTATCGGGAGCTATCTCTACCTTACAAAGACTGGAAAGGCGGTATGAGGATGTCGAATCAATCCCTGCGATAAACCATTTCCAGTTCTATCGTATCCTTCTACCCATGGTTATAGGAGACGAGGCTAACCCCTAGGATGCTCGTATAAATCCCCTAAATCTTAGATACAAGGGTTGTCACCACTCATATCGGCTAAGCAAAATAGATAGAAAACCAAATACACATAGATATCGGTTTAAACAAATTCCAATTGAAAATTCAAACTCAATAACAGAATTCAATTTAAAGCAACATGTCATATGCACACAAGCTGCTCCGTAATCGTAGAATCGAAGTAACTACTCCATAGAGAGGAGAGGAGAAACACAAGGCATGTTCATTTTCGAATAAATAAAAGATAAAGTGCAAAAATAGAAATTTACAATGCCAATGTGGCCTTCTCTCTGGCATTGAAGTGCAAAATCTTGACCTCCGGTGGCATTCTTCCTCCCCATTGTGAGTTCCCGAAACTTTTTAGGGCATCGGGGTGCTATCCCAACCATCTTGCCTCACCCCTAGGGTTTGGGCGGAGCTCTCCTTATATAGACATCACATCGGATCGCTGCAAAATTAAAAAAAAAACCCTAGTCGCATCAATTTGCTGGGCCGCCACACGGCCATGTGTTTCCACATGGCCAGGCCGTGTGTGGCCCTAGGGTGGCCTATTTTGCCCCTTGGACATAGTCGTGTGTAGCCACACGCCCTGGTCGTGTCCCCTTCTGTGTATAGCTGCAAAATGCCCTTCTTTTGCTCCGACAGTGCGCCTTTTCCCACGAAATGCTATCCAGCATACAAAAGTACAAAGAGCAGACCTTCGAACCAAAAAATAGAAAATGCATGCATAACAAAGTTACATATGCATGAAACTAACATAAAATGTAATGAGATGTGAGCGAAAACAACTCCTAAAACCCTATATGTTTCGCTCACATCAATTCCACCAGACTTAAGTCTTTGCTTGTCCTCAAGCAAACCTCAGTGCCATGAAATTTTAAGAAGATAGTATTCCATACTTAGCATGTTAAATAAATTTATCAAGTGATATTTGCAATCAAAGAAAAATAGATATGTTATAGTGTAGGACTATTCGAGCCACAAAAATCGCCTTTTTGCATTGCGGAAACCTCGAAAGTCGGCCATGGATCCGAGCGAAGATAAATTAAAATATATAATACATGTACATGTTTAGAAACACTAGATCTACATGGTAAGAGCGTTACCCTTGTAGTGACGTCCTTTGCTTATCCCGCTCGTCCAAACAGTTTGCCGGATCTCGTAGAGTGTCAAGTATACACTCCTCAATACGTATCCACACGGAAAAAAGGTGGAGAGTACAACTTAGAGTATGCTAGCACTCATAGAAGCTCACGGAAATGGAGGAGAGGGAGAGAGCAAGATAGGAGAAGAGAAGAGGAAGAAGATGAAATCAATTCACCACACTTACTCCTTCATTAGTTTGGTCGGCCACTTAATGGGGATTAAAAACCTCCATGTAATACCAAGAGTCATGGCTCTTGGTCTTTCTCATGAGGTGGCACACCATGATGTGTCCATGATGATGTGGAACATCATCATTGACCGACCCCATGCCAAGTCACCATGATGTGGCATTTGGTCAAGTCAAACTTGACCCTTCATCTTCCCTCTCAAGTCAAGTCAAACTTAACCACTTATCTCCCATGGTTGATCAAATCCAACCTTTGATTCAGGTAAATTTAATTTAATGAATCTCTATTCATTAGTTTAAATTGACTAAATGAATCAAATCTAAATTAGACTCATTCAACACTTGAATCAAATTGAGTCCAACTCAATTAGTCTAATTTGGATTACTCTTAATCCAATTTGGTTCATCACATGAACCTAATCCTCTTGGTCCATCATATGAACCTAATCTCCATCAAATTGCCCTTTGTGTGTGACCCTATAGGTTCTTGTAATGTTGGAAATGGTCCTAAACTAATTTAGAAACATAAACAATGAGCGGTATCTAGCAACAAATCATTGCTACCCAAGTTACAAGAATGTTGAGATCCAACATCACCTTTGTGACTACTAATTGTGACTCTCATAATATGTGACAATATCCCTCTGTCCTTGACATCTAGATTGAACAATTGAGGCATAAATCGTGTCATCCTTTGTACAATCTACATCTTGAACTCCAAGTAGACTCACTCTAATCAAATAAGCTCAATATCTCATATTGACTCATTTGGGCATGGCCATGCACTTAGTGGTCTCACTCTATCAAGAATCATGATATCACTCCCATCATATAGGAGGGATAGATCCCATCTACATCACTCACATCCCTCTGCATAATTTGTTACATACCAAGTAATCATCTTTATAGTCCACCCATTTACGGGTGACATTTCATGAAGCCAAAGTATGCAACTCCCTATGTAGGGAACCATGGTGACTTCAGGTCCAAGGACTAATAGTCATACTAATAGTCACATGAGAAAGTATATGACACTCATATAACGATCCATGATACTTTCTCATGGCGGGTCATTCAGTATACATTCTCCAATGCATACCCATGTGTCAACTTGATATCTCATATCCATGACTTGTGAGATTAAGTCATCGAGTTGACCTACATGCTAGTCTCTTCGCATTAACATTGTCCCTAAATATTAATATTAATACTTGACTAGGAATGATTAAGAGTAGTATTCTTTATATCATCTCATTATCGATTCAACCAATCGATTGATATAGATAAGAACCTTCTACTCAAGGACGCTATTATACTTAGTTATTTGGCACCAATACAAGTAAGTATAATAACCATAAAGCAATGCCTTTACAAATATATATAAGAATATGATACAATAAGTCCATACAACAATCATCACATAATTGGCACCAGGCCTTTCACTAACATCTAGAAATTCACTAAGTTAGCTCCTCGTGCTTGTGCTAAGCTAATCTTCTTAGGGGATACTAGTTCCATGGCAAGTTAAGTCGTCATCCTATAGCTTTCCTAAAGTCTTCGGCTTTTAGGCACTTACCTTCCCAAAGCGAGGGTCGTTCCCTAGATCTAGCACAAAGTCTCAAAGGCATGCTCGGTACTGAGAGAAATTAGTAGGTGTTTCCCCAGTAACCTAACTCGGTCTCAAAGGGGCACTTAACAATTTCCACCCACGACAACTGTTTTTTTATCCCTCAATTTATTTTCTTATTTTTTCAAAAAAAAAATTCTTACTCTCTTTTTTTCTATTTTTTTTTCTCTTTTTTTTCCTTTTTTTTCTTTTCTTATTCCATTTTTTTCTTCTCTTTCTCTTGGGATTTTGATTTTTCTGAATGAGCTTCCATGATCCAAGCATCTCCAGTAACTAAAATGCTAAATATAGAGTCACCTATGGATTCCAAAGTACTAGACTACTGAGATGAATCATAACTAGGTGTGTACTAGATTCTCCCTTTCAAAAAGTTTGTCATGTGTATGTGTAAAATAAAAAAACTAACCAGTGTAAGTCTAGAACATTCATTCAAAGCAAATAAAATAAAATACCACGAGGTAAATAAAGTTAAGCTTCGCATGGAAACAACTCATGAAGAAAACTTTTACAAATACTACTGAGGCAGCATATAGGTAGCAAAAACTAAGTGCTGAAAGAAACTAAACATCTAATGCATGAATAAAGGAATGCTAACTAAAATGTAAACATCAAGAAAGAAACTACTACCAGAAACAAAATAAAACTTGGTGTCCCCTCCTAGACTTAAATGAAAGTATACCTCTAGTATGGTGGACTAAGTGGAAAGTCTGGAAGCCTCGGCATCTCTGGATCCTGGGAGAACCTGTTGCTAAGTTGTTGATGTCACATGTACATGTGGTCGATCTGAGAGCTAGTGGATGCAGCGACTGCTCGGTTCTCCTCCTCTCGGACCCACTGTGCCTGCTGGGCTAGCCTATATTACCGCATCTCCTAGTCATAGGTGGCCTCTGCCTGGCGATGGGTATCCTTCTCCTGGAAATAAATACGGGCCTCATCGTAGAACTCCTCGGCCCGCTGGAAGTGCTCCTGGAAGCCCTGAAATTTCGCCTACGTGTAGACACTCTACTCCTCCCATCGCTTCCCTATGTCTGCTGCTCGGCATATATGTCGTCGAGGCAAGATCAGAACTCTAAAAAATCATAGGCAGATGTACCTCCATCCTGCTCAAAAGTAGAAAAAGGTGATGGTGCAGGTGCAAACTCATGTCGATGTGGACAGGGTGGGCTCCTATGCATGTGCGTACTAGAGGGAGAGTGATGTAAAGGGGGAGAGATGGGTGCCGCTGTGGATGGTCCCTCACATGGCGGGGACTCAACTATCAGGTCTAAGCGCCAATTGGCGCGTGTGGTGATGGTGGTATGATCAGGGTCGAGGAACCTGAGGGCCATCAGGTTTTTCCTTACAAAGCATAAAGAGTGTTCCTCTCTTACAATCATCTTCATGGCCATACACACTCCTAGGTTGATCCTAGGGCTCCCCTCTATACTATCTAGCGCAGTGTAGTCATACACCATCCGATGGCAAATGTGGGTAAGTAGGCCTCCCACATTAATCTCTCCTCTCGCTACTTTGCCCATCTTCACTAAGTATCTAATAAAATGAGACCCTACATCGATGCTACTCCTTTCTTGTAGCATGTCCCAGAGGTAAATCAGCTTGCTAGCTTTCACTACACCATCACTCTCCCCACGACCAAATATAGTACTTGCCATGATTCGGTGGAGGTATCGGAAAATGGGGATTTGAAGGCATGATGCTTTGGACCTTGAAGGGTCGTAAGCATGCTCTCCTGTCAATTCAGTCCAAAAGATTTGAGAGTTGAACCTAATAGGGGTTCTTTTCTCTCCCTCACTTGCCAAGCCAAAACATGAGTTCCATTGGTGTAATGTCCATTCATGCTCAATGTTAAATATACTAAAGGTAATCCTACCCTTTTTGCTCTCTCTACCCATTAAAACTTTGGCTTATAAAGAACTTAAAAACTCTAAAACTATCCTAGGGTAGGTTGGGTGTCTTATCCCCATTATCTCTCCCCATCCTATTTTTGCAAATAGGGCTTGGATGTAACCGAACAACCCTAGGGATTCTAGTAAGTCTTCATCAAGATACCTAGTTGCAGTGATTTTACGAGTAGAAAGCATGTTATATCTATCCCTATGCTCATTGTTGCGAAAAAGAAGGGTTGGAAGAGTGTTACCTTCCTTCGGAGCTTAAGGGGCGTCGGTTCTTCTTGCTCGCCGCTCCGTAACACCGGATCAAGATACCACTTGCTTGGTCCTCCTCATCCTTGCTTCTTTTGGCTTCTTTGAAGGTTGGAAAAGCTTCTAGGTGGTGGGTATAAAGTATCCACACGGCTAGGGCAAGCAAAATCAAAACACACTGTGCAAATGGGGTGAAAATGCACGGCTTGCCCTTTTTAACCTCGTGTGACATGACCATGTGAAAACACACGATCAGGCTGTGTGCGCCTCGGGTTGGTTGGGCACGACCGTGGGAAAACACACGACCAGGCCGTGTGTCCCATTTTTCTCTCCTTTTATGCACAACGGTCCAAATTTTCTCACACGCTTCGTTGTGTAAGCTAAAAATTGATTTATTTTTACCTAGCAAAGTTATTTTCTCATCCTAATGCTAAATGAAATGGAAATCAAAGTTCAAATTAACCTAAATGCATGCAATACAATCAAAGGAAAACCTAAAAACTAAACTTGGGTTGCCTCCCAAGAAGCGCTTTGTTTAATGTTGGTTAACTCGACCAAACTCCATTATCAACTTGGCTCTGGGGGTTCAGTGAACCTCCATTCATCCATCTCAGAATCGACATCTGGAGGGGTCAGCTTCATTCTGCTGAAAGTGAAGCCGTCTAGGTAAGGATCTCTACACTCTGATAGGCTAAAAAGGATGATCTCCCCATCTACCTCTAAGGAGATCTGGTGTGCATCTATGCATGCCCCTGCAGTCGCCAGAAAAGGCCTTCCCAAGATGATGGGATTCTGGGGATTTGGTCATGTGTTGAGTATAATGAAATCTGTATGGATCATGAAGTTCTCGACAACCACAGGTACGTGTGCTAGCAAGCCGACGAATTCCTTGACTGAGTCATCCTCCTTACGAATACTAAGATTCCTTTGTTGGATCCCATTCAGTCCTATCTTCAGATAGTATGCATAGGGCATCACACTTATTGATGACCCCAAGTCGCACGGTGCTTCATCGAAGCTTTCCCCATAAATCGAGCAGGGGATAACAAATTCATCGATGTCCTCAAGCTGGAGTGGAATTTTATCTTTGATTTCAGCTTGGTCTGGTAGAGTGGAAATCATGGCAACACACCCCTTTGGCAAATCTATTTCTCGGTGCTTCTCTCTTATTATATACTCCTTCTTCCTTAGCTTGACTCGACTTGGGGAGTAACGGAGAATTATCCCTAGATTTCAACACGGTTTGGGCTATCTGGGCCACTTGTGTCTCCAACATCCTTGTGTGACTTGCAAGACCGTCAACAGTGGCCTTCAAGTCTCTGAGTGACTCCTATGTTTTCTGATGTTGGCGACAAAACTCTTCATTGGTCTTTGTTTGGGTAGCAATGAAGTCTTTCATCATCAATTCTAACCTAGACTTATGTTGTTGCTGCCCATTGCCCTGCTGCTGACCATACCCTCATGATGGTTGGAAGTTCCCCGAGTTATTCTTATAGGAGAAATTCGGGTGATTCCTCCATCTGGGATTGTAGGTACTGGAGTATGGGTTGTTAGGCCTTTGATTATAGTCCCCAACCACATCACAGTGCTCGATCTGCTCTTCTAAGCTGCTCTGCCCTCCATAGTAGTCCTCTCGATATGTTGTTGCTCCTTCTCCAAAGTCAATGGCCGCACATGCAAATGTAGAATTTAAAGAGTCAAACTATCTGCTAAGCGCGTCCTTGTTTACTACTAGGTGGTCCATGGAGTTGACAGTATATCATCCCGCTGCAGGAGCTGGTTAACCATGTTTGAAAGCCCATTGATGGTGGTTCTAGGCCACCTCTTCTATTAGCTCCTCTGCTTCCTCGATAGTCTTGTTCATAAGTGCTTCTTCTAAAGTAGAATCAAGGGACATCTTCATGGCGTACGTGATCCCATTGTAGAAGATGTGGATCATGTTGGAATGTATACTGAAAGCCTAGCTCTTTTTGTATGAACATTTTATTTTGGAATAAGAATCACATGATCATTGTTTGCACTTTATATTTATTATATGTGTTCATATTGTCTAATATTTTACATTGTAGATAACATGGTGTTTGGTGTGGCACAGAAGATCATGTTATCAGTCCCTTGTAGAATATAAGTAGAGGCTCACAACCAAGATGGTTTTGGACAAACCATTGGCATGGTTGTAGTGTAGCTTGGTATTGTTTTGTCTTGAACATAGAGTTACACTAGTACACTTAGGTGTATTGAGCAGGACCGACATAGAGGTGATTCAATTAATTGCTGACTACATAATTGAATCGAACCTAAGATATTATGTTGTACATGCTCTTAATCCCGATATAATAAGGGGCACATGTACTTAGTATTTATTTCTTTGATTTACCATAGGGTGAGATTTAGATGGATTAAATCAATATGCCTGGTAAGTTGGGAAATGATATTATTTACATGGTGTGCCGTTGATTATAGGAGGAAACCGTGTCCTATATATTAGGTTGATGATGTCCCCTTGAGGAGCTCATAAGGTTCATCATGTAAACCCAGCTAGTTGACTTAGTCAACATGATGATAAGGTTGAGGGGTACTACTCAAGGAATTAGATGTTAATTAATTATTTGTCAGTAAATCAATTAATTGACGGACATTCGATATCTTAAACACGGGGAGATGAATGTACAAATAATATATGGAGCCCATATTGATTTATGGGGGTTGGTGAGGTAGTTCAATGATGATCCTCTAGTGGAATGGAACATCATTGATGGATCAAGTTTGTGTGGTTCCGATCCATCGGGTGGCCAAGATCCAACTCCTCCTTATGGTCCCTATCGAAGCCTAATATAATCCTTGTGAAGTCTAGATCCAAGAATGTAAAACAAAACCCTAGAACCAACGGTTGGGATTAAATCCCTAGATTCGATGGTTAGGATGAAACCCTAGAACCAACAGTTGGGATTAAATCCCTAGATCCGATGGTTAGGATGAAACCCTAGAACCAACGGTTGTGATTAAATCCCTAGATCCGATGGTTAGGATGAAACCCTAGAATCGACTGTTGGGATGAAACCCTAGATCCGATGGTTGGGATGAAATCCTAGATCCAACGGTTGGGATGAAACCCTAGATCCGATGGTTGGGATAAAACCCTAGATCCGACGGTGGAGATTAAATCCCTAGATCCGATGGTAGAGATTAAAGGAGGCTTAAGCCCAATTCTATAAATAGAGGGCTTAGGCTTGGGTGGCAAGTAATAAGAATTGGAGTTAGGGTTTGGCTCTTCTCAAAGTGGGCGGCTAGGGTTTGGAGCAAAAGCTTGGGTGGCAACCATCTTCCTTCTCCTTGTTGCTGGCGCCCATCTTCCTCCATCAAGACTTGGTCGGCGCCCATCCTCTAGGCCTCTCTCTTATTCCTTGGCTGGCGGTTCTCCTTCCATTGGTGGCCGGCGTTCACTCCTCCATACTCTCCAAAGTGTCCGGCGGTTCTCCTTCCATTGGTGGCCGGCGCCTCATCCACTTGTTCCTTGGCCGGAGGTTGCATCAAATTCTCTAATTTGGTGGTCGGTTCTAGAAAGGATAGGTATTTGTTGGTTCTTCTCTTTGTTCGCATCAGACAAGGAAGGGAAGAACGCGATCTAGAAGGCTTCTACTCGTGGAGGATCTTCGTCCACACGTCGTCCACAAGAAGGATAGGACATACGGTAGAAGATCGTAAGGTATAAAGTTTTATAACTTTATTTTCAGATCTGAGCATGTTTCTTTTAGTGTTGATTATACATGTGTGCGTATGTATATATATTGTATAATCATGGACCCCGAGGACAAACACAAAAACCGGTGATCCGTCCGTCGTCTCTTCCGCGGCTAATCAACTAGAAGAGTTGTGTTGCTTGAACAACTAATTTGTTCAAGCGACCACTCAAGTTGTTAGCACGACGACGAAGAGGTTGTGCTAAGGAAACTCATCCCATCCGGATTAATTCTTTCATTAGTGAAAATTTTAATCCGGGGACATGGGAGCCAATGAGCCTCCGAAGCAACCCCCTACAAGTGGTATCAGAGCCACGATTTCTGGTTTTGTGTGTTTGGGATTCGGTTAATTTTTATGCACTTTTTCATATATTATATGTGCCGGATAATAGTAGGATATGTGTAGTTTCACTCTTTGGTTGCAGGCATAAGATCCGACTATTATGGCCATATGTGTGTATGTGATTGGATGTGTGTAAATATTTATTATTTGAATCCTCGGGGTTGACGAGGATAGATTAGTATTTAATTTTTGTAATTAAATACGACATTGTTTAGTCGCTCATTTTAGTTTACTTTCGATCTAGATTATTTGTACACTCCTTCGTAGAGTATAGGATCGATGGATGTAAATTAAAATAGCTTAATCTCGGCTCGGATCTCTTTGGTGACTTGCGCACGGGAAAAGATGGAGCGGACGAGGTGGCGACACGACGGGATGCATATTGGAGGACAATGCCACAATAGTTGGAAAAATTCTGTTTTTTCCATATTTATTGCTTATTTGTTTTATATGCATGTTGTGTATGTTTTAAAATTCCTCATTTTCAATTTACTAAGTGGGAGAGGGACATTTTAATTAATTCCCGCGGCCTCCATTACAATTTGATGTGTGATGCAACAAACTTGCGCGTTGGCTCTGAGTGCCTTCCTCCCCATCAGATGGGTTTGTTTGCGGATCACTAGGTCAAATAATGGTTATAGGAAATTATTAAGGAGCGTGTGTACTTCCCCATCGGTAAGGCACATAATCCGAAATAATTCCCTTAGTATTGTGTAATGGTGCACACTTAGATGCAAATAAAAAGTATCCTCCCCATTGGAGTCACTGCTTTTATTTGTAGGGCCAAAGAGGAACCAACTATTAATTTTATTTGTCAAAAAGTAAGGTTGACAAGATAATAAAATTAATGGGTAAAACCTCCTCTTACAAATGTAGAATTCGTATACGTCCACACTATCGTGGCATGCGATATTCTCGATGTTTTGAGGTGTTGGTTGATTTCGGAATTTTATTGTTTTTGAGGAATCAATAATATTTGAAATCTAATATTTTGATCATTGTGTTTTTAGGATTTTCAAATGGCTTTCAACCCACTTTCTGTGATTTTAAAAGAAAACAAACTTACTGGACCAAACTACATTGATTGGAAAAGAAACTTGGATATTGTCTTAACTACGGAGGAGTACAAATTTGTACTCTTCGAGGTCTGTCCTCCTAAGCCCTCCGATGACTCTGATGAAAAGGAGAAAGAACGATATAAGAAATGGGTCAAGACAGATGAGATGGTGCGGTGTTACATTTTGGCATCTATGTCAAATGTGCTGCAACATCAGCATCAGGCCATAGCCACAGCTTATGACATGATTTTCAATCTCAAGGAACTTTTCGGACATCAGAGTAGGATGGCTAGGCAGGAGGCAATGAGAAACTTGATGACGACCACCATGATCGAGGGAACACCCGTTAGGGATCATGTTCTCAAGATGATGGCTCATCTTAATGAGATGGAAGTCCTCAGAGCTGAGATCGATGGGGAAACCCAGGTCGATATCATTCTCCAGTCTCTGCCTAGGAGTTTTGAGCAGTTCCGCCTCAACTACAACATGAACAAGAGGTTGTATTCGTTGGCGGAGCTTCTGACAGAACTCCAGGCGGCAGAGGGGATTTTTCGTCAAAGTGCTCAAGCCATGGTCGCTCAGAAGGTTTCTTCCTCTAAACCGAAAGGTAAGAAGAAGCAGAAGCAAGGTGGAGCGAAGAAAGTGGCAGTGGGACCACAGGCAGGAGTGAAGAAGCCGAAAGGCAAGTGCTTCACTTGCAAGCAGACTGGACATTGGAAGGCGGACTGTCCTCGCCGAAAGAACAAAGGTATATCTTCTTGTTTAGTTGTTGAAACATGTTTAGCGGTGTTATCTACCAGTGCCTGGTGTGTAGATACAGGAGCCACTGATCATGTCTGCAATACTTTGCAGGGGTTCCAGGAAACCCGACGACTAGCTGAGGGAGAGATTACCGTCTTCATGGGCAATGCTTCAAAGGTGGCAGCTATTGCATTGGGAGATGTTTATTTATCTTTTGATAGTAATAAAGTTTTGGTTTTGAGAAATTGTCTTTATGTACCTACTTTTAGAAAGAATTTAATTTCAGTTTCTAAATTGTTTATGGATGGATATTCTGTTTCTTTTAATGACAAAGTGGTTATAAAAAGGAATAAGGAGATTATCTGTTCTTGTACATTGGTTGGCAATTTATATACTCTTGAACCGAAAACTCCCACGATGCATATAGAAGTAAATAACTCATCTTCTAAATCTAATAAGAGAAAAGAACCTTCGCAGATGAACCAAATATATCTTTGGCATCTAAGGCTTGGTAATATTAACCTAAGTAGAATTCAAAGGTTGATAGTTGATGGACCTTTGGGTTCATTAGTGGTGGAGGATCTCCCAACCTGCGAATCTTGCTTGGAAGGTAAAATGACCAAGAGGCCTTTCAAGGCCAAGGGGTATAGAGCCAAAGATGTGTTAGAATTGGTTTATTCTGATTTGTGCGGTCCTATGTCTATCCAGGCAAGAGGTGGTTTTGAATATTTTGTCTCTTTTATAAACGATTATTCAAGATATGGATACATTTACTTGATGCGCCGCAAGTCTGAATGCTTTGACAGGTTCAAAGAATTCAAGGCTGATGTGGAGAACCGTCAAGGTAAAAGTATCAAGACATTACGATCTGATCGTGGTGGCGAGTACCTCTTGGGAGAGTTTAGGAGTTACTTATCAGAGGCTGGGATTCAATCTCAATTGTACGCACCTGGCACACCCCAGCAGAATGGTGTGGCAGAGCAAAGGAATACGACTCTTATGGAGATGGTCAGATCGATGATGAGTTATTCTGAGTTACCTGATTCGTTCTGGGGGTTTTCTCTAGAAACAGCAGCACATATTCTGAACTTGCTTCCATCTAAGTCAGTACCCTCTACTCCCACAGAGTTGTGGACTGGGCGAAAGCCTAGTCTAAGATATATTCGAATTTGGGGTAGTCCAGCACATGTACTGAAGGGAGATGTTGGTAAGTTGGAATCTCGTACAGAAGTACGCTTGTTTGTTGGATACCCTAAGGGAACAAAGGGGGGTTTATTCTATAGTCCTAGAGATCAGAAGGTGATTGTGAGTACGAATGACAGATTTCTAGAGGAGCACTATGTGATGAACCACAAGCCCACGAGTAGGATTGTTCTTGAGGAGTTAACAGGGGAAGTCCCGACTTCAGTACCACCGGTACAAGAGGAGACACCACAAGTCAATGCACCGCGTGTCACAGAGTATACACAAGATGTTGGGTTTCCGGCACCGCGGCGGGTGTGTTTTCGATCACGTTTCGTAAACATGAGCACAGCGGAAGCAATAAAAATAATAAATCTACATTTATTACAACACACACAACACACGCATGCATAGTACAACATGTGTAGACATAACCATAAATTTAAATTTGCAATAAAAGAAAATTTAACTACGTTATACCTTTCGTATTACGTGTAGCGGGAACGACATCAACCGGAACGATCCTCGCTAGAATCGTCTCTATCCGTATCCATGCTGAGTATCCTTAGGATGACTTCGCTAAGCCACGAGCTTCATCTTCGTACGGGTTACTAGCCTCGTGTTGAAGACGACGTGATCGAGAGATAATCACGATCCGAATCCAAATTCGGATCCAAAAACGAGTCCTCAAAACTCGCTTCTCCGGAGAGGTATTCGTCAACCGATTGACGAATCCTTCATCCTCCACCTCAGAGGATTACCGGAGATCGAATCCCCGGTAAGTTAGCCGCTGTCGGAGCTCTAACCGTCGTCCAAACGACGCTCCGACGAGAGGAGAACAAGCTGTCCAGAAAACTGGACAGCTTTGGTGGAGGAGATAGGCGCCGGCCAACCAAGGGAAGATAAAGCTCACCTTGATGCCAAACCTAAAGGAGATCAACGGAGGGTCACCGGAGGATCACCGGTTGAAGCTTGGACGCCGGCAAGGAGCTGGACGGCGGCACAAGGGGCTGGGCGGCAATGGAGGTTGGCCCAACTCTTAGAGGGGATGAAGTGGGCGGCAACTATTGCTAGGGTTTGGATTAGGGCTTAATTATCCATTAAGGCCTCTTTTATAGAGAACTAATTCTCTTAATGGTTATTGGATCATAACCATTAGGCCCGTTAACCCGCTCCATTAAGATAAGTTAAAATAAACCAAACCATGATGGTTTATTTTAAGTTAAAACGAACCGAACCAACTTTTGGTTCATTCGCTTAAAATAAACCAAACCCTTTGGTTTATTCTCCTCCATTGGATTAGAACCAAACCATTTTGGTCCATCCATTATGTCTTCATAAGACACGGCCCATCCACGCTTCCATTGCGACTGAAACGATTTCATGCTCGCTCCATGTTTGGTCCAACCAAACTTAGTTTCTCTCGGTCTGAGAATCCCATTCTCAAACTCGTTTTAAATCCTTCGGATTACGCTCGTTGTGCGTGTGACCAAATAGGTTCTCGGTTTATGTTGGTCGTCTATAATTAACCATTAATTATAGAACGATCATGAGTGGCACCTAGTAGTACATCATGATCCCCAATTAACCGAAAAGATCAACGGTTGATCCAGAACTATTTCTGAAACCCTTCAGCAGCTCGAATGATTCGGGCCCCATTCCCTTCACTCATCTTATACCCACTTGGTTCAGGACATGGTCTATAGTGTCAGTCCCCACTAGGCTGACTACGTCACACCTAGCCCAAGTATCATTTCCTCATCCTATGGATTCTAGTTACTACACATGTATCGAAGAGTACCTTACTCTAAACATGTAATGCTTTGGCCAAAGACTTTAGTAACAATCCGACGAGAGGCCATGGGTATACATCTCCTCGCAAGGAGTGGTGAATCCTTTATAGGCTATTCAAACACCTTCGATCACTTCGACTTATACCCAATCATCCTGGGTCCACATCTCCTTAGAGATGCTTGCATAAGATGTCAAAGCATAAGTCTCCGTTGTGCTTCGTTCAGTTTACGTATTGCTATCTAAGCCAAATGTCCATTTAGTACTAGGATTTGACATCGACTTATCATAATTGGTAGAGATCCATATGAAGTCTTACGGCTGGTCACTCCAATGAACTAGTTACCATAACTAGCATCCACGATTAACTCCGGACATCACTATGTCTCCAGCTAGTGAGAATCAGCTACTTGGATACACCAAGGAGTATACCTCGTGCTAGTCTCGACAGAATTGATGGTGTCCAAATCCATCAATTCATCGACTAGGGATAATTCCGATACATCACAATTACACATGTAGAGATACTCACTAGTTGTGATCCAATCACAAATTCTCTCATGCTGTGAATCGTATCGTGGACATTCAGTAAATGAGTTTAAGATCCAATCAAATACATAAAACATGTATACTCAAATAGTGAATCTTCATTTATCATATAAATGGTTCATACATAAGGCGATTACCTTAGGACATCTCTCATATATTACTAACAGACTCCCACTTGGCCTAATGCCAATCGCTACGGTATCCAATACCTTAAGCTCTAACATGACCCTCAAACTTACTTTGAGGTAATGCCTTAGTCAAAGGATCCGCTAAGTTCCTTTCAGTGGGAATTTTCTCGATTTGTATTTCGTTCCTACTGATGATCTCTCTGATAAGATGATAGCGGCGAAGCACATGTTTGGATCATTGATGAGACCACATCAAGTTCAGAGATGAACTTCTTGATCCAAACCGCTTCCTTTGCTGCTTCCAAAGCTGCAATGTATTCTGCCTTAGTGGCAGAATCCGCTATAGCGTCAAGCTTGGAACCTTTCCAACTTATTGCGCCTCCATTCTAGGTGAATACTGTCATCTTGTCATGCCCTTTTGGACCCGAATCCGAAGAGTTACATACTTCTTTATTTCTTACAGCGGAAGACTTTAGACTTTTTTTTTTCTTTTAAACATATGCATTGACATATACATATATATATACTTCTTCTTCTTAACATAGGGCATGCATCATAGCATATATAGATACTTCTTCTTACTTCTTCTTATTAACATAGAGCATGCATCATAACATCTATAGATACTTAGTGCTTAGTTCAAGTTCTTAAACGTCGTCGTCATACGGAGACATAAGTAAGGACATCTATAAACGTCATCATCATAGGTAAACATATATATATAGACCTAACGGATCTTCTCCACCATGCCACTGCCACACACATTTGGCCCCTCCTGCTGCTCCCTTTAGTTTATCCATCCCTTACCCTTATCTGCAGTACGAGGGAAAGATAAACTATAAGCACATAGGCTTAGTAAGATCCAGTCCTACTCACAAAAACCATATATCGACATTAATCATGGCATGTAACATTCATAACATATAAGCAATATAACATGTAACATACATGACGTAATCAACTTAACATGTAGCATAAGTAACGTGAGTAAACATAACATGTATCATCCATAACATGGCAGCATAACATGTATCATCTATAACATAGCATCATATCATGTAAATATATGACTTAATTAAACATAACATATAACATACGTAACATAGCAAATCAACATAACATACAACATATATGTATGACCTATATCAAACATAACATACATCATATGTAACATAGTGGCATAAACATGGCATATCAAACATAACATACATCATATGTAACATAGGGGCATAAACATGGCATATCAAACATAACATACATCATATGTAACATATCAACATGGCATATCAAACATAACATACTTCATATGTAACATATCAACATGGCATGTGAACATAACAATCTAATCATGTAACATATGCAAGATGCTTTTGAAAACATATATTATAGGTACGTAAACATAATTCTCAACATATTTGGGCCCGACATTGTACCACTTCTTCATTATCATAGCGCGCATCCCTAAATAGGCCCGAGGTAGCAAGTCTCAAACCTAATAGGTTACTAGGCCCGATCTTAGTCCGTCGACCTAGGGCAATCGTCATAGTGTAGAAGCCCATCCTAGGCCCGAGTCTTACTCCATCGACCTAAGGCATCTTGGAGCCCATCCCGTACTAGGCCCGAGTCTTATTCCATCGACCTAGGGGCAATCATACATAGAAGCCCATCCTAGGCCCGAGTCTTATTCCATCGACCTAGGGCATCTTAGGAGCCCATCCCTTCTTGGACCCTGTTAGGGTCTTGGTACAAGCCATGCAGAAGGTAAAATACTTATATGCTTATTTTATAAAATAGCTTATTTAATTTTGCAAACATAGCATACTTCATTTCATAACACATCATGCTTCCCTTCATGAACATATCATCTTTCATTTCGTAAACATACCATTCTTCATTTCATAACATATCATTCTTCATTTCATCATCATGTCATATTCATGTCGTGAACATATCCTTTTGTTTCATTTCATAATCTTATCTTCTTCCATTTCATAACATATTTTAAATATCGCATACACATAGACATGGCAAAAAGCATGGCATCAAAAGTAAGTAAACACTAACCTAAGGCAGGTTATCTTCGTCTAGCATTATTTAATATCACAAGTCAACATGAATTCACCCAACATAAAACACATGTTAACCTATTCATTTAACTTAACAACAACTTCATATGCACATAAGACTTGAATTAAAACTTCATCTAATCCCCAAAAATACATGATGGCCGAATGGTCCATAGGGGTTTCTAGGGTTATCCTTCATCCTAATTCATTTAACACAACCACAACTTCATTTGCACATAGAACATGAACTAGACTTCATTTAATCACCCAAAATTCATGGTGGCCAAATGATCCATAGGGTTTTCTAGGGTTATCTTTTAACCTAATTAATTTAACCTAACAACAACTTCATTTGCATATAAAACAAGAATTAGACTTCATTTAATCACCCAAAATTCAGGGTGGCCGAATGATCCATAGGGTTTTCTAGGGTTATCTTTTAACCTAATTCATTTAACCTAACAACAACTTCATTTGCATATAAAACAAGAATTAGACTTCATTTAATCACCCAAAATTCATGGTGGCCGAATGATCCATAGGGTTTTCTAGGGTTATCTTTTAACCTAATTCATTTAACATAACAACAACTTCATTTGCATATAGAACATGGATTAAAACTTCATTTAGTCACCCAAAACATAGGTTGGCCAAATGGTCCATGTAGGGTTTTTAGGGTTAACCTTTAACCTAATCCATTTTAAATCCTAGCATCATCATATTGTTACAAAAAACATAGCATGGAACTTCATTGAAACCTAAAATCATGGCTTGGCCAAATAGGCTTTAGTGGCTATTAGGGTTAGCTTTTAACCTAATCCCTTTTTCCATCTTAACATCATCATCTACTTCCTAAACATAGCATACAACTTCATTGATAAATAACATATAGATTTCTTTTACAAACATCAATCGAAGCTACTCGTATGCAGGTGAGGGATACTTACATCCTTCGCTTTGCTTGTAGTGTGAAGATAACCTAAGGAACACAAAACCTAGCCCTTGCTTCTTGCTTGGATGAGTTTCGGCCAAGGGTGGAAATGGAGAGGGAGAGCTTTAGGATTTCGGTGAGAAGAAGAAGAGAAGAGGAGAAAGTGAAGTTGCTCACTCATGCCTCCTCATCCCCCCCCTATTTATTCACCAAAAGAGTCCCTTAATCTCCCTTACACTTAACCATAATTTCCCTTATTCCTCTAATGATATAATCCTATTGGGCTTCTGGTTAGTGGGTGCATCTATAGGGCTTGACTATCTCTAGAGGTTTGGGGTTCAATTCCTAGGCCTTGCACCCCTTTTTGGCTTATTTTCTTTTATTTTTGAAAAGGCCCACACAAAGCCCATGATCATCAAGCCAAAAATTCTTGTAAAATTGCTTGGAATTTTACGGGCGTTACAAATACATACCCAGACTGAGACATGGAATCATCCTTGTCTGTCTGGAGCTGGCATCCTATACCCACGTTGTTGGGTTTCCGGCACCGCGGCGTGTGTGTGTTCGATCATGTTTCGTAAACATGAGCACAGTGGAAGCAATTAAAATTAATAAATATATATTTATTACAACACACACAACACACGCATGCTATTACAACAAGTGTAGACATAACCGTAAATTAAAATTTGCAATAAAAGGAAATTAAACTACGTTATACCTTCCGTATGACGTGTAGCGGGAACGGCATCAACCGGAATGATCCTCGTAAGAATCGTCTCTATCCGTATCCACGCCGAGCTCCTCGGGATGACTTCGCTAAGTCACGAGCTTCGTTTTCGTACGGGTTACTAGCCTCGTGTTGAAGACGACGTGATCGAGAGATGATCACGATCCGAATCCAAATTCGGATCCAAAGCGAGTTCTCAAAACTCGCTTCTCCGGAGAGGTGTTCGTCAACCGTTTGACGAATCCTTCGTCCTCCTCCTCAGAGGATTACCGGAGATCAAATCCCCGGTAAGTTAGCCGCTGTCGGAGCACTAACCGTCGTCCAAACGACGCTCCGACGAGAGGAGAACAAGCTGTCCAGAAAACCGGACAGCTTTGGTGGAGACCTTGCGCCGGCCAAATAAGGAAAGCGACTTGCTCACCTTGTCGCCGGAGCCAAGGAAGATCACCGGAGCTCCTCCGGCAGCAGCTCGTCGCCGGCAAGAGGAGGAAACGGCAGCAGCTGGTCGCCGGTTGGAAGAGATGGTTGGCGGCAATAGAGTTGGCGCCAACAAGAGGAGGAGGGTGGGCGGCCAAATTAGGTTTGCCTCTCCATCAGGGCTTAACAAACCCTAATGCCCTCTTTTATAGAGAACTAATTCTCTTAATGGTTAATGGATCATATCCATAAAGCCCGTTAACCCGCTCCATTAAGATAAGTTAAAATAAACCAAACCATGAAGGTTTATTTTAAGTTAAAACGAACCGAACCAACCTTTGGTTCATTCGTTTAATATAAACCAAACCCTTTGGTTTATTCTAATCCATTGGATTAGAACCAAACCATTTTGGTCCATCCATTATGTCTTCATAAGACACGGCCCATCCACGCTTCCATTGCGACTGAAACAATTTCATGCTCGCTTTATGTTTGGTCCAACCAAACATAGTTTCTCTCGGTCTGAGAATCCCATTCTCAAGCTCGTTTTAAATCCTTTGGATTACACTCGTTGTGCGTGTGACCAAATAGGTTCTCGGTTTATGTTGGTAGTCTATAATTAACCATTAATTATAGAACGATCATGAGTGGCACCTAGTAGTACATCATGATCCCCAATTAACCGAAAAGATCAACGGTTGATCCAGAACTATTTCTGAAACCCTTCAGCAGCTCGAATGAATTGTGCCCCATTCCCTTCACTCATCTTATACCCACTTGGTTCAGGACATGGTCTATTGTGTCAGTCCCCACTAGGCTGACTACGTCGCACCTAGCCCAAGTATCATTTCCTCGTCCTACGGATTCTAGTTACTCCACATGTATCGAAGAGTACTTTACTCTAAACATGTAATGCTTTGGCCAAAGACTTTAGTAACAATCCGACGAGAGGCCATGGGTATACATCCCCTCGCAAGGAGTGGTGAATCCTTTATAGGCTATTCAAACACCTTCGATCACTTCGACTTATACCCAATCATCCCGGGTCCACATCTCCTTAGAGATGTTTGCTTAAGATGTCAAAGCATAAGTCTCCATGATCAAGATGACTTGAATACCACAAGTCAAAGGAACATCGCACTTAAGCCACAGTAAGAACTTCATTGACATATCTATATATGCAGAGAACCATATGAAGTCTTACGGCTGGTCACTCAATAAACTAGTTACCATAACTAGCATCCACGATTAACTCCGGACATCACAATGTCTCCAGCCAGTGAGAATCAGCTGCTTGGATACACCAAGGAGTATACCTCGTGCTAGTCTCGGCAGAATTGATGGTGTCCAAATCCATCAATTCATCGACTAGGGATAATTCCGATACATCACAATTACACATGTAGAGATACTCACTAGTTGTGATCCAATCACAAATTCTCTCATCTTTGTGAATCGTATCGTGGACATTGATAAATGAGTTTAAGATCAATCAAATACATTAAACATGTATACTCAAATAGTGAATCTTCATTTATCATATAAATGGTTCATACATAAGGCGATTGCCTTAGGACATCTCTCATATATTACTAACAGACTCCCACTTGGCCTAATGCCAATCGCTACGGTATCCAATACCATAAGCTCGAACATGACCCTCAAACTTATTTTGAGGTAATGCCTTTGTCAAGGGATCCGCTAAGTTCCTTTCAGTGGGAATTTTCTCGATTTATATTTCGTTCATACTGATGATCTCTCTGATAAGATGATAACGGCGAAGCACATGTTTGGATCATTGATGAGACCACATCAAGTTCAGAGATGAACTTCTTGATCAAAAACGCTTCCTTTGCTTCCAAAGCTGCAATGTATTCTGCCTTAGTGGCAGAATCCGCTATAGTGTCAAGCTTGGAACCTTTCCAACTTATGCGCCTCCATTTTCAGGTGAATACATACGGACTAAGACATGGAATCATCCTTATGCATGCGGGTTCATCGTATACCGCGTATCACCATGTACCCTTCTCCATATATTAGGAACACATCCTTAGTTCTTCTCAAGTACTTAAGGATCGTCTTAATGACCCAATGATCCATTCTGGATCGGTTGAGTATCTGCTCGTGACACTCAGAGCATACGATACATCGGGCCTCGTACATAACATAGCATACATGATAGATCCTATTGCGGATGCATAGGGAATCTTACTCATGCAAATCATCTCTCGTCTTCTGTGCGCGGACACATAGACTTGAAAGGTGTACCCCATGCACGATGGGCGAGATAACCTTTCTTGGATTCCGACATGCTAAACCTCTTTGCTTTTCGGTCTATATATGTAGGCTGCGAAAGACCAAAGCCGTTTGATCTATCTCTATAGATCTTAATCCCAGGATGTAGGTTGCTTCTCCCAGTCTTTCATGGAGAATGTCTTGGATAACCAAACCTTAAGCGGTAAGATTGACACATCGTTTCCTATAAGTAATATGTCATCGACATACAATACTAGAATCTGTTGCCTCCCACTAACCTTCTTGTACACACAAGGTTAAATGCGGATTTTGTGAGAAATCAAACTTTTTGATCGTCTCATCAAAGCGGATATTCGACTCTGGATGCTTGCTTCAATCCATAAATGGACCGTCACAATTTGCATACCTTGGTTTTATCAACCGATGTGAAACCCTCAGGCTGTATCATATACACGTCCTCGAGCAGGTTTCCATTAAGGAAAGTTGTTTTCACATCCATCTGCCATATCTCATAATCATAATGAGCCGCTATGGCCAGGAGCATCCGAATGGATTTAAGCATAGCTACAGGCGAATAGGTTTCGTCATAATCAACACCTTGCTTTTGACGATATCCTTTCGCCACCAATCTAGCCTTATAGGTAATCACATTACCATCCATGTCGGTTTTCTTCTTGAAAACCCACTTGCACCCTATAGGCTTTATGCCTTCAGATGGGTCAACCAAGTTCCAAACTTGGTTTTCGTACATGGAATCCATTTCCAACTTCATGGCACCAAGCCACTTATCCCTTTCTGAACTTGTCAGCACTTCTTCATAACTGGTAGGCTCCTCATCATCAATGAGTAACACGTCGTTCGATTCACTTACGAGAAATCCATATCTCTCAGGAATATTGCGTGTTCTGATAGATATAAGAAGATGTGGTGTTACAATAGGTCCAGCCGATTGCTCATCACTATGAGTTGTCGGCTGTTGTGCTTCACCAGGTATCTCATTAATGTCTATTTGAGTCTCTCGAGCCTCCTCAAGCTCGACGACACTCCCACTGTTTTCTTGAAAGAGAAACTCTTTCTCTAGAAACACAGCATGCCATGAAACAAACACCTTTTGTTCCACAGGATGATAGAATTGGTAACCCCTTGTTTCCTTAGGGTATCCAATAAATAGACATTTATCAGACTTAGCATCCATATTATGCGATACTGATCCGCTTCACATAAGCGAGACAACCCCATATCTTCAAGTAAGATACATGAGGTTTCTTACTATTCCATATCTTATATGGAGTAGTTGAGACTACCTTGGTAGGCATTACATTTAACAAATGTAAACAATTTATGCAAGTGCATAGCCCCAAAGGACTTGGGAAGAGTTGCATGATTCATCATTGACTGACCATGTCCAACAAGGTCGATTCGCCTCTCGGATACACCATTATCTTTGTGGTGTATAGGGCGGAGTCCATTGAGACAATATGCCATTGTCTCTTAGATAATCAAGAAACTCTTGACTTAAGTATTCACCACCTCGATCCGAATCAAGTATTTTAATACTCTTGTCATGTTGTTTCTCTACTTCATTTCTGAATTCAACCTTTCAAAGGCTTCGCACTTGTGTTTCATCAAGAACACATACCCAAACCGTGAGTGATCATCTGAAGGTAATGAAGTAGCTATAGCCTCCTAAAGCTTGAGTCGACATAGGTCCACATACATCAAGATGTATTAGACCTAGTAACTCTCCCACTGCTCACCTTTTCCGAAAGGTAACTTAGTCATCTTGCCTTTTAAGCATGATTCGCATGTATCGTATGAATCCAATTCAACGATTCCGAATTCCACATCGTGTAATTCGACATGCATTTCTTGCTTATATGGCCAAGACGACAATGCCACATATAGGAGTCTATTTGATTATCCTTTCGAGCACGCTTTGTTGCTCGCTTCGATATTGAAAATGTCACCGATACGCCCAACGATAAACACCATTGCTTAAAGTTCCAAATTCCCATAAAGAACTCCATTCAAAGTTATGTAACAACAATTGTTACTAAAAGTCAAATGGTACCCATTTCTATTTAAACAAGAAATAGAAATGATGTTCTTTATCAACGAAGGAACATAAAAGCAATTGTCCGCTTCTAAGACAAGTCCTACAGGAGTTCCAACAAATACGCTCCGATGGCGAGTGCAAAGAACCGCTGCTTCCATTCCCAACACGAAATTTGACTCTCCTCGACGCAGTCTTCTTCTATTCCTTAGCCCATGTATGTCATATATGTGAGCCACACCCAAGATCCAATACCCAAGTGTCCGAGGAAATAGAATGACAATCAATAAAGAAGATTTCAAGAAGATGGGGCATCCGATGCCTTATCCTTCTTCACGACTCAAGATAAATCTTGTACTTTCTTCAAGAATGGCTCTCCTTGCCATAATGATGGCAAGTTTCCTTTTGTGCTAGTTCTACCTTCTTAGCCCTTCTCTTCTTTCCCTTCTGCTGTTCCTTTGACTTCCTCTTAGAACCTTTCTTCGAGGAATCAACTAACAGCACCGTCCCCTGCTCATGCTTCTCAGAAGACTCCACAGTCTTCAGCATATTGAGCAGTACCACAGATGAACCTCCTAGCATCTCAGAGGTGAAGAGGAGCTTTGAGATTTCGAACCTTTCGAATCTCACTTGCTCATCAACCAACTCACAAAGATGAAGGACTACGATATGAGCATTCATATGCTCATGCTGCTTTCGTAGCTTGGGTTCCATCGTGGCTAGCATGATGCAACTCATTTGTTCAGAATCACTCTCATGTTTCTGATAGGCCAACAATTGGTCTAGAGTTGCATCGTCACTAGGACGGGCGGGAAGAGGCTCTTCGAGGACATTTGCAAGCTTTTCAACCTTGAGAACAATTCTCAAGTTTCTAAGCTAGTCCAAGAAGTTCGGCCCAGTCAATTTATTTGAATCCAAAATGGAACGCAAATTCAAACACATCATGATCAATATATTAACTTAGAAATACAAAACGAGCATATATGAGAAAGATGATTTTAAAATGCATCAATATACATTTATAAATCCCATTCATTTTTTTCGAATTTCAAAAACCCCAAAATCACTTCGGGAGATCGTAGGTCCATCTCCGAATGGGCTGATATCCATCATAGTTATGAACAACCTTGGAGAGAGTCCAACAAGCCATTCATAACTACGACGGTAGGTATCTTGTATACCGATTGCATATCACGTATATGCAACTATCACAATGTGCTATCAACTAATTGAATGTTCACACATACATCGGGTTGTTAACACATTAACAAGTATGCATCATATGCATAGCACCCAACTTCACCTCCCTTTACATCGACCTTGGAGAGAGTCCAACAAGCCGATGCTCCAGGTTAAAGCCAACCCATTAATCAGGACATAGTTTTAATATGGTTAGAGCGCATTCAACCAATTAGCCCAGCTTGGAGAGAGTCCAAAAACCAAAGCTAACGATTGACCTCTGACTCTTACCATATTAGTATTAAACTATTCCATGGTTTGAACATATTCAGGTTCGAGCCGGGCTTGGAGAGAGTCCAACAACCCAAACAAGAAACAGAACTCTGGTTCTAACCATATTAATGGAAGGTGTAGGCTTTAATATTGATTAAGGGTTTTTATGTCTCATCCTCTTTGCATGCAAATAACTATTATCTACATGGCATGGCATACATGGCATACATCTACATGTCATGACACGCATGGCATAATGTTATGCATCTAATGCAATTACATGGCATACAATTATGTCATGTATATAATTTCCTTATATGTCATAACTATTTATGGAAATAAAATATGTTTAAGATTTGATTCTCCAAATCAAATCATAATTAAATTAGGAAACAAATTTCCAAATCTAATCACATATTTTATTCATGGAATTATTTGATTAAGGAAAATCTATTTAGGAAACCAATTTCCTAAATCATTAAAACTACTTATGGAAATAAAATATTTTAAGATTTGATTTCCCAAATCAAATCATGATTAAATTAGGAAACAAATTTCCAGAATCTAATCAAATATTTTATTTATGGAAAATATCAATTTCCATAAATACTTCCAACTTTCCAAAAGTGGAAGATTTCCATAAACACTTCTAGACTTTCCAAAATTGAAAAATTTCCATAAATACTTCTAAATTTCCAAATTTTAGAAAATTTCCAGAAATACATTATGACTATCGCAAAACCATTTTACGATTATGTCGAAACACAACCTGGGCTCTGATACCACTGTTGGGTTTCCGGCACCGCGGCGTGTGTGTGTTCGATCATGTTTCGTAAACATGAGCACAGCGGAAGCAATTAAAAATAATAAATCTGTATTTATTACAACACACACAACACACGCATGCTATTACAACAAGTGTAGACATAACCGTAAATTAAAATTTGCAATAAAAGGAAATTAAACTACGTTATACCTTCCGTATGACGTGTAGCGGGAACGACATCAACCGGAACGATCCTTGTAAGAATCGTCTCTATCCGTATCCACGCCGAGCTCCTCGGGATGACTTCGCTAAGTCACGAGCTTCGTCTTCGTACGGGGTACTAGCCTCGTGTTGAAGACGACGTGATCGAGAGATGATCACGATCCGAATCCAAATTCGGATCCTAAAACGAGTTCTCAAAACTCGCTTCTCCGGAGAGGTATTCGTCAACCGTTTGACGAATCCTTCGTCCTCCTCCTCAGAGGATTACCGGAGATCAAATCCCCGGTAAGTTAGCCGCTGTTGGAGCACTAACCGTCGTCCAAACGACGCTCCGACGAGAGGAGAACAAGCTGTCCAGAAAACTGGACAGCTTTGGTGGAGACCTTGCGCCGGCCAAATAAGGAAAGCGACTTGCTCAACTTGTCGCCGGAGCCAAGGAAGATCACCGGAGCTCCTCCGGCAGCAGCTCGTCGCCGGCAAGAGGAGGAAACGGCAGCAGCTGGTCGCCGGTTGGAAGAGATGGTTGGCGGCAATAGAGTTGGCGCCAACAAGAGGAGGAGGGTGGGCGGCCAAATTAGGTTTGCCTCTCCATCAGGGCTTAACAAACCCTAATGCCCTCTTTTATAGAGAACTAATTCTCTTAATGGTTAATGGATCATATCCATAAAGCCCGTTAACCCGCTCCATTAAGATAAGTTAAAATAAACCAAACCATGATGGTTTATTTTAAGTTAAAACGAACCGAACCAACCTTTGGTTCATTCGTTTAATATAAACCAAACCCTTTGGTTTATTCTCATCCATTGGATTAGAACCAAACCATTTTGGTCCATCCATTATGTCTTTATAAGACACGGCCCATCCACGCTTCCATTGCGACTGAAACAATTTCATGCTCACTTTATGTTTTGTCCAACCAAACATAGTTTCTCTCGGTCTGAGAATCCCATTCTCAAGCTCGTTTTAAATCCTTTGGATTACACTCGTTGTGCGTGTGACCAAATAGGTTCTCGGTTTATATTGGCCGTCTATAATTAACCATTAATTATAGAACGATCATGAGTGGCACCTAGTAGTACATCATGATCCCCAATTAACCAAAAAGATCAACGGTTGATCCATAACTATTTCTGAAACCCTTCAGCAGCTCGAATGAATTGTGCCCCATTCCCTTCACTCATCTTATACCCACTTGGTTCAGGACATGGTCTATTGTGTCAGTCCCCACTAGGCTGACTACGTCACACCTAGCCCAAGTATCATTTCCTCGTCCTACGGATTCTAGTTACTCCACATGTATCGAAGAGTACTTTACTCTAAACATGTAATGCTTTGGCCAAAGACTTTAGTAACAATCCAACGAGAGGCCATGGGTATACATCTCCTCGCAAGGAGTGGTGAATCCTTTATAGGCTATTCAAACACCTTCGATCACTTCGACTTATACCCAATCATCCCGGGTCCACATCTCCTCGGAGATGTTTGCTTAAGATGTCAAAGCATAAGTCTCCATGATCAAGATGACTTGAATACCGCAAGTCAAAGGAACATCGCACTTAAGCCACAGTAAGAACTTCATTGACATATCTATATATGCAGAGAACCATATGAAGTCTTACGGCTGGTCACTCAAATGAACTAGTTACCATAACTAGCATCCACGATTAACTCCGGACATCACAATGTCTCCAGCCAGTGAGAATCAGCTGCTTGGATACACCAAGGAGTATACCTCGTGCTAGTCTCGACAGAATTGATGGTGTCCAAATCCATCAATTCATCGACTAGGGATAATTCTGATACATCACAATTACACATGTAGAGATAATCACTAGTTGTGATCCAATCACAAATTCTCTCATGCTGTGAATCGTATCGTGGGCATTCAGTAAATGAGTTTAAGATCCAATCAAATACATTAAACATGTATACTCAAATAATGAATCTTCATTTATCATATAAATGGTTCATACATAAGGCGATTGCCTTAGGACATCTCTCATATATTACTAACACACGTATCACCATGTACCCTTCTCCATATATTAGGAACACATACTTAGTTCTTCTCAAGTACTTAAGGATCATCTTAACAGCCACCCAATAATCCATTCTTGGATCAGACTGGTATCTGCTCGTGACACTAAGAGCATACGATACATCAGGCCTCGTACATAACATAGCATACATGATAGATCCTATTGCGGATGCTTAGGGAATCTTACTCATGCAAATCCTCTCGTCTTCTGTGCGCTGACACATAGACTTCGAAAGGTGTATCCCATGCCTGATGGGTAGGAAACCTTTCTTGGATTCCGACATGCTAAACCTCTTTAGCACTCGGTCTATATATGTAGACTGCGAAAGACCAAGCAACCATTTCTATCTATCTCTATAGATCTTAATCCCGAGGATGTAGGTTGCTTCTCCCAGGTCTTTCATGGAGAATGTCTTGGATAACCAAACCTTAACTAACTGTAAGACTGAAACATCGTTTCCTATAAGTAATATGTCATCGACATATATTACTAGGAACACGATTGCACTCCCACTAACCTTCTTGTACACACAAGGTTCGTCTGGATTTTGTGAGAAATCAAACTTTTTGATTGTCTCATCAAAATGGATATTCCAGCTCCTGGATGCTTGCTTCAATCCATAAATGGATCGTCGCAATTTGCATACCTTGGTTTTATCAACCGATGTGAAACCCTCAGGCTGTATCATATACGCCTCCTCGAGTAGGTTTCCATTAAGGAAAGTTGTTTTCACATCCATCTGCCATATCTCATAATCATAATGAGCCGCTATGGCCAGGAGCATCCGAATGGATTTAAGCATAGCTACAGGCGAATAGGTTTCGTCATAATCAACACCTTACTTTTGATGATATCCTTTCGCCACCAATCTAGCCTTATAGGTAATCACATTACCATCCATGTCGGTTTTCTTCTTGAAAACCCACTTGCACCCTATAGGCTTTATGCCTTCAGGTGGGTCAACCAAGTTCCAAACTTGGTTTTCATACATGGTATCCATTTCCGACTTCATGGCACCAAGCCACTTATCCCTTTCTGAACTTGTCAGCACTTCTTCATAACTGGTAGGCTCCTCATCATCAATGAGTAACACGTCGTTCGATTCATTTACGAGAAATCCATATCTCTCAGGAATATTGCGTGTTCAACCAGATCTACGAAGATATGGTGTTACAATAGGTCCAGTCGATTGCTCATCACTATGAGTTGTCGACTGTTGTGCTTCTCCAGGTATCTCATCAATGTTTATTTGAGTCTCTCGAGCCTCCTCAATTTCCACGATACTCCCACTATTTTTTTGCAAGAGAAACTCTTTCTCTAGAAATACAGCATGCCTTGAAACAAACACCTTTTGTTCCACAGGATGATAGAATTGGTAACCCCTTGTTTCCTTAGGGTATCCAATAAATAGACATTTATCAGACTTAGCATCCAATTTGTCTGATACTGTCCGCTTCACATAAGCAGGACAACCCCTTATCTTCAAGTAAGATACATGAGGTTTCTTACTATTCCATATCTCATATGGAGTAGTTGAGACTACCTTGGTAGGCATTCTGTTTAACAAGTAAACAGCTGTCTGAAGTGCATAGCCCCAAAATGACTTGGGAAGAGTCGCATGATTCATCATTGACCTGACCATATCCAACAAGGTCCGGTTACGCCTCTCAGATACACCATTATGCTGTGGTGTATATGGAGGAGTCTATTGAGACAATATGTCATTGTCTCTTAGATAATCAAGAAACTCTTGACTTAAGTATTCACTACCTCGATCCGATCAAAGTATTTTAATACTCTTGTCATGTTGTTTCTCTACTTCATTTCTAAATTCTTTGAACCTTTCAAAGGCTTCAGACTTGTGTTTCATCAAGAACACATACCCAAACCGTGAGTGATCATCGGTGAAGGTAATGAAGTAGCTATAGCCTCCTAAAGCTTGAGTTGACATAGGTCCACATACATCAGTATGTATTAGACCTAGTAACTCTCCCACTCGTTCACATTTTCCAGTAAAAGGTAACTTAGTCATCTTGCCTTTTAAGCATGATTCGCATGTATCGTATGAATCCTATTCAAACGATTCCAGAATTCCACATCGGTGTAATTCGGACTTGCGTTTCTTTCTTACATGGCCAAGACGACAATACCACATGTAGGAGTCTAATTGATTATCTTTTCGAGCACGCTTGTTGCTCGCTTCGATATTGAAAATATCACTGGATACGTCCAACTTATAAACACCATTGCTTAAAGTTCCAGTCCCTTAAAGAACTCCATTCAAAGTTATGTAACAACAATTGTTACTAAAAGTCAAATGGTACTCATTTCTATTTAAACAAGAAATAGAAATGATGTTCTTTATCAACGAAGGAACATAAAAGCAATTGTCCAGTTCTAAGACAAGTCCTACAGGGAGTTCCAACAAATATGTTCCGATGGCGAGTGCAGCAACCGTTGCTCCATTCCCAACACATAAATTTGACTCTCCCTTGACGAGTCTTCTTCTATTCCTTAGCCCATGTATGTAATTACATATATGTGAGCCACACCCAGTATCAAATACCCAAGTGTCTGAGGAAATAGAATGACAATCAATAAAGAAGATTTCTGAAGAAGATGGGGCATCCGATGTCTTATCCTTCTTCACGGACTCAAGATAAATCTTGCACTTTCTTCGCAAATGGCCCTACTTGCCATAATGATGGCAAGTGCCCTTTTTGAGCTGGTTCTGCCTTTTTAGCCTTTTTCTTCTTCCCCTTCTGTTGTTCCTTTGACTCCCTCTTAGAACCTTTCTTCGAGGAATCAACTAACAACACCGTCCCCTTCTCATGCTTCTCAGAAGGCTCCACAGTCTTCAGCATGTTGAGCAGTATCACAGATGAACCTTCTTGCATCTCAGAGGTGAAGAGGAGCTTGGAGACTTCGAACCTTTCGAATCTCACTTGCTTATCAAACAACTCATAAAGATGAAGGACTACAATATGAGCATCCATATGCTCATGCTGCTTTCGTAGCTTGGGTTCCATCGCGGCTAGCATGATGTAACTTGTCAGTTCAGAATCAGTCACATGTTTCTGATAGACCAACAATTGGTCCGGAGTTGCATCGTCACTAGGATGGGCGGGAAGAGGCGCTTCGAGGACATACGCAAGCTTTTCACCTTGAGAACAATTCTCAAGTTTCTAAGCTAGTCCAAGAAGTTTGGCTCAGTCAATTTATTCGAATCCAAAATGAAACGCAAATTAAAAGACAACATGATCAATTTAGAAATACAAAACGAGCATATATGAGAAAGATGATTTTTAAAATGCATCAATATACATTTATAAATCTCATTCATTTTTCGAATTCAAAAACCCTTGAAATCAATTCGGGAGATCGTAGGAAAATCTCCGAATGGGCTGATATCCAATATAGATAAGAACAACCTTGGAGTGAGTCCAACAAGCCATTTTTAGCTATGATGGTGGGTATCAAGTATACCGATTACATATCATGTATATGTAACTATCACAATGTGCTATGAACTAATTGAATGTTTACACATACATTGGGTTGTTAACACATTAACAAGTATGCATCATATGCATAGCACCCAACTTCACCTCTCTTCACATCGACCTTGGAGTGAGTCCAATAAATCGATGCTCCAAGTTAGAGCCGACCCATTAATCGCGAAATAGTTTTAATATGGTTAGAGCGCATTCAACCAATTAGCCAGGCTTGGAGTGAGTCCAACAACCCAAACTAATGATTGACCTCTGACTCTTACCATATTAGAGTTAAACTATTCCAATGATTTGAACATGTTCAGGTTCGAGCCGGGCTTGGAGTGAGTCCAACAACCCAAACAAGAAACAGAACTCTGGTTCTAACCATATTAATGGAAGGTGTAAGCTTTAATATTGAGTTAGGGTTTTTATGTCTCATCCTCTTTGCATGCAAATAACTATTATCTACATGGCATGGCATACATGGCATACATCTACATGTCACGACACGCATGGCATAGTGATATGCATCTAATGCAATTACATGGCATACAATTATGTCATGTACATAATTTCCTTATTTGTCATAACTATTTATGGAAATAAAATATGTTTAAGATTTGATTCTCTAAATCAAATCATGATTAAATTAGGAAACAAATTTCCAAATCTAATCACATATTTTATTTATGGAAATAGTTGATTAAGGAAAATCAATTTAGGAAACCAATTTCCTAAATCATCAAAACTACTTATGGAAATCAAATATTTTAAGATTTGATTTCCCAAATCAAATCATGATAAAATTATGAAATAAATTTCCAGAATCTAATCAAATATTTTATTTATGGAAAATATCAATTTCCATAAATACTTCCAACTTTCCAAAAGTGGAAGATTTCCATAAATACTTCTACACTTTCCAAAATTGAAAAATTTCCATAAATACTTCTAAATTTCCAAAATTAGAAAATTTCCAGAAATAACATTATGACTATCGCAAAACCATTTTACGATTATGTCGAAACACAACCTGGGTTCTGATACCACTGTTGGGTTTCCGGCACCGCGGCGTGTGTGTTTTCGATCACGTTTCGTAAACATGAGCACAGCGGAAGCAATAAAAATAATAAATCTACATTTATTACAAGACACACATGCATAGTACAATATGTGTAGACATAACCGTAAATTTAAATTTGCAATAAAATGAAATTTAACTACGTTATACCTTTCGTATTATGTGTAGCGGGAACGGCATCAACCGGAACGATCCTCGCTAGAATCGTCTCTATCCGTATCCACGCCGAGTATCCTTAGGATGACTTCGCTAAGCCACGAGCTTCGTCTTCGTACGGGTTACTAGCCTCGTGTTGAAGACGACGTGATCGAGAGATGATCACGATCCGAATCCAAATTCGAATCCAAAAATGAGTCCTCAAAACTCGCTTCTCCGGAGAGGTATTCGTCAACCGATTGACGAATCCTTCGTCCTCCACCTCAGAGGATTACCAGAGATCGAATCCCCAGTAAGTTAGCCGCTGTCGGAGCTCTAACCGTCGTCCAAACGACGCTCCGACGAGAGGAGAACAAGCTGTCCAGAAAATTGGACAGCTTTGGTGGAGGAGATAGGTGCCGGCCAACCAAGGGAAGATAAAGCTCACCTTGATGCCAAACCTAAAGGAGATCACCGGAGGGTCGCCGGAGGATCACTGGCTGAAGCTTGGACGCCGACAAGGAGCTGGACGGCGGCACAAGGGGCTGGGCGGCAACGGAGGTTGGCGCCAACTCTTAGTGGGGATGAAGTGGGCGGCAACTATTGCTAGGGTTTGGATTAGGGCTTAATTATCGCTTAAGCCCTCTTTTATAGAGAACTAATTCTCTTAATGGTTATTGGATCATAACCATTATGCCCGTTAACCCGCTCCATTAAGATAAGTTAAAATAAACCAAACCATGATGGTTTATTTTAAGTTAAAACGAACCGAACCAACTTTTGGTTCATTCGTTTAAAATAAACCAAACCCTTTGGTTTATTCTCCTCCATTGGATTAGAACCAAACCATTTTGGTCCATCCATTATGTCTTCATAAGACACAGTCCATCCACGCTTCCATTGCGACTGAAACGATTTCATGCTCGCTCCATGTTTGGTCAAACAAAACTTAGTTTCTCTCGGTCTGAGAATCCTATTCTCAAGCTCGTTTTAAATCCTTCGGATTACGCTCGTTGTGCGTGTGACCAAATAGGTTCTCGATTTATGTTGGCTGTATATAATTAACCATTAATTATAGAACGATCATGAGTGACACCTAGTAGTACATCATAATCCCAATTAACCGAAAAGATCAACGGTTGATCCAGAACTATTTCTGAAACCCTTCAGCAGCTCGAATGAATCGTGCCCCATTCCCTTCACTCATCTTATACCCACTTGGTTCAGGACATGGTCTATAGTGTCAGTCCCCACTAGGCTGACTATGTCACACCTAGCCCAAGTATCATTTCCTCGTTCTACGGATTCTAGTTACTGCACATGTATCGAAGAGTACCTTACTCTAAACATGTAATGCTTTGGCCAAAGACATTAGTAACAATCCGACGAGAGGCCATGGGTATACATCTCCTTGCAAGGAGTGGTGAATCCTTTATAGGCTATTCAAACACCTTCGATCACTTCGACTTATACCCAATCATCCCGGGTCCACATCTCCTTAGAGATGCTTGCTTAAGATGTCAAAGCATAAGTCTCCATGATCAAGATGACTTGAATACCGCAAGTCAAAGAAACATCGCACTTAAGCTACAGTAAGAACTTCATTGACATATCTATATATGCAGAGAACCATATGAAGTCTTACGGCTGGTCACTCCAATGAACTAGTTACCATAACTAGCATCCACGATTAACTCCGGACATCACTATGTCTCCAGCTAGTGAGAATCAACTGCTTGGATACACCAAGGAGTATACCTCGTGCTAGTCTCGACAGAATTGATGGTGTCCAAATCCATCAATTCATCGACTAGGTATAATTTCGATACATCACAATTACACATGTAGAGATACTCACTAGTTGTGATCCAATCACAAATTCTCTCATGCTGTGAATCGTATCGTGGACATTCAGTAAATGAGTTTAAGATCCAATCAAATACATAAAACATGTATACTCAAATAGTGAATCTTCATTTATCATATAAATGGTTCATACATAAGGCGATTGCCTTAGGACATCTCTCATATATTACTAACACAAGAGGCACCCCGTCGTAGTGGGAGGGTTGTTAGACAACCCGAGAGATTCATGTTTTTGGGAGAGTCTTCGGACTTAGTCCCTGGTGAACATGAACCGGTTCCCTGGACATATGACGAGGCACTCCAAGATAGAGATGCGGTATCTTTGCAAAGTTCAATGAATTCAGAGATAGAATCTATGGATTCTAATCAGGTCTGGGAGCTAGTAGAACCACCCGATGTTGTAAAAGCCATTGGATGCAAGTGGATCTACAAGAGAAAGAGAGGAGTAGACGGGAAGGTTGAGACCTTCAAAGCTAGTCTTGTTGCGAAAGGGTATACACAGAAAGAGGGTATCGATTATGAGGAGACCTTTTCGCCGGTAGCTATGCTTAAGTCTATCCGGATTCTCTTATCTATAGCTGCTCATATGGATTATGAGATTTGGCAGATGGATGTCAAGACAGCTTTCCTTAACGGAAGTCTTGAGGAGAACATCTATATGCGGCAACCAGAGGGATTCATTGCTAAAGGCAAAGAGCATCTTGTATGTAAGCTTAATCGGTCCATTTATGGATTGAAGCAAGCTTCTAGATCTTGGAACATCCGCTTTGATGAGGTAATCCAGTCATATGGATTTATTCAAAGTCCGGATGAGCCTTGTGTATACAAGAGATGTGACGGAAATGTAGTGGTGTTTCTTGTACTATACGTAGATGACATTTTGTTAGTTGGCAACAATATCAAAGTGTTATCAGACGTAAGGGTATGGTTGTCCAAACAGTTTGATATGAAGGACTTGGGAGAAGTGGGACACATCCTTGGGATCAAAGTTATAAGGGATCGCAAGAAAAGGATGTTGTGCTTGTCTCAAGCTTCATACATTGACACTATCCTTGCTCGTTTTAGCATGCAAAACTCCAAGAAAGGTTTTCTACCTTTTAGGCATGGAGTTCCTTTATCTAAAGAGATGTGTCCCAAAACATCAAAGGAGATAGAGGACATGAAGGCGGTTCCTTATGCTTCGGTAGTAGGAAGCCTCATGTATGCTATGTTGTGTACGAGACCGAATATCTGCTTTGCCGTGGGCATGGTTAGCAGATATCAGAGTAATCCTGGACAGGGACATTGGACTGTGGTAAAGCATATATTGAAGTACCTGAGAAGGACTAGGGATTATATGCTGGTTTACCGGGCAGATCAATTAGTCCCTGTGGGTTACAAGGATTCGAATTTCCAATCAGATAGGGACAAGAGTAAGTCTACCTCGGGGTTTGTGTTTACTTTTGGAGGTGGAGCCATAGTATGGAGGAGTGTCAAGCAGAAATGCATGGTGGACTCTACCATTGAAGCTGAGTATGTGGCAGCCTCTAAGGCAGCCAAGGAAGTTGTATGGCTCAGGAACTTCTTGATGGACTTGGATGTGATTCCTGGTTTGCCCAGAACTATCACAATTTATTGTGATAATAGTGGTGCAGTTGTAAACTCGAAGGAACCACGAGCCCAAAAGGCGAGTAAACACATAGAGCGCAAGTACCACCTTATACGAGAGATCGTAAAGCGAGGAGAAGTTGCTGTCACCAAGATTGCATCAGAGGATAACCTGGCGGATCCATTCACTAAGGCCCTTCCAGCGAAAGCATTTGATAGGCATGTGGAGGACATGGGGATCAGATGTATGGCAGAGTGATGACGACATAGTCTTTTAGTATAAGTGGGAGATTGTTGGAATGTATACTGAAAGCCTAGCTCTTTTTGTATGAACATTTTATTTTGGAATAAGAATCACATGATCATTGTTTTCACTTTATATTTATTATATGTGTGCATATTGTCTAATATTTTACATTGTAGATAACATGGTGCTTGGTGTGACACAGAAGATCATGTTATCAGTCCCTTGTAGAATATAAGTAGAGGCTCACAACCAAGATGGTTTTGGATAAACCATTGGCATGGTTGTAGTGTAGCTTGGTATTGTTTTGTCTTGAACATAGAGTTACACTAGTACACTTAGGTGTATTGAGCAGGACCGACATAGAGGTGATTCAATTAATTGCTGACTACATAATTGAATCGGACCTCAGATATTATGTTGTACATGCTCTTAATCCCGATATAATAATGGGCACATGTACTTAGTATTTATTTCTTTGATTTACCAGAGGGTGAGATTTAGATGGATTAAATCAATATGCCCGGTAAGTTGGGAAATGATATTATTTACATGGTGTGTCGTTGATTATAGGAGGAAACCGTGTCCTATATATTAGGTTGATGATGTCCCTTTGTGGAGCTCATAAGGTTCATCATGTAAACCCAGCTAGTTGATTTAGTCAACATGATGATAAGGTTGAGTGGTACTACTCGAGGAATTAGATGTTAATTAATTGATGGTCAATAAATCAATTAATTGATGGACATTCGATATCTTAAACACGGGGAGATGAATGTACAAATAATATATGGAGCCCATATTGATTTATGGGGGTTGGTGAGGTAGTTCAATGATGATCCTCTAGTGGAATGGAACATCATTGATGGATCAAGTTTGTGTGGTTCCGATCCATCGGGTGGCCAAGATCCAACTCCTCCTTATGGTCCCTATCGTAGCCTAATATAATCCTTGTGAAGTCTAGATCCAAGAATGTAAAACAAAACCCTAGAACCAACGGTTGGGATTAAATCCCTAGATCCGAAGGTTAGGATGAAACCCTAGAACCAACGGTTGGGATTAAATCCCTAGATCCGATGGTTAGGATGAAACCCTAGAACCAACGGTTGGGATTAAATCCTTAGATCCGATGGTTAGGATGAAACCCTAGAATCGACGGTTTGGATGAAACCCTAGATCTGACGGTTGGGATAAAATCCTAGATCCGACGGTTGGGATAAAACCCTAGATCCGAAAGTTGGGATAAAACCCTAGATCCGACGGTGGAGATTAAATCCCTAGATCTGACGGTGGAGATTAAAGGAGGCTTAAGCCCAATTCTATAAATAGAGGGCTTAGGCTTGGGCGGCAAGTAATAAGAATTGGAGTTAGGGTTTGTCTCTTCTCAAAGTGGGCGGCTAGGGTTTGGAGCAAAATCTTGGGTGGCAACCATCTTCCTTCTCCTTGTTGCCGCCGCCCATCTTCCTCCATCAAGACTTGGGCGGCGCCCATCCTCTAGGCCTCTCTCTTATTCCTTGGCCGGCGGTTCTCCTTCCATTGGTGGCCGGCGTTCACTCCTCCATACTCTCCAAAGTGGCCGGCGGTTCTCCTTCCATTGGTGGCCGGCGCCTCATCCACTTGTTCCTTGGCCGGCGGTTGCATCAAATTCTCTAATTTGGTGGCCGGTTCTAGAAAGGATAGGTATTTGTTGGTTCTTCTCTTTGTTCGCTGCGGACAAGGAAGGGAAGAACGCGATCTAGAAGGCTTCTACTCGTGGAGGATCTTCGTCCACACGTCGTCCACGAGAAGGATAGGACATACGGTAGAAGATCATAAGGTATAAAGTTTTATAACTTTATTTTCAGATCTGAGCATGTTCCTTTTAGTGTTGATTATACATGTGTGCGTATGTATATATATTGTATAATCATGGACCCCGAAGACAAACACAAAAACCGGCGATCCGTCTGTCGTCTCTTCCGCGGCTAATCAACTAGAAGAGTTGTGTTGCTTGAACAACTAGTTTGTTCAAGCGACCACTCAAGTTGTTAGCACGACGACGAAGAGGTTGTGCTAAGGAAACTCATCCCATCCGGATTAATTCTTTCATTAGTGAAAATTTTAATCCGGGGACATGGGAGCCAATGAGCCTCCGAAGCAACTCCCTACAGATCACCAGCCACCTTTCCAATCCGTGGTGGGGGCATTGGTAGAGTAACTCCTTGTAGCGATCCCAAGCTTCAAATAGGGACTCCCCTTCTTTCTGACGAAAGCTTGTAATTAGATGGCGCATGTGAGCAGTCTTACTTGGTGGGAAATATTTGTTCAAAAACTGCTGCTCACATTGCTCCCATGTAGTAATACTTCTCGAAGGTAGGAAATGAAGTCATGTCTTAGCCTTATCCTGCAATGAGAACAAGAATAGGCTCAGGCAGATCGCGTCCACAGGGACTCCATTTATCTTCATCATTGAACAGATTTCCAAGAATGTCTCTAGGTGCCAGTTCGGGTCTTCAATTGTAGCTCCCCCGAATTGACTCTGCTGGACCATATGGATGAGTGTTGGTTTAAGTTCAAAGTTGTTTGCCGAAATAGATGGTCTAGCTATACTTGGCCTAAATCCTCTAGCGCTAGGAGCTGCATAATCCCGCAGAGGTCGGCTACCTATATTTACTTCAGATGCAGCTTTGTTCTCCATCCTCTTTTGTTCAGCTCTCTAGCGATGATAGGTTCGTTCGATTTCTAAATTGATAGGAATCAGGCCTTTCGATCCTAAGCGTCTAAGCATACGAAGAATCGAGCCACAAAAATTAGGAGTACTACCTAATACTAAGAGACAGGAAATAAACAAATCTAGCTAACAAAATCAAAGAGCCAATAAGGAAATAGAAAACTACTGCTAAAATAAAATAAAAACTAAATCTAGATATGGAAAATCTAAAACTGAAGTAAAACAAATAAAAAGGAAATAAAGTAAGTAAGTAAATCAAATCCTAAGTCTGATCATATTATCCACTTCTTGATTCGATATCGAATCGATTAGTCCCCGGCAACGGCGTGAAAAACTTGATGAACACGAATGTGAGTTTAAATCTTGTGACGAGACTGTCGAGGACTCGAAGCGCGCACTCGCGTTCAACGCCTGCAAGTGCACAGATGTCGTCAAGTAATAAAAAGATTATCGATCTCACATGGACTGTGATTCGAGTATCGATTTGTTCGGTGGATGTAATTGTTCGGGACTAGACTCTAAGGGGTTGAGAATGTGAGGGTTATCGGTGGTCCTACTCAATACGGTGTCACACGGAGGAAGAAAGGAGGTTGCTGTGAGATCTTTTAAAGGGATTATAGGACTTCGGTTTCACTTGTGTGTCACAAGACATACTATCAACTGGGCATTGTCTAAACGTCTAACTATGGTCTTGTGGAAGGGACATCATACACTCTCTCGATGAGCCACCTCATCTATCGGGAGCTATCTCTGCCTTACCAAGACTGGATAGGCGATACAAGGATGCTGAATCAATCCCTGTGATGAACCGTATCTAGTTCTATCGCATCCTTCTACCCACAGTTTCAGGAGATGAGGCTAACCCCTAGGTTCCTCGTATAAATCCCCTAAATCTTAGATATGAGGATTGTCACCCCTCGTATCGACTAAGCACAATAGATAGAAAACCAAATACACATAGATATCGGTCTAAACAAATTCCAATTGCAAATTCAAACTCAATAACAGAATTCAATTTGAAGTAGCATGTCATACGCACACAAGCTACTCCCTAATCCTAGAATCGAAGTAACTACTCCATAGATAGGAGAAGAGAGACACAAGGCATGTTCGTGTTCGAATAAATAAAAGATAAAGTGCAAGAATAGAAATTTACAATGACAATGTGGCTTTCTCTCTGGCGTTGAAGTGCAGAATCTTGATTTCCGACGGTATTCTTCCTCCCCATTGCGAGTTCCCGAATCTTTTTAGTGCTTCGGGGTGTCGTCCCAGCCATCTTGCCTCCCCCTTAGGGTTTGGGTAGAGCTCTTTTTATATATACATCACACCGAATCACTGCGAAATTCACAAAAACCCCTAGTCGCGTCAATCTGCTGGGCCGCTACACCGTCGTGTGTTTCCACACGGCCAGGCTATGTGTGGCCCTGGGGTGGCTGATTTTGCCCCTTGGACACGACCATGTGTAGCCACACGCCCTGGTCGTGTCCCCTTTTGCGTCTACCTATAAAATGCCCTTCTTTTGCTCCGAAGTGCACCTTTTTCCCACGAAATACTGTCCTGCATGCAAAAGTACAAAGAGCAGACCTCCGAACCAGAAAATAGGAAATGCATGCAAAACAAAGTGACATATGCATGAAACTAACATAAAATGTAATGAGATGTGAGCGAAAACTACTCCTAAAATCCTATATGTTTTGCTCACATCAAACACCTATCTATTACAACACATTCCATTGATCATCAAAGAAGGGTGAATACTAACATAAAGAAGTGTTAAAATAGAAGCTTTAAACCTATTAGATGCAGGAATAATATAACCTAGCTCTAATAGTGAATGGGTAAGCCAGTCCAAGTAGGAATAGAGAAAGGGCGGATGGCCGTAATAAAAAATTCAAAATATGAACTAATTCCCATTAGAGAAACTACAGGTTGGCAAATGTGCATAGATTATAGAAATTTAAACAAAGAAACTAGGAAAGACCATTTTCCCCTTCTATTTATTGATTAAATGTTAGAAAGACTAGCTAATCCATCATATTTTTGCTACCTAGATGGATATTCTAGATTTTTCCAAATACCAATACATCCTAGTGACAAAAAAAACCACTTTTACATGTTCTTACGGTACCTTTGCCTATCGTAGAATGCCCTTTGGTCTTTGCAATGCCCCAACCACTTTTCAACGTTGCATTAAAACATTTTTTTCTGATATGATTGAAAATATCATGGAAGTTTTATGGATGATTTCTCCGTACATGACACTAACTTTGAGACATGATTGTGTAACTTAGCTAAGGTCTTGCAAATATGTGAGGAAATTAACCTAGTATTAAATTGGGAAAAGTGTCATTTTATGGTAAGGGAAGGTATAGTACTTGTTCATTTGGTCTCTGAGCGAGGGATAGAAGTTGACAAAGCAAGAAGTGATTGAGAAATTACCTCAACCTTCGAATATCAAAGGACACACTAGATACGTTGGATTTTATAGGTGTTTTATAAAGTATTTCACAAGGATCTCTAAACCACTAACAAATCTACTTTCCAAGGAAGTCACATTTGATTTTGATCAGACTTGTATGGATGCTTTTTACAAACTTAAAGAAGCATTAATCTCTACCCCAATCATTCAAATACCTGATTGGAACTTACCTTTTGAGATAATGTGTGATGCAAGCGACTATGGGGTAGGAGCAAAACTAGGGCAAAGAAAGGATTGAAAAGTACATGTCATCTATTATGCTAATAAGACCTTAGATGATGCCCAGATAAATTATGTAACTACTAAGAAGGAACTCTTACCTATTGTGTTTTCATTTGATAAATATAGATTATACCTCGTATGATCTATCATAATTGTCTACACGGATCATGCAACTATAAAATAATTGTTAACAAAAAAGGAATCCAAACCTCGACTTATCTGTTAAATCTTTCTACGACAAGTATTTGATTTGGAAATAAGAGATAAACAAGGAACTAAAAACATAGCTGCAGATCATCTCTCAAGACTCCACCATGATACACCTATCAAAGATGATTAAATGTCAATAGATGATTACTTTCCAGATGAATATTTGTTAGCACTAGAAAAAAATGATGCCCCATGGTATGAAGATTTTGCAAGCTATCTCGCTAGTAGAATCTTACCTCCTAATATAAATTATCACCAAAGAAAGGAATTCTTTGCAGACCTAAAGAATTGTGTTTGGGACAAGCTTTTTCTCTTTAAATAATGTGCTGACACCATTTATAGAAGGTGCATACCTGAGGAAAAAAATAAGAAGTATAATTTATCATTGCCACTCTTCTTCCTACGGAGGCCATGCAAGCATCTCGAACACAATTGCAAAAATTCTACAAGCAGAATTTTATTGGCCCCACATATTTAAAGATACTCGAGAATTTATGTTGACTTGTGATCGATGCCAAAGAATAGGCAACATATCAAGAAGACATGAAATGCCCCTAAAACCTATTTTAGAAATCAAATCGTTTAATGTATGGGGAATTGACTACAATGGATAATTTCCACCCTCTAATAAAAACATATATATCTTAGTAGCAGTAGACTATGTCTCTAAATAGGTAGAAGAAGTACCATCGTCAACTAATGATGCAAAAATAGTAATAAAGTTTTGTAAGAAAATTATATTCCTAAGATTCGTAGTACCTTGATCATTGATCAGTGATGGAGGATCGCATTTTATTGAAAACAATTTAAAAATCTTCTCAGCAAATATGGAGTGACCCATAAAATAGCTTCCCCATACCATCCTCAAACCAGTGGCTAAGTGGAAATTTTGAATAGAGAAATTAAGTATATATTGGAAAAGATAGTATCGAGATCAAGAAAAGATTAGTCTTTGAAATTAGATGATACCTTATGGGCATACTAAACAACCTACAAAACATCCATTGGTATGACCCCATTCCGATTAATTTATGGAAAACCATGTCACCTCCCAATCGAATTAGAACATAAAGCCTTTTGGGTCATTCAACTGTTAAATTTCAACTTAATGAAAGCTAGAGAGAAGAAAAAGCTACAACTTAATGAACTTGAATAATTAAGGTTGGACACCTACAAACATGCCAAATCATAGAAGGAAAAAACCAAACATTGGCACGATGAGCATATCACACATAGAGAATTACATGAAGGAGATCTTGTACTACTTTTTGACTCTAGAATAAAACTTTTCCGTGGAAAACTCAAATCAAGGTGTACTAGCCCATAACAAATCCAAAAAGTATACCCTTTTGGAGCAGTAGATATACAGGATGAAAATTTGAGAACATACAAAGTAAACAGAAAAAGGTTAAAAAAAATATTTTATAAACCAAGTCAAGGAACAAGAAGAGGGGTGAGATCTCCGCGAATCGAGGTAAAACAAACAACAAAGCGTCGAGCTTACGACCTAAAACAAGAACTTCTTGGGAGGCAAAATAAGGATATTTTTTGTTTACAACTCTATTTTATTAGATCACTTGATTTAGTCTTTCTTGGATTCCATCCACATACACCTAAGAGAACAGTAGGTCGAACTCAATGCTCAGAGGCAGATGATCGATTCCATGTATCATTGGCACCTTTTGTAAGGTCATTTCTTTCCACCTCCACCTCATGAGTAATTTATTTCATTTACCATTACCCTTCCATACATTGAGGACAATGTATATTTTAAGTTTAGGGGGGGGGGGTCACTTTGCATATTTTTTCTATTTAGCATAATTGATTTTTCTTGTTTACCATAATTTTGTAATACTTCCTGCGTATATTTCCTTAAATTGATAACCTGTTGTTCCTTTATCCAGAGTAGTATAACTGAACTTAGTTATATCGTTAAAGGTCCTTTTGGCCTACTTTATAAGAACTTTGTTTCATTCTTTACACGACTTATGAGGTAGAGTTATCCAAAAAGAGTTTGTCCCGATAGCGGACTAGTACTCAAATTTTCATGGGGACTTTCAGAATACTTAGTTATTGGAGAAACATTCATCTAAGGAGTTTATTAAAAAAAAGTGAGTAGAGAAAAAAAAAAGTCTGAAAAAAAAGAGAGAAAAAAAGTGAGAAAAAAAATCAAAAAAGAAAAAAAAGATGAAATATCATTAAAATACCCCTCTGAGACTAAGTAGCTACTGGGAAACACCCATATAGGTGCCCCTTTGAGGCTAACTAGTTACAGTGGAAATACTTTATGTTTATTTTCTACTTTTCTTCTCCTTGACTTTGAATGCTCCTTTGAAACTAAGTAGGATGTGAGAGGATGATCCAAGCACATTGGTAGGAAAGTGTCTTTATGCCGGATATGCGAGAAATACGGTTGAAGGAATATAAACTTGGATTGTGTCCAAAACCATAAAGGTAAAAACTCACATTCACTACACAATGATCTTTCATGCTAAGCCACCGAGAACGAATCGATAAGACTAAGTATTTTATACCTTAGGATGGGTTTCTAACGAGTTATCATGATTCTCACTCATAGTTTCTTTCTTTTTTTTTTTTTGCTTGAGGACAAGCAAAAGTTTAAGTTTGGGGTGTGATGAGTGTGAATCATATGCGTATTTTAGAGTTTATTTATCATGTTTTTCTAGTTTTTCATTCACATATGATGCATGAAACCTTGCATTTACTTTTCTTTTATCTTGTTAGTTCAGATAACTATGGGTTCTCTATTTTTACTCTCAGGAGGGACAAAAGAAGGCATAATAGAGTCATGGAGGAAAACTACGATGAAACAGGGAGTAAACAGAGGCACAACGTCCATTTTTCAGACTTCCCAGGGTCCATCACACCCAGGGCATTACCGGGGGCCAACCCATGCCCAGTTCTTTTCAGCATGCCCGATTCCAGTGCATGCTACGTCTCTAAAGTGCCTGGCATGCTCAGACCATGCCCGATTCTAGGGCATGCTAGGGTTGTTGACAACACTTCGTCGTTGTAGAGTCATCGAAGAGTCACAGCTTTGCATAGGCTTTTGAGCACTTAGAATTGATGAAAAACCCTAGGAGAGGCCCTCCTTTTATAGCCTATGAGCCTCTTTTCGAGAGGATCTTCAACCAATAGAAATTGGGCACAAGACTCCTTGAAAAATGGTAATAGAGCTTGACTCCTCGAGGCTGATCCCTGACCATCAGTCGACTGATGGCTATCATCAGTCGACTGATGGTAGGATCAGTCGAATGCTAACCGCATATAGTCTACTGATGGACAACAGTCAAGTCCTCCAAGCTGGCCGTTGACTGATGCTAGCTGAAATTAAAAGTTAGCTAAACAAAAATATTATTTCTACAACCTCCGACTGTCCGATCTCGACCTAGACCACCGATGGGATGTCTTGGGTCGGATCTACGCTTAAGACTATCCCCGTAAGGAGGATACGACCACACTTATGCTCGCACACACGAGCTTACCTCGATACTTACTGTGTCGCTTTCGCTTCTGGCCTTCCATTCGATTCCTTCGGCTTCCTCCGAAATCACTTGAGTGTCACCCGACCTCCGCGGCTTCCTCCAGGTGTCGCTGGCCTTCATCTCCAGCGACTTTTCTGTACACTTGATTTAGCTCATGAGATAACAATATGAGCTTAACTTTGTATTGTTTGCTATAATCAAAACTCAGGTTTGACTTAGGTGCCTACTGCACCAATAATCTCACCCTTTTTGATCTATGGCAAACCCACATACAAAGTTAAGAAAATAGCATGCATGAAGAATAATAATGTGCATGAGAAACAATAATAAAAGGATTAAGTAAAAGTAGTAAAGATTTTCTTCAAGTACTCCCCCTTGGGAAAACCTCCCCCTTGACCGAGGGTGAGTCTTGAAAGAAAACCTTAATCCTCCCCCTTGAGGGTTGCTATTTAGGAAGAGTTTAAGTAATTAACATTACTTAAGGTTGGCCTTAGTGAAACATTTAAGTTAAGAAGATTTCTTAACTTGGCCCTTTCTCCCCCTTTCTTAAGTAAAGCATTAACGTTTGGCCATAGTATTTAAAAATAAGTTTAAGTTAAGAATTCTCTTAGCCTTAGTGAAATGTTTAAGTTAAGAAGACTTCTTAACTTGGCTCTTTCTCCCACTTTCTTAAGTAAAGCATTAATGTTTGGCCATAGTGTTTAAAAATAAGTTTAAGTTAAGAATTCTCTTAACTTGGCCTTTACTTCCTTTTTGTTAACAAAAACAAGTTAAGTAAATTTTCAAAACTTAAAGTTAAGTAAACATTTACTTAACTTTTGGCCATATGAAGTGAGTTAAGTTATCAAAAATTTTGATCAGTTAAGTTATCAAAAATTTTGATCCCTTAACTTTGGCCTTTTTCTCCCCCTTTTGCCATATATCGAAAAGAGTGGGGGTGTGTGAAAAACAAATATAGATATTAATTTTAAAGTCCAAGCATGTTCCATATTATTTTGAAAATAATATACTGAAAATAATCTCATCTATGAAATGTTCGACTCATATTTGACTTGATTGTTATGAAAGATCAACCAGTCTTGGTCAGAGTCGGTTAATATGTATGATTATACTCCATAGTTCATGGCGATGCACTAGCTCTACATCTAGAACCAGGAGTAAGATCCTAACATCTCACGCCCATCTACGTGGCTAAGTACACAAACACATTAGTCCTATGTGTTGTGAGATGTATTGACTCCTTAAATCTATAGGTGCATGATATCTAAGGTATGTCCTATGCTAGTTCCATGAAAATGAAAAGTAAGAAATAGTAGTAAGAAAATATAATTTGTAAGTTCCTATTCTACTACGCACATGCCCAATTTTCATCTTAATAGACTGAATTCGGCTTCGGGTAGAGGTTTAGTAAATAGGTCTGCCAAGTTGGACTTCGATTCGACATATTCAAGTTGTATGGCTCCGTTGGCAACATGTTCTCGAATGAAATGATGTTTGACCTCTATATGTTTGGTCCTAGAATGACATATTGGATTCTTAGTTAGGTTAATTGAGCTAATGTTATCTACGTGAAGTATAGTGTTTGTAAAATCTAACTTAAAGTCTCGGAGAGTGTGCTTCATCCAAAGAAGTTGAGTAACACACTCACCCATCGCGATGTATTCGACTTCGGTGGTAGATAAGGCAACACAGTGTTGCTTTCTACTGCACCAACTTACTAGACTCGAGCCAAGAAGTTGACAACAACCACTCGTACTCTTTCTATCGAGCTTACTACCGACATAGTCCGAATCGGAGTTGCCAGTTAGTTTGAACTCGGTAGATCTAGGGTACCAAATACCGACATTAAGTGTACCCTTTAGATATCTAAGAATACGCTTGACTAGAGTTAGGTGAGACTCCTTGGCACAGGTTTGGAACCTTGCGCACATACTTACTACAAATAGGATATCAGGTCGGCTCATAGTTAAGTAAAAGAGACTCCCTATTATGCTCCTATAGTATTTTAAATCAATTGAATTTCCGATTACATCTTCTTCTATATTCACATTAGTTGCCATTGGGGTATTAATAATTTTAGCATCTTGCATTCCAAAGAGTTTAATTAATTCCCTAGTATATTTGCATTGTTGAAGGTATATTCCATCTTTAGTTTATTTAATTTGTAGGCCTAAGAAGAAACTTAACTCACCTACTAAATTCATTTCAAATTCACTTTCCAAGAGTGAAATGAATTCATTCAGTAGGATCAAGTTGGTGGTTCTGAAAATAATATCATCTTCGTTCCTAGTGAATTGAGCCAGCTCTTCTTGCATTGCAATAATCCAATCGGGATCAAGAAGAGCTTGGTCAATAGTTTTGGGTTCAATTTTGGAAATCAGGGAGATTTGACTAAGGTTTCTGTATGAGGCTCTAGTTTGAACTCCTAGACTTGGATCGCCTATCACTTGGTCGATAGGATGATTGGTTTGAGTCCTAGTTTGATTTGGGTTTGGGTCATCTACCACTTGGTCAATAGGATGTCTTGTTTGAGTCCTAGTTTAACTAGAGTCTTCTACCACTTGATTGATAGAATGACTTGGTTGACTTAGGTTAGGATTAATACTAGACTTGATCTCTGGATCAGAGATAGGTCTTGTATGAATCGGCTCGCTAATTGGGGTTGCCGGGGTTTTGTAGGTTCATGTCCTTCATCAAATACTACATTGATAGTCTTCTTGACTCTAAGGGTGTCATGGTTATATACTCTATAAGCTTTACTTGTAGTCGAGTATCCTAGAAAGATCCCGGTCGAGATTTTGGATGTAAATTTCTCTAGGTAATCCTTAGTGTTTAGGATATGTACCTTACACCCAAATACGCTAAAGTACTTGATGTTAGGTATTTTATCATGATAAATCTCTTATGAGATCTTAAGGTGCCTCTTTACCATAAGGATCCTATTTTGGACATAGCATGTCGTACTCACGGCTTCCGCCCAAAACCTATCGGGTAGGTTATACTCGTTTAAGATTGTCCTAGCAGCTTCTTGTAGGGTTCTATTTTTACGTTCTACTAGGCCATTTTCTTGTGGGGTTCTAGGGCAAGAGAACTCATGGTGGTATCTATTTAGGTTACAGAATTCTGTAAATCTATGGTTCTCGAATTCACCACCATGATCATTCCTAAGTCTTTTGATTTTAAGGTCTTGTTGATTTTCTATTAGTTTAAATAGGTTGATTAATTGATCTAGGGTATCACTTTTGTATTTGATGAACCTAACCCAAGTAAATCTAGAATAGTCATCAATTATAACTAAACAGAATTTACTCCCATTAAGTGACTTAGCTCCGTGTGAATCAAATAGATCCATGTGTAGGAGCTCAAGAACACTTTTGATTCATTCTTGATTAGTTAGTTGATGTTGTGTCCTAGATTGTTTACCTTGTTGACAAGCATTCAATATTTTATTGTTCAAGTTATTGAGGTTAGGCAAACCTCTGACTAAGTCACTCTGACTCATCTTGTGGATGAGTCTTGGGTGTGAGTGACTGAGTCATCGGTGCCACAACCATGATTCCTCTTACCGTGTCATAAGACACTTGGTTGAGGAGTTAGTTAGATTAATAGTGTAAATATTATTGTTTCTGGTTCCCTTAAGGATTGTTTTAGAAGTTTCATTTGTATTAATTATACATTCATTTTCTAGAAATATGACCTTATAGTTATTATCACACAATTGGCTTACACTAAGTAAATTATATTAAAAAATTTCTACCAATAAGACATTTTGAATAATAAAGTTAGAGTTTAGCTCAATATCACCTGATCCGATGATTTTGAGCTTGCCGTTATTTCCGAAGGCTACCGATCCTTGTCATTTGAATCGAAGCTTCGAAAACTTGAGTTGATCCCCGATCATGTTTCGGGAGCAACCACTGTCCCACATCCATTTATCCTACACACAAGGTAGTTGGATCGGATATTGGATTTATTAAAGATTGATTGAAGATTATTAACCTAAATCATCTCACCCATGTCTACATGATCAAACATGTTAACCCTATATGTTCTTGTGAGATGACTTCCAATTTTACTTGATTTAAATTTAATGATTTGAACACTTGTCAACCTTGCGTTAGATTCAGATTTGACCTTAGGCTCATCAAGTCACCTTTTCATGATCATGGCTTCCAGGTCGTGGCGAGGCACAGAGGCCTTCTTTGATTGGAACAATGACCACTTCCTTAGACAAAGCCATTTTCAAGAAAATAGAGACTTGACTCACCTAAGACCACTTCCTGGTCTAACTAGTCTAGGATATGGCGAGGTAGCTTCAGCTAGTTCCACTTGGTCAAGTGCACTGAACTAGATACACCTTATCTAGCCCGAATATACAAGACTCTGCTTTCCTAGCATATTATCATCTCACCGTGTCCTGGTACTATGTTATCAAGTATTGATGAGTTATAGTCCTATCTAACCATTCTAAAAAGAAAAATCAAACTAAATAAAGAACCTAAGCATGCAATTTCTAAGTTAAAATACAAACATATTTTGTACTGGCTCCCCTTGAACCGTTGAATCTGTTTGGTCTCTCCACATAGTGGATTTGGTCCTTGGGAACCCAGTACTGGTTTGATCATAAGTTTGAAATCAAGGCGGCCTTAGGGACCCATGCTTGGACACGTTTTTTATGTCGACTTACAATAGACATATACGACTTGTTGGTCGTATTTGAGCTAAACCCTAGTCCGACCTTGTTGTACACGAACCTTTGCGATCCAAGTAGGAGGTCAAGTGCTTTGGATCACAAAGTAAACCTTTCCAACATGTTCCTAAGATCTTCGACTTGACTCTTCAAGAGTGAGTTCTCAACTTCGAGCTTTTCAGCCCGAGTTGAGTCCTCCTCTCGAACTCGACTAGTCGAAGAGTTTAGGGAGACTTTGTGTTTGAGGAGTTTAACTTCCTCAACCAGGGTCTCGACCTTGGACTCAGACTTAGCTAATTTCTTAGTTAAAAACTTAATTGCACTATAAAGCGTACTAATAAGAGATCGACTTACCTTGAGTGTAACTTTTGAACTGGATCCGTATTCGTGGCTTATCTTGAATAGTGCTTCGCAGTCCGACTCGTCTTCGATTTCAGATTCGTGTTCCGGTTTCGACTCCATCTCTTATTCAATCGGTTTAGCCATGAGGACGCAATCATCATCTTCTTCCTCAGACGCTTCTTCCCATGTAGCGTTGAGTGCCTTTTTGTGTTTTGGTGCTTTGCTCTTGAGTTTTGGGCATTCGAACTTGATGTGTCCAAACCTGTTGCATTCGTAACACCTACTATTAGAACTTTTAGGCTTACCTTCATTGGGTCAAGTGACGATTCGCTTTCGGCCCTTGACTATCCTATGAACTAGGTTGGGTAGTTCGGCCTCCATTTCCGGGTCGACCTCCGAATCGAACACATCTTCTTCTTCCTTCAGGGGTGGCTTGCTCGCGGTTTTCTTCCTTGAACCTGCAAAAAGTTCTATACCCTTCTCGCGTTCCGAGTTAGACTGCTCATGAAGTTCGAAATCGGAAAATAACTCATCTAACCTAAGTTTTGAAAGATCCTTGGAGACCTTGTAGGCATCGACCATGTATACCCACAAGGTAGTCCTAGGAAAAGACTTAAGAACATACCTAATAAGGTCGCAGTTTTCGACCTTTTGCCTGATCGCGTGTAGGTTATTGACTATGTCTTGAATGTGAGTGTGAAGTTTCATCACTGTTTCGTGTTCCTACATTTTTAGATTATATAATTTATTAAACAAAAGATCGCGCTTACATACCTTGGCTTCATCGGTCTCTTCGTGTAGCTCCACTAATTTTGTCCAAAGATCTTTTGCGCTGATGAAGGGGTCGATGGGATTAAGCTCCTTCTTGGACAAGCCGCATTGGAGGATTTGAGTTGCCTTGGCGTCGGCTTCGACTTGTCTTTTTGTATCATTGGTCAATTGGTCATAATCCAAAGATTCACCCACTTCGTTAGTCGGAAGTATGAATCCCGTTTGGATTATGATCCACATCTCGATTTGGGTCTTAAGAAAGCACTCCATCCGACCCTTCCAATAACGGAAGTCATCTCCATTGTAAAATGGAGGTCAGATGGTGCTAAAACCCTCGAGATGGGCCATTGATACATAAACAAACAAGAGAATGAAGACGAAAAACCTAAGAATAACACAAACAATCGAAATGTACCAAGACTCGCATCTTAGATTAGTAGTGTGGGAGAAAAACTAAGCGAATGAAATAAATTTGAAATAACAGAAAAAAAGAAAAAAAAATGTAAAAAGCTAGATTGGTGGTTTCACCAAATCATAGCACCCCAGCTCTAATACAAATTGTTGGATTGAGTGGATCGCTAGAGGGGGGGGTGAATAGCGATAAAAACTTTTCTTTCGTTTCGTTCGTTAAAACCCGAGTAGACAATTAATTGCAGTGGAAAGATAAATGAAAAATAAAGAGAGACAAATGGATTTTTACTTGGTTCGTAGCCTTCGGCTACTACTCCAAGGCCCTAACGGTCCTAGACCGTGTATGGAGGGCAATTCACTAAAACACTCCTCCTCGTTGGAGGTAGGAGTTTGACGATTACAAAACCTTCGAAAGCAAAAGATAGAGAGACAAACGCTCTCTTCTATTAAGGTAAAATGCAACGATAGAAAACCTCGATTAACAAAAAGAATTGCAATATTAAAGACACGACAAATTAATGTTATACCAACAACTAGAGAATATAAATGAAGCTAGGGTTTTGACAACACTTCATCGTTGTAGAGACGTCGGAGAGTTGCATTGTTGCAGAGGCTTTTGAGCACTTATAATTGATGAAAAACCCTAGGAGAGGCCCTCCTTTTATAACCCTTGAGCCCCTTTTCGAGAGGATCTTCAACCAATAGAAATTGGGCATAAGACTCCTTGAAAAATGGTGATAGAGATTGACTCCTCGAGGTTGATCTCATTGATAGCCATCATCGATCGGCCCGATGATGGCGACATCGATCGGTGATGGCGACATCGATCGAATCTTGACCGATGATAGTCAACTGATGGATAGCAATCGAGTCCTCCAAGCTGGCAGTCGACTGATGCTAGCTGAAATCAAAAGTTAGCTAAACAAAACATTATTTCGATGGCCTCCGATCGTCCGATCTCGACCTAGACCACCGATGGGATGTCTTGGGTCGGATCTATACTTAAGACTATCCCCGTAAGGAGGATATGACCTCACTTACGCTCGCACACACTAGCTTACCTATATAATTACTATGTCACTTTCTCTTCCGACCTTCCACTGGATTCCTTCGGCTTCCTACGAAATCACTCGAGTGTCGCCCGACCACCGCGACTTCCTCCAGGTGTCGCTGGCCTTCAGCTCTAGCGTTGCCACTTTTCTTCACACTTGATTTAGCTCGTGAGATAACGATATGAGCTTATCTTTGTATCGTTTGCTATAATCAAAACTCAGGTTCGACTTAGGTGCCTACTGCACTAACATTTACAACCGGAGTTTTATTACAAGATACAACAAGTATATAATGTAATAAGCAAATACAAGTAAAGAAACATTTTACACAATAAATCTTTGCTTGAGCACTCTTTTGGTTGCTTTTGATGGCTAGGAAGATATGGAAAGCATCAACTAATTCCCTTCAAGATCACCAAGAACCAGCAACTTCATCCTCTACCAAAGTCTCCTTATAAATCTACAACACGGGTTTATTTCTGTCGACCAGTCGACTGGCCTTACCCCAAGTTGATCATTGTCTCACAACGAACTAATCCACGTCATAAATTGATTGATTAGTCGACTGACCTGACCCATCAGTTGACTCCATAGCCATCAGTCGATACCCAATCATTCTGTACCCTTCCACTTAATGTCACTTAACTACTCAACCCTAGCAGTCGATGACTAGTGTTCAGTCAATTGGTGTAAGCCACCAGTCGACTGCCAAAGCACAGTTAATAGTTAGACCGCGGTCGACTACTTGACCAGTTATAATCGCAGTGGACTACCGGAGTCAATCTCAACTCCTGAGTGCCTAACACTCAACTAGTCAACTGGTCCATAACACTAGTCGACTGTCATACAATCTTCCCGATTGTTTTAACCCACCAATTGATTGAACCAAGCTCCAATTGACTAGTAAACCTCAGAATTGAAGTTTAACCCAAGTATGATCCCCTTATACTTGAAACTCACTCATAGCCTATACCTAAGCCATAAAGCCACTTCCATCAACACTCACACCCTTAGGGTCCATCAAAGTCCTCCACGACTCCTTCACCCTTTGCATTAGTCTTCAAGTGCTTCCATCGGATGTGTCTTGCTAACATATACACTACCAAGACTCCATCCTTGGGCTTACATGACAAAGACTACACCCTTGGACTTTCCTTTGTCAAGTATCCATACTTGGACTTTCATCGCCAAACTCCACTAATGTGGGAGAATTTTGGAATTTCCAATTTGGAATATTGGGAGGATTGAATTGAGTTAGTGTTCTAACTCAAAGGTGTTTGGTTTTTCTCAAACATCAAAAAGAGGGAGATTATTGGTGCAATCGACCCAGGTCACGATTGACTAGACTCGAGTTTGACTCGATTAGTGGTTTAATGTTTGACATTGATGTTTGACAAAGGAGTTGACCGTTGTTTGATAATGGGTTGATGAGATGGTTGACTTGGGGTTGACCATATGATGGAGAAGTCTAAGTGGAACACTTGGCAATGGAAAGTCCAAGTCTTGTGTACTTGGCATAGAAAGTCCAAGCTTGGGTCTTGGCAAGTGAAAGTCTAAGCTTGAGTCTTAGCAATTGGAAATTCCAACATGGGTTGGCATGGAAAGTCCAAGCATGGGTCTTGACAAGGGAAAGTCCAAGCTTGAGTCTTGACAACTGAAAAGTCCAACATGGGTTGGCAAGGGAAGCCCAAGGGTTGATATTGGCGGCGTAAAGTCCAAGAGAGAGTCTTGGCAGCATAAGTCCAAGTGGTAGTCTTGGCAGCATAAGCACAATGTGCCTTGGCGGTATAGACCAGCTTAGCATGACAATAGCCGATGGAAGCACCTCAAGGCTAGCATATGGATGAGCAAGTCATGGATGACTTGGAGGGATCCGATAGGTTTGGGGGCGATGGAGGTGGCTAGAAGGCTTAGGTCTAGGCTAAGGGTGGTCTAGCAAGTATGAGGGAATCATACTTGAAGTTAAACCTAATGGTTGAGGTTATCAGTCGACTGGGGCTTTGGACTAGTCGATTAGCTAAGTATTTTGACACTTGGCAGCCGAGTCAACTTGTAGCAGTCAACTGGGATTATTACTAGTCGATTGCCGTGAGTCGACTAGGGTTCGACTGCAAAAAAAGGCCTTGGCAGTCGATTGCCATCATTGGGCAGTCGACTGATGGCTTGAGCAATCAACTACCATGGAGGGCAGTCGACTACTGGTCGAGGTTTTGGGAGCATAATGTTAGTTAAAGCCCTAGAACCAATCATGTGATGGTTGAATAGGGAACATTTTGTATCATATTCTATAAAGGCAAAGGATTGGTTATTATATTTACATCTTGCTTGTGCCAGCTAATTTAAATATAATAATGCCCTAGAAAAGTAGGTTCTTATCTACAGCACATCAATTGGCAGAATTGATTATGAGAGGCTGTAGAGAACACTTTCCTAAATGTTCCTAGTCGAGTATTAATATGCAAGGGCAATATTAATACATAAAGACTAGCATGTAGGTCAATTGATGCCTTGATCTCACAAGTCATGGATATATGATATCAAGTTGACACATGGGTATATATTGGAGAATATATACTGAACTGACCCGCCATGAGAAAGTTTCATGGATCGTTATATGAGTGTCATAAACTTTCTCATGTGACTATTGGTATGAATAGTCCTTAGACCTGAAGTCACTATGGTTCCCTACATAAGGAGTTATGTACTTTGGTATCGTCAAACGTCACCCGTAACAGGGTGGACCATAAAGGCGATTACTGGGTATGTAACAAATTATGCGGAGGGATGTGAGTGATGTAGATGGGATCTATCCCTTCCATATGACGGGAGTGATATCGGTGGGCCCCTTGATTGAGTAGAACTACTAAAACGCATGGCCATGCTCGAATGAGTCAATATGAGATATTGAGCTCATTTGTTTGAGTTAGTTTACTCAGGGATCAAGAAACACATAGATTGATCGAGGATGACACGGTCTATGCCTCATTGATCAATCTGATATCAAGGATAGAAGGACACGATCATATATTATAGTAGTCACGGAAAGGTTAGTCGGATCTTGACTTATCTCGTAACTTGGGTAGCAATGATGCATTGCTAGATGCCGCTCATTGCTTGTGTATCTAAAAGAGTTTAGATCCACTGCCAACGTTATGAGAGCCTATAGGGTCACACACAAAGAGCATGATAATTAGAGGAATTAGAGTATTCTAGTTTGACTAGAATAATATGGGAATAAGCTTAAGTACAAAATAGTTTTTGGACTTTAAGCTTAATGAGAATTTTAGCTAATTGATTTAATGAGATTAATTCAATATGTTACCTTATTGATTTAATAAGATTAATTCAATATGATAACATAAGCTTAATTGAATTAATAAGATTAATTCAATATGATAACATAAGCTTAATTGAATTAATAAGATTAATTCAACATGCATGAATGCCACATAAGATTGCCACATAAGCATGCCACATAAGCATGCCACCTAAGCATCCACCTAAGCTAGTTAAGGTGGAAGGAAACAAAATGGTTTTGTCTCCTTAAGTGGCCGGCCAAACAAGGATATGTCTCAATGCAATGGATTGCATTGAATGTTTGGAGGTGAAAGGGTTTTTCCAACCCTATAAAAGACACCCTAAGTGGCCGACCAAAAAGGAGGGATTGGCTTTGTTGTTGGTGGAAGCTTTGGTTGTGTTAGTGGTGAGAAAGCTTGGTGGAAGCTTTGGTTGTGTGGGTTTGTGAGTGTAGGCTAGCAAGAAGAGGAGTCTTCTTCTTCCTTTCTCCTTTTCCCTCTCTTCCTCTCCTTTAGGGACTTCTCTAGCAAGAAGTAAAGGAGAGCTCTTCTAGTTTTCCTTTTGTGAGACAAGAGCGTGCTCGTGTGGATACGTATAGAGGCACGGACACTTGAACGTGCTAAAGATCCAACAAACCGAAAGGAAAAGCGGGATTAACAAGGGCACGCAACAAAGGTAATCCTCTCCTATAAGATAGGTTTAGTTTAGAGAAATTTATTTTATACGAGTTTGCTTTCGCATGGATCACTTGGAAGGGATCCTATTTTCATGCATATGCCATTTGGCATAAAGAATTCCCTACATGGTATCAGAGCCACTTATGAAAGATCGTATAAAAATAGGTTTTCTGTTTTATATGTGATATAGAAGTAGGATAAATTTTATTATGAGTTGATAATTGCATTAGCAAATTTTCAAACATAATAAAATATCCAATGTCTTTTAAAAGTTAAAATGACATGGTGCATGGTTATGGCCTAGTCGCAAAAAGTTTGTGATTGTGTGTTGTAATTCTTAATACGGCCTGCGTGTCGTGCCTTTCTCCTAATATTCTTGTTGTAAAATTAGTTTTAGACTCGAATGTAACTCGAGTATTTCTCCTTTTGTAATGTACAAAACAAGGATGGAGGGTCCATTGGAAGATGAGGTTACAAGGAGGAAGTCAACACACAAGACAACCAAAAGGAAGCACTTAGGAGAAGATGCTATCCTAGGTTGACCAATCAATCTTTTCATTGGCTTGAGAAGATTGTAGAATAAGGGCCATAACCATGACACGTTAGTTTAATATGTATGTGATGCATGTTAGTTTAGCTTGTATGTGATGCATGATTAGTTTAGCTTATATGTGATGTATGCTAATATGTATATGATACATGTTTATTTCTTAATAAGTCTAAACGATATGCCTACCAAAGTCACTACTTCCTCGATCATTTGTTATTGGGTTTGCCAAAGCAAAGCAATGCATTTTATCTTGGAGGGTGCGAGTGGACAATCGTGATGTCTCGCTATCACCTTGGTTAAGACTTAATTAAGTGTTTTCTTAATTGGTTAAGAAAGTAGAGGCATATATTAGCTTTGAACATAAGTGTTAACATTAGTTTTGTGTGATTTCAGAACATCGGCTTTGTCTTAGAAGTGGTCGTTGCTCAGATATCCAAGAAGGCCCTGTGCCTCGCCACACCGAAGTCGGTTTAGGAATAAACACTAAACTAATCTAAAACTTAACCAAAGCTATTAAAGAGTTACATCAGATGTAATTGGCAAAAGATTGCCTACCTAATTATACTACGTCTTGGGCGATTAGCCAAAGCTAACTCAAGACGAATTATGATGTGGATCTTTATCCCATATAAATTTATAGCTAAATAGTAGCTATGAGAATTTAGTGGGAGCCTCATTTAATTAAAGGCATAATTAAATGATTTAGGTATGATACTTAACTTTGCATTTTAATGTTGTAGATCACCATGTCATCTAACACGACACACCCCCTCAACTTGCGATCTGTCCTTGAGAAGGACAAGCTCAATGGAGCAAACTTTCTTGACTGGTATAGGAACTTGAGGATTATCCTCAAGCAAGAACGAAAACTATATGTCCTAGAGCAGGCTACCCAAATACCCGCCCCTACTACCACTCGTCTTTGAAAAGGATGCTTATAAGAAGCATCAAGATGACGCATTAGATGTGTCATGTCTTATGCTTGCCACCATGAACTCTGAGCTTCAGAAGCAACATGAGAACATGGATGCCTATGATATGGTTGAGCACTTGAAACAACTATATCAAGGACAAGCTAGGCACGAGCGTTTTGAAGTGTCTAAGGCTCTTTTTGCATGCAAGATGCAAGAAGGAACACTCAGAGGAACTCACGACTCAAAATGATTGGGTACGCTGAGAACCTTGAAAGACTAGGTTTTCCATCGAGCCAAGAATTGGCAATCGATGTTATCCTGCAATCGTGCTTAAGCATACAATCAATTTGTCATGAATTATAACATGAATGAAATTGATAAACCTTTGCTGAGATTCTCGATGTTGAAGCTGAACCAAATCTCAAGAAGAAAGTTAGTAATGTACTAATGGTCAAGAAGGACAAAGGTAAGCGCAAAGGCAAGGGTAAGACCCAAGCCAAAAGCAAGGCCAATTCATCCACTTCAAAGGGTAAAGGTAAAGTACCTAAGGAAGGGGACTGCTTCCATTGCGGTAAGATCGACACCGAAGCGGAATCGCAAAGTCTACCTTGAGGAAGTAAAGAACAAGAGAAGTGGGACTTCTGCCTCAGGTATACACGTTATAGAAGTTAATCTATCTATTTCTTCTACATGGGTATTAGATACCGGATGTGCATCTCACATTTGTACTAATGTGCAGGGACTGAGAAATAGTAGAATAATGGCAAAGGGCGAAGTGGACCTACGAGTAGGCAATGGCGCAAAAATTGCTGTTGTAGCTGTAGGAACATATTCTTTGTCTTTGCCCACTGGGCTTATCTTAGAACTAGAGGAGTGCTTTTATGTACCTGCATTGACAAAAAACATAATCTCTGTATCTTGTTTAGACAAGAAAAACTTTTCTTTTATAATAAAGGACAAATGTTGTTCCATTTATTTAAATGAAATGTTCTATTGTAATGCACCACTTATGAATGGTCTCTATGTTCTAGATTTAGAAAACCCAATTTATAACGTAAATATAAAGCGGTTCAAATCGAATGATTTGAACTGGACATATCTTCGCATGTCGCCTAGGTCACATAAATGAAAAACGCATATCCCAACTCCATAAAGATGGATTATTGGACTCATTTGATTTTGAATCATATGAGGTATGCGAGTCTTGTCTTTTAGGAAAGATGACTAAAACTCCATTTAGTGGACATGGCGAGAGAGCGACGGATTTGTTAGGACTCATACATACTGATGTATGTGGCCCTTTCAATGTCGCAGGAGGCTATAAGTACTTTATTACTTTCACTGATGATATGAGTAGATTTGGCTACTTATATTTGATGAGACATAAGTCAGAATCCTTTGAAAAGTTCAAAGAATTCAAGAATGAAGTACAAAAACAACTTGGTAAGCGTATTAAGCTACTTCGATCAGATCGAGGTGGTGAATACCTTAGTCAAGAGTTTCGTGATCACCTGGCTGAGTGTGGGATAATATCCCAACTCACTCCACCTGGAACACCACAATGGAATGGTGTATCTGAGAGGAGAAATCGTACTCTATTAGATATGGTACGATCAATGATGAGCCAGACTGATCTACCTACTTCCTTTTGGGGTTTAGCTCTAGAGACAGCCGCTTTCACACTTAATCGCGTTTCATCAAAAGCCGTAGAAAAGACACCATATACGATATGGACCGGGAAGAGTCCCAAAATGTCTTTTATAAAGATTTGGGGTTGTGAAGCTTACGTTAGACGTCAAGTCTCAGATAAACTAGGACCCAAATCAGATAAGTGTTATTTTGTAGGATATCCCAAGGAAACTAAGGGATATTACTTTTACAATCCCACACTTGGCAAGGTGTTTGTTGCGAAATCTTTGTCTTTCTAGAAAGAGAATTTATTTCTAGAAATACTAGTGGGAGTAAAATTCATCTTGAAGAAGTTCAAGATGATGATAACACTAAGGCTTCGATGGAAAATGAACAGGCACCACAAAGTGTTGTGGATGAGGAATTTGTTGCCCAAAGAGTTGTGGAGCAAACACTGCTCAAGTAGACCAACCTCTTCAGATCTAATAGGATCCGTCGTCAACCCGAGAGATATTCTTTTCTCTTGACCGACAGCGGTGAAGTATTGCTTGTCGATCTTGGCGAGCCTACATCCTATCAAGAAGCTATGATGAGCCCAGATTCGAGAAATGGCTAGAGGCCATGAGATCCAAATGGAATCCATGTACACTAACCAAGTATGGACTTTGGTTGATCCACGAAGGGTAAAACCCATTGGGTGTAAGTGGGTCTTTAAAGTAAAGACTGACATGGATGGTAATAAGCATACCTATAAAGGTAGATTGGTGGCTAAAGGATTCAAACAAATTCATGGTATTGACTATGAAGAAACCTTTTCACGATGCTTAAATCCATTCGGATCATACTTGCTATTGCGACCTACCATGATTATGAGATCTGGCGGATGGATGTCAAAACCGCTTTTACGATGGAAAGCTACTCGAGGATGTGTACATGACACCTGAGGGTTTTGAAGATCCAAAGCATCTGAAAGGTATGCAACCGCAAAGGTCCATTTATGGACTAAAGCAAGCCTCTCGAAGCGGAATCTTCGATTCGATGATGCAATCAAAGAGTTTGGTTTCATCAAGAATGAAGATGAGCCTTGTGTCTACAAGAGATAGTGGGAGCACGCTTGTATTTCTTGTCTTGTATGTAGATGACATACTTCATCGGAAATGACATTCCCTCACCCACCGTGAAGATGTGGTTAGGGAATTGTTTCTCGATGAAGGACTTAGGTGAAGCCGCTATATTCTAGGCATCAAGATCTATAGAGATAGATCTAGAAGATTACTTGGCCTAAGTCGAGTACATACATTGATAAAGTGCTAGATCGCTTTGCTATGCAAAATTCTAAGAAAGGGTTTCGCTTTATCACATGGTGTGAGTCTTTCGAAGACTCAATGTCCCTCTTCTAAGGAGGAGAGAGATCGCATGGATAAGATCCCTTATGCATCAGCTATAGGGTCTATCATGTACGCCATGCTTTGTACTGCTCGACGCCTCGTATGCTTTGAGCATGACGAGTCAGATCGGTGAAAGTCATCTGGATAGCGCAAAAATATTCTTAAGTACTTACGAAGAACGAAAGAATATTTCCCGATATTTGGAGGCAATGAGGAGCTAATCAGAAGGGTTACAGTGATGCAAGCTTCCAAATGCATAAGGATGACTATAGATTGCAATCGGGTACGGTTCTCGCTCGAATGGTGGAGCCGTGAGTCGGAAGAGTTCAAGCAGACACGCTTGCTGATTCTACAACAAGCCGAGTATATTGCAAAAGATCCGATGCAAAGAAAGGAGGTCGCTTTGGCTCCGCAAGTTCATCGCTGAACTTGGGGTAGTTCCTAGCATTGCAGATCCAATAGACCTCTATTGTGACAACAATGGGGCTATTGCGACAGCTAAGGAACCTCGATCACATCAGGACCAAACACATATCAAGGGCGCTCCATCTCATTCGAGAGATCATCGATAGAGGAGATGTGAGGATATGCAGAGTACCCGGATGTAAGCTAACTTCGCAGATCCATTGACCAAGGCTTTGGCACAGAGGAAGCATGATGGTCACACTAGGTCACTAGGTATTAGATATCATAGTGATTGGTACTAGTGCTAGTGGGAGATTGTTAGTTAAAGCCCTAGAACCAATCATGTGATGGTTGAATAGGGAACATTTTGTATCATATTCTATAAAGGCAAAGGATTGTTTATTATATTTACATCTTGCTTGTGCCAGCTAATTTAAATATAATAATGCCCTAGAAAAGTAGGTTCTTATCTACAGCACATCAATTGGCAGAATTGATTATGAGAGGCTGTAGAGAACACTTTCCTAAATGTTCCTAGTCGAGTATTAATATGCAAGGGCAATATTAATACATAAAGACTAGCATGTAGGTCAATTGATGACTTGATCTCACAAGTCATGGATATATGATATCAAGTTGACACATGGGTATATATTGGAGAATATATACTGAATCGACCACCATGAGAAAGTTTCATGGATCGTTATATGAGTGTCATAAACTTTCTCATGTGACTATTGGTATGAATAGTCCTTAGACCAAGTCACTATGGTTCCCTACATAAGGAGTTATGTACTTTGGTATCGTCAAACGCGTCACCCGTAACAGGTGGACCATAAAGGCGACATCGGGTATGTAACAAATTATGCGGAGGGATGTGAGTGATGTAGATGGGATCTATCCCTTCCATATGACGGAGTGATATCGGTGGGCCCTTGATTGAGTAGAACTACTAAAACGCATGGCCATGCTCGAATGAGTCAATATGAGATATTGAGCTCATTTGTTTGAGTTAGTTTACTCAGGATCAAGAAACACATAGATTGATCGAGGATGACACGGTCTATGCCTCATTGATCAATCGATATCAAGGATAGAAGGACACGGTCATATATTATAGTAGTCACGGAAAGGTTAGTCGGATCTTGACTTATCTCGTAACTTGGGTAGCAATGATGCATTGCTAGATGCCGCTCATTGCTTGTGTATCTAAAAGAGTTTAGATCCACTGCCAACGTTATGAGAGCCTATAGGGTCACACACAAAGAGCATGATAATTAGAGGAATTAGAGTATTCTAGTTTGACTAGAATAATATGGGAATAAGCTTAAGTACAAAATGGTTTTTGGACTTTAAGCTTAATGAGAATTTTAGCTAATTGATTTAATGAGATTAATTCAATATGTTACCTTATTGATTTAATAAGATTAATTCAATATGATAACATAAGCTTAATTGAATTAATAAGATTAATTCAATATGATAACATAAGCTTAATTGAATTAATAAGATTAATTCAACATGCATGAATGCCACATAAGAATGCCACATAAGCATGCCACATAAGCATGCCACCTAAGCATCCACCTAAGCTAGTTAAGGTGGAAGGAAACAAAATGGTTTTGTCTCCTTAAGTGGCCGGCCAAACAAGGATATGTCTCAATGCAATGGATTGCATTGAATGTGTGGAGGTGAAAGGGTTTTTCCAACCCTATAAAAGACACCCTAAGTGGCCGGCCAAAAAGGAGGGATTGGCTTTGTTGTTGGTGGAAGCTTTGGTTGTGTTAGTGGTGAGAAAGCTTGGTGGAAGCTTTGGTTGTGTGGGTTTGTGAGTGTAGGCTAGCAAGAAGAGGAGTCTTCTTCTTCCTTTCTCCTTTTCCCTCTCTTCCTCTCCTTTAGGGACTTCTCTAGCAAGAAGTAAAGGAGAGCTCTTCTAGTTTTCCTTTTGTGAGACAAGAGCGTGCTCGTGTGGATACGTATAGAGGCACGGACACTTGAACGTGCTAAAGATCCAACAAACCGAAAGGAAAAGCGGGATTAACAAGGGCACGCAACAAAGGTAATCCTCTCCTATAAGATAGGTTTAGTTTAGAGAAATTTATTTTATACGAGTTTGCTTTCGCATGGATCACTTGGAAGGGATCCTATTTTCCGTTGCGCATATGCCATTTGGCATAAAGAATTCCCTACACATAACACTTGGCAGGCGATTGGTCAGTCAACTACAGCCTTGGAAGTCGACTGATGGGTTATGCCAGTCAACTGTCAGTGTATCCGTTGGCTTAGATATCGACGTGGATTAAGTCGTTGTGAGACAACGACACTGTTGGCAGTCGACTGGGGTCTTATGGCAGTAGACTGTCATGCGCAAAATCAGCCCAATGTAGGTCATAAAGGAACAACTCTTGGAGGATTTCGTCATGGTTCTTTGAGCAATTTTCTTGGGCGATTTGAAGGGGAATAGTTGGTGCTTTCCAATCCTTCAAGGCTAGTCCAAGGCGATCAACAAGAAAGTATTCAAATCTCTTTGTAAAGTGTTCTTTACTTGCATTTTATTGTATTTGTTTGTTGTTTCTTTGTATTTGTAACACCCGTAAAATTCCTAGCAATTTTACAAGAATTTTTGCATGATTATAATGGGCTTTATGTGGGCTCTTTTAAAAAAATAAAAGAAATAGAGCCAAAAAAGATGCATGACCTAGGAATTGAACCCCAAACCTCTAGTAGATAGCTAAGCCCTAAGATGCATCTAATAACCAGAAGCCCAGCAGGGTTGTGTTATTAGAGGAATATGGGAAATTATAGATAAGGGTAAGGGAGGCTAAGGGACACCTTCAAGTGAATAAATAGGGAATGAGGAGACAAGAGAAAACCCAATTTTCATTCTCCACTTCTCCTCTTCTTCTTCCTCACCGAAAACCCTAGGCTCCCTCTTCCATTTTTCAAAAACTAACCAAGCTAGGAGAAGGCTCTAATCTTGGTACAACCTAGGGTATTTTTCAACTATTAACAAAGAGAAGGATGTAAGTATTCCCTCACCTACATACAAGTTGTTTCGATTGATGTTATTATGTAAACCCCTTCATGAACTTTTGGCCAAGACCCTTCTTTGTGTTTTCCATGATGATCCATGATATACCTTGTATGAATATGATGATGATAGGTTGCTAGATAGGTTTGGTTAAGTGTTAGATCTTAAAAAACTTCAAGAAACTTTCGTCCAAGACCATTCTTTGTGTTTTCCATGATGATCCATGCTATACCTTGTATGAATATGATGATGATAGGTTTCTAGATATGTTTGGTTAAGTGGTTGATCTTCAAACCCTCATATAACTCTCGGCCAAGCCCCCTTTGGACCCCTAATTTTTTTTTATGCCATGCTTTAGATGAGTTCATGCTATGTCTTGATGTTAGATGAAGAAAACATGTTCTATGCTATGCTCTAGATGAGTTCATGATATGTTTTGTTGTAAGATGGAGATAACATGTTCTATGCTATACTCTAGATGAGTTCATGATATGTTTTGATGTTGGATGAAGGTAACATGTTGTTAGCTAACCTAAATTTAAGTGGTTGATCCCTTAAGTTCCTTGAACCATTCGGCCAAGACCCATGTAGGTCTATTAGGCTATAATCTATAAGTTGTCATGCTATGTTATGAATATAAATGAAGGTAACATGTTGTTAGTTAACCTAAATTTAAGTGGTTGACCCTTTATGTTCCTTGAACCATTCGGCCAAGACCCATGTAGGTCTATTATGCTATAATCTATAAGTTGTCATGCTATGTTATGAATATAGATGAAGGTAACATGTTGTTAGTTAACCTAAATTCAAGTGGTTGATCCTTTAGGTTCCTTGAACCATTCGGCCAAGACCCATTTAGGTCTATTATACTATGATCTATAAGTTGTTATGCTATGTTATGAATGTAGATGAAGGTAACATGTTGATAGCTAAGCTAGATTTAAGAAATGGACCTTAGGATTCCTTGAAGCTCTCGTCCAAGACTTATCTAAACTCCTAAGTGCCTTCCATGCCATGATGTATATGCGAAAGAATTAATATGCGGTTAGTTAGATTATATATAAGTTGTTTAGGGATTAAAATTTTGCTAGAACTCCATGAAGTTTAGATCACACCATGTTATGTTTGTTCATGATGTTTATGCCATGCCCTATATGTGTGTGATGTTAGCATGATGTTAAGTAGTCCTTGCTCAAGTTGTTTAGTATGATTGGTTTATATGTCACCGCCATATGTCCATGTTAATTGTAGGAATGCATGATTATGTTCTGCTCATTACCATGTTAAATGCATGATCATGTTATACTCATTGCCTTATAAATTGTATGAATGTATGATATGTTATAAAGAAGGAACATTATATGTATGAAAAGAAATATGATATGTTATGAAGAGGGAACATGATATGTTATGAAAAGCAATATGATATGTTATGATAAGAAGAAGAAGCATGATATGACATGATAAGGAACATGATATGTTTATGAAAAGAAATATGATATGTTATGATAAGAAGCATGATATGTATTTTACTTTCTGCATGGCTTGTACCAGGACCCTAACAAGGTCCAAGGGATGGGCTCCTACGTGGCCCTGGGTCGACGGTCGTAGTACGGACTCAGTACGGGATGGGCTCCCAGATGCCCTAGGCCGACGGCCATAAGTACGGGCTTAGGATGGGCTTCTGTTATGCTGCCCCTAGGCCAACGAACTTAGTACGGGCCTAGTACTCTAGTGGGTTCGGGATTAGCTACCTAGGGTCTATTAGGGATGCACGCTATGATGATGATGATGTGGTACAATGTTGGGCCCAATATGTTGAGATTATGTTTAAATACCTATAATATATGTTTTCAAAGAGCATCCTGCATATATCCTTAGTTCATGTCTGAATCATTATGATGTTTTATGCATGTTATACTCGCTTATGTTCTTGTATGTCTATATGCATGTTATGCTTGCTTATGTTCTTATATGTCTATATGCATGTTATGCTTGCTTATGTTCTTGTATGTCTATATGCATGTTATGCTTGCTTATGTTCTTGTATGTTATATGCATGTTATGTTTATTTTATGTTCTTGAATGTCTATATGAATGCGATGTTTATGTTCTGGTATGTTTATATGCATGTTGTGCTTATATGTTCTTGTATATTTACATGAATGCCATGCTTATATGTCTTTGTATGTTATATGAATGTTGTACTTATAAATGTTATATGATAATGTCACTACTCTATGTTTAATGCTTGACGTATGGTTTTTGTGAGTAGGACAGGATCTTACTAAGCCTATGTGCTTATAGTTATGTTCCCTTGTACTGCAGATAAGGGTAAAGGGTGGCTAAACTAAAGGGAGCAGCAGGAGGGGCAAAGTGTATGTGGTAGTGGCATGGTGTAGGAGATCTGTTTATGTTTCCCATACTTATGCATGTTTTTCCTTTAAGATGATTTTTATGAACTTGAACTAAGTACTTATAAAATAATGATGCATGCTCTATGATTAAAAAGAAGTAATTATGAAATGATGATGCATGTTTATGTTTAAAAGAAGAAAAAAAAAGTCTAAAGTCTTCTGCTATAAGAAGTTTATATAGTCTTCCGCTGTAATGCATGTATGTACGATCGCGTTGCGCCGCCCCTCCGAACCCCTGGAAAGGGCGGGCGTGACAGTATTACTGTTGTAATCATTGTACAAGATTTCTCCACCTCCGATGTGTCATCGGGAAGGAGTATTATTGGTTTAGTGGTGGTGTTTACATTGCTAGGGCTCATTCGAGCCTAACCCGTGGATTAGGAACCCTAAGGTTCCGAACCACATTATATCGTGTGTGTTTGTGATTGTGTATCCTATTATTTGTTTTTGTTATTATTATTCTACAGTGCTAATAAGAGTGTAGACGATCAAGTACAAACGAATTCCGTCAAGCAAACGAATGCACCATTCACCCCCCTCTAGCGACATCCAATTCCCAACACCCACTTGGACTTACACGAAAAAAACTATACACTTGGACATTTCCCTTACCAAGAATCCATTCTTGAACTTCTTCCTTGCCAAATATCCAATCTTGGACTTTCCTTTGCCAAGTCTCCAAACTTGGACTTCCACTCGAGTCTCACTTGAGCATGGTCAACTTTGACCTGAGGCCGATTGCTCCAACAATCTCCTCCTAACAATTTCCCTAGCATGTCTTTGGATGTCTCAAACTATCCACTAGTCATATGATCATATGTATGTCAAACATATTGTTAAATCCATTGTCAAACATCAAAACCCTAATCGAGTCTCACTCGAGCTTGGTCAATATTGACCTGGGGCCGATTGCACCAACATTGATAAGGTGGGCACTCATGAATGCAAAGGTGTTTTCGGCATGTGTCATTGTTCCAATGAGCGCTATAGCCAAATACCTAAACCTGTCAGGGTTGCCGCCGTTACCATCGGAGCAACGAAGCTCGCTGAAAAGACTTTTACATTCATGGGTGCACATGAATACAAAATTCTAACGCCCGTAAAATTTCTAGCAATTTTACAAGATTTTTTGGCTTGATAATAATGGGCTTTATGTTGGCTCTTTCAAAAATAAAAGAAAATAAGCCAAAAAGGATGCAAGGCCTAGGAATTGAACCCCAACCTCTAGAGATAGCCACGCCCTAAGGGTGCATCCAATAACCAGAAGCCCAACAAGATTTTATTATTAGAGGAATGTGGGAAATTATAGTTAGGGGTAAGGGAGACTAAGGGACTCTTCAAGTGAATAAATAGGGGGAATGAGGAGACATCACTACAACAAAAATGCTAAAAGACAACACCACAAAGACAACGGTTTTAGGAGAAACCATTGTGTTTTTGTTAAAAGACAACGGTTTTTGACAAAACCGTTGTCTTTGAGCGCCCAAATAACATAAAAGACAACGGTTTTACAGTATCCGTTGTCGTTGAGCATATTTTTTTTTAAATCAACAACACATTTTACAACGGTTTTCCAGAACTGTTGTCTTTAAGGTTTTTTTATCTTAACAACAGTTGGGACAACGGTGCAATCAACCGTTGTCAATGAGAATATTTTTGTTGTCGTTGTGATAATATTACAACGGTTTTAAACCGTTGTCAATGAAATTTTAAAAGTTTACAATACTATTAATAATATTTTATTATTATAATACAACGGTGAAATTATTTTTTTAATTATTAATACTATTTTTTTTTAAATTATTGGAAATAATTTTGATCCTTCCCGAGTTATCTCGTCGCTCATCGTCTCAGTCTTCGTCTTTATCCTCCATTTCTACTACTCCTGTTTCGCTCTCAATCTTGTTCTCCTCTTTTCCCCCTCGATTTCGAGGGGATTTTTTCTCTCTTTTTTTTTGTTTTTTTTAATTCTTTTTCTTCTTGAACCCACCCTGCTTCCGTCTGTCTCGGTTCGTTTGATCTCGAATCGGAGAGGTTGGCGAGAACCCTAGCGCGAGGTACGATCAAAGAAAGAATACAAGGTGAGGCTCAAGCAAAGGCAGCAGGCTTTGATCACGAAGCGCTCCTCTTCCAAAGAGAAAGCAGCGTGTGATCGCTCTATCCTCTCCGGGCCTCTTGGCGGTCCTTAGGTCTCTTCCCTTTCCTCTTACCTATTTGTCCCCAAATTAGCTTTTCTTTGACTTTAGATTGTCGACTAAAAAGCCAGCTTTTAGTGTCATTTGTCCTCTTTTTCGATGATGGAGGTTTTTTCCAACTATTGTGTTGCTTATGGATGATATTTGCGTTGTAGTGGAAACGAGGATGTCTGTTAGATCCCTAAATTAGCACTCCATGAGCAGCTTAGGAGGTGGGTTGGAATGTATACGCTATTTTCTTGGAGTTGCCCTTCAGGAACAACTGAAAAATTTGGGTTTTGAGGCGCCATCGATTTTGATTGAAGCTATTCTGTGACACTTGTGGAAAACTTTTGTTTGCGGCTTCAGGAACATTCAATCCCAGTTGTTAATTAAACTATAGAGTTTCTTAATTATTTGTATGCTTAACCGGAAACTTCTCTTTTAATTCCTACCTATGCAAGTTCCTGTCTACTTCTTTTATTCATAATAACCTCTTGCCCTTGATGCAAGTTAAATGTCGGACTACCTTGGTACCTTTTTCTTGCTTGTTTGTGGTGTCGTATGCGATAGTGGAGCTCTCTGATAGTTTGTAGCTTTGAAGTTTGCTAAGAATGACTTTGGTATCTGCAACTTGTTTTGGCTTTATTAATGATGTCCAAATGCTAACTTGTACTTCTCTTTTATAGATAGAGCCTATCCTAAGTGGAAATCTACCTCCTAGATTTGATCCAAGCACATGCCGCAGTGTGTATGTTTCATTAGTCCATTTTCTTATTCGTTATATATTTGCTGATGCATTGTGCTAAAACTTATCTAGATTGTCCATTAGTCCATGAGTTCCTTTTTCTTTGTTTATTTTTTGACTTTTTTTGTGCCTGTTGTTATTTAACAATTATAATTTTTACATAATCTGATAGTTTTATCTTGGTTTCTATAGTCATACCATAAGTTAATAACCTCCAAAATAAGCTCACAGTTTGATCCTTTGTGATAGTCGCTGCACCTCTAAATTTATCAACCCTTACAGGAGATTGTAAGAATTTCAACTTTGTGTTGCTTACTTGTTATTTGTTTTTCTTAATATTTGCACATATTTTAGCAAGCTCAGCTACGTGTGGACTGCAACATGATTATATTCCTGTTGAAAATAAACTTGCTTATTTGTATATGAGTTCTGTTCATGAACTTTTATATAATTAAGGATACTAAGCATGCCAATTGCAGATTATATTCATCTAAAGTTGAATTTTTTGTTGTCAACTCACACAAGACAGAAGTTGCAAGTTTAATATTTGTTGTTATCTCCATCAGTAATTTATGATATTTACCTTATATTTGCAAAGTGTAGATTTTGTGATTAATAGGTTGTCAACTCTATGACAAAAAATCAAAGCAAACGAGGAGGTACAAACCTTGAAAAGGGTAAGGAAAAAATTGGCGTTGATTTATTAGACGAGGAAAATGTTGGTTGCACACAGGATTCCACTGCCACCCAATCAAACAAAATGAGTAGAGGTCCCACACATACGGACAGTATTTCAAGGCTAAGGAATAAAGGAATTATACTGGAAGTTGAATTCAATAATCTGGGACAGCCTATTGGGGAAAATGCAGTTAAAATGCAAAGTTCACTTGGCCAGATTGTTCAAGAGAAAGTACCAATAACTTACAATACTTGGAAGCATGTTCCTATTGACATCAAGGAGCGTGTGTGGGAAGCCGTGAATGTAAATATAAATGACCATACTTTTATTCTTCAAATATAAACTAATACTTTTTTTTGTGTTTATTAACATTTGATGTTTATTCATTTTTTTATGGATTTGTAGTTGGCGTACAAGGTTGATGTTGCTTGGAAAAAGGGATGTTTGAGCTCGGCAAATGATAAGTGGCGCCAATGGAAAAGTAGTCTCATGCAAAACTTTATTTATCCCAATTGCAAAACTCCAGAGAAGTTACATATGCCACCTCCAAGATCAAATATTCCAGCAGACATATGGAGCAAGTTCGTGATAAGTCGTTTGTTTGATGAATTTAAAGTAAGATTTTTAAATCTCATGTCTCAAATAATGAACTCTTAATAGAATATTGTGATTGGTAATGCATTGTTGTCTTGTTTATTTTTTAAGGAACTAAGTGAGAAACAACAGGAAAGGAGAGCCCAAAACAAATACCCCCATCGACTTTCTCGCAAAGGATATGCATGCCTAGCTGAAGAAATAGTAAGTAATATTTAATTATCAGACTTGGAAGAATGTTGTGAAGATGTAAGTTTTAGTAGAAAAATATTGTCAATATTTATTATAATTTTTTTATATATACTATATGCACTAAAAGTCTATAATCTTTTATGATTTTATGAAGGGCCTTGAAATTGTTCAACACAGAGATTGGCAAGTACGGGAAGAAACACTCTTTGTGGGAAATAATCAAGGTATGTTTTACATCGTGGGAAGCTTATATAATTTGAATTATTTAGTGACATTTATATAATCAAGTTATTTGTTATTTAGTGACATTTATATAATCAAGTTATTTGTTATTTAGTGACATTTATATAATCAAGTTATTTATGAATTATTTAGTGGCATTTATATAATCAAGTTATTTGTTATTTGTTATTGTTATTAGAAGGATGAATCATATACTTTCATGATGTCGTATTATGTCAAGATAAAGATTAGATAATAGAAGGTTAATCATTCCAAAAACCTTTATACCAAGCTCATAAGTTAGTCTGTGAAGATCAGTGTCTAGGTTTGTATTATGATGACCACCCCCCTCCCCCCCCCCTCCGATACAAATGCTTTAAGCTTGACTGGAGTTGATCTTGATAATCTTTTTCCTGAAAGAAAGGGAGAGGCATCTTCTACTGCTTTGGATCTCAATGATGAGTTTATTCCCTTTTGCATTTCTAATTTGAAAATACAAGGGCCATCTTTTCTCCCCAAGTCCCTCTATCCAAACATATATTGTTCTTATCATAGACATTATCTCTTTTAGTACTCCCTGGAAGACCCAGTTTGATCATCAAGTCCTTTTTGATAATCTTCAGATAACTCCGATCTATTCTGGAATTGGCTGAGGTGAGTATCAAATTAGTTCGAGTTAGATCTACAAATTCCTTATTTTTTGTTAAGCATAACCTAATCTGACCTCCTCCCCGACATTTTGTTTTGCCTTGATCTGCTTCTTGACTGTGGCTAAATTGACATTGTGCTCTGATCAACCTATTTACTCCAATCTATTCTGATGTGTTTTGCCAATCGACATTGTGTTCTGGAGCAAATTGACATTGTGCTCTGAATTGGCTGCGATGCTGATTCCTGGAGCAAAATGACAGTGTGCTCTGAATTGCCTACGATACTGGTAGTACCCTTCTAATTTGCATTGCAATAATTTTCTCACTATCGCTCTTAATTGTTGCATTTTTTAAAATAGAATCTAGCTTGAAAATCATCATGTGATCAGGTGACTTTATGGCACAAGGAATTTCGGGAAAGATCATGTAAACTGTTTACATCCTGTATTCTCCTGCAAGAGGAAAAAAAACAAATGTTAAAAGTTGTGTAGTGTTAGGGCAATCTCTTGCCATAATATGGTTTTGATGGTGTGGCAAAGGGTTTAAGTTAGTTTAATATGTGATTTGATATGTGCGTTGAAGTCGTGCAGGACTTAGTAATTCGCACATGGAGCCATGGCGAGTTTCACATCTCATGACTCGTGCCTTGAGTCGGTGAAGGATAGCTTTGCGGAAGCCGTGTGCTTGGAGCATCCGAGGGACCGCTGGACGAGAAGCTTGGAGTGAAGCCAGAGGAAGTAGACTTCGAGGCAAGAGACGTGAAGAAGCATTGCAGAGTGGTGCGCCTGATGCTGCCGAGGGACGTGGCCGCGAATGAAGAGAACTTCGAAGGCGAGGGACTCCGAGGGATGAGAGTGAGTGATTGTAACCCGGGAAGGGTAGCTCTTAGGAAGTGTCGGATGGGTTTTTCCCGACACCAGTCGACTGCCATGTCATGGCAGTCGACTGCTCTGAGTCGATGGGTCGATCGACTGGTCTAATGTGGCTGAATCAAGTTGATCGATCGCCGCGATGGGCGGATCGGGATCAATCGATCGGCTATAAGGGACGGCAGTCGACTGATGTCACTGTGCACGGGCACAGAATGGAGTCGACCTCGTTGAGGACTCGACTGGTTGACATCAGTCGACTGATGGGTGCCATCAGTCGACTGATGCCAGTACCGTTGGATAGTATCCAACATGGAAAGCGGCCGTTATTGGGCAACGGCTACAGCACCAGTCGACTGATGGGTGCCATCAGTCGACTGATCCTGTGTCAACGGGAAGAAACCCTCTTCCTCTATAAAAAGGAAGGGGGTAAGGCTTTGGGAGGCTAATGCTTACACTCTAACACTCTCCCAAAGTTCCCTAAAGCTTTCCATCCTCTTACCCAAGCTTATTTTCATTATATTTGTAAGAGGAGTGTTGTTGTAAAGAGGTTACCTCCACCTAGCTTTGTGCAAAGGAGAGATCTAGTGGATAGATTGCGGAGTGATTCACCGTGGACGAATCGGACCGTGGATTAGCGGCGTAGCCGTGAACCACGTTACATCTCCGTGTTTGTATTGTCTTTGTTTTATTTCTATTTGCTTGTCTTAGTTTATTGCTTCCGCTTGTGCTAATGTTTTGTAGACGAGCAAAATACGACATCGAATGAACGAGGGCTATTCACCCCCCTCTAGCCGGCCGTATCGATCCCCAACAAGTGGTATCAGAGCCAAGTTAAGCTTGTCGAGGACTAACCGCCACAACAAGAAAATTTTCAAAATGGCCGGCTCAAATATCCATCCACCGAAGTTCGACGGTGAATTCTCTTGGTGGAAAAAGAGAATGGAGGTATTCTTCGAAACCGACTTTGAAATATTGTTAATTATGGAAAACGGTTTCGAGTTGCCTAGGAACGAAGATGGGGAGCCATTGGAAAAATCAAAGTGGAGCAAAAGGCAAAGAGAAGAATACTTGGTGAATTCAAAGGCCAAGCACCACCTATACAATGTCCTCCCCCAACAAGAAGTCAATAGGATAGGGGAATGTTCTAGTGCTAAGGAGATGTGGGAGAAGCTATGGAGCTTCATGAAGGTACCTCGGAGGCTAAGCTAGCAAGAAGAGACCTCCTCCGCTCCCAACTCTCAAACATCAAATTAGAAAAGGAAGAAAAGGTAACTTCACTACATTCTAGATTTAAAGAAATATTAATTGGGCTAACAAGTGTAGGTGAGAAGCTATCAAACCGGGATATGGTAATGAAGGCCATAGATGCCTTTCCCCGGTCCTCAAAATGGAGCTCCATGGTGGACTCATTTTATATCTCCAAGAACTTAGAAGTAAGCACCTTGGAGGAATTCTTCACAACAATGGAGCTTCATGAAACTAGGCTAGAAGGAATACAAGAAGAGCCTAGAATCCAACCCTCAAGAGGAGTAGCTTTGATAGCGAACAAGGGGAAGAAGAAGATGGAAGTCCCTTCCTCCTCATCCGATGAAGCCTCTACCTCCTCCATGGATAGCACGGAAGAAGCCTACATGGTAAGGAAGGTAAGGCATGCATTTAAGAATCTTAGATTTGATAAATCTCATGATAGGAATAGAAGACCAAGGGGGAAGGTCATATGCTATAATTGCCAAGGAGAGGGACATATAAGGGATAATTGTCCCCTCCTAAACAAAAGCAAGAAAGAAGAAAAGAGGAAGAAGAAGGGGAGCAAGAAAAGGAAGTAGAGAAGAAGGCAAAAGGAAAAGCGAAGCCCATTGCACTCAAAGCAAAGACATGGTATGACATTTCTTCATCATCATCATCCAAATAAGAAGAGCATGTATACTCCAACCTAGCACTAATGGCTCTTCATGACTCGGATTGCTCCTCCTCCTCAAATGAAGAATCAAGCACAAGTGGGGAGAGCTCAAATGAAGGGGGAGCTTCTACATCCTCCTCATCCGAAGAAGAAGAGGATATGGAAACTATGGTAACGAATGCTTCTCCTAAGAAAATAGTTTCCATAATTTCTAGTTTAACTAAGGAGTTATTTGGCATGAAAAAGAAAAATAAAAGCATGCTTAATCAAATTAAGGATTTAGAACAAAAACTAGAAAAAGCATGCTTAAATGATAATGTTTCTTCTTGCCATGATGATGCATGCTCACATGACTATATGCCTTTGGATGTTAATGATGCATGCATAGAGGAAAATAGGGCATTAAGGGAAAAGTTAGATTATTTAACCAAAGCCCTAGAGAAATTCACAATTGGCTCCAACACATTAAATATGATCATAGGGAGCCAAAGAGCAAGTTTTAACAAAAAAGGCCTGGGATATAAGGAAAAGAAAAATGAAAAGGCCTATAAATGCTTAATTGCTAGGGGACAAGATAAAAAGAAAGTAATAGCTAGAAAATGGTTCCCCAAGGAATATTTAGTGAACCCAATAGGAAAGAATTTATTTTGGGTTCCAAAATCCATCCTTAAGGGTTAGAATTACCCTAGGGTAGTCAACTACATGGACCTAACCTATATCATATTTTGGTTGACTTAAGATGACGGGACAACATTTTTTAGATAGTGTTGGGTGATGATAACGTACCCATAAATAGATAATAATGCTTAAATCATGATGATTGATGTAATTCCGATGTATATTTACAATCATGATTTATGTTTTTGAAATTTAGCACGTTATCATAAGAAATAGGTTTGAATCATGCTTTAGGTAATACTTTGTTTATTATCATCATATAATACCTAATGCATGACTATTATTTGATGAATTCATGAGTTTCATGATCATAATGTAGAATTCATTCATATATGTCTTTATGATCATGAGGATTATTAGGTTGACACTTAACCATGATAGAATTGCATGAACATATTGGTTAAGTATATACAAATACCCCCCCTAGGATGCATCTCACACTCACCACAGGCTACCTTGATTGAAAACTTACCATGAGTGAGATGTTAGGATGATACAAATGTTCACTAATGCCTATGGCATTTAGATGGTCATTTAAAGTATCAAAATAGCAATAATAGACCAATCATGGGGAAGGCTTATGTTTAATTCATAGACATATTGCCCAAAGATCATGGTTGGATATTTCATATGTTTTCAAAACAATTTCTTCCTTTAAAATATATGTATTCATGTTTTGAAACAATTGGATGCAAGACTAGGTGTTAAAATGGATACTCTTATGATCAAAAACCTAGTAGTTTTTAAAGCTTTTGGATTTTTGACAAATACGTGGAAATATAATGATTTTTCATGAAAACCTATTTTTCACTGATAGATATACCTAAAAGAAATGTGTTCCCCAAATTTCATGATTTTTTGAATTTTTTGGAATTTTTAATGCATTTCTAAAATTTGGTGTGAAAATCAGAAAATCCCAAAATTCACGTGCCAGTTGACTGGTATCTGAACCAGTCGACTGATGGCCTGAATATCATACCAGTAAAGGCTGAATTCCAATTTTTAATCAACTTGTGGTATTTTCTTTCTATTAGACTTGATGTCATGTGCTTTTAACTTAGTAATAATCTTTTTGATGGTGTCAAAGGGGGAGAAATGATTATGTTTAAGTTAATTATGATAGGGGGAGAAATTAAGGGAGAAATTAAGGGGGAGTTTCATGGATTAAGGGGGAGTTGCATGTTGCTATATCATGATTAGGTTTACATGCTTTCTTTCCTTTAAAATTTATATCAAATGTTTTTACCTAACTTAAACGGATTGCCACACATAAAAAAGGGGGAGATTGTTAGGGCAATCTCTTGTCGTAATATGGTTTTGATGGTGTGGCAAAGGGTTTAAGTTAGTTTAATATGTGATTTGATATGTGAGTTGAAGTCATGCAGGACTTAGTAATTCTCACATGGAGCCATGGCGAGTTTCACATCTCATGACTCGTGCCTTGAGTCGGTGAAGGATAGCTTTGCGAAAGCCGTGCGCTTGGAGCATCCGAGGGACCGCTGGACGAGAAGCTTGGAGTAAAGCCAGAGGAAGTAGACTTCGAGGCAAGAGACGCGAAGGAGCATTGCAGAGCCGTGCGCCTGATGCTGCCGAGGGACGTGGCCGCGAACGAAGAGAACTTCGAAGGCGAGGGACTCCGAGGGATGAGAGTGAGCGATTGTAACCCGGGAAGGGTAGCTCTTAGGAAGTGTCGGATGGGTTTTTCCGACGACCGATCATTGCCATGTCATGGCGGATCGCTTCCGAGTCGATGGGTCGATCGGTGGTCTAATGTGGGAATCAAGTTGATCACCGATCGCCCATGGGCGATCGGCGATGCTTCGATCGGCTATGAGGACAGCGATCGGTGATGTCCGCGTGCGACCGCAGAATGGAGTCGACCTCATTGAGGACTCGACTGGTTGACATCAGTCGACTGATGGGTGCCATCGATCGGTGATGTCGATCTGCTGGATAGTATCCAACATGGAAAGCCCGTTATTGGGCAAGATCGATGGGTGCCATCAGTCGACTGACCCTGTGTCAATGGGAAGAAACCCTCTTCCTCTATAAAAAGGAAGGGGGTAAGGCTTTGGGAGGCTAATGCTTACACTCTAACACTCTCCCAAAGTTCCCTAAATCTTTCCATCCTCTTACCCAAGCTTATTTTCATTATATTTGTAAGAGGAGTGTTGTTGTAAAGAGGTTACCTCCACCTAGCTTTGTGCAAAGGAGAGATCTAGTGGATAGATTGCGGAGTGATTCACCGTGGACGAATCGGACCGTGGATTAGCGGCGTAGCCGTGAACCACGTTACATCTCCGAGTTTGTATTGTCTTTGTTTTATTTCTATTTGCTTGTCTTAGTTTATTGCTTCCGTTTGCGCTAACATTTTGTAGACGAGCAAAATACGACATCCAACGAACGAGGGCTATTCACCCCCCTCTAGCCGGCCGTATCGATCCCCAACATGTAGGACTATCGTAAAAGTAAATTCTTATTACAAATTTATTATTACTTCAATGTAAGCAAAGGTTGTGTAGGCCTGTCATAACTTTTACTAAATCATTAAAAGAAATATGCAAATCTTCTTCTTTTCTCTAGATCTTGTCATTAGTTATTCTATTAAACTCAGATAAATCTCACTTTGCTGCAGTGTTATGATAGCAAATGGCATCTACTTCCTAAAGAGAATACCACTTTCAACCATGACAGTTTCATACTCAGAGTGTTTTAGGATTTACTAGAATAATGCATGGCTAGTGCTGATGTCAGGTATCAACCTATGACAATGTACTGAAACAGAGTGCTGGATCTCAACCTATGCCATGGCTAGATGGTCTATGGCCTTCAAGCAGCGTCACAAAATCTGACAACGATTACCAGTGAAGCTCAAGGAGGAGTTAAATTCCAAAAGACTTTTACTCGTACTAGATGTTGCTCAAGGAATAACTATCAGCTTTTTTTGAACTCAAGTAGGGAAATTAAGGAGGTTATTAGATGTATAATTGAAAATAAAACAAATGCAACAATTTAAATTAATGACAACTTTTTTTTTCCCTTATGCCAACTTTTTTTATGTCGTGTGTAATTTATGTATCAAATTTTACTATCAGAATAACTACTATAATTTTTTTCCATCACAGGTTCCCCTTCAACCGGATGGAGCTCAATGCGGGTATTTTATTTTACGATATATGAGAGAGATAATTGAAGGCGCCGCATCCATTGACAAGTCTTCCCTACGATCAATAGTAATATTAGATATATTTTCAAATTTTCTTATTGATACCATAGCGTTTAATTACATTTTCATTTTTTCACATGCAATTCGCAAATTCGTGATACGCAAAGGAAATTGATGAAATGTCGAGTGGACTGATTGCATACAAGATCACATATCTGATGATTAGGAGAGATTTAAGTGTACATACATCTTTTGGTTACATTCTATAAGTGTTTTGCTTATTATGCAATACTTTTGGTGCATATGATGTGTAGTTGTTTTGCCACAGTACTTTTTAATATATATCGGTAAAAGTGATCATTTAAAATGTAATGTGACCTTGTACTTTACATTGCTACAAGTGCGAGTGTATATATGTGTTTTCTATAATTCTTTTTGATGTTGTATGATTTATATTAAAAATGCAACACTATAAATCTACAACGGTTTATTATATTATAGAGTAACCATTGAGAAATGACAAAGCTGAAAAACCATTGTCTATGAGCAAAAAAAATCCGTGGTAAATCGGGGGTCGGTCAAAGACAAAAAAATCCGTGGTAAATCGACCCGTTGTGAATAGTGGTTTGGTCAAAGACAACGGTTAAAAACCGTTGTCTTATCTTTGAAACGACAACGGTTTTTCACCGTTGTCTTTGACCAAACCACTATTCACAACGGGTCGATTTACCACGGATTTTTTTTCTAATAGACAACGGTTTTTCACCGTTGTCTTTTTCTTAAATCTACAACGGTTTTTCACCGTTGTCTTTGACCGACCCACTTTTCACAACGGGTCTATTTACCACAGATTTTTTGGCTAATAGACAACGGTTTTTCACCGTTGTCTATTCGATTTTTTGTTGTAGTGCATGAGTTATCAAAATTGCTTTTCTCCTCCTCTTCTCCTTCCTCACCGAACCCTAGAGCTCCTTCTTTCCATCCTTTGGCCGAAACTCATCCAAGCAAGAAGCAAGGCTAGGTTGCTTCCCTTAGGTCATCTTCCAACCAAAAAAAAGAGCGAAGGATGTAAGTATCCCCTCACCTTCATATGAGTAGCTTTTCGATTGATGTTTTGTGTCAATTTTCCATGATCCATTCGGCCAAGCCCTTTTAATTGAGTTCTCCATGAAGTTCTATACCCTACTTGTACGAATAAGATGATGTTAGGATGTAAAAAGGATTAGGTTAAAAATTAACCCTAAAAGTCTCCATGATCCATTCGGCCAAGCTTTGTTTTTGATGATTCAATGAAGTTCTATGCCATGTTTTGTAAGCATAAGATGATGTTAGGATGTAAAATGGATTAGGTTAAAAATTAACCCTAAAAGTCTCCATGATCCATTCGGCCAAGCTTTGTTTTTGATGATTCAATGAAGTTCTATGCCATGTTTTGTAAGAATAAGATGATGTTAGGATGTAAAATGGATTTGGTTAAAAATTAACCCTAAAAGTCTCCATGATCCATTCGGCCAAGCTTTGTTTTTAATGATTCAATGAAGTTCTATGCCATGTTTTGTAAGCATAAGATGATGTTAGGATGTAAAATGGATTAGGTTAAAAATATACCCTAAAAGTCTCCATGATCCATTCGGCCAAGCTTTGTTTTTTTGATGTTTCAATGAAGTTCTATACCATATTTTGTATGTATATGATGATGTTAGGATGTTAGATGGATTAGGTTAAAAGTTTAACCCTAAAAGCCCCCCCCCCCCCCATGAACCATTCGGCCAAACATTGTTCTTGAGGTTTCAATGAAATTCTATACCATATTTTGTATGTATATGATGATGTTAAGATGCTAGATGAAGATAACATGCTCTAGGGTAGGTTAACATGTGTTTTATGTTTAGGTGAATTCATGTTAACTTGTGATATTAAATGATGCTAGATGAAGATAACATGCTCTAGGTTAGGTTAACATGTGTTTTATGTTTAGGTGAATTCATGTTAACTTGTGATATTAAATGATGCTAGATGAAGATAACATGCTCTAGATTAGGTTAACATGTGTTTTATGTTTAGGTGAATTCATGTTAACTTGTGATATTAAATGATGCTAGATGAAGATAACATGCTCTAGGTTAGGTTAACATGTGTTTTATGTTTAGGTGAATTCATATTAACTTGTGATATTAAATGATGTTAGATGAAGATAACATGCTCTAGGTTAGGTTAACATGTGTTTTATGTTTAGGTGAATTCATATTAACTTGTGATATTAAATGATGCTAGATGAAGATAACATGCTCTAGGTTAGTGTTTGTTTCCTCTTGATGTTTATACTTTATGCCATGCCCTATATGTGTGTGATATTAAGATATGTTATGAAATGAATATGATATGATTATGAAATGAAAAATGATGTGTTCATATAAGGAAACATGATATGATTATGAAGTGAAATATGACATGTTATGAAATGAAGTATAATATGTTTATGAAATGAAACAGGATATGATTATGAAGTGAAATATGACATGTTATGAAATGAAGTATGATATGTTTATGAAATGAAATATGACATGTTCATGAAGTGGAATATGATATGTTATGAAATGAAGTATGACATGTTTGCGAAATGAAATAAGATATGTTATAATAAAAAGCATATAAGTATTTTACCTTCTGCATGGCTTGTACCAGGACCCTAACAAGGTCCAAAGGGATGGGCTCCTAAGTTGCCCTAGGATGACAGACTAAGATCGGACCTAGGATGGGCTTCTATGTATGATTGCCCCTAGGTCGACGGACTAAGATCGGGCCTAGTACGGGATGGGCTCCCAGATGCCCTAGGTCGATGAGCTAAGATCGGGCCTAGGATGAGCTTCTATGCTATGACGATGGCCCCTAGGTCGATGGACTAAGATCGGGCCTAGTAACCTAGTAGGTTCAAGACTTGCTACCTCGGGTCTATTTAGGGATGCGCGCTATGATGATGATGATGTGGTACAATGCCGGGCCCAATATGTTGAGATTTATGTTTACATACCTATAATATATGTTTTCAAAGAGCATCCTACATATGTTTACATGTTATGATTACCATGTTATATTGGTGTTTACATGATATGTTGCTATGATATGTATGTCGTATGTTATGTTTGATTATGTCATATATGTACATGATATGTTGTTATGTTACATATGTTGTATGTTATGTTTGATTATGTCATATATGTACATGATATGTTGCTATGTTATATATATGTTACATGTTATGTTTGCTCATGTTACTTATGCTACATGTTATGTTTGCTTACGTCATATATATTACATGTTATGTTTTCTCATGTTACTTAGGCTACATGTTATGTTTGCTTACGTCATATATGTTACATGTTATGTTGCTTATATGTTATGAATGTTACATGCCATGCTTAATGTCGATGTATGGTTTTTGTGAGTAGGACAGGATCTTACTAAGCCTATGTGCTTATAGTTTATTTTTCCCTTGTACTGCAGATAAGGGTAAGGGATGGATAAACTAAAGGGAGCAGCAGGAGGGGCCAAGTGTGTGTAGTAGTGGCATGGTGGAGGAGATATGTTATGTCCTTATATATGTTTCCTTATGATGATGATGTTTATGGACTTGAACTAAGCACTAAGTAGTTATGAAATAATGATGCATGCCCTATGTTAAGAAGAAGTATCTATAAATGACGATGCATGTTTATGTTTAAAAGAAAAAAAAAATATGTCTAAAGTCTTCCGCTGTAAGTAGTACGATGTATGTATGTATGGTCGCGTCACACGCCGCCCTTTCGGACCCTAGGAAAGGGTGGGCGTGACAAAAATATCATGTCAAAATGTGAGTTATCAGCGACAACGGAAGTTACTGTCCATCCCCATTTTCACACACACAAACACACACACACACACACACACACACACACAAACACACACACACATACACACACACACACATAAATATGTGTGTGTGTGCAAAAATGGGGATGGATAGTAACTTTCGTTGTCGTTGATAACTAACATTTTGACATGATATTTTGTATTCATTTCTCGATGTTTTGATCCATTCGTATGCGTAATTTGACATATTTATCATATTTTATGAATATGGATCATTTTAGAGCTTTAATGCAAATACATGCTTATTTGATGTCCTAAGCACTAATTTTATAGGACATTTAAGAGCAAATCGAGGAATGCACATGGAAAAAAATGGGAAGTTATTGTAGCAAAGTATTGTAGCACCATATTTTTTTTCTTCAGAAACGATCGACCATGGTCATGTCTTGGGCCCTGATTTAGGGTCAGAGCGCATTTAAAAGCAAAAAGGGTCAGACAAAATCCCATCTTTTCTTCCCTGAGACCTAGAAGCCGCCCTCCACCCTCATCCATCCATTTTTCTCCTTTGGATTCAATGAGGAACCACTTCATCGAGGGATTTTGGCGATGTCTTCCATCTCCACACCTCGTCCACCTCTTCGTTTGAATTCGGATTAGTGTAGAGGGTCTTAAGTTTAATTATAAATCTTATTTTGTAATGGTTGTATGACACGACACGTTCTGCCTATTATCAAAAATGGCATTATTGTCGAGGAGTGTAATGGTGCTTGGTAGACTTAGGATTGTTTGGCTTTCTATTCTTTTAAAAAATTGTAAAATACTAAAATTTTTGTTTAGGGTTTTATTCTTTTATTTTCTTGTATCCATGTATTTTTTCATGTCTACTTCCAGTGTCTTTTGATTTGTTTGTTAGTGTTTTAGGAAACAATAATTTCTTTAAACATTGATCTATATTACCACCCATTTGGAGATTTCAGTGATGTTGATTATTCAAGCACTGAACAACAAGAGTATTACAAATTCGAAGATGATTATTATTAGTACCAGCCTCAATATCATCAGCATGTTCCTCAGTATCATCAGGCTTATTAGTAGGATAGGTATAATTCAATTTCTGGTACATCTTTTCAAAATTTTGATTCAGTTTTCAGGTGTGGGCACACACCACTGTATGCTCTTGAGAAGCCTCAGTGCTATCTACCCCCATCATCTACCGATACTTACATGCTTATTTGGGGAGATTAATCAAGTTATGATTATGGAGAAGCACATTAGTAAAAGGCTCAGAATTTTTCATCTTATCAGAGTCTATTTGGATTTCAAGATGACAGTGTGTGATGGACTACAACCATTCCAACAATCTGAGTCAACTCCTTAGGAGATATACCAAGACTACAGTGAAGAAACTCTTGCTCACATTCAAGCAAATACAGAGACACTAGAAAATCTTTTGCAGCTAGCATCAGTTCTACAATAATATCAACAAAAAATGAGAGTTAGACATCAGCAACAATAATAGTGGATACATAACATGCAAATCAAGCTAGATCAAATTGAATCATCCATTAGCTAGACACAAGAACAAGATTCCTTCCAATTTTCTTCAGAGATCATTTCTTATGGAAGTCATGTGCTTGAAGAGATGGATTGCAGAGCTAGTGATAGATACATTTCTACATCTATAGCTCTACGGGACTCCATTGCTGATGTACATGATGATGATGTACTATCTGATGCTCCAGATAATGATGAAGATTCTGCTATGGACAATGATTTGCAAGATGATACTAGCGACTTGGATTTACTCTGTGATGTAATTTGTGCCATGGATTATACTGAAGAAATGGAGCAGTTTCCAGACACTAGTGCCCAGACTTGCCAGCCAGACCAGAAGTTAAGTGAGATAGTAGTGGCAAGCAATTGTGATAAGCTGATTTCCATAGAAGTGGTGGATAGCTAGAGGCCCCCAGACTTGACACTTCCATTACAGCCAGAGTCTCCAAGAACTTTGCTAATGAAGGCCCTGATATTACATACAATAATTCAACCCCCAGGCTAGAAACTTCTGAAGAATCACCTCCGACCGACAGAGATTACATATGTTGAGGCGATGATATTAGAGGGAGTAGAACAAGATTATCTTGATCACACCACAAAGACACTCACCTGCATTCTGTTAAAGTGTTCAAATCATATAGGATTTTAGGAGTAGTTTTACCACACATCTCATTGCATTTCATACTTATTTCAAGCATATTCTCTCTTGTTTTGTATTCATTTACTATTTTCTAGTTTGAAGATCTGCTTTTGTTATTTTTATGTGTAGAGCGACATTTTTGTAGATAAAATAGCTAAATAAATGGATCTCAAAGAAGGAAAGCATGCTCTGGTCGTGTCCCAGAGGCACAGACACACTTTGGACTAGAAGATGATGTTCATTTGGAGTTCTAGTGGAGGACACAGTCAACCGTGTGAATTTCACACGACGATGCCTTTTGCTAGATGTAGATTCCAGGTACGTATCCAAACTCCCACATGGGTGACCGTATGGATTACACACGACCTTGTTGGTGCAATCGGCCCAGGTCACGATTGACCAGGACTCGAGCTTGACTCGAGAGATGTTTTGATGTTCGACAAAAATATATGACAATGTAATTGTCATGGGAAAGTCCAAGTCTTGGGTACTTGGCATGGAAAGTCCAAGTGGGACACTTGGCATTTGGGAAACTCCAAGTCTTGTGTACTTGGCATGAGAAGTCCAAGCATGGGTCTTGGCAATGGAAAGTCCAAGTCATGAGTACTTGGCATGGAAAGTCCAAGTGGGACACTTGGCATTTGGGAAAGTCCAAGCATGGGTCTTGGCATGGAAAGTCCAACATGGGTTGGCAAGGGAAAGTCCAAGCTTGACTCTTGGCATTTGAGAAGTCCAAGGGGTTTGATATTGGCGGCGTAAAGTCCAAGCGGGAGTCTTGGCAGCATAAGTCCAATGGTTGGTGGCGTAAAGTCCAAGCGGAGGCTTGCCGACGTAAGTCTAATGTGCCTTGGCGGTGTAGACACCGTTAGCATGACATAGCCGATGGAAGCACCTGAAGGCTAATGCGATGGATGAACAAGTCATGGATGACTTGGAGGGATCTGAGGGGCGTGAGGCTGATGGAGGTGGCTAGAAGGGTTAGGTCTAGGCTAAGGGTGGTCTAGCAAGTATGGGAGAACCATACTTGGGCTAAAATCTCATGTTTGAGGTGTGCCACCGATCGGTGTCATATGCGATCGTGAGAGTCAACTAGGGTTTGACCGCAGATGACGCCAGCTTGGGAAGTCGATCGATCGATGAGCACCGATGATCTTGTGATCACGATCGATGCTCGGTTTTGGGGCACATGTAATGGAGTCTCACTCGATCCGCGTCACACAATGAGTGATGGCTTGAGACGATCGATGGTCATGATCACCGATCGATGTCCTAGCTGCTGATTTTTCCAGCAGGATTACACGTTGTCTCACGACAACAGATCACCGACCGATGGTCCCGAGCAATGATCGATCGCCTTTTTTCTAGCCAGTTGAAGATATAAATGGAGCTCGTGGAGGAGAAAAAGCTATCCGGTTCTTGAGCATCCTTGGGGCGATTTGTTGCTGCAAATCAAGGTCTCTAAGGTCATTCTTCAAGCAAGCAAAAGCAAGCAATCCAAAGGCATTTATAAAGTATTTTCTTTACTTGTATTGCATTATATTTCATATTAGTTGCTTGTTGTATTTAGTTTATTATTGTAAACTATTGTACGAGGTTTGTCCACCTCCGGATTGTTCCAAGAAGGAGTGTTTATTAGTGGTTGCGTGTGCATCACTAAAGCTCATTGAGCTCAACAGTGGAGTAGGAACCATGAGGTTCTGAACCATGTTAAATACTTGTGTTTGTGTGCTTGTTATTGTGATTGTTGTATTATTTCTATATTCTGCTGCGTACTAACAATCATAGGCAAGCGAACGCGATCAAATTGCATCACACTACGAATTCAAGCTATTCACCCCCCTCTAGCATTCCAACGATCTCATACAAGTCGTATCAGAGCGAGGCCGCTCTTCTAAGTTTAACAACTAAGGGAGCACGCTAGAGGGAACAAGATGGAATTCAAAGACAAGCTTGGATGGGACATCAACACTCTACCACCATACGACCGAGAAGACTTTCCGGGATGGAGAGCAAGAATGGAGACATTCTTGATGATAGACATAGAGGATTGGTTCATCCTCGTAGAAGACTTTGAACCTCCTAGCGATAAGAAGGGACAAGTCCTCAAGTTGAAGAAATGGACCCAAGACCAACGATAAAAATTCAAGACCGAAGCCAAGGTAACAAAACTTTTAGAAGATTTGATACCTAATGATGTTTTGTCTAGGCTTGGTGAATATCTTGACGCCAAGGAGCTATGGGACAAATTGGCCAAGTTTCATGAGAAGCCTCACTTGGCACAAGTAGAAGAAGAAGAATCTTTATCGGCTCAAGAAGAGCAAGAAGCCAAGGAAGAATCACCATCATCCTCACAAGGAAGTGAGGACTTGGAGGTTGAGAGACCATCAACATCCAAGGAGGAAGAGGAAGTAGAATCGGAGGAGACCTCCACCTCTAGGATTGAGGGGGAGGAGATTAGATCACCGGAGCAACACCAAGATGAAGCTTCGACATCCAGTCAAGATGAAGAAGCTCAAAATCCAATTCCGTCCTCCATTGACTTAGGTAACTCAAACACCGTAATTCAAAATAAAAATAATATTATGTGTTTTGAGTGTAGGGAATTTTGCCACTATAAGAGTAAGTGCCCAAAGAAAGTCAAGAAGACTCCACCTACTTCAAAGGTCAAAGATGCCGGTGCCCAAAGTCAAAAGAGCAAGGAGCATGTCATATGCTTCAAGTGCAATTCAAAAGGGCATTACCGGAGTCAATGTCCAAAGGTAGAGAAAAAGAGAGCATCACAAGTAGGGGTAGCCTCTAAGGCAAACCCTAAGGTATATTTAAATAATGCTCTTTCTTTCAATTATAGGCAAAAGCATGATAGAACTAATTTTAGCAATCTTGCTATTTATCAAAAAGAGCATGCTAGAAACAGGGAATTTTGTTTAGGAGCTAAAAATGTTAATATTTCAAAGAAGGAGAAATTTGGGACTAATGTCCCTAGAAAAGTTTTACCTAGGGAGTCTATTAGGAAAATAGGAGAACACCTAGGTCTTAACCCTAAATGGACTAGACATATGCCTATGAAGAACATTGCTCAAAGACAAAATCAAAATTCTAAAATTGGGCAATTAAAGATTGAAAACCAAGCTTTGAGGTCAAGGCTTGAAAAACTTGAGACGACCCTCAAGATTATGCAAAATCAACTAAAAGGGTCAAATGGTCAAAGTCAAGAGTCTAGGACCAAGAGTCAACACCTAGGGCCAAAGAGAGAAAAGTCAACCAAGGGCAAGAAGGGTTTGGGTCACAAACCTAAGCCTAAGGTGGTTTATCATAGTGTTTCATTTGATTATGGAACACAAACTAGGTCTAGGAAAACAAGGTCAATAGGGAAGTCATCCCTAGAGTTGACCAATGTATGTGCCTAGTGGCTAGGGTTTCAAGAAAATCTAGGGAAGCAACTAAGAAGGTTGCAAGGGGAGTTACCCCTAGAGTCAACCTAGGTAAGACCACAATGACCAAGGTTAACAATCCTAGAAGGGTCATTAGGAGGGTATCTAGGGAGGTCATCCCTAAGGAATACCTAGTTAACCCTAGGAGCTCAAATAGATTTTGGGTTCCTAAGAGCATGATTGATTCACGCTAGATGGGTTTAGGGTGTGCCAACTTTAAATGGAAGGATAGTTAACCTAACCATGGTAAAGGTGGCACTCTAGGTAATTTTCAAGGTTATGGATACCTTTGAAATAGGTTTGATTCTTAATCCTAAAAGATTTTAGGATGTGCCAATATCATTTAAGAAGTTTGATAATTCAATTAAATTGGCACAAGTTAGGTTTAGAGGTCATAGTGTGCCATTTTGGATTTTTGACACACTAGGGAGAAAAGTGACAATATGACAAAATATACTTAATTATATTAAATAGCAACTAATATTGAAATTTAGGTATTATTATACCTATACATTTTATATGCCATGCTTGATTTGCCATATAACATACCATGACATCATATCTATGTTTAATCACTTAATATGTCTTGATCAAGTTTTTAGGATTAGGTTTAATGTCATGTGTTTTTAGATTCCATCTTATGTCATGACATCATGATTATGAGCATGTGTTTATTTATACCATCATTAATGTCATAATCATTCATGCATTTGAATTTGATTAAAATTGATGTAAGGATAATGGAATGACTTGGAGTCCCTTAGGAAAATGCATGAAACCCTAGATTAGGACAACAAAACCCACATCTCACATCACATTGACATGTATGTGTATTTACACACCCTAGATACATGTGAGGTGTTAGGATATGAGTTAAGTTCAAGGTGCATAGTTTTTGCATCTAGATGAACTCAAACTCATGTAAAATCATGTTGTGGATCATTGGGAAAACTTGTGTACAAATCATGTACATTGAGCCCAAGGAATATGATACAAAATAAGGTTTTGAAAACATTTTTAAAATCTTTTTGAAAAATCTTGGTGAAGTATTTTTTTTTATAGCAATCACCATTGATGAGATTGATACAAAGTGAGCTATGCCTTTGAAGTTTTTATTCACTTTTGGATTTTGTATCAATTTCGATATTTTATGGGTAAAATAATTTTCTATCATTTTTCACCCATTGTATTGGTCATAAGTATTATACATATGAAATTTCATGATTTTTTGAATTTCATTTTTGATAACTGAAATTCTGATATTTCAGATAATAGTCGACTGCCCTGGGTGGCAGTCGACTGATGAGGGTGTCAGTCGACTGGTAGCTGAGAGAGTTGACTGTCATTGTTGATTTCGGGAAAAACAAGGTTGTTTAGCCCATTTTTAGCTACGGTAAAGTTCCCTAACCACTCCTAACCCTAGGATATGCTTTGGGAAGCATTATAAAGGGTGAAAATCCATTGGATATGGATTAAGAGAGTTATTTAGGGTTTGTATCAAATTTAAGGATGGGAGAGTTCATGTTTGAACTTTGAACCTTATTTTTGATGGTTTAGAGTTCCTATTGGCTTAGGGACTTCCCAAGGACATTGTTGGTGCAATGGTCAAGGGGGAGCAAGCCTTTAGGGGGAGGTATCCATCATGGGATGATGAATGGTATTTTTCCTCATGAGGGGGAAAATGGGATTTTGAGAAACCCAATTTGGAAATTGCGAGAGTGTATAGGATTGCCTCTCTTGAGTGATATGGGACTTATCACTAGGAAGATGGTAGGCATCCTAGGTATTTTTGGACCAAGGGGGAGATTGTAAGATCTCATTGGGACATGAGACATTAACATCCTTGGAGAGAACCTTTTTGATGTCAGTCAAAAAGGGGGAGAATGTTTTGGGGGAGAACTTATTGAGAGAATGACATCAATTGGGAAAATTGATGGGGATGATTGGTTTGAGTTAGATGGTCTAACTCAATGGTTTGATTGGTTTTTGTCAAACATAAAAAAGGGGGAGATTGTTGGTGCAATCGGCTCAGGTCACGATTGACCAGGACTCGAGCTTGACTTGAGAGATGTTTTGATGTTCGACAAAAATATATGACAATGTAATTGTCATGGGAAAGTCCATGTCTTGGGTAATTGGCATGGAAAGTCCAAGTGGAACACTTGGCTTTTGGGAAAGTTCAAGTCTTTGGTACTTGACATGAGAAGTCCAAGCATGGGTCTTGGCATTGGAAAGTCCAAGTTATGGGTACTTGGCATGGAAAGTCCAAGTGGGACACTTGGCATTTGGGAAAGTCCAAGCATGGGTCTTGGCATGGAAAGTCCAACATGGGTTGGCAAGGGAAAGTCCAAGCTTGAATCATGACATTTGAGAAGTCCAAGGGGTTTGATATTGGCGGTGTAAAGTCCAAGCGGGAGTCTTGGTAGCATAAGTCCAATCGTTGATGGCGTAAAGTCCAAGCGGAGTCTTGGCGGCATAAGTCCAATGTGCCTTGGCAGTGTAGACACCATTAGCATGACATAGCTGATGGAAGCACCTGAAGGCTAGCGCGATGGATGAACAAGTCATGGATGAGTTGGATGGATCCGAGAGGCGTGAGGCTGATGGAGGTGGCTAGAAGGCTTAGGTCTAGGCTAAGGGTGGTCTAGCAAGTATGGGGGAACCATACTTGGGATAAAACCTCATGTTTGAGGTGTGCCAGTTGACTGGTGCCATATGGCAGTCGAATGGTGAGAGTCAACTAGGGTTTGACTGCGGGATGTGTCGATGAGTCGCGCGAGCTTGGAAGTCGGCCGATTGATGAAGGCGATCGATCGATCTTGTGATCGATCCCGATGCTCGGATTTTGGGGCACATAATGGAGTCTCACTCGACCGTTGCGATCAGCAGTCGAGTGATGGCTTGAACAATCGACTGATTGTTATGATCCGTCAACTGATGTCCTAGCCGTTGGATTTTTCCAACGTGGATTACACTGTTGTCTCATAGCAACAGTGTGATCAGTCGACTGATCGACTTTTTCCATCCTCGGCAGAAGATATAAATGGATCTCATGGAGGAGAAAAAGCTATCCGATTCTTGAGCATCCTTAGGGCGATTTGTTGCTCCAAATCAGGGTCTCCAAGGCCATTCTTCAAGTAACCAAAAGCGAGCAATCCAAAGGCATTTGTAAAGTTTTTTCTTTACTTGTATTGCATTGTATTTCATATTAGTTGTTTGTTGTATTTAGTTTATTATTATAAACTATTGTACGAGGTTTCTCCTCCTCCAGATTATTCCGAGAAGGAGTGTTTATTAGCGGTTGCGTGTGCATCACTAGAGCTCGTTGAGCTCAACCGTGGAGTAGGAACCTTGAGGTTCCGAACCACGTTAAATACTTATATTTGTGTGCTTGTTATTGTGATTTTTGTATTATTTCTATATTCCGCTGCATAAAAACAATCATAGGCAAGCGAACGTGATCAAATTCCATCACACTACGAATTCAAGCTATTCACCCTCCCTCTAGCGTTCAAACAATCTCCTACAGGCCCTGTGGCGACAATACGACTTATGCAACTCCAAGTTTCGTGGGCAAATAAGGAAAGCCGACTTCACTCCTATAAAAGAGAAGGCACGTCTAAACCCTAGGAGGAGGTTCGACAGTTGGTACGACAAGAAGGTTCCCTAAAAAGGATCGGAGGCTCGCAATGCAGAGAAAGGAAGCGACTCAAAGACTCAAATTGGCGTTCCAACAACTTTAATAGCGACCAAGATATCACATTGGATCCAATAGGGCATATTATTTCTCTTCTTAATTCTGTTTGAGATGCCATGTGTTTGTTCTTCCTTATTCATTGAGTAGATACTTTGATTCTAGGATTAGGGAGTAACTTGTGTATGTTTGACATGTTAGTTCAAATATCTATTCATTGCTTTTGAAATATATTTGCAATTTATATTGTTTAGATCAATGAAAGTTATGTCTTGATTCTATTTCTATCGTACATAGTTGATATAAGGGTGGAAAACCTTTGTATCAAAATATAGGAGAACCAAGGAGGAACCTTACGGTCATCCTCCCTCCAATAACCGTAGGAAGTAGGCTGTAAAAGAGTAGGATATGAAATATGGAACTCCATGAACCTATCCTAGCAGAATGCTCAAAGTAGGAGACATAAACTCTAGAAGGGTTGTAGGACCCCAGTGATAGGGGGCTCCCAAAGATATAAACCCCCTGAGCTCTGATGATTCGAAAGGAAAACTTGGCTTGGAATAGGTTGTTCCCAGTAGAAGCAAAAGTTTATCGGGATTACACACGATGATCCTCTCGCAAGATCATGACTAGAAATCCTAGGAGCATTAAATTGATAGCATGTTCAACAATGCACAAGTGAAACAGAAATCCTTAAATCCTTTAAGCAACTTTAAGCCCCTCTTTGCTATCTCCAAGTGACAATGTATTTGCGTCAGGACCGTCATCATCCACACTTCTGACTCGCAAGATATTTACTACGAACAATCAATGTTCGTTGGATAAACAGTACTCGAATCGTAGTCCCTGTGGGTCGATACATAATTTATAACTTGAAAAAATCGTGCACTTGCAGTCATTGACTACGAGCACATGCTTCAAGTCCTTGGTGGTCTCGACCAGAGATTTTGGGTCATGCTCACGTACATCAAGTTTTGTGCGCCGTTGTTGGGGACTGTAGATTTAATATTTGATCGAAAGTGAATATATTGGATTGGATCTAGAGTAGATTAGTTTTTCTAGTATTGTTTTATTTTATTTTATTTTATTTTCGATTTTTGTCAAATCTTTTTTTAGTTTAAATCTTCGATTGAAATTCCTATTTAGATTCATTTTACTAGTAATACTTTGTTTCCAATTCAAGTTAGTTTTAATTCAGTTTGTATTATTTACTTCATTACTTTCATTTTATTGATTTCCTCTTTATTAATTAGCATTGATACTGCTACTTGGCTACAATAGCTATCTTATGCATAGGGGCTCCTCTTGCGAATGTAGATAATGTAAGGGATCCTTGGAAGCTAGAGGGGGGAGAATAGCTCATTTTCATTTCTACAAGAATGGTTAGCGGAAGCACAACAAATACAATATAAATAGAAATGAAAACACAATGATAACACAAGGCCTTTATGTCATTCGGAGATAACGCTCCTAATCCATGACGATCCTTAAGGTGGATCACCCCAAGTGATTTCACTAAGAATCTTTCTCTTTTACAAACCCTCCTCTTCTTACAAAGGATGTAGATGAAGATTAAAGAGGAGGAGGAGAATTAAACACTTGAAAGTTTAGGAAATTTGTGTGGGGCTTGAGTGAAAGATCAAAATGTAAGCATTAACCCTCAAAGCCACCACCAACCCTCTTTTTATAGAGAGAGGGATGTTTTTCCCGTTGGAGCACGATCAGTCGACTGATGTACAACATCAGTCGACTGCCGCCAAAGCCAACGACTTCTGAAGAGCCAATTCCGCGGAGATACGTAGCCGCCATTTCCAACGGCTTCATGATTAGTCGACTGATCACTTCATCAGTCGAGTGATCACCGCGTGGAGTCGAGTGAGACTCCATTCTGTACCCATCGTCGACCTTATCAGTCGACTGCCAATACCAACAGTCAACTGATGGTGACATCAGTCAACTACCACGACTAGGCAGTCGACTGTTCGTCAGCTTTTCAGCCTAACTTGATGCACCCTAACAATCGACTGACACATCGTATCAGTCGACTGATACTCATCAAGTATGAATAATTCATACTTGAATTTACCCCCTACCTAGACTCAACCTTCTAGCTCTTCCTTAAGCCTTGCGCCTCCAGGATCCCTCCGAGTCCACGACTTGTTCATCCTTTGCGCTTTGCTTCCAAGAGCTTCCTTCGGTTTTGTCATGTCTTGGGTTCCCTTTGCTAAAGAGTGCTTGGACATTACGCCGCCAAGACTACATGCTTGGACTTATGCTGCCAAGACTTGCCTTTGGACTTCCTTTGCCAAGATCACACTTGGACTTTGCCTTTACCAAGTCTTCATACTTGGATTTTCCTGTCACTTAAACATGTTCACAATTAGATCACAAAGCATTGCCTAAATTAAATGATTATCCAAACATCAAAACATATAAATGCTTGGGGCATTGTTGCACCAACAATCTCCCCCTTTTTGATGTTTGACAATCATTTAAGTTAGATCTTTACATCATGCACATAATCATATTTCTAATATGAATTCTATCTTTAGACATTCATGCACATAATCATATTTCCATCATATTTTCAATATGAATTCTAACTTAAACATTCCTTCTCCCCCTTTGACATACATCAAAAAGAGAAGAATACATAAATTTGCATGAAAGAGTGAAGTTTGGTGTATCTTGAACTAAGACATGAAATTGAAATTAAGCTCCCCCTTAATCCAAGATATGGTTCATGATGAATGACAAACATGTGGAGCAAAGCCTAACAAAGAATTGGAGGATAAATCCTAACTTTGCACCAACAATATAAGTTAAGGGGATGAAAAAATTTGATATGAGGAAACTCCCCCTAAAACATTACATAAAACACTCCTAAAACATTTCTATAATGAAGAGTATCATGTCATAGATTTAGGACATCAAAGGTACACTAAATACCAGGAAATGGAGCTATTTTTCAGAAAACCCAGCATAGCAGTTGAGTCCCTCATAAACCAGTCGACTAAAGTGCCCATCAGTCGACTGGCACCGAGCAACAGTTGACTGATAGCCGTGTGCCAGGGCACTCCTACTAGGCGCTCGCGGGGCCATCGCGCGCTAGGACGCAAGGCGGTTTTGCGAGCGGTTTTGCCATGCGCATGGCGATTCTTATGGCGCCGAGGCTTGCCGTGGAGGTTTTGCCGCGCTGCAAGGCAGTTGCCGCCAGGACAACTATACACCCATCAGTCGACTGCCCTGTAGGGACAGTCGACTGATAATTGAAAAACCCAGTTTTTCAATTATCAGAATCTGAGTTTGAAAAAGCCTAAGTAATTATACATAGCTTGAAAAATCATGAAATTTCATATGTATAATACTTATTACACATACTATCAGTGAAAAATCTTGGAAAAATATTTTAACCATTAAAATAGGAGATTTATACAAAGTTCAAAAACCATTAAAACTTTAAAGTTTTTGATCTACTTTGTATCAACTTCATCAATGGTGATTGCTATCAAAAGATAGACTTCACCAAGATTTTCTAAAGTGATTTTAAAATGTGTTTGAAAATCTAATTTGAACCATGGACTCTTAGCTAAATATATGAGTGTAGGGAATGAAAATATATAGATTATGATTCTCCCCCTAAAACACAGCATCAATCAGTCCTAAACCTTCTTATTGTTGAAGATTATCATACTTGGGGTTAGGACACTTAAGAATTACAACCAAAACCAGGAAATGGGATGAATTTGTAGAAAAATTAGAGTATCAGTCGACTGATTTCTGAGTCAGTCGACTGATATGTCTGAAATCCGAATTTCAGCCTAACTTCAGAAATGCGTTAAAAATTCTAGATACCTCAAAAAATCACGAAATTTTGTGTACATATTTCTGAAATCATCCTTTATCAAATAAAAATAATTTGAAAAATATATGTTTTCCAGATTTGAATATTGATACAAACTTGGAAACTAACAAAAGTTCTAATATTTTGGCAAACTTTGTATCACTTTTGTGTTCCACTTGAAAACTGTTTTTAAAAATATGATAAACATAGTTTAAATTATATTTTGTTTGACATTTCCAATCATATTCTTGGATCTATATGCACATTAATTGTGTATAAGCCTTCCCAATGATTCGTCCAATGAAGGATTAATGTCTCTAGATGACACTTTGGTTCATAGTAATGCATCATAACAAGCATGACGAACCAAGTGCATCTTCCTAACATCTCACATGATGTCTAAGTGTCTAAATACAAAAGTCATGGTTTCTTAGGTCTTTTGTGAGATGTATAGAGGTATAAAACCTAGATTTTCTATAGGATCATGCAAACTTACACCTCTATTCAATTAAGCACATTCCAAGTTCTCTCCTAAGTGATGAAAATTATATTTCAGGGAGAGGCTTGGTAATGATGTTGGCTAGATTGTGTTGGATCGAGCGGATCGCTAGAAGGGGGGGGGAGAATAGCGATAAAAACTTTTTCTTTTAAATCGTTCGGTAGACAATTAAACGCAGCGGAAATGTAAATAAAAACTAAATGAGACAAATAGTTTTATTACTTGGTTCGTAGCCTTCGGCCACTACTCCAAGGCCCTAACGATCCTAGACCGTGTATGGAGGGCAATTCACTAAAACACTCCTCCTCGTTGGAGGTAGGAGTTTTACGATTACAAAAACCTTCGAAGCAAAAGATAGAGAGACAACCCCTCTCTTATATTAAAATAAAATGCAACGGTAGAAAGCCTCGATTAACAAACGAATTGCAAGATTAAGAGAAATAACAAACTAAGATTATACCAATAACTCGAAGATAGGACTTAAACTAGGGTTGTTGGTAGCACTTCGTTGTTGTAGAGTCATCGGAGAGTCGCAGCGTTGCGGAGGCTTTTGAGCACTTAGAATTGATGATAAAACCCTAGGTTAGGACCTCCTTTTATAGCCTTTGAGCCCCTTTTCGAGAGGAACCCTAGCCAATCACAATTGAGCACCACTCCCCTTGAAATTTGGTGATAAACCTTGACTCCACGAAGCTGATCCTTTGACCATCAGTCGACTGATGGCCATCATCAGTTGACTGATGGCAGCATCAGTCGAGTGCTAACCTCCAACAGTCGACTGATTGACGACATTCGAGTCCTCCAAGCTAGCAGTCGACTGATGCTTGCTGCAAGTCAAAGTTAGCTCAACAAAAACATAATTTCGACGGTCGTCGACCATCCGATCTCGACCTAGACCATCTATAGGATGTCTTTGGTCGGATCTACGCTTAAGATCATCCCCGTAACGAGGATACGACCTCACTTACGCTCGTACACATGAGCTTACCTCGATACTTACGTGTTGCTTTTGCTTTCGGCCTTCCACACGATTCCTTCGGCTCCCTTCGAAGTCACTCTAGTGTCGCCCGACCACCGCGGCTTCCTCCGGGTGTCGCTAGCCTTCAGCTCCAACTATAGAAATCTTCTGCACACTCGATTCAGCTCGTGAGATAACGACATGAGCTTAACTTTGTATCGTTTGCTATAATCAAAACTCAGGTTCGACTTAGGTGCCTACTACACCAACAATCTCCCCCTTTTTGATTTATGGCAAACCCACATACAAAGTTAAGTAAATAACAAGCATGAAGAATAATGTGCATTAGAAACAAACAAGAAATAAAGAAGATTAAGTTGGAGTAGTAAGGATTTTCTTCAAGTACTCCCCCTTGAGGAAACCTCCCCCTTGACCGAGGGTGAGTCTTGAAGAAAGACCTTAATCCTCCCCCTTGAGGGTTGCTTTAAGTAATTACTTAAAGTTGGCCTTAGTAAAACGTTTAAGTTAAGAGTTCTTCTTAACTTGACCCTTTCTCCCCTTTAAGTAAAGCATTAACGGCATAATGTTTACGTTGACGACACACATAAGTTTAAGTTAAGAATTCTCTTAACTTGGCCTTTACTTCCTTTTGTTAAAAGTTAAATAAGTTTTCAAAAACTTAGAGTTAACTTTTGGTTTAAATATGAAGTAAGAGTTAAGTTATATAAAAATTTTGACCCCTTAACTTTGGACTTTTTCTCCCCCTTTTGCCATATATCGAAAAGAGTGAGGGTGTGTGTGGAAAACAAAAATAAGTGTTAAATTTAATGTCCAAGCATGTTCCACATTATTTTGAAAATAATATACTGAAAATAAGTTCATCTATAAAATGTTTGACTCATATTTGGCTTGATTGATATGAAAGATCAACTAGTCCTGGTCAGAGTCAGTTAGTATGTATGATTATACTCCGTGGTTCATAGCGATGCACTAGCTCTACATCTGGAACCAGGAGTAAGGTCCTAACATCTCATGCCCATCTACGTGGCTAAGTACATAAACACATTAGTCCTATGTGTTGTGAGATGTATTGGCTCCTTAAATCTATAGGTGCATGATATCTAAGGTAAGTCCTATACTAGTTCCATGAAAAATGAAAAGTAAGAAATAGTAGTAATATAATTTGCAAAGTCCTATTCTACTACGCACATTCCCAATTTGCGTCTTAATAGACTGAATTCGGCTTCGGGTAGGGGTTTAGTAAATAGGTCTACCAAGTTAGACTTCGATTCGACGTATTCGAGTTGTATGGCTCCATTGGCCACATGTTCTCGAATGAAATGGTGTTTGACCTCTATATGTTTAGTCCTAGAGTGACATATCAGATTCTTAGTAAGGTTAATTGAACTAATGTTATCTACGTGGAGTTTTGTGTTGGTAAAGTCTAACTTAAAATCGCGGAGAGTGTGCTTCATCCAAAGAAGCTGCATGACACACTCACCCATCGCGATGTATTCGGCTTCGGTGGTAGATAAGGCAACACAGTGTTGCTTCCTACTGCACCAACTCACTAGACTCGAGCCGAGAAGTTGACAACAACCACTTGTACTCTTTCTATCGAGCTTACTATCGGCATAGTCCAAATCAGAGTAGCCGATTAGTTCGAACTCGGTAGATCTAGGGTACCAAATACTGACATTAAGTGTACCCTTTAGATATCTAAGGATACGTTTAACTAGAGTTAGGTGAGACTCTTTGGCACAGGTTTGGAACCTTGCGCACATACTTACTGCAAATAGGATATCAGGTCGGCTTGCAGTTAAGTAATGGAGACTCCCTATTATGCTCCTATAGTATTTTAAATCAATTGAGTTTCCGATTAAATCTTCTTCTATATTGACATTAGTTGCCATCGGGGTATTACTAATTTTAGCATCTTGCATTCCAAAGCGTTTAATTAATTCCCTAGTATATTTGCATTGATGTAGGTATATTCCATCTTTAGTTTGTTTAATTTGTAGACCTAAGAAGAAACTTAACTCACCTACTAAATTCATTTCAAATTCACTTTCCATAAGTGAAATGAACTCATTTAGTAGGATTGAGTTGGTGGTTCCGAAAATAATATCATCTACGTAGATTTGGGCTATGAATATGTCTTTACCTAAGGTTTTTACAAAAAGGGTTGGGTCAACTACACCTTGGTTAAAGCCTTTGGACTTAAGATAAATCGAAAGTCTCTCGTACCAAGCTCGCGGAGCTTGTTTAAGTCCATAAAGAGCTTTCTTTAATCTAAGGACATTATCAGGTTTGTCTAAACTTTCGAAACCGGGGGGTTGACTAACATAAACTTCTTCTTTAATGTATCCATTTAAGAATGCAGATTTCACATCCATTTGAAACAACTTAAATCCTCGATGTGCTGCATATGCTAATAGCATTCGAATGGACTCTAATATAGCTACTGGGGCATAGGTCTCATCGTAATCTAAACCTTCGACTTGACTGAACCCTTTAGCGACTAGTCTAGCTTTATTTCTAACCACTTCACCTTTATCATCAAGTTTATTTCTAAACACCCACCTTGTTCCAATGATTGTTTTATCTTTCGGTGGTGGTAGTAATTCCCATACTTCGTTCCTAGTGAATTGAGCCAACTCTTCTTGCATTGCAATAATCCAATCGGGATCAAGAAGAGCTTGGTCAATAGTTTTGGGTTCAATTTTAGAAATCAAAGATATTTGACTAAGGTTTCTGTATGAGGCTCTAGTTCGAACTCCTAGACTTGGATCACCTATCACTTGGTCGATAGGATGATTCGTTTGAGTCCTAGTTGGATTTGGGTTTGAGTCTACAACTTAATTTATAGGATGACTCGTTTGAGTTCTAGTTTGGTTGGAGTCATCTATCACTTGGTCGATAGAGTGACTTGGTTGACTTAGGTTAGGATTAACACTAGACCTGATCTCCGGATCAGAGTTAGGTCTAGTATGAATCGGCTCACTAATTGGGGTTGTCGGGGGTTTTGTAGGTTCGTGTCCTTCATCAAAAACTACATTGATAGTCTCCTCGACTCTAAGGGTGTCGTGGTTATATACTCTATAAGCTCTGCTTGTAGTCGAGTATCCTAGAAAGATTCCGGTAGTGGTTTTGGATGTAAATTTCCCTAGGTAATCCTTAGTGTTTAGTATATGTACCTAAATCCAAATACCCTAAAGTACTTGATGTTAGGTATTTTATCGTGATAAATCTCGTATGAGGTCTTAAGGTGCCTCTTTACCATAAGGATTCTATTTTGGACATAGCATGCCATACTCACGGCTTCCGCCCAAAACCTATCGGGTAGGTTATACTCATTTAACATTGTCCTAGTGGTTTCTTGTAGGGTTCTATTTTTGCGTTCTACTAGGTCATTTTGTTGTGGAGTTCTAGGGTAAGAGAACTCGTGGTGGTATCCATTTGGGTTACAGAATTCTGTAAACCTATGGTTTTCGAATTCACCACCATGATCAGTCCAAAGTCTTTTGATTTTAATGCTTTGTTGATTTTCTATTAACTTAAATAGATTGATTAATTGATCTAGGGTATCACTTTTGTGTTTGATGAACCTAACCCAAGTAAATCTAGAATAGTCATCAATTATGACTAAGCAGAATTTACTTTCGTTAAGTGACTTAGCTCCGTGTGAATCAAATAGATCCATGTGTAGGAGCTCAAGCACACTTTTGGTTCGTTCTTGACTAGTTAGTTGATGTTGTGTCCTAGATTGTTTACCTTGTTGACAAGCATTACATATTTTATTATCCAAGTTGTTGAGGTTAGGCAAACCTTTGACTAAATCACTCTGACTCATCTTGTGGATGAGTCTTGGGTGTGAGTGACCGAGTCGTCGGTGTCATAACCACGATTCCTCTTGCCGTGTCATAAGACACTTAGTTGAGGAGTTAGTTAAGTTGATAGTGTAAATGTTGTTATTTCTAGTCCCTTTAAGAATTGTTTTAGAGGTTTCATTTGTATTAATTACGCATTCATTTTCTAGAAATATGACCTTATAGTTATTATCACACAATTGGCTTACACTGAGAAGATTATATTGAAAATTTTCTACTAATAAAACGTTTTGAATGACAAAATTTGAGTTAAGCTCAATATCACCTGATCCGATGATTTTGAGCTTGCCATTATTTCTGAAGGCTACCGATCCTTGTCGTTTGAATCAAAGCTTCGAAAACTTGAGTTGATCCCCGGTCATGTGTCGGGAGCAACCACTGTCCAACATCCATTGATCATACACGCAAGGTAGTTGGATCGGATATTGGATTTACTAAAAATTGGTTGAAAATTATCAACCTAAATCATCTCACCCATGTCTACATGATCAAACATGTTAATCCTATATGTTCTTGTGAGATGACTTCCAATTTTAGTTGAATTAAATTTAATGACTTAAACACTTGTCAACCTTGCGTTAGATTCGGATTTGACCTTTGGCTCATCAAGTCACCTTTTCAAGATCATGGCTTCCAGGTCGTGGCGAGGCACAGAGGCCTTCTTTGATTGGAACAACGACCACTTCCTTAAACAAAGCCATTTTCAAGAAAATAGTAACTTGACTCACCTAAGACCACTTCCTGGTCTAACTAGTCTAGGATACGGCGAGGTAGCTTCAGCTAGTTCCGCTCGGTCAAGTGCACCAAACTAGATATGCCTTATCTAGCCCGAATACACAAGACTCCACTTTCCTAGCATACTATCATCTCGCCGCGTCCTGGTACTATGTTATCAAGTATTGACGAGTTATAGTCCTATCTAACCATTCTAAGAAGTAAAATCAAACTAAATAAAAACCTAAGCATGCAATTTCTAAGTTAAAATACAAACAAATTTCGTACTAGCTCCCCCTGGACCGTTGAATCGATTCGGTCTCTCCACATAGTGGATTTGGTTCTTGGGAACCCAATACTGGTTTGATCCTAAGTTTGAAATCAAGGTGGTCTTAGGGACCCATGCTTGGACACGTTTTTTATGTCGACTTACGATTGACATATATGACTTATTGGTCGTGTTTGAACTAAACCCTAACCCGGCCTTGTTGTACACGACCCTTTACGATCCAAGTAGGAGGTCAAGTCCTTTGGATCCCAAAGTAAACCTTTCCAACGTATTCCTAATATCTTCGACTTGACTCTTCAAGAGTGAGTTCTCAACTTTGAGTTTTTCAACCCGAGTTGTGTCCTTCTCTTGAACTTGACTAGTCAAAGAGGTTAGGGAGACCTCGTGTTTGAGGAGTTTAACTTCCTCAACTAGGGTCTCGACCTTGTAACTTAGCTAACTTTTTATTTAAAAACTTAATTGCACTATAAAGTGTAGTAATAAGAGACCGACTTACCTTGAGTGTATCTTTTGAACCAGATGTGTATCCGTGGCTCGTCTTGAATAGTGCTTCGCAGTCCGACTCGTCTTCGATTTCCAATTCAAGTTCCGGTTCTGACTCCATCTCCGATTCCACCGGTTTAGCCATGAGGACTCGATCATTATCTTCTTCCTCAGAAGCTTCTTCCCAAGTGGCGTTAAGTGCCTTTTTGTGTTTTGGTGCCTTGCTCTTGAGTTTTGGGCATTCGGACTTGATATGTCCAAACCTGTTGCATTCATAACATCTTATGTTCGAACTTTTAGGCTTACCTTCGTTGGGTCGAGTGACGGCTCATTTTCAGCCCTTGAATATCCTCCGAACTAGGTTGACTAGTTCGGCCTCCATTTCTGAGTCGACCTCCGAATCGGACTCCTCCTCTTCTTCCTTCGGAGGTAGCTTGCTAGCGATTTTCTATTTTGAACCTGCAAATAGTGCTATACCTTTCTCGGGTTCTGAGTTAGACTGCTCATGAAGTTCGAAATCAGAAAAAAGTTCATCTAATCTAAGTTTAGAAAGATCCTTGGAGACCTTGTAGGCATCGACCATGGATGCCCACAAGGTAGTCCTCAGAAAGGAGTTTAGGACATACCTTATAAGGTCGCGGTTTTCGACCTTTTGCCCGATTGCATGTAGATTGTTGACTATGTCCTGGACTCGGGCGTGAAGTTGCTTCGCGGACTCGTGTTCCTGCATTTTTAGATTATATAATTTATTGAATAAAAGGTCGCGCTTACATACCTTGGCTTCATCGATCCCTTCGTGTAGCTCCACTAGCTTTGTCCAAAGGTCCTTTGCGCTGATGAAGGGGCCGACACGATTTAACTCCTCCTTGGACAAGCCGCATTGGAGGATTTGTGTTCCCTTGGCATCGGCTTCGACTTGTCGTTTTGTTGCAACAGTCCATTGATCATAATCCAAGGAGTCACCCACTTCATTAGTCGAAAGTGTGAAACCCGTTTGGATTATGATCCACATCTCGATTTGGGTTTTGAGAAAGCATTCCATCCGACCTTTCCAGTAATGAAAATCATCTCCGTTGTAAAACGGAGGTCGGACGGTGCTAAAACCCTCGAGATGGGCCATTAGAACAAAAAAACAAGGAGACTAAAAAGAAAACCTAGCAACGAAAAAAAAACACACGAAAGTACCAAGACTTGCGTCGTGGATTAGTAGTGCGGGAAATAAAAAGAAACAAATGAAAACTAGAAAGTTAAGCAAAGAAATAAGGAACTAAATAAAAGGTAAGCACTCACAAACTTCGATGTCCCCGAAAGGCTACTAAACGTCGATTTTTGAGGATGAAAACAGCTTGTTACAGAGGTTAACCCCCAGTAAGAAGTGTAGATCTCTGCGAGAGCTTCGATTTGGTGGGTAGATCGCTTCGTGAGTCCACTTGTAGCAAAAGTTATGCTCGTTTGATTGTGAGGTACTCCGAAGGCGATCAATACTTGCAAAAACACAACCAAAAACTATGTACCAAGACTTGGTCTTGGATTAGTAGTGTGGGAGAAATCTTAAAACGATAAATACGAAAACAAAACAATGCTCGACCGGTGGTTGCACCGAATCTGAGCGCCCCCGGCTCTGATACGAATTGTTGGATCGAGCGGATCGCTAGAGGGGGGGGGGGAAGAATAGCGATAAAAACTTTTTCTTTTAAATCATTCGGTAGACAATTAAACGCAGCGGAAATTTAAATAAAAACTAAATGAGACAAATAGTTTTTTTACTTGGTTCGTAGCCTTCGGCCACTACTCTAAGGCCCTAACGATCCTAGACCGTGTACGGAGGGCAATTCACTAAAACACTCCTCCTCGTTGGAGGTAGGAGTTTTACGATTACAAAAACCTTCGAAGCGAAAGATAGAGAGACAACCCCTCTCTTCTATTAAAATAAAATGCAACGGTAGAAAGCCTCGATTAACAAACGAATTGCAAGATTAAGAGAAATGATAAACTAAGATTATACCAACAACTCGAAGATAGGACTTAAACTAGGGTTGTTGGCAGCACTTCGTTATTGTAGAGTCGTCGGAGAGTCGCAGCGTTGCAAAGGCTTTTGAGCACTTAGAATTGATGATAAAACCCTAGGTTAGGACCTCCTTTTATAGCCTTTGAGCCCCTTTTCGAGAGGAACCCTAGCCAATCACAATTGAGCACCACTCCCCTTGAAATTTGGTGATAAACCTTGACTCCACAAAGCTGATCCTTTGACCATCAGTCGACTAATTTACTGATTGATGGCAGTCGAGTCCTCCAAGCTGGCAGTCGACTGATGCTTGCTGCAAGTCAAACTTAGCTCAACAAAAGCATAATTTCGACGGTCGTCGACCGTCCGATCTCAACCTAGACCATCTATAGGATGTCTATGGTCGGATCTACGCTTAAGATCATCCCCGTAACGAGGATACAACCTCACTTACGCTCGTACACACGAGCTTACCTCGATACTTACGTGTTTCTTTTGCTTCCGGCCTTCCACTCGATTCCTTCGGCTCCCTCCAAAGTCACTCGAGTGTCGCCTGACCACCGCGGCTTCCTCCGGGTGTCGCTAGCCTTCAGCTCCAACTATAGCAATCTTCTGCACACTCGATTCAGCTCGTGAGATAACGACATGAGCTTAACTTTGTATCGTTTGCTATAATCAAAACTCAGGTTCGACTTAGGTGCCTACTGCACCAATAGATTGGACTTAGATTCAATGTAATTTAGCTCAATGTCCCTCTTAGCCACATGATCTCTAATGAAGTGATGCTTCACTTCAATGTGCTTGGTCCTAGAGTGATGCACCGGATTTTTGGTCAAATTTATAGTGCTCACATTATCACAAAATACTTTTATGTTGGAGTAAAGTAGCTCATAGTCCTCTAAAGTATGTCTCATCCATGATAGTTGAGCTACACAACCACCCATAGCCACATATTCGGCCTCGGTGGTGGATAGGGCAACACAAGGTTGCTTCCTACTACTCCAACTAACTAGGGAGGACCCAAGGAATTGACATCCACCACTAGTGCTCTTCCGATCTAATTTGCAACCGGCATAATCAGAATTGGTGTACCCAACCAAATCAAAAGACCTAGTCCTAGGGTACCATAGTCCTACATTTTGTGTGCCTTTAATATATCTTAAGATCCTCTTAACGACAACTAAATGAGATTCTTTTGCACATGATTGGTACCTAGCACACATACCAACCGCAAATAAAATATCGGGTCTACTAGCGGTTAAGTAGAGGAGGCTTCCAATCATTCTTCTATAAAGCTTTGAATCTATTGATTTTCCTTCATTATCATTAACTATTTTAGTATTGGTTGCCATAGGTGTTGACACTACCTTAGTATTTTCCAAACCAAATTTCTTAATTATTTCTTTAGCATATTTGATTTGGTAAACATAAATTTCTTCACTTGTTTGTTTGATTTGTAATCCTAGGAAGAAATTTAGTTCCCCAACTAGACTCTTCTCAAACTCATTTTCCATATTCTTGATAAAATCTTGAAGAAGTTCATCATTTGTTGACCCAAAGATAATGTCATCAACATATACTTGGGCTACAAAGATGTCCTTAGGTGTTGATTTTATAAATAGAGTTTGATCTACATTACCCCTTCTAAAATCTTTGGAGATAAGGAAGGATGATAATCTTTCATATCAAGCCCGGGGAGCTTGTTTCAAACCATACAAAGCCTTCTTAAGCTTGTATACATGGTTTGGATAGTCATCACTTTCAAACCCGGGAGGTTGTTCTACATAAACTTCCACCTTAATGAACCCATTTAGGAATGCCGACTTTACATCCATTTGACTTAGTTTAAAACCCATGTGGGAGGCATATCCTAATAGGATTCTAATAGACTCTAATCTAGCAACCGGGGCATATGTTTCTTCATAATCAAGTCCTTCAACTTGATTGAAACCCCTTGCGACTAACCTTGCCTTATTTTTAGTGATATTACCTTGATCATTTAGTTTGTTCATAAAGACCCATCTTGTAGTAATAACGGTAGTATCATTAGGTCTAGGAACTAACTCCCAAACTTGACTCCTTTAAAATTGAGCCAATTCGTCTTGCATTGCTAAGATCCTATCCGGATCAAGTAATGCATCTTTAATTGTTTTGGGCTCAATCTGGAAATTAGTGCTATATGACTAGAGGAATCCCTATGAAATGACCTAGTCCTAACACCTTGTGATAATTCACCCATAATTTGATCTAGAGGGTGATTTTGATGAACTCTTATTGTTCTAGGAGGTGTGTTAAATTGAGTTTGATTATGATTATCCTAAACCCTTCTTTCATCATCGGAATCACCTCTTACTTTCCCTTTATTTAACTCTCCCCCTTGATCATTACCCCCTAAAGTTAAATCTTAAAATTTTTGGGTAATTTCTTGATTTTTGTCATTGATATCATCATCAATGGGGGATTCTCTAGGGTATGTATTAAAGGTATCATCAAATTGGACATTTGAAGATTCCTCAAATTTTTGAGTTCTTTTATTGTAAACTCTATATCCTACACTAGTGGATGAGTATCCAACTAGGATTCCCTCATCCGCTTGAGACTCAAATTTACCTAGGTTGTCTTTGGTATTTAAAAAATAGACTTTGCATCCAAAGACCTTAAAATAGTGAATTGTTGAAATTCTAACATTCCATAGTTCAATAGGGGTTTTTCCTAAAAACCTATGAATTAAAATCCTATTTTGGATATAGCAAGCGGTATTAACCGCTTCCACCCACAAGTAGCTAGGTATAGAATATGCATTAAGCATAGTCCTAGCCGCTTCTTGTAGGGCACGATTCTTCCTTTGCACAACCCCATTTTGTTGGGGTGTTCAAGTACAAGAAAATTCGTGCTTGTACCCTTGTTCTAGGAAAAAGGTTGAGAAATTAGAATTCTCAAATTCTCCACCATGATCACTACAGATCCGGTTGATTTTGAGTTTTCTTTCATTCTCTACTCTCTAGCTAAATCCTATGATTATTTCTAGGGTTTCAACCTTATTTTTCATGAAAAATACCCAAGTAAATCTAGAGAAATCATCTACTATCACTAAGCAATATTTACTACCAATCATGGAAGGGGTACTATGACAATCAAATAAGTCCATATGCAATAGCTCTAAAGGTAAAGCGGTACTAAGTAAAGTTTTACCTTTGTGTGATATTTTTGATTGTTTCCCTTCTTGGCATGCATCACACATTTTGTCCTTGAGAAACTTGACTTTTGGCAACCCTTTGACTAACTTTATTTTTGGCTATTTTGGCTATGTTCTTCATGTTTATGTGCCCTAGCCTCCTATGCCAAAGCCAACTCTCTTCCTCTTTTGCAATATGACACTTAGTAGAAGCATTAGTAGCATAGGATAAATCAACATAGTATATGTTTGATTTTCTAAAACCTACTAGCATGCGATCATTTAAGGTTTTGTGTCTTATAAAATATTTTGAAGAGTCAAATTGAACATCAAAATTTGCATCACATAGTTGGCTTACACTAAGTAAATTAAATTTCATATTTTTAACTAATAATACTTTATGAATGGCAAGATTTGGGGATACCTCAATTGTGCCTTTTCCTAGGATCTTAAGTTTACCGCTATTTCCAAAAGACACTTTCCCCTTGCTAGTGTGGTTTATGGTGGAAAATTTGCTCTCATCACTGGTCATGTGTTTTGAGCACCCACTATCAACAATCCATAAGCTTGGTTCTTCTACCTATACAACATGAAAAATGCAAGCCTTAGGCACCCAAATTTTAGGACCAATAGCATCAACTATATAACTTTTGGGGACCCAAGCCTTTTTAGCCTTTCTCCTAATAGTTGGTTTTCTACTAACTAGAGAGGTGAAGGCTACTTCTTTTTCCTTAGGCTTGTATCATATGCCAGCCTTGTTATAAATTGCTCTTTGGTCCCTAAGAATCATATCAAGATACTTGGACCCATTTGTGAACTTTTCTAAACGTGCATGTAAATCACCTATTTCCTTCCTAAGTTCATCATTCTCATTCCTAAGTGTACATGCATCATCACAAAGTGGTTCTATATTTTTAAGTGACTTAATTTCTACTTTTAAGTCCTTAATTTTAGTTTTTGATTTATTTAAGGAATTTTGAAGGCATGCAATGGTTTTATAAAGTAACTCTATCCTAGGGGAGTTTCTTACTTCATCATCACTTAATGATGATTCGTCGCTTGAGTATGAGGATGAAGACTCCTCACTTGATCTTTCGGCTTCCTCCTCCAAAGCCATGAAAGCTAGGTTCCGGGTGGTATGACACATTTCTTCATCATCGGAAGAGTCCTCCAAGGTAAGTGTGTCCCACGTTTGTGCCACCATTGCCTCCTTCTTTTTCTTCTCCTTCTTTTCCTTCTTTTTCTTTTCCTTTTCCTCCTTCTTTAGTTCTGGGCAATTTGTCTTGATATGCCCTTTCTTGTTGCATCCATAACAAGTAACGTTATAGGTAGAAATTGAACTAGATGAGGTTTTACCTTTGGAGGATTGGAACATCCTCCTCACATCCTTCTTGGTGAGTTTTCTTGACCTCCCACCAAACTTCTTCACATAGAGAGCTACCTCACTAGCCGATAACTCGTCATCGCTACTTGATGACTCATCCTCGGATTTGGATGAGGAAGATACTTCTTTCTTTTCATTCTTCTTTTGGTCCTTCTTCCCTACAAAGAGAGCTACACCTTTCTCTTTTGATGAAGTATTAGCTTGCTCTTGTAATTCAAATTCACAAAAGAGTTCATCTAATTTAACCAAAGAAAGGTCCCTAGAAACCTAGTAGGCATCCACCATTGAAGCCCACAAGGTTGTTCTAGGGAAGACTTGGAGAATATACCTCACAAGGTCTTGGTTGTCGACCTTCTCACCTATCACATTTAGTCCATTGACTACTTCCTTGAAGCGACCGTGCATTTGGCTCACGGTCTCATTGGTCTTCATTGTGAAACTTTGGAGTTGGCCTATCAAGAGGTCTCTCTTGGCTCTTCTTGTTTCCTTTGATCCTTCGTTGAGCTCAATTAGCTTCTCCCAAAGCACCTTCGCCGATTCAAAAGGCCCCACCTTGCTTAGTTGCTCTTTTGACAACCCACATTGAAGTGTGGTTGTTGCTTTGGCATTTGCTTGAGCCTTCTTGTCCATGTCCCTCGTCCAATCCTTGGTCGGTATGGGCGCTCCGTGTTAATCGACCGGCTTCTCGAATCTGTCTACAACACTAAACCAATTATCAATATCTTTCATAAGATAATACTCCATCCTATCTTTCCAGTAGCCGAAATCATTGCCGTCGAAGAAAGGAGGCCTCGCCGTGCTATACCCCTCTTGAAATGCCATTATTTTCTGGTTGATGGTTAAGTCATCCGAAGCGATCCGGGCTCTGATACCACTTGTAAGGGATCCTTGGAAGCTAGAGGGGGGTGAATAGCTCGTTTTCATTTCTACAAGAATGTTTAGCAGAAGCACAACAAATACAATATAAATAGAAATGAAAACACAATGCTAACACAAGGCCTTTACGTGGTTCGGAGATAACGCTCCTACTCCATGACGATCCTTAAGGTAGATCAACCCAATCGATTCCACTAAGAAGCTTTCTCTTTTACAAACCCTCCTCTTCTTACAAAGGATGTAGATGAAGTTAGAGAGGAGGAGGAGAATTAAACACTTGAAAGCTTAGGAAATTTGTGGGGGGCTTGAGAGAAAGATCAGGATGTAAGCATTAGCCCTCAAAGCCACCACCAACCCTCTTTTTATAGAGAGAGGGATGTTTTCCCTATTGGAGCACGATCAGTCGACTGATGTACAACATCAGTCGACTACCGCCGAAGCCAACGACTTCTGACGAGACAAATCCACGGAGATACGCAGCCGTCATTTCCAATGCCTGCATGATCAGTCGACTGATCACTTCATCAGTCGACTGATAAAGCGATCAGTCGAGTGATCATCGTGCGGAGTCGAGTGAGACTCCATTCTGTGCCCATCGTCGACCTGATCACCGACTTCAATACCGAATGATCGTGATGGCGATCACCGATCGCCATGACTAGGCAATCGATCGCTCCGACTTTCATCCTGACTTTGTTGAGCACCCTAACAGTCGACTGATACATCATATCAGTCAATTGATACTCATCAAGTATGAATAATTCGTACTTGAATTTACCTCCTAGACCTAGAATCAACCTTCTAGCTCTTCCTTAAGCCTTGTGCCTCCAGGATCCCTCCGAGTCCGTGACTTGTTCATCCTTTGCGCTTTGCTTCCAAGAGCTTCCTTCAGTTTTGTCATGTCTTCGGTTCCCTTTGCCAAAGCCTTCTTGGACCTTACACCGCCAAGACTACATGCTTGGACTTACGCTGCCAAGACTTGCCTTTGCCAAGATCACACTTGGACTTTGCCTTTACCAAGTCTTCATACTTGGTTTTTCTTGTCACTTAAACATGTTCACAATTAGATTACAAAGCATTGGCTAACTTAAATGATTATCCAAACATCAAAACATATAAATGCTTGGGGCATTGTTGCACCAACAGATAACCACCCCTTGCAGTATTTTACAACTCCTAGTGCCAAAGGATATATACCTAGTATAGCTGGACCATCCATCACTACTAATAACTTTGAACCTAAGCCTGCACTCATAGACATGGTCCAACATAGTCAATTTGGAACAGCTGCAATCGAAGATCCCAACTGGTACCTGGAGACATTTTTGGAGATCTGCTCAACGTTGAAATTTAATGGGGTACTCACAAGATGTGATCTGTTTAAGCCTATTCCCATTCTCATTAAGGGATAAGGCAAAAACGTGGCTATACTCACTGCCTTCAGGAAGCATCACCACATGGGAGCAATGTGAGCTTCAGTTCTTGAACAAGTTTTTCCCACCAAGTAAAACAACTCACATGCGGCACCTCATCTCTTGCTTCCGCCAGAAGGAAGGAGAGTCGTTGTTCGAAGCATGGGATCACTACCAAGGGTTGCTTCATTAGTACCCCCACCATGGTCTTGAAAGGTGGCTTGTGATCAATATATTTTACAACGGGATCACATACGCCACAAAAGTTTCCCTAGATTATGCTGCAGAAGGAGCCTTATTGAATAAGACTATTGAGGAAGCAATGGAACTTATTGAGAAGGTGGCATAAAACCACCATCAGTGGGCTTCCGAATATAGTCAACTAGCAACTGCAGCGGGTAAATATGTTGTCAACTCCATCGATCATCTAGTAGCAAGGATGGACGCACTGAGTAGATGGTTCGATTCACTAACCCCTGTTGTTGTATGTGCAACTAATTCTACTGGTGATGGAGTGATAGGAAATCAGGAGGACTACCGCTATAGGGGGGGGGGGGGAATACATTTATAAAGGGAAAGTTGAGCATGTCAATGCGGTGGGTTATTATAATCATAGGCCCAACAATTCATATTCGAACATACAATCCCAGATGGAGGAACCACCCGAACTTTTCGTATAAGAATAATTCATGAAATTTCCAAAAATTGGGTGAGTACGGATAGCAGAGCGGTGGGTAGCAGTAACCACCTAAATCGAGGTTGGAGCAGATGATGGAGAATTTCATTCATACCCAAACAAGGGCTAATGCAGAATTTCAACAACGACATCAAAGAACATAAGAAGTGTTGAAAGAGTTAAAGACCTCTATAGAGGTCTCACAAGCCATGCCAAGATTCTAGAAATGCAGGTAGCCCAAATAGCAAATTCATCATCGTGAATCATGGAGGAAAATCTGATCTAAGTCACAAGGTATATCATACTGTAGAAGAGCATGATGTGTCATCAAAGGAATTAGTGAAACCCCCAAATGGGGGTGCCAAGAGATATGCCGCCATGATTTTGACATTAGAGAGCCAGATTGCAATCGAAAATAAGTCTCCACCCATGCTGGATGACCGAGGGAATTCATCATATCTTACATGATTTATAGGTTCATTTTTGACATCGCACTATGTGACCTTGGATCAACCATTAGTATAATGCCCTACACGTTCTACAAGGAGATGGGGCAAATTGGTGTAAAGCCCACTGGTATGGCTCTTCAGATGGCGGATGACACAATTAGGTAGCCTATAGGCATTTTGGTGAATGTACCTGTAGTAATAGAGAATTTCTATATACTTACAACTTTCATTGTATTAGACACGGGAGAAAGCCTACCATGTCGTTGATCTTGGGAAGAACATTTTTAGTCACCGCTGGAGCTCGTATCGATGTAAAGAAGCATAGAATTTCCTTAATGGTGGAAGATGAGATCCTACAGTTTGACTTGTCAGGGTACGATGACCCATTTTTAGCAGGATATTCTTCTTGTCGGGTAGCTAAGCTTCCACCGGAGGATGAAAATTTTGACGTTAATGAATGGAGGTTTACAAAGCCATTGGAGCCAAGGTAAAACATAGGAGTATGGTCGAGCTAAAGACCTTAAACAAGTGCTTCTTGGGAGTCAACCCATGTTTAACTTTATGTGTTTTTATTCTTTTTGCATTCATGCATGCTAGTTTAGGCTTTAATTTTTGTCCATTATAATCCTTATGTGCGTTTATGGTCATATAGAAGTTTCTAGGTAGAAGGAAGATTTTTTTTAGAACCTCAAAATGAAGCAGGTGCGACCATGTGAATCTCACACGGTCGTGCCCAATGGGAAGAAGAGCACATGGCAGGGCATATGGAAAGTCTCAGACTGTGTGGCACTTCAGGAGAATTCCAGAGTTGCACATGGTCGATCATGCCAATCTCACCTGGTCGTGCCTATTTCTGAACTTTTCCCAAGAGCTAGAGCAGAGCCATACATAGTCGCCCATGTGGATTCCATGCGGTCGTGTCGCACCACTTTAAAAAGGGTGTGAGTCATGTGCTTACCCTAAATCAGTTGTGTGACTCAAATCCCTTTCCCTAAGTCTTGATTTCCCTCGTCTCCAACCTCCGAACAACCATCTCCAATCTCAAAGAAGCTTTCAAGAGGAAAGAATGAAGAGGACAAAGCACATCGCAACAAGGGTTGCCTCTTCAAGGTCAAGGTCAAGAGAAAGAAGCGCACAACAAGAATAGAAGGAAGGCAACGTCTCTTTAGGTATCATTTTCTGTGATAACACACATAGGGATAGACTTAACATGCTTTCTATTCACAAGATAACTATTACCCGCTATTTAAATGCAACTCTCTTAGAAACCCTAGGTCTTTTTGGGGATATACAAGGATTGTTTTCAAAAGTAGGTTGGGAGGAGATCATTGGAGTTAGATGCTCAACTTACCCTAGGGTAGTCCTAGAATTCTTAAGCTCGGTGGATGTGGAGATCTTATCGGTAGTAGATAGTCGAAAGGGAAAAATCACTTTTAGGCTATTTAACATAGAACATGAGTGGACCCTAAACCAATAGAACCTATGTTTCAGACTACCTAGTGGGGGAGAGAAGAGAAACCCTACTGAATCAATGGGAGATTATTTTGGTTCGATTTGACAGGGGAAAACTCGTATGACCCATCAAGAGCCAAAGCCTTCCGACTCCAGAACCCTATTTTTCGATATATTCATTGAGTCATGGCGAGTACTATTTTTGATAGGGGACAGAGTGATGGAGTAATGAGGAAGAGTGAACTTCTTTGCCTATAGGACATGTTGCAAGAGAATAATACTATCGATGTGGGGTCCCATGTTATTAGACATCTAGTTAAGGTAGGTAAAGCACTGAAGGGGGACATTGTTTTAGGGGGTTTGTTGACCCATATTTGTAATTAAATGGGGTACGATTGTGAGGATTTAGACAAAGTAGAAGGGATTCGTAGCATAGACATAGGGGTGTGCATGGCAATGAAGATGTTCATTAGAGAAGGAAATTCTTTTTGTTCTATAAGGAAAAACTTGCCACCCCTTAGTCTCCCCGACACCGATCATACCACCATCACCAACCGGGCCAATTGGTAGTTGGATAGGACAGTGGAGTCCCCACCACACGAGGGACCCTCTGCTCATGCACCCCCTTCACCACCATCACATCACTCACCATCGAGTCCACCCATGTATAGGATCCCTAGGAGTCCATTCCCCGACCACCACATTCCTTTCATCTTTTGAGCAGGATATAAATACGTATGCTTAAGACTTCTCGGAGTTCTGATCGTGCCTTGATGACATCTTCATGGAGTAGCAGACACAGGAGCAACGATGGGAGGTGCATAGGACCTACACACAGACTGAGTTTCAGGGCCTACGGGATCATTTTCAATGGGCCAAGGAGTTCTACGGCCAGTCCCAACACTATTTTCAGGAGAAGATTGCCTATCGCCAGGAAGTATGTCGATTTATGAGAGATGCACATACATATTGGGCCAGGGAGGAGGAGCACAGAGTAGCCACTGCGTCCGCTAGTTCCCAGATGGACCACATGTATATGAGGCACTAGCAGCTGAACATGGAATTCTCCCATGAGCCTGATATGCTGAGATTGCCAAACATCACACCTAGACCGCCGTATTAGAGGTACAGTTTTATTTATGTCTCGGGGAGGCATACATTTCACTATGTTCTTCTGCTAGCTTTAGTTTTATGACATCTAGGTTTAGTTTTTATTTGCTTTGCTAGACTATTTGCATTTATTTGCTCATGCATGTAGTATTTAAATTTCTTTTCAGTCCTTAGTTGTTGGTCACTATAAGCTTCATCAGTGATGTTTTTGAAAATCTCAACGATGTATTCCCATGCCATAGGTAGTTTAGTTCCATTTATCTCTTGGTACTTTATTTTTAGATGCTTTGATGCATGTTCTAAATTTTCACTTGCTAACTTTTATTTCTTGTAGAGGAATTGGATGTCGCTAGAGGGGGATGAATGTGTTTTCATTGTCGCTTGGAATTCGATCACTTCCTTGCTTGTCTACACAACTTGTTAATGCATAGCAAAATATATAATAATGAAAATGCACAACAAGAATACACAAGCACACACAATATGCCAGATGTAACGTGGTTCAGAACCTAGGGTTCCTACTCTATGGGTTGAGCTCAAATGAGCTCTAGTGATGTAAAACACCACTAATCAACCTCTCCTCCTAGAAAAACACTTCGGAGGTGGAGAAAATCTCTTACAATTGTTCTTACAACAAAAAGAAGAAATACAAGCAAATACATGTGAAATACACAAAACAATGTAAAGAAAACTTTACAAATGTGATCTTGAATGCTTTGCTTGTTGGTTACTTGGATGAGCTTGAATGACACAGGCAGGGTAGTGGGGCGGCGCTAAAATCCTTCCATGCGTGAGGTTAGGATAGAGGGGGAAGAGAGAATCGAAGTAGAAGGGAGAATTCGGAAACCAAAGAGGGATGCCTCAGAGTTTAAACGAAAAGAAATATTATTAATCAAAATGGAATATCTTACAAAGCCTAAACCTATGTTTAAATAGGCTTAGAAAGAAAATGTTTCTTAATGCTAAAAAAATAACTAACTTTAATGGAAATTTCTTAACAAGAAAGAAATTAAAAAAAAATAAATAGACTAAACCAAAAATTTCTTAATGAAATCAAAAAGTAAATATAAAATTTTAAAACTAAAAAAATTAAATTAAATGAAAATTCATAATAAATAAATTTAATTACAAAATAATAATGAAATTCTAAATAGTGGCAAAAAATAAAATTAAATGAAATTTGAAATAAATAAAAATAATAATAAAATATTAATGAAATTCTAAATAGTGACTGAAAATTAAAATTAAATGAAAATTCAAAATAAATAAAATTAATAATAAAATATTAATAAAATTCTAAATAGCAGCGGCAGTGCGCCATAGTTGTAGTCTGGTCCATGGTTAGGCTATGGTGGTAACCACGAACGTGGACTGGTCAATAGTTATGTCATGGTGAGGACCACAACTGTTGTAGGGAACACGGGCAGGTCGTGGTCCCTACTGTGGGTCCCATGTTGTGCCATGGAATGATCCACGCTCGTGGTGGTGACCACGGATAGGTCGTGGTAGCCTCTAGGAACTCCTTTACACCTCATCCTGATCCAAAATTAAGGATATCCATGTTAGGGGGCCATGAAAATGTTGAAATATTTATTTTAAGGCTCAATTTCTCCTTTTCATGATTTAAAGGAAAGCGAGATCGTATCTTATGATAAAAGTTGATCAAGATGCTAGATTCACTTGCATCAGTCACCTGGGATTGAAAAGAACTCAATCATGAGTTCAAACCAATGCTATCTCCCTTTTTGGCACAAGGAATCATGCTCTCTTGTGTGTATCCTTGATCGACTAGCTTTATCACCTATTGCCTGGACATAAAAAGGAAAGGAGAGTAAGATACTAAAAGAGAAGTGAAATCCTATTGACACCGACCTCGAGTTCAAGTCGGGGTCATTATCTGTGTAGGACCTCTTGCTTCATTTATCGATAGAGATTGCTCCTTGATTGTTCGAGTGTCCTGTCTCAAAATACGAAGATGAAATAATGACTATGTAGAGCTAAGAGGAAGGAAATGACCTTTCATCTTTTTTTCCATCTTCTCCCAATCAGTAATCTTGGACTTGCCCTGTTTCTTTCGGGAGTGCCGCAATAGTGGCCACCAAGCTAAGGCTTCTTCCTTAAGAGTCATAGTTACCAACTTTACTTTATCATGATCAGGAATTTATTCGAAATAAAAAATTTATTCAACTTCATCAATCCAATCAAGAATATTTTTTGCGTGTAATATGCCAGAAAACTCGGGAAGCTTGATCTGAAAAATAAGGTCTTCATATTGTTCTTCACGATTACTATGATCTCGATGATATGGTTGTTTAAAATTCAAAGTATTGTGTCGATTAAATACCTTATGATCTTTAAGATATAGATGTCGAGATAACTCTATGACTTGTCTTTGTAGATCCCTGATGGTTTCTTGTGAACATCGATCCTGGGGTGCGACTTCCTCAATCGAAACCTACCGATCATGTCCATAACCATGACCATAATAACCATTCATGGATTGCCGAGATAACTCTGTGATTTGTCTCTGTAGATCGATGAGCTCGCGGGTTCTTTGATCATGGGGTGTGGCTTCCTCAATCGAAACCTATCGATCATGACCATAACCATGTCATCGTCAAACTTCCATCGATCTAGGGCTCTGATACCAACTGACCCAAGTGGGGCAGTGGGGCGGCACTAATAACCTTCCATGTGTGAGGTTAAGATAGAGGGGATAGAGATAATCAAAGGAGAAAGGGGAATTCGTAAACAAAAGAGGGACACCTCTTAGTTTAAATGAAAAGATATATTATTAATCAAAACGGAATATCTTACATGATGGAAGTATGATGGAAGTCATTCTTAATCGTCTACAATTAACATTAGCGCAAGTAGAAATATAAAGAAAAGACAATTAAGAACAAACAAAAAGATAAAACAATGACAACACAATATGTAACGTGGTTCACGGCCTCGCCGCTAATCCACAGTTCGATTTGTCTCCGGTGAATAACCGCGAAACCAATCCACTATTGGTCTCTCCCTTAAGCCCAAGCAAGGTGGAGGTAAACCTTTACAACAATGAGAACACTCCTTTTACAATAGACATGAAAGAAAACTAGAAGGAGTTTAAGCTTTGTGGGGAACTTAGTAGGATGTTTTGAGCCTGAACATTAAACATCTAAAAGCACCCACCCTCTCTTTTTATAAAGAGGAAGCAAATCTTCCCGTTGGACACTATCAGTCGACTGATGCATTCATCAGTCGACTGATGTCGACTCCAACGGCTTCTGACGAGGCCAGATTCACGGGATCTGCGACCACCTTCTCTAATAGTCGGATGACCAGTCAACTGATGTCGACTCCCAGTCGAGTGATGACTCACTTCTGTGCCCGTGCACAGTGCGATCAGTCGACTTCTTCCCTTAAGCAGTCGACTGATGTTGACTTGATTCTGCAGCCAAACACCAGTCGAACCCATTCGACTTAGAGCAGTCGACTGCCATGACATGACAGTTGACTGGTGCTGGGTAAACCTCAAACTTAACATCCGTTTGAGCATCCGATGGTCGGGTAAACCTCAACCCTTGCGGTCGAGCCTCCGACACTTAGCCATTCGGCCAAGTTCACCTAATGAGCTACTTACATTTCACTCATTATCTCATCTCACTTGAAGTCCCTCGCCGAAGCTCTCTTCGTTCACGACCACGTCCCTCGGCAGCATCAAGCGCACGGCTCTGCAATGCTCCTTCACGTCTCTTGCCCTCGAAGTCTGCTTCCTTGGCTTCTCTTCTAATCATCTCATCCGGCGGTCCCTCGGATGCATCAAGCGCACAACTCTGCAATGCTCCTTCGCCAACTCAAGCACTAGGTTGTGAGTTTATGACACTTGCCAACGCTCCATGTGCGAATTACTAAGTCTTGCAAGACTTCAACGCACATATCAAATCCAATCATCCTAACTTAAAACCCTTTGCCTCACACATTAAAACCATATCACATGGTTTGATTGCCCTAACCATCTCCCCCTTTTTGATGTGTGGCAATCTTTTTAAGTAAGGTAAACAAATAACAATAAACATAAGCAAGGAAAGCATGTAAGTAAAAACATGAGTATAAAAACTCTCCCTTAAACATGCAACCCTCCCTTAAGACATGCTAAATTTTCCGTTTTAGCATGATTAACTTAAACTTCCCTAATTCTCCCCCTTAGACACCATTAAAAACGTTATCCAAATGTTATAATCCAAGGTATCAACTCTAAGGAAAAAAAATACCAAAAACCAAACAAAACCTGATAAAATCAGGTTACTGTGCTCGTGCACAGTACATCAATCGACTGGTTCAGACTACCAGTCGACTGACACACAAATTTCAGGTTTTCTGAGTTTCTGGACGAAATTCAGAAATGCATTATAAATTCCAAAAAATTCAAAAAATTGTGAAATTTTGAAAACACATTTCATTTAAGGTCCTTTATCAGTGAAAAATGAGTTTTTATGAAAATTACTTATATTTTCAAAGATTTTCCAAAAATCTAAAAAGCTTCAAAAACAACTAGTATTTTGATAATGTTTGTATCAATTTTAACTCCTAGTTTTGTTTTAGATTGTTTCAAAACATGAAGGCACAGATTTTAAAGTAAGAAATGGTTTTGAAAAGATATGAAATATCCAACCATGATCTTTGGGCAATATGTATATGAATTAAACATAAGTCTTCCCCATGATTGGTCTATTATTGCTATTTTGATACTTAAAATGACCATCTAAATACCATAGGCATTAGTGGACCATTTGTATCATCCTAACATCTCACCCATGCTATGTTTTCAATCAAAGTTAGCCTTATGGTGAAATGTGAGATGTTCCTAGAGGTATTTGTACTTAACCAAAATTTCATGCATTTCTACCCATGGTTAAGTATCATCCTAACATACCACATGATCATAAAGACATATATGCATTGATTTCACATTATGATCATGAAACAAATGTATCAAGCAATTTGTAATCATGCATTAGGTATAAAATCATGATAATGAGTCAAGTTTCACCCAAAGCATGATTTAAACTATTTATGGGTGCATTATCATCACCCAACACTATTTCAAAAATTAAGTCCACGCCATCCTAAGTCAACCAAAAATATGATATAAGTAAAATCCTTATGGTTGACTATCCTAGGGTTTTCTTAACCCTTAAGGATGGATTTAGGAACCCAAAATAAGTTCTTTCCTATGTGGTTCACTAAATATTTCTTAGGGATCCATTTTCTAGCAATTGTCTTATTTTTGCTTTGACCCCTAGCAATCCAACATTTATGGGCCTTTTTTATTTGTCTTTGCCTTATAATCTAGGTTTTTCTTATTGAAGCTTGCCTTTTGGCTCCCTATAATCATGTTAAGGGTGTTGGAGCCAATGGTGAATTTTTCTAGGGCCTTGGTCAAATGGTCTACCTTTTTTCATAAAGCCCTATTTTCTTCAATGCATGCATCATTTACATCAAAAGGCATGTAAAGATCATGTGAGCATGCATCATCATCATTAATATTTAAACATGCTTGTTCTAATTTATTTTCTAAGGTCTTAATTTGTTCTAGCATGCTTTTATTTTTCTTTTTGGCCCTAAACAAGTCCTTAGTTAAGCTTGAAATCATGGAAACTATTTTCTTAGGAGTTAGATTCATTACCATAGTTTCCATGTCTTCTTCAACGGATGAGGAGGATGATGATGAGCCTCCCCCTTCACTTGAGCTCTCCTCACATGAGTTTGATTTTTCACCTTCGTAGGAGGAAGTATCTAGATCATCAAATGCCATTAGAGCCAAATTTGTGACAAAGGCATTTTCTTTCTCCGATGATGATGATGAAGAGGGATCATCTCATGTCCTTGCTTTTAGTGTCTTGGCCTTCTTTTCTTCTTCCTTTTTCTTGCTCCCCTTCTTCTTTTCCTCTCTTCTTTTCTCTTGTTCAAGAGGGGACACTCATCTCTTATATGTCCCTCTCGTTGGAAATTATAGCATATTATCTTCCTCTTGTGCCTTCTCCTATCATAAGATTTGTTAAATTTTAAATTTTTTAAGGCACGCCTTACCTTCCTTACCATATAAGCATCTTCATTTCTATTCATGGAAGATGAGGAGGATGCTTCATCGGAGGAGGAGGAAGTCTCTATCTTCTTCTTCTTCCCCTTGTTGGCTACCAAGGTTACTCCTCTAGATCGCTTGATACTTGATTCTTCATTTATTCCTTCAAGCCTTGTTTCATGGAGCTCCATGGTTGAGAAGAACTCCTCCAAGGTGCTCACTTCGAGGTTCTTTGACATGTAGAAGGAGGCCATCATTGAGCTCCATTTCGATGACCTGGGAAAAGCATTGATTGCTTTCAAAAGCATATCTCGGTTCGAAAGTTTTTCTCCTACATTTGTTAGCCAAATTAAAATCTATTTAAACCTAGAATGTAATGAGGTTACCTTTTCTCCCTTTTCAAGTTTGATATTTTTTAGTTGGGAGCAAAGAAGGTCTCTCCTTGCAAGCTTGTCCTCGGAAGTTCCTTCATTGAGTTCTATGAGTTTCTCCCACATTTACTTTGTTGGGATGTATACTAAAAAGTCTACCTTTTGTATGAACATCTTTATTTTGAATTAAGAAACACATGATCATTGTTTGCATATTTTTATGGCTATGCATATTGTCTAATACATTACATTGTAGATAACATGGTGTGTGGTGTCACATGGGAGATCATGTTATCAGTTCCTTGTAAGGTATAAGTAAAGGATCACAACCGAGATGGCTTTGGACAAACCAATGGAATGGTTGTAGTGTGATTTGGGATTGGTTTGTCTTGACCATAGAATCACACAAGTGCACTTTGTGTGTATTGAGCAGGACTGACTTAGAGGTGATTCGATTTATTGATGACTACATAATCGAATCAGACCTCATAAATTATATTGTACATACTCTTAATCTCGATATAATAACGGGCACATATACTTAGTATTCATCTCTTTGATTTACCAATGAGTGTGATTTATAGATTAAATCGATAGGCTCGGTAAGTTGGGAGATGATATTATTTATATGGTGTGTCGTTGATTATAGGAGGAAATCGTGTCCTATATATTAGGATTATGATGTCCCCTTGAGGAGCTCATAAGGTTCATCATGTAAACCCTGCAGGTGGACTTGGTCCGACATGATGAAAAGGTTGAGTGGTACTACTCATGGAGTTAGATGTTGATTAATTAATGGTCAGTAAATTAATTAATCGAAGATGAACCACTTCTTTTATGCATTGATAGGAAATTTATACACACTTGAACCAAAACCTCCCACGATGCAAATTGAAGTTAATAACTCATCTTCTAATTCCAATAAGAGAAAAGAACCTTCGAAGATTAACCAAATATATATTTGGCATCTTAGGCTTGGTCATATTAACCTAAGCAGAATTCAAAGGTTGATAGCTGATGGACCTTTGGGTTCATTAGTGGTGGAAGATTTCTCAACCTGTGAATCTTGCTTGGAGGGTAACATGACCAAGAGGCCTTTTAAGGCCAAGGGGTATAGAGCCAAAGATGTGTTAGAATTGGTTCATTCTGATTTGTGTCATCCTATGTCTATCTAGGCTAGAGGTGGTTTTGAGTATTTCGTCTCTTTTATAGACGATTACTCAAGATATGGATACATTTACTTGATGCGCCGCAAGTCTGAATGCTTTGACAAGTTCAAATAATTCAAGGCTGATGTAGAGAAACGTCAAGGTAAAAGTATCAAGACACTACGATCTGATCGTGGTGGTGAGTACCTCTTGGGAGAGTTTATGAACTACTTATCAAAGGCTGGGATTCAATCCCAATTGTCTGCACCTGGCACACCCCAGCATAACGGTGTTGTAGAGCGAAGAAATAGGACTCTTATGGAGATGGTTAGATCGATGATGAGTTATTCTGAGTTGCCAAATTTGTTCTGGGAATATGCTCTAGATACGACGGTGTACATTCTGAACTTGGTTCCATCTATATCAGTGCCTTCTACTCCCACAGAGTTATAGACTGGACGAAAGCCTAGTCTAAGACATATTCGGATATGGGGAGTCCAGCACATGTGCTGAAGGCAGATGCTGGTAAGTTGGAACCTCGTACAGAAGTATGCATGTTCGTTGGCTATCCTAGAGGAACGAAGAGTGGTTTGTTTTATAGTCCTAGAGATCAGAGGGTTATCGTTAGCACGAACGCTAGATTTCTAGAGGAAATCTATGTGATGAGCCACAAGCCCAAGAGTAAAATTGTTCGGGAGGAATTAAAAGGGGAAGTCACTTCTTCAGTACCACCGGTACAAGAGGATATACCACAAGTCACTGCACCGCGGGTCACAGAGGATACATAGGTGATACCTCATCGTAGTGGGAGGGTTATGAGACAACCTGATATATTCATGTTCTTGGGACAATCTTCTGATTTGGTCCCTGGCGAACATGAACCTGATCCCTGGACATATGACGAGGCAATCCAAGATAAAGATGCAACATCTTGGCAAAATGCAATGAATACTGAGATTGAATCTATGGATTCAAATCAAGTCTGGGAGCTAGTAGAACCACCCGATGGTGTAAAAAACATTGGATGCAAGTGGATCTACAAAAGAAAGAGAGGAATAGATGGGAAGGTTGAGACCTTCAAAGCGAGGCATATTGCGAAGGAGTATACTCAGAAAGAGGGTATCAATTATGAGGAGACCTTTTCGCCGATAGCCATGCTTAAGTCTATCCGGATTCTCTTATGCATAGCAGCTCATATGGATTATGAGGTGTGGCAGATGGATGTCAAGACAGCTTTCCTTAATGGAAGTCTTGAGGAAAACATCTATATGAAGCAACCAAAGGGATTCATTGCGAAGGGCAAAGAGCATCTTATATGTAAGCTTAATCGGTCCATTTATAGATTGAAGCAAGCTTCGAGGTCTTGGAACATCCAATTTGATGAGGTAATCCAGTCTTATGGATTTATTCAAAGTCCGGATGAGTCTTGTGTATACAAGAGATGTGACAAAAATGTAGTGGTATTTCTTGTACTATAAGTAGATGACATTTTGTTGATTGGCAACAATATCAAGATGTTATCGGACGTAAGGGTATGGTTGTCCAAACAGTTTGATATGAAGGACTTAGGAGAAGTTGGACACATCCTTGGGATCAAGGTCATAAGGGATCACAGGAAAAGGATGTTGTTCTTATCCCAAGCATCATACATAGACATGATTATGGATCATTTTAGCATGCAGAACTCCAAGAAGGGTTTTCTACCTTTCAGGCATGGAGTTCCTCTATCTAAGGAGATGTGTTCTAAAAGATCTGAGGAGATAGAGGAGATGAAGGTGGTTCCTTATGCTTCGACGGTAGGAAGCCTCATGTATGTGATGCTATGTACGAGACTAGATATCTGCTTTGCCGTAGGCATGGTTAGCAGATATCAGAGTAATCCAGGATAGGGACATTAGACTCAGTAAAGCATATATTGAAGTACCTGAGAAGGACTAGGTGTTATATGCTAGTTTACCAGGCAGACCAATTACTCCCTGTAGGTTACACGGATTTCAACTTCCAATATGATAGGGATAACAGTAAGTCTACCTCAGCTTTTGTGTTTACTTTGGGAGGTGGAGCCATTGTATGGAGGAGTGTCAAGCAGAAATGTGTGGCAGACTCCACCATGGAAGCTAAGTATGTGGAAGCCTCGGAGGCGGCCAAAGAAGCTGTGGCTCAGGAACTTTCTGATGGACTTGGATGTGATTCCAGGTTTGCCCAGAACTATCACAATTTATTGTGATAATAGTGGTACAGTTGCAAACTCGAAGGAACCATGAGCCCAAAAGGCTAGTAAACACATAGAGCGCAAGTACCACCTGATACGAGAAATCGTAAAGAGAGGAGACGTTGTAGTGGCCAAGATTGCATCAGAGTATAACCTGGCAGATTCTTTCACTAAGGCCCTTCCAGTGAGAGATTTTGATAGGCATGTGGAGGGAATGGGGATCAAATGTATGGCAGTTTGAGGACAGCATAGTCTTTTAGTATAAGTGGGAGATTGTTAGGATGTATACTGAAAAGTCTACCTTTTGTATGAACATTTTTATTTTGAAATAAGAATCACATGATCATTGTTTGCATATTTTTATGGCTATGCATATTGTTTAATACATTACATTGTAGATATGTGGTGTCACACGGGAGATCATGTTATCAGTTCCTTGTAAGGTATAAGAAAAGGCTCACAACCGAGATGGCTTTGGACAAACCATTGGAATGGTTGTAGTGTGATTTGGGATTGGTTTGTCTTGACCATAGAATCACACTAGTGCACTTTGTGTGTATTGAGAAGGACCGACTTAGAGGTGATTCTATTTATTACTGATTACATAATCGAATCAGACCTCAGATATTATATTGTACAAACTCTTAATCCCGATATAATAATGGGCACATATACTTAATATTCACCCCTTTGATTTACCAATGGGCGAGATTTATAGATTAAATCAAGAAGCTGGGTAAGTTCGGAGATGATATTATTTATATGGTGTGTCGTTGATTATAGGAGGAAACCGTGTCCAATATATTAGGATGATGATGTCCCCTTGAGGAGCTCATAAGGTTCATCATGTAAATCCTACAAGTGGACTTGGTCCAGCATGATGAAAAGGTTGAGTGGTACTACTCATGGAGTTAGATGTTGATTAATTAATGGTCAGTAAATTAATTAATCGATGGACATTCAAGATCTTAAACACGGGGAGAAAATGTACATATAATATATGGAGCCCATTTTATATTATGGGGGTTGGTGAGGTAGATCAATGATAATCCTTTAGTGGATTTGATTATCATTAATGGATCGGACTTTATGTGGGCTTGATCCATGGGTGGCCAAGATCCAACTCCTCCTCATGGTCTCTATTGTAGCCTATTAACACCACATGAAGCTTAGATCCAATGGATAGAAAAAAAACTCTAGATCCAAAAATAGAGATTAAATCTCTAGATCCGACGGTTGAGATTAAATCTCTAAATCCGACGGTTGAGATTAAATCCCTAGAACCAATGGTGGAGATTAAAAGGAGACTTATCCCTAACTCTATAAAAGGAGAACTTAGAGTTGGCGTGCAGGACAATTAAGAGAAGCTAGGGTTTTGGAGGTTGGCGGCAAGAGCTTGGAGCTAGGGTTTGGGCTTAGCGGCACCTAATAAGGAAAGTTTTTCCTTGTCTTCTCCTTCTCCATTGGTGGCCGGCACCCATTGAAGTCTTTCCAGCTCTTGGCCGGCGTCCAAAGTAGCTCCTCTCCTTCTCCTTGGCCGGTGGAAACAAGCCTTAGGGCTTTCCCTTGGTGTCTTGGCCAGTTTCCATCATAATCTTCTCCTCCTTGTTGGTCGGCGGCAAGGATTCTTCTTGTTGCTTGTTTGTTGGCTATAGGAAGGAGAAGAGCCTTGTTTCTATTCTTCCTCTTGCTTTGAAAGAGCAAGGAAGGAAGATCGGTGATCTAGGAGCTTGAACTTTTGGTAGATCGTCGCCCACACGACGTCCGAAAGGAGGAAGGTCATACATTAGAAGATCGAGAGGTATATCGATTCTCTATTCTCTTTTGTAACATGTTTGTTTTTGTTTTTCAATTATGAGAATGATATATTCTGTTTGTGGATAAATAATACTTGGATCCCGAACTTAAATACGAAAGCCGGTGATCCAGACATCGTCTATTCCACGGCTACTCGTAGAATAGAGGTTGGTCGCTTGAACAACAAGTTTGTTCAAGTGACCTATCTAAACGAATAGCACGACGATAACTTGGTTGTTTTGGCAATCCCTTTTGTCTAGGATTATTTTTTTTTTAATCCGGGGACATCTATGGGATCACCATGAACAAATAACCGAGTTGAAGTGGGAAGTGAAGTTTCCCCTCACGGATCAATCAAACCAACCCTACATACTTGGCGCTTGCACATTCCCCAATCTGGTTCACTTCTTGTTGAGGGAGTACGTTATAGAGATGGTGCATTGCCTTTGAGTTTGCCAAGTACTCTTCCCTTTGTCTCTTGGTCCATCTTGTCTTCTCTATTTGCTCCCCATCTTTATCACTAGGTATCTTGAAACCATTTTCCATTATCAATAGAATTTCAAAGTCGGTTTCAAAGAATACCTCCATTCTCTTCTTCCACTAAGAGAATTCTTCCTCGAACATCGGTGGGTGAATGTTAGAGCCGGCCATCCTTGATATAGTGCTTGTTGTGGCGATTGTAGGGTCGATCGATGTGTATGTGGTTGGCCGGCTAGAGGGGGTGAATAGCCCTCAATCGTTCGATGGTGGAATTCGTTCGTTCTCATTGCGTTGCTTTCCTACGATTGCCCAAGCTGAGGCTTAGAGTTAAAAGTTGTAAAGTTTTTAAATGCTTCCGCTGTTATATGCATGAACGTATGATCACGTAGTGCCGCCGCCCGTCTATAGGATGTGTGTTATGAGGACGGGAAGGGCGGGTGTTACAGGTGGTATCAGAGCCCAGTTCTGCCTTTTCACTACACACACATCAAGCTTCCATCCTGCCGCTCCAAGTAAGACATTCTATGCCTACTCTATTTATTTAATGTATGATATATATACACTGAGAAATGTTTTTAGTTGGGTATGCATGAATATAAGTAAGGATGATAAACTTATGTTGGCATTTTTTTTTTATCATTTATGAAGATAAGCATGGCCAAAAGACACAGTAATGGAGTCAGTGAGACAGAATCTCCACCGGATCTTATGCAGGTGGTTACTGAACTCCAGCGTCAAGTTGCTGAACAACAGAAAGTGATAAATGCCTTAATGACTCAGCAGGGAAACCCTAGTGGACCACCAGGGGACCAGCAGGCGCATCCAGATAGGCCTGCAGCTACACCATACCACCAGGAGGCTCTGGCCCGATAGTTCGACCAGAAGCTTACCTGATCCAATGGCAAAGGCTGAAATCGGAGAATTTCTCGAGTAATTGTGAACCATGGGGTGCCCAGTCCTGGTTCAAAATGGTGGAAAGCATAGTAGAGCTGCTGGATTGGCCTGAACATGAAAAGATTAAGTGCGCATCCTTTTGCCTTTCTGGAGATGCTCGAATGTGGTGGGAAAGAATTAAAGCAAAGAGGCAAGTAAACCAAATGAGATGGACGAACTTCAAAGCTGAATTTTTCGAAGAATTCTTCCATATGCGAGTGAACAACAAGCACTACAATGATTTCACCGGTTTCAGGCAAGGTGACCTATCAGTTAACGAAGCGGTGGAAAGATTCAACTGACTCGCACGCCTATGCCTTGAGTTGGTTAGCACAGAAAAAGAAAGGGTCAGACTTATGCTGAAGATGCTCCAACCTGAGATAGCTCTGAACGTGGACGGCGGAGTGAATAGACCGCAGAGGAGCTATTCAGTAGTGCTCTATCACCGAGCACTACCTGAACAATATTAACCAGGAAAAGAAGGCGTTGAGTGAAGGCAAGAGTCAAGGCCAACCAGGAGGTCAGAAAGCTCAGGGTAACTGGAAAGGAAACCACAGTGGCAAGAGGAAACAATGGACAACTCTGAAGGTGGTCCAGCGAACAAAGAAGCCAAGATTCCCCAATGTACTACATGTGGGAAACCACATACCGGGGTGTGCTACAAGGGCACGAATAGATGCTACCGCTGTGGACTAGAAGGACACAGAGTCAAGGACTGCCCTAGCCAGGTTTAGGCACCTCCTCAGCAGTATGCCCAGTACAGGGGTGCTCCTTCACAGCTACACCCGATGCAAGCTGCAATAGAAGGTACTCGGATAAGCCAAGGGAGATTGGAAGCCCCTCCAGTTGCGACGAATGCCAGAGTTTTCTCTCTCACTAAGGAAGATGTGGCGAATGATTCTGCTGTTGTCACAGGTCAGATAATTATTTTCTGTCAGCATGCTACTGTATTATTTGATACTAGTGCAACACACTCGTTTATCTCTACGCCTTTCACAAAGAAGATTGACATACCCCCACAAGTTTTGGATTGCGAGTTCTTAACGACCCTGCCCTCGGGAGAAGTGATGTCTTCTACTCATATGTTGCAAGCCGCACCCATCAGAATTGCAGACAGAGAATTCTACTGTGATCTGATAGTGCTCAGCATGTAGGATTATGATGTCATATTGGGCATGGATTTCTTAACCAAGTACGGTGCTTAGATCGAGTGCCGTAAGAGAAAAGTGGTATTTCATCCTGAGGCAGAACCCATGTTTGAATTCATTGGAGAGCCAAGGAACAGAACCTATAAATTCTTATTAGCTCTAAAGGCACGCAAGATGTTAGACAGGGGATGCACTGGGTTTCTAGCACATGTGGTTGATACAAGTCAAGTCGAGGACCAGAAGCTAGAAGATGTCAGAGTGGTATGCCACTACCCAGAGGTATTTTCTGATAAACTACTAGGGTTAGCCCCTGATAGGAAAATTGAATTTGAAATCGAATTAATTCCTGGTACTCACCCGATCTCTAAAGCACTTTACTAGATGGCGCCGATGGAATTAAAGGAACTTCAGGGACAGCTACAGGAGTTACTCGACAAGGGTTTTATTCGCCCTAGTCACTCTCTATGGGGAGCTCCAGTACTATTCGTAAAGAAGAAGGATGGGACTATGCACCTGTGCATAGACTACCGAGCGCTAAATAATGTGACGTTCAAGAATAGGTACCCTTTACCACGGATTGACGATCTATTCGACCAGTTAAAAGGTGCCACCGTCTTTTCAAAGATTGACCTCAGGTCTGGCTATCAGCAAGTGAAAGGGAAACCAGATGATATACCGAAGACAGCTTTTCGAACAAGATACGAACATTATGAGTTCGTAGTCATGCCTTTCGGAGTGACGAATGCTCCTGCTATGTTCATGGACCTGATGAATCGGGTATTCTCGGCGTTTCTTGACAAGTTTGTGATCATCTTCATTGACGATATCCTCGTCTATTTGAGAAATCAAGAAGAGCATGTCGAACACCTGAAGATGGTATTATAGATTCTTCGAGAAAAGCAACTATATGCCAAGTTCTCCAAATGTGAATTCTGGCTCGATCAAGTATCCAAAGACGGAGTTATGGTAGACCCAAGAAAGATTGAAGATGTGAGTAACTGGAGTAGGCCAAAGAATGCTAGTGAAGTGAGGAGTTTTCTCGGATTAGCGGGCTATTACTGGAAATTCGTAGAAGACTTCGCCAGAATAACAACACCTATGACAGTTCTCACCCGAAAGATCAAGAAGTATGTATGGACGGAGGAATGTGAGAAGAGTTTCTTGGAGCTGAAAAGGAGACTTACAAGTGCTACAATCCTTACTCTCCCAGAGAAGGACAAGAGATTCGACATGTACAACGATGCCTCCGGAATGGGACTCAGAGCTGTACTTATGCAGAGGGGTAAAGTTATTGCCTATGTCTCTAGGAAACTCAAGGAACATGAAAAGAACTATCCCACTCACGATTTAGAGCTAGCAGCTGTGGTCTTCTCTCTCAAGGTATGGAGGCACTATCTGTATGGAGCACAGTGCAAGATTTATACGGATCACCGGAGTCTGCGGTATTTCTTCACTCAGAAGGACCTCAATATGAGACAACGTAGATGGCTGGAGCTCGTGAAGGACTATGACTGCGAGATCGTTTACCATCCAGGCAAGGCAAATAAAGTGGCCGATGCACTCAGCAGGAAGTCCAGTGTCACCCTGATGTCCTTATCGGTATTGTCTCGACCGCTAGAGAAGGAAATTATGCGCTATGGAATCGAGGTTATTTTTGGGCAGCTTTTGAACATGGCAATAATACCAGCACTATTCGATGACATATTAGCAAAACAAAGTGATGATCTAAGTCTCTAGAGGATCAAGAAGGAGATCCTAGAAGGAAAAGGAGAGGGTTTCCATATCACCAATAGCAGAGTATTATACCTTAGGGATCGGTTATGTATCCCTAACGATCCGGAACTACGCAAAAAGATATTAGAGGCTCATGGAACACCCTATTCTATGCATCCGGGATCCACCAAAATGTATCAAGACCTGAAAGAGAAGTTCTAGTGGTCTGGTATGAAGAGGGACGTAGCTCAAAGATGTCGACTGCTGACTGCCCGAAGTTAAAGCGAGACACACGGAGGCCTGAAGGAGTTCTGCAACCGATCCAAATTTCGGAGTGGAAATGGGAAGACATCTCTATGGATTTCATTTCAGGTCCTCCCAGGACTACGAACGGATAAGATGTTATATGGGTTATAATTGATAGATTGACAAAGTTAGCTCATTTCCTAGCGATCAAGATGACATATTTGATTGAGCAACTGGCTCAATTATATGCTAAGAAAATCATCAGACTGCATGGTATTCCCAAAACCATCATTTCATATAGGGATGGTCGCTTCACTTCACAGTTTTGGGGATGCGTTCATAAGGCACTTGGCACGAAGCTGCGTTTTAGTACCGCCTTTCATCCTCAGACAGATGAGCAAACAGAGAGGGTGAACCAAGTACTGGAAGACATGTTACGAGCTTGTGCCTTGGATTTCAAAGGGAGTTGGTGCCACTACTTATGTTTAGTGGAATTCGCTTACAATAATAGCTACCAAGCTACCATCGGAATGGCACCTTATGAAGCATTATATGGGAGGAGAAGTAGGCCTCTGATCTGTTGGTATGAAGGTGGTGAGAAGAAAGAGATGGGACTTCAGACAGATTTCATCGACGACACCACCCGAGCGATACAGAATATCCACTAAAGAATAGAGACTGCTCAGAGCCGGTAGAAGAACTATGCAGATCAGCGACGTAGACCTTTGGAATTCAATGTCGGAGATTTGGTATTTCTTCGAGTAGCTCCTATGAAATGAATAATGAGATTCGGGAAGAAAGGAAAGCTAAGTCCACGATACGTAGGACCGTACAAGATCCTGAAAAGAGTTGGCAAGGTAGCTTACGAGCTAGGACTACCTCAGGAGATGTCTGCTATTCACAACGTTTTCCATGTCTCGATGCTTAAGAAGTGCATTTCTAGTACCGACCAAGTGGTCGAGCCACAGACAGTGCAAATTCAAGAGGACCTGAGCTATGAAAGTCGACCTATCTGGATACTAGACTAAGAAGTAAAAAGACTAAGGAATAAAGAAGTACCCTTAGTGAAGGTCCTATGATAAAGTCAACGATACAAAGAAGCCACCTGGGAACGTGAGGATGACATGAAGCAAAAGTACCCCGAGTTGTTCTAAGTTTTGAGGACGAAACTTTTATAAGGTATAAGAGATTGTAACATCCCAAATTTTAGTTACTATATTTTTATTTAAAGGAAATATATATATATATAGAAATAAGAATAAAAAAATGAATAAATAGTTCATAGTCGAGGCTTGAACCATGAACCGTTGATTTGGGAGAATAGGCTTCCCACCACTAAGTCATAAGATTACCAATGAGTAGGATATAACAGAATATATCTATTGGTAGAAAAAAAAGAAAAAAGATGATTAATCTAGCTGATCATTTAAAGGGATAATTAGGTTAAGAAAAATCCTAATTTATATATATATTTCTTTTCTTTCCTCTCTCTAAAACCTCACGCCGACCTCTCTCTCTCTCTCTCTCTCTCTCTCTCTCTCTCTCTCTCTCTCTCTCTCGCTCGCTCGTTTTTCCTCCAGCCGTCGAATAGCCTTCTCCCCTCTCCTTCCCTAACCATCCGACCTTATCTGCGTGGCGCTGCGCCGATTGCGAGAGCAAGAGGTTCCTGCGTGGTGCGCCGTCGAGGACGAGGGAACGAGTCCGATAAAGGGCGGTGACGAAGAGGAGGATTGGAAAGAAGGAAGCCCCTGAAGCAAGGAAGAAGGTTGTCTTCTCTTTAGATAATTCAAGAGGGGATTTTCAAGAGGGACTTGGTTGAGGATCACGCTAAAGCAAGGAAACACGTAGGAGGTCTTCTCTTTGCGAAGTCTAACGGTATAAATTGGTGAAAAAGCATAGGATGTAAGTGTCCCCTCACCTGCAGTATAAGTGCTTACGATGTAATGTTGTATGCTTGATTTTGAACGAAAGAATCTAGAACTATGTGTAGAAGGTTTGGCTAATAGGATTAGAGAAATTATTCTTGTTGAAATTCTTCCACGTTATGCATGTTAGATGATGATTTCTATTTATGTTAGCTTAATTTTCCTTATGTCACTACCTTATGCCATGTTAAATTGTACTCATGCCGATTTATGCTATGCTACATGCTTATGTTTTCACCCATGTTAGGCATGACTCACATATATGAAATGTATAAGAAATGTTTCCCTAAGAGTGGGGACATGAACACTCTTTAGGACAAAGAACATGTATATTATTTTACTTTATGCATGGCTTGTACGGGACCCTAACAAGGTCCACGGGATGGGCTCCAAGGTTGCCCCTAGGTCGACGGACATAGTACGGACCTAGTAACCTAGTAGGTTCGGGATTAGCTACCTCGGATCTATTTAGGATGCGCGCGAATGATGTATGTGGTACAATGCCGAGCCCAATATGTTGAGATTATGTTTAAGTATATAAACTATACGTTTTCAAAGAGCATCCTACATATACCATTTTATGTTCATCGAATTATCATGTTTAGAGACAATGTACTGTTGCGATGAAAATGCTAAGTTTATGTTCTTTTCCTAAATTGATCATGTCTCTACTTTAAATAAATGTTGTGCTCATATGTTGTTTAAACGAACATGTCATTACTTTACGTTTAATTCATGATGTATGTTTTTGTGAGTAGGAAAGGATCTTACTAAGCCTATGTGCTTACAGTTTACTTTCCTTGTACTGTAGAAAAGGGCAAGGAATGGATAAATTAAAGGGAGCAGCAGGAGGGGCAAAGATGTGTGTGGCAGTGGCATGGTGGACGAGATCATTTTTCATATACGGACTTATGCATGATTTTCAGTTTATGTGTAAACTGTTAGGAGACGTTAATGCTTTCTATGGTGGTTACTCATGTTTATTTTTATGAACCTTGAAATGGTTAATACATGTTTAGTTAAATAAATTGCTAAGACCTTTTGCCATGATTAAATTGTTAGGTTGATTGGGTTAATGTAATTAGAGTTAAAAGTTGTAAAGTTTTTAAATGCTTCCGCTGTTATATGCATGAATGTATGATCGTGTAGCGCCGCCGCCCGTCTATAGGATGTGTGTTAGGAGGACGGGAAGGGCGGGCATTACAGGAAAGCCCTTAGGAGTTTAAATGTGTTGGATCGAGAAGCGTCGCTAGAGGGGGGGGTGAATAGCGATCGTAAATATTTCGTTCAAATTCGTTTGTTGAGACACAAGTAAATGAGTAAGCACAGCGGAAAATAAAGTGACACATTTATTTTACTTGGTTCACAACCCAGCGGTTGCTACTCCAAGGCCCTATCGGGCCAAGACCGCGTACGGAGGGCAAAGCACTATAACGTCTCCTCCTCGTTGGAGGTAGGAGACAACGATCACAAAATCTGGAAGTACGAGGATGAGGCAACAAGCCTACCTCACCTCGTTACGAATAAAAACAATGAATACAATATTAAAATATATTACTAGATGCTGCTGTCGACGAAGAAGATCTGAGCTTGTTGTCGCGTCGGCGTTATGACGGTGTTGGAGCGTTGGCGTTGTAGGAGCACTTGATGAATAAACATGATGATGTTTGGAGTTGGAATCCACCCCTACTTTTATAGATTTTTCCCTCTGAATATGTCTCCTCTTTTTTTGGAATAGATCATGAAGTTGTATAATTTTTATCGCGAAGTGGCCACGTCAAACCTTATCCATTTTGACCTAGCGCAAAGGTTGATTCGTCACCATCAGTCGACTGATGACTCCCATCAGTCGACTGATGAGCATCAGTCGACTGCCCAATGTCCAACAGTCGACTGCCAGCCTGGCCAATTCCCTACAGTGGGAGGTTAGCTCCGAAAATGATAAATACGATGGTTTCTAACCGTCCGATCTCGACCTAGACCTTCCACAGGAAGTCTTAGTCGAATCGCCGCCTACGGTCGTCCCCGTACAGAGGACACGACCTTACCATCTCTCACTCAAACGAGCTTACCTCGATTCTTATTGTGTCGCTTTCACTTCCGGCCTTCCACTCGATTTCTTCGGCTCCCTCCGAAGTCACTCGAGTGTCGCCCGACCACCGCGGCTTCCTCCGGGTGTCGCTAGCCTTCAGCTCTAGCTTTAGTACTTTTCTGCACACTCGATTTAGCTTGTGAGATAACGATGTAAACTTAACTTTGTGTCTTTGCCATAATCAAAACACAAGTTCGATTATCTAGTGCCCCTGCACCAACAAAATGAGTCTTGGCCCAGAGCTTCAAGGAATCCTAAGATCCATTTCTTAAATCTAGCTTAGCTATCACCATGTTACCTTCATCTACATTCAAAACATAGCATGATAGACCTAAATGGGTCTTGGCCGAATGTTTCAAGGAACTTTAAGGATCAACCACTTAAATTTAGGTTAGCTAACAACATGTTATCTTCATCTACAATCAAAACATAGCATGGCAACTTATAGGTCCTAGCATGATAGACCATTAGGGGCCTAAATGGGTCTTGGCCGAATGTCTCAAGGAGCTTTAAGTTCAACCACTTAAATTTAGTTTAGCTAACAACATGTTATCTTCGTCTAACATCAAAACATAGCGTGAACTCATCTAGAGCATAGCATAGAACATGTTATATTCATCTAACATCAAAACATGGCATGAACTCATCTAGAGCATAGCATAGAACATGTTATCTTCATCTAACATCAAAACATGGCATGAACTCATCTACAGCATAGCATAGAACATGTTATCTTCATCTAACATCAAAACATGGTATGAACTCATCTAGAGCATAGCATAGAAAACCCATTAGGGGTCCAAAGGGGCTTGGCCGAGAGTTCTATGAGGGTTTGAAGATCAACCACTTAACCAAACCTACCTAGAAACCTATCATCTTCATATTAATACAAAGTATAGCATGGACCATCATGGAAAGCACAAGGAATGGTCTTGGCTGAAAGTTTCTTGAAGTTTTTGAGATCTAACACTTAACCAAACCTATCTAGCAACCTATCATCATCATATTCATACAAGGTATAGCATGGATCATCATGGAAAGCACAAGGAATGGTCTTGGCCGAAAGTTTCTATTGGTGATCAAACGGCCGGCTAGAGGGGGGTGAATAGCCCTCTTTACTTGTATGGAGGATTTTGCTCGTCTACAAAAGATTAGCGCAAGCGGAAACAACAATACAAGACAAGCAAATAAACAAAAGAGAATACAAACAATAACACCGAGATGTAACGTGGTTCACGGCTACGTCGCTAATCCACGGTCCGATTCGTCCAAGGTGAATCACTCCTCCAAATCCACTAGATCTCTCCTTTGCACCAAGCTAGGTGGAGGTAACCTCTTTACAATTTCTCTTCTTACAATAGAATGGAAATAAAGCAAGTAAGAAAAGTGGAAAAACCCTTAGAGCAATTTGGGAGAAGATTAGAGCATAAGCATTAGCCTCCCAAAGCTCCATCCCCTTCCTTTTTATAGAGGAAGAGGGTTTCTTCCCATTGACACAGGAGCAGTCGACTGATGCCCTCGATCAGTCGACTTGTCCTGTAGCCGTTGCCCAATAACGGTCACTTTCCATGTTGGATTCCATCCAACGGTATTGGTATCAGTCGACTGATCTTACCATCAGTCGACTAATGTACCATCAGTCGAGTGCTCCGCGAGCTCGACTCCGATTACATGCCCATGCGGTGCCATCGATCATTGCTGCACATGAGCGATTCGTGATCAACCATCGATCAACTACCGCTATGTCTGCGATCGGTGATCAACCATCCAGTCAAATGGCCATGTTTCACCTAAGAACTACCCCTTCCCGGGTTACATCGCTCACTCTCATCCCTCGGAGTCCCTCGCCTTCGAAGTTCTCTTCGTTTGTGGCCACGCCCCTCAGCAGCATCAGGCGCACGGCTCTACAATGCTCCTTCGCATCTCTTGCCTCGAAGTCTACTTCCTCCGGGTTTACTCCAAGCTGCTCGTTCGGCAGTCCCTCGGATGCTCCAAGCGCACGGCTTTCACAAAGCTATCCTTCACCGACTCAAGGCCCAAGTCATGAGATGTGAAACTCGCCACGACTCCATGTGCGAATTACTAAGTCCTACATGACTTCAACGCACATATCAAATCAAAATTACAAACTAACTTAAACCCTTTTCCACATACATCAAAACCTTATAATGGCAAGAGATTGCCCTAACAATCTCCCCCTTTTTGATGTGTGGCAATCCGTTTAAGTTAGGTAAAAACATTTGATAAAAATTTATAAGGTAAGAAAGCATGTAAACATAAACATGATATAGCAACATGCAACTCCCCCTTAATCCATGAAACTCCCCATACAAATTTTCTCCCCCTTATCATAATTTACCCCTTATCATAATTTACTTAAACATAATCAATTCTCCCCCTTTGACACCATCAAAAAGATTAATACTAAGTTATAAACTTATGACATCAAGTCTAATAGAAGGAAAATACCAAAAATTGGTTTACCAATTGAAATCAGCCTTTACTGTTCGGAATATCAGGCCACCAGTCGACTGGTTCAGACTACCAGTCGACTAGCACACTGTTTTCATGAATTATAATTTTTCGAGGTGAAATTCAAAAATGCATTAAAAATTCCAAAAAAAATCCAAAAGGTTTAAAAACCACTAGGTTTTTGATCATGTGAGTATCAAGTTTAACACCTAGTTTTGGTTCCAATTGTTTCAAAACATGAATACATATATTTTAAAGTAAGAAATTATTTTGAAAACATGTGAAATATCCAACCATGATCTTTGGGCAATATGTCTATGAATTAAACATAAGCCTTCCCCATGATTGGTCTATTATTGCTATTTTGACACTTTAGATGACCATCTAAATGCCATAGGCATTAGTGGACATTTGTATCATCCTAACATCTCACCCATGCTAAGTTTTCAATCATTGTAGCCTATGATGAGTGTGAGATGCATCCTAGAGGGTATTTGTATATACTTAACCATTATATTCATGCAATTCTATCAAGGTTAAGTATCATCCTAGCAAACCTCATGATCATAAAGACATATATGACTTAATTTCATATTATGATCATGAAACAAATGTATTCATTGAATTGTTATCATGCATTAGATATTACATGATGATAATAAGGTAAACATCATCTAAAGCATGATTTTATCTATTTATAGGCACGTTATCATTACCTAACACTATTTAAAAAATGTTGTCCCGCCATCCTAAGTCAACCAAAAATATGATATAGGTCAAGTCCATATGGTTGACTACCCTAGGGTTTTTCTAACCCTTAAGGATGTATTTTGGAACCCAAAATAAGTTCTTGCCTATGGGGTTCACTAGAAATTCCTTAGGAATCCATTTCCTAGCAATTACTTTCTTCTTATCATGTCCCCTAGCAATTAGGCATTTATAGGCCTTTTCATTTTTCTTTTCTTTGTATCCTAGGCCTTTCTTGTTAAAGCTTGCTCTTTGCCTCCCTATGATCATGTTCAATGTGTTGGAGCCAATAGTGAATTTTTCTAGGGCTTTTGTAAAATAGTACCTTTTCCCTTAAAGCCCTATTTTCATCCATACATGCATCACTAACATTAAATGACATATATTCATGTGAGCATGCATCGTCATCATTATCATTAAAACATGCTTTTTCTAATTTATTTTCTAAATCCTTAATTTGATCTAGCATGCTCTTATTTTTCTTTTTCATTCAAAATAAGTCCTTAGTTAAACTAGAAATTATGGAAACTATTTTCTTAAAAGAGACATTCGTTACCATAGTTTCCATATCTTCTTCTTCTGATGAGGAGGATGTGGAAGCTCCCCCTTCACTTGAGCTCTCTCCACTTGAGCTTGATCTTTCATTTTCGGAGGAAGAGCAATCCAAGTCGTCAAATGCCATTAGGGCAAGGTTGGAGTAGACATGTTCTTCTTCTTCGGATGAGGATGAAGAGGAAGGGTAATCCCATGTCTTTGCTTTGAATGCCTTGGCCTTCCCTTTTTCTTTGGCCTTCTTTTCTTCTTCCTTCTTTTTACTCTCCTTATACTTCTTCTTTTCTTCTTTCTTCTTCCTCTCTTCTTTGCTCTTGTTTAGGAGAGGACAATTGTCCCTTATGTGTCATTCTCCTTGGCAATTATAGCAAATGACCTTCCCCCTTGGTCTTCTCCTCCTATCATTAGATTTATTAAATTGAAAACCTTTTAATGCACGCCTTACCCTCCTTACCATATAGGCTTCTTCCATGCTATCCATGGAGGAGGAGGATGCTTCATCATCGGAGGAGGAGGGGATCTCCATTTTCTTCTTCCCCTTGTTCGCCAAAAGTGCTACTCCTCTTGAAGGTTGAATTCTTGGCTCTTCAACTATTCCTTCAAGCCTCGTTTCGTGGAGCTCCATTGTTGAGAAGAACTCCTCCAAGGTACTTACTTCCAAGTTCTTGGAGATGTAAAATGAATCCACCATGGAGCTCCATCTTGAGGACCGGGGAAAGGCATCTATGGCCTTCATTACCATATCCCGGTTGGAGAGCTTTTCACCTACACTTGTCAAGCCGGTTAGAATTTCCTTAAATCTAGAGTGTAGAGATTTTACTTTCTCTCCCTTTTCGAGTTTGATATTGGACAATTGGGAGCGAAGGACATCTCTCCTTGCTAGCTTTGCCTCGGATGTGCCTTCATGAATCCCTATTAGTTTCTCCCACATTTCCTTGGCACTAGCACACTCTCCTATCCGGTTGACTTCTTGTTGGGGGAGGACATTGTATAGGTGATGCTTGGCCTTTGAATTTGCCAAGTATTCTTCTCTTTGCCTCTTGCTCCACCTTGATTTCTCCAAAGGCTCCCCATTTTCGTTCCTAGGCAACTCGAAACTGTTTTCCATTATTAAGAGAATTTCAAAGTCGGGTTCGAAGAATACCTCCATTCTCTTTTTCCACCAAGAGAATTCGCCTTTGAATTTCGGTGGGTGAATGTTCGAGCCGACCATCTTTTGATGAAGTGCTTGTTGCGACGGTTAGTCCTCGACAAGCGACTTGGCTCTGATGCCACTTGTTGGAGATCGAACGGCCGGCTAGAGGGGGGTGAATAGCCCTCTTTACTTGGATGGAGGATTTTGCTCGTCTACAAAAGATTAGCAAAAGCGGAAACAACAATACAAGACAAGTAAATAAACAAAAGAGAATACAAACAATAACACCAAGATGTAACGTGGTTCACGGCTATGCCACTAATCCACGGTCCGATTCGTCCAAGGTGAATCACTCCTCCAAATCCACTAGATCTCTCCTTTGCACCAAGCTAGGTGGAGGTAACCTCTTTACAATTTCTCTTCTTACAATATAATGGAAATAAAGCAAGTAAGAAGAGTGGAAAAACCCTTATAGCACTTTGGGAGAAGATTAGAGCATAAGCATTAGCATCCCAAAACTCCATCCCCTTCCTTTTTATAGAGGAAGAGGGTTTCTTCCCATTGACAAAGGAGCAGTCGACTGATGCCCTCGATTAGTCGACTGGTCCTGTAGCCGTTGCCCAATAACGGTCGCTTTCCATGTTGGATTCCATCCAATGGTATTGGCATCAGTCGACTGATCTTACCATCAGTCGACTAATGTACCATCAGTCGAGTGCTCCGCGAGCTCGACTCCATTCTCGCGCCGCGTACGTTCCATCGCGATCGCCTGTGAGAAGTCGATCGATCCCATCGATCGACCGCCGTGTCTACAGATCGATCAACTTGATTGACTTAAACCAATCGATCGAACCATCAACTCGGAAGCGATGCCGCATGACATGGCGGATCGGTGGTGTCGGGAAAAACTCATCCGACACTTGGCCAAATGGCCAAGTTTCACCTAATAGCTGCCCCTTCCCAGGTTACATCGTTTACTCTCATCCCTCAGAGTCCCTCGCCTTCGAAGTTCTCTTCATTTGTGGCCACGCCCCTTGGCAACATCAGGCGCACGACTCTGCAATGCTCCTTCACATCTATTTCCTCGAAGTCTACTTCCTCCGGCTTCACTCCAAGCTGCTCGTACGGCGGTCCCTTTGATGCTCCAAGCGCACGGCTTCCACAAAGCTATCCTTCACCGACTCAAGGCCCGAGTCATGAGATATGAAACTCGCCACGGCTCCATGTGCGAATTACTAAGTCCTGCATGACTTCAACGTATATATCAAATCACAATTACAAACTAACTTAAACCCTTTGCCACACACATCAAAACCTTATCATGGCAAGAGATTGCCATAATAGTTTCTTGGAGTTTTTAAGATCAAACACCTAACCAAACCTATCTAACAACCTATCATCATCATATTCATACAAGGTATGGCATGGATCATCATTGAAAACATAAGGAAGGGTCTTGGGCGAAAGTTCATGAAGGGTTTTTACTTAATAACATCAATCGAAACAACTTGTATACAGTTGAGGGGATACTTACTTCCTTCGCTTTGTTAATAGTTGGAAAATACCCTAGGTTGTGCCAAGATTAGAGCCTTCTCCTAGCTTGGTTAGCTTTCGAAAAATGGAAGAGGGCAGCCTAGGGTTTCAGTGAGGAAGAAGAAGAGAAGTGGAGAATGCAAATTGGGGTTTCTCTTGTCTCCTCATTCCCCTATTTATTCACTTGAAGGTGTCCCTTAACCTCCCTTACCCTTATCTATCATTTCCCATATCCCTCTAATAGAACAACCCTGCTGGGCTTATGGTTATTGGATGCATCTTAGGGTTTAGCTATCTACTAGAGGTTTAGGGTTCAATTCCTGGGTCATGCATCCTTTTTGGCTCTATTTCTTTTATTTTTGGAAGAGCCCACATAAAAGCCCATATGATCATGCAAAAATCATCATAAAATTTCTAGAAATTTTACAGGCGTTACAATGTGCCTTGGCAGTGTAGACACTGTTAGCATGACATAGTCGATGGAAGCACTTGAAGGCTAGCGCATGGATGAATAAGTCATGGATGACTTGGAGGGATCCGATAAGCGCGAGACTGACGAAGGTAGCTAGAAGACTTAGGTCTAGGCTAAGAATGGTCTAGCAAGTATGGGGGCATCATACTTGGGTTAAAATCTTATGTTTGAAGTTGGAAGTCGACTGGCAATATGGCCGGTTCGACTGTCATGAGTCGACTAGAGTTCGACTGGCGATTATGGGCTAAAAAGACTCTAGCAGTTGACTGCTCTTTGTAGCAGTCGACTGATGGGTTGATCAGTCGACTGCCATAGATGACAGTCGACTGATGGTTCGGCCACGAGCACAGAAGGTTCTATAGCCGACTGGACAGTCGGCTACGGGCGCTGGCAGTCGACTGCTAATGTTGGCAGTCGACTGCCAAGAGATCCATTGGAATTTTTCTATCCTGCATCGAGCCATTGTCTCATGACAACAGTGTTGGCAGACAACTAGGGACTTATGGCAGTCGACTACCAGGCGGAAATCCAGGTCACACAGAAGGATAAAAGGAGCTGGACGGGAGGGATTTTATGTTGGGATGTATAATGAAAAGTCTACCTTTTGTATGAACATCTTTATTTTGAAATAACAATCACATGATCATTGTTTGTATATTTTTATGGCTATGCGTATTGTCTAATACATTACATTGAAGATAACATGGTGTGTGGTGTCACACGGAAGATCATGTTATCGGTTCCTTGTAAGGTATAAGTAAAGGCTCACAACCGAGATGACTTTGGATAAACCATTGGAATGGTTGTAGTGTGATTTGGGATTGGTTTGTCTTGACCATAGAATCACACTAGTGCACTTTGTGTGTATTGAGCAGGACCGACATAGAGGTGATTCGATTTATTGCTGGCTACATAATCGAATCAAACCTCAGATATTATATTGTACATACTCTTAATCCCGATATAATAACGGGCACATATACTTAGTATTCATCTCTTTGATTTACCAATGGGCAAGATTTATAGATTAAATTGATAGGCTCGGTAAGTTGGGAGATGATATTATTTATATGGTGTGTCGTTGATTATAGGAGGAAACCATTTCCTATATATTAGAATGATGATATCCCCTTGAGGAGATCATAAGGTTCATCATGTAAACCCTGCAGGTGGACTTGGTCCGGCATGATGAAAAGGTTGAGTGATACTACTCATGGAGTTAGATGTTGATTAATTAATGGTCCGTAAATTAATTAATCGACGGACATTCGAGATCTTAAACACGGGGAGAAAATGTACATATAATATATGTAGCCCATATTATATTATCGGGGTTGGTGAGGTAGATAAATGATAATCCTTTAGTTGATTGTATTTTCATTAATGGATCAGACTTTATGTGGGCTTGATCCATGGGTGGCCAAGATCCAACCCCTCCTCATGGTCCCTATTGTAGCCTATTAACACCTAATGAAGCTTAGATCCAATGGATAGAAACAAAACTCTAGATCCAAAGGTAGAGATTAAATCTCTAAGATCCGACGATTGAGATTAAATCTCTAGATTCGACGGTTGAGATTAAATCCCTAAAACCAATGGTGGAGATTAAAAGGAGGCTTATCCCTAACTCTATAAAAGGAGAACAAGGGGTTGCCGTGGAGAACAATTGAGAGAAGCTAGGGTTTTGGAGGTTGGCGGCAAGAGCTTGGAGCTAGGGTTTGGGCTTGGTGGCACCTAATAAGGAAAGTTTTTCCTTGTCTTCCCTTCTCCATTGGTAACCGGCGCCCATTGAAGTCTTTCCAGCTCTTGGCTGACATCCAAAGAAGCTCCTCTCCTTCTCCTTGGCCGGTTGAAACAAGACTTAGGGCTTTCCCTTGGTGTCTTGGCCACTTTCAATCATAATCTACTCTTCCTTGTTGGCCGGCGGCAAGGATTCTCCTTGTTGCTTGTTGGTTGGCTATAGGAAGGAGAAGACCCTTGTTTCTATTCTTCCTCTTGCTTTGAAAGATCAAGGAAGGAAGATTGGTGTTGTAGGAGCTTCAACTTTTGGTAGATCGTCACCCACACGATGTCCGAAAGGAGGAAGGTCATACATTAGAAGATCGAGAGGTATATCGATTCTCTATTCTCTTTTGTAACATGTTTGTTTTTGTTTTTCAATTATGAGCATGATATATTCTGTTTGTGGCTAAATAATACTTCTTCGATCCCGAACATAAACACAAAAGCTGGCGATCCGGACATCGTCTATTCCGTGGCTACTCGTAGAATAGAGGTTGGTCGCTTGAACAACAAGTTTGTTAAAGTGACCTCTCTAAACGAATAGCACGAAGATGACATGGTTGTTTGGGCAATCCCTTTTGTCAAGGATTAAATATTTTTAATCCGGGGACATCGATGGGATCGCCATGAACAAGCGACCGAGGTGAAGTGGGAAGCGAAGATTCCCCTCACGAATCAATGAAACCAACCCAACAATTTGTATCAGAGCCAAGGTTTTCGGATTTGTGTGTTTAAGGATTCGGTTACTCTTATGCATTTTTCATATATTATATGTTTCGGATAATAGTAGGATATGTGTAGTTTAACTCTTTGATTGCAGGCATAAGATCCGTCTATTATGGCCATATGTGTGTATGTGATTGTATGTGTGTAAATTTTTATTTTGTTGAATCCTCGGGGTTGACGAGGCTAGTATTTATTTTTTTGTAAATTAGATACGGCATTATTTAGTCACTCTTTTTATTTTAGTTTACTTTCGATCTAGATTTCATGTACACTCCCTCGTGGAGTATAAGATCGATGGATGTAAATTAAAATAGATTTTAGTCTCGGCTCGTATCTCCAGAAGGCTCGTACATGGCGTAGGAGGAGCGGACGAGAAGGCGATGCGACGGGAGACATATTGAAGACAAAAGCCATAATAGTTGGAAAATAATTTATTTTTCATATTTATTTCTTTTTGTTTGATATGCATGTCGTAGGCTAGGAAAATTCCTCAATTTAAAATTACTAAGTGGGAGAGGGATATTTTTATAAATTCCCACGGCCTCCATTACAATTTGACATGTGATGCAAACAAACTTGTTCTTCCGCTCTGAGTGCCTTCCTCCCCATCGGATGAGTTTGTTTACGTATCACAAGGTCAAATATGGTTATAGGGAATTATTAAGGAGCGTGTGCACTTCTCCATCGGAAGGTACATAACCCGAGATAATTACCTTGGTACCGAGTAATGGCGAACACTTAGATACAAATATAAGTATCCTCCCGATCGGAGTCACTGCTTTTATTTGTAGGGCCAAAGAGAAACCAACTATTAATTTTACTTGTCAAAAAGTTAGGTTGACAAGATAGTAAAATTAATGGGTAAAACCTCCTCTTACAAATGTAGAATTCGTATACGTCCACACTATTGTGGCATACGATATTCTCTGTGTTTTGAGGTGTTGGTTGATTTTAAAATTTTATTGTTTGAGGAATCAATAATTTTTTGAAAATACAGTAATGATCTATATAATTCTTAGGATTTTCAAAAATTTCTTTCAGTCCACTTGCTATGATACTAAAGGAAAATAAACTTACTGTACCCAAATAATGTTGATTGGAAAAGAATCTAGATATTGTCTTAACTGCGAAGGAGTACAAGTATGTACTCTTCGAAGAGTGTTCTCCTAAGCCTGCGAATGAGCTGGAAATCCTTGGAGCTAAGATCGATGGGGAAACCCAGGTCGATATCATTCTCCAGTCGATAGAAAGGCTTGCTCAGACTCAGGCCATGGTTGCTCAGAAGGTTTCAACTTCTAAGTCAAAAGGCAAGAAGAAGAAGAAACAAGGTGGAGCAAAGGTGGTGGGAGGATCTCAGGGAGGAGTGAAGAAGCCGAAAGGCAAGTACTTCACTTGCAAGCAGGATGGACATTGGAAGAAGGACTGTCCCAATCCGAAGAAGAACAAAGGAATATCCTTTGGTCTAGTTGTTGAAACATGTTTAGCGGTGTTATCTACCGACACCTGGTGAGTAGATACGGGAGCCTCTGATCATGTCTGCAATACTTTGTAGGGGTTCCAGTAAACCCGACGACGAGCTGAGGGAGAGATTACCGTTTACTTGGGCAATGCTATAAAGGTGGCGGCTATTGCAGTGAGAGATGTTTTATTTATCTTTTGAGAAAAATAAAACTTTGGTTCTGGAAAATTTCCTTTATGTACCTTTATTTAGAAAGAGTTTAATTTTGGTTTCTAAATTGTTTATGGATGGATATTCTATTTCTTTTAATGATAGAGTTGTTATAAAAAGGAATAGGGACATTATTTGTTCAGGTGCATTGATAGGAAATTTATACACACTTGAATCAAAACCTTCCACGATGCAAATTGAAGTTAATACTCATCTTCTAATTCCAATTAGAGAAAAATACCTTCGAAGATGAACCAAACATATCTTTGGCATCTTAGGCTTGGTCATATTAACCTAAGTAGAATTCAAAGGTTGATAGCTGATAGACCTTTGGGTTCTTTAGTGGTGGAAGATTTCCCAACCTGCGAATCTTGCTTGGAGGGTAAAATGACCAAGAGGCCTTTTAAGGCCAAGGGGTATAGAGCCAAAGATGTGTTAGAATTGGTTCATTCTGATTTGTGTGGTCCTATGTTTATCCAGGCTAGAGGTGGTTTTGAGTATTTCTTCTCTTTTATAGACAATTACTCAAGATATGGATACATTTACCTGATGTGCTGCAAGTCTGAATGCTTTGACAAGTTCAAAGAATTCAAGGATGATGTGGAGAAATGTCAAGGTAAAAGTATCAAGACACTACGATCTGATCATGGTAGTGAGTACCTCTTGGGAGAGTTTAGGAACTACTTATCAGAGGCTGGGATTCAATCCCAATTGTCTGCGCCTGGCACACCCCAGCAGAACGGTGTAGCAGAGCGAAGGAATAGGACTCTTATAGAGATGGTTAGATCGATGATGAGTTATTCTGAGTTGCCAGATTCGTTCTAGGGATATGCTCTTGATACGACGGTGAACATTCTGAACTTGATTCCATCTAAATCAGTGCCTTCTACTCCCACAGAGTTGGGGACTGGGCGAAAGCCTAGTCTAAGACATATTCGGATATGGGGGAGTCCAACACATGTCTTTGAAGGCGAATCTTTGGTAAGTTAGAACCTCGTGAATGCATAGTATGCTGGCTATCCTAGAGGAACGAAGGGTGGTTTATTTTATAGTCCTAGAGATCAGAGGGTGATCGTTAGCATGAACGCCAGATTTCTAGAGGAAGACTATGTGATAAGCCACAAGCCCAAGAGTAAAATTGTTCTGGAGGAATTAAAAGGGGAAGTCACTTCTTCAGTACCACCGGTACAAGAGGATATACGACAGTCACTGCACCGCGTGTCACAGAGGATACACAGGAGATACCTCGTCGTAGTGGGAGGCTTGTTAGACAGCCTGATAAATTCATGTTCTTGGGAGAATCTTCTGATTTGGTCCCTAGCGAACATGAACCTGCTCCCTGGACATATGACGAGGCAATCCAAGATAAAGATGCAGCATCTTGGCAAAGTTCAATGAATACTGAGATTGAATCCATGGATTCAAATCAGGTATGGGAGCTAGTGGAACCACCCGATGGTGTAAAAACCATTGGATGCAAGTGGATCTACAAAAGAAAGAGAGGAATAGATGGGAAGGTTGAGACCTTCAAAGCGAGGCTTATTGCGAAGGGGTATACTCAGAAAGAGGGTATCGATTATAAGGAGACCTATTCGCCGATAGCCATGCTTAAGTCTATCCGGATTCTCTTATGCATAGCAGCTCATATGAATTATGAGGTGTGGCAGATGAATGTCCAAACAACTTTCCTTAATGGAAGTCTTGAGGAAAACATCTATATGAAGCAACCAGAGGGATTCATTGCGAAGGGCAAAGAACATCTTGTATGTAATCTTAATCGGTCCATTTATGAATTGAAGTAAGCTTCGAGGTCTTGGAACATCCGATTTGATGAGGTAATCCAGTCTTATGGATTTATTTAAAGTCCGGATGAGTCTTGTGTATACAAGAGATGTGACGGAAACCTAATGATATTTCTTGTACTATACATAGATGACATTTTGTTGATTAGCAACAATATCAAGGTGTTATCGGACGTAAGGGTATGGTTGTCCAAACAGTTTGATATGAAGGACTTGGGAGAAGTTGGACATATCCTTGGGATCAAAGTCATAAGGGATCGCAGGAAAAGGATGTTGTTTTTATCCCAATCTTCATACATAGACACGATTATGGATCGTTTTAGCCTGCAAAACTCCAAGAAAGATTTTCTACCATTCAGGCATGGAGTTCCTTTATCTAAGGAGATGTGTCCTAAAACATCTGAGGAGATAGAGGAGATGAAGGTGGTTCCTTATGCTTCGGCATTAGGAAGTCTCATGTATGCGATGCTATGTACGAGACCAGATATCTGCTATGCCATGGGCATGGTGAGCAGATATCAGAGTAATCTAGGACAGGGACATTGGACTGCGGTAAAGCATATATTGAAGTACTTGAGAAGGACTAGGGATTATATGCTATTTTACCAGGCAGACCAATTACTTTCTGTGGGTTACACGGATTTCGACTTCCAATCTGATAGGGATAATAGTAAGTCTACCTCAGGTTTTGTGTTTACTTTGGGAGGTGGAGCCATTGTATAGAGGTGTGTCAAGCAGAAATGCGTGACGGACTCCACCATGGAAGCTGAGTATGTGGCAGCCTCTGAGGAGGCCAAAGAAGTTGTGTGGCTTAGGAACTTCCTGATGGACTTGGATGTGATTCCTGGTTTGCCAAGAACTATCACAATTTATTGTGATAATAGTGGTGCAGTTGCAAACTTGAAGGAACCACGAGCCCATAATGCTACTAAACACATAGAGCGCAAGTACCACCTGATACGAGAAATCGTAAAGAGAGGAGAAGTTGTTGTGGCCAAGATTGCATCAGAGGATAACCTGGCAGATCCTTTCACTAAGGCCCTTCCGGTGAGAGCTTTTGATATGCATGTGGAGGGAATGGGGATCAGATGTATAGTAGTTTGAGGACAGCATAGTCTTTTAGTATAAGTGGGAGATTGTTGGGATGTATACTGAAAAGTCTACCTTTTATATGAACATCTTTATTATGAAATAAGAATCACATGATCATTATTTGCATATTTTTATGGCTATGCGTATTGTCTAATACATTACATTGTAGATAACATGGTGTGTGGTGTCACAAGGGAGATCATGTTATCGATTCCTTATAAGGTATAAGTAAAGGCTCACAACCGAGATGACTTTGGACAAACCATTGGAATGGTTGTAGTGTGATTTGGGATTGGTTTGTCTTGACCATAGAATCACACTAGTGCACTTTGTGTGTATTGAGCAGGATCGACTTAGAGGTGATTTGATTTATTGCTGACTAAATAATCGAATCAGACCTCAGATATTATATTGTACATACTCTTAATCCCGATATAATAACAGACACATATACTTAGTATTCATCTCTTTGATTTACCAATGGGCGAGATTTATAGATTAAATCGATAGGCTCGGTAAGTTGGAGATGATATTATTTATATGGTGTGTCGTTGATTATAGGAGGAAACCGTGTCCTATATATTAGGATGATAATGTCCCCTTGAGGAGCTCATAAGGTTCATCAGGTAAACTCTGCAGGTGGACTTGGTCCGGCATGATGAAAAGGTTGAGTGGTACTACTCATGGAGTTAGATGTCGATTAATTAATGGTCAGTAAATTAATTAATCAATGGATATTCGAGATCTTAAACACGGGGAGAAAATGTACATATAATATATGGAGCCCTTATTATATTATGGGGGTTGGTGAGATAGATCAATGATAATCCTTTAGTGGATTAGATTTTCATTAATGGATCAAACTTTATGTGGGCTTGATCCATGGTTGGCCAAAATCCAACTCCTCCTCATGGTCTCTATTGTAGCCTATTAACACCTCATGAAGCTTAGATCCAATGGATAGAAATAAAACTCTAGATCCAAAGGTAGAGATTAAATCTCTAAGATCCGACGGTTGAGATTAAATCTCTAGATCCGACGATTGAGATTAAATCCCTATAACCAATGGTGGAGATTAAAAGGAGGATTATCCCTAACTCTATAAAAGGAGAACAAGGGGTTGGCGTGGAGAACAATTGAGAGATGATAGGGTTTTGGAGGGTGGTGGTAAGAGCTTGGAGCTAGTGTTTGGGCTTGGCGGCACCTAATAAGGAAAGTTGTTCCTTGTCTTCTCCTTCTCCATTGGTGGCCAGCGCCCATTGATGTCTTTCCAGCTCTTGGTCGGCGTCAAAAGAAGCTCCTCTCCTTCTCTTGGTGGAAACAAGACTTAGGGCTTTCCCTTGGTGTCTTGGCCGGTTTCCATCATAATCTCCTCCTCCTTGTTGGCCGGCGGCAAGGATTCTCCTTGTTCCTTGGCCGGAGAAGAACCTTGTTTCTATTCTTCCTCTTGCTTTGAAAAAGCAAGGAAGGAAGATTGGTGATCTAGGAGCTTCAACTTTTGGTAGATCATCGCCCACACGACGACCAAAAGGAGGAAGGTCATACATTAGAAGATCGAGAGGTATATCGATTCTCTATTCTCTTTTGTTACATGTTTGTTTTTTTTTAATTATGAGCATGATATATTCTGTTTGTGGCTAAATAATACTTTGATCCCGAACATGAAGACAAAAACCGACGATCCGGACATCGTCTATTCCGCGGCTACTCGTAGAATAGAGGTTGTTCACTTGAACAACAAGTTTGTTCAAGTGACCTCTATTAACGAATAGCACGACGATGACTTGGTTGTTTGGGCAATCCCTTTTGTTTAGTATTAAATTTTTTTAATCTGAGAACATCGATGGGATCGCCATGAACAAGCGACCGAGGTGAAGTGGGAAGCGAAATTTCCCCTCACGGATCAATGAAACCAACCCAACATTTTAGCAGTGATTTCTTGGAGGTTCTTGAGGCAATTTGCTACTGCAAATTAGGGTCTTTAACCACGGTTCCAGCGATCAACAAGCAAATATTCAAAAGAGCATTTGTAAAGTTTTTCTTTGCATAGATTATTGTATTCCTTTTGTATTTACTTGTTTTACTTTATATTACTCAGTGTAATCTTTGTACGAGGTTTCTCGGCCTCCGACGTGTTGTCGAGAAGGAGTTTATTATTTAGTGGTGTTTGTGGCATCGCTAGAGCTCTTTAGAGCTCGATCCGTGGAGTAGGAACTATTCGGTTCCGAACCACGTTATATTCTGGCCTTGTGATTGTGTTTCTTGTTATTTCTATTTGTTATTATTATTCCGCTGTGCTAACAAGAGTGTAGATGATCAAACGCGAATGAATTCCTTTGACGCATCCAAAATGCGCTATTCACTCCCCTCTAGCGGTCAGCGAATCCTCTACAATTGGTATCAGAGCCCGGGGCTCTTCTACGGACTAACCGCCGGGAGCAAAACCGCTAGAGGAAGAAGATGCAATTTGAAGGAAAATTAGGATGGGATATCCACACACCGCCACCATACGACCAAGAGGATTTTCCGGCATGGAAAACAAGAATGGAGAACTTCTTGATGATGGACATAAAAGATTGGTTCATCATCATGGAAGGCTTTGAACCTCCTAGAGATAAGAAGGGAAACATCTTGAAGTTGAAGAAGTGGACACAAGAGCAACGTCTCAAGTTCAAGATTGAAGTCAAGGTAACAAAGCTTTTAGATGATTTGATACCTAATGATGTTTTGTCTAGGCTAGGAGATTACATTGATGCCAAGGAGCTATGGAGCAAGTTGGCAAGATTCCACGAGGATCCCAAAGAACAAGAGTGCTCATTGGCTCAGTTGGAAGAGGAGGAGATCGAAGAAGAAGCTTCATCATCCTCAAAAGAAAGTGAGGAGTCAGAAGTTGAGAGGGAGTCAACTTCCGTATGGTGGGAGAGGAATTGAAAGAGGTGGAAGAAGCCTCAACCTCTAGGATTGAGGGGGAGGAGAGAATTCCCACACCGGAGCAACCTCAAGAGGAGCCATCTACCTCCGGGAGAAATGAATAATCGACTCCGACCACCATAAATACCTTAGGTGACTAAGCAATTTATTTCAAAATAAAATTCATATTATATGCTTTGAGTGTAGGGAAAATAGACACTACAAGAGCAAGTGTCCTAAGAAAGTCAAGAAGGCTCCACCCATGCCAAAGGTCAAGGAGACCGGTGCCTCAACGCAAAAGAGCAAGGAGCATATCATATGCTTCAAATGTAATCAAAGAGGGCATTATAGGAGTCAATGCCTTAGGGGGAGCAAGAAAGTCAAAGAAGGAGTTACATGTGTAGGGGGAGCCTCTAAGGCAAACCCTAAGGTACATTTTAATGCACCTTCTAGTTCTAATTTAAATTTCAAAAAGCAAGCTAGGAATAACTTTAACAATCTTGCTATTGTAAATGAAAAGCATGCTAGAAACAATAAATATTTTTGTCTAGGTGCTAAGAGTGTTAATTTTTCAAATAGGTAGAAATTTGGGACTAATGTCCCTAGAAAAACTCTTCCTAAGGAAAGAATTAGGAAAATAGAAAACCATTTAGGCATTAACCCTAAGAAGGGTAGGCATATGCCTAGAGGAAATGGTATTGCCCAAAGACCAAATCAAAATTCAAAAATTGGGAAATTAAAATTGAAAAATCAAACCTTGAGGTCAAGGCTTGAGAAATTAGAAAAGACCCTTAAAATTATGCAAAACCAATTTAAAGGGTCAAATGGTCAAACTCTAGGGTCTATAAGTCAAAGTCAACACCTAGGGTCTATGAAACAAGAGTCAACCAAGGGCAAGAAAGGTTTGGGTCACAAACCTAAGCCTAAGGTGACTTATCATAGTGTTCCATTTGATTATGGAACACAAACTAGGTCTAGGAAGATCAAGGTCAATAGGGAAGTCATCCCTAGAGTTGACCATGGTGTGTGCCTAGTGGCTAGGGTTTCAAGGAAACCTAGGGAAGCCACTAAGAAGGTTGCAAGGACAGTTACCCCTAGAGTCAATCTAGGTAAGACCAAAATGACCAAGGCTAACAAGCCTAGGAGGGTATCTAGGGAAGTTATCCCTAGCGAATACCTAGTAAACCCAAGGAGTTCCAATAGGTATTGGATTCCTAGGAGCGTGATCGATTCACGCTAGATGGGTTTAGGTGTGCCAATCTTGAATGGATGGGTAGTTAACCTAACTGTAGTAAAGGTAGCACTTTAGGTCATTTCCAAGGTTATGGATACCTTGGAAATAGATTTGATTTTTAATCCTAAAAGACTTTAGGATGTGCCAATATATTTTTGGGATTATGAAAAATCAATTAAATTGGCACAATTTAGGTTTAGAGATTGTAGTGTTCCATTTTAGATTTTTGGCACACTTGGGAAATTAGTAACAATATGGCAAAATGAGTTTAATAATAACAAATGACAACAAATACTAAAATTTAGGTTTTATATGCCTTATATTTTATTTGTCATGCCTTGTTTGCCATATAATATGCCATGACATCATGTTTATTTTTAATCATTTAATATGTCATGATCATGTTAGGATTAAGGTTTAATGTCATGTGTTTTTAGATTATATCATATGTCATGACATCAAGATCATTGGTCATGCTTAATTATGTTATTCTTTATGCCATGATCATTCATGCATTTAATTTGATTAAAATTGATTTAAGGACAATGACATAACTTGGAGTCCCATTTATAAGGGAATCAAGTAGTGTTGCCATAGAAAAAGCATGAAACCCTAGACGAGGAGAATAAAACTCACATATCACATTACATTGACTTGTATGTGTATTTATACACCTTAGATACATATGAGATGCTAGGATATGAGTTAAGTTCAAGGTGCATAGCTTTTGCATCTAGATGAACTAAAACTCATCTAATATCATTAGTGGATTATTGGGAAAGCTAGTGTACAAGTCATGTACATTAAGCCCAAGGAATATGATCCAATATAGATTTTCAAAATCATTTTAAAATCCTTTTAGAAAACCTTGGTGAAGTCTATCTTTTGATAACAATCACCATTGATGAAGTTGATACAAAGTGAGCTGAAACATTGAAGTTTGTCTTCACTTTTGAACTTTGTATCAATCTCATATTTTAATGGGTAAAATATTTTTCAAATAATTTCCACCCATTGTATTGGTCATAAGTATTATATGTATGAAGTTTCATGATTTTTCAAATTACATATAATTATTTATGATTTTTCGAATTTCATTTCTGATAATTGAAATTATGAAATTTCAGTTATCAATCGACTGCCCTTGGTGTCAGTCAACTGATGGGCATGGCAGTCGACTGATGCCTGATAAAGTCGACTGCCAAGCTAATTTCAGGAAAAACAAGGTTATTTAGCCCGTTTTCAACTACGGTAAAATTCCCTAACCACTCCTAACCCTAGGATATGCTTTGGGAAGCATTATAAAGGGTGAAAATCCATTGGATATGAATTAGGAGAGTTGTTAGGGTGATGTATCAAATTTAAGGTATAGGAAAGTTCAATGTTGAACTTTAGACCTTATTTTTTATGGTTTAGAGTTCCTATTGGCTTAGGGACTTCCCAAGGACATTGTTGGTGCAATGGTCAAGAAGGAGCAAGCCTTTAGGGGGAGGTATCCATCATGGGATGATGGATGGTATTTTTCCTCATGAGGGGGAGAAATGGAATTTTGAGATACCCAATTTGGAAATTGGGAGTGTATAGGATTGACTCTCTTGAGTGATATGAGATTTATCACTAGGAAGATTGTAGGCATCCTAGGTATGTTTGGACCAAGGGGGAGATTCTAAGATCTCATTGGGACATGAGACATTGACCTCCTTGGAGAAGACCTTTTTGATGTTAGTCAAAAAGGGAGAGAATGTTTGGAAATGTTTGGGGGAGAATGTTTTGGAAAATATTTAGGATTACCAATTTGGGATAATTTGTAAGGAGATTTGATTTAGTGTTCTAACTCAAAGGTATGTGTTTTTTGTCAAACATCAAAAAGGGGGAGATTGTTGGTGCAATCGACCCATGTCACGATTGACCGAACTCGAGTTTGACTCGAGAGATGTTTTGGTGTTTGACATGAAGTTTTGACATTGATGTTTAACATTGATGTCTGATAATATTTTGGAGAGATTGTTGGTGCAATCGACCCGGATCATGATTGACCGAACTCGAGTTTGACTCGAGGGAGATTTTGACGGTTGACTGGAGTTTACCATGTCATGTAAAGTCCAAACATGGGTCTTGGCATGGAAAGTCTAACATGGGTTGGCAAGGGAAAGTCCAAGTCTTGAGTACTTGGCAAGTAAAGTCCGAGCAAAGGTCTTGGTAAGGAAAATTACAACATGGGTAGGCGGCGTAAAGTCCAAGAGTGAAGTCTTGACAGCATAAGTCTAATGGTTGGCGGCGTAAAGTCCAAGCGGAGTCTTGGCAGCGTAAGTCTAATGTGCCTTGGCGGTGTAGACACCGTTAGCATGACATAGCCGATGGAAGCACCAGAAGGCTAGCGCATGGATGAACAAGTCATGGATGACTTAGAGGGATCCGATAGGCGTGAGGCTGACGGAGGTGGCTAGAAGGCTTAGGTCTAGGCTTAGGGTGGTCTAGCAAGTATGGGAGTACCATACTTGGGTTAAAACCTCATGTTTGAGGTTTGCAGTCGATTGACAATATGGCCGGTTCGACTGTAGTGAGTCAACTAGAGTTCGACTATCGATTAAGGGCTGAAAAGGCTCTTTTGCAGTCGACTGCTCATTGTAGCAGTCGATTGCTCATTGTAGCTATCGACTGATGGGCTGATAAGTCAACTGTCATGGATGACAGCATGCTCCATAGCCGACTGGGTAGTCGGCTACGGGCGCTGGCAGTCAACTGCCAAGAGATTCGTTGGAATTTTTCTAGCATGGATCGAGCCGTTGTCTCACAACAATAGTGTTGGCAGTCGACTAGGAACTTATGGCAGTCGACTACCAGGTGGAAATCCTGGTCGCATGGAAGGATAAAAGGAGCTCGATGGGATGGATTTTAGCAGCGATTTCTTGGACATTCTTGAGGCAATTTACTGCTGCAAATTAGGGTCTTCAACCATGGTTCAAGCGATCAACAAGAAACATTCAAAAGAGCATTTGTAAAGTTTTTCTTTGCATAGATTGTTGTATTCCTTTTGTATTTGCTTGTTTTACCTTGTATTACTTAGTGTAATCTTTGTATGAGGTTTCTTCGCCTCCAACGTATTGTCGAGAAGGAGTTTATTGTTTAGTGGTGTTTGTGGCATCGCTAGAGCTCTTTAGAGCTCGATCTGTGGAGTAGGAACCATTCGGTTCCGAACCACGTTATATTCTTGCGTCGTGATTGTGTTTCTTGTTATTTCTATTTGTTATTATTATTCCGCTGTGCTAACAAGAGTGTAGACGATAAAACGCGAATGAATTCCATCGACGCATCCAAAATGCGCTATTCACCCGCCCCCCTCTAGCGGTCACCGAATCCTCTACACAATGTCCTTAGAGAATCTCTATGCCTATAGGAGCACTAAACCATCAAAATTAATGGCAAAAGTTCGAACTTGAACTTTCACACACCTTAAAATTTGATTCTCACTCTAAACAACTCTCTTAATCCATTTCCAATAGATTTTCACCATTCCAATGCTATCCAAAGCATATCCTAGGGTTAGGAGTAGTTAGAGTAAATAAGGATGGCTAAAAATAGGGTAAACAAACCTTGTTTAATTGAAATCAACCTTAGCGATCTGACTCTCAAGAATCAATTGATCGCTTCGACGCTAGTCGCGCCTTCTAAGCGAGATTCGATTTAAAATCTGAGAGAAAGTCATAAGTAAATATGCATAATTTGAAAAATAGTGAAACTTCATAGGTATAATACTTATTTCAAATATAATGGGTGAAAAATATTTGAAAAAAAAAATACCCTTTAAATAGTGAGATTGATACAAAGTTCAAAAACAATGATAACTTCAATGTTTTTGACCTATTTTGTATCAACTTCATCAATAGTGACTTCTATCAAAAGATAAACTACACCATAGTTTTCAAAATTAGTTTGAAATGTTTTTAAAACCTTATATTTGACTATGATCTACAGGATCAATGCACATGACTTGCATATTATCTTTCACCATGATCCATCAATGGTATAAGATGAGTTTGAGTTCATCTATATGCAAGAACTATACACCTTGTACTTAACTCATTTTCCTAGAATCTCACATGTATCTAGAGTTTATCAATATATACGCATGTCAATTTGATGTGAGATGTGGATTTTTGTTCTTCCTAGACTAAGGTCTCATGCATTTTTCTAGGCAACTCTATTTGATTCTCTTATACATGGGACTTCAAATCATGTCATCATCCTTAACTCAATTATCATTAATCCTAAATGCATGAATGATGATTATGACATATAATATTGAATAAATAAAATATGTGTCAATAATCATGATGTCATGACATATAAATGAAACTAAATATACGTGACATTAAGAATAGATCTATGCATTATCATGACATATAATATGATAAAAATGAAATATGATGTCATGACATGACATATGACAAACAAAGCATGACAAGTATAAAATACAAAGGTATACAATACCTAAGTATTGAGCTCAAATTGCCATTTCTAGAATTAAATCCATATTTGCCATAATGGATTAATCTCACAAGTGTGCCAAAAACCCAAAATTGCACACCATGACCTCTAAAACCTAATTGTGTCAATTTGATCAATTTTCCAAACTTCTCAAATTTAATTGGTACATCCTAAAAACCTTTAGGATATGAATCCAAACTTACTTCCAAAGTATCCCATTACCTTGGAAATGGCCTAAATTTTTAACTTTGCTATGGTTAGGTTAACTATCTATCCATTCAAAGTTGACACAACCTAACCCATCTAGCATGAAGGGATCATTCTTCTAGGAACCCAATACCTATTGGAGCTCATTAGGTTTACAAGGTATTCACAAGAGATGGCCTCAATTGATACCTTCCTAATGATCCTTTTTGGCTTAGAAGCCTTGGTCAATTGGGTCTTGCCTAGGTCAACTCTAGGGGTAACTCCCCTTGTGACCTTCTTAGTGGCTTTCCTAGGTTTCATGGAAACCATGGCCACTAGGCATCTACCATGGTTAATCTTAGGGATGACTTCCCAAGTAACCTTGGTTTTTCTAGACCTAGAAATAGTTTCATAATCGAATGGAACACTATGCTAGGTCTCCTTGGGCATAAGTTTGTGACCCAAACCTTTCTTGCCCCGAGATGGTTCTTATCTTCTAAACCCTAAATTTTGTCCATTTGACCCTTGACTTGAATTTTTCATCTTCCTAAGGGTCTTCTCTAATTTTTCAAGCCTTGACCTCAAGGCTTGGTTTTCTAACTCTAATTTCTTAATTTTTGATTTTTCATTAATCTTTTGGGAATGGTTCTTCATTTTAGGCATATGCCTACCCTTCTTAGGGTTAATGCCTAAATGGTTTTCTACCTTTCTAATTGCTTCCTTAGGTAGAATTGTTCTAGGGTTATTTGTTCTAGATTTGTCCTTATCCCTAAAATTATAACTCTTAGCACCTAAACAAAAGTATTTATTATTATTAGCATGATTTTTATTGTAAATTTCAAGTGAATTAAAAGCATGCTTTTCATTATGAAATACGGAAGGTGCATTACTAAATTTTACCTTAGGGTTTGTTAGTAATATATGAGAGATGTCCTAAGGCAATCACCTTATGTATGAACCATTTATATGATAAATGAAGATTCACTATTTGAGTATACATGTTTTCATGTATTTGATTGGATCTTAAACTCATTTACTGAATGTCCGCGATACGACTCACAACATGAGAGAATTTGTGATTGGATCACAACTAGTGAGTATCTCTACATGTGTAATTGTGATGTATCGGAATTATCCCTAGTCGATGAATTGATGGATTTGGACACCATCAATTCTGTTCAGACTAGCACAAGGTATACTCCTTGGTGTATCCAAGCAGCTGATTTTCACTGGCTGGAGACATTGTGATGTCCGGAGTTAATCGTGGATGCTAGTTATGGTAACTAGTTCATTGGAGTGACTAACCGTAAGACTTCATATGGTTCTCTGCATATATAGATATGTCAATGAAGTTCTTACTGTAGCTTAAGTGTGATGTTCCTTTGACTTGCGGTATTCAAGTCATCTTGATCATAAAGACTTATGCTTTGACATCTTAAGCAAGCATCTCTGAGGAGATGTGGACCCGGGATGATTGGGTATAAGTCGAAGTGATCGAAGGTGTTTGAATAACCTATAAAGGATTCACCACTCCTTGCGAGGAGATGTATACCCATGGCCTCTCATCCGATTGTTACTAAAGTCTTTGGCTAAAGCATTACATGTTTAGAGTAAGGTACTCTTCGATACATGTGCAGTAACTGGAATCCGTAGGATGAGGAAATGATACTTGGGCTAGGTGTGACGTAGTCAGCCTAGTGGGGACTGACACTATAGACCATGTCCTGAACCAAGTGGGTATAAGATGAGTGAAGGGAATGGGGCACGATTCATTCGAGTTGCTGAAGGGTTTCAGAAATAGTTCTAGATCAACCGTTGATCTTTTTCGGTTAATTGGGGATCATGATGTACTACTAGGTGCCACTCATGATCATTCTATAATTAATGGTTAATTATAGACGACCAACATACATCGAGAACCTATTTGGTCACACGCACAACGAGCGTAATCCGAAGGATTTAAAACGAGCTTGAGAATGAGATTCTCAGACCGAGGGAAACTAAGTTTGGTTGGACCAAACAAGAAGCGAGCATGAAATCGTTTCAGTCGCAATGGAAGCATGGATGGGCCGTGTCTTATGAAGACATAATGGATGAACCAAAATGGTTTGGTTCTAATCCAATGCAGGAGAATAAACCAAAGCGTTTGGTTTATTTTAAACGAATGAACCAAAGTTGGTTCGGTTCGTTTTAACTTAAAATAAACCATCATGGTTTGGTTTATTTTAACTTATATTATTGGAGAGGGTTAACGGGCCTTATGGTTATGATCCAATAACCATTAAGAGAATTAGTTCTCTATAAAAGAGGGCTTAAGGGTTTGTTAATCCCTAATCCAAAAACCCTAACCTAGAGTTGCCGCCCACCTCTCCCCTTTGAAGAAGTTGGCGCCAACCCTAGTGCCGCCGCCCCTTCTCCTCCAACCAGCGACCAGCTACTGCCGTCTTCTCCACTTGCCGGCATCGAGCTGCTGTCGGAGGAGCTCCGGTTAACTCCCTTGGGTTCGGTAATAAGGTGAGCTTCCACCTTTCCTTTTTGGCCGACCCCTACTCCTCCACCAAAGCTGTCCAGTTTTCTAGACACCTTGTTTCCCTCTCGTCAGAGCATCATTTGGATGACGTTTGGAGCTTCGACAGCGATAGCCTTGCCGGGGATTCGATCTCCGGTAATCCTCATAGGTGGAGGACGAAGGATTCGTCAAACGGTTGACGAATACCTCTCCGGAGAAGCGAGTTTTGAGGACTCGGTTTTGGATCCGAATTTGGATTCGGATAGTGATCTTCTCTCGATCACATCGTCTTCAACACGAGGCTGGTAACCCGTACGAAGATGAGGCTCGTGACTTGCTGAAGTCATCCCGAAGATACTCAGCGTGGATACGGATAGAGACAATTCTAGTGAGGATCGTTCCGGTTGATGTCTTTCCCGTTACACGTGATACGAAAGGTATACGTAGTTAAATTTCCTTTTATTGCAAAATTAAAATTTACGGTTATGTCTACACATGTTGTACTATTCATGTGTGTGATGTGTGTGTTGTAATAAATGTAGATTTATTATTTTATTTTTTCCGCTGTGCACATATTTGTGAAACATGTTCGAACACACACTCGCCGCGGTGCCGGAAAACCAACAGGGTTTGCTTTATAAGCTCCCCCTACATGTGATGCTCCTTCCTTGGTTTTCTTCCTCCCCCAAGGGAATTGACTCCTATAATGCCCTTTTTTATTCCATTTGAAGCACACCACATGCTCCTTGCTCTTATTGTTGGGGCACCGACCTCCTTTGACTTTGGTGTCGGTTGAACCTTCTTGATTCTTTTAGGACACTTGCTCTTGTAGTGTCCTACTTCCCTACACTCAAAGCATACAATATAATTTTTATTGTTAATTAAAATTCTTGAGTTACCTAGGTCGGTGGTAGGAGACGGAGTTGGTTCTTCATCTTTCCTGGAGGTTGAAGGTTCCTCTTGATTTTGCTCTGGGATAGAAAATTGCCTCTCCTCCCTTTGAATCTTAGAGGCAGAGGCTTCTTCAACCTCCTCTTCTTCTTCCACCTCGGTTGTTGAGCATCTCTAAACTTCTGAGTCTCTATGATCTTGGGATGAAGATGGGCTATCTTCTTCTTGAGGCTTCTCCACTTGTGTGAACGAGAAATCTTCATGGAGCTTAGCCAATTTGTTCCATAGCTCCTTGGCATCTTAAAATTCACCTAATCTAGACACAACATCGTTAGATAATGAATTTAATAACATATCAATTACCTTGTCATTTATTTTGGATTTTCAGAGTTGATCTTGGGTCCATCTCTTCTTCTTGAGATATCCTCCCTTCGAACTCCTTAGATGTTTGAATCCGTCTAGTATGGCGAACCATTGCTCGATGTCCATCATCAAGAAATTATCCATCCACATCCTCCATTGATCAAATCCCTTAGCTCAAAAACGTTCATATGGAGGAGGCGTGTTGATGTCAAGACCTAGTCTAAAGCTTGCCTCCTTCATCTTCCACTTCACCCTCTAGTGATGCTCCCTTGGCGGTTAGTCCGTAGAAGAGCTCCTAGCTCTGATACCATTTGTGGAGGAATCGTACGTCGCTAGGGGGGGGATGAATAGCAGAATTGCGTCTCTTGATGGAATTCGATCGTGCTTGTCTACAATTGTCGTTACGCAGCGGAGTACAAATAACAAATAACACGATAACAACAATACAAGCGCACACACGCACAAGACAAGAATATAACATGGTTCGGAATCTTAGGGTTCCTACTCCATTGGTTGAGCTCAAATGAGCTCTAGCGATGCAAACCACCACAAATACACTCCTTCTCGGAACAATCTGGAGGTGGAGAAACCTTGTACGAACGATTACAAAAGTAATACAATGAAATACAACAAGTAAACTAAGCAATACAAAAATGCAAGTAAAGAAAACATTAGACAAAGAACTTTGGATTGCTTGCGTGTTGATTGCATTGGACTGGCTTTGAAGGATTGGAAAGCATGAACTATTCCCCTTCAAATTGCCCCAAGAACCATTGCCAAAATCCTCCTCTTCGAGCTCTTTATAAAGCTATAACTCGGGTTGATTTTTGCCTAGCAGTCAACTATCCATACCAATTAGTCGACTGCTCCTGTAGCTGTTGTCTCACAACGACTTGATCCACATTGGAAAAACTTCAATGGATAGCTCATCAGTCGACTGTTGCTCTGTCAATCGACTGCCCAATCGACTACTGAACTTTCTGTGCTTGTGTCCTCGAACAACAGTCAACTTCCCTCCATGGCAGTCGACTGCTCGTAATCCTAGTCGATTGATCATAGTTGACTTGACTGCCAAGTGTCCAAATACTTGACCAGTCGATTGGTCCATCAACCCAATGGACAGCTAATCCTCAACCATGAGGTTTACCCTATGGATGAGCCCCTCATACTTGCTAGACCACCCTTAGCCTAGACATAAGCCTTCTAGCTACCTCCATCAGCTTCACGCCTATTGAAAACCCTCCAAGTCATCCATGACTTGTTCATCTATACACTAGTCTTCAGGTGCATCCATCGGCTATTGTCATGCTAATCGGATCTACACCGCCAAGGCACATTTGGGCTTATGCTGATAAGACACATACTGTGATTTTACGTAGTCAAACATTGGACTTATGCCGCCAAGACTACCGCTTGGACTTTATGCCACCAATATCATACCCTTGGACTTCCCTTGCCAAATCTATATTGTACTTTCCAATTGCCAAGGCCCATTCTTGGACTTTTCATGTCAAGATCGATGCTTGGACATTCCATGCCAAGACCCATGCTTAGACTTCCATGCTAAGTACTTAAGACTTTGACTTTCCACTGGCAAGTGTCCCACTTGGACTTTTCCATCATATAGTCAACCATATAGTCAACCCATTGTCAAATAATGGTCAACACATTATTAAACATCAAAATGTTGATGTAGTGAGCATCACTCCTTAGTTTTGATGTATGAACCATAGTTAAATGTTAGGATTCACTTGTGTTCTAATATCAATGTTAAGTGTGCAGGCTTAACAGGAAGTCCTAGTAGGTCGTGTTGATCGGATACTAGACATGTATCTTGACAGATCTGGAGGATCGGACACCAGGCATGAAGTCCAGATGGGTCGCGTGGATCGGACATTTGGTATGAAGACCGATTGGGTCAAAAGACCGGATAGCTAGTGGAAGCCCTGGTGGATTAGATCGGATGTCAAGAGTGATAAGTCCGGCAGGTAGCCGGTAAGTAAGCCTCGAGTGAAGAGGTGAGGTTGAGTCCTCTATAGGGGAGCAAAGCTAGGCGTCGATCTGATGAAAAGCCCGTGTGGTACTTAGTAGTCGAGATCGAGCAATATTACTACTGCTATCGCATTTCATTTTATCTATTTGTGCTAATCCTATTTGTAGGGATCAGTCGACTGGATGGATTCAAGTCGACTGAAGTCTAGTCGACTGGATACTTATTTGGAAGGATCTGCTGGTGATCGATCAGAGATCGTACGATGCAGATAGAAAGAGTTTCAGTCGACTGAAGGGTTTGAGTCGACTGAAGAGGCAAATTTCCCGATGCGGAGTCGAGTGATGTGGATTTGACTGGAGAGGTTTCAGTCGACTGGATGACCACGAATTCCATAATCGACGGGTTGATGTGGAGTCGACTGGAAGACATTTCAGTCGACTGGAAAAGGTTTATAAAATATGTGCTTGACCAGATCCGAGCATCACATCGAATCTATGTCAAAGTTCTGTCAAAATTTTCCCACATCACAAAAGCTTCAAATCTCCAAAAGGGCTCTTTTCCGTCACCTCATGCCTGCATCCAATTCTACATTCGTGTCGGTATAAAGTAGTCAATAATTTATTTACTTTTTATTCATTTGTGCACCTGAATTCAAGAGAGGGTAGTGTGTTACCCTTCTCTCATCTTTATAAAAAGTGAACTCCCTGCGAAGTCGAGAGTTCTCGAATCGGAGGGTATTATAGTGATTGCCCATCAAGGTAGCTCTTGGGAGAGCTACGAGCCTTGGAGTAGCAACCCAGTTAGGTGTTGGGGATCGATACGGTCGGCTAGAGGGGCGTGAATAGCCCTCGTTCGATGGATATCATATTTTGCTCGTCTACAAAACGTTAGCGCAAGCGGAATATGCAAATACAAAAAGATAAAGACAAAGCAAAAAGAAATAACAATACAACTAATGCAAACACCGAGATGTAATGTGGTTCACGACTACGCCACTAATCCACGGTCCGATTCATCCCCGGTGAATCACTCCGCCAAAACCAATCCACTATTGGTCTCTCCTTTGCACCAAGCTAGGTGGAGGTAACCTTTACAATCAAGATCACTCTTCTTACAATAAGATTGAAGTAAAAACAAGTAAGAAGAGTAGGGAATCGTGTATGGCACTTTGGGAGAAGTTTAGAGCTCAGGAATTAGCCTCCCAACGCCCCATCACCTTCCTTTTTATAGAGGAAGAGGGTTTCTTCCCGTTGACACAGGATCAGTCGACTGATGCCCTCGATCAATCGACTGGTCCTGTAGCCATTGCCCAATAACGACCACTTTCCACGTTGGATTATATCCAACAGTATTGGCATCAGTCGACTGATGGCACCCATCAGTCGCCTGATGTCAATCAGTCGAGTGCTCTGCGAGATCGACTACATTTTGTGCCGTGCAGTGTCATCGATCGCATTGCCATCCCTTAGCGGATCGGATCAAACCATCGATCATTGCCCATGTCGTGATCGGTGATCAACTTGATTCAGCTGACTTAAACCAGTTGATCGAACCATCGACCCAGATCAGTCGACTGTCATGACATTGCAGTTGACTGGTGTCGGGAAAACTCATCCGACACTTGGCCAAATGACCAAGTTTCACCTAAGAGCTACCCTTCCCGGGCTACAATCGCTCACTATCATCCCTCGGAGTCCCTCACTTTCGAAGTTCTCTTCGTTCGAGGCCACGTCCCTCGGCAGCATCAAACGCACGACTCTGCAATGCTCCTTTGCGTCTCTTGCCTCGAAGTATACTTCCTCCGGCTTCACTCCACGCTTCTCGTCCGGCGGTCCCTCGGATGCTCCTAGTGCACGACTTCCGTAAAGCAATCCTTCACCGACTCAAGGACCGAGTCATGAGATGTGAAACTCGCCACGGCTCCATGTGCGAATTACTAAGTCCTGCACGACTTCAACGCACATATCAAATCACAATTACAAAATTAACTTAAACCCTTTTCCACACACATCAAAACCTAATCATGGCAAGAGATTGCCCTAACAATCTCCCCCTTTTTGATGTGTGGCAATCCGTTTAAGTTAGGTAAAAACGTTTGATAAAAATTTCTAAGGTAAGAAAGCATGTAATAAACATGATATAGGAACATGCAACTCCCCCTTAATCCATGAAACTCTCTCTCCCCCTATCATAATTTACTTAAACATAATTATTTATCCCCCTTTGACACCATCAAAAATATTAACACTAAGTTATAAACTCATGACATCAAGTCTAATAGAAGAAAAATACCAAACATTAGTCTAAAACCTGAATTCTGCCTTTACAGTTCTGATTTTTAGGTCATCAGTCGACTGGTTCAGACTACCAGTCGACTGGCACGCGAATTTCAGAACTTTCTGATTTTCGGACCGAATTTCAGAAATGCATTAAAAATTCCAAAAAATTCGAAAAATCATGAAATTTGAGGAACATATTTCTGGTAGGATTCTTTAACAGTGAGAAATAGGTCTTCATGAAAAATCATTATATTTTCACGTATTTGCCAAAAATCCAAAAGGCTTAAAAACCACTATGTTTTTGATCATTCTAGTATCAAGTTTAACACCTAGTTTTGCATCCAATTGTTTCAAAACATGAATACCTAGATTTTAAAGTAAGAAATTGTTTTGAAAACATATGAAATATCCAACCATGATCTTTGGGAAATATGTCTATGAATTAAACATAAACCTTCCCCATGATTGGTCTATTATTGCTATTTTGATACCTTAAATGACCATCTAAATGCCATAGGCATTAGTGGACATTTGTATCATCCTAACATCTCACTCATGCAAAGTTTTCAATCAAATTAGCCTATGGTGAGTGTGAGATGTATCCTAGGGGGTATTTGTATATACTTAACCATTATATTCATACAATTCTATCAAGGTTAAGTATCAACCTAACAATCCTCATGATCATAAAGGCATATATGAATGAATTGTACATTATGATCATGAAATACATGTATTCATCAAATTATAATCATGCATTAGGTATTATATCATGATTATAAGCAAAATAACACCTAAGGCATGATTTAACCTATTTCTCATGATGATGTGCCAAATCATAAATCATGATTGCAAACATACATAGCAATTACATTAATCATCATGATTTAAGCATTATTAACAATTTATAGGCACGTTATCATCACCTAACACTATTTAAAAAATGTTGTCCCGCCATCCTAAGTCAACCAAAATATGATATAGGTCAATTTCATATGGTTGACTACCCTAGGGTTATCCTAACCCTTAAGGATGGATTTTGGAACCCAAAATAAGTTCTTGCCTATGGGGTTCACTAGATACTCCTTGGGGATCCATTTCCTAGCAATTACCTTCTTCTTATCTTGTCCCCTAGCAATTAGGCATTTGTAGGCCTTTTCATTTTTCTTTTCTTTATAACCTAGGCCCTTTTTGTTGAAGCTAGCTCTTTGGCTCCCTATGATCATGTTCAAGGTGTTGGAGCCTATAGTGAATTTTTCTAGGGCTTTTGTCAAGTAATCTACCTTTTCCATTAGAGCCCTATTTTCATCCATGCATGCATCACTAACATTAAATGGCATATAGTTATCATGTGAGCATGCATCATTTAAGCTAAAAGAATATTATCATTTAAGCATGCTTTTTCTAACTTCTCTTCTAAGTCCTTAATTTGATCTAGCATGCTTTTGTTCTTCTTCTTAGCTCTAAATAAATCCCTAGTTCAGCTAGAAACCATGGAAACTATTTTCTTAGGAGTTAGATTCATTACCATAGCTTCCATGTCCTCTTCTTCTTCTTCGGATGAGGAGGATGTAGAGGCTCCCCCTTCACTTGAGCTCTCTCCACTTGAGCTTGATTCTTCATTTTCGGTGGAGGAGCAATCCAAAACATCAAAAGCCATTAGTGCTAAATTTGAGTAGACATGTTCTTCTTCTTCTGATGAGGATGAGGAAGCGAGGTCATCCCATGTCTTTGCTTTGAGAGCTATGGCCTTTCCTTTTTCCTTGGCCTTCTTTTCCTCTTCCTTTTTCTTGCTCCCCTTTTTCTTCTTCTTTTCTTCCTTCTTTTTCTTTTCTTCCTTGCTCTTGTTTAGGAGGGGACAATTATCCCTTATGTGTCCCTCTCCTTGGCAATTGTAGCAAATGATTTTCCCCCTTTGTCTTCTATTCCTATCATTAGATTTATTAAATCTAAAACCTTTTAAAGCACGTCTTACCCTCCTTACCGTATAGGCTTCTTCGGTGCTATCCATGGAGGAGGAGGAAGAGGCTTCATCATCGGAGGAGGAGGGGATCTCTATCTTCTTCTTCCCCTTGTTTGCTATCAAAGCTACTCCTCTTGAAGGTTGGATTCTTGGCTCTTCTTGTATACCTTCAAGCCTTGTTTCATGAAGCTCCATGGTTGAGAAGAATTCCTCCAAGGTGCTTACTTCTAAGTTCTTGGAGATATAAAATGAGTCAACCATGGAGCTCCATCTTGAGCACCGGGGAAAGACATCTATGGCCTTCATTATCATATCCCGGTTGGAGAGCTTTTCTCCTACACTTGTTATCCCAATTAATATTTCTTTAAACCTAGAATGTAATGATGTTACCTTTTCTCCCTTTTCCAATTTGATATTTGATAGTTGGGAGCAGAGGAGGTCTCTCCTTGCAAATTTGGCTTCCGAAGTGCCTTCATGAAGTTCAACCAATCTCTCCCACATCTCCTTGGCACTTGAGCATTCCCTAATTCGGTTGATCTCTTGTTGGGGGAGCACATTGAAGAGATGGTGCTTGCTTTTGAATTTGCAAGGTGCTCTTCCCTTTGCTTTTTGGTCCACCTAGATTTCTCTATTGGCTTCCCTTCTTCATCCCTAGGCAAAACGAAACTGGATTCCATTGTAATCATTATATCAAAATCCGTTTCGAAAAATACCTCCATTCGCTTCTTCCACCAAGAGAATTCTCCTTCAAACTTCGGTGGATGGATGTTGGAGCCGACCATTTTGAATGATGCTTGTTGTGGCGGTTAGTCCTCGACAAGCTTTCCTTGGCTCTGATAGCACTTGTTGGGGATCGATACGGCCGGCTAGAGGGGGGTGAATAGCCCTCGTTCGATGGATATCATATTTTGCTCGTCTACAAAATGTTAGCGCAAGCGGAATATGCAAATACAAAAAGATAAAGACAAAGCAAATAGAAATAACAATACAACCAATGCAAACACCGAGATGTAACGTGGTTCACGGCTACGCCGCTAATCCACGGTCCGATTCGTCCCCAGTGAATCACTCCGCCAAAACCAATCCACTATTGGTCTCTCCTTTGCACCAAGCTAGGTGGAGGTAACCTTTACAATCAAGATCACTCTTCTTACAATAAGATTGAAGTAAAAACAAGTAAGAAGAGTAGGGAATCGTGTATGGCACTTTGGGAGAAGTTTAGAGCTCAAGCATTAGCCTCCCAAAGCCCCATACTCTTCCTTTTTATAGAGGAAGAGGGTTTCTTCCCGTTGACACAGGATCAGTTGACTGATGCCCTCGATCAGTCGACTGGTCCTGTAGCCGTTGCCCAATAACGACCTCTTTCCACGTTGGATTCTATCCAACGGTATTGGCATCAATCGACTGATGGCACCCATCAGTCGACTGATGTTAATCAGTCGAGTGCTCTGCGAGATCGACTCCATTATGTGCCCGTGCACAGTGTCATCATCGATCGTATCGTCCCTTAGCGCGTCGGTGATCAACTCATCGATCGTGCCCATGCGGTGATCGGTGATCAACTTGATTCATTAACTTAAACCCGGTCGATCGAACCATCGACTCGGATCGATCATTGCCGACATGGCGATGACACTTGGCCAAATGGCCAAGTTTCACCTAAGAGCTACCCTTCCTGGGTTACAATCGCTCACTCTCATCCATCGGAGTCCCTCGCCTTCGAAGTTCTCTTCGTTCGTGGCCACGTCCCTCGGCAGTATCAGGCGCACGACTCTGCAATGCTCCTTTGCGTCTCTTGCCTCGAAGTCTACTTCCTCCGGCTTCACTCCAAACTTCTCGTCTGGCGGTCCCTCGGATGCTCCAAGCGTACGACTTCCGTAAAGCAATCCTTCACCGACTCAAGGACCGAGTCATGAGATGTGAAACTCGCCACGGCTTCATGTGCGAATTACTAAGTCCTACACGACTTCAACGCACATATCAAATCACAATTACAAAACTAACTTAAACCCTTTGCCACACACATCAAAACCTAATCATGGCAAGAGATTGCCCTAACATTAGGGTTGTGAACCAAGTAAATTGCCTGTGTCTAAACTGCACTTAATTTCCACTGCGTAATCTTATTTGACAATATAAAATTAGTTTCAAAAATAAATAAAAATATTAAATACCAAGATTCACCCCTTCTCTCAGCTTACTCAATCCTACAATTGGTATTAGAGCAGGGCCACTCCGAATCAGTGAAGCCACCATCATGAGCTTTATATTAATTTAGATTAATTTTTATTGCTTTAGATTAATTTTTATTTCTTTAGATTAATTTTCATTGGTTTAGATTAATTTTTATTGCTTTAGATTAATTTTTACTGCATTAAAAATTATTTTCTACATATTAAATTAATTAAAATAATTTTTTGCATATTTAAATTAATTAAAATCATTTTCCACATATTAAATTAATTAAAATTATTTTATGCATATTAAATTAATTAAAATCATTTTTTGCATATTATATTAATTAAAATCATTTTTTGCATATTAAATTAATTAAAATCATTTCTGCATATTAAATTAATTAAAATCATTTTCTACCTATTAAATTAATTAAAATCATTTTCTGAATATTTTGATTAATTAAAATTATTTTCTGCATTTCAGATTAATTAGAATTATGTTTTTGCATATTTAGATTAATTTAATTAATTTTTTGCAAATTTAAATATTAGATTTAATTTTTCTTCCCTTAGAAAATATTAGATTTAATTTTTCTTGCCTTAGAAAAAATTAGATTTAATTTTTCTTGTCCTATAAAATATTTAATTTATTTTTTTGAATTTAGAGATTATTTCATTAATAATGTCACACTTAGAGAGATACAATACGTTCGCCCTCCTCTCTTTAATGGAGAGGACTTTTCCTACTGGAAAAGGCGAATGGAGTGCTACTTGAAGACCGACCTAGAGGTCTGGTTCTCAATTAGAAAAGAGTTCACAGCTCCGGTAGACGACTCGATTGAGTTATTAGAACTGGAGAAATGGACCGCGAATATTACAAAGAGAGCTCAAGTCGATTACACGACACTTAACCCCTTGCAATGAGAACTTACCAAAGAAGAGTTCAATAGGGTAGGTCCATTTGAAAATTCTAAGGAATTATGGGAAAAATTAATTAAACTGCATGAGGGTACAAATGACACTAGGATAGCCAAATTAGACATGTTATAAAATAAATTATTTAATTATAAAATGAACGAAAATGAAAAAGCTAGTCAACTTCATACTAGGATTAAAGATATATTAAATGGATTACATTTAATCGGATACCAAATAGAGAATAGGGATATAATTAGGTATACCCTTAAGGCATTCTCAATAAATGCCTTATGGACATCGATTGTCGATGACTATAAGGTTTCTAGGGATCTTTCCACAATTAGGTTAGACAAACTATTCTGTGAACTCAAACTACACAAACAAGCTAACTCGGGTCAAACCGAGAATGGTATAGCTTTGATGGCAGGTTCGACTAAAAAGGAAAGAAAAGAGAAGAGTGAGTCCGAAGACGAGTCGAAGTCGGAAACAAACGGAGAAGAGGAGATCATAAATATAGTTCGGAAGATGTTCAATCGGTGGAAGAGATTTACGAAGAAAGATGCCAAAAAGGTGGTTAACAACAAGCCAAGACCTCGATCGGATGTGACGTGCTATGAATGCAACGGAAAGGGACAATACAAGTCGGAGTGCGTAAACTTAAAAAAGGAAGAAAAGCCAAAAAAGGAAAAGAAGAAGAGGGTGCTTAAGGAGACATGGGATGAGTTGTCATCGGAAGAGTTGGACATGGAAGAGACGAAGAGAAGTTTCATCGCATTTATGGACAAATCGAGATCCGGAGCCGAGTCAAGTTCCGAGTACCAGTCCGATTCCGAGTCCGAGAGAAGCCACGGATCCGTATCCATTTATGAAGGTTCAAAAGAGGTAACTTCACCCTTAGAAGATAAGTTGTATAATATTATTGCATGCTTAGGTAGGAAACTAGCCAAGTTCGAGAATTGAGTCGACTCACTACTTAAGGAAGATCAAGTACTTAAGGAGCAAGTCAACTCGAAGACTTCGACTTGCCAAATTAAGGATAGAGACTCAACTCAAGTTGCAAAGCTTGAGGAAGAGAACTCAGTCCTAAAAAGGCAAGTAGAATATCTAACCGGTTCTTTGGAAAGGTTCATTTCGGGTTCCAAGTATCTCAACAAGATGTTTGGATCTTAGCGAGCTGTGTACAACAGATCCGAACTCGGATACAAGGCTAAATCCACCTATAAATCATACATGTCATTACTTAGCCGAAACGCTAAGAATCAAGTCAAAGCATGGGTTCCTAAGTTTAGCTTAGTCAACCAAGTTGGACTAAATCAATTTTGGGTTCCCAAGAGTCAAGTTCACTTAGTGAACCAAACTCAATCAAGCTACCATTTATAGGGAGCTAACACCTTGCTTGTTTCCTTGTTTAGTTAAACACTTGCATGCTTTAGTTTACTTTACTTGATTAATTTAGAATAGACTAGATAGGAAACAAAGTAGTTTAAACTTGAACAACCTAGTATTAAGACAAGTGAACTGATAGTAAGTTAGGAAAGCTCTTCGATGTGCATGTCTAGGAAGTGGTTGTTGCTCTGATAACCAAGAAGGTCATGTGCCTCGCCACGACCTGGTGCACTAAGTCGAGTGGAACTGAACAAAGCTAACTCACTAAGTCTTTAACTAGTTAGACCAAGACTTAGTCTAAAGTGAATCAAGTACTTGATTTCTTTATTGACTTTGTTTAGGAAGTGGTCGTTGCTCCAATAACCAAGAAGGCCATGTGTCTCGCCATGACCTAGAAGTCAATATTGGAAAAACCTTCTTGACTAGCTCAAACCAAGCTTGAATCTAACACAAGTTTAAACACTTTGAAATTGCTCACTAAATTTAATTAAGATAAAATAAATCCTCATCTCACAAAACTCATAGGAATAAGTGTATTGAAAACCTAGCTTGGGTGAGATGATTTAGAACTGAATTAAGACTAATTAGTTTAATGTAGTTTAACTAAACCTAATATACTTAAATCAAGATTAATGAATTTATCTTTACAACTTACGTTAATTAAACTTAACTTAATTCAACTCAATGTATCATACTTAAACTAAACAAACTTAGTTGACTCACTAAATCAAATGTAAAATAGAAATATAATATTTAGGAATTCTTGCTTGGACTTATTCCCTATCACTTTTGCATCAAATTAAGAGTTTTTTCTTAAAAAAAATTGAAAATTTTTAAAAAAAGTTTGAAAATTCTTTAAAAATTTTGAAAATAAGTTCTTATTCAGGGGGAGTTTTTGAAAATTTTTAAAGTTGGAAAATTCTTTAAAATTTTGAAAATAAGTTTTTATTTTGGGGGAGATTTGAAAATTTTTGAAATTATTAAAGTTTGAAAATTTTTGAAAAGTTAGATATATTGTGTGAAATTTATTAAAAAGCTTAAATTAATTTTTTGAAATCAAATTCGCGGGTGAAAATTTTAAAACTTAATTTTTGAGCTTGAAATTTTTTTATTTCAACTCTCAACTATATTTTGTTGGCATTTTATAGTTAATCCTTATTTTGATGTAGGCCAAAGGGGGAGAAAGAGATATAAAGTTAGAGATTTACTTATTTAAAGAAAAGTGAAAAAAAAATTAAAGAAAATTTTTTATTGAAAGAAAGATGCAAAAATTTGATAAGGACTTATGCATCTCATACATGGTTTAATTTATGCATTTATTGTACATGTCAATATTTGGATATTGGTATTTGATTCTCCTAACTTTAACTGGTGTATTGTCATACATCAAAAAGGAGGAGATTGTTGATGCAGTGAGCATCACTCCTTAGTTTTGATGTATGAACCACAGTTAAATGTTAGGATTCACTTGTATTCTAATATCAGTGTTAAGTGTGCAAGCTTAACAGGAAGTCCTAGTAGGTCGTGTTGACCGGATACTAGGCACGTATCTTGACAGATCAGGAGGACCGGACACTAGGCATGAAGTCCAGATGGGTCGCATGGACCGGACATTTGGCATGTAGACCGATTGGGTCAGGAGACCGGACAATCGACAAAAAGTCTAGCTAGGTCAGACAGACTGGACAGCTATTGGAAGCCCTGGTGGGTCATATTGGATGTTAAGAGTGGTAAGTCCGGTAGGTAGCTGATAGGTAAGCCTCGAGTGAAGAGGTGAGGCTGAGTCTTCTATAGGGGAACAAAGCTAGGCGTCGATCCGATGAAAAGTCCGCGTGGGAATTAGTAGTCAAGATCGAGGAGTATTACTACTGTTATCACATTTCATATTATTTATTTGTGCTAATCCTGTTTTCTAGGGATCAGTCGACTGGATGGATTCAAGTCGAATGGATATGTATCAGTCAACTGGATACCTATTTGGTAGGATTAGCTTGTGATCGATCAGAGATCGTGCAATGTAGATGGAAAGAGTTTCAGTCAACTGAAATGTTTGAGTCGACTGAAGAGACAAATATCTCGATGTGGAGCTGAGTGACATTGAGTCGACTGAGAGGTTTCAGTCGACTAGAAGACCACAAATTCCATATCGATGGGTTAATGTGGTGTCGAATGGAAGGCATTCCAGTCGACTGGAAAAGGTTTATAAAATATGTGCTTGACCAGATTCGAGCATCATATCCAATCTACATCGAAGTGCTGTCAAAATTTTCTAACGATCACAAAAGCTTCAAATCTTCAAAAGGGCTCTTTTCCGACACATCGTGCCTACATCCGATTCTACATTCGTGTTGGTATAAAGTAGTCAATAATTTATTTACTTTTAATTCGCTTGTCTACTTGAATTCAAGAGTGGGTAGTGTGTTACCCTTCTCTCATCTTTGTAAAAAGTGAACACCCTCCGAATCGAGAGTTCTCGAATCGGAGGGTGTTATAGTGATTGCCCATCGAGGTAGCTCTCAGGAGAGCTACGGGCCTTGGAGTAGCAACCCAGTTAGGGTTGTGAACCAAGTAAACGGTCTGTGTCTAAACTGCACTTAATTTTCGCTGCGTACTCTTATTTTACAATATAAAATTACTTTTAAAAATAAATAAAAATATTAAATACTGAGATTCACCTCCCTCTCTCGGCTTACTCGATCCTACACAAAATACTACTCGAGTCAAACTCAAGTCCGGTCAATCGTGACCTAGGTCGATTGCACTAACAAGGTTGTCTTCCCTTAGGGCATTAGCTTCTATAGTAGCCCCGTTGTTGGCATTTGAAGCAAACCACGTGCTGCTTTCTCTTCCTAGTTGGGACACCAGCATCCTTTGACTTTTCATTGACTCTTAGTGCTGACGTTTTCTCCTTGGCCAATTTTGGGCATTTACTCTTGTAATGCATGGCTTCCATACACTCAAAACATATTATGTGATTTTTATTTTTGAATAAAATGCTTGAGTTACCTTGAGTGGTGGTGAAAGCCTCTTGAACTTGTTCATCACTTCTCCCGAAGGTTGATGGCTCCACTTCTTGCTCCAACATTGAGGATGGCCTAATCTCCTCCCCCTCAATCCTAGAGGTGGAGATTTCTTCTATTTCTTATACCTATTCTCTTTCAAACATTAGGCACCTCTCAACTTCTGAATCTTCATTTTCTTGAGCTGATAAGCATTCTTCCTCGGCTTCCTTCTCTACTCGTGTCGGTTCGAGATTTGTGTGGAATTTGAGCAACTTGTTTCACAGCTCCTTAGCATCCCTATAACTTCCTAATCTATTCAAAATATCATTAGGTATCAAATTTTCTAACAATTTTGTTACCTTAATGGTTGTTTCAAATTTTTGCAGTTGTTGCTCGGTCTACCTCTTCATCTTGAGGATTTATCTCTTCTTGCCTCTCGGAGCATCGGATCCTATAATCATAGAAGACTAATTTTCTATATTTGACATTATGAAATATTCCATCCTACCTTTCGAATACATGAAATCTTCGCAGTCAAAGGCGGGTGGAATTGTAATGTCATCGCCCAATCTCTATTAAAACTCCATTTTCTTCACCTCTAGCGTGCTCCCTTAGCTGTTAATCCTTTAAAAGCGACCTCTCTCTGATACAAATTGTAGAGTTATCAGATGTTGCTAGAGGGGGGGGGTGAATAGCATTACATCGTTGCTCGAAATTCGATCGTGTGCTTTCTGGTCTACACAAACTTGTTAATGCACAGCGGATATATAATAATGAAAATACACAACAAGAATACACAAGCACACACAATGTGCAAGATATAACGTGGTTCGGGACTTAGGGTTCCTACTCCATGGGTCGCACTCAAATGAGCTCTAGTGATGCAAAACACTACTAATCAACCTCTCCTTTTCGGAAAACACTCTGGAGGTAGAGAAAACGTCTTACAATATTTCTTACAATAATAAGAAGAAATACAAGCAAATACAAGTGAAATATACAAAACAATGGAAAGAAAACTTTACAAATGTGAGCATGAATGCTTTGCTTGTTGGTTGCTTGGATGAGCTTGAAGGACCCTGAAATGAACCAGCACTTTGCCTCCAAATCGTCTCGAGGACCACTCAAGTAACCATGGCCGAAATCCTTCATGAACCGATCCTTTTATGACCTGCATCAGTTTGATTTTATGCTTAGCAGTTGACTGCTAAAATGAATCAATCGACTACCTACAGTGTCATAATCTCACAACGAACTTAATTCACATTGGTATTCCAGCAAACGGATACACTGACAGTCAACTGCCAAACCCTTACTCGACTCCCTAGTCGACTATTGAGATTTTTGTGCCCGTGTCCATAACCAATAGTCTATTTCCCTCAATAGCAGTTGACTGCCCAAAGCTAGCAGTTGATTACCAAGGGCACGTGGTCATAGTTCAATGTCAGTAGACTCCCGACCAGTCAACTTGTCATAATCCTAGTCGATTGATAAAGTTGACTCGGCTACCAAGTGTAAGCACTCGACCAATCGACTGGTGTATGTCCCAATCCACTACTAAACCTCAAACTTGAGGTTTAACCCCAAGTATGATCCCCTCATACTTGCTAGACCACCCTTTGCCTAGACCTATGCCTTCTAGCCACCTCCATCAGCCTCACAGCTATTGGATCCCTCTAAGTCATCCATGACTTGTTCATCCATACGCTAGCCTTCAGGTACTTCGATCGGCTATTGTCATGCTAACCGGGTCTACATCGCCAAGGTACATTTGGGCTTACATTGCCAAGACACAAGCTTGGACTTTACGTTGCAAAACATTGGACTTATGCTTCCAATACTATAGCTTGGACTTTACACCGCCAATATCACACCCTTGGACTTCCCAAATGCCAATATCCATTTGGGCTTATGATGTTAAGCCCCATGCTTGGACTTTACGTTGCCAATATCATATTCTTGGACTTCCCTTGCCAACTCCATGTTGGACTTTCCAAATGGCAGGACCCATGATTTTAATTTACATGCTAAGTACTCAAGACTTGGACTTTATCTTTGCCAAGACCCATGTTTGGACTTTCCATGCCAAGTACTCAAGACTTGAACTTCCCATGATAATCACATTGTCATACATTTTGTCGAACATCAAAATATTGTTCGAGTAAAACTCAAGTCTGGTCAATCGTGACCTGGGCTGATTGCACCAATATTTCTCACCTACACTCATCGAATATTCTGAAAGGGAGAATCTAGTACATACCTAGTTATGATTCATCTCAATAGTCTAGTTCTTTAGAATCCATAAGTGACTCTAGATTAGCATTTTAGTTACTGTAGATCCTCAGATTGTGTAAGCCCATTTGAAAAAATCAAAATGTTAGTGCAGATAATAATAAAACAATAAAAAAATTAAAAAAAATTAATGGAAAAAAGTGAAAACATTGAGAGGTAAATAAAATAGTTGTCGTGGGTGGAAATGGTTAGGTGCCCCTTTGAGATCGAGTTAGGTTGCTGGGGAAACATCTACTAATTTCTCTCGATACAGAGCACACCATTGAGACTTTATGCTAATTCTATGGAATGACCCTCGCTTAGGGCAGGTAAGTGCCTAAAGTCGGAAACCTTAGGAAAGCTATAAGATGATGACATAACTCAACATGGAATGTGAATCCCTTAGGAAATTTTCTTGGCACATACACTAAAACCTAACCTTATGAACTTTTAGAACATATCTATTTCTTTGATTGAAAGTACCACTTGATAAGTTTTGTAAACATGCTAAGTATGGGAACAATACTTTTAAAATCTATGGCACTAAGGTTTTCTTGAGAACAAGCAAAGATCTAAGTTTGAGGGATTTTGATGTGTGTGAATCATATAAGGGTTTAGGAGTAGTTTAGCACATATCTCATTGCATTTTATAATTGTTTCATATATATTCTCCCTTGTTTTGCATTCATTTAATATTTCCTAGTTCGGAGATCTGCTTTTGTTATTTTTATGTGTAGAGCTGCATTTTAGATGCAAAATAGCTAAATAAATGAAGCTCAAGGAAGGCAAGCCGACTCTGGCTGTGTCCTAGAGACACGGGCACGCTTTGGACTGGAAGAAGATGTTCATTTGGAGCTCCAAAGGAGGATATAGTTGGTCATGTGAATTTCACACGGTGGTGCCTTTTGCTAGATGTAGGTTCCAGGCCTGTTTCTAGACTCCCATATGGTCGACCTTGTGGATTCCACACAGTCGACTGTGTGGATTCCACACGACCGTGTGGCGGCAATGCTACTTATGTAGCACCCAGTTTTATGGACAAATAAGAAAAGCTGACTTAACTCCTATAAACACGTCTAAACCCTAGGAGGAGGTTCGACGATTGGTATGGCAAGAAGGTGCCTTAAAAATCACCGAAGGCTCGCAATGGGGAAGAAGGAAGTGGCTCAAAGACCTTAATCGACGCTCCAACACCTTGAAGAGCAACCAAGACATTGCATTGGATCCAACAGGGTGTATTATTTCTCTTCTTAATTCTATTTGGATTGTAATGTCTTATAAAAAAGATGTCTAGTTTTTATTCTTTTTTATTCATAGAGTAGATACTTTGATTCTAGGATTATGGAGTAACTTTTGTATGTTGGACATGCTAGTTTAAATATCTATTCATTGCTTTTGAATTATATTTACAATTTATGTCATTTAAATAAATGAAAGTTATGTCTTGATTCTATTTCTACCATACGTAGTTGATATAAGGGTGGAAAGCCTTTGTATCAAAATCTAGGAGAACCAACGAGGAATATTACCGTCATCCTTGTTGAGAGTATTGGAAATACAATCAAAGTCCCACATTTGTAAGACATGGAAAAGATCATGTGCTTATAACATGAAATGATATCTCCATTGGATGAGGCCTTTTGGGTAAAACCCAAAAATAAAACCATGAGGGCTTAGACTCAAAGTGGACAATATCATGCCATTGTGGAGATATATGATTCTTATAGGCATTAACAATTGGTATCAGAGCCATGGTCTATGTGAAGCCATGCACCTCAAAAAAAGGAAGTGAGCTCCCATGTCCGGATCAAGAGAACCATACACCATGTAGGAAGTCCAGTTGGGTCAGGATGACCAGACAACTTGAAGGAAGTCCAATTGGGTCAAGAGGACAAGACAACTGGCAGAAAGACCAACTGGGTCAAGAGGACCAAACAGTTGGCCGGAAGTCTTGGTGGGTTGAAGATCGGATATCAAGTAGAGGATAACGTAGTAAGTAGGTTGTGAAAGAGTATGATATGAAATATGATCCACCTTTTCATAGGGATCAATAGGACATCCTAGAACCCCATGAACCTGTTGGTGCAGGGGCACTAGATAATCGAACCTGTGTTTTGATTATGGCAAAGACACAAAGTTAAGTTTATATTGTTATCTCACGAGCTAAATCAAGTGTGCAGAAAAGTACTAAAGCTGGAGCTGAAGGCTAGCGACACCCGGAGGAAGCCGTGGTGGTCGGGCGACACTTGAGTGAATTCGGAGGGAGCCGAAGGAATCGAGTGGAAGGCCGGAAGCGAGAGCTACTATCGAGGTAAGCTTGTGTGAGTGAGAGATTGTAAGGTCGTGTCCTCTTTACGGGGATGACCGTAGGCGACGATTCGACTAAGACTTCCTGTGGAAGGTCTAGGTCGAGATCGGACGGTTAGAAACCGTCGTATTTATCATTTTCCGAGCTAATCTCTTCTTTGCAGGAAGTGGCGGTGTGATCATTGGACATTGGGCGATCGATCGCTATCGCTGATCGATGAGATACATCGATCATTGTCATCGATCGATCGATGAGAGGCATCGATCGGTGATGGCGGCGATTCGACTTTGCGCTAGGTCAAAACGGATAACGTTTGACGCGGCCACTTCGCGATAAAAATTTGGAAAAATTCATGATCCGTTCCAAAGAAATAGGAGACAAATTCAGAGGCTAAAGTCTATAAAAGGAGGGGAGGATTCATCTCCAAATCACATCAATTATTCATCAAGTGCTCCTCTGGCCAACGCTTCAACATCATAACGCCGACAGCGACGACAACCTCGGATCTTCTTCGTCGTGATTCAAGTAATATTTTTGATATTATATTCTGTATTTTTATCTTCATAACGAGGTGAGGTAGGCTTGTTGCCTCATCCTCGTGTATTCGGTTTTTGTAATCGTTGTCTCCTACCTCCAACGAGGAGGAGACGTTTTAGTGCTTTGCCCTCCGTACGCGGTCTAGGACCGATAAGGCCTTGGAGTAGCAACCGCTGGGTTGTGAACCAAGTAAAATAAACGTGTTCATTTATTTTCCGCTGTGCTTACTTTGCGTATCGAACGAACGAAAAAGAAAAGTTTTACGGTCGCTATTCACCCCCCCCCCTCTAGCGACGCTTCTCGATCCAACAGAACCTATCTCAATAGAAGGCCCAAAGTAGGAGACATCAACTCTAGAAGGGTTGTGTGACCCTAGTGACAGGGGGCTCTCAAAGATACCCCCTGAGCTCTGATGATCTGAAAGACAAAATTGGCTAGGAACAAGTAGTTCTCGGTAGAAGAAAAAGTTCATCGGGATTACACATGATGATCCTCCCGCAAGAACATGACTAGAGATCCTAGGAGCATTAAATTGATAGCATGTTCAACAATGCACAAGTGAAAAGAAATCTTGGAATCCTTTAAGCAACTTTGAGTGCCTTTGCTTTCTCCAAGTGACACTGTATTTGAGTCAGGACCGTCGTCGACCCCACTTCTGACTCACAAGAGATTTACTCTGAACAATCAACATTCACTCGATAAATGGTACTCGAATCAAGTCCTTGTCGATCTCAGCCGGAGATTTGGGGGCGTGCTCGCATGCATCATTTTCCATCCCACTATCGGCGTGGACATTAATGCTGAATCTTCTTCAACCATCAAGACAGGATATCTTTTGGAGAACTCCACCACCTGTGTGGCTCCTTTTATTCAATCTTCTTCAATCGCCAGGACCTCAGGGGTGTTTTCTCTATCTCATTTTCTTTATTTTCTTTGTTTATATATTTCTTTTACTTTATTTGTTTTTATTTTAGTTGTTAAGTTTGTTTGTTGAGTTTTTGTTTTGTCAATTTTTCAAATAGATTCCCTATGCATTCTTTTATATCTTCTTAGAAGTCGAGAAACCTAGTTAAATTTGTCTGTCGAATTTTGCGATTTATTGTGATGAATGGATTATTTTATTGTATGTGTCTACTACTTGGTGATGGATTCTGTGTTAATAGACTGAGTTGATTATTTTTTTTAGTGAGGATTGAGTCTATTTTTATTGCTTGTGTGTGGTGCACTTGTGGTTATTGTAACTCTAGAACTTGCATTGATTCTTTCGAGTCCAGACACTAATAAGTTTGCATGATTATTATGAAGGCAATCTCATTTGTTTTCCTTCACTTCTTTTGTCACCACATACTTATTGAATAACATTCTAGTGGTTCATCATTTCTATTTTTCTTTCCTTCCATTACTTTCTTCTCCATTTATATTTCTGGATGTGGGATATTTTGTTGTTCCATGATGACTATTTTGCCCAAGATGGACAAAAATTTAAGTATTGGGGGGGGGGGGTGAGGAGTATCTCAAGAAAATTTAGTGAAAACATAGGCAAGCAATGCTTGATCACCATGAGCTAGCCATGCTTTTTTATCTTTTTAGCTGAGCTTGATGATAGATCATAGGAAAGTGCACTACATGTGAAAAAAAATTTGTTAAAAAAAAAGTTGAAAAAAATAAACATTTCGGTGCCCATGAAATAAAAAAAAATTATTGTGAAAATTTTGACATGTTGTGCAATTTTTTATTTATGTGTTATAGTATTTTTTTTATTGACATCCCTTGTTGCAACCGTTGAGAGATTTATAGTATATCATGAGTGGATTTGTATTGTAGAATGTGATAACAGTTGTTTACATGTTATTATATTGTTGGAAGTTTAGATGAAAACTTTTGGGGCATTGCTTTCTTGTACTCATCTTTGTAGCATTCCATTATTTCCATATCTTCCACTATTTTCTTTATCTCTTTGATTTCTTTGTTTTGCACTCACACCATCATTTCTTTTATTTCATGTTTCCCTTATATTCCTAATAAGCTTTCAAAGATTATGCATTCTTATCTATATAATAGTGGTGAAGAGTAGAAGAGAAGCAAGCATATGGTAGTACATAAACCATGAATAACTTTTGTGAACTCTACTATTATATGCTTATGAGAGCAAGAGAAACCACCACTTACCTGGTAAGGCTTAGTCATTCTCAGTCTATTCAGGATGGGTTGAAGTTACCATGTCTGTTAACCTGTGTAAGATTGGAGACCATGATTGCTTAAGACTTTGAGAATTGACGATCCTAGGTAATTAACTTTCTTTCATGATTTTCTTTTTATGATTGGGAATTGCTAGGGGAATGCACCTTTAATTGTTTTTCTTAGTTTTGTTTACTTGCACAAGGCGTGCAATAGTAAGTGTGGGGGAATTGATAACTCACATTTTGACATGATGTTTTATATTCATTCCTCGATGTTTTGATCCATTTGTATGTGTAATTTGACATATTTGTCATATTCTATGAATATGGATCATTTTAGAACTTTAATGCAAATGCATCCTAGTTTGATGTCCTAAGCACTAATTTGTTGTATACTTTATTTTGTATAACATTTAAGAGCAAATCGAGGAATGCACAAGAAAAAAAATGGGAGTACTGTAGAAAAGTTACTGTACCACAATATTTTTTCTCTAGAAAAAGAAACAGTCGGCCATGCCAAAAAGGCATGGTCATGTTGCAGGCCCTGTTTTAGGGCTAGAGCGTGTTTAAAAGTAAAAAAAAAAAGTCAGACATAATGCCATATTTTCTTCCCTGGAGCCCTAGCAGTCGCCCTCACTTTTCTTCCTTAGGATTCAAGGAGAAATTGCTTTATCGAGGGTTTCTGATGACGTCTTCCATATCCACACCTCATCCACCTCTTCCTTTGGATTCGAGGAGAAGTTCCACCTCGACAAAACTTCTTCGAGCTCAACTAGATCCACGACAGTTTGGAGCATTCATCAAGCTATTGGATTAAGGTATTTGTGCCATCCCACATCCACCGTCGCTTGTAGAGTCTCAATCAAGCTCCGTTGAACTTAGCCGGAAGAACTTGTTCATACACCGGGCAAATCTTGGGTTGATTAGATCATTTTATCTTTATTATTTAGCTTAGATTAATTTTCTACATGTTAAGTGTTTGTTAACTTACCCCTTACATTTGATTTACTTTGTTTATCCTAATTTTTGATTATTTACATTAGGTGTTTTGTTTAATTCTTGCTACAGTTTTTGTTCTTTTAATTACTGCACTTAACTTGTTTACTTTAATTCCTGCATTGCTTTATTTGTTGTATGTTTTAATTACTTGCATTGTTAGATTAGAATTTTAATTACCTTGCAATCATAGGATAGAACTCAAATCCAAAACCCTTCATTTATTTTAAAAACCTAAAGCAATAATGAAAATGATCCTATGGACACCACTCTACCGATTGCATTGGGAGACAACGTGAGTCAACTCTATGCTACATTAGTGTAGATGGGGTTCAGTTTAATTATAAATCTTGTTTTGTTATGATGATACAACACGACACATTCTGCCTGTTATGAGTCGCTCGAGCAAGCATAATAAATAAGAAATACACAGTGTTTCCCATTAGAGAATAAATTAATCGACACTGCTCGGCACTGCTCGGCACCACGACCCCTTAGTTGGATTCCGGCCATGATCAGGTCATAATTCGACCGCTGTCTAATTGGAATGGGAGCCCAATCAATCACGACCAGATTCTGATCGGAGTCCAGTCAGAATCGACCTTAATTGAGGCCACCATCGACCTCAACACTTGCAGTAACAAATCAACTTGATTCTAACTATAATCTAGTTATAAACCACCAGCGATCCAACGAAGCACGAACTCCGATAGTGATCCAGCACTATGGTCCAATGTTGTATCAAAAATTGGCTAGATTTCGACCGCAATCAGGCAAGAATTTGACCATGGTCCGACCAGATAATGGCAGAATTCTAATCGGATTGTAGCCAAAATCAACCGCGATTACAGTTTCTAGTGGCCACGCATTGGCGACTATAATTCAATCAGATTCTGATTGCAATATGATAGTGGTTCGATAGGTTGATCGATCTGTCGATTGGACGGAGACCCTAATGGGTTCAGGGGTTGAGCTATAATTCTCATCTGAGAAGAATGGCCTGCGGCGGAGTACTGTGCATTTTCCATTCACTATGCAATCCCGTGAATCAAATAGAAATCGGACATTTGTGCGCACGATCAGACAGTTGTGTGCGAGTCGTTCATGGTTGCACAATATAAGAATGCAACATATCATCTCTCTCTCTCTCTCTCTCTCTCTCTCTCTCTCTCTATATATATATATATATATATATATATATATATATACGAGTTTGATTTGTTGCGCACCATGTGGTGCATAACTCATGTGCATCCACGCATGCACAGTAACAAGGAATGTACAATGTTTTCCATCGGAGCTTTTGTCGCTCGACATTGCCATCGAGCGACCAAATTTTGACTGCAATCTGGTAAGAATCTAGTGCTCATCAGAGTTCAACCGTATCATGGCCCAAATTGACCACGATCTTGTGGGAGTTCGAGTACGATCAAACTACGACCAGATTTTGACTATATAGTGGATGAAATAAAGCCATATTACGATCATAATCAACCACGATTTTATCAAAATATCGACAGAACTGAGTTGGTAGTGACTGCAGCATTGCCGACTATAATTCAGCCAGATTTCGACTATAATCAAACTAAAATCCTATCGTGGTAATCCGACCGGAGTCGGGGGTCCGATTGGACTATATATCTTTTGGATAGAAGTTGGAATCCGATCGAATTTCTTCGGTCATCAATGTTGGGTTCCCATGGCGCCGACGTGGGTGTTGTGTTCGAACATATTTCATAAAATTGCATGCAACAGAAGCAAAAACAAAAAATAAACTATTTATTAGAACACACACACCACACGCATGCAAGGATACAACATGTGTAGACATAATCTACATTTCAAATTTTACAATAAAGGAAATTTTTTCTAGTTATACCTGACGAATCACGTGTAGCGGGAATGACATTAACTGTAGCGACCCTCGCTAGAACTGCCTCTATTCATATCCACGGCGAGTATTATCGGGATAGCTTTACAAAGCCATAAGCCTCGACATCATGAAAGGTACTAGCCTCACGTTGAAGTCGTTGTAATCAGAGAGACGATCACAATCTGAATCAAATTCTGATCTAAAACTGAGTTCCACGAACTCGCTTCTTGGAACCGATTTTCATCAACCAATTGATGAAAACTTAACCCTCCACCTATGAGGATTGCCGGAGATCCAATCCCTGACAAGTAGGTCATTGTCGGAGCGCAAAATGTTGACCAAACGACCTCTTCACAAAGAGGAGAACAAGCTGTCCAAAACTGGACAGCTGTTTAGGTGGAAGAGATGGTCGGAAAAAGCTTGGCTAGTTGCTCCTTGGTCACCGGTGGCCAAAAAAGGATCGCCGGAGGAGTCGTTGGCGGTTGGTGGATGGTCGGTGGCAAGGAGGAAGTGGCGGCAGCAACTTGGGGAGCAGCACAAGGGCTGGGTGGCAATGACTCCCTCCTTGTGTTGGGTGGCAAGAAGCAAGGAGGAGGAGAAGAAGTGGGCAGCAATGCCAAAATAACTCTCTCTCTAGGGTTTCACAAAACCCTTGAGCCGTGTTTTTATAGTGAGCATATTCTCCTAACAGTTATTGGTTCATAACCAAAACCCATTAACCCCCTCGAATAACTTAAGTTAAAATAAACCAAACCGCGTTAGTCTATTTTAAGTTAAAACGAACCGAACCAACTTTGGTTCATTTAATCAATTTAAAATGGCACACTTAGTTGCTTTAATCATTTAATCATTTAATCAAAAACTCAAAATGGCACACCATGACTCCTAACACCTATTTGTGCAAATTTAATCAATTTTCAACTTCTCAAAACATATTGCTTTACCCCTAGTTGTCCAGTCGACTACTGCGCCTCAACGCATTTCGGGGAGAACCAGCTAGCTCTGGGTTCGAGTGGCATTTCACCTCTAACCACAACTCATCCGCTGATTCTTCAACATCAGTTGGTTTGGACCTCCACTTAGTTTCACCCAAGCTTCATCTTGGTCATGGATAGATCACCCAGGTTTGGGTCCATATATAGTGATAATGGCCGTATGAAGACTTGCTTTCGCTATGGCTCCAGTGGGTTCCCTTAACCAAGCCAATGCCTATGAGTTGCTAGCTTTCCGCTTCGTCCACACTTGCTTGCACGGGTGCTTTGCTCTAAGGTGGAACGCTCCCCTACCGATGCATTTTTACATCCCACAGCTTCGGCAGATCGCTTAGCCCCGTTCATCTTCGGTGCAAGAGCGCTCGATCAGTGAGCTATTACGCACTCTTTCAAGGGTGGCTACTTCTAGGCAAACTTCCTGGTTGTCTCTGCACCCCTACCTCCTTTATCACTGAGCGGTCATTTAGGGGCCTTACCTGGTGATCCTGGCACATCCTAAAGCGTTAACTCTACCATGGTTAGGTTAACTACTTATCCACTTAGGGTTGACACACCCTAACCCATCTAGCGTGAATCGATCACACTCTTAGGAACCTAATACCTATTGGAGCTCCTTGGGTTAACAAGGTATTCATTAGGGATAACATCCCTAGATACCTTCCTAATGACCCTTTTGTTGGGTTTTCCGAGCCGCAAAAACTGCTTTTTTTATTGCGGAAACCTTGGAAGCCCCGGCCACGGATCCGTGTGAAGTATAAAATATAAAACTAACATGTTTGTGTTTAATACCTTTAGATATACTCTAGATCTACATGATAAGAAGTTACCCTCGATGCGACGCCCTTCGCAAATCCCGCTCGTCCAAAAGGTTCGCCGGAACTCGAGAGTGTCAAGTGCACACTCCTCTATTGGTATCCACACAAGCAATAGGTGGAGAAAAAAATACCTTAGAGTGTGCTAGCACCCTTTAGAAATTTCGGCCAAGGAGGTTCGGAGAGCTTGAGAGGGTGATCCAAGGAAGAAGATGAAGTTGTGTAACTCATTAAAATGAATACACCATCTAATGGCAATAGTGGCCGGCCACTTTTCTTTGGGGGGGGGGGGTTACATGCATGCATGTAACTCCTCCAAGATCCAATGGCTCTTGGCCTACCTCATGAGGTGGCACCACATGCTAAGTCAATGATGATGTGGAGCATCATCATTGGTCGGCCATGCCAAGTCATCATCATGACATGACATTTGGTCAAGTCAAACTTGACCTTTCATCTTCCCTCTCAAGTCAAGTCAAACTTGACCTCTTATCTCCCATGGTTGATCAAATCCAACCATTTGATTTAAGTCAATTTAATTTAATGAATCTCTATTCATTAATTTAAATTGATTTGATGAATCAAATCTAAATTAGACTCATTCAACACTTGAATCAAATTGAGTCCAACTCAATTAGTCTAATTAGGATTACTCTTAATCCAATTTGATTCATCCCATGAACCTAATCCTCATGGTTCATTATATGAACCTAATCTCCATCTAGTTGCCCTTAGTGTGTGACCCTGTAGATTCTTGTAACATTGGCAATGTCCCTAAACCGATTTAGGAACATAAGCAATGAGCAGTATCTAGCAACACATCATTGTTACCCATGTTACAAGAATGTTGAGCTCCAACATCACCTTTGTGACTACTAATTGTGACTCTCACAATATGTGACAATGTCCCTCTATCCTTGACATATAGACTGACCAATTGAGGCATAGACCGTGTCATCCTCGGTACAATCTATATCTTGAACTCCAAGTAGACTCACTCTAATCAAATGAGCTCAATATCTCATATTGACTCATTTGGGCATGGCCATGCACTTCGTGGTCTCACTCTATCAAGAATATCGATGTCACCCCCGTAATATAGGAGGGATAGATCCCATCTACATCACTCACATCCCTCCGCATAATTTGTTACATACCCAGTAATCGCCTTTATAGTCCACCCATTTACGGGTGACGTTTGATGAAGCCAAAGTATGCAACTCCTTATGTAGGGAACCATGGTGACTTCAGGTCTAAGGACCAATAGTCATACTAATAGCCACATGAGAAAGTATATGACACTCATATAATGATCCATGATACTTTGTCATGGCGGGTCATTCAGTATACATTCTCTAATGCATACCCATGTGTCAACTTGATATCTCATATCCATGACTTGTGAGATCAAGTCATCGTGTTGACCTACATGCTAGTCTCTACGCATTAACATTGTCCCTGAATATTAATACTCGACTAGGAATGATTAAGAGTAGTGTTCTCTATATCATCTCATTATCGATTCAACCAATCGATTGATATAGAAAGAACCTACTACTCAAGGACATTATTATATTTAGTTATTTGGCACCAATACAAGTAAATATAATAACCATGCCTTTATAAATAGGAATATGATACAATAAAGTTCATACAACAATCATCACATGATTGGCTCTAGGGCTTTTACTAACAATCTCCCACTAGCACTAGTGACAATCAACGTAGTATCTAATACCAATGACCTAGTGTGACCATCATGCTTTTTCTTTGGCAAAGCATTGGTCAAGGGGTCTGCGATGTTAGCCTCTGTGGGTACTCTTCAAATCTTCACATCTCCTCTATCGATAATCTCTCGAATGAGATGGAAGCACCGATATATTCGGCCTCTGTTGTAGAATCAGCAACTGTGTCATGCTTGGAACTCTTCCGGCTCACAACGCCACCATTCAAGCAAATTACGAACCCTGACTACGATCTATAATCATCCTGGTTAGTTTGGAAGCTGGCATCGCTGTAACCCTTTACAGCTAGCTCCTCATCGCCTCCAAATATCAAGAAATATTCTTTAGTCCTTCTCAAGTACTTAAGAATATTCTTGATTGCTATCCAGTGACGCTCACCTGGATCTGACTGGTATCTACTCGTCATGCTCAAAGCATACGAGACATCAGGACGAGTACACAACATGGCGTACATAATAGATCCTATAGCTGATGTGTTAGGGATCTTATCCATGTGGTCTCTCTCCTCTCTAGAAGAGGGACTTTGAGTCTTCGAAAGACTCACACCATGTGACATCGGCAGAAGTCCCTTCTTGGAATTCTGCATGAAAAACCGTAGTAATACCGTGTCAATGTATGTACTCTGACTTAGGCCAAGCAATCTCTTAGATCTATCTCTATAGATCTTGATGCCTAGAATATAGGTTGCTTCACCTAAGTCCTTCATTGAGAAGCACATCCCCAGCCAAGTCTTCACAGACTGTAGCGAAGGGATGTCATTCCCAATGAGTAGTATGTCATCCACATACAATACAAGGAAGACAACTGTGTTCCCATTAACCTTCTTGTAGACACAGGGTTCATCTTCATTCTTGATGAAACCAAACTGTTTGATCGCATCATTGAATCGAAGATTCTAGCTCCGAGAGGCTTGCTTTAGCCCATAAATGGACCTTTGCAGCTTGCATACTTTCCCAGTATACTGTGGCTCTTCAAAACCCTCAGGTTGTGTCATGTACACATCCTTGAGTAAGTTTCCATTCAAAAATGCAGTTTTGACATCCATCTGCCAGATCTCATAATCGTGGTATGCTGCAATAGCAAGCAAGATCCGAATGGACTTAAACATCGCCACTGGAGAAAAAGTTTCATCATTGTCAATACCATGAATTTGCTTGAAACCTTTAGCCACCAATCGACCCTTATAGGTATGTGTAAGTCCATCCATGTCAGTCTTTCTCCAAAAGACCCACTTACACCCAATGGGTTTGACCCCTTCAGGTGGATCAACCAAAGTCCATACTTGGTTGGTGTACATGGATTCCATCTCGGATCTCATGGACTTTAGCCATTTCTCGGAATCTGGGCATATCACAGCTTCCTAATAGGAGGTAGCGTCATTCTCAATGAGCATAATGTCATCATGGTCAGACAAGAGAAATGAGTATCTCTCAGGCTGATGACGTACCCTATCAGACCTGCGAAGAGGTAGGTCTACATGAACAGGTGGTTGTTCCACAACTCTTTGTGCAACAACCTCATCACCAACAACACTTTGTGGTTCCTGTTCAACCTCCATCAAGGCCTCAGTGCTATGGTCCTTATCTTGAATTTCTTCAAGATCGAACGTACTCCCACTAGTTTTTCTAGAAACAAAATCCCTTTCTAGAAAAACCCCAGTCTTTGCCACAAACACTTTGTGCTGACTGGGAATGTAGAAGTAATATCCCTTTGTATCCTTGGGATATCCAACAAAATAGCACCTATCGGATTTGGGTCCTAGTTAGTCTGAGACTTGACATCGAACGTAAGACTCACAACCTCAAATCCTCATGAAAGACATCTTGGGATTTCTCCCTGTCCATATCGTATATGGTGTCTTTATCATAGGCTTGGATGGTACACGGTTAAGGGTAAAGGCTGGTGTGTCTAGAGCATATTCCCAAAAGGATATAGGAAGATTTGTGTGACTCATCATAGATCGTACCATATCTAATAGGGTATGATTCATCCTTTCGGATACACCATTCCACTGTGGTGTTCCAGGAGGAGTGAGTTGGGATAGAATCCCACACTTAGCTTGATAGTCATGAAACTCATGGCTAAGGTATTCACCACCTCGATCTGATCGAAGTATCTTAATACTCTTGCCAAGCTAGTTTTGTACTTCATTCTTAAATTCTTTGAACTTTTCAAAGGATTCTGATTTATGTGTCATAAGATACACATAACCATATCTCCTGAAGTCATCAGTAAATGTAATGAAGTGCCTGTAACCACCTCTAGCAGCAACATTGAAAGGGTCACATACATCACTATGTATAAGTCCTAACAAGTCTGTTGCTCTTTCGCTGTGTCCACTAAAGGGAGTCTTGGTCATCTTGCCTAAAAGGCAATACTCACATGTCTCATATGATTCAAAATAAAATGAGTCTAGCAGCCCATCCTTATGGAGCTGAGATAAGCGACTCTCATTTATGTGACCTAAGCGATAATGCCAGAGATAGGTTTGGTTCAACTCATTTGACTTGAACCTTTTGGTACTTATATTATAGATAGGGCTCTCTAAGTCTAGAAAGTAGAGTCCGTTCATTAGAGGTGCACTACAATAGAACATATCATTTAAATAAACTGAACAACATTTGTTCTTTATTATAAATGTAAATCCTTTCTTGTCCAAACAAGAAACCGAAATTATATTCTTAGTCAAAGCAGGCACATAACAACATTCATCTAATTCTAGTACAAGCCCAGAGGGCAGAGATAGATCATAAGTTTCTACAGCAACAGCAGCAACCCTTGCTCCATTGCCTATTCGTAGGTCCACCTCGCCCTTTGTCAATGCCCTGCTATTTCTCAGCGCCTGCACATTGGTACAAATGTGAGATGCACATCCAGTATCTAATACCCATGATGAAGAAATAGATAGATTGACTTCGATAACATTTATACCTGAAGTAGAAGTCTCACTTCTTTTCTTCTTAAGATCTTCCAGGTAAGCTTTGCAGTTACGCTTCCAGTGTCCAGCTTCCTTGCAGTGGAAGCAAGCCCCTTCCTTGGCTACCCCTCCTTTGGGTTTAAGTTCTTTGCCTTTGCCCTTGGCTTGGGACTTTCCCTTACCTTTAGGCTTGCCCTTGCCTTTTTTTTGTGCACCATCAAAATGGTGTCAGATTTTCCCTTCTTAAGGTTAAGCTCAGCAGTTCTCAACATGATGAGCATCTCAGGCAGTGGCTTATCAATTTCATTCATGTTATAATTCATGACAAATTGATTGTAAGCTTGTGGAAAAGATTGCAAGATCAAGTTAGTGGTCAGCTCTTGGCCAAGTGGGAATCCCAGCCTTTGTAGGTTTTCTACGTACCCAATCATCTTGAGTACATATGGACCTACGGGAGTCCCATCTTGCATTTTGGACCCAAACAATGCCTTAGAGACTTCATATCTCTCATGCCTTGCTTGTCCTTGATATAGTTGACGAAGATGTCCAACCATATCATAAGCATTCATGAACTTGTGTTGATTCTGAAGCTCAGAGTTCATGGTCGCGAGAATTAGACAAGACACATCTAATGCATCATCTTGATGCTTCTTGTAAGCATCTTTGTCAGCTCGCGAGGCAGTGGCAGGAGGTGCCTCCGGAATGGGCTGCTCCAGGACGTACAACTTCCTTTCTTGGGTGAGAACAATTCTCAGGTTCCTGTACCAGTCCAGGAAATTTGTTCCATTGATCTTGTCCTTCTCAAGGACAGAACACAGAGAGAGAGTGTTCGTGTTTATCGACATAGTAATCTACAACATACAATGCAGAGAATTAATATCATATTCCTTTTATCATTTAATTAGGCCTTTAATCAAATGATGCTCCCATTGAATTATAAGAATTTTGTAGAATCGAGTTATGGATGTGGTCAAACCACATTACTAGATTCATACAAACTAGCTATAATTCTTGCGGGACAAGATCCACATCATACTAAGCCTTGAGTTAGCTTTGGCTAAATCGCCCAAGACTTAGTACGATCGGTGGGTAACACATTACCGATTACATCTCTATGCAACTCTTGTTTATAGGATCTTGACCCACATTTACAAAAGACCTTGAGTTAGCTTTGGCTAAATCGCCCAAGATTTAGTGTAAATGCGATCTTATCCTATCTTTCCAACGATTGGAATATGCCTATAGTTCTACTCGATCCAATTGAGTCAACTAGTTTTACTCAATCTAATTGAGCTTACTCTAACCCAAGCCGTGATAGGCGGGACCAAGATTGTCCCTCTGCACCCTACCAAGATAATATGCGTTGCTCTGCTTTGGCAGATTCAATAACTACAAATGATCGAGGTAGTGATGGGTATCAAGGACCTGGTAGGCATTTATGAGTTGATTCGATTAAGATCTAATCTAATCGTAATGTGTATCATATACGCATTAAGGACTTTATTATCCTATATTAGCATGAATCACATACATACATATATTATTCTAGCATGCATCATATACATACAAGAAAATTATCCTAGCATGCATCATATACATACAAGCATTATTCTACTAGCATGCATCACATACATACAAGCAAAATCAAATATATATATATATATATATATATATATATATATATATCAACATATATATATATATATATAATTAACTGTGATGTAGTCATGGCCCTACTACGATCTTCTCAAGCCAATGAGAAGATCGGACGGTCAACCTAAGGCTAGCGGCTTCTCCAAGCGCTTCCTTTGACCGCCATGTGTCGTCGACACCTTTCTCTTAACTTCGTCTACAAGTGGACTTTCCACCGCTCCATTATGTACATTACAAATATGAAACTCGAGTTACATTCGAGTCTAAAACTATTTAAAACTAGAATTTCAAAAGAAGAGGTACGATGCGCAAGTCGCATACACTATACAACACGCACAACTACAAAAACGGCACGCAGGCCGTATTATGAATTACAACACATCATAATCCAATCAAATTGGGGTAATTGGGCCATGACAATCACATAATTATACATAATTCTAAATTATGTATTTTTACAGAAAATTTCTATAATTTTTCCTATTTTTTTTTCAATTTTATGAGTCACCTCTCCGTAACGGTCCCGCTAAGCGGTTTACGAGCGCGATCGTGGGACAAGACCCCTTTCGGGGATAGGGGCAGCGCCCCTACTCGCAAAATAAACTTTGCAAGTGTCCCTAATATGATCTTACAGCGACTTAAGTCACTGTTACAAAAACCTAAAGCGAGAACTCGCCGTTTCGGAGAGTTTTTATCGGTGGTTGAAGGCGACAAGTGTCCCAACACTCGTTGCTTCGACTCTTCGAGAAAAATACCCAAAAATTCTATAAAAAAAGGAAATTTACAGAAACATAAAATTCTGTAATTTTTATATCTAATATAACAACCACAAAAATGAAACACATACATGCTTCACACGTGGCTCTGATACCACTGTTGGGTTTTCCGAGCCGCAAAAACCGCTTTTTATATTGCGGAAACCTCGGAAGCCCCGGCCACGGATCCTTGCGAAGTATAAAATATAAAACTAACATGTATGTGTTTAATACCTTTAGATCTACTCTAGATCTACATGATAAGAAGTTACCCTAGATGCGACGCCCTTCGCAAATCCCGCTCGTCCAAAAGGTTCGCCGGAACTCGAGAGTGTCAAGTGCACACTCCTCTATTGGTATCTACACAAGCAATAGGTGGAGAAAAAAAATACCTTAGAGTGTGCAAGAACCCTTTAGGAATTTCGGCCAAGGAGGTTGGGAGAGCTTGAGAGGGTGATCAAAGGAAGAAGATGAAGTTGTGTAACTCACCAAAATGAATACACCATCTAATGGCAATAGTGGTCGGCCACTTTTCTTAGGGCGGGGGTTACATGCATGCATGTAACTCCTCCAAGAGCCAATGGCTCTTTGTCTCCCTCATGAGGTGGCACCACATGCTAAGTCAATGATGATATGGAGCATCATCATTGGTCGGCCATGCCAAGTCATCATCATGACATGACATTTGGTCAAGTCAAACTTGACCTTTCATCTTCTCTCTCAAGTCAAGTCAAAGTTGACCTCTTATATCCCATGGTTGATCAAATCCAACCATTTGATTCAAGTCATTTAATTTAATGAATCTCTATTCATTAATTTAAATTGATTTGATGAATCAAATCTAAATTAGACTCATTCAACACTTGAATCAAATTGAGTCCAACTCAATTAGTCTAATTAAGATTACTCTTAATCCAATTTGGTTCATCCCATGAACCTAATCCTCATGGTTCATCATATGAACCTAATCTCCAACTAATTGCCCATAGTGTGTGACCCTATAGGTTCTTGTAACGTTGGCAATGTCCCTAAACCGATTTAGGAACATAAGCAATGAGCGATATCTAGCAACACATCATTGCTACCCAAGTTACAAGAATGTTGAGCTCCAACATCACCTTTGTGACTACTAATTGTGACTCTCACAATATGTGACAATGTCCCTCTATCCTTGACATCTAGATTGACCAATTGAGGCATAGACCATGTCATCCTCGGTACAATCTATATCTTGAACTCCAAGTAGACTCACTCTAATCAAATGAGCTTAATATCTCATATTGACTCATTTGGGTATGGCCATGCACTTCGTGGTCTCACTCTATCAAGAATATCAATGTCACCCCCGTCATATAGGAGGGATAGATCCCATCTACATCACTCACATCCCTCCGCATAATTTGTTAGATACCCAGTAATCGCCTTTATAGTCCACCCATTTACGGGTGACGTTTGACGAAGCCAAAGTATGCAACTTCTTATGTCGGGAATGTTGGTGCAATCGGCCCAGGTCACAATTGACCAGAGCTCGAGTTTGGCTCGAGTGATGTTTTGATGTGTTTTGATGTTTCGACAAAAACATATGACAATATAATTGTCATGGAAAGTCCAAGTTGGACACTTGGCATTTGGGAAAGTCCAAGTCCTGAGTACTTGGCAAATGGAAAGTCCAACATGTGTTGGCAAGGAAAGTCCAAGCATGGGTCTTGGCATGGAAAGTCCAACATGGGTTGGCATTTGAAGTCCAAGGGGATCGATATTGGCGGCGTAAAGTCCAAGCGATAGTCTTGGCAGCATAAGTCCAATGGTTGGCGGCGTAAAGTCCAAGCGGAGTCTTGGCGGCGTAAGTCCAATGTGCCTTGGCGGTGTAGACACCGTTAGCATGACATAGCCGATGGAAGCACCTGAAGGCTAGCGCGATGGATGAACAAGTCATGGATGACTTGGAGGGATCCGAGAGGGGTGAGGCTGATGGAGGTGGCTAGAAGGCTTAGGTCTAGGCTAAGGGTGGTCTAGCAAGTATGGGGGAACCATACTTGAGTTAAAACCTCATGTTTGAGGTGTGCCAGTCGACTGATGCCATGTGGCAGTCGACTGGACCGAGTCAACTAGGGTTTGACTGTGGGTTATGGCCTAGCAGTCGACTGCCATAGGTTGGCAGTCGACTGATGGCTCGAGCAGTCGACTGATCGTGTGATCAGTCGACTGGTGCTCGAGAATTCGGCCACAGAATGGAGTCGAGACTCGACTGGTCGAGTGAGGACTCCATCAGTCGACTGATGGTCACAATCAGTCGACTGATGGTAGTTCCGTTGGACTTATCCAACGTGGAACTAGCCGTTGTCTCACGACAACAGTGGCATCAGTCGACTGATGGTCCCGATCAGTCGACTGATAGACTTTTTCCAGCACAGGTTGAAGCTATATATGGAGCTCGTGATGGAGGAAAAAGCAACCGGTTCTTGAGGGCTATTGGGGCGATTTGTTGGTGCAAATCAGGTCTCCAAGTGCAAGCAAGCAACCAAGCATTCAAGCAATCAAAACAAGTGTTGTAAAGTCTTTTCTTTACTTGTATTTCATATTTACATTGTATATTGCTTTTATTTCATTCTTACTGTTGTAAGATTTATTGTAAGGGGTTTCTCCGCCTCCGACTTGTGTCGAGAAGGAGTGTTTATCATTAGTGAGTGCGTGTGCATCACTAGGGCTCTTTAGAGCTCGATCCGTGGAGTAGGAACCGTACGGTTTCGAACCACGTTATATCATTGTGTTAGCTTGTTGTCTATTTCGTTATTGCTTTTATCATTATATATATTCCGCTGCGCTAACGAAATTGTAGACACAAACGAGAGCGAATTTCGTCTACTCTATTCCCCCCCCCTCTAGATATTCCAACGATTTCTAACAAGTGGTATTAGAGCCCGGGGCTCTTCTACGGACTAACCGCCCGGAGCTAAGACAAAAGGCTAGAGGGTGAAGATGGAATTCCAAGACAAGCTTGGATGGGAAATCAACACTCCACCTCCATATAATCCAGAAGATTTTCCGGCATGGAGAGCAAGAATGGAAACATTCTTGATGATGAACATAGAGGATTGGTTCATCCTCGTTGAAAGCCTTGAATCCCCTAGGGATAAGAAGGGAAATGTCCTAAAATTTAAAAAAGTGGACCCAAGAGCAACGCCAAAAGCTCAAGACCGAAATTAAGGTAACGAAACTTTTGGAAGATTTAATCCCTAATGATGTTTTGTGCAAGCTAGGGGATTACATGTATGCCAAGGAGCTATGGAGAAAATTGGCAAGATTCCATGAGGAGAGTTCATCCTCAAGTGAAAGTGAGGAATCGGAAGTTGAGATGGAGTCAACTTCCGGATCGGAGAAAGAGGAAGTAGAAGAGATGGAAGAAGCATCTACTTCTAGAATTGAGGAGGAGAGACCATTCTCTACACCGGAGCAACCTCAAGAAGAGCCTTCAACATCCGATCAAGATGAGGAAGCTCTAAGTTCAACTCCGGCACCTACCACCACCCTAGGTAACTCAAACACTTTATCTTCCAATAAAAATCATATTATGTGTTTTGAGTGTAGGGAATTTGGGCACTATAAGAGCAAGTTCCCAAAGAAGGTTAGGAAAGCTCCGCCGGCACCAAAGGCCAAGGATGCCGGTCCCTCAAGTCAAAAGAGCAAGGAGCATATTATATGCTTCAAGTGCAACTCAAAGGGACATTATCGGAGTCAATGTCCAAGGGGAAAGAAGAAAAGGCAAGAAGGAGCAACACAAGTAGGGGGAGCCTCTAAGGCAAACCCTAAGGTAAAATTTATTAATGCACCTTCAATTTCTAGGGATAAGAAGCATGCTAGGAATAATTTTAATAGTTTTGCTATTGTGCATGAAAAGCATGCTAGAAATAATAGATATATTTGCCTAGGAGCTAAGAGTGTTCACTTAGGAAATAAGAAGAAATTTGGGACTAATGTCCCTAAAAATATATTACCTAAGGAAAGCATTAAGAAAATAGGAGAACATCTAGGCTTTAATGCTAAGAAATCTAGACATCCTAGAAATAAAAATATCTTAAGAGAAAATAAAAAATCAAAAATTGAGATATTAGAAAAGGAAAATCAAGCCTTGAGATCAAGACTTGAAAAACTTGAAAAGACCCTTAAGGTTATGCAAAATCAAATGCAAGAGTCAATTAGTCAAACTTCTAGGTCCAAAAGTCAAAGTCAACATCTAGGATCTAAAAGTCAAAAGTCAACCAAGGGCAAGCAAGGTTTGGGTCACAAACCTAAGCCTAAGGTGGCTTATCATTGTGTTCCATTTGACTATGGAATACTAACTAGGTCTAGGAAGACCAAGGTCAATAGGGAAGTCATCCCTAGAATTGACCATGGTGTGTGCCTAGTGGCTAGGGTTTCTAGGAAACCTAGGGAAGCCACTAAGAAGGTTACAAGGGGAGTCACCCCTAGAGTTAACCATGGCAAAACCAAAATGACCAAGGCTTCTAAGCCTAGAAGGGTCATTAGGAAGGTATCTAGGGAGGTTATCCCTAAGGAATACCTAATTAACCCTAGGAGCTCAAATCGGTTTTGGGTTCCTAAGAGCGTGATTGATTCACGCTAGATAGGTTAGGGTGTGCCAACCTTAAATGGATGGGTAGTTAACTCAACCATGGCAAAGGTGACACTTTAGGTTATTTTCAAGGTTATGGATACCTTGGAAATAGGGTTGAATTATAATCCTAAAAGTTTTAGGATGTGCCAATATTACTTGAGAAGTTTGATAAAATGATCAAAATTGGAACAATTTAGGTTTAGAGGTTAGTGTGTTATTTTGGGTTTTTGGCACACTTGGGAGAAAAATAGAAATATGGCAAAATATATTTAATGATATGAAATGGCAATTAATATTAAAATTTAGGTATTACTATACCTATATATTTTATATGCCATGCTTTGATTGCCATATGTCATGTCATGACATCATGCCTAGTTCTATGATTTTATATGTCATGTTCATGTTTAGGATTAAGGTTTTAAATGTCATGTGTTTTAGATTTCATATTATGCCATGACATCATGATTATGAGCATGTGTTTATCTATATCATCTCTAATGCCATAATCACTCATGCATTTAAGATAATTTGATTGAAATTGATTTAAGGACAATGGCATGACTTGGAGTCCCATTTATAAGGGAATCAAGTAGGGTTGCCTTAGAAAAATGCATGAAACCCTAGATTAAATGAACCAAAACCCACATCTCACATCCAATTGACATGTATGTGTATTTATACACCCTAGATACATGTGAGATACTAGGATATGAGTTAAGTTCAAGGTGCATAGTTTTTACATCTAGTTGAACCCAAACTCATCTTAACTCAACATGTGGATCATTGGAAAATCTTGTGTACAAGTCATGTACATTGAGCCCAAGGAATATGATCCAAAATAAGGTTTTAAAAACAGTTTAAAATTATTTTGAAAAACCTTGGTGAAGTCTATCTTTTGATACCAATCACCATTGATGAGATTGATACAAAGTGAGCTTAAACTTTAAAGTTTTTAGTCACTTTTGGATTTTGTATCAATTTCACTATTTTATGGTAAAATAATTTTCAAATATTTTTCACCCATTGTATTAGTCATAGGTATTATACGTATCAAATTTCGTGATTTTTCGATATACGTATAATTATTTATGATTTTCTGAAACTCGATTCTGATAACTGAAATTCGGAAATTTCAGTTATCGATCGCTTCAGTGGCGATCGGTGATGAAATGTGATCGGTATTAGTGAGTCATTGCCAAAGTAAGTTTGGTTAGTCCATTTTCAGCCATGACAAAGGTCCCTAACCACTCCTAACCCTAGGATATGCTTTGGGAAGCATTATAAAGGGTGAAAAGCTATTGGATATGGATTAGGAGAGTTATTTAGGGTTTGTATCAATTTTAAGGTGTGGAAAGTTCAATGTTGAATTTCTAACCTTAATTTTGATGGTTTAGAGTTCCTATTGGCTTAGGGACTTCCCAAGGACATTGTTGGTGCAATGGTCAAGGGGGAGCAAGCCTTTAGGGGGAGATATCCATCTTGGGATGATGGATGTGTTTTTCTCCTTGAAGGGGAGAATGTTATCAATTTGGGAAATTGATGGATTTTTAGAAGCCCAATTTGGAAATTGGGAGAGTGAATAGGATTGCCTCTCTTGAGTGATATGAGACTTATCACTAGGAAGATGGTAGGCATCCTAGGTATTTTTGAACCAAGGGGGAGATTGTAAGATCTCATTGGGACATGAGACATTGACCCTCTTGGGGAGACAACTTTTTGTTGTTAGTCAAAAAGGGGGAGAATGTTTGAGGGAAAACATTTGGAGATTATTTACCAATTTGGGATAATTGGTAAAGAATTGAAGTTAGTATTCTAACTCAATCATTTGTTTGGTTTTTGTCAAACATCAAAAAGGGGGAGATTGTTGGTGCAATCGGCCCAGGTCACAATTGACCAGAGCTCGAGTTTGGCTCGAGTGATGTTTTGATGTGTTTTGATGTTTCGACAAAAACATATGACAATATAATTGTCATGGAAAGTCCAAGTTGGACACTTGGCATTTGGGAAAGTCCAAGTCCGGAGTACTTGGCAAATGGAAAGTCCAACATGTGTTGGCAAGGAAAGTCCAAGCATGGGTCTTGGCATGGAAAGTCCAACATGGGTTGGCATTTGAAGTCCAAGGGGATCGATATTGGCGGCGTAAAGTCCAAGCGGTAGTCTTGGCAGCATAAGTCCAAAGGTTGGCGGCGTAAAGTCCAAGCGGAGTCTTGGCGGCGTAAGTCCAATGTGCCTTGGCGGTGTAGACACCGTTAGCATGACATAGCCGATGGAAGCACCTGAAGGCTAGCGCGATGGATGAACAAGTCATGGATGACTTGGAGGGATCCGAGAGGCGTGAGGCAGATGGAGGTGGCTAGAAGGCTTAGGTCTAGGCTAAGGGTGGTTTAGCAATTATGGGGGAACCATACTTGAGTTAAAACCTCATGTTTGAGGTGTGCGGTCGTGATGCCATGTGGCGATCGGTGGACCGAAATCAACTAGGGTTTTATTTGCGGGTTATGGCCTAGCGATCGCCATAGGTTGGCGATCGGTGATGGCTCAGCGATCGGCGATCGTGTGATCGGTCGTGGTGCTCGAGAATTGACCCGCGAGAATGGAGTCGAGACTCGGTCGAGTGAGGACTCCATCGGTCGTGATGGTCACAATCGGTCGGTGATGGTAGTCCGTTGGACTTATCAGCGTGGAACTAGCCGTTGTCTCCACGACAACGATGGCATCGATCGTGATGGTCGATCGATCGTGATAGACTTTTCGGCCTGAGTTGAAGCTATATATGGAGCTCGTGATGGAGGAAAAAGCAACCGGTTCTTGAGGGCTATTGGGGCGATTTGTTGGTGCAAATCAGGTCTCCAAGTGCAAGCAAGTAACCAAGCATTCAAGCAATCAAAACAACTGTTGTAAAGTCTTTTCTTTACTTGTATTTCATATTTACATTGTATATTGCTTGTATTTCATTCTTACTGTTGTAAGATTTATTGTAAGGGGTTTCTCCACCTCCGACTTGTGTCGAGAAGGAGTGTTTATCATCAGTGAGTGTGTGTGCATCACTAGGGCTCTTTAGAGCTCGATCCGTGGAGTAGGAACCTTGCGGTTCCGAACCACGTTATATCATTGTGTTAGCTTGTTGTCTATTTCGTTATTGCTTTTATCATTATATATATTCCACTGCGCTAACGAAATTGTAGACACAAACGAGAGCGAATTTCATCTACTCTATTCACCCCCCCTCTAGCTATTCCAACGATTTCTAACAGGGAACCATGGTGACTTCAGGTCCAAGGACTAATAGTCAAACTGATAGTCACATGAGAAAGTATATGACACTCATATAATGCTCCATGATACTTTGTCATGGCGGGTCATTCAGTATACATTCTCCAATGCATACCCATGTGTCAACTTGATATCTCATATCCATGACTTGTGAGATCAAGTCATCATGTTGACCTACATGCTAGTCTCTACGCATTAACATTATCCCTGAATGTTAATACTCGACTAGGAATGATTAAGAGTAGTGTTCTCTATATCATCTCATTATCGATTCAACTAATCGATTGATATAGATAAGAACCTAGTACTCAAGGACATTATAATATTTATTTATTTGGCACCAATACAAGTAAATACAATAACCATGCCTTTATAAATAGGAATATGATACAATAAAGTTCATACAACAATCATCACATGATTGGCTCTAGGGCTTTCACTAACACCTTTTTGGTATTAAAGCCTTAGTCATTTGGGTCTTGTTAAGGTTAACCTTTGGGATTGACTCCCTAGTAACCTTCTTAGTGGTCTTCCTAGGTTTTATAGAACCCTTGACCACTAGACACATATCATGGTTAGTCTTAGTGATGACTTCCCTATTAACCTTGGTTTTCCAAGACCTAGATATTGTTCCATAATCGAATGGAACATCGTGGTAGGTCTTCTTGGGGTTAGGTTTGTGACCCAAACCTTTCTTCCCCCTTGTTGGTTCTTGCCCCCTAGAACCTAGATTTTGACCATTAGACCTTTGAATTTGATTTTACATCTTTTTAAGGGTCTTTTATATTTTTTTCAAGCCTTGACCTCATGGATTGGTTCTCTAATTCTATTTTTCCCAATTTTGATTTTTCATTGATCTTTTGGGAAAGACTCTTATTCTTAGATATGTGCCTACCCTTTTTAGGGTTAATGCCTAAATTTTCTTCTATCCTTCTAATACTCTCCCTAGGTAAAATAGGTCTAGTATTATTGGTTCTAGATTTGTCCGTAGATAAATTAATATGCTTAGCACCTAAACAATAAAATCTATTATTTCTACTAGCATGCTTTTCATTAACAATTGCAAGAGTACTAAAAACATGCTTTTAAACCCTAGAACTTGAAGGTGCATTAAGATATACCTTAGGGTTTGCTTTGGAAGCTCTCCCTACTTGTGTAGCTCCTTCTTGCTTTTTCTTCTTTCCCCTAGGGCTTTGGCTTCGGTAGTGTCCCTGTTGATTACACTTGAAGCACACAATGTGCTCATTGCTTTTCTTAGCGAGGACTCCGGCATCCTTTGACTTGTCCTTGACTTTTGGTGTCGTTGCTTTCACTTTAGCCAATTTTGGCCATTTGCTCTTGTAATGCCCGGCTTCCCTACACTCAAAGCATATAATGTGATTTTTATTTTTAATTAACATGCTTGAGTTACCTAGGTCGGTAGAGACAATATGAGAGGTTTCTTCACTTCTTCCGGAGGTAGATGCTTCTTCCACTTCTGCTACCTCTTCTAGCGATGCAGATGTTGAGCATCTCTCAATTTCTGAGTCCTCACTTTTAGATGTGGAGGTTTCCTCCAATTCATCCACATCCTCGGATGTTGATGGACATTCATCCTCGGCCTCCTTCTCCGATTAAGGCAATTCAGGTTGTTCGTGGAGTATGCCCAATTTGTCCCACAACTCCTTAGCATCCCCATATTCACCTAGCTTGCACAAGATATCGTAAGGTATCAATTTTATTAACAATTTTGTTACCTTAACGTTTGTCTTGAATTGTTGCCGTAGTTCCTCGGTCCATCTTGATTTTTCTAACGGCTTGTTGTCTTCACCCATAGGCACTTCAAAACCATTCTCATTGATTAGCATAGTATTGAAATCGATTTCGAAGTATACCTCCATCCTTCTTCTCCACCATGAGAATTCTCCCTCGAATTTTGGTGGGTGGATGTTGATGTCGAACATTTGATTTGTTGTCATGGTGGTGAGTCTGATGACAGCCTCCTCACTCTGATATCACTTGTTGGAGGATCGTACTAAAACTCCTTCTCGACAACAAGTCGAAGGTGGAGAAACCTCGTAGATGCAATTACAAAGTAATACAAAAACGTACAAGCAAATACAAAGATGAAATGAAATACGTAAAGAAAAGTTTACAACAAATGGATTTGAACTCTTTCTTATTGCTTGCTTTGGTTTGCTGTTGAAGGTCTGGAATGCAGCAGCAATTCCACTCCAAAATCTCCCCAAAAATCGCTATGGAAATCCTCTCCAATCTCCTCCTTTTATGCTTGTCTCGGGTTGATTCCACACCTGGTAGTCGATTGCTCCTATAGGATTGTGAGACAACGACCTAATCCACATTGGCATCTAGCCAGCGGATCCACTAAGAGTCGATTGCTAGTTACCATGAGTCAACTACAAGCCTCGTAGCTGACTAATCAGTAAGCTATCGAGCATTCTGTGCTCGCGACTAACATTGGCAGTCGACTGCTTCTTCATGGTAGTCGACTGCCATCAGTCGACTGCCCAATGCTGGCAGTCAACTACCATGCATCGCAATGAAGTCGAATGCCAATTTACTGCCACAAGTCGACTAAGATATATCACCAGTCGACTGTTGTTGGGTAAAACCTCAAACACAAGTTGTTTGAGCATCCGACCGTCGGGTAAAACCTCAAACAACATGTTTGAGCATTCGACACATGACCTCAGTCACCTGGCCAAGTTCACCTCATCCATGAGTTTTAACCCAAGACACCCTTAGCCTAGACCTAAGCCTTCTAGCCACCTCTACTAGCTTCGTGCCTATCTGATCCCTCCATGTCGTCCATGACTTGTTCATCCATGCGCAGATCCCTCCAAGTCATCCATGACTTGTTCATCCAAACGCTAGCCTCCAAGTGATTCCTTTAGCTATTGTCATGCAATCGGTGTCTACACCGCCAAGGTACATATGGACTTACACTTTCAAGACTACCGCTTAGCCTTATGCCGCCAAACCACCCCTTGGACTTCCCAAATGCCAAGTACCCATAACTTGGACTTTCACGGCCAAGGCTACACACTTGGACTTATGTGGCCAAGGCTACACACTTGGACTTCCCATTGCCAATGCCAACCCATTTTGGACTTTTTTTACTGCCAAGGAAACACACTTGGACTTACGTGGGCAAGACTACTCACTTGGGCTTCCCTTGCCAACTCCATGTTGGACTTCCAATGTCAAGCCCCATGCTTGGACTTTCACCGCCAAGGTACACACTTGGACTTACGTGGACAAGGCTACACACTTGGTCTTCCCATGACAATCACATGTCATATGTTTTGTCTAACATTAAAATACTGCTTGAGTCAAACTCGAGTCCAGTCAATCGTGACCTAGGTCGATTGCACTAACAACTTTTGCGCACACAATATGTTTGGTGCCATTGTTGGGGACTGATTTGTTTAATATTCATGTAAAAGGGTTCTGATTGTATTGGACTAGTTTTCTTTCTTTATTTTAGCTCAGTTTAGTAGTTTTACCTTTTTGCTTGCTTTCCTTTTTTGCATTAATTTTCCTTTTCAATTATTTTCTTAGTCCTTGTTTTTATTTATTTTGCTATTTGCTTATAGATTCTATTGCTAGGCTACTTTTGTTTTTCATTGTATGCACAAGCATACAAAGTCTAAAAATTTCCTTTCCCTGGATCTAAAGAGAGACAGGACTTTTTATCGTAGGAGAGCATAGCAACGAGAGATGGAAGGAAATTGTGGCCTCTAGCAGACATAGGAAACCGTCCCCTGTGGGACTATGCCACTTCGAGTACAAGAGGATTCAAATCGAGCATTGTTTGACCCACTATCATAGCAAATAATTTTGAACTTAAACCTACATTGATCCATATGGTCCAGAAATATCAGTTTAGAGGGGTGACTGTTGATGTCTCGAACCTGCACATAGAGATGTTTCTAAAGATTTGCTCCACCTTAAAGTTTAACAGAGTACCTATAGATGTCATTCGCCAGAGCTTGTTCCCATTTTCCCTTAAAGATAAGGTGAAGACGTGGATGCATTCACTACGATCTAAAAGCATCACGACTTGGGACCAGTGTGAGATGTAATTTTTTAACAAATTCTTCCCACCAAGCAAGACAACCCACATGAACCATCTGATTGTAAACTTTCACCAGAAATAAGGGGATTCTTTATTTAAACCCTGGGATTGTTTTAATGGTTTATTCCATCAGTGCCTTCATCACAGACTCGAGAGGTGGCCAGTGATTCACACGTTCTACAACGGAATCACCTATGCCACGAAGGTATCCTTAGACTCTACTACAGGAGGAGCTCTGATGAATAAGACTATGAAAGAAGAATAAGAACAAATTGAGGAGACGATGCAAAACCACTGTTAATCGGCTTCTAAACGTAGTCATCCCACACCAGTAGCAGGAAGATATTCTCTTAATTCCAATAACCACTTAGTTGCTAGGATGGGTGCGTGACAAAGAGCTTTGATTTATTAAATTTGAATATTGTATATGCTGATAATTCATTTGGTGTAGGTTGTGAATTAACAGGGCATTCTAAAAATTCTATTTTGGGGAGCTTGCTCACCAAGGAAGCAAATTAGAGCAAGTAGATGTGATTAGCAACTTTATTCAGAGATCCAACAACCCGTACTCCAACACTTATATCCCCGGGTGGATAAATCACCCAAAATTTTCTTACAGGAACAATTCATGAAGCTTCTAGTTGTTGGATGGATATGGGCAGCATACAAATATGCCTCCATAGCCTCAGAAGTTCAAGCTAGAGTAGATAATGGAGGGCTTCATACAAACCCAGACCAAGGCTAATGCTGAATTTTAGTAAAGGAATTCACAGACAGAGGAGGTGGTAAGAAAGTTGAAAGCCTCAGTGGATGGTCTTGCGAGCCGTTAGAAGATGTTGAAAAAGCAAATTGCTCAGATCGCTTGTTCATTTGAAAGAATGCCAGTCAAATTACTTGGATATTATGAAGTGAATCCTACGGAATAGTGCAATGTGGTGACTCTAGGAAGTGGGAAGAACCTGAAGAAGTCGACAAATAGAGTTGATGTAGGGGCAGATAAAGATTTTGGAAGGGAAGACTCATCAAAAGACTAAAGGGGAGGTAGTTGATAAGCTGAAGTTTGAGCCCCCCACAGGATGCAACCTCCTATCTCGATTCCCTTTCGACAAAGGCTCACCAATGCGAAGAGGGATGTAGAATTCAAAAATTTCTTAGCCATGATGAAATCTATTTCGGAGGAGGTACCCATTTTTGAAGACCTACACCAAATGGCCCAATTTTCGAAGTTTATGAAAGACATCTTGGCACACCGGAGGAAGGTCAAATTTTTAGAGACAATGGCTTTGACGAAAGAATCTAGTGCGTACATTCAGTGTGGAACTACATAAAAATTGAAAGATCTAGGGAGTTTCTACATCCCTTGTTGTATAGGTTCCATCGTGATAAGTAAGGTGTTCTGCGATTTGGGGGCATGTGTAAGCCTAATGCTTTATACTATGTGTAGGAAGTTGGTGAAGGGTTTTGCTTATCGAGTTCGTGAGGGGAAACTTCGCTTCCCACTTCACCTCGGTTGTTTGTTCATGGTGATCCCATCGATTACCCCGGATTAAAAAAATTTAATCCTAGACAAAAGGGATTGTCCAAACAACTAAGTCATCATCGTGCTATTCGTTTAGAGAGGTCACTTGAACAAACTCGTTGTTCAAGCGACCATCCTCTATTCTACGAGTAGCCGCAAAATAGACGATATACGGATCGCCGACTTTTGTATTTATGATCGGGATCCAAGTAGCCACAAACAGAATATTACATGCTTATAATTGAAAAACAAAAACAAACATGTTACAAAAGAGAATGAAGAATAGGTATACCTTTCGATCTTCTAATGTATGACCTTCCTCCTTTCGGACGTCGTGTGGGCGAAGATCGACCAAAAGATGAAGCTCCTAGATCGCAAATCTTCCTTCCTTGCTCTTCCAAAGCAAGAGAAAGAATAGAAACAAAGCTCTATTCCTTCTTTCAACCAACCAACAACTTCCAAGGAAGAAGCTTGCCGCCGGCCAAGAAGGAAGAGAAGATTGAGAGTGGCCGACCAAAAGCTTCAAGGGAGAACCGTAAACCTTTGTTCCACCAGCCAAGGAGAAGGAGAGGACTTGTTTTGGACGCCGGCCAAGGGCTGGAAGGTACTCCAAGGGTGCCGGCAGCTTGGGGAAGAAGAACAACACAAGGAAAAATTTCCTTATTAGGTGCCGCCCATGCCCAAACCCTAGTTCCTATGCCTTGCCGCCAACTTCCAAAACCCTAGCTTCTCTTGAATTGATCTCCACGCCAACCCCTTGACCTCCTTTTATAGAGTTAGGCATAAGCCTCCTTTTAATCTCCACCATTGGTTCTAGGGATTTAATCTCAACCGTCGGATCTAGAGATTTAATCTCAACCGTCAGATCTTATAGATTTAATCTCTACCTTTGGATCTAGAGTTTTGTTTCTATCCATTGGATCTAAGCTTCATGAGGTGTTAATAGGCTACATTAGGGACCATGAGGAGGAGTTGGATCTTGGCCACCCATGGATCAAGCCCACATAAAGTCCGATCCACTAATGATAATCCAATCCACTAAAGGATTATCATTGATCTACCTCACCAATCCCCAAAAGTTAATATGGGCTGCATATATTATTTGTACATTTTCTCCCCGTGTTTAAGATATCGAATGTTCGTCGATAAATTAATTTATTGATCATTAATTAATCAACATCTAACTCCATGAGTAGTACCACTCACCCTTTTCATCATGTCGGACCAAGTCCACCTGCAGGGTTTACATGATGAACCTTATGAGCTCCTCAAGGGGACATCATCATCCTAATATATAGGACACGGTTTCCTCCTATAATCAACTTCACACCATATAAATAATATCATCTTCCAACTTACCGAGTCTATTGATTTAATCTATAAATCTCGCCCATTGGCAAATCAAAGATATGAATACTAAGTATATGTGTCCGTTATTATATCGGGATTAAGAGCATGTACTAAATAATATCTGAGGTCCGATTCGATTATGTAGTCAGCAATAAATTGAATCACCTCTAAGTCGGTCATGCTCAATAGACACAAAGTGTACTAGTGTGATTCTATGGTCAAGACAAGCCAATACCAAATCACACTACAACCATTCCGATGGTTTGTCCAAAGACATCTCGGTTGTGAGCCTTTACTTATACTTTACAAGGAGCCGATAACATGATCTCCCGTGTGAAACCACACACCATGTTATCTACAATGTAATTTATTAGACAATATTGCATAACCATAAAAATGCAAACAATGATCATGTAATTCTTATTTCAAAATAAAGATGTTCATACAAAAGATAGACTTTTCAGTATACATCCCTACAATCTTCCACTTATATTAAAAGACTATACTATCCTCAAACTGTCATACATCTGATCCCCATTCCCTCCACAAGCCTATCAAAAGCTCTCGTCGGAAGGGCCTTAGTGAAAGGATCTTCTAGGTTATCCTCCTATGCAATCTTGGCCACAGTAACTTCTCCTCTCTTTATGATTTCTCGTATCAGGTGGTACTTGCGCTCTATGTGTTTACTAGCCTTATGGGCTCGTGGTTCCTTCGCGTTTGAAACTGCACCACTATTATCACAATAAATTGTGATAGTTCTGGGCAAATCAGGAATCACATCCAAGTCCATCAGGAAGTTCCTGAGCCATACAACTTCTTTGGCCGCCTCAGAGGCTGTCACATACTCAACTTCCATGGTAGAGTCCGCCACGCATTTCTACTTGACACTCCTCCATACAGTGGCTCCACCTCCCAAAGTAAACACAAAACCCGAGGTAGACTTACTGTTATCCCTATCAGATTGGAAGTCGAAATCCGTGTAACCTATAGGGAGTAATTGGTCTGCTGGGTAAACCAGCATATAATCCCTAGTCCTTCTCAGGTACTTCAATATATTCTTTACCGTAGTCCAATGTCCCTGTCTTGGATTACTCTGATATCTGCTGACCATGCCCACAGCAAAGTAGATATCTGTGCTCGTACATAGCATCGCATACATGAGACTTCCTACTGCCAAAGCATAAGGAACCGCCTTCATCTCCTCTATCTCCTCAGATGATCGAGGACACATCTCCTTAGATAAAGGAACTCCATGTCTGAAAGGTAGAAAACCCTTCTTGGAGTTCTGCATGCTAAAACGATCCAAAATCGTGTCTATGTATGAAGGTTGGGATAAGCACAACATCCTTTTCCTGCGATCCCTTATAACCTTTATCCCAAGGATGTGTCCCACCTCTCCCAAGTCCTTCGTATCAAACTGTTTGGACAACCATAACCTTACATCCGATAACACCTTGATATTGTTGCCAATCAACAAAATGTCATCTACGTAAAGTACAAGAAATACCACTATGTTTCCGTCACATCTCTTGTATACACAAGACTCATCCGGACTTTGAATAAATCCATAAGACTGGATTACCTCATCAAAGCGGATGTTCAAAGACCTCGAAGCTTGCTTCAATCCATTAATGGACCGATTAAGCTTACATACAAGATTCTCTTTGCCTTTAGCAATGAATCCCTCTGGTTGCTTCATATAGATGTTTTCCTCAAGACTTCCATTAAGGAAAGCTGTCTTGACATCCATCTGCCACACCTCATAATCCATATGAGTTGTTATGCATAAAAGAATCCGGATAGACTTAAGCATGGCTACCGGCGAAAAGGTCTCCTCAAAATCGATACCCTCTTTCTGAGTATACCCCTTTGCAACAAGCCTCGCTTTGAAGGTCTCAACCTTTTCATCTATTCCTCTCTTTCTCTTGTAGATCCACTTGGATCCAATGGTTTTTACACCACCGGGTGGGTCTACTAGCTCCCAGACCTGATTTGAATCCATAGATTCAATCTCAGCATTCATTTCACTTTACCAAGATACTACATCTTTATCTTGGATTGCCTCGTCATATGTCCAGGGATCAGGTTCATGTTCGTCAGGGACCAAATCAGAAGATTCTCCCATGAACATGAATCATCAGGCTGTCTCACTACCCTCCCACTACGACGAGGTATCACCTGTGTATCCTTTGTGACACGCGGTGCAGTGACATGTGGTATATCCTCTTGTACCGATGGTAATAAAGAAGTGACTTCCCCTTTTAATTCCTCAAGAACAATTTTACTCTTGGGCTTGTGGCTCATCACATAGTCTTCCTCTAGAAATCTAGCGTTCGTGCTGACGATCACCCTCTGATCTCTAGGACTATAAAACAAACCTCTCTTCGTTCCTCTAGGATAGCCAACGAACATGCGTACTTCTGTACGAGGTTCCAACTTACCAGCATCTACCTTCAACACATGTGCTAGACTTCCCCATATCCGAATATGTCTTAGACTAGGCTTTCGCCCAGTCCACAACTCTGTGGGAGTAGAAGGCACTGATTTAGATGGAACCAAGTTCAGAATGTACATCGTCGTATCTAGAGTATATCCCCAGAACGAATCTGGCAATTCAGAATAACTCATCATCAATCTAACCATCTTCATAAGAGTCCTATTCCATCACTCTGCTACACCGTTCTGCTGGGGTGTGCCAGGTGTAGTCAATTGGGATTGAATCTCAGCCTCTGATAAGTAGTTCCTAAACTCTTCCATGAGGTACTCACCACCATGATCAGATCATAGTGTCTTGATACTTTTACCTTGACGTTTCTCCACATCATCCTTGAATTCTTTGAACTTGTCAAAGCATTCAGACTTGCTGCGCATTAGGTAAATGTATCCATATCTTGAGTAATCATCTATGAAAGAGACTAAATACTCAAAACCACCTCTAGCTTGGATAGACATAGGACCACACAAATCAGAATGAACCAATTCTAACACATCTTTGGCTCTATACCCCTTGGCCTTAAAAGGCCTCTTGGTCATCTTACCCTCCAAGCAAGATTCGCAGGTTGGGAGATCCTCCACCACTAATGAACCCAAAGGTCCATCAGCTATCAACCTTTGAATTCTGCTTAGGTTAATATGACCAAGCCTAAGATTCCAAAGATATGTTTGGTTCATCTTCGAAGGTTCTTTTCTCTTATTAGAATTAGAAGATGAGTTATTAATTTCAATATGCATCGTGGGAGCTTTTGGTTCAAGTGTGTACAAATTTCCTATCAATGCACCCGAACAGATAATGTCCCTATTCCTTTTTATAACAACTCTGTCATTAAAAGAAATACAATATCCATCCTTAAACAATTTAGAAACTAAAATTAAATTCTTTCTAAATAAGGGTACATAAAGGAAATTATTAAGAACCAAAAGTTTATTTTTTTCAAAAGATAAATGAACATCTCCCACTGCAACAGCCGCCACCTTCGTGGCATCGGCCAAGTATACGGTAATCTCCCCCTCAGCCAGTCGTCTGGTTTCCTGGAACCCCTGCAATGTATTGCAGACATGATCAGTGGCTCCCGTATCTACACACCAGGTGCCGGTAGATAACACCGCTAAACATGTTTCAACGACTAGACCAAAAGATATACCTTTGTTCTTGCGGTTGGGGAAGTCCTTCTTCCAGTGTCCAGTCTGCTTACAAGTGAAGCACTTACCTTTCAGCTTCTTCACTCCTCCCTGAGTACCTCTCACCGCCTTCGCCCCAATTTGTTTCTTCTTCTTCTTCCCTTTCGGCTTAGAAGTAGAAACCTTTTGGGTCACCATGGCATGTGCCTGAGCACTCTGACGAAATAGATCCTCTGCCGCCTGGAGTTCTGTCAGAAGATTCGCCAATGAATACAACCTCTTGTTCATGTTGTAGTTCAGGCAAAACTGCACAAAACTCCTAGGTAGAGACTGGAGTATGATATCGACTTGGATTTTCCCATCGATCTCAGCTCTAAGGACCTCTAACTCATTCAAATTAGTCATTATCTTGAGAACATGATCCCTTACGGGTGTTCCCTCGATCATGGTGGTCGTCATCAAGTTTCTCATGGCTTCTTGCCTCGCAGCCCGATTCTGGTGTCCGAAAAGTTCCTTGAGATTGAGTATCATATCATAAATAGTGGGCATGGCTTGATGCTGATGTTGCAGTACATTTGACATAGATGCCAAAATGTAACACCGCGCCATCTCATCGGCCTTGACCCACTTCTTATAGCTCTCTCTCTCTTTTTCCCCAGAATCATCTGCAGGCTTGGGAGGGCACTCTTCTAGGAGTACATATTTGTATTCCTCAGATGTCAAGACAATGTCAAGATTCCTCTTCCAATCAACATAGTTGGGTCCATTAAGTTTGTTCTCTTTCAGTATCACAGCAAGTGGGTTGAAAGTCATTTTGAAAGAAAACCTAAGAATCACATAAATCAAAACATTATATTTCAAAAAGTTATTGATTCCTCAAACAATAAAATTTTAAAATCAAACAACACCTCAAAACACCTAGAATATCGTATGCCACGATAGTGTGGACATATACGAATTCGACATTTGTAAGAGGAGGTTTTACCCATTAAATTTACTATCTTGTCAACCTAACTTTTTGACAAATAAAATTAATAGTTGGTTCCCCTTTGGCCCTAAAAATAAAAGAAGTGACTCTGATGGGGAGGATACTTATATTTGTATCTAAGTGTTCACCATTACTCGGTACCAAGGTAATTATCTCGGATTATGTGCCTTCTGATGGGGAAGTGCACACGCTCCTTAATAATTTCCTATAACCATATTTGACCTTGTGATCCGCAAACAAACTAATCTGATGGGGAGGAAGGCACTCAGAGCCGATGCACAAGTTTGTTTGCATCACTTGTCAAATCGTAATGGAGGCCATGGGAATTTTAAAAAATTCCCTCTCCCACTTAGTAATTTGAAATTGAGGAATTTTCCTAGCCTACGACATGCATATCAAACAAAAAGCAATAAATATGAAAAATAAATTATTTTCCAACTATTATGGCTTTTGTCTTCAATATGTCTCCCGTCGCAACGCCTTCTTGTCCGCTCCTCCTACGCCATGTACAAGCCATCCGGAGATCCGAGCCAAGACTAAAACCTATTTTAATTTACATCCATCGATCTTATACACCATGAGGGAGTGTACATGAAATCTAGATCGAAAGTAAAATAAAATAAAAAGTGGCTAAACAATGTCGTATCTAATTTACAAAAAATCAAATACAAGCCTTGTCAACCCCGAGGATTCAGCAAAATAAACATTTACACACATTAAATCATATACACACATATGACCATAATAGTCGGATCTTATGCCTGCAACCAAAGAGTTAAACTACGCATATCCTACTATTATCCGACACATATAATATATGAAAAGTGCATAAAAATTAACCGAATCCTAAACACACAAAACTGGAAACCTTGGCTCTGATACCAATTGAAGGGTTTTGCTTATCGAGTCCGTGAGGGGAAACTTCGCTTCCCACTTCACCTCGGTTGTTTATTCATGGCGATCCCATCGATGTCCCCGGATTAAAAAAATTTAATCCTAGACAAAAGGGATTGTTCAAACAACCAAGTCATCTTCATGCTATTCGTTTAGAGAGGTCACTTGAACAAACTCGTTGTTCAAGCGACCATCCTCTATTCTACGAGTAGCCGCGGAATAGACGATGTACGGATCGCCGACTTTTGTATTTATGATCGGGATTCAAGTATTATTTAGCCACAAACAGAATATTACATGCTCATAATTGAAAAACAAAAACAAACATGTTACAAAAGGGAATGAAGAATAGGTATACCTCTCGATCTTCTAATGTATGACCTTCCTCCTTTTGGACGTCGTGTGGGCGACGATCTACCAAATGTTGAAGCTCCTAGATTGCAAATCTTCCTTCCTTGCTCTTCCAAAGAAAGAGGAAGAATAGAAACAAAGCTCTATTCCTTCTTTCAACCAACCAACAACTTCCAAGGAGGAAGCTTGCCGCCGGCCAAGAAGGAAGAGGAGATTGAGAGTGGCCAGCCAAAAGCTTCAAGGAAGAACCCTAAACCTTTGTTCCACCCGCCAAGGAGAAGGAGAGGACTTGTTTTGGACATCGGCCAAGGGCTGGAAGGACCTTCATGGGCGCCGGCAGCTTGGGGAAGAAGAAGAACACAAGGAAAAATTTCCTTATAAGGTGCCGCCCAAGCCCAAACCCTAGTTCCTATGCCTTGCCGCCAACGTCCAAAACCCTAGCTTCTCTTGAATTGATCTCCACGCCAACCCCTTGCCCTCCTTTTATAGAGTTAGGGATAAACCTCCTTTTAATCTCAACCATTGGTTCTAGGGATTTAATCTCAACCATCGGATCTAGAGATTTAATCTCAACCGTCGGATCTTAGAGATTTAATCTCTACCTTTGAATCTAGAGTTTTGTTTCTATCCATTGGATCTAAGCTTCATGAGGTGTTAATAGGCTACATTAGGGACCATGAGGAGGAGTTGGATCTTGGCCACCCATGGATCAAGCCCATATAAAGTCTGATCCATAAATGATAATCCAATCCACTAAAGGATTATCTTTGATCTACCTCACCAACCCCCATAAGATAATATGGGCTCCATATATTATTTGTATATTTTCTCCCCATGTTTAAGATCTCGAATGTCCGTCGATTAATTAATTTACTGACCATTAATTAATCAACATCTAACTCTATGAGTAGTACCACTCAACCTTTTAATCATGCCGGACCAAGTCCACCTACAAGGTTTACATGATGAACCTTATGAGCTCCTCAAGGGGACATCATCATCCTATTATATAGGACACGGTTTCCTCCTATAATCAACGGCACACGATATAAATAATATCATCTCCCAACTTACCGAGCCTATTGATTTAATTTATAAATCTCGCCCATTTGCAAATAAAAGAGATGAATACTAAGTATATGTGCCTGTTATTATATCGGGATTAAGAGCATGTACTAAATAAAATCTGAGATTCGATTCGATTATGTAGTCAGCAATAAATCGAATCACCTCTAAGTCGGTCCTGCTCAATACACACAAAGTGCACTAGTGTGATTCTATGGTTGTCCCCACGGGGATGGCGGGTTGGTTAAGGCAGAGAGTGCTTGCACATGAGGCCAGGGTTCGATCCCTGGGGTGGCGGGATTAATCCTCCCCCCAGTCGTAGCAGAACCTCCCCTCTGCTGGTACCAACCCGTCAAAGGACATAGGCCTACCCCGTGATTTACCCCTTCGTGATTTCCTCTTGGGACGGGGGGTCGGAGGCTGCTAGGTTGGCAGTTCCAACCTTTTTGCAGACTAGTGTGATTCTATGGTCAAGACAAACTAATACCAAATCACACTACAACCATTCCGATGGTTTGTCCAAAGTCATCTCGGTTGTGAGCCTTTAGTTATACTTTACAAGGAGACGATAACATGATCTCCCATGTGACACCACACACCATGTTATCTACAATGTAATGTATTAGACAATATTGCATAACCATAAAAATGTAAACAATGATCATGTGATTCTTATTTCAAAATAAAGATGTTCATACAAAAGATAGACTTTTCAGTATACATCCCTACAGTTGGGGCTAGGAGATTTGAAACTGATAACCATGATGCTGCAGCTTGTGGATCATACATTTAGGTATCCCTTGGGCATCCTAGAAGATGTTCTAGTCAAGGTGGGAGACTTTATGGTACCCACCGATTTCATTGTCCTAGTGATGGAGGAGCACCCCAAGATTCCAGTGATTCTAGAATGACTATTCATAGCCACAACATGAGTAGTAATTGATGTGAAGAACCACAAATTGACTTTGTTTATGGGGGAGAATTAATTAGAGTTCATTCTTGTCAACAAAGGGAAATACGTTATTCCTGCAAGAGTAAAGATGCAGGTTGAGAACCATAAGTGTGATGGAGATGAGTGGAGATTCACTGAACCGCCAACACCAAGTTGAAAGACAAAAATAGGGTCGAGCTAAAGACCTTAAACAAACACTTCTTGGGAGGAAACCCAAGTTTACTTTAGTTCATTTCAATTTATTTTAGTTTTCAAGGTTCAAAATTTTTTTTATCATTATTTTATTGTGTTTATAGGTGTTTGTAGGACTTATCGAGTAGGAAAAGAGCAATTCAGGGCAACCAACAAAGCAAATCACGTGTGGTTGTGTGAATTTCACATGGTCGTGCCTCAAGGGTAGAACAAAATATGGTAGGGCATTCTAAAGGACTTCGGACCGTGTGTCACAATAAGAATTTTTACTGGGACACACTGCTACTCGTGTCAATTTCACATGACCATGTCTCTTCCTGTAAATTTCCTTAACCCTTAGCACCAAGTGACACACAGTAGGCCATGTGAATTTAACATGGTTGTGTCGTGCCTCTTTAAAAGGGTGTGAGCCATGTGTTTCTCTTTAAACCCGCCATGCTTTTTGATTTCCACCCCTAGGTCTTTCGTGTACCATCGTTCCAACCTCCACGGAGCCTTCCTTTACCTCGATTTGTACCAAGAAGCTTTCCAGAAGCAAGGATGAGGAGGACTAAGCATACGGTAGAAAAATCTGCTTCGTCGAGGCCAAGATTTAGAGGAAGAGATAGGCAACATGCTCCGTAAGAAGGTAACTGTAGGAAATCCTATGCGATAAATAACAAAATCACAACAAAAAAAGGATCCCTTGAGCGATCCATGCGAAAGAAAACTCATACAAAGTATAGATCAAAAGCCCTATCCTATAGGATATACCTTTGATGCGTACCCTTTGTCTATCTCGCTCGTCCATGGTTCACCGTATCTTTTACAAGTTCAAGTGTACATGCCTTTATGGTATCCACACGAACACTCTTTTGGAGAAAGGAGACAACACCTTTGGTTTTGCTAGCAACCAAAACAAGGCTCTCCACACTAGACTTTGGCCAAGAGGAAAGGGAGAGGGGAAATGGAAAATACCTACATGCCAAAGCAAAGTCCACATAGTCTCACTCACATTTAGGAGAGCTTAAATCCTATTTCTCATGCATTAAATCACATTTTATGCATTAACACCTTCTTGCATGCAATGTTTGAGGATGAAATCTCATTTCATGGATTGATTCTTTTGGTTGCAACATTTTAGGATTAACATGCATTAAATCCCATTTCATGGAGTAATTCTTTTGCATGCAACGTTTTAGGATTAACATGGATTATATCCCATTTTATGCAATTAATCCATTTGCATACAACAACGGTAAACCTAAACCAAAAGATTCAAAAAGTTGAGGCGTTACTGGCAAAATTTGAAGGCTTAATGTTTTGATGAACTACGTAACCATGAAAGGGACATAATCATACAAAGAAACCATTCAAGCCATATAAAATAGTGAACCTCCTGCACTTGGATTTGTAAAACCAAGTGAATACCAAGGTGTTGCAAGCTCCTAGGTTAGGAATATAAGTTCGAGTGAAGTTGAGTATTCCTAACCAAGACCTCATTCCTTTCAGGGTTAGCAGTTCCTCATCCTTAAAGTTGGCAACCATTTTGATTATGTGGGGCGGGAGTTTGATCTTACTATTGCGAAGTATAGCCCCTAAAAATTCAATCTCTCTGACTGCTATTATAATTTTTGTAGGGCTGAGAATAAGTTCATTCTTCTTAGATATTTCAAGCATGGATCTCATAAGTCCCTCATGCTCTTCTTCTGTATCAGAGAACTCCCATTTGCATGCATGATTAATCATCATTAATCAAGCTAACCTTCTTCAATTGTTTTTATTTGAGTTTAACTCAAATTAAAACAATTTGAGTCCAACTCAAGTTTGGCCAAGCAATGAGTCTAGCTCATTCTAGTCCATTCAATTAACTAATGATTCATTTAGTCAAACTATGATGAACCCCATCTCCAAAATATGTTATTTGTGTGTGACCCTATAGGTTTTCATAACGTTGGCAATGTCTCTAAACCACTTTAGACACATAAGCAATGAACAACATCTAGCAATGCAGCATTACTACACAAGTTATGAAAATGTCAAGATTCGATAAAACCTTTCTATGGATAATATCTTGTATGACCTTGTCCTTCTATCCTCGATATCTAGATTGATCAATGAGGCATAGACCGTGTCATCCTATTATCAATCTTTGTATTTCTTGATCCCCAAGTAGTCTCACTCAAACAAATGAGCTCAATATCTCATATTGACTCATTTGAGCATGGTCATGCATTTCGTGGTCTTACTCTATCAAGAGGCCTAAAGATATCACTCTCGTTATATAGAAGGGATAGATCCCATCTAAATCACTCACATCCCTCCGCATAGTTTGTTACATACCCAGTGATCACCTTTATAGTCCACTCTATTACGGGTGATGTTTGATGACCCCAAAGTATATAACTGCTTATATAGAGAACCATAGTGATTTCAGGTCTAAAGACTTTTCATACTAATAGTCACATGAGAAAGTTTATGACACTCATATAACTGTTGGGGATCTATTGGTCGGCTAGAGGGGGGTGAATAGCCCTCGTTCGTTGGATGTCGTAATTTGCTCATCTACAAAATGTTAGCGCAAGAGGAATATGCAAATAAAAATAAATAAAGACAAGCAAATAATAAATGAAAACAAACAATACAAACACCGAGATGTAACGTGGTTCACGGCTACGCCGCTAATCCACGGTCCGATTCGTCCACGGTGAATCACTCCGCAATCTATCCACTAGATCTCTCCTTTACACAAAGCTAGGTGGAGGTAACCTCTTTACAATCTCTCTTCTTACAATAGAATTGAAATAAACCAAATAAGAAGAGTGGGGAATCGTGTATGGCACTTTGGGAGAAGTTTAGAGATCAAGCATTAGCCTCCCAAAGCCCCATCCCCTTCCTTTTTATAGAGGAAGAGGGTTTCTTCCCATTGACACAGGAGCAGTTGACTGATGCCCTCGATCAGTCGACTGGTCCTATAGTCGTTGCCCAATAACGATCGCTTTCCACGTTGGACTTCATCCAACAGTACTGGCATCAGTCGACTGATCCTACCATCACTCGACTGATGCTCGATCAGTCGAGTGCTCAATGGAGTCGACTCCATTCTGTGCTCGTGCATAGTGCCATTAGTCGACTGTCATTCATTCCTGGCGTCATTCTGTCGATTATCGGCTATCGATCTCGATCAAACTAGTCTTATACGGTCGATCGAACCATCGACTCGAGTAGTCATTGCCATGACATGGCAGTCGACTGGTGTCGAGAAAACTCATCCGACACTTGGCCAAATGGCAAGTTTCACCTAAAACTACCCCGGGTTACATTCGCTCACTCTCATCTCGGAGTCCCTCGCCTTCGAAGTTCTCTTCGTTCTCGGCCACGTCCCTCGGCAGCATCAGGCGCACGGCTCTGCAATGCTCCTTCGCGTTTCTTGCCTCGAAGTCTACTTCCTCCGGCTTCACTCCAAGCTCCTCATCCGACGGTCCCTCTGATGCTCCAAGCGCACGACTTCCGCAAAGCTATCCTTCACCGACTTAAGGAACGAGTCATGAGATGTGAAACTCGCCATGGCTCCATGTGCAAATTACTAAGTTCTGCACGACTTCAACGCACATATCAAATCAACATAACAAACTAACTTAAACCCTTTGCCACACACATCAAAACCTTATCACGGTAAGAGATTTCCCTAACAATCTCCCCCTTTTTGATGTGTGGCAATCCTTTTAAGTTAGGTAAAAATATTTGATAAAAATTTTAAGGTAAGAAAGCATGTAAACATAAACATGATATAGCAACATGCAACTCCCCCTTAATCCATGAAACTCCTCATACAAATTTTCTCCCCCTATCACAATTTACTTAAACATAATTATTTCTCCCCCTTTGATACCATCAAAAAGATTAACACTAAGTTATAAACTCATGGCATCAAGTCTAATAGGAGAAAAATACCAAAAATTGTGTTAAAACTTGAAATCAGCCTTTACTGTTCGGAATATCAGGCCACCAGTCGACTGGTTCAGACTACCAGTCGACTGGCACATGGTTTTCAGGAATTCCTGATTTTCGGACCGAAATTCAAAAATGCATTAAAAATTCCAAAAAATTCGAAAAATCATGAAACTTGGGGAACATATTTCTTGTAAGTATATCTATCAATGAAAAATAGTTTTTCATGAAAAATCATTATATTTTCTGATATTTTCCAAAAGTCCAAAAGTTTTAAAAACCACTAGGTTTTTGATCATGTGAGTATCAAGTTTAACACCTAGTTTTGGTTTCAATTGTTTCAAAACATGAATACATAGTTTTTAAAGTAAGAAATTGTTTTGAAAACATATAAAATATCCAACCATGATCTTTGGGCAATATGTCTATGAATTAAACCTAAGCCTTCCCTATGATTGGTCTATTATTGCTATTTTGATACTTCAAATGACCATCTAAATGCCATAGGCATTAGTGAACATTTGTATCATCCTAACATCTCACCCATGCTAAGTTTTCAATCAAGTTAGCCTATTGTGAGTGTGAGATGTATCCTAGAGGGTATTTATATATATATACTTAACCATTATATTCATGCAATTCTATCAAGGTTAAGTATCATCCTAACAATCCTCATGATCATAAAGGCATATATCAAGTAATTCTACATTATGATCATGAACCTAAAGTATTCATAAATTAATAATCATGCATTAGGTATTATATGATGATAATAAGCAAAGTATCACCTAAAGCATGATTTAACCCTATTTCTCATGATTATGTGCCAAATATCAAAATCATAAATCATGATTGCAAACATACATAGCATTAATCATCATGATTTAAGCATTATTAACTATTTATAGGCACGTTATCATCACCTAACACTATTTAAAAATGTTGTCCCGCCATCCTAAGTCAACCAAAATATGATATAAGTCAATTGCATATGGTTGACTACCCTAGGGTTTTTCTAACCCTTAAGGATGGATTTTGGAACCCAAAATAAGTTCTTGCCTATGGGGTTCACTAAAAACTCCTTAGGGATCCATTTCCTAGCAATTACTTTCTTCTTATCTTGTCCCCTAGCAATTAGGCATTTATAGGCCTTTTCATTTTTCTTTTCTTTATATCCTAGGCCCTTTTTGTTGAAGCTAGCTCTTTGGCTCCCTATGATCATGTTCAAAGTGTTGGAGTCTATAGTGAATTTTTCTAGTGCTTTTTTCAAGTAATCTACCTTTTCCCTTAGAGCCCTATTTTCATCCATGCATGCATCACTAACATTAAATGACATATAGTTATCATGTGAGCATGCATGATTTAAGCTAGAAGAAATATTTTCATTTTCATTTAAGCATGCTTTTTCTAGTTTATTTTCTGACTCCTTAATTTGATCTAGCATGCTTTTGTTTTTCTTCTTAGCTCTAAATAAATCTCTAGTTAAGCTAGAAACCATGGAAACTATTTTCTTAGGAGTTAGATTCGTTACCATAGTTTCCATGTCCTCTTCTTCTTCTTCGGATGAGGAAGATGTGGAGGCTCCCCCTTCACTTGAGCTCTCTCCACTTGAGCTTGATTCTTCATTTTCGGTGGAGGAGCAATCCAAGTCATCGAAGGCCATCAATGCAAGGTTGGAATAGACTTGTTCCTCTTCTTCGGATGAGGAGGAAGAAGCAAGGTCATCCCATGTCTTTGCTTTGAACGCCATGACCTTTCCCTTTTCCTTTGCCTTCTTCTCCTCTTCCTTCTTTCTACTCCCCTTTTTCTTCTTCTTTTATTCTTTCTTCTTCCTTTCTTCCTTGCTCTTGTTTAGGAGGGGACAATTATCCCTTATATGTCCCTCTCCTTGGCAATTGTAACAAATCACCTTTCCTCTTGGTCTTTTCCTCCTATCATTAGATTTATTAAAATGAAAACCTTTTAAAGCACGCCTTACCCTCCTTACCATATATGCTTCTTCCGTGCTATCCATGGAAGAGGAGGAGGATACTTCATCATCGGAGGAGGAGGGGATCTCCACCTTCTTCTTCCCCTTGTTTGCCATCAATGCTACTCCCCTTGAAGGTTGGATTCTAGGCTCTTCTTGTATACCTTCAAGCCTAGATTCATGCAATTCCATAGTGGAGAAAAATTCATCTAGAGTACTTACTTCTAGATTCTTTGAAATATAAAATGAGTCCACCATTGAACTCCACTTGGATGATCGGGGAAAAGCATCAATGGCTTTCATTATCATATCCCGGTTGGATAGCTTCTCTCCTACACTTGTTAGCCCAATTAATATTTCTTTAAACCTAGAATGTAATGATTTTACCTTTTCTCCCTTTTCCAATTTGATGTTTGATAGTTGGGAGCGGGGGAGGTCTCTCCTTGCATGTTTGGCTTCCGAAGTGCCTTCATGAAGTTCAACCAATCTCTCCCACATCTCCTTGGCACTTGAGCATTCCCCAATTCGGTTGATCTCTTGTTGGGGGAGCACATTGAAGAGATGGTGCTTGGCTTTTGAATTAGCAAGGTGCTATTCCCTTTGCTTTTTGGTCCACCAAGATTTCTCTATTGGCTTCCCTTCTTCATCCCTAGGCAAAACGAAATCGGATTCCATTGTAATCATGATATCAAAATCCGTTTCAAAAAATACCTCTATTCGCTTCTTCCACCAAGCGAATTCTCCTTCAAACTTTGGTGGATGGATGTTGGAGCCAGCCATTTTGATGTAGAGCTTGTTGCGACGGTTAGTTCGGTGACAAGCAACCTCGCTCTGATACCACTTGTTGGGGATCTATTGGTCGGCTAGAGGGGGGTGAATAGCCCTCGTTCGTTGGATGTCATAATTTGCTCGTCTACAAAATGTTAGCGCAAGTGGAATATGCAAATACAAATAAATAAAGACAAGCAAATAAACAATGAAAATAAACAATACAAATACCGAGATGTAACGTGGTTCACGGCTACGCCGCTAATCCACGGTCCGATTCGTCCACGGTGAATCACTCCGCAATCTATCCACTAGATCTCTCCTTTGCATAAAGCTAGGTGGAGGTAACCTCTTTAATATCTCTCTTCTTACAATAGAATGGAAATAAAGCAAGTAAGAAGAGTGGGGAATCATGTATGGCACTTTCGGAGAAGTTTAGAGATCAAGCATTAGCCTCCCAAAGCCCCATCCCCTTCCTTTTTATAGAGGAAGAGGGTTTCATCCCGTTGACACAGGAGCAGTCGACTTATGCCCTCGATCAGTCGACTGGTCCTGTAGTCGTTGTCCAATAATGGCCACTTTCCACGTTGGACTTCATCCGATGCGGCATCGATCGGTGATCCTATCGATCGTGATGCTCGATGCTCGATCGAGTGCTTAATAGAGTCGACTCCATTACGTGCGCCGTGCAGTGCCATCGATCGACTTCCTTTCTCCTCGATCGTCATCGACATCGATTATTGCAAGTCCATGGCAGTCGACTACCAAGCACTAAACTGGTCTTATACCAGTCGATCGAACCATCGACTCAGAGCAGTCGACTGCCATGACATGGCAGTAGATTGGTGTCGGGAAAACTCATCCGACACTTGGCCAAATGGCCAAGTTTCACCTAAGAGCTCCCCCTTCCCGGGTTACATTCTCTCACTCTCATCTCTCGGAGTCCCTCGCCTTCGAAGTTCTCTTCGTTTGCGGCCACATCCCTTGGCAGCATCAGGCGCACGGCTATGCAATGCTCCTTCGCATTTCTTGCCTCGAAGTCTACTTCCTCTGGCTTCACTCCAAGCTCCTCGTCCGGCGGTCCCTCGGATGCTCCAAGCGCACGGCTTCCGCAAAGCTATCCTTCACCGACTCAAGGCACGAGTCATGAGATGTGAAACTCGCCACGGCTCCATGTGCGAATTACTAAGTCCTGCACGACTTCAACGCACATATCAAATCAACATAACAAACTAACTTAAACCCTTTGCCACACACATCAAAACCTTATCACGGCAAGAGATTGCCCTAACAATAACGATCCACGAAACTTTCTCATGATGGGTCAATTCGGTATATAGTCTCTAATATGTACCCATGTGTCAATTTGATATCACATATCAATGAGTTGTGAGATTAAGTCATCAATTGGCCTACATGTCAATCTGTATGCATTAATATTGTCCTTGCATCTTAATACTCGACTAGGAATAGTTAAGAGTAGTGTTATATATATATATATATATATATATATACAAACTCTCACTATCAATTCAACAAATTGAAATGTTATAAACCTAAACCTAATATTCATGGACACTATTATATTATTCATATAACACAGATAATAAAAAATATAATAAGCAAACCTTACCTGTTATTAATGAAATATGATACATATATTCCATAATAAATCATCTCATGATTGGAACTAAGGGCTGACACTAACAATCTCCCACTAGCACTAGTGTCAATCATTGTAATCTCTAAGACCCAGTGACCTAGTATGACGATCGTGCTTCCTCTATGCTAAAGCCTTGGTCAAGGGATCTGCAATGTTAGCATCAGTATCTACTCTGCATATCTACACATCTCCTCTATCGATGATCTCTCGAATGAGGTGATACCGCCCTAGTATATGTTTGGAACGCTGGTGAGAACGAGGTTCCCTAGCCTGTGCTATAGGAATCACGATGATAGGAACTACACCAAGCTCAGAAACAAACTTCCTGATCCAAATAGGCTCCTTTGTTGCATCTGAAGCAGCAATATGTTCGATCCAAGTGGATCGCTAGAGGGGGGGGGGGTGAATAGCGATAAAACTTTTTTTCGAGTTCGTATCAAAAAACCAAGTAGATAATTAATTGCAGTGGAAATGTAAATGTAAAGTAAAAAGAGACAAAGGAGTTTTACTTGGTTCGTAGCCTTCGGCTACTACTCCAAGGCCCTAGCGGTCTTCGACCACTTACGGAGGGCAAAAACACTAAAGAACTCCTCCCCGTTAGAGGTAGGAGTTTAATCGATACAAGTAAAGCACAAAGCTTGAGGTAGAGAGACACTCCCCCTCTCCTCGTTACGATAAAAGCTCCGAAGATGAAATTACTAAACTGAATTAAAACTCTAACCGACGTAATAAGATAAAAACAAATAAACCTAGATGTCGGAGAAGAAGGACTTCGTTGTTGGAGAAGTTGTAGCTTTGCGGAGGCTTTTGGAAGCTTAGAATTGATGAATAAACCCTAGGATTGACCCTCCTTTTATAGCCTTTGAGCCCCTTTTCGAGAGGAACCCTAGCCAATCAAAATTGAGCATCAATCTCCTTGAAATGGGGTGATAAGCCTTGACTCCTCGAAGCTGATCATTGACCATTAGTGGACTGATGACCATCATCACGATCGGTGATGACATCGATCGAATCGACCTCGAGCAATGATCGTTTGACGTGATCGAGTCCTCCAAGTTGGCAGTCGACTGATACTAGCTGCAAGGCAAAGTTAGCTCAAAGAAAACATTATTTCGACGGCCTTCGACCGTCCGATCTCGACCTAGACCATCGATGGGATGTCTTTGGTTGGATCTATGCTTAAGACCATCCCCGTAAGGAGGATACGACCTCACTTACGCTCGCACACACGAGCTTACCTCGATACTTACCATGTCGCTTTTGCTTTCGGCCTTCCACTCGATTCTTTCGGCTCCCTCCAAAGTCACTCGAGTGTCACCTGACCACCCGGCTTCTTCCGGGTGTTGCTAGCCTTCAGCTCCAGCTTTAGCAATCTTCTGCACACTCGATTCAACTCGTGAGATAACGACATGAGCTTAACTTTGTATCGTTTGCTATAATTAAAACTCAGGTTCGACCTAGGTGCCTACTACACCAACAATCTCCCCCTTTTTGATTTATGGAAAACCCACATACATAGTTAAGTAAATAGTAAGCATGAAGAATAATGTGCATTAGAAACAAACAAAAAATAAAGAAGATTAAGTTGGAGTAGTAAGGATTTTCTTCAAGTACTCCCCCTTGAGGAAACCTCCCCCTTGACCGAGGGTGAGTCTTGAAGAAAGACCTTAATCCTCCCCTTGAGGGTTGCTTTAAGTAACTACTTAAAGTTGGACTTAGTAAAACGTTTAAGTTAAGAGTTCTTCTTAACTTGGCCCTTTCTCCTCCTTAAGTAAAAAAATAAGTAAAACGTTGATGGCACAAATAAGTTTAAGTTAAGAATTCTCTTAACTTGGCCTTTAACAAGTTTTCAAAACTTTAAGTTAACTTTATATTTAAACAAAAAAAAAATGAAGAAAAAATTGACCCCTTAACTTTGGTCTTTTTCTCCCCCTTTTGCCATATATCGAAAAGAGTGAGGGTGTGTGTGGAAAAAAATAAGTGTTAAATTTAAAGTCCAAGCATGTTCCACATTATTTTGAATATACTGAAAATAAGTTCATCTATAAAATGTTTGACTCATATTTGGCTTGATTTATATAAAAGATCAACCAGTCCTGGTCAGAGTCGGTTAGTATGTATGATTATACTCCGTGGTTCATAGCGATGCACTAGCTCTTCATCTAGAACCAGAAGTAAGGTCCTAACATCTCACGCCCATCTACGTGGCTAAGTACACAAACACATTAGTCCTATGTGTTGTGAGATGTTTTGGCTCCTTAAATCTATAGGTGCATGATATCTAAGGTATGTCTTATACTAGTTCCATAAAAAATAAAAATTAAGAAATAGTAATAAGAAAATAAAATTTGCAAGTTCTTATTCTACTACGCACATGCCCAATTTTCGTCTTAATAGACTAAATTCGGCTTCGGGTAGGGGTTTAGTAAATAGGTCTGCTAAGTTAGACTTTGATTCGACGTATTCGAGTTGTTTGGCTCCGTTGGCCACATGTTCTCGAATGAAATGGTGTTTGACCTCTATATGTTTGGTCCTAGAGTGACATATCGGATTCTTTGTAAGATTAATTGAACTAATGTTATCTACGTGAAGTTTAGTATTCGTAAAGTCTAACATAAAGTCGCGGAGAGTGTGCTTCATCCAAAGAAGGCTACGTGACACACTCACCCATCGCGATGTATTCGGCTTCGGTGGTAGATAAGGCAACACAGTGTTGCTTCCTACTGCACCAACTCACTAGACTCGAGCCGAGAAGTTGACAACAACCACTCGTACTCTTTCTATCGAGCTTACTACCGGCATAGTCTGAATCGGAGTAGCCGGTTAGTTCGAACTCGGTAGATCTAGGATACCAAATACCGACATTAAGTGTACCCTTTAGATATCTAAGGATGCGCTTGACTAGAGTTAGGTGAGACTCTTTGGCACAGGTTTGAAACATGACGCACATACTTACTGCAAATAAGATATCAGGTCGGCTTGCAGTTAAGTAAAGGAGACTCCCTATTACGCTCCTATAGTATTTTAAATCAATTTGGTTTCCGATTATATCTTCTTCTATATTAACATTTGTTGCCATTGGGGTATTAATAATTTTAGTGTCTTGCATTCCAAAGCGTTTAATTAATTCCCTAGTATATTTGCGTTGATGTAGGTATAATCCATCTTTAGTTTGTTTAATTTGTAATCCTAAGAAGAAACTTAATTCGCCTACTAGATTCATTTCAAATTCTCTTTCCATAAGTGAAATAAACTCATTTAGTAGGATTGAGTTGGTGGTTCCGAAAATAATATCATCTACGTAGATTTGGGCTATGAATATGTCTTTACCTAAGGTTTTTACGAAAAGGGTTGGGTCAACTACACCTTGGTTAAAGCCTTTGGACTTAAGATAAATCGAAAGTCTCTCGTACCAAGCTCGCAGAGCTTGTTTAAGTCCATAAAGCGATTTCTTTAATCTAAGGACATGATCGGGTTTGTCTAAACTTTCGAAACCGGGGGGTTGACTAACGTAAACTTCTTCTTTAATGTATCCATTTAAGAATGCAGATTTCACATCCATTTGAAACAATTTAAATCCTCGATGTTCTGCATATGCTAATAGCATTCGAATGGACTCTAATGTAGCTACTGGGGCATAGGTCTCGTCGTAATCTAAACCTTCAACTTGACTAAACCCTTTAGCAACTAGTCTAGCTTTATTTCTAACTACTTCACCTTTATCATCAATTTTATTTCTAAACACCCACCTTGTTCCAATGATTGTTTTATCTTTAAGTGGTGGTACTAATTCCCACACTTCGTTCCTAGTGAATTGAGCCAACTCTTCTTGCATTGCAATAATCCAATCGGGATCAAGAAGAGCATGGTCAATAGTTTTGGGTTCAATTTTAGAAATCAAAGATATTTGACTAAGGTTTCTATATGAGGCTCTAGTTCGAACTCCTAGACATGGATCACCTATCACTTGGTTGATAGGATGATTCGTTTGAGTCCTAGTTGGATTTGGGTTTGAGTCTACAACTTGATCCATAGGATGGCTTTTTTGAGTTCTAGTTTGGTTGGAGTCATCTATCACCTGATCAATAGAGTGACTTGGTTGACTTAGGTTAGGATTAACACTAGACCTGATCTCAGGATCAGAGTTAGGTCTAATATGAATCGGCTCTCTAATTGGGGTTACCGGGGGTTTTGTAGGTTCGTGTCATTCATCGAATACTACATTGATAGTTTCCTCGACTCTAAGGGTGTCATGGTTATATACTCTATAAGCTCTACTTGTAGTCGAGTATCCTAGAAAGATTCCGGTCGTAGTTTTGGATGTAAATTTCCCTAGGTAATCTTTAGTGTTTAGGATATGTACCCTACACCCAAATACCCTAAAATACTTGATGTTAGGTATTTTATCGTGATAAATCTCGTATGAGGTCTTAAGGTGTCTCTTTACCATAAGGATCCTATTCTGGACATAGCATGCCGTACTCACGGCTTCGGCCCAAAACCTATCGGGTAGGTTATACTCATTAAGCATTGTCCTAGCGGCTTCTTGTAGGGTTCTATTTTTACGTTCTACTAGGCCATTTTGTTGTGGAGTTATAGGGCAAGAGAACTCATGGTGGTATCAATTTAGGTTACATAATTCTGTAAACCTATAGTTTTCGAATTCACCATGATCAGTCCTAAGTCTTTTAATTTTAATATTTTGTTGATTTTCTATTAACTTAAATAGGTTGATTAATTGATATAGGGTATCACTTTTGTGTTTGATGAACCTAACCCAAGTAAATCTAGAATAGTCATCAATTATGACTAAGCAGAATTTACTTTCGTTAAGTGACTTAGCTCCGTGTGAATCAAATAGATCCATGTGTAGGAGCTCAAGCACACTTTTGGTTCGTTCTTGACTAGTTAGTTGATGTTGTGTCCTAGATTGTTTACCTTGTTGACAAGCATTACATATTTTATTACCCAAGTTATTGAGGTTAGGCAAACCTCTAACTAAGTCACTCTGACTCATCTTGTGGATGAGTCTTGGGTGTGAGTGACCGAGTCGTCGGTGCCACAACCATGATTCCTCTTGCCATGTCATAAGACACTTAGTTGAGGAGTTAATTAAGTTGATAGTGTAAATGTTGTTATTTCTAGTTCCTTTAAGAATTGTTTTATAGTTTTCGTTTGTATTAATTACGCATTCATTTTCTAGAAATATGACCTTATAGTTATTATCACACAATTGGCTTACACTGAGAAGATTATATTGAAAATTTTCTACTAATAAAACGTTTTGAATGACAAAGTTTGAGTTAAGCTCAATATCACCTGATCCGATGATTTTGAGCTTGCCGTTATTTCCGAAGGCTATCGATCCTTGTCGTTTGAATCGAAGCTTCAAAAACTTGAGTTGATCCCCGGTCATGTGTCGGGAGCAACCACTGTCCAACTTCCATTGATCCTACACGCAAGGTAGTTGGATCGGATATTGGATTTAAAAAATTGGTTGAAAATTATTAACCTAAATCATCTCACCCATGTCTACATGATCAAACATGTTAATCCTATATGTTCTTGTGAGATGACTTCCAATTTTAGTTGAATTAAATTTAATGACTTAAACACTTGTCAACCTTGCGTTAGATTCGGATTTGACCTTAGGCTCATCAAGTCACTTTTTCAAGATCATGGCTTCTAGGTCGTGGCGAGGCACAGAGGCCTTCTTTGATCGGAACAATGACCACTTCCTTAGACAAAGCCATTTTCAAGAAAATAGAGACTTGACTCACCTAAGACCACTTCCTGGTCTAACTAGTCTAGGATACGGCGAGGTAGCTTCAGCTAGTTCCGCTCGGTCAAGTGCACCGAACTAGATACGCCTTATCTAGTCCGAATACACAAGACTCCGCTTTCCTAGCGTACTATCATATCGCTGTGTCCTAGTACTATGTTATCAAGTATGGACGAGTTATAGTCCTATCTAACCATTCTAAGAAGTAAAATCAAACTAAATAAAAACCTAAGCATGCAATTTCTAAGTTAAAACCCAAACAAATTTCGTAGTAGCTCCCCCTGGACTGTTGAATCGATTCGGTCTCTCCACATAGTGGATTTCGTCCTTGGGAACCCAGTACTGGTTTGATCCTAAGTTTGAAATCAAGGTGGTCTTAGGGACCCATGCTTGGACACATTTTTTATGTCTACTTACGATTGACATATATGACTTATTGGTCGTGTTTGAGCTAAACCCTAGCCCGGCCTTGTTGTACACGGCCCTTTGCGATCCAAGTAGGAGGTCAAGTCCTTTGGATCCCAAAGTAAACCTTTCCAATGTATTCCTAAGATCTTCGACTTGACTTTTCAAGAGTGAGTTCTCAACTTCGAGTTTTTCAACTCGAGTTGAGTCCTTCTTTTGAACTCGACTAGTCGAAGAGGTTAGGGAGACCTAGTGTTTGAGGAGTTTAACTTCCTCAACCAGGGTCTCGACCTTGGACTCGGACTTAGCTAACTTTTTATTTAAAAACTTAATTGGACTATAAAGAGTAGTAATAAGAGACCGACTCACCTTGAGTGTATCTTTTGAACCGGATGTGTATCCGTGGCTTGTCTTGAATAGTGTTTGCGATCAGAGGCTTCGTCTTGGTTTAGGTCGGGTTTGATTTGACTCCATCTCCGATTCCACCGGTTTAGCCATAAGGACTCGATCATTGTCTTCTTCCTCGGAAGCTTCTTCCCAAGTAGCGTTGAGTGCCTTTTTATGTTTTGGTGCCTTGCTCTTGAGTTTTGGGCATTTGGACTTAATGTGTTCAAACCTGTTGCATTCATAACATCTTATGTTTCAACTTTTAGGCTTACCTTCGTTGGGTCGAGTGACGGCTCATTTTCGGCCCTTGAATATCCTCCAAACTAGGTTAACTAGTTCGGCTTCCATTTCGAGCCTAACCTCACGAATCCTCTTCTTCCTTCGGGGGTGGCTTGCTTGCGGTTTTCTTCCTCGAACCTGCAAAAAGTGTTATACCCTTCTCGAATTCCGAGTTAGATTGCTCATGAACTTCGAAATCAAAAAAGAGTTCATCTAACCTAAGTTTAGAAAGATCCTTGGAGACCTTGTAGGCATCGACCATGGATGCCCACAAGGTAGTCTTCGGAAAAGAGTTTAGAACATACCTTATAAGGTCACGGTTTTCGACCTTTTGCCCGATTGCGTATAGGTTGTTGACTATGTCTTGGACACGGGCGTGGAGTTGCGTCGCGGACTCGTGATCTTGCATTTTTAGGTAAAATAGTTTATTGAATAGAAGATCACGCTTACATACCTTGGCTTCATCGGTCCCTTCGTGTAGCTCTACTAGTTTTGTCCGAAGGTCCTTTGCGCTTATGAAGGGGCCGACGCGATTTAACTCCTCCTTGGACAAGCCGCATTGGAGGATTGGTGTTGCCTAGGCGTCGGCTTCGACTTGTCGTTTTGTCGCAATGGTCCATTGATCATAATCCAAGGAGTCACCCACTTCATTAGTCGGAAGTGTGAAACCCGTTTGGATTATGATCCACATCTCGATTTGGGTTTTGAGAAAGCATTCCATCCGACCCTTCCAATAATGGAAGTCATCTCCGTTGTAAAACGGAGGTCAGACGGTGGTAAAACCCTCAAGATGGGCCATTAGAACAAAAGAAACAAGTAGTAAAAAAAACTAGCAATGACAAAAACACACAAGAAAGTACCAAGACTTGCATCTTGGATTAGTAGTGCGGTAGAAAAACTAAGCGAACAAATTAAATTCGAAAAAAAAAAGAAAAAAAATCTATGAAAATGCTAGATTGGTGGTTTCACCAAATCTTAGCACCCCCGGCTCTAATACCAATTGTTGGATCGAAGCTGATAGCTAGAGGGGGGGGTGAATAGCGATAAAACTTTTTTTTTCGAGTTCGTATCAAAAAACCAAGTAGATAATTAATTACAGCGGAAATGTAAATGTAAAGTAAAAAGAGACAAAGGAGTTTTACTTGGTTCGTAGCCTTCGGCTACTACTCCAAGGCCCTAGTGGTCCTCGACCACATACGGAGGGCAAAAAAACTAAAGAACTCCTCCCCGTTAGAGGTAGGAGTTTAATCGATACAAGTAAAGCACAAAGCTTGTGGTAGAGGGACACTCCCCCTCTCCTCGTTACGATAAAAGCTCCGAAGATGAAATTACTAAACTGAATTAAAACTCTAACCGACGTAATAAGATGAAAACAAATAAACCTAGACGTCGGAGAAGAAGCACTTCGTTGTTGGAGAAGTTGTAGCTTTGCAGAGGATTTTGGAAGCTTAGAATTGATGAATAAACCCTAGGTTTGGCCCTCCTTTTATAGCCTTTGAGCCCCTTTTTGAGAGGAACCCTAGCCAATCAAAATTGAGCACTAATCTCCTTGAAGTGGGGTGATAAGCCTTGACTCCTTGAAGCTGATCATTGACCATCAGTCGACTGATGGCCATCATCATTCGGTGATGGCGGACATCGATCGAATCTTTGACCTCGAGCGATCGATTGTTTGTGGCGGTCGAGTCCTCAATTTGGCAGTCGACTGATACTAGATGCAAGGCAAAGTTAGCTCAAAGAAAACATTATTTCGACGACCTTCGACCGTCCGATCTCGACCTAGACCATCGATGGGATGTCTTTGGTCGGATCTACGCTTAAGACCATCCCCGTAAGGAGGATACGACCTCACTTACGCTCGCACACACGAGCTTACCTCGATACTTACCATGTCGCTTTTTCTTCCGGCCTTCCACTCGATTCCTTCGGCTCCCTCCGAAGTCACTCGAGTGTCGCCCAACCACCCGGCTTCTTCCGGGTGTCGCTAGCCTTCAGCTCCATCTTTAACAATCTTCTGTACACTCGATTCAGCTCGTGAGATAACGACATGAGCTTAACTTTGTATCGTTTGCTATAATCAAAACTCAGGTTCGACCTAGGTGCCTACTACACCAACACAATATACTCGACCTATGTAGTAGAATCTGCGATTGTGGCTTGCTTTGACCTCTTCTAGCTCACAACACCACCATTTAAACAAAAGACATACCCTGATGGCAATCTGTAATCATCCTTGTCCTTTAAGAAGCTAGCATCGCTGGAACCCTTTACAGCGAGCTTCTCATTGCCTCAAAATATTAAGAAATATTCTTTAGTTCTTCTCAAGTACTTAAGAATATTCTTGATGACTGTCCAATGGATGTCACCTGGATCCGACTAGTACCTGCTCATCATGCTTAAAGAATATGAGACATCAGGAAGAGTGCATAACGGATCTGATCCATATGTTCCCTTTCTTCCTTAGAAGAAGGGCAATGTGCCTTCGAAAGGCTCATACCATGTGACTTTGGCAGAAATCTCTTTTTGGAATTCTGCATGGCAAAATGTTTAAGCACATTGTCAATGTATGCACTCTGACTTAAGCCAAGAAATCTCTTAGATCTATCTCTATAGATCTTAATGCCTAAATTGTAGGCTGCTTCACCTGAGTCCTTCATTGAGAAACAATTCCCAAGCCAAGTCTTCACAGACTACAGCGTAGGAATGTCGTTTCCAATGAGAAGTATGTGATTAACATACAAGATAAGAAAGATAACTATGCTCCCACTAACCCTCTTGTAGACACAGGGTTCATCTTCATTCTTGATGAAACCAAACTATTTGATCGCATCATCGAATCGAAGATTCCAGCTTCTAGATGCTTGTTTTAAACCATATATGGACCTTTGCAGCTTGCATACCTTACCAACATGCTTTGGATCTACAAAACCCTCAGGTTGTGTCATGTACACATCCTCGAGGAGGTTTCCATTCAGAAACACAATTTTGACATCCATTTTCTAAATCTCATAATCGTGGTAAGCTGCAATAGCAAGCATGATTCGAATGGACTTAAGCATCGCAACTGGTGAAAAAGTTTCATCATAGTCAATACCATGAATCTATTTGAAACCTTTAGCTACCAATCGCCCTTTATAGGTATGCATAAGACAATCCATGTCAGTCTTTCTCTTAAAGACCCACTTACACCCAATGGGTTTGACCCCTTCGGGTGGATCAACCAAAGTCCATACTTGATTAGTGTACATGGATTCCATTTTAGACCTCATGGGCTCTATCCATTTCTTAGAATATGGGCTCATCATAGCTTCCTGATAGGATGTAGGCTCATTCAACTCAAAAAGTATAACATCATCATTGTCAGACAAAAGAAATGAATATCCCTCAAGCTGACGATGTATCCTATCAGACATGCGAAGAGGTTGGTCTACTTGAACAGGTTGTTGCTCCACAACTTCTTATGCAACAATCTCATCGTCCACAACACTTTGTCGTGCCTGTTCAATTTCCATCTCAGAGCTATCTTTATCTTGAATTTCTTCAAAATGTATTTTACTCCCACTAGTTCTTCTAGAAATGAACTCTATTTCTAGAAATACATTATTTCTAGCGATAAACACTTTGCCTTGTGTGGGATTGTAGAAGTAATATCCTTTCGTTTCCTTAGGATATCCTATAAAGTAGCATTTGTCTGATTTGGGGCCTAGTTTGTCAGAGACTTGACGTCGAACATAAGCCTCACAACCCTAAATCTTCATAAAAGACATCTTGGGACTCTTCCCAGTCCATATCACATATGGTGTTTTTATGACTGCCTTAGATGGGATGCAGTTAAGTGTGAAAGTAGCTATCTCTAAAGCATATCCCCAGAAGAAAGAAGGAAGATTTGTGACTCATCATGGATCGTACCATATCTAATAATGTACGATTTCTCCTTTCTGATACACCATTCCACTGTGGTGTTCCAGGTGGAGTGAGTTGAGATCTAATCCCAAACTCAACGAGATAGTCACGAAAATCTTGGCTAAGGTATTCCCCACCTCAATCTGATCAAAGCACTTTTATACTCTTACCAAGTTGGTTTTGTACTTAATTCTTGAATTCTTTGAACTTTTCAAAGGATTCAGATTTGTGTCTCATAAGATACACATATCTATATCTATTGAAATCATCAGTAAAAGTAATGATGTACTGATAGCCTCCTCTAACTACTACATTGAAAGGCCCACATACATCAGTATGTATGAGTTCTAACAAATCAGTAGCTCGTTTGCCATGTCAACTAAATGGAGTCTTGGTCACCTTGCCTAGATGACAAGATTCACATGTCTCATATGATTCAAAATCAAATGGTCAACCTAGGGATAGTATCTTCTCCAAGTGCTTCCTTTGGTCATCATGTATCGTCGACATTCTTCTTGTAACTTCATCCTCCAATGGACTTTCCACTCCTGATTTTTTACATTACAAAATAAGAGTACGTGAGTTACATTTGAGTCTAAATATATTTTACAACTAAAAATATAGAGAGGGAGGCATGACACAAAGGCCGTATTATGAGTTACAACACCCACATACACATCACGACACGTAGGCCGTATTTTGAATTACAACATAATCCAATCTCATTAGGGTAAAGGGCCATAACCATGCACCATGGCAACCAACACACAACAAATAGATCTAGGACATCAATATTATTATGTTTGCAAAATTTTCTCATGAGCCGAAACCACACGGTGGTCCCGCTAGCCAGTTAGCGGGAGGGGGTCAAGGGGCAGCGCCCCTGAAACAAAATTTATTTTGTCGACTCTTTGAATGAGTCGCTGCCCTAAATCTATCAAAATGAATCCAATACCCTCTTGTTTCGTTGATGCATCCTTGCGACAAAACTATTCTCAACAGAGTGACACAAACACATCAACTAGTAAGAAAACCGTAGGTTATGAATTTTATTTCAAGAGCAATCTTTTAGTTTGATCAACACAAACTTATGCATCCCGACAAAATATGCTCATACAATTATGCAACCCATAATAAAATTTGTCGTACTTCTATATCACATATAAAAGTGCACAAAACTTTGTATGATCTTTCGCAAGTGGCTCTGATACAACTGTAGGAAATCCTATGCGATCAATAACGAAATAGCAGCGGAAAAAGGATCCATTGAGCGATCCATGTGAAAGAAAACTCATACGAAGTATAGATCAAAAGCCCTATCCTATAGGATACACCTTTGATGTGTGCCCTTTGTCTATCCCGCTCGTCCATGGTTCACCGGATCTTTTACACGTTCAAGTGTATGTGCCTCTATGGTATCAACACATACACTCTTTTGAAGAAAGGAGACAACACCTTTGGTTGTGCTAGAAACCAAAACAAGGCTCTCCACACAAGACTTTGGCCAAGAGGAAAGGGAGAGGGGAAATGGAAAATACCTACACGGCAAAGCAAAGTACACATACTCTCACTCACATTTAACAGAGCTTAAATCCCATTTCTCATGCATTAACACCTTCTTGCATTCAACGTTTGAGGATGAAATCCCATTTCATGGATTGATTCTTTTCCATGTAAAATTTTAGGATTAACATTCATTAAATCCCATTTCATGGATTAATTCTTTTGCATGCAATGTTTTAGGATTAACATGCATAAAATCCCATTTCATTCAATTAATCCATTTGCAAGCAACAACTCCCATTTGCATGCATGATTAATCATCATTAATCATGCTAACCTTCTTCAATTGGTTTCATTTGAGTCTAACTGAAATTGAGCCAATTTGAGTCCAACTCAAGTTTGGCCAAGCAATGATTCTAACTCATTCTAGCCCATTCAATTAACTAATGATTCATTTAGTCAAAATAAGATGAATGGCATCTCCAAAATATGTTCTTTGTGTGTGACCCTATAGGTTTTCGTAACGTTGGCAATGTCTCTAAACCACTTTAGACACATAAGCAATGAGTGGCATCTAGCAATGCATCATTGCTACCCAAGTTATGAAAATGTCAAGATCCGACAAACCTTTCTGTGGCTACTAACTTGTATGACCTTGTCCTTCTATCCTCGTTATCTAGATTGATCAATGATGCATAGACCATGTCATCCTCTTATCAATCATTGTGTTTATTGATCCCCAAGTAGACTCACTCAAATAAATGAGCTCAATATCTCATATTGACTCATTTGAGCATGACCATGCATTTCGTGGTCTTACTCTATCAAGAGGCCTAAAGATATCACTCCCGTCATATGGAAGGGATAAATCCCATCTACATCATTCACATCCCTCCGCATTTTTTGTTACATACCCAGTGATCACCTTTATAGTCCACCCTATTATGGGTGACGTTTGACGACACCAAAGTACATAACTCTTTATGTAGGGAACCGTAGTGACTTTAGATCTAAGGACTATTCATACTAATAATCATATGAGAAAGTTTATGACACTCATATAACGATCCATGTAACTTTCTCATGGCGGGTCAACTCAGGACAAAGTCTCTAATATGTATCCATTTGTCAATTTGATATCACATATCCTTGACTTGTGAGATTAAGTCATCAATTGACCTACATGCCAGTCTCTATGCATTAATATTGTCCTTGCATATTAATACTCGACTAGGAATATTTAAGAGTAGTGTTATATATATATATATATATATATATATATATATATATATAGACTCTCACTATCAATTCAACCAATTGAAATAGTGTAAACTTGAACCTACTATTCAAGGACACTATTATATTATTTGTATAATATAGATAAGAAATAATATAATAAGAAAACCTTACCTATTATTAATGAAATATGATATATAAGATCCCTAATCAATCATCTCATGATTGGCACTAAGGGCTGACATTGACAGTAAGACCCCTTTAGGCATTATATTTTGTAATGATGCTCATAAAACTCAGTTGGATATGCTATCTACCCACAAAATAGTTACAACTAGGTATATAGATGAACGTCTCCTTAAAACCCTATGTTTACTCAATGATGCGCAATGGTTATTTCATAATGTTGGTTAGGAAGAGCTTATGGGAATTAGATTCCCCACTTAGCCTAGTGTAGTATTTGAATTTTTATGCTCGGCAGGTGCGAAAATTTTATCATGAATGGATAGACAATATAGAACACGAATGGGACCTTATTCAATAGAATTTAGGTTTTGGATTACCTAGCACGATAGAAAGGAGAACAACTCAAGATTTTAATGCAAGATATTTTTGGTTTGACATAATAGGAGAAACCTCCTATGACCCCTCTAGAGCCAAAGCATTCCATATTCAAAATCTAGTCTTTTGATATATCCACCGATTTGTAGCTAGTACTATTTTTGGTAGAGAAGAGATTGATGGTGTGGTGAGAGCTAGTGAATTATTGTGTTTATGGAATATGTTAGAAGGTAATAATTCAATGAACGTGGGTTCTCTTTTTATTCGACATTTAGTTAAGGTGGGTAAGGATGATTATAAGGGAAGGTAATTATTTTTGCTTTGTAAGGAAGGACTTGATACCCCTTAGGCTCCCTAACCCCAATACCACTGTCACAAACCACGCAAGCTGATGGTTGGATAGGATAGTGGAGTCCCCAGCATAAGAGAGACCTTTTACACACACACCCTGTTCACCACGTACCTTCTCCACCTTCATTTCATTCACCTATAGATCCACCAGCCATTGGAATCCACGCACCTTGAGAGATGATGTAGGGATGTATACTGAAAAGTCTATCTTTTTTATGAACAACTTTATTTTGAAATAAGAATCACATGATCATTATTTGCATTTTTATGGTTATGCAATATTGTCAAATACATTACATTATAGATAACATGGTGTGTGGTGTCACACGGGAGATCATGTTATCGGCTCCTTGTAAAGTATAAGTAAAGGCTCACAACCGAGATGACTTTGGACAAACCATCAGAATGGTTGTAGTGTGATTTGGTATTGGTTTGTCTTGACCATAGAATCACACTAGTGCACTTTGTGAGTATTGAGAAGGACCAACTTAGAGGTGATTCAATTTATTGATGACTACATAATCGAATCGGACCTCAAATATTATTTTGTACATGCTCTTAATCCCGATATAATAACGGGCACATATACTTAGTATTCATCTCTTTGATTTACCAATGGGCGAGATTTATAGATTAAATCGATAGGCTCGGTAAGTTGGGAGATAATATTATTTATATGGTGTGTCATTGATTATAGGAGGAAACCGTGTCCTATATATTAGGATGATGATGTCCCCTTGAGGAGCTCATAAGGATCATCATGTAAACCCTGCAGGTGGATTTGGTCCGGCATGATGAAAAGGTTGAGTGGTACTACTCATTGAGTTAGATGTTGATTAATTAATGATCAGTAAATTAATCGACGGACATTCGAGATCTTAAACACAGGGAGAAAATGTACAAATAATATATGGAGCCCATATTATCTTATGGGGGTTGGTGAGGTAGATCAATGATAATCCTTTAGTGGATTGGATTTTCATTTATGGATCAGACTTTATGTGGGCTTGATCCATGGGTGGCCAAGATCCAACTCCTCCTCATGGTCCCTAATGTAGCCTATTAACACCTCGTGAAGCTTAGATCCAATGGATAGAAACAAAACTCTAGATCCAAAGGTAGAGATTAAATCTCTAAGATCCGACGGTTGAGATTAAATCTCTAGATCCGACGGTTGAAATTAAATCCCTAGAACCAATTGAAGAGATTAAATCATGGTTATCCCTAAATCTATAAAAGGAGGGCAAGGGGTGGGCGGCAAGAGAGGAATCCTAATTGAGATAGGATTAGGGTTTGGAGGCTTAGGGTTTTGGAGGCTTGGGCGGCACCAAATAAGGAAGTATTTTCCTTTCTTCTTCTTCTTTCAAGGTGGCCGGCGTCCAGCAGGTTTTTCCAGCCTTTTCTAGCCATTGGCCGGCGGCCAAAGACCCTCTTCTTTTTCTCCTTGGCTGGTGGAAACAAGACTTAGGGCTTTCCCTTGGTGTCTTGGCCGGTTTCCATCATCATCTCCTCCTCCTTGTTGGCCGGCGGCAAGGATTCTCCATGATGCTTGTTGGTTGGCTATAGGAAGGAGAAGAGACTTGTTTCTATTCTTCCTCTTGCTCGGAACGAGCAAGGAAGGAAGATTGGTGATCTAGGAGCTTCATCTTTTGGTAGATCGTCGCCCACACGACGACCGAAAGGAGGAAGGTCATACATTAGAAGATCGAGAGGTATATCGATTCTCCATTCTCTTTTGTAACATGTTTGTTTTTGTTTTTCAATTATGAGCATGTAATATTCTATTTCTGGCTAAATAATTCTTGAATCCCGATCATAAATACAAAAGCCGACAATCCATACATCATCTATTCCGCGGCTACTCGTAGAATAGAGGATGGTCGCTTGAACAACGAGTTTGTTCAAGTAACCTCTCTAAACGAATAGCACGACGATGACTTGATTGTTTGGGCAATTCCTTTTGTCTAGGATTAAATTTTTTAATCTGGGAACATCGATGGGATCGCCATGAACAAACAACCAAGTTGAAGTGGGAAGCGAAGTTTCCCCTCACGGACTTGATAAGCAAAACCCTTCAGATGAGAGGGCACACCCAGATCCCGAACCTTCACCACATTATTTTGCTTCTTTTGAGCATGATGCAAGTCATTCTACATTTGATTGTGGGAGTTCCGATCGTGCCTCGACGATATCTACACAGAGCAGTAGAAATAGGGGTGGCGATGGGATGAGAAGCGGACCTTCACTCAGGTGGAGTTTTAGGATCTGCAAGGTCATTTTTAGTGGGAAGATGAACTCTATGGACACGCCCAACAACATTACCAAAGGGTGGAGGAGATTACAGCCTTGCACAACAGTAATTTCAAGAGGAGGTCAAGTACCACCAGGATATCCAGCAGTTCATGAGGGATGCACATGTATAGTGGGCTCGGGAGGAGGATCACAGAGCTACTGTTGAGTCCACTAGCTCACAGGTTTACCACATGTATATGTGGCATTATTGCCTTAGTACACGATTATCCCATGAGTTGGAGATGTCAAGATTGTATGGTTTTCCTCCTAGACTACCATATTAGAGGTACGCAAAACTCTAAGTTTGGGGGGAGTGAAATTTTCTAATATTACACTTTTGATTGCTTTGGTAGGTTTAACTTTATGTCTCTTAAATCTAGTAGTAGCTTTTATTTGCATTTGTTTTAATTTATCATGCATGTAGATGTCTTGAGATTTATTTCAACACTTATTTCGTTTGATCTCATAGCTTACTTTAGGCGAAGTTTTGGAAAACAAATAATATATTGTAGTAATGTGTTTTCGTGCCATAGGCATTCTACTTTCTTTTATCTTGTGGAATTTAACTTTGTCATGCAAAAATGACTATTTGTTATTTTTCATCCTCTATTTTCACAAACACATATTGAGAATTCCAAATAGGGTAATCTACTATGTAATTAGTTATGATTTATCTTGATATGTTTGTACTTTAGAATCCATAGGTGACCCTAGTGTTGGAGGATCGTGACCCAGCTAGAAGGGGAGTTGAATAGCCTACGATGTGCTCGGTGGAATTTGAACGTCTTAATCGTCTACAAGAGTTGTTAGCGCAGAGGAAATACTAAAACAAAGAAAATTAAAACAATAAAAAGAAGTAAAGAAGAGCAAATGCTAACGCCGAGATGTAACGTGGTTCAGGGCCCTTGCCGCTAATCTACGGTGTAGGGATATATACTGAAAATCTATCTTTTGTATGAACATCTTTATTTTGAAATAAGAATCACATGATCATTGTTTGCATTTTTATGGTTATGAAATATTGTCTAATACATTACATTGTAGATAACATGGTGTGTGGTGTCACACGGGAGATCATGTTATCAGCTACTTGTAAAGTATAAGTAAAGGCTCACAACCGAGATGAGTTTGGACAAACCATCGAAATGGTTGTAGTGTGATTTGGTATTGGTTTGTCTTAACCATAGAATCACACTAGTGCACTTTGTGTGTATTGAGCAGGACCGACTTAGAGGTGATTCGATTTATTGCAGACTACATAATCGAATCGAACCTCAGATATTATTTAGTACATGCTCTTAATCCCGATATAATAATGGCCACATATACTTAGTATTCATCTCTTTGATTTACCAATGGGCGAGATTTATAGATTAAATCGATAGACTCGGTAAGTTGGGAGATGATATTATTTATATGGTGTGCGGTTGATTATAGGAGGAAACTGTGTCCTATATATTAGGATGATGATGTCCCCTTGAGGAGCTCATAAGGTTCATCATGTAAACCCTACAGTTGGACTTGGTCAGGCATAATGAAAAGGTTGAGTGGTACTACTCATGGAGTTAGATGTTGATTAATTAATGGTCAGTAAATTAATTAATCAACGGACATTCGAGATCTTAAACACGAGGAGAAAATGTACAAATAATATATGGATCCCATATTAACTTATGGGGGTTGGTGAGGTAGATCAATGATAATCCTCTAGTGAAATGGATAATCATTAGTGGATCGGACTTTATGTGGGCTTGATCCATGGGTGGCCAAGATCCAACTCCTCCTCATGGTCCCTATTGTAGCCTATTAACACCTCATGAACCTTAGATTCAATGCATAGAAATAAAACTCTAGATCCAGAGGTAGTGATTAAATCTCTATGATTCGACGGTTGAGATTAAATCTCTAGATCCGACGGTTGAGATTAAATCCCTAGAACCAATGGTGTGTTGGCAATCGTGCTATTTCTCGGAATGCTCATAGGCTCCCATGTCCCCGGATTAAAATTTTCACTAATGAAAACTAATCCGGATGGGATGAGTTTCTTAAGCACAACCAATTCGTCGTCGTGCTAACGACTTGAGCGATCTCTTGAACAAACTAGTTGTTCAAGCAACACAACTTTTCTAGTCGGTTAGCCGCGGAAGAGACGACGGACGAATTGCCGGTTTTTGTGTTTCTTATCGGGGTCAATGATTATACAAATACATACAAATGTAAACTAGTATAATCAACATATACTAACATAAAGAACATAAGCTAGCATATCAATAAGAACATGCAAAGAGCAATAATAAAAGTTATAAAACTTTTATACCTCTTGATCTTCTATCGTATGTCCTAACCTCCTTGTAGACTTCGTGTGGGCGAAGATCCTCCACAAGTTGAAGCTTCCTAGATCTTCTTCAATCCAAAGAAAGAAGAACTCTCTTTCCCTTCTTGCTTGAGCCAACCACCATTCCACAAAAGGATTGATGCCGCCGGCCCCAAGAATAGAGAGAACATAATGGAAACAACCAAGGTACCGAACTAGGGACAAACCCTTGTTTTGGTGCCGCCGGCCAAGATGGAGTGAAGAGGATAAAGGGAATATGTTGGGCGCCGGCCACGGTGGAGGGAATAGAAGAAGGAGTCGACCACAACCTAGGAAGAGGAAGAGCTCCTCTCCTATAGTTGCCGCCCACCTTCCTTGCATACCCTAGCCGCCCAGCCATAGGAGCCAAACCCTAATTAGGGTTTCCTCCTTAGGTCTTCTTGCCGCCCATCCAAGGTGGAAGGAGGAGATCTAAACCGGCCACCTTTCCTAGGAAGAAGAAGAACTCTTCCACAAGATGCCGCTTACCCTCCTTCCAAACCTTGGCCGCCCATGCAAAGGAGCCAAACCCTAATCAAATTAGGGTTTCCTCCTTAGGGTTTCTTGCCGCCCAACCATGATGGAGAGAAGAGATCTAGGAGCTAGCCACCTTCAAGGAAGAAGAAGAGATCTTCCTCAAGTTGCCGCCCACTCATCTTCCAAGCCTTGGCCGCCCAACCCATAGGAGCCAAACCCTAATTAGGGTTTCCTCCTTAGGGTTACTTTCCGCCCAAGCAAAGAGAGGCTAAACCCTTATTTCCATCATCCAACATCAACAACTCTCCTTTTTTGCTGCCCAACCCATAGCTACCCTTTTATAGAACTTAGGAGAAAGTTGGTTATTGATGAGGTAGCCAAAAATATAGGAACTAATTCCCAATTTTCTTGCCGCCCACCTTATCCAACCTTTCCTCTCCCTTTTATATAGAGTTAGGTTTAGGCCTTGGTTTAATCTCCACCGTCGGTTCTAGGGTTTTAATCTCAACCGTCGGATTTAGAGATTTAATCTCAACCGTCGGTTCTAGGGTTTTAATCCCAACCGTCGGATCTAGAGATTTAATCTCAACCGTCGGTTCTAGGGATTTAATCCTAACCGTCGAATCTAGAGATTTGTTTTCCATCATTTGATCTAGACTTCATGAAGTTTATATTAGGCTACGATAGGGACCATGAGGAGGAGTTGGATCTTGGCCACCCGATGGATCGGAACCACACAAACTTGATCCATCAATGATGTTCCATTCCACTAGAGGATCATCATCGAACTACCTCACCAACCCCATAAATTAATATGGGCTCCATATATTATTTGTACATCCATCTCCCCGTGTTTAAGACATCGAATGTCCGTCAATTAATTGATTTACTGACCATCAATTAATTAACATCTAACTCCTCGAGTAGTACCACTCAACCTTATCATCGTGTTGACTAAGTCAACCTGCAGGGTTTACATGATGAACCTTATGAGCTCCTCAAGGGGACATCATCAACCTAATACATAGGACACGGATTCCTCCTATAATCAACGGCACACCATGTAAATAATATCATTTCCCAACTTACCTGGCATATTGATTTAATCCATAGAAATCTCACCCTCTGGTAAATCAAAGAAATAAATACTAAGTACATGTGTCCGTTATTATATCGGGATTAAGAGCATGTACAACATAATATCCGAGGTCCGATTCAATTATGTAGTCAGCAACAAATTGAATCACCTCTATGTCGGTCCTGCTCAATACACCGAGGTGTACTAGTGTAACTCTATGGTCAAGATAAACCAATACCAAGCTACACTACAACCATGCCAATGGTTTGTCCAAAACCATCTTGGTTGTGAGCCTCTACTTATACTCTACAAGGGACTGATAACATGATCTTCTGTGCCACACCCAAGCACCATGTTATCTACAATGTAAAGTTTTAGACAATATGCACATATATAAATATAAAGTGCAAACAATGATCATGTGATTCTTATTTCAAAATAAAATGTTCATACCAAAGAGCTAGGCTTTTCAGTATACATCCCAACATGGTGGAGATTGAACCAAGGCTTATCCCTAACTCTATAAAAGGGTGGACTAGGGGTGGGCGGCAAGACACAATTTAGAGGAAAGGGGCTAGGGTTTTGGGAGGCAAGGGCAAGGGAGACTTAGGGTTTTGGGTGGCCACAATTAAGGAAAGAGTTTTCTTCTTCTTCTTCCTAAGGTGGCCGAAACCCTTCCTTCTTCTTCCCTCCTTGGTTTGGCTGGCGCCCAAGCTTCTCCCTTTCATCTATCTCTTATGATGGATGGCATTAGGGTTTCTTCCCTTGGGTGGCAAGCAATCCTAGTTGGGATAAGAATAGGATTGGGCGGCTAGGGTTAGGTTTTGAGGGTTGTTGGTTGGCGGCAACAAGTGGAGGAGAGATTCTTCTTCTTCTTCCTAAGGTTGGCTAGCCCCTCTTCCTTCTTCCCACTACCTTGGTTGGAGCTCAACCTATTTTTCTTCCCTTCTTTCTTGGCCGGAAATTAGGAGAGCTTAGTTTAGGGTTTGTGCGGCAACAAGGAGGAGGATTGTTTTTCTTTCTCTTCTCCAAGTGTTGGCCGGCGCCCATGCCCTCTTTGATTCTCCTTTGACCGGTTTCCATACTCCATGTTCTCTTTCTTGGCCGGCGGCAACATCGAGTTTATTGACTTGGTGGCCGGTTCTAGATGGGAAGATGAGTTTTTGTTTTTTGATCTTCCTTTGTTCGGAGTGAACAAGGAACGAAGATTGGTGATCTAGGAGCTTCGACTTTTGGAAGATCGTCGCCCACACAATGTCCAAAAGGAGGAAGGACATACAATAGAAGATCAAGAGGTATAACAAGAGGTATAATCTTGTTTATTTTGATTAGTGTTCTTTTGTATTATGTTTATAATTGCTTTTAAATTATATGCATGTGTTGTGTGGATGTTTACTTTATGTATGCGGCTAAATAATACTTGGATCCCGAAATAAACACAAAAACCGGTGATCCGAACATCGTCTATTCCGCGGATACTCGTAGAATAGAGGTTGATCGCTTGAACAATGAGTTTGTTCAAGTGATCTCTCTAAACGAATAGCACGACGAGGACTTGGTTTTTTGGGCAATCCCTTATGTGTAGGATTAAATTTTTAATCCGGGGACATCGATGGGATCACCATGAACAAGCGACCGAGGTGAAGTGGGAAGCGAAGTTTCCCCTCACGGACTTGATAAGCAAAACCCTTCAATTGGTATCAGCGCCAAGGTTTCCGGTTTTGTGTGTTTAAGATTTGGTTAATTTTTATGCACTTTTCATATATTATATGTGCCGGATAATAGTAGGATATGAGTAGTTTAACTCTTTTATTGCAAGCATAAGATCCGACTATTATGGCCATATGTGTGTATGTGATTGTATGTGTATAAATGTTTATTTTGTTGAATCCTCGGGGTTGACGAGGCTAGTATTTGATTTTTTTTTTTGTAAATTAGATATGGCATTGTTTATCCACTCTTTATTTTATTTTACTTTCGATCTAGATTTCATGTACACTCCCTCGTGGAGTATAGGATCGATGAATGTAAATTAAAATATGTTTTAGTCTCGGCTCGGATCTCCGGATGGCTCGTATATGGCATAGGTGTTAGTAAAATCCCTAGAGTCATTCATGCGATGATTGTTGTATGGACTTTATTGTATCATATTCTTATTTATAAAGTCATGGTTATTATATTTACTTGTATTGGTGCCAAATAACTAAATATAATAATGTCCTTGAGTAGTAGGTTCTTATCTATATCAATTGATTGGTTGAATCAATAATGAGATGATATAGAGAACACTACACTTAATCATTCCTAGTCAAGTATTAACATTCAAGGACAATGTTAATGCGTAGAGACTAGCATGTATGTCAACATGATGACTTGATCTCACAAGTCATGGATATGAGATATCGAGTTGACACATGGGTATACATTAGAGAATGTATACTGAATGACCCGCCATGAGAAAGTATCGTGGATCATTATATGAGTGTCATATACTTTCTCATGTGGCTATTAGTATGACTATTAGTCCTTAGACCTGAAGTCACCATGGTTCCCTACATAAGGCGTTGCATACTTTGGCTTCGTTAAACGTCACCCGTAAATGGGTGGACTATAAAGGCGATTACTGGGTATGTAACAAATTATGCGAAGGGATGTGAGTGATGTAGATGGGATCTATCCCTCCTATATGACGGGGGTAACATCGATATTCTTGATAGAGTGAGACCACGAAGTGCATGGCCATGCACAAATGAGTCAATATGAGATATTGAGCTCATTTGATTAGAGTGAGTCTACTTGGAGTTCAAGATTTAGATTGTACCGAGGATGACACGGTCTATGCCTCGATTGGTCAATCTAGATGTCAAGGATAGAGGGACATTGTCACATATTGTGAGAGTCACAATTAGTAGTCACAAAGGTGATGTTGGAGCTCAACATTCTTATAACTTGGGTTGCAATGATGTGTTGCTAGATACTGCTCATTGCTTATGTTCCTAAATCGGTTTAGGGACATTACCAACGTTACAAGAACCTATAGGGTCACACACATAAGAGAAATTAGATGGACATTAGGTTCATATGATGAACCATGAGGATTAGGTTCATGGGATGAACCAAATTAGATTAAGAGTAATCCTAATTAGACTAATTGAGTTGGACTCAATTTGATTCAAGTGTTGAATGAGTCTAATTTAGATTTGATTCATCAAATCAATTTAAATTAATGAATAGAGATTCATTAAATTAAATTGACTTGAATCAAATGGATGGATTTGATCAACCATGGGAGATAAGAGGTCAAGTTTGACTTGACTTGAGAGGGAAGATGAAAGGTCAAGTTTGACTTGACCAAATGCCATGTCATGATGATGACTTGGCATGGCCGGCCTCCGCATCATCATTGACTTAGCATGTGGTGCCACCTCATGAAGGAGACCAAGAGCCATTGGATCTTGGAGGAGTTACATGCATGCATGTAACCCCCCCTAAGAAAAGTGGCCGACCACTATTACTATTAGATGGGAATTCATTTTGTGAGTTACACAACTTCATCGTCAACCTTGGATCAATTTCCCTCAAGCTCTCTCCCTCTCCCAACCTCCTTGGCCGAACCATCCATAGAGTGCTAGCACACTCAAGGGTGTGTTTTCTCCACCTATTGCTTGTGTGGATACCAATATAGGAGTCTGCACTTGACACTCTTGGGTTCCGGCGAACCTTTTGGACGAGCGGGATTTGTGAAGGGCATCGCATCGAGGGTAACGTCCTTATCATGTAGATCTAAGGTAGATCTAGGGTTTTATATAAACACATACATGTTTTGTTTTTAATACATCTTCACACGGATCCGTGGCCGGGGCTTCTGAGGTTTCCACAATGCAAAAAGTGGTTTTTGCGGCTCAGAAAAACCCAACAGTAGGAGGAGCGGACGAGATGGCGATGCAACCGGAGACATATTGAAGACAAAAGCCATAATAGTTGGAAAATTTAATTTTTCATATTTATTGCTTATTGTTTGATATGCATGTCGTAGGCTAGAAAATTCCTCATTTTCAAATTACTAAGTGGGAGAGGGATATTTTTATAAATTCCCATGGCCTCCATTACGATTTGACAAGTGATGTAAACAAACTTGACCGTCGGCTCTGAGTGTCTTCCTCCCCATCGGATGAGTTTGTTTGTGGATCACAAGGTCGAATATGGTTATAGGAAATTCTTAAGGAGCGTGTGTACTTCTCCATCGTAAGGCACATAACACGAGATAATTACCTTGGTACCAAGTAATGGTGAACACTTAGATAAAAATATAAGTATCCTCCCCATCGAAGTCAGTGCTTTTATTTGTAGGGCCAAAGAGAAACCAACTATTAATTTTACTTGTCAAAATGTTAGGTTGACAAGATAGTAAAATTAATGGGTAAAATCTCCTCTTTCAAATGTAGAATTCATATACGTCCACACTATCGTGGCATACGATATTCTTGGTGTTTTGAGGTGTTGGTTGATTTTAAAATTTTATTGTTTGAGGAATCAATAATTTTTTGAAATATAAAGTAATGATCTATGTGATTCTTAGGATTTTCATAAATGACTTTCAGTCCACTTGTTGTGATACTAAAGGAAAATAAGTTTACTGTACCCAAATTATGTTGATTGGAAAAGAATCTAGATATTGTCTTAACTGCTAAGGAGTACAAGTATATACTCTTCGAAGAGTATCCTCCTAAGCCCGCGAATGAGCTGGATGTCCTTGGAGATGAGAACGATGGGGAAACCCAGGTCGATATCATTCTCCATTCGACAGAAAGGCTTGCTCAGGCTAAGGCCGTGGTTGCTCAGAAGGTTTCTACTTCTAAGCCGAAAGGCAAGAAGAAGAAGAAATAAGCTAGAGCAAAGGTGGTGGGAGGATCTCAGGGAAGGGTGAAGAAGCCGAAAGGCAAGTACTTCACTTGCAAGCAGACTGGACATTGCAAGAAGGATTGTCCCAATCCGAAGCAGAACAAAGGAATATCCTTTGGTCTAGTCATCGAAACATGATTAGCGGTGTTATCTACCGGCACCTAGTGTGTAGATACGGGAGCCTTTGATCATGCCTCCAATACTTTGCACGGGTTCCAGGAAACCCAACGACGAGCTGAGGGAGAGATTACCATTTACTTGGGCAATGCCATGAAGGTGGCAGCTATTGCAGTGGGAGATTTTTTATCTTTTGAGAAAAATAAAACTTTGGTTCTGGAAAATTCCCTTTATGTACCTTTATTTAGAAAGAATTTATTTTCAGTTTCTAAATTTTTTATGGATGGATATTCTATTTTTTTTAATGACAGAGTTGTTATAAAAGGGAATAGGGAGAATATTTGTTCAGGTATATTGATAGGAAATTTGTATACACTCGAACCAAAATCTCCCACGATGCAAATAGAAGTTAATGACTCATCTTATAATTCCAATAAGAGAAAAGAACCTTCAAAGATGAACCAAACATATCTTTGGCATCTTAGGCTTGGTCACATTTACTTAAGCAAAATTCAAAGGTTGATAGCTGATGTACCTTTGGGTTCATTAGTGGAGGAGGATTCCCCAACCTGCAAATCTTGCTTGGAGGGTAAGATGATCAAGAGGCCTTTTAAGGCCAAGGGGTATAAGATCCAAAGATGTGTTAGAATTGGTTCATTCTGATTCGTATGGTCCTATGTCTATCCAAGAAAGAGGTAGTTTTGAATATTTCATCTTTTTCATAGATGATTATTCAAGATATGGATTACACTACGATCTGATCGTGGTAGTAAGTACCTCTTGGGATAGTTTAGGAATTATTTATCAGAGGTTGGGATTCAATCCCAATTGTCTGCACCTGGCACACCCCAGCGGAATGGTGTAGCAGAGCGAAGGAATAGGACTCTTATGGAGATGGTTAGATCGATGATGAGTTATTCTGAGTTGCCATGTTCGTTCTGGGGATATGCTCTAGATACGGCGGTGTACATTTTGAACTTGGATCCATCTAAATCAATGCCTTCTACTCCCACAGAATTGTGGACTGGGCAAAAGCCTAGTCTAAGACATATTCGGAAATGGGGGAGTCCAACACATGTGCTGAAGGCAGATGCTGGTAAGTTGGAACCTTGTACAAAAGTATGCATGTTCGTTGGCTATCCTAGAGGAACGAAGGGTGGTTTATTTTATAGTCCTAGAGATCAGAGGGTGATCGTTAGCACGAACGCCAGATTTCTAGATGAAGACTATGTGATGAACCACAAGCCCAAGAGTAAAATTGTTCTGGAGGAATTAAAAGGGGAAGTCACTTCTTCAGTATAACCGATACAAGAGGATATACCACAAGTCACTGCATCGCATGTCACAGAGGATACACAGGTGATACCTCGTCGTAGTGGGAGGGTTGTGAGACAGCCTAATAGATTCATGTTCTTAGGAGAATCTTCTGATTTGATTCCTGGCGAACATGAACCTGATCCCTGGACATATGACGAGGCAATCCAAGATAAAGATACAGTATCTTAGCAAAGAGCATCTTGTATGTAAGCTTAATCGGTCCATTTATGGATTGAAGTAAGCTTCGAGGTCTTGGAACATCCACTTTGATGAGGTAATCCAGTCTTATGGATTTATTCAAAGTCCGGATGAGTCTTGTGTATACAAGAGATGTGGCGGAAATGTAGTGGTATTTCTTATACTATATGTAGATGACATTTTGTTGATTGGCAACAATAACAAGGTGTTATCGGACGTAAGGGTATAGTTGTCCAAACAGTTTGATATGAAGGACTTGGGAGAGGTGGGACACATCCTTGAGATCAAGGTTATAAAGGATCGCAGGAAAAAGATGTTGTGCTTATCCCAAGCTTCATACATAGACATAATTATGGATCGTTTTAGCATGCAGAACTCCAAGAAGGGTTTTCTACCTTTCAGGCATGAAGTTCTTTTATCTAAGGAGATGTGTCCTAGATCATTTGAGGAGATAGAGGAGATGAAGGCGGTTCCTTATGCTTCGGCAGTAGGAAGCCTCATGTATGCGATGCTAAGTATGAGACCATATATCTGTTTTACCGTGAGCATGGTCAGCAGATATCAGAGTAATCTAGGACAGGGACATTGGAATGTTGTAAAGCATATATTGAAGCACATGAGAAGGACTAGGGATTATATGCTGGTTTACAGGGCAGACCAATTACTCCCTGTGGGTTACACGAATTCCGACTTCCAATCTGATAGGGATAACAGTAAGTCTACCTTAGGTTTTGTGTTTACTTTGGGAGGTGGAGCCATTGTGTGGAGGAGTGTCAAGCAGAAATGCGTGGCGGACTCTACCATGGAAGCTGAGTATGTGGCAGCCTCTGAGGCGGCCAAAGAAGCTGTGTGGCTCAGAAACTTCCTGATGGACTTGGATGTGATTCCTGGTTTGCCCAGAACCATCAAAATTTATTGTGATAATAATGGTGCAGTTGCAAACTCGAAGGAAACACGAGCTTATAAGGCAAGTAAACACATAGAGTGCAAGTACTACCTGATACGAGAAATCATAAAGGAGGTAGAAGTTGTTGTCGCCTATATTACATCAGAAGATGACCTGGTAGACCCTTTTCACTAAGGACCTTCTAGCGAGAGCTTTGATAGGCATGTGGAGGGAAGGGGAATCAGATGTATGGCAGTATGAGGACAACACAGTCTTTTAGTATAAGTGGGAGATTGTAGGGATGTATACTGAAAAGTCTATCTTTTGTAAGAACATCTTTATTTTGAAATAAGAATCACATGATCATTGTTTGCATTTTTATGGTTATGCAATATTGTCTAATACATTACATTGTAGATAACATGGTGTGTGGTGTCACACGGGAGATCTTGTTATCTGCTCCTTGTAAAGTATAAGTAAAGGCTCACAACCGAGATGGCTTTGGACAAACCATCAGAATTGTTGTAGTGTGATTTGGTATTGGTTTGTCTTGACCATAGAATTACACTAGTGCACTTTGTGTGTATTGAGTAGGACCGACATAGAGGTGATTCGATTTATTGCTGACTACATAATCGAATCGGACCTCAGATATTATTTAGTACATGCTCTTAATCCCGATATAATAATGGGCACATATACTTAGTATTCATCTCTTTGATTTACCAATGGGCGAGATTTATAGATTAAATCGATAGGCTCGGTAAGTTGGGAGATGATATTATTTATATGGTGTGTCGTTGATTATAGGAGGAAACCGTGTCTTATATATTAGGATGATGATGTCCCCTTGAGGAGCACATAAGGTTCATCATGTAAACCCTGCAGGTGGACTTGGTCCGGCATGATGAAAAGGTTGAGTGGTACTACTCATGGAGTTAGATGTTGATTAATTAATGGTCATTAAATTAATTAATCGATGGACATTCGAGATCTTAAACACGGGGAGAAAATGTACAAATAATATATGGATCCCATATTAACTTATGGGGGTTGGTGAGGTAGATCAATGATAATCCTCTAGTGGAATGGATAATCATTAGTGGATCGGACTTTATGTGTATTTGATCCATGGGTGGCCAAGATCCAACTCCTCGTCATGGTCCCTATTGTGGCCTATTAACACCTCATGAAGCTTAGATCCAATGGATAGAAACAAAACTCTTGATCCAAAGGTAGTGATTAAATCTCTAAGATTCAACGGTTGAGATTAAATCTCTAGATCCGACGGTTGAGATTAAATCCCTAGAACCAATGGTGGAGATTGAACCAAGGCTTATCCCTGACTCTATAACAGGGTGGACTAGGGGTGGGCGGAAAGACACAATTTAGAGGAAAGGGTCTAGGGTTTTGGGAGACTTAGGGTTTTGGGTGGCCACAATTAAGGAAAGAGTTTTCTTCTTCTTCTTCCTAAGGTGGCCGAAACCCTTCCTTCTTCTTCCCTCCTTGGTTTGGCCGACGCCCAAGCTTCTCCCTTTCATCTATGGCTTATGATGGATGGCATTAGGGTTTCTTCCCTTTGGTGGCAAGCAATCCTAGTTGTGATAGGAATAGGATTGGGCGGCTAGGGTTAGGTTTTGAGGGTTGTTGGTGGGCGGCAACAAGTGGGGGAGAGATTCTTCTTCTTCTTCCTAAGGTTGGCCGACCCCTCTTCCTTCTTCCCACTACCTTGGTTGGAGCTCAACCTATTTTTCTTCCCTTTATCCTTGGCCAATAATTAGGAGAGCTTAGTTTAGGGTTTGGGCGGCAACAAGGAGGAGGATTGTTTTTCTTTCTCTTCTCCAAGTGTTGGCCGGCACCCATGCCCTCTTTGATTCTCCTTTGGCCGGATTCCATACTCCATGTTCTCTTCCTTGGCCGGCGGCAACATCGAGTTTATTGACTTGGTGGCCGGTTCTAGATGGGAAGATGAGTTTTTGTTTTATGATCTTCCTTTGTTCGGAGTGAACAAGGAAGGAAGATTGGCGATCTAGGAGCTTCGACTTTTGGAAGATCATCGCCCACATGACGTCCAAATGAAGGAAGGACATACAATAGAAGATCAAGAGGTATAACAAGAGGAATAATCTTGTTTATTTTGATTAGTGTTCTTTTGTTTTATGTTTATAATTGCTTTCCAATTATATGGATGTGTTGTGTGGATGTTTACTTTATGTATGTGGCTAAATAATACTTGGATCCCGAACATAAACACAAAAACCGGCGATCCGGACATCATCTATTTTGCGGATACTCATAGAATAGAGGTTGATCGCTTGAACAACGAGTTTGTTCAAGTGATCTCTCTAAACGAATAGCACGACGATGACTTGGTTGTTTGGGCAATCCCTTGTTTCTAGGATTAAATTTTTAATCCGGGGACATCGATGGGGTCGCCATGAACAAACGACCGAGGTGAAGTGGGAAGCGAAGTTTCCCCTCACGGACTCGATAAGCAAAACCCTTCATACGAACGATTCGTATGGCAAATCACTCCCGCAACAATACACTAGTCTCTCCTTTAGCCCAAGCTAGGTAGAGGTAACCTCTTTTACAACAATCCCTCTCTCTTACAATAAGATAGATATAAGAACAAGAAGAGGAGTGTTAAAATGTATTGGACACTTGGGAGTATGATTATGAGTGAAACATTAACCTCCCAAAAGACCTCAACCCTTCTTTTTATAGAGAATAAGGGTTTCTTTCCGTTGGGCAGGCAACAGTCGACTGATTCATGCATCAGTCGACTGATGGTCATTCCAACAACTTCTGACCCGATTGAATCATGGTCGTCACATCCAACGGCTCCTTCATCAGTCGAATAACCATCCTATCAGTCGACTGATCGAGCCATCAATCGAGTGATCTAGGCAATCAGTCGACTTTCAAACCTTCTGTGTCATTGACCACCTTGAGCAGTCGACTACAGTTCCTTGGTAGTCAATTGCTATCTATAACAGTCTACTGGTGTCGGGTAAAACCACAAACAAGACACTTGTTTGAGCATCTGGCTTAACCAAACGTTGGGTAAAACCTCAAACATATGTTTGAGCATCCGACACTTGACTTAGCCATTCGGCCAAGTTCACCTATGAGCTACCGTTACAATCGCTCAATCTCTCATCTCCCTTGGAGTCCCTCACCGAAGCTCTCTTCGTCCTGCCACGTCCCTCGGATGCACCAAGCGCATGACTTTCGCAATGCCATCCTTCGTATCTCGCCCTAAAGTCTGCTTCCTTTGGCTTCACTCTAATGATCCTCGTCCGGCGATCCCTTGGATGCACCAAGCGAACGACTTTCGCAATGCTATCCTTCACCGACTCAAAGACCCGAGCCATGAGATGGTGAACACACCAATGCTATCATCAAGCTAACTCATGTGTGATTTACTAATTCATGCACAACTTAAACACACATATCAAATCAACATAATCATCCTAACTTAAACCCTTTCCCACACACATCAAAACCACATCATACATGGGTTGATTGCCCTAACAATCTCCCTCTTTTTGATGTGTGGAAATCCGTTTAAGTTAGGTAAAATATTTACCAAATACATAAAATAGGAAAGTATGTAAAACAAATATGAGTATCAAAACACTCCCCCTTAATACATGCAACTCCCCCTTAACACATGCTAATTCTCCTCCTAGCATGATTAATTTAAACTCTACCATTTATCCCCCTTTGACACCATCAAAAACATCTAACATATGTTATACAACATGACATCAAAGTATAAAGGAAGAAATATACCAAAAACTGCCTGATAACCCAAAAATCAGGCTATTGTGCTCGTGCACAGTTCCATCAGTGGACTGGGTCAGATAACCAGTCGACTGGCACCTAAATTTTAGCCTTTTTTGATTTCTAAACTTGATTTTAGAAATGCATTAAAAATTATATAAATTTTGAAAAATCATGAAATTTGGGGAACACATTTCTTATGAGTCCCTTTGTCAATGAAAATGATTTTTCAAGAAAATTCAATCTATTTTCAAAAAATAGGTAAAAAGTCAAAAGTTGTAAAATGTCTCAATTTTTGTATCAACTTTAAGACCTACTTTTTCTTTGAAACATTTTAAAACATCAATTCACTGTTTGCAAAACATAAAATGGTTTTAAATCATTTAAAATATCCAGCTATGATCTATGGGCAATATGTTCATTGTTTAAACATTTGCTTTCCCCATAATTGGTCTATGATTGCTATGTTATGATACTTTGAATTCCCCATCTAAATGTCATAATCATTAGTGAATCACGTGTATCATCCTAACATCTCACCCATTGCTATGTTATCAATCAAGTTAGCCTTATGGCGAATGTAAGATGTTCTTAAGGTATTAGACTTAACCATCAATTTCATGCCAATTTCTACCAAAGTTAAGTATATATCATACAAAAATACCCATCATGATAATAAAAACACATATTATCATAATTGCATATCATGATCATAAATCAAGTATTATCACAATATTACATATTATGATCATGAATCACATAAGTCATATATTACACCCAACCACAAGTCAACTACCCACATCATCATAAGTCAACCATTTAATAAGATATGAAATAAAATCAAGTGTGGTTGACTATCCTAGATTTTTCTAACCCTTGAGGATTGACTTGGGAACCCAATATAAATTATTTCCAATAGGGTTCACCAAGTACTCCTTTGGGATCCATTTATTAGCTACCATTGTTGTCTTTGATTGTCCTCTAATAATTAGGCAATGGTAAGCCTTCTCATTCTTAGATCCCTTATAACCTAGGCCCTTCTTATTAAAACTAGCTCTTTAGCTCCCAATGATCATATTTAATGTGTCAGAGCCAATTGTGAATTTCTCTAGGGCCTTAGTTAGAAAGTCTACCTTTTCCCTTAAAACATTGTTTTCTTCAATACATGTATCATTAATATTTGAAGAAATACAATCATGTAAACATGCTTTTTCAAGTTTTTCTTCTAGTTTCCTAATATCATCAAGCATGCATTTATTTTTCTTCTAACTCCTAAATAAATCTCTAGTAAGACTTGAAACTATGGAAACAATTTCTTGAGTAGGGAGATTTCTTACCATACCTATCATATCTTCTTCTTCCGATTCCGATGAAGATGCTCCCCTACACTTGAGCTCTCCTCCTCACTTGTGCTTCCTTCTTGCTCAGATGAGGTGGAGTCCAAGTCTATATCCCCATTAGTGCGAGGCTTGTGAATACTTCTTCATCTGATGATGATGGATCGTCCCATGTGGCCTTCAAGTTTAGCATTTTGCCCTTTCCTTTATCTTTTGATTTCTTCTCTTCCTTCTTCTTCCCTTCCTTCTTCTTGTCACTCTTCTTCCTTTCATCCTTATTGTTGTTCAAGAGAGGGCATTCATCCCTCATATGCCTCTCTCCTTGGCAATTGTAGCATAGAACTTTTTTTCTTGGCCTTCTCCTATCATGAGACTTGTTAAATTTAAAACTCTTAAGAGCACATCTCACCTTTCTTACCATGTAGGCCTCCTCATTGCTATCCATTGAAGAGGATGATTCAACTTCCGATGAGGATGGTGAGGACATCTTCTTCTTTCCTTTGTTTGCTACTAGTGCCACTCCCCTTGGTTGACTACTTGGTTCTTCTACTATACCTTCAAGTATAGTTTTGTGAAGCTCCATAGTAGAGAAAAATTCATCTAGAGTACTTACCTCTAGATTCCTTGAAATGTAAAATGAGTCCACCACGGATCTCCAATTTGATGATCAGGGGAATGCATCAATAGCCTTCATTATCATATCTCGGTTTGATAGCTTCTCATCTACACTTGATAACCCATTAATAATTTCTTTGAATCTTGAATGCAAAGAAAATATCTTTTCGACTTTTTCTAGTTTTATATTGTTGAGTTGGGAGTGAAGAAGGTCCCTTCTTGCTAACTTGGCTTCGGAGGTGCCTTCATGGAGGTCTACCAATTTTTCCCACATCTCCTTGCTGCTTGCGCATTCTCCTATTCAGTTGATCTCTTGTTGAGTGAGCACATTGTAGAGATGGTTCTTGGCTTTTGAATTTGCAAGGTGCTCCTCTCTTTTTGCTTCTTAGTCCACCTCCATTCTTCATCCTTAGGTATCTTGAAACCTTTTTCCATGATAAATATAATTTCAAAATCGGTCTCGAAAAATACCTCCATTCACTTTTTCCACCATGTGAAGTCCCTTTTGAATTTAGGTGGATGAATGTTCGAGCCGACAATCTTTGTTGTTGTGCTTGTTTTGGCGATGAGTCCGTCGACAAGCTCCTCACTCTGATACTACTTGTTGGAGGATCGTGGCCTGGCTAGAAGGGGAGTTGAATAGCCTATGATGTGCTCGGTAGAATTCGATTGTCTTAATCATCTACAACAATTGTTAGCGCAGCGAAAATACTAAAATGAAGACAATTAAAACAATACAAAGAATTAAAGAAGAGCAAAAGTTAACACCGAGATGTAATGTGGTTCACGACCCTTGTCGCTTGTCCACGGACGATTCGTATGGCGAATCACTCCCTTAACAATCCACTAGTCTCTCCTTTAGCCCAAGCTAGGTGGAGGTAAACTCTTTTACAACAATCACTCCCTCTTATAATAAGATAGAAATAAGAACAAGAAGAGGAGTCTTAAAACATGTTGGGAACTTGGGAGTGTGATTATGAGTGAAGCATTAACCTCCCAAAAGCCCCCAACCCTTCTTTTTATAAAGAAGAAGGGTTTCTTCCCATTGGGCAGGCGACAGTTTGCTGATCCATGCATCAATTGACTGATAGTCATTCCAACGCCTTCAAACCCGACTGAATCACAGTCATCACATCCAATGGCTTCTCCATTAGTCAATTGACCATCCTATCAGTCGACTGATTGAGCCATCAGTCGAGTGATCTAGGTAATCAGTCGATTTTCAAGCCTTCTGTGCCCGCGACCACTTTGAGCAGTTGACTGCAATCCATTGGCAGTCGACTGATGGTGAAGGAGTCGACTGCCAAACCCTAGCGATCATTGTGCGAAGAAACGCGATCGAGCACGATCGACGAGCACCAATCGATCGAGTGTCATCGACTTAGAGCGATCATTGCTATCTATAAACAAGACACTTGTTTGAGCATCCGACTTAACCAAACGTCGGGTAAAACCTCAAACCTATGTTTGAGCATCTGACACTTGACTTAACCGTTCAGCCAAGTTCGCTGATGTGCTATCGTTACAATCGCTCAATCTCTCATCTCCCTTGGAGTCCCTCACTAAAGTTCTCTTTGTCTGCCACGTCCCTCGGATGCATCAAGTGCATGGCTTCCACAATACCATCCTTCATGGCTCGCCCTGAAGTCTGCTTCCTTTGGCTTCACTTTAATGCTCCTTGTCTGGCGGTCCCTCGGATGCACCAAGCGCATGACATCCACAATGCTATCCTTCACCGACTCAAGGACCCAAGCCATGAGATGATGAACTCACCAATGCTATTATCAAGCTAACTCATCTATGATTTACTATGTCTTGCACAAATTAAACACATATATCAAATCAACATAATCAACCTAACATAAACCCTTTGCCACACACAACAAAACCACATCATACATGAGTTGATTGCCCTAACACCTAGGTTAGCATTTTAGTTATTGGAGATGTTAAACCCCATTTGAAAAAAAAAAGAAAAAAGGAAAAAATGAGAAGAAAAGAAAAGATTGTGAGCTTTTGAGAAAAAGAAAAAAAGGGTTATCATGGGTGAAAATGGTTATGTGCCTTTTTGACACAGAGTTAGGTTAATGGAGAAACACCTACCAATTTCTCTCGATACCGAGCATGCCTTTGAGTCTTTGTGCTAATTCTAGGGGACGAACCTCGCTTAGGGCAGGCAAGTGTTCAAAAGATGGAAACCGTTGGAACTCTATAGTATGATGACTTAACTTAGTTTGGAAAGTGTAACCATTATGGAAAACTTTTTGCACTTACACGGAAAGCTAACATAGTGAACTTGGTGGGCATATCTATTTGCTTTTATTTAAAATACCACTTGATAGATTTGTTAGACTTTCTGAGCTGTAAAAACCGCTTTTTGCGTTGCGGAAACCCTGGAAGTCCAGCCAAGGATCCGTGTGATGATGTATTAAAACTAAAATATGTATGTGTAGGGAGTTGCTTCGGAGACTCATTGGCTCCCATGTCCCCGGATTAAAATTTTCACCAATGAAAGAACTAATCCGGATGGGATGAGTTTCCTTAGCACCACCTATTCGTCGTCGTGCTAACAACTTGAGTGATCGCTTGAACAAACTAGTTGTTCAAGCAACACAACTCTTCTAGTTGGTTAGCCGCAGAAGAGACGACGGACGGATCGCCGGTTTTTGTGTTTGTCTTCGGGGTCCATGATTATACAAAATATATACATACGCACACTTGTATAATCAACACATAAAATAACATGCTAAGATCAGAAAATAAAGTTGTACCACTTTATACCTTACGATCTTCTACCGTATGTCCTATCCTCCTCGTGGACGACGTGTGGGCGAAGATCCTCCATGAGTAGAAGCCTTCTAGATCGCGTTCTTCCCTTCCTTGTCCGCTGCGAACAAAGAGAAGAACCAACAAAACCTTTCTTTTCTAGAACCGGCCACCAAGCAAGGGAGTTTGGTGCAACTGCCGGCCAAGGAACGAATGGATGAGCGTCGGCCAACCTTGAAGAGAGGTTGTCGCCGACCACCTAGAGGTTGGAGAAGCACCGGCCACCAATTGTTGGAGGACCGCCGGCCACCAAGGATCAAAGGAGGAGGAAGAGGGCCGACCAAAGCTTGGAGAAAGAAGGAGTGAGCGCCGGCCACCAAGGAGAAAAGGAAGAAGATGGGCGCCGACTTCTTGTCAAAGAGTTGCCACCCAAAACTTTGCTTCTAAACCCTAGCCGCCCAAACTAAAACCCTAACTCCAAAATTGAACTCCCATTGCCGCCCAACCTAAACCCTCTATTTATAGAATTGGGCTTAAGCCTCCTTTAATCTCCATCGTCGGATCTAGGGATTTAATCTCCACCATCGGATCTAGGGTTTTATCCTAACCGTCGAATCTAGGATTTCATCCCAACCGTCGGATCTAGGGTTTCATCCCAACCGTCGGATCTAGGGTTTCATCCCAACCGTCAGATCTAGGGATTTAATCCCAACTGTCGATTCTAGGGTTTCATCCTAACCATCGGATCTAGGGATTTAATCCCAACCGTTGGTTCTAGGGTTTTATCCCAACTATCGGATCTAGGGATTTAATCCCAACCGTTGGTTCTAGAGTTTTGTTTTACATCCTTGGATCTAGACTTCTTTAGGATTATATTAGGCTACGATAGGGACCATAAGGAGGAGTTGGATCTTAGCCACCCGATGGATCGGAACCACACTAACTTGATCCATCAATGATGTTCCATTCCACTAGAGGATCATCATTGAACTGCCTCACCAACCCCCATAAATTAATATGGGCTCCATATATTATTTGTACGTTCATCTCCCCGTGTTTAAGATATCGAATGTCCGTCAATTAATTTATTTACTGACCATCAATTAATTAACATCTAATCCCTCGAGTAGTACCACTCAACCTTATCATCATGTTGACTAAGTCAACCAGCTGGGTTTACATGATGAACCTTATGAGCTCCTCAAGGGGACATCATTAACCTAGTATATAGGACACGGTTTCCTCCTATAATCAACGACACACCATGTAAATAATATTATTTCCCAACTTACCGGGCATATTGATTTAATCCATTTAAATCTCACCCTCTGGTAAATTAAAGAAATAAATACTAAGTACATGTGCCCGTTATTATATCAGGATTAAGAGTATGTACAACATAATATCCGAGGTCCGATTCAATTATGTAGTCAGCAATTAATTGAATCACCTCTATATCGGTCATGCTCAATACACCTAAGTGTACTAGTGTAACTCTATGTTCAAGATAAAACAATACCAAGCTACACTACAACCATGCCAATGGTTTGTCCAAAACCATCTTGGTTGTGAGCCTCTACTTATATTTTACAAGGGACTGATAATATGATCTTCTGTGCCACACCAAGCACCATGTTATCTACAATGTAAAATATTAGAAAATATGCACACACATATAATAAATATATAAAGTGCAAACAATGATCATGTGATTCTTATTCAAAAATAAAATGTTCATACAAAAAGAGCTAGGCTTTCAGTATACATTCCAATAATCTCCCACTTATACTAAAAGACTATGCCGTCATCACACTGCCATACATCTGATCCCCTTGTCCTCCACATGCCTATCAAACGCTTTCGCTGGAAGGGCCTTAGTGAATGGATCCGCCAGGTTATCCTCTGATGCAATCTTGGCGACACCAACTTCTCCTCACTTTACGATCTCTTGTATAAGGTGGTACTTGCGCTCTATGTGTTTACTCGCCTTATGTGCTCGTGGATCCTTCGAGTTTGCAACTGCACCACTGTTATCACAATAAATTGTGATAGTTCTGGGCAAACCAGGAATCACATCCAAGTCCATCAAGAAGTTCCTGAGCCATACAACTTCCTTGGCTGCCTCAGAGGCTGCCACATACTCAGCTTCCATGGAAGAGTCCGCCATGCATTTCTGCTTGACACTCCTCCATACTATGGCTCCACCTCCAAAAGTAAACACAAACCCCGAGGTAGACTTACTTTTGTCCCTATCTGATTGGAAATCCAAATCCGTGTAACCCACAGAGACTAATTGATCTGCCCGGTAAACCGACATATAATCCCTAGTCCTTCTCAGGTACTTCAATATATGCTTTACCGCAGTCCAATGTCCCTGTCCATGATTACTCTGATATCTTCTAACCATGCCCACGACAAAGCAGATATTTGGTCTCGTACATAGCATAGCATACATAAGGCTTCCTACTGTCGAAGCATAAGGAACCACCTTCATGTCCTCTATCTCCTTTGATGTTTTTGGACACATCTCTTTAGATAAAGGAACTCCATGCCTAAAAGGTAGAAAACCTTTCTTGGAGTTCTGCATGCTAAAACGAGCAAGGATAGTGTCAATGTATGAAGCTTGAGATAAGCACAACATCCTTTTCTTGCGATCCCTTATAACTTTGATCCCAAGGATGTGTCCCACTTCTCCCAAGTCCTTCATGTCAAACTGTTTGGACAACCATACCCTTACGTCTGATCACACTTTGATATTGTTGCCAACTAATAAAATGTCATCTACATATAGTACAAGAAACACCACTACGTTTCCGTCACATCTCTTGTATACACAAGGCCCATCTGGATTTTGAATAAATCCATATGACTGGATTACCTCATCAAAGCGGATGTTCCAAGATCTAGAAGCTTGCTTCAATCCATAAATGGACCGATTAAGCTTACATACAAGATGCTCTTTGCCTTTAGCAATGAATCCCTCTGGTTGTCGCATATAGATGTTCTCCTCAAGACTTCCGTTAAGGAAAGTTGTCTTGACATCCATCTGCCAAATCTCATAATCCATATGAGCAGCTATAGATAAGAGAATCCGGATAGACTTAAGCATAACTACCGGCGAAAAGGTCTCCTCATAATCGATACCCTCTTTCTGAGTATACCCTTTCGCGACAAGCCTAGCTTTGAAGGTCTTAACCTTCCCGTCCACTCCTCTCTTTATCTTGTAGATCCACTTGCATCCAATGGCTTTTACACCATCGGGTGGCTCTACTAGCTCCTAGACTTGATTAGAATCCATAGATTCTATCTCTGAATTCATCGCACTTTGCCAAGATACCGCATCTCTATCTTGGAGTGCCTCGTCATATGTCCAGGGATGCGGTTCATGTTCACCAGGGACTAAGTCTGAAGACTCTCCCAAAAACATGAATCTCTCGGGTTGTCTAACAACCCTCCCACTACGACGAGGTGCCTCCTGTGTATACTCTGTGACACGCGGTGCAGTGACTTGTGGCATCTCCTCTTATACCGGTGGTACTGAAGTCGGGACTTCCCCTGTTAACTCCTCAAGAACAATCCTACTCGTGGGCTTGTGGTTCATCACATAGTCCTCCTCTAGAAATCTGGCATTCGTACTCACGATCACCTTCTGATCTCTTGGACTATAGAATAAATCACCCTTCGTTCCCTTAGGGTAGCCAACAAACAAGCGTACTTCTATACGAGATTCCAACTTACCAGTATCTCCCTTCAGCACGTGTGTTGGACTAACCCAAATCCGAATATGTCTCAGACTAGGCTTTCGCCCAGTCCACAACTCTGTGGGAGTAGAGGGTACTAACTCACTTGCTCAGAATCACTCACATGTTTCTGATGGGCCAACAATTGGTCCGGTGTTGCATCATCACTAGGACGGGCGGGAAGAGACGCTTCGAGGACTTACTCAAGCTTTTCTGCCTTGAGAACAATTCTAAAGTTTCTAAGCCAGTCCAAGAAGTTCGGCCCAGTCAATTTATTCGAATTCAAAATAGAGCGCAAATTCAAAGACATCATGATCAAGCGATTAACCTAGAAATACAAAACGAGCATATATGAGAAAGATGATTTTAAAATGCATCCACATACATTTACAAAATCCCATTCATTTTTTCGAATTAAAAAACCCTTGAAATCAATTCGGGAGATCGTAGGTCAATCTCCGAATGGGTTGATATCCAATATAGATAAGAACAACCTTGGAGTGAGTCCAACAAGCCATTCTTAGCTATGATGGTGGGTATCAAGTATACCGATTACATATCATGTATATGTAACTATCACAATGTGCCATAAACTAATTGAATGTTTACACATACATTGGGTTGTTAACACATTAACAAGTATGCATCATATGCATAGCACCCAACTTCACCTCTCTTCACATCGACCTTGGAGTGAGTCCAACAAATCGATGCTCCAAGTTAGAGCCGACCCATTAATCGCGAAATAGTTTTAATATGGTTAGAGCACATTCAACCAATTAGCCAGGCTTGGAGTGAGTCCAACAACCCAAACAAACGATTGACCTCTGACTCTTACCATATTAGAGTTAAACTATTCCAATGATTTGAACATGTTCAGGTTCAAGCCGGGCTTGGAGTGAGTCCAATAACCCAAACAAGAAACAGAACTCTGGTTCTAACTATATTAATGGAAGGTGTAGGCTTTAATATTGAGTTAGGGTTTTATGTCTCATCCTCTTTGCATGCAAATAACTATTATCTACATGGCATGGCATACATCTACATGTCACGACACGCATGACATAATGATATGCATCTAATGCAATTACATGATACAATTATGTCATGTACATAATTTTCTTATTTGTCATAATTATTTATGGAAATAAAATATGTTTAAGATTTGATTCTCCAAATCAAATCATAATTAAATTAGGAAACAAATTTCCAAATCTAATCACATATTTTATTTATGGAATTATTTGATTAAGGAAAATCCATTTAGGAAACCAATTTCCTAAATCATTAAAACTACTTATGGAAATAAAATATTTTAAGATTTGATTTCCCAAATCAAATCAAGATTAATTTAGGAAACAAATTTCCAAAATCTAATCAAATATTTTATTTATGGAAAAAATCAATTTCCATAAAATACTTCCAACTTTCCAAAAGTGGAAGATTTCCATAAATACTTCTAGACTTTCCAAAATTGAAAAATTTCCATAAATACTTCTATATTTCCAAAATTAGAAAATTTCCAGAAATAACATTATGACTATCGCAAAACCATTTTACGATTATGTCGAAACACAACCTGGGCTCTGATACCACTGTTGGGTTTCCGGCACCGCGGCGTGTGTGTGTTCGATCATGTTTCGTAAACATGAGAACAGCGGAAGCAATAAAATTAATAAATCTACATTTATTACAACACACACATCACACGCATGCATAGTACAACATGTGTAGACATAACCATAAATTTAAATTTGCAATAAAAGGAAATTTAACTACGTTATACCTTTTGTATGACGTGTAGTGGGAACGACATCAACCGGAACGATCCTCACTAGAATCGTCTCTATCCGTATCCACGCCGAGTATCCTCTGGATGACTTTGATAAGCCACGAGCTTCGTCTTCGTACGGGTTACTAGCCTCGTGTTGAAGATGACGTGATCGAGAGATGATCACGATCCGAATCCAAATTCGGATCCAAAAATGAGTCCTCAAAACTCGCTTCTCCGGAGAGGTATTCGTCAACCGATTGACGAATCCTTCGTCCTCCACCTCAGAGGATTACCGGAGATCGAATCCTCGGTAAGTTAGCCGCTGTCGGAGCTCTAACCGTCGTCCAAACGACGCTCCGACGAGAGGAGAACAAGCTGTCCAGAAAAACTGGACAGCTTTGGTGGAGGAGATAGGCGCCGGCCAACCAAGGGAAGATAAAGCTCACCTTGATGCCAAACCTAAAGGAGATCACCGGAGTACCAACCGGCAGCAGGTCGACGCCGGCGAGGGGGAAGGTCAGCACCTTCTGGACGCCGGTTGAAGCCTCAAGGTGGGCAGCGGCAAGGAGGAGGAGAGTTGGCGCCGAATTTCTCCAAGGAGAGGTGGGCGGCAACTTAGGGCTTTTGGATTAGGGCTTAATTATCCCTTAAGCCCTCTTTTATAGAGAACTAATTCTATTAATGGTTAATGGATCATAACCATTAGGCCCGTTAACCCGCTCCATTAAGATAAGTTAAAATAAACCAAACCATGATGGTTTATTTTAAGTTAAAACGAACCGAACCAACTTTTGGTTCATTCGTTTAAAATAAACCAAACCCTTTGGTTTATTCTCCTCCATTGGATTAGAACCAAACCATTTTGGTTCATCCATTATGTCTTCATAAGACACGGCCCATCCACGCTTCCATTGCGACTAAAACGATTTCATGCTCGCTTTATGTTTGGTCCAACCAAACCTAGTTTCTCTCGGTCTGAGAATCCCATTCTCAAGCTCGTTTTAAATCCTTCGGATTACGCTCGTTGTGCGTGTGACCAAATAGGTTCTCGGTTTATGTTGGCCGTCTATAATTAACCATTAATTATAGAACGATCATGAGTGGCACCTAGTAGTACATCATGATCCCCAATTAGCAGAAAAGATCAGCAGTTGATCGAACTATTTACGAAACCCTTGGCTCGAATGATTCGTGCCCCATTCCCTTCACTCATCTTATACCCACTTGGTTCAGGACATGGTCTATAGTGTCAGTCCCCACTAGGCTGACTACGTCACACCTAGCCCAAATATCATTTCCTCGTCCTACGGATTCTAGTTACTGCACATATATCGAAGAGTACTTTACTCTAAACATGTAATGCTTTGGCCAAAGACTTTAGTAACAATCTGACGAGAGGCCATGGGTATACATCTCCTCGCAACGAGTGGTGAATCCTTTATAGGTTATTCAAACACCTTCGATCACTTTGACTTATACCCAATCATCCCGGGTCCACATCTCCTTGGAGATGTTTGCTTAAGATGTCAAAGCATAAGTCTCCATGATCAAGATGACTTGAATACCGCAAGTCAAAGGAACATCGCACTTAAGCTACAGTAAGAACTTCATTGACATATCTATATATGCAGAGAACCATATGAAGTCTTACGGCTGGTCACTCCAATGAACTAGTTACCATAACTAGCATCCACTATCAACTCTGGACATCACTATGTCTCCAGCTAGTGAGAATCAGCTGCTTGGATACACCAAGGAGTATACCTCATGCTAGTCTTGACAGAATTGATGGTGTCCAAATCCATCAATTCATCGACTAGGGATAATTCCGATACATCACAATTACACATGTAGAGATACTCACTAGTTGTGATCCAATCACAAATTATCTCATGCTGTGAATCGTATCGTGGACATTCAGTAAATGAGTTTAAGATCCAATCAAATACATGAAACATGTATACTCAAATAGTGAATCTTCATTTATCATATAAATGGTTCATACATAAGGCGATTGCCTTAGGACATCTCTCATATATTACTAACAGACTCTCACTTGGCCTAATGCCAATCGCTATGGTATCCAATACCATAAGCTCTAACATGACCCTGCAACTTACTTTGAGGTAATGCCTTAGTCAAAGGATCCGTTAAGTTCCTTTCAGTGGGAATTTTCTCGATTTGTATTTCGTTCCTACTGATGATCTCTCTGATAAGATGATAGCCGCGAAGCACATGTTTGGATCGTTGATGAGACCTTGGCTCTTTCGCCTGTGCAATTGCTCCATTGTTGTCACAGTAGACCGGTATTGCTTCAACAATGGCCGGAATCACACCAAGTTCATAAACGAACTTCTTGATCCAAACCACTTCCTTTGCTGCTTCCGAAGCTGCAATGTATTCTGCCTCAGTGGTAGAATCCGCTACAGTGTCTTGTTTGGAACTTTTACAACTCACTGCGCCCCCATTCAAGGTGAACACGTATCCAGACTGAGACCTAGAATAATCCTTGTCTGTCTGGATGCTGGCATCTGTATACCCGCGTATCACCATGTCCACTTCTCCATATATTAGGAACACATCCTTAGTTCTTCTTAAGTACTTAAGGATCATCTTAACAGCCACCCAATAATCCATTCCTGGATCGGACTGGTATCTGCTCGTGACACTTAGAGCATACGATACATCGGGCCTCGTACATAACATAGCATACATGATAGATCCTATTGCGAATGCATAGGGAATCTTACTCATGCAAATCCTCTCGTCTTCTGTGCGCGGATACATAGACTTCGAAAGGTGTACCCCATGCCTGATGGGTAGGAAACCTTTCTTGGATTCCGACATGCTAAACCTTTTTAGCACTCGGTCTATATATGTAGACTGCGAAAGACCAAGCAACCGTTTCGATCTATCTCTATAGATCTTAATCCCGAGGATGTAGGTTGCTTCTCCCAGGTCTTTCATGGAGAATGTCTTGGATAACCAAACCTTCACTGACTGTAAGATTGAGACATCGTTTCCTATAAGTAATATGTCATCGACATACAATACTAGGAACACGACTGCACTCCCACTAACCTTCTTGTACACACAAGGTTCGTCTGGATTTTGTGAAAATCAAACCTTTTGATTGTCTCATCAAAACGGATATTCCAGCTCCTGGATGCTTTCTTCAATCCATAAATGGACCATCGCAATTTGCATACCTTGGTTTTATCAACCGATGTGAAACCCTCAGGCTGTATCATATACACGTCCTCGAGCAGGTTTCCATTAAGGAAAGCTGTTTTCACATCCATCTGTCATATCTCATAATCATAATGAGCCGCTATGGCCAGGAGCATCCGAATGGATTTAAGCATAGCTACAGGCGAATAGGTTTCGTCATAATCAACACCTTGCTTTTGACGATATCCTTTCGCCACCAATCTAGCCTTATAGGTAATCACATTACCATCCATGTCGATTTTCTTCTTGAAAACCCACTTGCACCCTATAGGCTTTATGCCTTCAGGTGGGTCAACCAAGTTCCAAACTTGGTTTTCATACATGGAATCCATTTCCGACTTCATGGCATCAAGCCACTTATCCCTTTTTGAACTTGTCAGCACTTCTTCATAACTAGTAGGCTCCTCATCATCAATGAGTAACACGTCATTCGATTCACTTACGAGAAATCCATATCTCTCGGGAATATTTGCGTGCTCTACTAGATCTACGAAGATGTGGTGCCTCAATAGGTCCAGCCGATGGCTCATCACTATGAGTCATTTCAAGTCTTGACCGTATCTCTTCAATGTTGAACCTCCTCAAGTTCAACGACACTCCCACTGTTTTCTTGTAAGAGAAACTCTTTCTCTAGAAACACAGCATTCCTTGAAACAAACACCTTTTGTTCCAAGGGATGATAGAATTAGTAACCCCTCGTTTCCTTAGGGTATCCAATAAATAGACATTTATCAGATTTAGCATCCAATTTGTCTAACACAGTCCGCTTCACATAAGCAGGACGACCCCATATCTTCAAGTAAGATAAATGAGGTTTCTTACTAGCCCATATCTCATATGGAGTAGTAGAGACTACCTTGGTCGGGACTCTGTTTAACAAGTAAACAGCTGTCTGAAGTTCATAGCCCCAAAAGGACTTGGGAAGATTCGCGTGATTCATCATTGACCTGACCATGTCCAACAAGGTCCGATTTCGCCTCTCAGATACACCATTAAGTTGTGGTGTATACGGCGGAGTCCATTGAGACAATATACCATTGTCCCTCAGATAATCTAGAAACTCTTGACTCAAGTATTCACCACCTCGATCCGATCGAAATATTTTAATACTCTTGCCAAGTTGTTTCTCTACTTCATTTCAGAATTCTTTGAACCTTTCAAAGGCTTCAGACTTGTGTTTCATCAAGAATACATACCTAAACCGTGAGTGATCATCGGTGAAGGTAATGAAGTAGCTATAGCCTCCTAAAGCTTGAGTTGACATGGGTCCACATACATCAGTATGTATTAGACCTAGCAACTCTTCCACTCGTTCACCTTTTCCAGTAAAAGGTAACTTAGTCATCTTGCCTTTTAAGCATGATTCGCATGTATCGTATGAATCCAATTCAAACGATTCCAGAATTCCACATCGGTGTAATTCGGACATGCGTTTCTTACTTGCATGGCCAAGACGACAATGCCACATATAGGAGTCTAATTGATTATCTTTTCGAGCACGCTTGTTGCTCGCTTCGATATTGAAAATGTCACTGGATACGTCCAACGTATAAATACCATTGCTTAAAGTTCCAGTCCCATAAAGAACTCCATTCAAAGTTATGTAACAACAATTGTTACTAAAAGTCAAATGGTACCCATTTCTATTTAAACAAGAAATAGAAATGATGTTCTTTATCAACGAAGGAACATAAAAACAATTATCCAGTTCTAAGACAAGTCCTGTAGGGAGTCTCAACAAATACGTTCCGATGGCGAGTGCAGCAACCTTTGCTCCATTCCCAACACGTAAATTTGACTCTCCCTTGACGAGTCTTCTTCTATTTCTTAGCACATGTATGTCTTTACATATATGTGAGCCACACCCAATATCCAATACCCAAGTGTCTGAGGAAATAGAATGACAATCAATAACGAAGATATCTGAGGAAGATGGGACATCCGATGCCTTATTCTTCTTCACAGACTCAAGATAAATCTTGCACTTTCTTCGCCAATGGCTCTCCTTGCCATAATGATGGCAAGTTTCCTTTTGTGCTAGTTCTACCTTCATATCCCTTCTCTTCTTTCCCTTCTGCTGTTCCTTTGACTTCCTCTTAGAACCTTTCTTCGAGGAATCAACTAACAGCACCGTCCCCTTCTCATGCTTCTCAGAAGGCTCCACAGTCTTCAGCATGTTGCGCAGTACCACAGATGAACCTTCTTGCATCTCAGAGGTGAAGAGGAGCTTGGAGACTTCGAACCATTCGAATCTCACTTGTGTAGGGGATCGGTACGGCCGGCTAGAGGGGGGTGAATAGCCCTTTTCGTTTGGATGCCGGTATTTGCTCGTCTACAAAACTAATTAGCGCAAGCGGAAGACTAATAAAGACAAGCAAATAGAAATACTAGAAAGCAATCGCTAACAAAGAATGTAACGTGCTTCACGGCTACGCCGCTAATCCACGATCCCGATTCGTCCGAGGTGAATCACTCCTCCAAAGCCAATCACTATTGGTCTCTCCTTTGCACCAAGCTAGGTGGAGGTAACCTTTACAATCAAGATCACTCTTCTTACAATAAGAATGGAGTAAAAACAAGTAAGAAGAGTTTAGATCTTGTGGGGCACTAGGAAGATCACTTGGAGCATAAGCATTAGCCTCTCAAAGGCTCACACCCTCTCTTTTTATAGAGAGGGCTAATTTCTTCCCGTTGGCCGCCATCAATCGACTGATGCCCTTGGCAGTCGACTGCCGTCACTACAACGGCCTCCGAACACGTCGGATCCCGACCGTTGTAGTCCAATGGAACTCTTAGCGCGCACGATGGACCTCGATCTCACCTGATCACGCCTCGTATCGGCGGCCTACGGACGAGCGTGATATCTCTGCGATATCCCATTCCATGATCACATTCCGATAGGTTCACCGCATAAACCCATCGATCGGATACGATCAAACTACATTCGACTCGGAGCGTTATGCCATGACTTGGCAATGACGGTGTCGTAAACTCAAACTTAACATAAGTTTGAGCTTCCGGCGGTCGGGTAAACCTTGACCCTTGCGATCAAGTCTCCGACACTCAGCCATTCGGCCAAGTTCACCTAATGAGCTACTTACATTTCACTCATTCTCTCATCTCACTCGAAGTCCCTCACAGAAGCTCTCTTCGTTCGCGGCCACGTCCCTCGGCAGCATCAGGCGCACGGCTCTGCAATGCTCCTTCGCGTCTCTTGCCTCCGAAGTCTGCTTCCTTGGCTTCACTTCAAGTCATCTCGTCCGGCGGTCCCTCGGATGCTCCAAGCGCACGGCTTCCGCAAAGTCATCCTTCACCGACTCAAGGACCGAGGTTGTGAGGGTGAACCCGCCAAGGCTCCATGTGCGAATTACTAAGTCCTGCACAACTTCAACGCGCATATCAAATCAACATAACACACTAACTTAAACCCTTTGCCACACCATCAAAACCATATTATGGCAAGAGATTGCCCTAACAATCTCCCCCTTTTTGATGTGTGGCAATCCGTTTAAGTTAGGTAAAAACATTTGATATAAATTCTAAGGTAAGAAAACATGTAAAGATAAACATGATATAGCAACATGCAACTCCCCCTTAATCCATGAAACTCCCCATAAAAATATTCTCCCCCTATCATAAGCATAATCATTTCTCCCCCTAAATATGTTCCCCTTTACTTAAACATACATTTCTCCCATTTTGACACCATCAAAAAGATAAATCCTAATTTATAAACTCATGGCATCAAGTATAGTAGAAAGAGAAACCCAAAAACTTGATTAAAATCTGAAATCAGAAAATATTGGGCTGTTTTTTAGGTTATCAGTCGACTGCTATCAGTATGGCAGTCGACTGGCACAATGGATTTCGAAATTCTCATTTTCTGGCCGAATTTCAAAAATGCATTAAAAATTCCAGAAAATTCGAAAAATTATGAAATTTTGGGAACACATTTCTTTTAAATATATATATCAGTGAAAAATAGGTTTTTATGAAAAATCATTATATTTCCACGTATTTGCCAAAAATTCATAAGCTTAAAAACTACTAGGTTTTTTATCATAAGAGTATCCATTTTAACACCTAGTCTTGCTTTGAATTGTTTCAAAACATGAATACATAGATTTTAGATTAAGAAATTGTTTTGAAAACATATGAAATATCCAACCATGATCTTTGGGCAATATGTCTATGAATTAAACATAAGCCTTCCCCATGATTGGTCTATTATTTGCTATGTTGATACTTTAAATGAACATCTAAATGCCATAGGCATTAGTGGACATTTGTATCATCCTAACATCTCACCCATGCTAAGTTTGCAATCAAGTTAGCCTATAGTGAGTGTGAGATGCATCCTAGGGGGTATTTGTATATATTTAACCATCATATTCATACAATTCTATCAAGGTTAAGTATCAACCTAACAATCCTCATGATCATAAAGATATATATGACTTAATTTTACATTATGATCATGAAATACATGTATTTATTGAATAATAATCATGCATTAGGTATTATATGATGATAATAAGCAAAGTATCACCTAAAGCATGATTCAACCATATTTCTCATGATTACGTGTCAAATATTAAAATCATAAATCATGATTGCAACCATACATAGGAATTACATTAATCATTATGATTTAAGCAATATTATATATTTATGGGCACGTTATCATCACCCAACACTATCTAAAAAAAATATTGTTCCGTCATCCTAAGTCAACCAAAATATGATATAGGTTAGGTCAATGTGGTTGACTACCCTAGGGTTATTCTAACCCTTAAGGATGGATTTTGGAACCCAAAATAGATTCTTTCCTATTGGGTTCACTAAGTACTCCTTGGGGATCCATTTTCTAGCTATTACCTTCTTCTTATCTTGTCCCCTAGCAATTAGGCATTTATAGGCCTTTTCATTTTTCTTTTCCTTATATCCTAGGCCTTTCTTGTTGAAGCTAGCTCTTTGGCTTCCTAAGATCATGTTCAATATGTTGGAGCCAATTGTGAATTTTTCTAGGGCTTTTGTTAAATAATCTACCTTTTCCCTTAAGGCCCTATTTTCATTTATACATGCATCACTAACATCTAATGGCACATAAAGGTCATGTGAGCATGCATCATTTAAGCTAGAAGAAATATTATCATTTAAGCATGCATTTTCTAGCTTATTTTCCAATGCCTTAATTTGATTAAGCATGCTTTTATTTTTCTTTTTCATTCCAAATAAGTCCTTAGTTAAACTAGAAATTATGGAAACTATTTTCTTAGGAGAGGCTTTCGTTACCATAGTTTCCATGTCATCTTCTTCTTCGGATGATGAGGATGTAGAAGCTCCCCCTTCACTTGAGCTCCCTCCTCTTGAGCTTGATCCTTCATTTTCGGATGAAGAGCAATCCAAGTCATCAAAGGCCATCAAGGCCAAATTGGTGACAAAGGCATTCTCCTCATCCGATGATGATGAGGAGGATGAGGATGGGTCATCCCAAGTCCTTGCCTTTAGAGCTTTGGTCTTCCCCTTTTCTTTTGTCTTCTTCTCCTCCTCCTTCTTTTTCTTGCTCCCCTTTTTCCTCTTCTTTTCTTCTTTCTTTTTCCTCTCTTCCTTGCTCTTGTTTAGGAGAGGACAATTGTCCCTTATGTGCCCCTCTCCTTGGCAATTGTAGCATATGACCTTCCCCCTTGGTCTTCTATTCCTATCATGAGATTTATCAAATCTAAAATTCTTAAATGCACGCCTTACCTTCCTTACCATGTAGGCTTCTTCCGTGCTATCCATGGAGGAGGTAGAGGCTTCATCATCGGAGGAGAGGGGATTTCCATCTTCTTCTTCCCCTTGTTCGCTATCAAAGCTACTCCTCTTGAGGGTTGAATTCTAGGCTCTTCTTGTATTCCTTCAAGCCTAGTTTCGTGGAGCTCCATTGTTGAGAAAAATTCCTCCAAGGTACTTACTTCCAAGTTCTTGGAGATGTAAAACGAATCCACCATGGAGCTCCATCTTGAGGATCGGGGAAAGGCATCTATGGCCTTCATTACCATATCCCGGTTGGAGAGCTTTTCTCCTACACTTGTTAGCCCAATTAATATTTCTTTAAATCTAGAATGTAGGGAAGTTACCTTTTCTCCCTTTTCTAATTTGATGTTTGAGAGTTGGGAGAGGAGGAGGTCTCTCCTAGCTAGCTTGGCCTCGGATGTGCCTTCATGCAGCTCAATTAGCTTCTCCCACATCTCCTTGGCGCTTAGGCATTCTCCTATTCGGTTGATTTCTTATTGGGGGAGCACATTGAAGAGATGATGCTTGGCTTTTGAATTTGCAAGGTGCTCTTCCCTTTGCCTTTTGGTCCACCTAGATTTCTCTATTGGCTTCCCCTCTTCATCCCTAGGCAAAACGAAACTGGATTCCATTGTAATCATAATGTCAAAATCCGTTTCGAAAAATACCTCCATTCGCTTCTTCCACCAAGCGAATTCTCCTTCAAACTTCGGAGGATGGATGTTGGATCCTGCCATTTCGAATGTTGCTTGTTGTGGCGGTTAGTCCTCGACAAGCTTTCCTTGGCTCTGATACCACTTGTAGGGGATCGGTACGGCCGACTAGAGGGGGGTGAATAGCCCTTTTCGTTTGGATGCCGGTATTTGCTCGTCTACAAAACTAATTAGCGCAAGCGGAAGACTAATAAAGACAAGCAAATAGAAATACTAGAAAGCAATCGCTAACAAAGAATGTAACGTGCTTCACGGCTACGCCGCTAATCCACGATCCCGATTCGTCCGAGGTGAATCACTCCTCCAAAGCCAATCACTATTGGTCTCTCCTTAGCACAAAGCTAGGTGGAGGTAACCTTTACAATCAAGATCACTCTTCTTACAATAAGAATGGAGTAAAAACAAGTAAGAAGAGTTTAGAGCTTGTGGGGCACTAGGAAGATCACTTGGAGCATAAGCATTAGCCTCTCAAAGGCTCACACCCTCTCTTTTTATAGAGAGGGCTGATTTCTTCCCGTTGGCCGCCATCAGTCGACTGATGTCCTTGGCAGTCGACTGCCGTCACTACAATGGCCTCCGAACACGTCGGATCCCGACCGTTGTAGTCCAACGGAACTCTTGGCAGTCGACTGATGGACCTCACTAGTTGACGCCTCGTCAATCGGCCCGATCGGCTCACGGCGGTCGCCCACGATATCCTCGGCGGTACGACGCCATTCCATGGCGATGCTGGGCATAAACCCATCAGTCGTATACCAGTCGAACTCCATTCGACTCAAGCGATCGCCATGACTTGGCAATAGCGATCGTGGTGCCGTGTAAAACTCAAACTTAACATAAGTTTGAGCTTCCGGCGGTCGGGTAAACCTTAACCCTTGTGGTCAAGTCTCCGACACTCAGCCATTCGGCAAAGTTCACCAAATGAGCTACTTACATTTCACTCAATCTCTCATCTCACTCGAAGTCCCTCGCCGAAGCTCTCTTCGTTCGCGGCCACGTCCCTCGACAGCATCAGGCGCACGGCTCTGCAATGCTCCTTCGCGTCTCTTGCCTCCGAAGTCTGCTTCCTTGGCTTCACTTCAAGTCATCTCATCCGGCGGTCCCTCGGATGCTCCAAGCGTGTTAGTAATATATGAGAGATGTCCTAAGGCAATCGCCTTATGTATGAACCATTTATGTGATAAATGAAGATTCACTATTTGAGTATACATGTTTTATGTATTTGATTGGATCTTAAACTCATTTACTGAATGTCCACGATACGATTCACAGCATGAGAGAATTTGTGATTGGATCACAACTAGTGAGTATCTCTACATGTGTAATTGTGATGTATCGGAATTATCCCTAGTCGATGAATTGATGGATCTGGACACCATCAATTCTGTTGAGACTAGCACGAGGTATACTCCTTGGTGTATCCAAGCAGCTGATTCTCACTGACTGGAGAATAGTGATGTCCGGAGTTGATCGTGGATGCTAGTTATGGTAACTAGTTCATTGGAGTGACCAGCCGTAAGACTTCATATGGTTCTCTTCATATATAGATATGTCAATGAAGTTCTTACCGTGGCTTAAGTGCGATGTTCCTTTGACTTGCGGTATTCAAGTCATCTTGATCATGGAGACTTATGCTTTGACATCTTAAGCAAACATCTCCGAGGAGATGTGGACCCGGGATGATTGGGTATAAGTCGAAATGATCGAAGGTGTTTGAATAGCCTATAAAGGATTCACCACTCCTTGCGAGGAGATGTATACCCATGGCCTCTCGTCGGATTGTTACTAAAGTCTTTGGCTAAAGCATTACATGTTTAGAGTAAGGTACTCTTCGATACATGTGGAGTAACTAGAATCCGTAGGACGAGGAAATGATACTTGGGCTAGGTGTGACGTAGTCAGCCTAGTGGGGACTGACACAATAGACCATGTCCCGAACCATGTGGGTATAAGATGAGTGAAGGGAATGGGGCACGATTCATTCGAGCTCTTGAAGGGTTTGAAAATAGTTCTGGATCAACCGTTGATCTTTTCGGTTAATTGGGGATCATGATGTACTACTAGGTGCCACTCATGATCGTTCTATAATTAATGGTTAATTATAGATGGCCAACATAAACCGAGAACCTATTTGGTCACACGCACAACGAGTGTAATCCAAAGGATTTAAAACGAGCTTGAGAATGGGATTTCGAGTCGAGAGAAACTATGTTTGGTTGGACCAAACATAAAGCGAGCATGAAATTGTTTCATCGCAATGGAAGCGTGGATGGGCCGTGTCTTATGAAGACATAATGGATGGACCAAAATGGTTTGGTTCTAATCCAATGGATGAGAATAAACCAAAGGGTTTGGTTTATTTTAAGCGAATGAACCAAAAGTTGGTTGGGTTCGTTTTTAACTTAAAATAAACCATCATGGTTTGGTTTATTTTAACTTATCTTAATGGAGGGTTAACGGATTTATGGATATGATCCATTAACCATTAAGAGAATTAGTTCTCTATAAAAGAGGGCTTAATGGATTTTAAACCCTAATCCAAAACCCTAGCCCTTGAGTTGCCGCCCACCCTTGAAGGAGGATTTCGCGCCAACCCTAGTGTGCCGCCAACCTCTTTGTGCCGCCCAACTTGTTGCCGCGACCAAGCTTCAGCCGGTGAACCTCCGCACCCTCCGTGATCTCCTCTAGGTTCGTGATAAGGTGAGCTTCCATCTCTCCTTGGCCGCCTCTATTCCTCCACCAAAAGCTGTCCAGTTTTTCTGACAGCTTGTTTCTTTGTTGTCGGAGTGTCGCTTGACGACGGTTAGTGCTCCGACAGCGGCTAACTTACCGGGATTTGATCTCCGGTAATCCTCTGAGGTGGAGGACGGATTCGCCAAACGGTTGACGAATACCTCTCCGGAGAAGCGAGTTTTGAGAACTCGCTTTAGGATCCGAATTTGGATTCGGATCGTGATCATCTTCGATCACGCCGCCTTCAACACGAGGCTAGTAACCCGTACGAAGACGAAGCTCGTGACTTAGCGAAGTCATCCCGAGGAGCTCGGCGTGGATACGGATAGAGACGATTCTTACGAGGATCGTTCCGGTTGATGCCGTTCCCGCTATACGTCATACGAAAGGTATAACGTAGATAAATTTCCTTTTATTGCAAATTTTAATTTACGATTATGTCTACACTTGTTGTAATAGCATGCGTGTGTTGTGTGTGTTGTAATAAATATAGATTTATTAATTTTAATTGCTTCCGCTGTACTCATGTTTACGAAACATGATCGAACACACACACGCCGCGGTGCCGGAAACCCAACAAAGCGCACGACTTCCACAAAGTCATCCTTCACCGACTCAAGGACCGAGATTGTGAGGGTGAACCCGCCAAGGCTCCATCTGCGAATTTCTAAGTCCTGCACAACTTCAACGCACATATCAAATCAACATAACACACTAACTTAAGCCCTTTGCCACACCATCAAAACCATATTACGGCAAGAGATTGCCCTAACAACTTGCTCATCAAACAACTCATAAAGATGAAGGACTATGGTATGAGCATCCATATGCTCATGCTACTTTCACAGCTCGGGTACCATCGCCCCTAGCATGATGTAACTCACTTGCTCAGAATCACTCACATGTTTCTGATGGGCCAACAATTGGTCCGGTGTTGCATCATCACTAGGACGGGCGGGAAGAGATGCTTCGAGGACATACTCAAGCTTTTCTGCCTTGAGAACAATTCTCAAGTTTCTAAGCCAATCCAAAAAGTTCGGCCCAGTCAATTTATTCGAATTTAAAATAGAGCGCAAATTCAAAGACATCATGATCAAGCGATTAACCTAGAAATACAAAACGAGCATATATGAGAAAGATGATTTTAAAATGCATCCACATACATTTACAAAATCCCATTCATTTTTTTGAATTCAAAAACCCTTGAAATCAATTCGGGAGATCGTAGGTCAATCTCCGAATGGGCCGATATCCAATATAGATAAGAACAACCTTGGAGTGAGTCCAACAAGCCATTCTTTGCTATGATGGTGGGTATCAAGTATACCGATTACATATCATGTATATGCAACTATCACAATGTGCTATCAACTAATTGAATGTTTACACATACATTGGGTTGTTAACACATTAACAAGTATGCATCATATGCATAGCACCCAACTTCACCTCTCTTCACATCGACCTTGGAGTGAGTCCAACAAATCGATGCTCCAAGTTAGAGCCGACCCATTAATCGCGAAATAGTTTTAATATGGTTAGAGCGCATTCAACCAATTAGCCAGGCTTGGAGTGAGTCCAACAACCCAAACTAACGATTGACCTCTGACTCTTACCATATTAGAGTTAAACTATTCTAATGATTTGAACATGTTCAGGTTCAAGCCGGGCTTGGAGTGAGTCCAACAACCCAAACAAGAAACATAACTCTGGTTCTAACCATATTAATGGAAGGTGTAGGCTTTAATATTGAGTTAGGGTTTTATGTCTCATCCTCTTTGCATGCAAATAACTATTATCTACATGGCATGGCATACATCTACATGTCACGACACGCATGGCATAATGATATGCATCTAATGCAATTACATGACATACAATTATGTCATGTACATAATTTTCTTATTTGTCATAATTATTTATGGAAATAAAATATGTTTAAGATTTGATTCTCCAAATCAAATCATAATTAAATTAGGAAACAAATTTCCAAATCAAATCACATATTTTATTTATGAAATTATTTGATTAAGGAAAATCCATTTAGGAAACCAATTTCCTAAATCATTAAAACTACTTATGGAAATAAAATATTTTAAGATTTGATTTCCCAAATCAAATCAAGATTAATTTAGGAAACAAATTTCCAAAATCTAATAAAATATTTTATTTATGGAAAAAATCAATTTCCATAAAATACTTCCAACTTTCCAAAAGTGGAAGATTTCCATAAATACTTCTAGACTTTCCAAAATTGAAAAATTTCCATAAATACTTCTAAATTTCCAAAATTAGAAAATTTCGAGAAATAACATTATGACTATTGCAAAACCATTTTACGATTATGTCGAAACACAACCTGGGCTCTGATACCACTGTTGGGTTTCTAGCACCGCGGCGTGTGTGTGTTCGATCATGTTTCGTAAACATGAGCACAGAGGAAGCAATAAAATTAATAAATCTACATTTATTACAAATCACACATCACACGCATGTATAGTACAACATGTGTAGACATAACCGTAAATTTAAATTTGCAATAAAAGGAAATTTAACTACGTTATACCTTTCGTATGACGTGTAGAGGGAACGACATCAACCGGAACGATCCTCACTAGAATCGTCTCTATCCGTATCCACGCCGAGTATCCTCTGGATGACTTCGCTAAGCCACGAGCTTCGTCTTCGTATAGGTTACTAGCCTCGTGTTGAAGATGACGTGATCGAGAGATGATCACGATCCGAATCCAAATTCGGATCCAAAAACGAGTCCTCAAAACTCGCTTCTCCGGAGAGGTATTCGTCAACCGATTGACGAATCCTTCGTCCTCCACCTCAGAGGATTATCGGAGATCGAATCCCCGGTATGTTAGCCGCTGTCGGAGCTCTAACCGTCGTCCAAATGACCCTCCGACGAGAGGAGAACAAGCTGTCCAGAAAAACTGGACAGCTTTGGTGGAGGAGATAGGCGCTGGCCAACCAAGGGAAGATAAAGCTCACCTTGATGCCAAACCTAAAGGAGATCACCGGAGTACCAACCGGCAGCAGCTCGACGCCGGCTAGGGGGAAGGTCAGCACCTTCTGGACGCCGGTTGAAGCCTCAAGGTGGGCGGCGGCAAGGAGGAGGAGAGTTGGCGCCGAATTTCTCCAAGGATAGGTGGGTGGCAACTTAGGGCTTTTGGATTAGGGCTTAATTATCCCTTAAGCCCTCTTTTATAGAGAACTAATTCTCTTAATGGTTAATGGATCATAACCATTAGTCCCGTTAACTCGCTCCATTAAGATAAGTTAAAATAAACCAAACCATGATGGTTTATTTTAAGTTAAAACCAACCGAACAAACTTTTGGTTCATTCGTTTAAAATAAACCAAACCCTTTGGTTTATTCTCCTCCATTGGATTAGAACCAAACCATTTTGGTTCATCCATTATGTCTTCATAAGACACGGCCCATCCATGCTTCCATTGCGACTGAAATGATTTCATACTCGCTTTATGTTTGGTCCAACCAAACCTAGTTTCTCTCGGTCTGAGAATCCCATTCTCAAGCTCGTTTTAAATCCTTTGGAGTACGTTCGTTGTGCGTGTGACCAAATAGGTTCTCGATTTATGTTGGTCGTCTATAATTAACCATTAATTATAGAACGATCATGAGTGGCACCTAGTAGTACATCATGATCCCCAATTAACCGAAAAGATCAACGGTTGATCCAGAACTATTTCTGAAACCCTTCAGTATGATTCGTGCCCCATTCCTTCACTCATCTTATACCCACTTGGTTCAGGACATGGTCTATAGTGTCCCCTCACTAGGTCGACTACGCCACACCTAGCCCAAGTATCATTTCCTCGTCCTACGGATTCTAGTTACTGCACATGTATCGAAGAGTACTTTACTCTAAACATGTAATGCTTTGGCCAAAGACTTTAGTAACAATCCGACGAGAGGCCATGGGTATACATCTCTTCACAACGAGTGGTGAATCCTTTATAGTCTATTCAAACACCTTCGATCACTTTGACTTATACCCAATCATCCCGGGTCCACATCTCCTTGGAGATGTTTGCTTAAGATGTCAAAGCATAAGTCTCCATGATCAAGATGACTTGAATACCACAAGTCAAAGGAACATCGCACTTAAGCTACAGTAAGAACTTCATTGACATATCTATATATGCAGAGAATCATATGAAGTCTTACGACTGGTTACTCAAATGAACTAGTTACCATAACTAGCATCCACGATCAACTCTGGACATCACTATATCTCCAGCTAGTGAGAATCAGCTGCTTGGATACACCAAGGAGTATACCTCGTGCTAGTCTCGACAGAATTGATGGTGTCCAAATCCATCAATTCATCGACTAGGGATAATTCCGATACATCACAATTACACATGTAGAGATACTCACTAGTTGTGATCCAATCACAAATTCTCTCATGCTGTGAATCGTATCGTGGACATTCAGTAAATGAGTTTAATATCCAATCAAATATATGAAACATGTATACTCAAATAGTGAATCTCAATTTATCATATAAATGGTTCATACATAAGACGATTTCCTTAGGATATCTCTCATATATTACTAACTGGGTGTGCTAGGTGCAGACAATTGGGATTAAATACCAGCCTCTGATAAGTAACTCCTAAACTCTCCCAAGAGGTACTCGCCACCACGATCAGATCGTAATGTCTTGATACTTTTACCTTGACGGTTCTCCACATCAGCCTTGAATTCTTTGAACCTGTCAAAACATTCAGACTTGCGGCGCATCAAGTAAATGTATCCATATCTTGAATAATCGTCTATAAAAGAGACGAAATATTCAAAACCACCTCTTGCCTGGATAGACATAGGACCGCACAAATCAGAATGAACCAATTCTAACACATCTTTGGCTCTATACCCCTTGGCCTTGAAAGGCCTCTTGGTCATTTTACCTTCCAAGCAAGATTCGCAGGTTGGGAGATCCTCCACCACTAATGAACCTAAAGGTCCATCAGCTATCAACCTTTGAATTCTTCTTAGGTTAATATGACCAAACCTTAGATGCCAAAGATATGTTTGGTTCATTTGCGAAGGTTCTTTTCTCTTATTAGACTTGGAAGATGAGTTATTGATTTCTATATGCATCGTGGGAGTTTTCGGTTCAAGAGTATATAAATTACCAACCAATGTACCAGAACAAATAATCTCCCTATTCCTTTTTATAACCACTTTGTCAATAAAAGAAACAGAATATCCATCCATAAACAATTTAGAAACTGAAATTAAATTCTTTATAAAAGTAGGTACATAAAGACAATTTCTCAAAACCAAAATTTTATTCCTATCAAAAGATAAATAAACGTCTCCCACTGCAATAGCCGCCACCTTTGAAGCATTGCCCATGAAGACGGTAATCTCTCCCTCAGTTAGTCGTCGGGTTTCCTGGAACCCCTGCAAAGTATTACAAACATGATCAGTGGCTCCTGTATCTACACACCAGGCACTGGTAGATAACACCGCTAAACATGTTTCAACAACTAAACAAGAAGATATACCTTTGTTCTTTCGGTGAGGACAGTCCGCCTTCCAATGTCCAGTCTGCTTGCAAGTGAAGCACTTGCATTTCGGCTTCTTCACTCCAGCCTGAGGTCCCACTGCCACCTTCTTCGCTCCACCTTGCTTCTTCTTCTTCTTACCTTTCGGTTTAGAGGAAGAAACCTTCTAAGCGACCATGGCTTGAGCACTTTGACGAAAAAGCCCCTCTATCGCCTGGAGTTCTGTCAGAAGCTCCGCCAACGAATACAACCTCTTGTTCATGTTGTAGTTGAGGCGGAACTGCTCAAAACTCCTAGGCAGAGACTGGAGAATGATATCGACTTGGGTTTCCCCATCCATCTCAGCTCCGAGGACTTTCATCTCATTAAGATGAGCAATCATCTGGAGAACATGATCCCTAACGGGTGTTCCCTCGATCATGGTGGTCGTCATCAAGTTTCTCATCGCCTCCTGGCTAGCCGCCCTACTCTGATGTCCGAAAAGTTCCTTGAGATTGAACATCATGTCATAAGTTGTGGCTATGGCCTGATGCTGATGTTGCAGCACATTTGACATAGATGCCAAAATGTAACACCGCGCCATCTCATCTGCCTTGACCCATTTCTTATAACGTTCTTTCTCCTTTTCATCAGAGTCATCGGAGGGCTTAGGAGGACAGACCTCGAAGAGTACAAATTTGTACTCCTCCGCAGTTAAGACAATATCCAGATTTCTTTTCCAATCAATGTAGTTTGGTCCAGTAAGCTTATTTTCTTTTAAAATCACAGCAAGTGGGTTGAAAGCCATTTGAAAATCCTAAAAATCACAATGATCAAAATATTAGATTTCAAATATTATTGATTCCTCAAAACAATAAAATCCCGAAATCAACCAACACCTCAAAACACCGAGAATATCGCATGCCACGATAGTGTGGACGTATACGAATTCTACATTTGTAAGAGGAGGTTTTACCCATTAATTTTATTATCTTGTCAACCTTACTTTTTGACAAATAAAATTAATAGTTGGTTCTTCTTTAGCCCTACAAATAAAAGAAGTGACTCCGATGGGGAGGATACTTTTATTTGCATCTAAGTGTGCACCATTACACGATACTAAGGGAATTATTTCGGATTATGTGCCTTACCGATGGGGAAGTACACACGCTCCTAAATAATTTCCTATAACCATTATTTGACCTAGTGATCCGCAAACAAACCCATCCGATGGAGAGGAAGGCACTCAGAGCCAACGCTCAAGTTTGTTGCATCACACGTCAAATTGTAATGGAGGCCGCGGGAATTAATTAAAATATCCCTCTTCCACTTAGTAAATTGAAATCGAGGAATTTTAAAGCATACACAACATGCATATAAAACAAATAAGCAATAAATATGGGAAAAAAAACAGAATTTTTCAAACTATTATGGCATTGTTCTCCAATACGCATCCCGTCATGTCGCCATCTCGTCCGCTCCATCTTTTCCCGTGCACAAGTCACCAAAGAGATCCGGGCCGAGATAAATCATTTTAATTTACATCCATCGATCCTATACTCCACGAAGGAGTGTACAAATAATCTAGATTGAAAGTAAACTAAAATGAATGACTAAACAATGCCGTATTTAATTACAAAAATTAAATACTAATCTAGCCTCGTCAACCCCGAGGATTCAAATAATATACATACAATCACACACAAAACAATCACATACAACCAAATAGCCATAATAGTTGGATCTTATGCCTGCAACCAAAAAGTTAGCCTACGTACATCCTACTATTATCCGGCATACTCAATATATGATATGTACATGAAAGTAACCGAATCCAAAACACACAAAACCGGAAACCGTGGCTCTGATACCACTTGTAGGGAGTTGCTTCGGAGACTCATTGGCTCCCATGTCCCCGGATTAAAATTTTCACCAATGAAAGAACTAATCCGGATGGGATGAGTTTCCTTAGCACAACCTATTCGTCGTCGTGCTAACAACTTGAGTGATCACTTGAACAAACTAGTTGTTCAAGCAACACAACTCTTCTAGTTGGTTAGCCGCGGAAGAGACGACGGACGGATCGCCGGTTTTTGTGTTTGTCTTCGGGGGCCATGATTATACAAAATATATACATACGCACACTTGTATAATCAACACATAAAATAACATGCTAAGATCAGAAAATAAAGTTGTACCACATTATACCTTACAATCTTCTACCGTATGTCCTATCCTCCTCATGGACGACGTGTGGGCAAAGATCCTCCATGAGTAGAAGCCTTCTAGATCGCGTTCTTTCCTTCCTTGTCCGCTGCGAACAAAGAGAAGAACCAACAAAACCTTTCCTTTCTAGAACCGGCCACCAAGCAAGGGAGTTTGGTGCAACCGCCGGCCAAGGAACGAATGGATGAGCACCGGCCAACCTTGAAGAGAGGTTGCCGCCGACCACCTAGAGGTTGGAGAAGCACCGGCCACCAATTGTTGGAGGACCGCCGGCCACCAAGGATCAAAGGAGGAGGAAGAGGGCCGGCAAAATCTTGGAGAAAGAAGGAGTGAGCGCCGGCCACCAAGGAGAAAAGGAAGAAGATGGGCGCTGGCTTGTTGTCCAAGAGTTACCGCCCAAAACATTGCTTCCAAACCCTAGCCGCCAAAACTAAAACCCTAACTCCAAAATTGAACTCCCATTGCCGCCCAACCTAATGTTGGATCGAAGCGGATCACTAGAGGGGGGGGGGTGAATAGCGATAGAAACTTTTTCTTTTAAATCGTTCGGTAGACAATTAAACGCAGCGGAAATGTAAATAAAAACTAAATGAGACAAATAATTTTTTTACTTGGTTCATAGACTTCGGCTACTACTCCAAGGCCCTAATGATCCTAGACCGTGTACGGAGGGAAATTCACTAAAACACTCCTCCTCGTTGGAGGTAGGTGTTTTAAGATTACAAAAACCTTCGAAGCACAAGATAGAGAGACAAACCCTCTCTTCTATTAAAATGAAATGCAACAGTAGAAAGCCTCGATTAACAAATGTATTGTAAGATTAAAAGAAATGACAAAACAAGATTATACCAACAACTCGAAGATAGGACTTAAACTAGGGTTTTTGTCAGCACTTCGTTGTCGTAGAGTTATCGGAGAGCCGCAGTGTTGTGAGCACTTAGAATTGATGAGAAAACCCTAGGTTAGGACCTCCTTTTATAGCCTTTGAGCCCCTTTTCGAGAGGAACCCTAGCCAATCATATTTGAGCACCACTCCCCTTGAATTTTGGTGATAAACCTTGACTCCTCAAAGTCGATCCTTGACCATCGATCGATGGCCATCATCACCGATCGATGGCAAGATCAGTTGAAGTCGACCTCGGCAATGATCGATTGATACAAATGAGTCCTCCAAGTCGGTGATCGATGCTAGCTGTAAGGCAAAGTTAGCTTAACAAAAATATTATTTTGACGGCCTCTGACGGTACGATCTCGACCTAGACCATCTATAGGATGTCTTTGGTTGGATCTACGCTTAAGGTCATCCCCGTAAAGAGGATACGACCTCACTTACGCTCGCACACACGAGCTTACCTCGATACTTACGTGTTTCTTTTGCTTCCGGCCTTCCAATCGATTCCTTCGGCTCCCTCCGAAGTCACTCGAGTGTCGCCCGACCACCGCAGCTTCCTCCGGGTGTCGCTAGCCTTCAGCTCCAGCTATAGCAATCTTCTGCACACTCGAATCAGCTCGTGAGATAACGACATGAGTTTAACTTTGTATCGTTTGCTATAATCAAAACTCAGGTTCCACTTAGGCGCCTACTGCACCAACAATCTCCCCCTTTTTGATTTATGGTAAACCCACATACAAAGTTAAGTAAATAGCAAGCATGAAGAATAATGTGCATTAGAAACAAACAAGAAATAAAGAAGATTAAGTTGGAGTAGTAAGGATTTTCTTCAAGTACTTCCCCTTGAGGAAACCTCCCCCTTTAGCGAGGGTGAGTCTTGAAGAAAGACCTTAATCCTCCCCCTTGAGGGTTGCTTTAAGTAATTACTTAAAGTTGGCCTTAGTAAAACGTTTAAGTTAAGATTTCTTCTTAACTTGGCCCTTTCTCCCCTTTAAGTAAAGCATTAAAAATGAGTAAAACGTTGATGGCACAAAAAAGTTTAAGTTAAGAATTATCTTAACTTGGTCTTAATAAGTTTTCAAAACTTAAAGTTAACTTTTGGTTTAAATATAAAGTAAGAGTTAAGTTATATATAAAAAAAATTTTAACCCCTTAACTTTGGCCTTTTTAAAAATATTTTTGACCCCTTAACTTTGGCCTTTTACTCCCCCTTTTGCCATATATCGAAAAGAGTAAGGGTGTGTGTGGAAAGTCCAAGCATGTTCCACATTATTTTGAAAATAATATACTGAAAATAAGTTCATCTATAAAATGTTCGACTCATATTTGGCTTGATTGATATGAAAGATCAACCAGTCCTGGTCAGAGTCGGTTAGTATGTATGATTATACTCTGTGGTTCATAACGATGCACTAGCTCTACATCTGGAACCAGGAGTAAGGTCCTAACATCTCACGCCCATCTATGTGGGTAAGTACACAAACACATTAGTCCTATGTGTTGTGAGATGTATTGGCTCCTTAAATCTATAGGTGCATGATATCTAACGTATGTCCTATACTAGTTCCATGAAAAATGAAAAGTAAGAAATAGTAGTAATATAATTTGCAAAGTCCTATTCTACTACGCACATGCCCAATATTCGTCTTAATAGATTGAATTCGGCTTCGGGTAGGGGTTTAGTAAATAGGTCTGCCATGTTAGACTTCGATTCGACGTATTCGAGTTGTATGGCTCCGTTGGCCACATGTTCTCGAATGAAATTGTGTTTGACCTCTATATGTTTAGTCCTAGAGTGACATATCGGATTCTTAGTAAGGTTAATTGAACTAATGTTATCTACGTGGAGTTTTGTCTTGGTAAAGTCTAACTTAAAATCGCGGAGAGTGTGCTTCATCCAAAGAAGCTGCGTGACACACTCACCCATCGCGATGTATTCGGCTTCGGTGGTAGATAAGGCAACACAGTGTTGCTTCCTACTGCACCAACTCACTAGACTCGAGCCGAGAAGTTGACAACAACCACTCGTACTCTTTCTATCAAGCTTACTGCCGGCATAGTTCGAATAAGAGTAGCCGATTAGTTCGAACTTGGTAGATCTAGGGTACCAAATACCGACATTAAGTGTACCCTTTAGATATCTAAGGATACACTTGACTAGAGTTAGGTGAGACTCCTTGGTACCGGTTTGGAACCTTGCGCACATACTTACTGCAAATAGGATATTAGGTCGACTTGTAGTTAAGTAAATGAGACTCGCTATTATGCTCCTATAGTATTTTAAATCAATTGAGTTTCCGATTAAATCTTCTTCTATATTCACATTAGTTGCCATTGGGGTATTAATAATTTTAGCGTCTTGCATTCCAAAGCGTTTAATTAATTCCCTAGTATATTTGCGTTGATGTAGGTATATTCCATCTTTAGTTTGTTTAATTTGTATACCTAAGAAGAAACTTAACTCGCCTACTAAATTAATTTCAAATTCACTTTCCATAAGTGAAATAAACTCATTTAGTAGGATTGAGTTGGTGGTTCCGAAAATAATAACATCTACATAGATTTGGGCTATGAATATGTCTTTACCTAAGGTTTTTACGAAAAGGGTTGGGTCAACTACACCTTGGTTAAAGCCTTTGGACTTAAGATAAATCGAAAGTCTCTCGTACCAAGCTCGCGGAGCTTGTTTAAGTCCATAAAGAGCTTTCTTTAATCTAAGGACATGATCCGGTTTGTCTAAACTTTCGAAACCGGGGGGTTGACTAACATAAACTTCTTCTTTAATGTATCCATTTAAGAATGCAGATTTCACATCCATTTGAAACAACTTAAATCCTCGATGTGCTGCATATGCTAATAGAATTCGAATGGACTCTAATCTAGCTACTGGGGCATAGGTCTCGTCGTAATCTAAACCTTCGACTTGACTAAACCCTTTAGCAACTAGTCTAGCTTTATTTCTAACTACTTCACCTTTATCATCAATTTTATTTATAACACCCACCTTGTTCCATTGATTGTTTTATCTTTAGGTGGTGGTACTAATTCTCATACTTCGTTCCTAGTGAATTGAGCCAACTCTTCTTGCATTGCAATAATCCAATCGGGATCAAGAGGAGCTTGGTCAATAGTTTTGGGTTCAATTTTAGAAATCAAAGATATTTGACTAAGGTTTCTGTATGAGGCTCTAGTTCGAACTCCTAGACTTGGATCACCTATCACTTGGTCAATAGGATGATTTGTTTGGGTCCTAGTTGGATTTGGGTTTGAGTCTACAACTTGATCCATAAGATGGCTTGTTTGAGTTCTAGTTTGGTTGGAGTCATCTATCACTTGGTCGATAGAGTGACTTGGTTGACTTAGGTTAGGATTAACACTAGACCTAATCTCCGGATCAGAGTTAGGTCTAGTATGAGTTGCCTCGCTAATTAGGGTTGTCGGGGGTTTTGTAGGTTCGTGTCTTTCATCAAATACTACATTGATAGTCTCCTCAACTCTAAGGGTGTCCTGGTTATATACTCTATAAGCTCTGCTTGTAGTCGAGTATCCTAGAAAGATTCCGGTCGTGGTTTTGGATGTAAATTTCCCTAGGTAATCCTTAGTGTTTAGGATATGTACCTTACATCCAAATACCCTAAAGTACTTGATGTTAGGTATTTTATCGTGATAAATCTCGTATGAGGTCTTAAGGTGCCTCTTTACCATAAGAATTCTATTTTGGACATAGCATGTCGTACTCACGGCTTCCGCCCAAAACCTATCGGGTAGATTATACTCATTTAACATTGTCCTAGCGGCTTCTTGTAGGGTTCTATTTTTGCGTTCTACTAGGCCATTTTGTTGTGGAGTTCTAGGGCAAGAGAACTCGTGGTGGTATCCATTTAGGTTACAGAATTCTATAAACCTATGGTTCTTAATTCACCACCATGATCGATCCTAAGTCTTTTGATTTTAATGCTTTGTTGATTTTCTATTAATAGATTGATTAATTGATCTAGGGTATCATTTTTGTGTTTGATGAACCTAACCCAAGTAAATCTAGAATAGTCATCAATTATGACTAAGCAGAATTTACTTCCGTTAAGTGACTTAGCTCCGTGTGAATCAAATAGATCCATGTGTAGGAGCTCAAGCACACTTTTGGTTCGTTCTTGACCAGTTAGTTGATGATGTGTCCTAGATTGTTTACCTTGTTGACAAGCATTACATATTTTATTATCCAAGTTGTTGAGGTTAGGCAAACCTCTGACTAAATCACTCTGACTCATCTTGTGGATGAGTCTTGGGTGTGAGTGACTGAGTCGTCGGTGCCACAACCACGATTCCTCTTGCTGTGTCATAAGACACTTAGTTGAGGAGTTAGTTAAGTTGATCGTGTAAATGTTGTTATTTCTAGTCCCTTTAAGAATTGTTTTAGAGGTTTCGTTGGTATTAATTACGCATTCATTTTCTAGAAATATGACCTTATAGTTATTATCACACATTTGGCTCACACTAAGTAAATTATATTGAAAATTTTCTACTAATAAAACATTTTGAATAACAAAATTTGAATTGAGCTCAATATCACCTGATCCGATGATTTTGAGCTTGCTGTTATTTCCGAAGGCTACCGATCCTTGTCGTTTGAATCGAAGCTTCGAAAACATGAGTTGATCCCCGGTCATGTGTCGGGAGCAACCACTGTCCAACATCCATTGATCCTACACGCAAGGTAGTTGGATCGGATATTGGATTTATTAAAAATTGGTTGAAAAATTATTAACCTAAATCATCTCACCCATGTCTACATGATCAAACATGTTAATCCTATATGTTCTTATGAGATGACTTCCAATTTTAGTTGAATTAAATTTAATGACTTAAACACTTATCAACCTTGCGTTAGATTCGGATTTGACCTTGGGCTCATCAAGTCACCTTTTCAAGATCATGGCTTCCAGGTCGTGGCGAGGCACAGAGGCCTTCTTTGATCGAAACGACGACCACTTCCTTAGACAAAGCCATTTTCAAGAAAATAGAGACTTGACTCACCTAAGACCACTTCCTGGTCTAACTAGTCTAGGATACGGCGAGGTAGCTTCAGCTAGTTTCGCTCGGTCAAGTGCACCGAACTAGATACGCCTTATCTAGCCCGAATACACAAGACTCCGCTTTCCTAGTGTACTATCATCTCGCCGCATCCTGGTACTATGTTATCAAGTATTGACGAGTTATAGTCCTATCTAACCATTCTAAAAATAAAAATCAAACTAAATAAAAACCTAAGCATGCAATTTCTAAGTTAAGACACAAACAAATTTCGTACTAGCTCCCCCTGGACCGTTGAATCGATTCGGTCTCTCCACATAGTGGATTTGGTCCTTGGGAACCCAGTACTGGTTTGATCCTAAGTTTGAAATCAAGGTGGTCTTAGGGACCCATGCTTGGACACATTTTCTATGTCTACTTATGATTGACATATACGACTTATTGGTCGTGTTTGAGCTAAACCCTAGCCCGACCTTGTTGTACACGACCCTTTGCGATCCAAGTAGGAGGTCAAGTCCTTTGGATCCCAAAGTAAACCTTTCCAACGTATTCCTAAGATCTTCGACTTGACTTTTCAAGAGTGAGTTCTCAACTTCAAGTTTTTCAACTCGAGTTGAGTCCTTCTCTTGAACTCGACTAGTCAAAGAGGTTAGGGAGACCTCGTGTTTGAGGAGTTTAACTTCTTCAACCAGGGTCTCAACCTTGGACTTGGACTTAGCTAACTTTTTATTTAAAAACTTAATTGCACTATAAAGAGTAGTAATAAGAGACCAACTTATCTTGAGTGTATCTTTTGAACCAGATGTGTATCCGTGGCTTGTCTTGAATAGTGTTTCGTAGTCCGACTCATCTTCGGTTTCTGATTCTGGTTCCGGTTCCGACTCCATCTCCGATTCCACCGGTTTAGCCATAAGGACTCGATCGATGTCTTCTTCCTCGGAGGCTTCTTCCCAAGTAGCGTTGAGTACCTTTTTATGTTTTGGTGCCTTGCTCTTGAGTTTTGGGCACTCGGACTTAATGTGTACAAACCTGTTGCATTCATAACATCTTATGTTTTAACTTTTAGGCTTACCTTCGTTGGGTCGAGTGAAGGCTCATTTTCGGCCCTTGACTATCCTCCGAACTAGGTTGACTAGTTCGGCTTCCATTTCCGAGTCGACCTCCGAATCTGACTCATCCTCTTCTTCCTTCGGGGGTGGCTTGCTTGCGGTTTTCTTCCTCGAACCTACAAAAAGTGCTATACCCTTCTCGGGTTCCGAGTTTGACTACTCATGAAGTTCAAAATCAGAAAAAAGTTCATCTAACCTAAGTTTAGAAAGATCCTTGGAGACCATGTAGGCATCGACCATGGATGCCCACAAGGTAGTCCTCGGAAAAGAGTTTAGGACATACCTTATAAGGTCGGGGTTTTCGACCTTTTGCCCGATTGCGTGTAGGTTGTTGACTATGTCTTGGACACGAGCGTGGAGTTGCGTCGCGGACTCGTGTTCCTGCATTTTTAGGTTATATAGTTTATTGAACAAAAGGTCGCGCTTACATACCTTGGCTTCATCGGTCCCTTCGTGTAGCTCTACTAGTTTTGTCCATAGGTCCTTTGCGCTGATGAAGGGGCCGACGCGATTTAACTCCTCCTTGGACAAGCCGCATTGGAGGATTTGTGTTGCCTTGGCATCGGCTTCGACTTGTCGTTTTGTTGCAACGGTCCATTGATCATAATCCAAGGAGTCACCCACTTCATTAGTCAGAAGTGTGAAACCCGTTTGAATTATGAACCACATCTCGATTTGGGTTTTGAGAAAGCATTCCATCCGACCTTTCTAGTAACGGAAATCATCTCCGTTGTAAAACGGAGGTCGGACGGTGCTAAAACCCTCGAGATAGGCCATTAGAACAAAAAGACAAGGAGACTAAAATGAAAACCTAGCAACAACAAAAACACACGAAAGTACCAAGACTTGCGTCTTGGATTAGTAGTGCGGGAAATAAAAAGTAACAAATGAAAAATAGAAAGTTAAGCAAAGAAATAAGAAACTAAATAAAAAGTAAGTACTCACAACCTTCGATGTCCCCGAAAGGCTACCAAACGTCGATTTTTGAGAATGAAAACAGCTTGTTACGGGGGTCAACCCCAGTATGAAGTGTAGATCTCTGCGAGAGCTTCGATTTGGTGGGTAGATCGTTTCGTGAGTCCACTTGTAGCAAAAGTTATGTTCGTTTGATCGTGAGGTACTCCGAAGGCAATCAATACTTGCAAAACAAAACCAAACGAAGAGTACCAAGACTTCGTCTTGGATTAGTAGTGCGGGAGAAAAATTTAAACGAACGAAAAGCAAATCTGTAAAAAAAATGTTAGATTGGTGGTTTCACCAAATCTAAGCGCCCCCGGCTCTAATACCAATTGTTGGATCGAAGCGGATCGCTAGAGGGGGGGTGAATAGTGATTGAAACTTTTTCTTTTAAATCGTTCGATAGACAATTAAATGCAGAGGAAATGTAAATAAAAACTAAATGAGATAAATAGTTTTTTTACTTGGTTCGTAGCCTTCGGCTACTACTCCAAGGCCCTAACGGTCCTAGACCGTGTACGGAGGGCAATTCACTAAAACACTCCTCCTCGTTGGAGGTAGGAGTTGTACGATTACAAAAACCTTCAAAGCACAAGATAGAGAGACAAACCCTCTCTTCTATTAAAATGAAATGCAACGGTAGAAAGCCTCGATTAACAAACGAATTGCAAGATTAAAAGAAATGACAAAACAAGATTATACCAACAACTCGAAGATAGGACTTAAACTAGGGTTGTTGGCAGCACTTCGTTGTCGTAGAGTTATCGGAGAGTCGCAGTGTTGTGGACGCTTTTGAGCACTTAGAATTGATGAGAAAACCCTAGGTTAGGACCTCCTTTTATAGCCTTTGAGCCCCTTTTCGAGAGGAACCCTAGCCAATCATATTTGAGCACCACTCCCCTTGAATTTTGGTGATAAACCTTGACTCCTCGAAGTTGATCCTTTGACCATCAGTCGACTGATGGCCATCATCAGTCGACTGATGGCAACATCAGTCGAGTGCTGACCTCTGGCAGTCGACTGATTGACGGCAGTCGAGTCCTCTAAGCTAGTAGTCGAATGATGCTAGCTGCAAGGCAAAGTTAGCTTAACAAAAACATTATTTTGATGGCCTCTGACCGTCTGATCTTGACCTAGACCATATATAGGATGTCTTTGGTCGGATCTATGCTTAAGGTCATCCCCATAAAGAGGATACGACCTCATTTACGCTCGCACACACGAGCTTACCTCGATACTTATGTGTTGCTTTTGCTTCCGGCCTTCCACTCGATTCCTTCGGCTCCCTCCGAAGTCACTCGAGTGTCGCCCGACCACCGCGGCTTCCTCCGGGTGTCGCTAGCCTTCAGCTCCAGCTATAGCAATCTTCTGCACACTCGATTCAACTCGTGAGATAACGACATGAGTTTAACTTTGTATCGTTTGCTATAATCAAAACTCAGGTTCGACTTAGGCGCCTACTGCACCAACACCTAAGCCCTCTATTTATAGAATTGGGCTTAAGCCTCCTTTAATCTCCACCGTCAGATCTAGGGATTTAATCTCCACCGTCAGATCTAGGGTTTTATCCCAACCGTTAGATCTAGGGATTCATCCAACCGTCGGATCTAGGATTTCATCCCAACCATCGGATCTAGGGTTTCATCCCAACCGTCGGATCTAGGGTTTCATCGCAACCGTCGGATCTAGGGATTTAATCCCAACCGTCGATTCTAGGGTTTCATCCTAACCATCGGATATAGGGATTTAATCCCAACCGTTGGTTCTAGGGTTTTATCCCAACCATCGGATCTAGGGATTTAATCCCAACCGTTGGTTCTAGAGTTTTGTTTTACATCCTTGGATCTAGACTTCTTTAGGATTATATAGGCTACGATAGGGACCATAAGGAGGAGTTGGATCTTGGCCACCCGATGGATCGGAACCACACTAACTTGATCCATCAATGATGTTCCATTCCACTAGAGGATCATCATTGAACTACCTCACCAACCCCCATAAATTAATATGGGCTCCATATATTATTTGAACATTCATCTCCCCGTGTTAAAGATATCGAATGTCCGTCAATTAATTGATTTATTGACCATCAATTAATTAACATCTAATCCTTCGAGTAGTACCACTCAACCTTATCATCATGTTGACTAAGTCAACCAGCTGGGTTTACATGATGAACCTTATGAGCTCCTCAAGGGGACATCATCAACCTAGTATATAGGACACGGTTTCCTCCTATAATCAACGGCACACCATGTAAATAATATTATTTCCCAACTTACCGGGCATATTGATTTAATCCATCTAAATCTCACCCTCTGGTAAATCAAAGAAATAAATACTAAGTACATGTACAACATAATATCCGAGGTCCGATTCAATTATGTAGTCAGCAATTAATTGAATCACCTCTATATCGGTCCTGCTCAATACACCTAAGTGTACTAGTGTAACTCTTTGTTCAAGACAAAACAATACCAAGCTACACTACAACCATGCCAATGGTTTGTCCAAAACCATCTTGGTTGTGAGCCTCTACTTATATTTTACAAGGGACTGATAACATGATCTTCTGTGCCACACCAAGCACCATGTTATCTACAATGTAAAATATTAGACAATATGCACACATATATAATAAATATATAAAGTGCAAACAATGATCATGTGATTCTTATTCTAAAATAAAATGTTCATACAAAAAGAGCTAGGCTTTCAGTATACATTCCAACAGTATGTGTTTACTAAAAACCCTAGATCTACCTTAGATCTAGAAGGTGAGATCATTACCCTCGATGCGACGCCCTTCGCAAATCCCGCTCGTCCAAAAGCTTCGCCGGAACTCAAGAGTGTCAAGTGCACACTCCTTTATTGGTATCCACACAAGAAATAGGTGGAGAATAACAATCTTGAGTGTGCTAGCACTCCTTAGATGCACATAGCAAGATGAGGAAGAAGAGGGAGAGACCTTGAGATGATGATCCAAGGAAGAAGATGAAGTTGTGGTAACTCACACAAATGAATTTTTTTCATCTAATGCCAATCAAGTGGCCAGCCACTTCATGGAGAGGGGGTTACATGCATGCATTTAACTCCAAGAGCCAATGTCTCTTCGTCTCCCTTATGAGGTGGCACCACTTGATAAGTCAATGATGATGTGGAGCATCATCATTGGCTGGCCATGCCAAGTCATCATCATGACATGACATTTGGTCAAGTCAAACTTGACCTTTCATTTTCCTCTCAAGTCAAGTCAAACTTGACCTCTTATCTCCCATGGTTGATCAAATCTAACCACTTGACTCAAGTCAATTTAATTTAATGAATCTTTATTCATTAATTTAAATTGATTTGATGAATCAAATCTAAATTATACTCATTCAACACTTGAATCAAATTGAGTCAAACTCAATTAGTCTAATTAGGATTACTTTTAATCCAATTTGGTTCATCCCATGAACCTAATCCTCATGGTTCATCATATGAACTTAATCTCCATCTAATTGCCCTTATCTGTGTGAACCTATAGGTTCTTGTAACATTGGCAATGTCCATAAACCGATTTTGGAACATAAGCAATGAGCGGTATCTAGCAACACATCATTGCTACCCAAGTTACAAGAATGTTAAGCTCTAACATCACCTTTGTGACTACTAATTGTGACTCTCACAGTATGTGACAATGACTCTGTATCCTTGAAATCTAGATTGAGAAATCGAGGCATAGACCATGTCATCCTTGGTACAATCTATATCTTGAACTCCAAGTATACTCACTCTAATCAAATGAGCTCAATATCTCATATTGACTCATTTGGGCATGGTCACGCACTTCGTGGTCTCACTCTATCAAGAATATCAATGTCACTCCCATCATATAGGAGGGATAGATTCCATCTACATCACTCACATCCCTCCGTATAATTTGTTACATACCCAGTAATCGCCTTTATAGTCCACCCATTTACGGGTGACGTTTGACGAAGCAAAAGTATGCAACTCTTTATGTAGGGAACCATGGTGACTTTAGGTATAAGGACTAATAGTCATACTAATAGCCACATGAGAAAGTATATGACACTCATATAACGATCCATGATACTTTCTCATGGCAGGTCATTCAGTATACATTCTCCAATGCATACCCATTTGTCAACTTGATATCTCATATCCATGACTTGTGAGATCAAGTCATCGTGTTGACCTACATGCTAGTCTCTACGCATTAACATTGTCCCTGAATGTTAATACTTGACTAGGAATGACTAAGAGTAGTGTTCTCTATATCATCTCATTATCGATTCAACCAATCGATTGATATAGATAAGAACCTACTACTCAAGGACATTAATATATTTAGTTATTTGGCACCAATACAAGTAAATATAATAACTATGCCTTTATAAATAGGAATATGATATAATAAAGTCTATACAACAAACATTACATAATTGTCTCTAGGGTTTTCACTAACAATCTCCCACTAGCACTAGTGCCAATCACCGTAGTATCTAATACCCAATGACCTAGTGTGACCATCAAGCTTTTTCTGTGCCAAAGCCTTGGTCAAGGGATCTGCGATGTTAGCCTCTGTGGATACTCTTCAAATCTTCACATCTCCTCTATCGATAATCTCACGAATGAGATGGAAGCGTCGTAGTATGTGTTTGGTCCGATGGTGTGAGCGAGGTTCCTTAGCCTGTGCAATCGCTCCATTGTTATCACAATAGAGCTCTATGGGATCTGCTATGCTAGGAACCAGCCCAAGCTCAGTAATGAACTTGCGGATCCAAACTGCCTCCTTTGCTACCTCAGATGCAGCAATATACTTGGCTTTTGTTGTAGAATCAGCAACTGTGTCCTGCTTCGAACTCTTCCAGCTCACAACACCACCATTCAAGCAAAACACGAACCCTGACTGCAATCTATAATCATACTAGTCAGTTTGGAAGCTGGCATCACTGTAACCCTTTACAGCTAGCTCCTCATCGCCTCCAAATATCAAGAAATATTCTTTAGTCCTTCTCAAGTACTTAAGAATATTCTTGACTGCTATCTAGTGATGCTCACCTGGATCTGACTGGTATCTACTCGTCATGCTCAAAGCATACGAGACATCAGAACGAGTACACACCATGGCGTACATGATAGATCCTATAGCAGTTGCGTAAGGGATCTTATCCATGCGGTCTCTCTCCTCTTTAGAAGAGGAACTTTGAGTCTTCGAAAGACTCACACCATGTGACATCAGTAGAAGTCCCTTCTTGGAATTATGCATGGCAAACTGTAGTAATACCGTGTCAATGTATGTACTCTGACTTAGGCCAAGCAATCTCTTAGATCAATCTCTATAGATCTTGATGCCTAGAATACATGCTGCTTCACCTAAGTCCTTCATTGAGAAGCACGTCCCCAGCCAATTCTTCACAGACTATAGCAAAGGGATGTCATTCCCAATGAGTAGTATGTCATCGACATACAATACAAGAAAGACAACTGTATTCCCATTAACCCTTTTGTAGACACAGGGTTCATCTTCATTCTTGATGAAACCAAACTATTTGATCGCATCATCGAATCAAAGATTCCAACTCCGAGAAGCTTGCTTTAGCCCATAAATGGACCTTTGCAGCTTGCATACTTTCCTAGTATGCTGTGGATCTACAAAACCCTCAGGTTGTGTCATGTACACATCCTCGAGTAAGTTTCCATTCAGAAATATGGTTTTGACATCCATTTGCAAGATCTCATAATCATGGTATGCTGCAATAGCAAGCAAGATCCGAATGGACATAAACATCGCCACTGGAGAAAAGGTTTCATCATACTTAATACCATGAATTTGCTTGAAACCTTTAGCCACCAATCGGCCCTTATAGGTATGCGTAACTCCATCCATGTCAGTCTTTCTCCTAAAGACCCACTTACACCCAATGGGTTTGACCCCTTTAGGTGGATCAACCAAAGTCCATACTTGGTTGGTGTACATGGATTCCATCTCGGATCTCATGGCCTCTAGCCATTTCTCAAAATCTGGGCTCATCACAGCTTCCTGATAGGAGGTAGCCTCATTCTTAATGAGCATAATGTCATCATGGTCAGACAAGAGAAATGAATATCTCTCAGGCTGACGATGTACCCTATCAGACCTGCGAAGAGGTAGGTCTACATGAACAGGTGGTTGTTCCTCAACTCTTTGTGCAATAACCTCATCACCCACAACACTTTGTGATTTCTGTTCAACCTCCATCAAGGCCTCAGTGTTATGGTCCTTATCTTGATTTTCTTCAAGATCGAACGTACTCCCACTAGTTTTTCTAGAAACAAAATCCCTTTCTTGAAAAACCCCAGTCTTTGCCACAAACACTTTGTGCTGACTGAGAATGTAGAAGTAATATCCCTTTGTATCCTTGTGATATCCAACAAAATAGCACCTATCGGATTTGGGTCACAGTTTGTCTGAGACTTGACGTCGAACATAAGCCTCACAACCCCAAATCCTCATGAAAGACATGTTGGGATTTCTCCCTGTCCATATCGTATATGGTGTCTTTATCACAACCTTGGATGGTACACGGTTAAGGGTAAAGGCTGTTGTGTCTAGAGCATATCTCCAAAAGGATATAGGAAGATCTATGTGACTCATCATAGATCGTACCATATCTAATAGGGTACGATTCTTCCTTTCGGATACACCATTCCACTGTGGTGTTCCAGGAGGAGTGAGTTGGGATAGAATCCCACACTCAGCTAGATAGTCACGAAACTCATGGCTAAGGTATTCACCACCTCGATCTGATCGAAGTATTTTAATACTCTTGCCAAGCTGGTTTTGTACTTCATTCTTGAATTCTTTGAACTTTTCAAAGGATTCTGATTTATCTGTCATAAGATACACATAACCATATCTACTAAAGTCATCAATAAATGTAATGAAGGACCTTTAACCACCTCTAGCAGCAACATTCAAAGGGCCACATACATCACTATGTATAAGTCCTAACAAGTCTGTTGCTCTTTCGCTATGTCCACTAAAGGGAGTCTTGGTCATCTTGACTAAAAGGCAAGACTTGCATGTCTCATATGATTCAAAATCAAATGAGTCTAATAGCCCATCCTTATGGAGCTGAGATAAGCGACTCTCATTTATGTGACCTAAGCGACAATGCCAGAGATTAGTTTGGTTCAACTCATTTGACTTGAACCTTTTGATACTTATGTTATAGATAGGGCTCTCTAAGTCTAGAAAGTAGAGTCTATTCATTAGAGGTGCACTACAATAGAACATATCATTTAAATAAACTGAATAACATTTGTTCTTTATTATAAATGTAAATCCTTTCTTGTCCAAATAAGAAACCGAAATTATGTTCTTAGTTAAGGCAGGCACATAACAGCATTCATCTAATTCTAGTACAAGCCCAGAGGGCAGAGATAGATCATAAGTTCCTATAGCAACATCAGCAACTCTTGCTCCATTGCCTACTCGTAGGTCCACCTCGCCCTATTTCAATGCCCTGCTATTTCTCAGCGCCTGCACATTGGTACAAATGTGAGATGTACATCCGGTATCTAATACCCATGATGAAGAAATAGATAGATTGACTTCTATAACATTTATACCTGAAGTAGAAGTCTAACTTCTCTTCTTCTTAAGATCTTCCAGGTATGCCTTGTCACGCCCGCCCTTTTTCCTTAGGTCTGGAGGGGCGACGCGTGACGCGACCATACATACATACATCGTACTACTTACAACGGAAGACTTTAGACACATTTTTTTTTCTTTTAAACATAAACATGCATTGTCATATATAGATACTTCTTCTTACTTCTTCCTTACTTCTTCTTAACATAGAGCATGCATCATTATTTCTTAGGTACTTAGTGCTTAGTTCAAGTCCATAAACATCATCATCATAAGGAGACATAAATAAGGACATCCATAAACATCATCATCATAAGAAAACATATTTAAGGACATAACGGATCTTCTCCACCATGCCACTACCACATACATTTGGCCCCTCCTGCTCCTCCCTTTAGTTTATCCATCCCTTACCCTTATCTGCAGTACAAGGGAAAAATAAACTATAAGCACATAGGCTTAGTAAGATCCTGTCCTACTCACAAACACCATACATGACGTAAGCAACATAACATGAAGTATAAGTAACATAAGTAAACATAACATGTAACATATATAACATAGCAGCATATCATGTAAATATATGACTTAATCAAACATAACATACAACATATGTAACATAGCAGCATAAACATGACATATCAAATATAACATGCAACATATATATGACATATCAACAAAGCATGTGAACATAACAATCATAACATGTGAACCTAACAATCAAATCATGTGAACATATGCAAGATGCTCTTTGAAACATATATTATAGGTACGTAAACATAAATCTCAACATATTTGGGCCCGACATTGTACCACATCATCATCATCATAGTGCGCATCCCTAAATAGACCCGAGGTAGCATGTCTCGAACCTACTAGGTTACTAGGTCCGATCTTAGTCCGTCGACCTAGGGCAATCGTCATAGCGTAGAAGCCCATCCTAGGCCCGATCTTAGTCCATTGACCTAGGGCATCTTGGAGCCCATCCCGTACTAGGCCCGATCTTAGTCCGTCGGCCTAGGGGCAATCATACATAGAAGCCCATCCTAGGCCCGATCTTAGTCCGTCGTCCTAGGGCATCTTAGGAGCCCATCCCTTTGGACCTTGTTAGGGTCCTGGTACAAGCCATGCAGAAGGTAAAATACTTATATGCTTTTTACTATAACATATCTTATTTCATTTTGCAAACATAGCATACTTCATTTCATATCATATCATATTTCACTTCATGAACATATTATATTTCGTTTCATAAACATATCATACTTCATTTCATAGCATGTCATATTTCACTTCATAATCATGTTTCATTTCATGAACATATCATTTTCCATTTCATAATCATAACATATTCATTTCATAACATATCTTATTATCACACACATATAGGGCATGGCATAAGGTATAAACATCAAGCGGGAGTAAACAATAACCTAGGGAATGTTATCTTCATCTAGCATTATTTAATATCACAAGTTAACATGGATTCACCTAAGCATAAAACACATGTTAACCTAACCTAGAGCATGTTAAAGGATAATGTTTGGCCGAATGGTTCATGGGGCTTTTATGGTTTAACTTTTAATCTAATCCATCTAACATTCTAACTACATCATATGCATACAAAACATGGTATAGAACTTCATTGAATCATCAAAACCAAGGGTTGGCTGAATGGTTCATGGGGCTTTTAGGGTTAAACTTTTAATCTAATCCATCTAACATCCTAACATCATCATATGCATACAAAACATGGTATAAAACTTCCTTGAAACATCAAATCAAAGGGGTGGCCGAATGGTCCCTGTAGGCTTTTAGGGTTAGACTTTTAACCTAATCCCTCTAAAATACTAATATCATCATATGCATACAAAACATGGTATAAAACTTCATTGAAACATCAAAACAAAGGGGTGGCCGAAAGGTCCATGTAGGCTTTTAGGGTTATACTTTTAACCAAATCCCTCTAACATACTAACATCATCATATGCATAAAAAACATGGTATAAAACTTCATTGAAACATCAAAACAAAGGGGTGGCCGAATGGTCCATGTAGGCTTTTAGGGTTAGACTTTTAACCTAATCCCTCTAACATACTAACATCATCCTATGCATACAAAACATGGTATAAAACTTCAATGAAACACCAAAAACACATGTTGGCCGAATAGTTCATAGAGGTTTTTAGGGTTAACTTTTAACCTAATTCATTTTACATCCTAACATCATCTTATTCTTACAAAACATGATATAGAACTTCCTTGGAACATCAAAACTAAGCTTGGCCGAATGTATCATGAAGACTTTTACACAAAACATCAACCGAAAAGCTACTCGTATGTAGGTGAGGTGATACTTACATCCTTCGCTTTTCTTTTTTGTTGGAAAATGACCTAAGGGAAGAAACCTAGCCATGCTTCTTGCTTGGATGAGGTTCGGCCAAAGAATGGAGAGGGGGGGCTCTAGGGTTTGGTGAGGAAGAAGAAGAGGAGGAGAAAACAAGTTTGATAACTCATGCCCCCTCATTCCCCCTTATTTATTCACTTGAAGAGTCCCTTAGTCTCCCTTCCCTCTAACTATAATTTCCCATGATCTTCTAATAATACATTCTTGTTGGGCTTCTGGTTAGTGGATGCATCTATAGGGCTTGGCTATCTCTAGAGGTTTGGGGTTCAATTCTTAGGCCTTCCATCCCTTTTGGCTTATTTTCTTTTATTTTTGAAAGAGCCCACATAAAGCCCATTATCATTAAGCTAAAGCAATTTTGTAAAATTTCTAGAAATTTTACGGGCGTTACAATCCTTCATACCTTTTAAAAGTTTCATCCTCGAAACTTAGAACAATTCTGGATACTTCTGCTTCATGTCCTCCTCGCGTTCCCAGGTGGCTTCCTCGTACCATTGATTCTGCCAACAGGACCTTTACTAAGGGCACCTCTTTGTTCCTTAGTCTCTTGACTTCTCGGTCTAGTATCTGGATAGGCCGACTTTCATAACTCAGGTCCTCTTGAACTTGTACTGTTTGTGGCTCGATCACTTGGTCCGCACTGGAAATGCATTTCTTGAGCACAGAGACATTGAACACGTTGTGAATAACCGACATCTCTTGAGGCAGCTCCACCTTGTAAGCTACCTTGCCAACCCTCTGCAATATCGGATACGGTCCCACATAGCGCGGACTCAGCTTACCCTTCCTTCCGAATCTCATCACTTCCTTCATAGGGGCGACTTTGAGGAATACCAGGTCCCCAACTTTGAATTCTAACGGTCTACGCCGCATATCCGCATAGCCCTTTTGTCGGCTGTGAGCAGTTTCAATTCTCTAACGAATGTTCTGTATAGCTCGGGTGGTGCCGTCGATGTAGTCCGTCTGAAGTCCCATCCCCTTCTTTTCACCACCCTCGTACCAACATATGGGAGACCTACATTTCCTCCCGTATAGAGCCTCGTAGGGTGCCATTCCAATAGTAGCTTGGTAGCTATTGTTGTAGGCGAATTCTGCCAAGCATAAGTATCGGCACCAGCTACCTTTGAAATCCAGGGCGCAAGCTCGTAACATATCCTCCAGTACTTGATTTACTCTTTCGGTCTGTCCGTCCGTCTGGGGATGGAAGGTAGTACTGAATGATAGCTTCGTGCCTAGGGCCTTCTGAACACATTCCTAGAAATGGGAAATAAAGCGATCATCTCTGTTAGAAATGATGGTCTTAGGAATTCCATGTTATCTGATAATTTCCCTACCATATAACTGAGCCAGTTGCTCTGTCGAATAAGTCATCTTGATTGCTAAGAAGTGGGTGGACTTCATCAATCTGTCCACAATTACCCAGATAGCATCATAACCGTTTGTCGTCTTGGGCAATCCTAAAATGAAATCCATAGAAATGTCTTCCCATTTCTATTCTGGAATCTGGATCGGATGCAGTGTTCCTCCAGGTCTCTGGTGTTCTGCTTTAACCCTCTGGCAGGTTAGGCAGGTACTGACATACTGAGCCACATCTCTTTTCATTTCGAACCACCAGAATTTTCTTTTCAGGTCTTGGTACATCTTGGTGGTTCCAGGATGCATCGCATAAGGAGTTCCGTGAGCTTCCTCAAATATCTTCTTCCGTAATTCTGGATCGTCGGGAATACACAAGCGGTCCCTGAGGTAGAGTACTCCATTATCAGAGGTACGAAACCTCGTTGTCCTTTCCTTCTAGGACCTCTTGCTTGATCCTCTGAATGCTTGGGTCACAGGCTTGCTTTTCCAGTATATCATTGAACAGCATCGGTGCTATCGTCATAGTTGAGAGCTGTCCAGAAATGATTTCAACCCCGTAACGCATAATCTCCTTTTCTAAGGGCCGAGATAACACTAATAGAGACATCAAGGTAGTGCAGGACTTCCTGCTGAGTGCATCAGCCACCTTGTTTGCTTGCCCCGGATGGTAGAAGATCTCGCAGTCATAATCCTTGACGAGCTCGAGCCATCTGCGTTGTCTCATGTTCAGGTCTTTCTGTGTGAAGAAATATTTCAGACTCTGGTTGTCTATATAAATCCTACACTGAGCTCCATATAGATAATGCCTCCATGTTTTGAGAGGAAAGACCATGGTCGCTAGCTCTAAATCGTGGGTGGGATAATTCCTTTCATGTTCTTTGAGTTGCCTAGAGGTGTAGGCAATGACCTTGCCATTCTGCATGAGTACAGCTCCGAGTTCCAACTTGGAAGCGTCACTGTACATGTCGAAGCCTTCGTTACTATCTAGAAGAGCAAGGATTGGAGCGCTAGTCAGCCTTCTTTTTAATTCTGTGAAACTCCTCTCACAAGCGTCCGTCCACTCATATTTCTTGTTCTTTTTGGTGAGGACTGTCATAGGGGCTGCAATCCTAGAGAAGTTCTCTACAAACTTCCGGTAGTAGCTTGCTAGCCCAAGAAAGCTTCTGATCTCGCTGGCATTCTTTGGTCGGTTCCAGTTACTCACGGCTTTAATCTTTATTGGGTCTACCATCACTCCGTGCTTGGATATGACGTGACCCAAAAATGATACTTGTTCGAGCCAGAACTCGCATTTGGAGAACTTTGCAAATAACTGCTTTTCCCGAAGAATCTGCAATACTACATTCAGTTGTTCTGTGTGCTCCTCTGGGGTTCTCAAATATATCAGTATGTCATCGATGAAGATGATCACAAACTTGTCGAGGAATTCCGAGAATACCCGATTCATCAAATCCATGAACAGAGCAGGTGCATTCATCACTCCGAAGGGCATAACTACGAACTCGTAATGTCCGTATCTGGTCCGGAAGGTCGTCTTTGGCATATCATCTGATTTCACTTTTACTTGATGATAGTCGGACCTCAGGTCGATCTTAGAAAAGACGGTGGCACCCTTTAGTTGGTCGAACAGGTCGTCAATCCACGACAAAGGGTATCGGTTCTTGATCGTCACATTATTTAGCGCTCGGTAGTCTATGCACATTCGCATAGACCCATCTTTCTTCTTCACCAATAGCACTGTTACTCCCCATGGAGAGCGACTTGGGCGAATAAGTCCCTTGTCGAGTAACTCCTGTAGTTGTCCCTGAAGTTCCTTCAATTCAGCTGGCGCCATACGGTAAGGTGCTTTAGAGATCGGGTTAGTACCAGGAATCAATTCGATCTCAAATTCGACTTCTCTATCTGGGGCTAACCCTGGTAGTTCATCTGGGAATACCTCTGGGTAGTTGCATACAACTCTGACATCTTCTAGCTTCTGATCCTCGGCTTGACTTGTATCAACTATGTGTTCCAGAAACCCAGCGCATCCACTGTCTAACATCTTGCGTGCCTGTAGAGCGGATACAATTTTATTGTCTCTTCTCCTTGGCTCTCCAATAAATTCAAACATAGGTTCCGCCTCCGGCTGGAAGACCACTTTTCTTTTACGACACTCGATTGAAGCACCGTACTTGCTTAAGAAATCCATGCCCAGTATAATATCATAATCCAGCATGTCGAGCACTATCAGATCACAATAGAGTTCTCTGTCTGCGATTCTGATGGGTGCGGCTCGCATCATATGAGTGGAGGGCATTACTTCTCCCGAGGGCAGAGTGGTTAAGAACTGGCGATCTAGAGCTTGTGGTGGTATGTCTATCTTTCCAGTAAAGTGTGTAGAAACAAACGAATGTGTTACCCCAATATCATATAATGCAGTAGCATGCTGACAGAAAATAAATATCTGACCTGTGACAACCGTAGAGGAGTTCGCCACATCTTCTTGGGTGAGAGAGAATACCCTGGCATCTGTCATAACTGGTGGGGCTTCTAGTCTCCCTTGGCTGATTGGGGTTCCTTCGATTACAGTCTGCATCTGGTGTAACTATGGAGGAGCACTCCTGGGCTGGGCATAGTACTGAGGAGGTGCCTGAACCTGGATAGGGCAGTCCCTGACTCTATGTCCTGCTCGTACATAGTTGTAACATCTATTTGTGCCTTGGTAGCATACTCCAGGATGTATCTTTCCGTAGGTAGAACACAGAGGGATCCTGGGCTGCTTGTTTGCTGGACCACCTTTAGGATCCTCCCATTGTTTTCTCTTGCCAGTGTGGTTCCCTTTCCAAGTACTTTGGTTTCTCTGACCTCCTGACTGGGCCTGACCCCTGCCTTCACTTAGTGCCTTTTTTTGCTAGTTAATGTTGTCCAGGTAATGCTCGGTAATCAGAGCACTAATGAACAGCTCCTCTGCGGTCTGCGGTCTATGAACTCCGCCGGCCACATTCAGAGCTATTTCTGGTCGGAGCATCTTCAGCATGAGTCTGACCCTTTCTCTTTCCGTGCTAACCAACTCTGGGCATAGGCGTGCGAGTCGGTTGAATCTCTTCACGGCTTCGCTGACTGATAGGTCACCTTGTCGGAACCCAGTGAACTCGTCGTAATGCTTGTTGGTTACCATCATGTGGAAGAATTATTCGAAAAATTCGTACTCGAAATCTGTCCATCTCATCTGGTTTACTTGTCTCTTTGCTTTAACCCATTCCCACCACATCCGAGCATCTCCTGAAAGGAAGAATGATGCACGCTTAATCTTCTCGCATTCGGGCCAGTCCAGTAGCTCCACGATGCTTTCCACCGTCTTGAACCAGGCCTGGGCATCCCATGGTTCACCAGTACCAGAGAAATTTTTCGGCTTCAGTCTCTGCCACTGGATCAGGTAAGCTTCCTGTCGAACCATCGGGCCAGGGCCCGCTGGTGGGGCAGTAGGGTTTCCTCGCTGATTCATTAAGGTATTTATTACTTGCTGTTGTTCTGTGACTTGTCGCTGGAGTTCAGTAACTACGTGTGTAAGGTCATGCGGGGGTGCTATCTCATCAGCTCTACTACTGCGTCTTCCCGACATGTTTATCTTCATATATTTAAAGTAAAGCTAGTATAAGTTTTTCGTTCGTTTATCTACGCATAATTAGACTAAAGCTAGCATAAAGTTATCATTCATGTTTTCATGCATATTTTAAGCTAAAGGCATTTCATATCATACATGAACAAAATAAGCTAAAGGTATTTCATATCATACATGAACAAAATAAGCTAAAGGCATCTCATATCATACATGAACAAAATTAACAAAATTAGAGTAGGCATAGAATTCTTACTTGGAGCGGCAGGAATTGGAGCTTGATGTGAGTGTAGTGGAAAGGCAGATCCGCTCTGATACCAACCTGTCACGCCCGCCCTTTTTCCTTAGGTCCGGAGGGGCAGCGCGTGACGCGACCGTACATACATACATCGTACTACTTACAGTGGAAGACTTTAGACAGATTTTTTTTTTTTAAACATAAACATGCATTGTCATATATAGATACTTCTTCTTACTTCTTCCTTACTTCATCTTAACATAGAGCATGCATCATTATTTCTTAGGTACTTAGTGCTTAGTTCAAGTCCATAAACATCATCATCATATGGAGACATAAAAAAGGACATCCATAAACATCATCATCATAAGAAAACATATTTAAGGACATAACGGATCTTCTCCACCATTCCACTACCACACACATTTGGCCCCTCCTGCTGCTCCCTTTAGTTTATCCATCCCTTACCCTTATCTGTAGTACAAGGGAAAAATAAACTATAAGCACATAGGCTTAGTAAGATCCTGTCCTACTCACAAAAACCATACATGACGTAAGCAACATAACATGAAGTATAAGTAACATAAGTAAACATAACATGTAACATATATAACATAGCAGCATATCATGTAAATAAATGACTTAATCAAACATAACATACAACATATGTAACATAGAAACATATACATGACATATCAAACATAACATACATCATATGTAACATAGCAGCATAAACATAACATATCAAACATAACATGCAACATATATATGACATATCAACATAGCATGTGAACATAACAATCATAACATGTGAACCTAACAATCAAATCATGTGAATATATGCAGGATGTTCTTTGGAAATATATATTATAGGTACGTAAATATAAATCTCAACATATTTGGGCCCGACATTGTACCACATCATCATCATCATAGCGCGCATCCCAAAATAGACCCGAGGTAGCAAGTCTCGAACCTACTAGGTTACTAGGTCCGATCTTAGTCCGTCGACCTAGGGCAATCGTCATAGCGTAGAAGCCCATCCTAGGCCCGATCTTAGTCCATCAACCTAGGGTATCTTGGATCCCATCTCGTACTAGGCCCAATCTTAGTCCGTTGACCTAGGGGCAATCATACATAGAAGCTCATCCTAGGCCCGATCTTAGTCCGTCGGCCTAGGGCATCTTAGGATCCCTTCCCTTTGGACCTTGTTAGGGTCCTGGTACAAGCCATGTAGAAGGTAAAATACTTATATGCTTTTTAGTATAACATATCTTATTTAATTTTGCAAACATAGCATACTTCATTTCATCTCATATCATATTTCACTTCATGAACATATTATATTTCTTTTCATAAACATATCATACTTCATTTCATAGCATGTCATATTTCACTTCATAATCATGTTTCATTTCATGAACATATCATTTTCCATTTCATAATCATAACATATCTTATTATCACACACATATAGGGCATGACATAAGGTATAAACATCAAGCGGGAGTAAACACTAACCTAGGGCATGTTATCTTCATCTAGCATTATTTAATATCACAAGTTAACATGGATTCACCTAATAATGGTTCATGGGGCTTTTAGGGTTTAACTTTTAATCTAATCCATCTAACATCCTAACAACATCATATGCATACAAAACATGGTATAGAACTTCATTGAATCATCAAAACCAAGGGTTGGCCGAATGGTTCATGGGGCTTTTACGGTTAAACTTTTAATCTAATCCATCTAACATCCTAACATCATCATATGCATACAAAACATGGTATAAAACTTCATTGAAACATCAAAACAAAGGGGTGGCCGAATGGTCCATGTAGGCTTTTAGGGTTAGACTTTTAACCTTATCCCTCTAACATACTAACATCATCATATGCATACAAAACATGGCATAAAACTTCATTGAAACATCAAAACAAAGGGGTGGCCGAATGGTCCATGTAGGCTTTTAGGGTTAGACTTTTAACCTAATCCCTCTAACATACTAACATCATCATATGCATACAAAACATGGCATAAAACTTCATTGAAACATCAAAACAAAGGGGTGGCCGAATGGTCCATGTAGGCTTTTAGGGTTAGACTTTTAACCTAATCCCTCTAACATACTAACATCATCCTATGCATACAAAACATGGTATAAAACTTCAATGAAACACCAAAAACACATGTTGGCCGAATAGTTCATAGAGGTTTTTAGGGTTAAATTTTAACCTAATTCATTTTACATCCTAACATCATCTTATTCTTACAAAACATGATATAGAACTTCCTTGGAACATCAAAACTAAGCTTGGTCGAATGTATCATGAAGACTTTTACACAAAACATCAACCGCAAAGCTACTCGTATGCAGGTGAGGGGATACTTACATCCTTCGCTTTTCTTTTTGGTTGGAAAATGACCTAAGGGAAGAAACCTAGCCTTGCTTCTTGCTTGGATGAGGTTCGGCAAAAGAATGGAGAGGGGGAGCTCTAGGGTTCGGTGAGGAAGAAGAAGAGGAGGAGAAAACAAGTTTGATAACTCATGCCCCCTCATTCCCCCTTATTTATTCACTTGAAGAGTCCCTTAGTCTCCCTTCCCTCTAACTATAATTTCCCATGTTTTTCTAATAATACATTCTTGTTGGGCTTCTGGTTAGTGGATGCATCTATAGGACTTGGCTATCTCTATAGGTTGGGGTTCAATTCCTAGGCCTTGCAGACTTTTTGACTTATTTTCTTTTATTTTTGAAAGAGCCCACATAAAGCCCATTATCATTAAGCCAAAGAAATTTTGTAAAATTTCTAGAAATTTTACGGGTGTTACATGCCTTGCAGTTGCGCTTCCAGTGTCCAACTTCCTTGCAGTGGAAGCAAGCCCCTTCCTTGGCCACCCCTCCTTTGGGTTTCATTTCCTTGCCTTTGCCCTTGGCTTGAGACTTTCCCTTACCTTTAGGCTTGCCCTTGCCTTTCTTCTTTTGGACCATCAAAATGGTGTCAGATTTTCCCTTCTTAAGGTTAAGCTCAGCAGTTCTCAACATGCTGAGCATCTCAGGCAGCGGCTTATCAATTTCATTCATGTTATAATTCATGACAAATTGATTGTAGGCTTGTGGCAAAGATTGCAAGATCAGGTCAGTGGCCAGCTCTTGGCCAAGTGGGAATCCCAGCATTTGTTGGTTTTCTATGTACCCAATCACCTTGAGTACATATGGACCTACGGGAGTCCCATCTTGCATTTTGGACCCAAACAATGCCTTAGAGACTTCATTTCTCTCGTGCCTTGCTTGTCCTTGATATAGTTGATGAAGATGTTCAACCATATCATAAGCATTCATGAACTCGTGTTGCTTCTGAAGCTCAGAGTTCATGGTCGCGAGCATTAGACATGACACATCTAATGCATCATCTTGATGCTTCTTGTAAGCATCTTTGTCACTGTGAGGCAAAGGGCGTGAGGTGCCTCCTAATGGGCCGCCCAGACGCAACTTCCTTTCTTGGGTGAGAACAATTCTCAGGTTCTTGTACCAGTCCAGGAAATTTACTCCATTGAGCTTGTCCTTATCAAGGACAGAACGCAGAGAGAGAGTGTTCGTATTTATCGACATAGTAATCTACAACATACAATGCAGAGAATTAATATCATATTCCTTTTATCATTTAATTAGGCCTTTAATCAAATGATGCTCCCACTGAATTATAGGAATTTTGTAGAATCGAGTTATGGATGTGGTCAAACCACATTACTAGATTCATACAAACTAGCTATAATTCTTGCGGGACAAGATCCACATCATACTAAGCCTTGAGTTAGCTTTGGCTAAATCGCCCAAGACTTAGTACGATCGGTGGGTAACACATTACCGATTACATCTCTATGCAACTCTTGTTTATAGGATCAAGACCCACATTTACAAAAGACCTTAAGTTAGCTTTGGCTAAATCGCCCAAGATTTAGTATAAATACGATCTTATCTTATCTTTCCAACGATTGGAATATGCCTATAGTTCTACTCGATCCAATTGAGTTAACTAGTTTTACACAATCTAATTGAGCTTACTCTAACCCATGCCGTGATATGCGGGACCAAGATTGTCCCTCCGCACCCTACCAAGATAATATGTGTTGCTCTGCTTTGGCAGATTCAACAACTACAAATGATCGAGGTAGTGATGGGTATCAAGGACATGGTAGGCATTTACGAGTTGATTCGATTAAGATCTAATCTAATTGTAATGTGTATCATATACGCATTAAGGCCTTTATTATCCTATATTAGCATGCATCACATACATACAAGCATTATTCTAGCATGCATCATATACATACAAGAAAAATATCCTAGCATGCATCATATACATACAAGCATTATTCTACTAGCATGCATCACATACATACAAGCAAAATCAAATATACATATATATATATATATATATAAAATTAACTTTGATGTGGTCATGAACCTACTACGATCTTCTCAAGCCAATGAGAAGATCGGACGGTCAACCTAAGGCTAGCGGCTTCTCTAAGTGATTCCTTTGACCGCCATGTGTCGTCGGCACCCTTCTCATAACTTCGTCTACAAGTGGACTTTTCACCCCTCCATTTTGTACATTACAAATATTAAACTCGAGTTACATTCGAGTCTAAAACTATTTACAACTAGAATTTCAAAAGAAGAGGTACGACGCATAGGTCACATAAACTATACAACACGCACAACAACAAAAACGGCACGTAGGCTGTATTATGAATTACAACACATCATAATACAATCAAATTGGGGTCATTGGGCCATGACAATCACAGAATTATACATAATTCTAAATTATGTATTTTTACAGAAAATTTCTATAATTTTTTTTTATTTTTTTATTTTATGAGTTACCTCTCCGTAACGGTCTCGCTAAGCGATTTCCGGGCACGATCGTGGGACAAGGCCCCTTTCGGGGATAGGGGAAGTGCCCCTACTCGCAAAATAAATTTTGCGAGTGTCCCTAATACGATCTTACAGTGACTTAAGTCCCTGTCCCAAAAACCTAAAGCGAGAACTCACTGTTTCGGAGAGTTTTTCTCGATGGTTGAAGCCTACAAGTGTCCCAACACTCGTTGCTTCGAATCTTCGAGAAAAATACACAAAAAATTGATAGAAATAGGAAATTTACAGAAACATAAAAATCTGTAATTTTTATATCTAATACAAAAACTACAAAAATGAAATACATACATGCTTCGCACGTTGCTCTGATACCACTATTAGACTTTCTTAGCCGCAAAAACTGCTTTTTACATTGCGGAAACCCCAGAAGTACGGCCACGGATCCGTGCGAAGATGTATTAAAACTAAAACATGTATGTGTTTACTAAAAACCGTAGATCTACCTTAGATCTAGAAGGTGAGATCATTACCCTCGATGCAACGCCCTTCGCAAATCCCGCTCGTCCAAAAGCTTCGCCGGAACTCAAGAGCGTCAAGTGCACACTCCTCTATTGGTATCCACACAAGCAATAGGTGGAGAATAGCAATCTTGAGTGTGCTAGCACTCCTTTGATGCTCACGGCAAGATGAGGAAGAAGAGGGAGAGAGCTTGAGAGGATGATCCAAGGAAGAAGATGAAGTTGTGGTAACTCACACAAATGAATTTGTTTCATCTAATGCCAATAAAGTGGCCAGCCACTTCATGGAGAGGGGGTTACATGCATGCATGTAACTCCAAGAGCCAATGTCTATTGGTCTCCCTTATGAGGTGGCACAACTTGACAAGTCAATGATGATGTGGAGCACCATCATTGGCCGGCCATGCCAAGTCATCATCATGACATGGCATTTGGTCAAGTCAAACTTGACCTTTCATCTTCCTCTCAAGTCAAGTCAAACTTGACCTCTTATCTCCCATGGTTGATCAAATCTAACCACTTGACTCAAGTCAATTTAATTTAATAAATCTTTATTCATTAATTTAAATTTATTTGATGAATCAAATCAAAATTAGACTCATTCAACACTTGAATCAAATTGAGTCCAACTCGATTAGTCTAATTAGGATTACTATAAATCCAATTTGGTTCATCTCATGAACCTAATCCTCATGGTTCATCATATGAACCTAATCTCCATCTAATTGCCCTTATGTGTGTGACCCTATAGGTTCTTGTAACGTTGGCAATGTCCCTAAATCAATTTAGGAACATAAGCAATGAGCGGTATATAGCAACACATCATTGCTACCCAAGTTACAAGAATATTGAGCTATAACATCACCTTTGTGACTACTAATTTTGACTCTCACAATATGTGACAATGTCCTTCTATCCTTGATATCTAGATTGACCAATCGAGGCATAGACCGTGTCATCCTCGGTACAATCTATATCTTGAACTCCAAGTAGACTCACTCTAATCAAATGAGCTCAATATCTCATATTGACTCATTTGGGCATGACCATGCACTTCGTGGTCTCGATCACTCTATCAAGAATATCGATGTCACTCCAGTCATATAGGAGGGATAGATCTCATCTACATCACTCACATCCCTTCGCATAATTTGTTACATACCTAGTAATCACCTTTATAGTCCGCCCATTTACGGGTGATGTTTGACAAAGCCAAAGTATGCAACTCCTTATGTAGGGAACCATGGTGACTTCAGGTCTAAGGACTAATAGTCATACTAATAGCCACATGAGAAAGTATATGACACTCATATAACGATCCATGATACTTTCTCATGGTGGGTCATTCAGTATTCATTCTCCAATGCATAGCCATGTGTCAACTTGATATCTCATATCAATGACATGTGAGATCAAGTCATCGTGTTGACCTACACGCTTGTCTCTACGCATTAATATTGTCCCTGAATGTTAATACTTGACTAGGAATGATTAAGAGTAGTGTTCTCTATATCATCTCATTATCGATTCTGTTGGGTTTCCGGCACCGCGGCGTGTGTGTGTTCGATCATGTTTCGTAAACATGAGCACAGCGAAAGCAATAAAATTAATAAATCTACATTTATTACAACACACACATCACACGCATGCATAATACAACAAGTGTAGACATAACCGTAAATTTAAATTTGCAATAAAAGAAAATTTAACTATGTTATACCTTTCGTATTACGTGTAGCGGGAACGGCATCAACCGGAACGATCCTCGCTAGAATCATCTCTATCCGTATCCACGCCGAGTATCCTTAGGATGACTTCGCTAAGCCACGAGGTTCGTCTTCGTACGGGTTACTAGCCTCGTGTTGAAGACAACGTGATCGAGAGATGATCACGATCCGAATCCAAATTCGGATGCAAAACGAGTCCTCAAAACTCGCTTCTCCGGAGAGGTATTCGTCAACCGATTGACCAATCCTTCGTCCTCCACCTCAGAGGATTATCGGAGATCGAATCCCCAGTAAGTTAGGCACTGTCGGAGCTCTAACAGTCGTCCAAACGACGCTCCGACGAGAAGAGAACAAGCTGTCCAGAAAACTGGACAGCTTTGGTGGAGGAGAAGGCACTGGCCAAACAAGGGAAGCCAAGTGCTCACCTTATCACCGAAGCCTAGGAAGATCACCGGAGGGGCGCCGGAGGATGTCCGGATGAAGCTTGGATGCCGGCAAGGAGCTGGACGGCGGCACAAGGGGCTGGGCGACAATGGGGGTTGGCGCCGAGAGTCTCCAAGGAGAGGTGGGCGGCAACTATTGCTAGGGTTTTGGATTAGGGCTTAATTATCCCTTAAGCCCTCTTTTATAGAGAACTAATTCTCTTAACGGTTATTGGATCATAACCATTAGGCCCGCTAACCCGCTCCATTAAGATAAGTTAAAATAAACCAAACCATGATGGTTTATTTTAAGTTAAAATGAACCGAACCAACTTTTGGTTAATTCGTTTAAAATAAACCAAACCCTTTGGTTTATTCTCCTCCATTGGATTAGAACCAAACCATTTTGGTTCATCCATTATGTCTTCACAAGACACGGCCCATCCACGCTTCCATTGCGACTGAAACGATTTCATGCTCGCTTCATGTTTGGTCCAACCAAACCTAGTTTCTCTCGGTCTGAGAATCCCATTCTCAAGCTCGTTTTAAATCCTTTGGATTATGCTCGTTGTGCATGTGACCAAATAGGTTCTCGATTTATGTTGGCCGTCTATAATTAACCATTAATTATAGAACGATCATGAGTGGCACCTAGTAGTACATCATGATCCCCAATTAACCGAAAAGATCAACGGTTGATCCAAAACTATTTCTGAAACCCTTCAACAGCTCGAATGATTCGTGCCCCATTCCCTTCACTCATCTTATACCCACTTGGTTCAGGACCTGGTCTATGTTGGATCGATGCAGTTCGCTAGAGGGGGGAGTGAATAGCGATAAAAACTTTTTCTCATTTCTTTCGTTAAAACTCGAGAGAAAATTAATTGCAGGGAAAATGTAAAGTAAATAGAGACAAATAGGTTTTACTTGGTTCGTAGCCTTCAGCTACTACTCCAAGGCCCTAATGGTCCTTGACCACGCACGGAGGGCAAATACTAAACGAACTCCCTCTCGATGGAGATAGGAGTTAAACAAATACAAAAACTCGAGAAAGACTCAAGGTAGAGGGACACTCCCCCTCTCCTTGATATGATTTAAAGCTTGAAATAAAAACAACTTATACAAATTTAAAGATTATACCGACGACTTCAAAGATTGGAGTTTGAAGCTCTAGTCGTCGTCTCGGCAGCGCTTCATCGTAGGGATGTCGGAGAGTCGGAGTGTATCGGAAGCACTTGGAAGCTTTTGAAATTAATGAAAAACCCTAGGTTTGGCCCTCCTTTTATAGCCTTTAAGCCCCTCATCGAATGGGTCTTTAGCCAATCACAAATGGGCACAAATCCCCTTGAAAAATGGTGCGAGTGATCCTTTGACTGATCGTGATGGCCATCACCCGATCGGTGATGGCGACATCGATGAGTGCTTGCCTCGACCGATGGACGGCAATGAGTCCTTGAGTTGGCGATCGCCGATCTTTGGCAAGGCAAAGTTAGCTTAAGGAAAACATTATTTTGACGGTCGTCGACCGTCCGATCTTGACCTAGACCATCTATAAGAAGTCTTTGGTCGGATCTACGCTTAAGATCATCCCCGTAAAGAGGATACGACCTTACTTACACTCGCATGTTAGAATGTATATTGAAAGCCTAGCTCTTTTCTGTATGAACATTTTATTTTGAAATAAGAATCACATGATCATTGTTTGCATTTAATATATTCATTATATATGTGTGCATATTGTCTAATATTTTACATTGTAAATAACATGGTGCTTGGTGTGGCACAGAAGATCATGTTATCAGTCCCTTGTAAAATATAAGTAAAGGCTCACAACCAAGATGGTTTTGGACAAACCATTGGCATGGTTGTAGTGTAGCTTGGTATTGTTTTATCTTGAACATAGAGTTACACTAGTACACTTAGGTGTATTGAGCAGGACCGACATAGAGGTGATTCAATTTAGTGCTGACTACATAATTGAATAGGACCTCGGATATTATGTTGTACATACTCTTAATCCCGATATAATAACGGGAACATGTACTTAGTATTTATTTCTTTGATTTACCAGTGGGTGAGATTTAAATGGATTAAATCAATAAGCCCGGTAAGTTGGGAAATAATATTATTTACATGGTGTGCCGTTGATTATAGGAGGAAACCATGTCCCATATATTAGGTTGATGATGTCCCCTTGAGGAGCTCATAAGGTTCATCATGTAAACCCAGCTGGTTGACTTAGTCAACATGATGATAAGGTTGAGTGGTACTACTCGAGGAGTTAGATGTTAATTAATTGATGGTCAGTAAATCAATTAATTGACGGACATTCGATATCTTAAACACGGGGAGATTAATGTACAAATAATATATGGAGCCCATATTAATTTATGGGGGTTGGTGTGGTAGTTCAATGATGATCCTCTAGTGGAATGGAACATCATTGATGGATCAAGTTTGTGTGGTTCCGATCCATCGGGTGGCCAAGACCCAACTCCTCCTTATGGTCCCTATCGTAGCCTAATATAATCCTTGTGAAGTCTAGATCCAAGAATGTAAAACAAAACCTAGAACCAACGGGTGGATTGAATCCATAGATCCGATGGTTGGGATGAAACCCTAGAACCAACGGTTGGATTAAATCCATAGATCCGATGGTTAGGATGAAATCCTAGATCCGACGGTTAGGATGAAATCCTAGATCCGACGGTTAGGATGAAATCCTAGATCCGACGGTTTGGATGAAATCCTAGATCCTACGGTTGGGATGAAATCCTAGATCCTACGGTTGGGATAAAATCCTAGATCCGACGGTGGAGATTAAATCCCTAGATCCGACGGTGGAGATTAAATCCCCAGATCCGACGATGGAGATTAGAGGAGGCTTAAGCCTAAATTCTAGAATTAGGGTTTGGCTCATCCATAGGTTGGGCGGCAACAAATCTTAAAGGAGTTAGGGGTTGGGCGGCAAGAATATAGGAGTTAGTTCCTATAATTTTGGCTAACCAACTTTCTCCTAAATTCTATAAATAAGGGCTTAGGGTTGGGCGGCAACATATAGATTTTCGGAATAGGGATTAGGGTTTGGAAAGAGTTGGGCGGCTAGGGTTTGGAGCTAGGTTGGGCGGCAACCATCTTCATCCAACATTGTTGCCGGCGCCCAATTCATTCAAGCTTTCCTTGGCCGGTGCCCTTCATCTTAGCCACTCTCTTCTTCCTTTGCATGCGGTTCTCCTCTCATTGGTGGCCGGCAAGATCATCTTCCTCCAATTCCCAAAGGTGGCCGGCGGCTCCTCTTGTTTTGGTGGCCGGTGCATCTTCATCCATTCCTTGACCGGCCGTTGCATCAAACTTCCTAGCTTGGTGGCCGGTTCTAGATAGGAAAGGTATTTGTTGTTTTTCTCTTTGTTCGTAGCGGACAAGGTAGAGGAGAACTCGATCTAGAAGGCTTCTACTCGTGGAGGATCTTCGTCCACACGTTGTCCACGAGAAGGATAGGACATACGGTAGAAGATCGTAAGGTATAAAGTTATTTTAACTTTATGTTCAGATCTGAGCATGTTCTTATATATGATGATTATGCATGTGTGTGTATGAATATATATTGTATAATCATGGACCCCGAAGATAAACACAAAAACCGGCGATCCGTCCATCGTCTCTTCCGCGGCTAACCAACTAGAAGAGTTGTGTTGCTTGAACAACTAGTTTGTTCAAGCGACCACTCGAGTTGTTAGCACGACAACGAAATGGTGTTGTCAAGGAAGCTCATCCCATCCAGATTAAGTCTTTCATTAGTGAAAATTTTAATCCGGGGATATGGGAGCCAATGAGCATCCGAAGCATCCACCCAACAATTGGTATCAGAGCCACGGTTTCCGGTTTTGTGTGTTTTGGATTCGGTTAATTTTTTATGTATTTTTCATATATTATATGTGCCGGATAATAGTAGGATATGCGTAGTTTAACTTTTGCTGCGCATAAGATCCGACTATTATGGCCATGTGTGTGTATGTGAATGGATGTGTGTAAAAATTTATTATTTGAATCCTCGGGGTTGACGAGGCTAGATTAGTATTTAATTTTTGTAATTAAATATGGCATTGTTTAGCCGATCATTTTAGTTTACTTTCGATCTAGATTATTTGTACACTCCTTCATGGAGTATAGGATCGATGGATGTAAATAAAATGATTTATCTCGGCTCGGAACTCTTTGGTGACTTGCGCACGGGAAAAGATGGAGCGGACGAGGTGGACACGACGGGATGCATATTGGAGGACAATGCCATAATAGTTGGAAAAAAAAATTCTATTTTTTCCATATTTATTGCTTATTTGTTTTATATGCATGTTGTGTGTGTTTTAAAATTCTTCAATTGCAATTTACTAAGTGGGAGAGGGATATTTTAATTAATTCCCGCGGCCTCCATTACAATTTGACGTGTGATGCAACAAACTTGCGCGTTGGCTTTGAGTGCCTTCCTCCCCATCGGATGGGTTTGTTTGCGGATCACTAGGTCAAATAATGGTTATAGGAAATTATTTAGGAGCGTGTGTACTTCCCCATCGGTAAGGCACATAATCCGAAATAATTCCCTTAGTATCGTGTAATGGTGCACACTTAGATGCAAATAAAAAGTATCCTCCCCATCGGAGTCACTGCTTTTATTTATAGGGCTAAAGAGGAACCAACTATTAATTTTATTTGTCAAAAAGTAAGGTTGACAAGATAATAAAATTAATGGGTAAAACCTCCTCTTACAAATGTAGAATTCGTATACGTCCACACTATCGTGGCATGCGATATTCTCGGTGTTTTGAGGTGTTGGTTGATTTCGAGATTTTATTGTTTTGAGGAATCAATATTATTTGAAATCTGATATTTTTTTATCATTGTGATTTTTAGGATTTTCAAATGGCTTTCAACCCACTTGCTGTGATTTTAAAAGAAAACAAACTTACTGGTCCAAACTACATTGATTGGAAAAGAAACCTGGATATTGTCTTAACTGCGGAGGAGTACAAATTTGTACTCTTCGAGGTCTGTCCTCCTAAGCCCACCGATGACTCTGATGAAAAGGAGAAAGAACATTATAAGAAATGGGTTAAGGCAGATGAGATGGCGCGGTGTTACATTTTGGCATCTATGTCAAATGTGCTGCAACATCAGCATCAGGCCATAGCCACAGCTTATGACATGATGTTCAATCTCAAGGAACTTTTCGGACATCAGAGTAGGGCGGCTAGGCAGGAGGCAATGAGAAACTTGATGACGACCACCATGGTCGAGGGAACACCCGTTAGGGACCATGTTCTCAAGATGATGGCTCATCTTAATGAGATGGAAGTCCTTGGAGCTGAGATCGATGGGGAAACCCAGGTCGATATCATTCTCCAGTCTCTACCTAGGAGTTTTGAGCAGTTCCACCTCAACTACAACATGAACAAGAGGTTGTATTCGTTGGCGGAGCTTCTGACAGAACTCCAGGCGGTAGAGGGGCTTTTTCGTCAGAGTTCTCAAGCCATGGTCGCTCAGAAGGTTTCTTCCTCTAAACCGAAAGGTAAGAAGAAGAAGAAGCAAGGTAGAGCGAAGAAAGTGGCAGTGGGACCCCAGGCAGGAGTGAAGAAGCCGAAAGGCAAGTGCTTCACTTGCAAGCAGACTGGACATTGGAAGGCGGACTGTCCTCGCCGAAAGAACAAAGGTATATCTTCTTGTTTAGTTGTTGAAACATATTTAGCGGTGTTATCTACCAGTACCTGGTGTGTAGATACAGGAGCCACTGATCATGTCTACAATACTTTGCAGGGGTTCAAGGAAACCCGACGACTAGCTGAGGGAGAGGTTACCGTCTACATGGGCAATGCTTCAAAGGTGGCGGCTATTGCAGTGGGAGACGTTTATTTATCTTTTGATAGGAATAAAGTTTTGGTTTTAAGAAATTGTCTTTATGTACCTACTTTTAGAAAGAATTTAATTTCAGTTTCTAAATTGTTTTTGGATGGGTATTCTGTTTCTTTTAATGACAGAGTTGTTATAAAAAGGAATAGGGAGATTATCTTACAGTACATTGGTTGGCAATTTATATACTCTTGAACCAAAAACTCCCACGATGCAAATAGAAATAAATAGCTCATCTTCTAAATCTAATAAGAGAAAAGAACCTTCGCAAATGAACCAAACATATCTTTGGCATCTAAGGCTTGGTCATATTAACCTAAGTAGAATTCAAAGGTTGATAGCTGATGGACCTTTGGGTTCATTAGTGGTGGAGGATCTCCCAACCTGCGAATCTTGCTTGGAAGGTAAAATGACCAAGAGGCCTTTCAAGGCCAAGGGGTATAGAGCCAAAGATGTGTTAGAATTGGTTCATTCTGATTTGTGCGGTCCTATGTATATCCAGGTAAGAGGTGGCTTTGAATACTTCGTCTCGTTTATAGATGATTATTCAAGGTATTGATACATTTACTTGATGCGCCGCAAGTCTGAATGCTTTGACAGGTTCAAAGAATTCAAGGCTGATGTGGAGAACCGTCAAGGTAAAAGTATCAAGACATTACGATCTGATCGTGGTGGCGAGTACCTCTTGGGAGAGTTTAGGAGTTACTTATCAGAGGCTGGGATTCAATCCCAATTGTCTGCACCTGGCACACCCCAGCAGAATGGTGTGGCGGAGCGAAGGAATAGGACTCATATGGAGATGGTCAGATCGATGATGAGTTATTCTGAGTTACTTGATTCGTTCTGGGGGTTTGCTCTGGAAACAGCAGCACACATTCTGAACTTGGTTCCATCTAAGTCAGTACCCTCTACTCCCACAGAGTTGTGGACTGGGCGAAAGCCTAGTCTAAGACATGTGGTTTGGGGTAGTCCGGCACATGTCTTTGAAGGGAGATCTTTGGTAAGTTGGAATCTGCTGAAGTGCAGCTTGTTTGTTGGCTACCTAAGGAGCGAAGGGTGGTTTATTTTATAGTCCTAGAGATCGGAAGGTGATCGTGATGCGAATGCGATTTCTAGAGGAGGACTATGTGATGAACCACAAGCCACAGTAGGATTGTTCTTGAGGAGATGGACGAAGTCCCACTTGATGTACCACGGTACAAGAGGACACCACAAGTCAACTGCACGCGTGTCATGAGCATACACGAGGCACCTCGTCGTAGTGGGAGGGTTGTTAGACAACCCGATAGATTCATGTTTTTGGGAGAGTCTTGGACTTAGTCACAGTGAACATGAACTGATCCTGGACATATGATGAGGCACTCCAAGATAGAGATCACATCTTGGCAAAGTGCGATGAATTCAGAGATAGAATCTATGGATTCTAATCAGGTTTGGGAGCTAGTAGAACCACCCAATGGTGTAAAAACCATTGGATGCAAGTGGATCTACAAGAGAAAGAGAGGAGTAGACGGGAAGGTTGAGACCTTCAAAGCTAGGCTTGTTGCGAAAGGGTATACTCAGAAAGAGGGCATCGATTATGAGGAGACTTTTCACAGAGCTATGCTTAAGTCTATCCGAATTCTCTTATCTATAGCTGCTCATATGGATTATGAGATTTGGCAGATGGATGTCAAGACAGCTTTCTTTAACGGAAGTCTTGAGGAGAACATCTATATGCGGCAACCAGAGGGATTCATTTCTAAAGGCAAAGAGCATCTTGTATGTAAGCTTAATCGGTCCATTTATGGATTGAAGCAAGCTTCTAGATCTTGGAACATCCGCTTTGATGAGGTAATCCAGTCATATGGATTTATTCAAAGTACGGATGAGCCTTGTGTATACAAGAGATGTGACGGAAACGTAGTGGTGTTTCTTGTACTATACGTAGATGACATTTTGTTAGTTGGAAACAATATCAAAGTGTTATCAGACGTAAGGGTATGGTTGTCCAAACAGTTTGATATGAAGGACTTGGGAGAAGTGGGACACATCCTTGGGATCAAAGTTATAAGGGATCGCAAGAAAAGGATGTTGTGCTTGTCTCAAGCTTCATACATTGACACTATCCTTGCTCGTTTTAGCATGCAAAACTCCAAGAAAGGTTTTCTACCTTTTAGGCATGGAGTTCCTTTATCTAAAGAGATGTGTCCCAAAATATCAAAGGAGATAGAGGACATGAAGGCGGTTCCTTATGCTTCGGCAGTAGGAAGCCTTATGTATGCTATGCTATGTACGAGACCGGATATCTGCTTTGTCATGGGCATGGTTAGCAGATATCAGATTAATCTTGGACAGGGACATTGGGTGCATATATTGAAGTACGAGAAGGACTAGGGATTATATCTTTGGTTCTAGGGCAGATCAATTAGTCCACTGGGTTTACGGATTCGGATTTCCAATCAGATAGGGACAAGAGTAAGTCTACCTCTGGGTTTGTGTTTACTTTTGGAGGTGGAGCCATAGTATGGAGGAGTGTCAAGCAGAAATGCGTGGCGGACTCTACCATGGAAGCTGAGTATGTGGCAGCCTCTGAGGCAGCCAAGGAAGCTGTATGGCTCAGGAACTTCTTGATGGACTTGGATGTGATTCCTGGTTTGCCCAGAACTATCACAATTTATTGTGATAATAGTGGTGCAGTTGCAAACTCGAAGGAACCACGAGCCCATAAGGCGAGTAAACACATAGAGCGCAAGTACCACCTCATACGAGAGATCGTAAAGCGAGGAGAAGTTACTGTCGCCAAGATTGCATCAGAGGATAACCTGGCGGATCCATTCACTAAGGCCCTTCCAGCGAAAGCGTTTGATAGGCATGTGGAGGACATGGTGATCAGATGTATGGCAGAATGATGACGGCATAGTCTTTTAGTATAAGTGGGAGATTGTTAGAATGTATACTGAAAGCCTAGCTCTTTTCTGTATGAACATTTTATTTTGAAATAAGAATCACATGATCATTATTTGCATTTTATATATTCATTATATATGTGTGCATATTGTCTAATATTTTACATTGTAAATAACATGGTGCTTGGTGTGGCACAGAAGATCATGTTATCAGTCCCTTGTAAAATATAAGTAAAGGCTCACAACCAAGATGGTTTTGGACAAACCATTGGCATGGTTGTAGTGTAGCTTGGTATTGTTTTATCTTGAACATAGAGTTACACTAGTACACTTAGGTGTATTGAGCAGGACCGACATAGAGGTGATTAAATTTAGTGCTGACTACATAATTGAATCGAACCTCGGATATTATGTTGTACATACTCTTAATCCCGATATAATAACGGGCACATGTACTTAGTATTTATTTCTTTGATTTACCAGTGGGTGAGATTTAAATGGATTAAATCAATAAGCCCAGTAAGTTGGGAAATAATATTATTTACATGGTGTGCCGTTGATTATAGGAGGAAACTGTGTCCTATATATTAGGTTGATGATGTCCCCTTGAGGAGCTGATAAGGTTCATCATGTAAACCCAGCTGGTTGACTTAGTAAACATGATGATAAGGTTGAGTGGTACTACTCGAGGAGTTAGATGTTAATTAATTGATGGTCAGTAAATCAATTAATTGACGGACATTCGATATCTTAAACACGGGGAGATTAATGTACAAATAATATATAGAGCCCATATTAATTTATGGGGGTTGGTGAGGTAGTTCAATGATGATCCTCTAGTGGAATGGAACATCATTGATGGATCAAGTTTGTGTGGTTCCGATCCATCGGGTGGCCAAGACCCAACTCCTCCTTATGGTCCCTATCGTAGCCTAATATAATCCTTGTGAAGTCTAGATCCAAGAATGTAAAACAAAACCTAGAACCAACGGGTGGATTGAATCCATAGATCCGATGGTTGGGATGAAACCCTAGAACCAACGGTTGGATTAAATCCATAGATCCGATGGTTAGGATGAAATCCTAGATCCGACGGTTAGGATGAAATCCTAGATCCGACGGTTAGGATGAAATCCTAGATCCGACGGTTGGGATGAAATCCTAGATCCTACGGTTGGGATGAAATCCTAGATCCTACGGTTGGGATAAAATCCTAGATCCGACGGTGGAGATTAAATCCCTAGATCCGACGGTGGAGATTAAATCCCTAGATCCGACGGTGGAGAATAGAGGAGACTTAAGCCTAAATTTCTAGAATTAGGGTTTGGCTCATCCATGGGTTGGGCGGCAAGAATATAGGAGTTAGTTCCTATAATTTTGGCTAACCAACTTTCTCCTAAATTCTATAAATAAGGGCTTAGGGTTGGGCGGCAACATATAGATTTTTGGAATAGGGATTAGGGTTTGGAAAGAGTTGGGCGGCTAGGGTTTGGAGCTAGGTTGGGCGGCAACCATCTTCATCCAACATTGTTGTCGGCGCCCAATTCATTCAAACTTTCCTTGGCGCCTTCATCTTAGCCACTCTCTTCTTCCTTTGCCGGCGGTTCTCCTCTCATTGGTGGCCGGCAAGATCATCTTCCTCCAATTCCCAAAGGTGGCCGGCGGCTCCTCTTGTTTTGGTGGCCGGTGCATCTTCATCCATTCCTTGACCGGCGGTTGCATCAAACTTCCTAGCTTGGTGGCCGGTTCTAGATAGGAAAGGTATTTGTGGTTTTTCTCTTTGTTCGCAGCGGACAAGGTAGAGGAGAACTCGATCTAGAAGGCTTCTACTCGTGGAGGACCTTCGTCCACACGTTGTCCACGAGAAGGATAGGACATACGGTAGAAGATCATAAGGTATAAAGTTATTTTAACTTTATGTTCAGATCTGAGCATGTTCTTATATATGATGATTATGCATGTGTGTGTATGAATATATATTGTATAATCATAGACCCCGAAGACAAACACAAAAACCGGCGATCCGTCCGTCGTCTCTTCCGCGGCTAACCAACTAGAAGAGTTGTGTTGCTTGAACAACTAGTTTGTTCAAGCGACCACTCGAGTTGTTAGCACGACGACGAAATGGTGTCGTTAAGGAAGCTCATCCCATCCGGATTAATCCTTTCATTAGTGAAAATTTTAATCCGGGGAGATGGGAGCCAATGAGCCTCCGAAGCGACATTCCACCATCATCGCACACACGAGCTTACCTCAGTACTTACGTGTTGCTTCCGGCCTTCCACTCAATTCCTTCGGCTCCCTCCGAAGTCTCTTGAGTGTCGCCCGACCACCGCGGCTTCCTCCGGGTGTCGCTAGCCTTCAGCTCCAGCGTTGAGACTTTTTCTGCACACTTGATTTTAGCTCATGAGATAACAATATATGCTTAACTTTGTATCGTTTGCTATAATCAAAACTTAGGTTCGACTTAGGTGCCTACTGCACCAACAATCTCCCCCTTTTTGATTTATGGCAAACCCACATACAAAGTTAAGTAAATAGCAAGCATGAAGAGTAATAATGTGCTTGAGAAACAAAAAAATATGAAGATTAAGTTGGAGCAGTAAGGATTTTCTTCAAGTACTCCCCCTTGAGGAAACCTCCCCCTTGACCGATGGTGAGTCTGGAAGAAAGACCTTAATCCTCCCCCTTGAGGGTTGCTTTAAGTAATTAACATTACTTAAAGTTTGCCTTAGTAAAACATTTTAGTTAAGCCCTTTCTCCCCCTCAAGTGTTGGCCTTAGTAAAACGTTTTAGTTAAGCCCTTTCTCCCCCTTAAGTAAAACATTAATGACATAAAGTTTTTAAAAATAAGTTTAAGTAAAACTTAGACAGCACAAATAAGTTTAAGAATTCTTTGGCCTTTTGGTAAAAGTTAAACTAAGTTTTAACTTTTGGTTTAAATATGAAGTAAGAGTTCTTAAATTTGGCCTTTTTCTCCCCCTTTTGTCGTATATCGAAAAGTGTAAGGGGTGTGTGGAAAACAAAAAGTGTTAAATTTAAAGTCCAAGCATGTTCCCCATTTTTTATATAAAAAAATAATATACTGAAAATAAGCTCATCTATAAAATATTCGACTCATATTTGGCTTGATTGATATGTAAGATCAACCAGTCGGTTAGTATGTATGATTATACTCCGTGGTTCATAGCGATGCACTAGCTCTACATCTGGAACCAGGAGTAAGATCCTAACATCTCACGCCCATCTACGTGGCTAAGTACACAAACACATTAGTCCTATGTGTTGTGAGATGTACTGGTTCCTTAAATCTATAGGTGCATGATATCTAAGGTATGTCCTATGCTAGTTCCATAAAAATGAAATAGTAGTAAGAACATATAATTTGCATGTACCTATTCTATTACGCACATGCCCAATTTTCATCTTAATAGACTAAATTTGGCTTCGGGTAGGGGTTTAGTAAATAGATCTGCCAAGTTAGACTTCGATTCGACGTATTCGAGGTGTATGGCTCCGTTGGCCACATGTTCTCGAATGAAATGGTGTTTGACCTCTATATGTTTGGTCCTAGAGTGACATATCGGATTCTTTGTAAGATTAATTGAACTAATGTTATCTACGTGAAGTTTAGTATTCGTAAAGTCTAACTTAAAGTCGCGGAGAGTGTGCTTCATCCAAAGAAGCTGCGTGACACACTCACCCATTGCGATGTATTCGGCTTCGGTGGTAGATAAAGCAACACAGTGTTGTTTCCTACTGCACCAACTCACTAGACTCGAGCCGAGAAGTTGACAACAACCACTCGTGCTCTTTCTATCGAGCTTGCTACCGGCATAATCCGAATCGGAGTAGCCGATTAGTTCGAACTCTGTAGATCTAGGGTACCAAATACCAACGTTAAGTGTGCCCTTAAGATATCTAAGGATACACTTAACTAGGGTTAGGTGTGACTCCTTAGCACAGGTTTGAAACCTGGCGCACATACTTACTGCGAATAGGATGTCGGGTCGACTCGCAGTTAAGTATAGGAGACTCCCTATTACGCTCCTATAGTATTTTAAGCCAATGGACTTACTTTCTAGGTCTTCTCCTATGTTAACATTTATTGCCATTGGGGTGTTTATTACCTTAGCGTCTTGCATTCCAAATCTTTTAATTAACTCCTTAGTGTATTTTTGTTGATATAGGTATATACCATCCTTAGTTTTTTTAATTTGTAGACCTAAAAAGAAACTTAACTCGCCTACCAAGTTCATTTCGAACTCACTTTCCATGAGCGAAACGAACTCGTTTAGTAAGGCTGAGTTAGAGGTTCTAAAAATTATATCGTCTACGTAAATTTGAGCTATGAATATTTCTTTACCTAAGGTTTTTACAAAGAGAGTTGGGTCAACTAAGCCTTGGTTAAACCCTTTTGACTTAAGATGGATTGAAAGTCTCTCGTACCAAGCTCGAGGAGCTTGTTTAAGTCCATAGAGAGCTTTCTTAAGTTTTAGAACATGGTCGGGTTTATCTAGATTTTCGAATCCGGGGGGTTGGCTGACATAAACTTCTTCTTTAATGTAACCATTTAGGAATGCCGACTTAACATCCATTTGAAACAGCTTAAATCCTCAATGTGCGGCATAAGCTAGCAACATTCGAATGGATTCGAGTCTAGCTACTGGGGCATAGGTTTCGTCATAATCTAAGCCTTCGACTTAGCTAAACCCTTTGGCGACTAACCTAGCCTTGTTTCTAACTACTTCACCTTTATCATCAAGCTTATTTCGAAACACCCACTTTGTTCCAATTATCGTTTTGTCTTTAGGTGGTGGTACTAACTCCCACACTTCATTCCTAGTAAATTGAGCTAGCTTTTCTTGCATTGCAATAATCCAATCGGGATCAAGAAGAGCTTGTTTAATTGATTTGGGTTCTATCTTTGAAATTAAGGAAATTTGACTAAGGTTCCTATAGGATGCTCTAGTTCGAACTCCTAGATTAGGATCTCCTATCACTTGATCGATAGGGTGGTTAGTTTGAATCCTAGATTGGGTTGGGTTTGTGTCACCTAATGCTTGATCAATGGGGTGACTTGGTTGAACACTAGTTTGGTTGGAGTCATCTATCACTTGATCAATAGAGTGACTTGGTTGACTTAGGTTAGGATTAACACTTGACCTGATCTCGGAATCAGAGTTAGGTCTAGTATGAATCAGCTCGCTAATTGGGCTCGCTAATCGGCTCCAACAAATACCTTTCCATAATTAACAATATTTCAAAATCGGTTTCGAAGAATACCTCCATTCTCTTTTTCCACCAAGAGAATTCGCCGTCGAACTTCGGTGGGTGGATGTTGGAGCCGGCCATTTTTGATGTAGGGCTTGTTGCGGCGGTTAGTCCGGTGACAAGCAACCTCGGCTCTGATACCACTTGTAAGGGATCGGATGGCCGGCTAGAGGGGGGGGTGAATAGCCCTTTTCGTTTGGATGGCGGTATTTTGCTCGTCTACAAAACGTTAGCGCAAGCGGAATATACAAATATAAATAAAGACAAGCAAAATAGAAACAAGCAATACAAACACCAAGATATAACGTGGTTCACGGCTACGCCGCTAATCCACGGTCCGATTCGTCCACGGTGAATCACTCCGCCAAAACCAATCACTATCGGTCTCTCCTTTGCACAAAGCTAGGTGGAGGTAACCTTTACAATCAAGATCACTCTTCTTACAAATAGAATGGATTAAAAGCGAGTAAGAAGAGTTTAGAGCTTGTGGGGCATTAGGAAGATTGTTTGGAACTTAAGCATTAGCCTCTCAAAGGCTCACACCCTCTCTTTTTATAGAGAGAGCTAACTTCTTCCCGTTGGCCGCCATCACGATCACGCCCATGGCAATCCTGTTACTACAACGGCCTCCGAACACATCGGATCCCGACCGTTGTAGTCCAACGGAACTCTTGGCATGATCACTGGACCTCACCGATCACGACCCCATAGTCGATCGCCTGGGCCGGCTACGAGCGGTTCGTGGCCAAAACCCTATTGACTACCGATCACGCGCCGATGATCGTTATCTTGGCGACCGCTAACGATGGCGCGATCACGCCACAAACCGACTCGTATACCGAGCTACACTCGACTAGGAAGCGATGATCGCCATTTCATGGCGGTCGGTGTCGGGAAAAACCATCCGACAAATGGCCAAATGGCCAATTTTCACCTAACAGCTACCCTTCCCCCGGTTACAATCGCACACTCTCATATCACGGAGTCACTCGCCTTCGAGGTTCACTTCCTGCTCGGCCACGTCCCTCGGCAGCATCAGGCGCACGGCTCTGCAATGCTCCTTCGCGTCTCTTGCCTCGAAGTCTACTTCCTCCGGCTTCACTCCAAGCTTCTCGTCCGGCGGTCCCTCGGATGCTCCAAGCGCACGGCTTCCGCAAAGCTATCCTTCACCGACTCAAGGCACGAGTCATGAGATGTGAAACTCGCCACGGCTCCATGTGCGAATTACTAAGTCCTGCACGACTTCAACGCACATATCACATCAACATATCAAACTAACTTAAACCCTTTGCCACACCATCAAAACCATATCACGGCAAGAGATTGCCCTAACAATCTCCCCCTTTTTGATGTGTGGCAATCCGTTTAAGTTAGGTAAAAACATTTGATATAAATTCTAAGGTAAGAAAAGCATGTAAAGATAAACATGATATAACAACATGCAATTCCCCCTTAATCCATGAAATTCTCTATGCAAATTTTCTCCCCCTATCATATATTTCTCCCCCTACAATATATTTCTCCCCCTAATGTGATTAACTTAAACATACTTATTTCTCCCCCTTTGACACCATCAAAAAGATTAACACTAAGTTATAAGCTCATGGCATCAAGTATAATGGAGGAAAAATATGTCAAGTTGATTTAAAAATTGGGTACCATTTGTTGATGACATAAAGTATATTTCTACCACTTGTAGGAGGTTTACAAACTGAATTCGGCCTTCAATATTCTGTTTTACAGGCCACCAGTCGACTGCTATCAGTATGGCAGTCGACTGGCACAATGGAAGCCGAATTTCTGATTTTCTGGATGAAATTCAGAAATGCATTAAAAATTCCAGAAAATTCTAAAAATCATGAAATTTGAGGAACATATTTCTCTTAAGTATATCTATCAAGGAAAAATAGTTTTTCATGAAAAATCATTATATTTTACAAGATTTGCCAAAAATCCAAACACTTGAAAAACCACTAGTTTTTGAGCATTCTAGTATCAAGTTAGCTACCTAGTTTTGCATCTAATTGTTTCAAAACATGAATGCATGTATTTTAAGGTAAGAAATTGTTTTGAAAACATTAGAAATATCCAACCATGATCTTTGGGCAATATGTCTATTAATTAAACATAAGCCTTCCCCATGATTGGTCTATAATTGATATTTTGATACTTTAAATGACCATCTAAATGCCATAGGCATTAGTGGACATTTGTATCATCCTAACATCTCACCCATGCTAAGTTTGCAATCAAGTTAGCCTATAGTGAGTGTGAGATGCATCCTAGGGGGTATTTGTATGTACTTAACCAATATATTCATGCAATTCTATCAAGGTTAAGTATCAACCTAACAACCTACATGATCATAATGATATATATGATTTAATTTCACATTATGACCATGAAATACATGTTTTCATTAAATTATAACCATGCATTAGGCATTATATGATGATAATAAATAAGTTATCACCTAAAGCATGATTTAAACCTATTTCTCATGATGAAGTGCCCAAAATCAAAATCATAATTACACATATGCATAGAAATTACATTAATCATCATGATTTAAGCATTATTACCTATTTATGGGCACGTTATCATCACCCAACACTATCTAAAAATGTTGTCCCGTCATCCTAAGTCAACCAAAATATGATATAGGTCAAGTTCATATGGTTGACTACCCTAGGGGTTTTCTAACCCTTAAGGATGGATTTTGGAACCCAAAATAGATTTTTACCTATGGGGTTCACTAGAAATTCCTTGGGGATCCATTTCTTAGCTATTACTTTGTTTTTGTCTTGTCCCCTAGCTATTAGGCATCTATAGGCCTTCTCATTTTTCTTCTCTTTATATCCTAGGCCTTTCTTGTTAAAACTTGCCCTTTGGCTCCCTATGATCATATTCAAGGTGTTGGAGCCAATTGTGAATTTTTCTAGGGCTTTTGTCAAATAGTCTACCTTTTCCCTTAAAGCCCTATTTTCATTTATGCATGCATCACTAACATTAAATGGCATGTATTCATGTGGGCATGCATCATCATGGCAAGAAGAAGTATCATTATTATTTAAGCATGCATTTTCTAGCTTATTTTCTAAGTCCTTAATTTGTTCAAGCATGCATTTATTTTTCTTCTTTGCCCTAAATAGATCCTTAGTTAAGCTAGAAATCATAGAAACTATTTTACTAGGAGAGGCTTTCGTTACCATAGTTTCCATGTCCTCTTCTTCTTCTTCGGATGATGAGGAGGATGATGATGTGGAGGAGGCTCCCCCTTCACTTGAGCTCTCTCCTCTTGAGCTTGATCCTTCATTTTCGGAGGAGGAGGAGCAATCCAAGTCGTCAAAGGCCATCAAGGCCAAATTTGCGACAAAGGCATTCTCCTCATCCGATGATGAGGAGGAGGATGAGGAAGGATCATCCCATGTCTTGGCCTTGAATGCTTTGGCCTTCCCCTTTTCTTTTGTCTTCTTCTCCTCTTCCTTCTTTTTCTTGCTCCCCTTTTTCTTCTTCTTTTCTTCTTTCTTTTTCTTCTCTTCCTTGATTTTGTTTAGGAGGGGACAATTGTCCCTTATGTGTCCCTCTCCTTGGCAATTGTAGCATATGACCTTCCCCCTTGGTCTTCTATTCCTATCATTAGATTTATCAAATCTAAAGTTCTTAAAAACACGCCTCACCTTCCTTACCATGTAGGCTTCCTCGGTGCTATCCATGGAGGAGGAGGAGGCTTCTTCATCGGAGGAGGAGGGGACTTCCATCTTCTTCTTCCCCTTGTTTGCCAACAATGCTACTCCTCTTGAGGGTTGGATTCTTGGCTCTTCTTGAATTCCTTCAAGCCTCGTTTCATGGAGTTCCATCGTTGAGAAGAACTCCTCCAAGGTACTTACTTCCAAGTTCTTGGACATATAGAAGGAGTCCACCATGGAACTCCACTTTGAGGACCGGGGAAAGGCATCTATAGCCTTCATGAGCATGTCCCGGTTCGATAGCTTCTCACCTACACTCGTTAGCCCAATTAAAATTTCCTTAAACCTAGAGTGTAAAGAGGTTACCTTTTCTCCCTTTTCTAGTTTTATATTGGATAGTTGGGAGCGGAGGAGGTCTCTCCTTGCTAGCTTTTCCTCCGAAGTGCCTTCATGAAGTTCAACCAACTTCTCCCACATCTCCTTGGCACTTGAGCACTCCCCTATTCTATTTACTTCTTGTTGAGGGAGCACATTGTATAGATGGTGCTTGGCCTTTGAATTTGCCAAATACTCTTCTCTTTGTCTTTTGCTCCATCTCGATTTTTCCAAAGGCTCCCCATCTTCATTCCTAGGCAACTCGAAACCGTTTTCCATAATTAACAATATTTCAAAATCGGTTTCGAAGAATACCTCCATTCTCTTTTTCCACCAAGAGAATTCGTCGAACTGGGTGGATGTTGGAGCCGGCCATTTTTGATGTAGGGCTTGTTGCGGCGGTTAGTCCGGTGACAAGCAACCTCGGCTCTGATACCACTTGAAAGGGATCGGATGGCCGGCTAGAGGGGGGTGAATAGCCCTCGTTCGTTTGGATGGCGGTATTTTGCTCGTCTACAAAACGTTAGCGCAAGCGGAATATACAAATATAAATAAAGACAAGCAAAATAGAAACAAGCAATACAAACACCAAGATATAACGTGGTTCACGGCTACGCCGCTAATCCACGGTCCGATTCGTCCACGGTGAATCACTCCGCCAAAACCAATCACTATCGGTCTCTCCTTTGCACAAAGCTAGGTGGAGGTAACCTTTACAATCAAGATCACTCTTCTTACAAATAGAATGGATTAAAAGCGAGTAAGAAGAGTTTAGAGCTTGTGGGGCATTAGGAAGATTGTTTGGAACTTAAGCATTAGCCTCTCAAAGGCTCACACCCTCTCTTTTTATAGAGAGCGCCATCACCGCCATGGCTGATCACAACGGCCTCCGAACACGCCGGATGCCGACCGCTGTTGTCCAATCGGAACTTTGGCAATGATCACCGACTCACTACGATCGGCCGACTCGAGTCGATCGCCGCCACGGCTACGAGCGGTTCTGTGGCTAAAACCCTATTGACTACCGATCGGCGCGCAGCAATGCCGATCATTAGTCTTTCGGCAATCGATCGCTAACGATGGCGCCGATCACGCCACAAACCGGGCCTCAGATACCATACGATCGAGCTACACTCGATTAGCGCCGATCCGCCATTTCATGGCAATGATCGTGTCGAAAACCCATCCGACACTTGGCCAAATGGCCAAGTTTCACCTAAGAGCTACCCTTCCTGGGTTACAATCGCCACTCATTTCTGAGTCCTCGCCTTGAAGTTCTCTTCGTTCTCGCCACGCCCCTCGGCAAGATCAAAGCGACGGCCTGCAATGCTCCTTCGCCTCTTGCCTCAAGTCTACTTCCTCCGGCTTCACTCCAAGCTTCTCGTCCGGTCCTCATGCTCCAAGCGCACGGCTTCCGCAAAGCTATCCTTCACCGACTCAAGGCACGAGTCATGAGATGTGAAACTCGCCACGGCTCCATGTGCGAATTACTAAGTCCTGCACGACTTCAACGCACATATCACATCAACATATCAAACTAACTTAAACCCTTTGCCACACCATCAAAACCATATCACGGCAAGAGATTGCCCTAACAATATACAACACCACACATGGCCTGGATGTGTGAAATAAACACGGTCGTGTCATGCTACCATAAAACCAAAAGAATAGGTTTTCTGCACAAATATAGAATGTCGGGTTCATCCCTATATATAGGAAGCATGCCAAACCACAAGGAGGACGACTGGCACCCTAAAAAGCACAGGAAAGCTCGCTAGTTAGGGAGGATGGAAAGGGACTCAAAGGCAACGACGAAGCTTTATCCATCGAAAGGCCGCAAAGATCCTTCTCCAACCAAAGCAAGGCATATTCTGTTTCATTTTAATTTCCCTTTGGTTGTAAACAATAAACGAATAATGTCATGCATTTTTTCTTCAAATTTTATGGAGTAGAACCCTTGATTCTAGTATTAGAGAGTAACTTATGCATGTTGGACATGTTTATGCAAGTATATTTTGATTTCTTCTATTTATATTTGCAGTTTATGTGTTCTAGTTTTGTGATAATGATGAATTTCTTTTTTTCTACTATGCTAGTCGATTTAGTTGGCAAAAGCATCTTTATCGAAACCTAGAAGAATCAAGGAGGAACCGAAAGGTTGACCTTTCTCCCAAAACCGTAGATAATAAGACGTGAAAGAGTAGGATCTAAAATAAGGTTCACCTATTCATGGGGGAAACATAGGAAATCTTGAAACTCCATGAACCTAATTTATCTAGAGGCCGCGAAGTAGGAGAAATCTATTGGTGCAGTCGGCACCAGATAATCGAACCTAAGTTTTGATTATGGAAAAGACCTACAGCTAAGGTCATATTATTGTCTGATGAGATGAACCAAGTGTGCAGGAATGTTAAGCTAAGCTGAAGGTCAGCGACACTCAGAGAATCTTGTGTTGAGAAACCATAGTGGTCGGGCGACACTGGGAGGATTTCGGAGGGAGTCGAAGAACCAAGGTGGAAACCTAAAGCAAATCTACAAGTCATAAGGTCCTAAGTTAAGCTTGAGGAAAGCTCATGTGTGTGAGTGAATGCAAGGTCGAGTCCTCCATATGGGGATGTTCATAGGCAATGATCTGACAAAGACTTCCCATGGAAAGTCTAGGTCGAGATAGGATGGTAAGTGGTCGTCAAATTCACTTGTATCACTTGCATTTTTGAGCTAACTTTTTATTGCAGTCGAAAACCCTGGGCATCAGTTCAACTATTGAGGAATCAATTCAACTGCTGGGGCATTAGTTCAACTGTTAGGGAATCAGTTCAACTGCTGGGGAATCAATTCAACTCTTGGGGCATCAGTTGAACTACTGTTTTAATTCCAACTTCGAGGAGAGTCAAACTTCATCCCCTTATCTTAGGGTGAGGTGGTCTTTTGTGATAAAACTTGAGCTCAACGTCTAGGGGGTTGGAAGGCTATAAAAGAAGGGGGGTTTTACCCCTTTAGGTCATCATTCAAGCTCTCAAAAAGCCTCCGTAACGTCGCTACTCTATGATGATCATACAATGCCGAAGCGTTGCAGAAACGCCGACAACACAAGCTCGACCTCAACTCTTCGAGTCGTCGGTATCAGTTAATATTACTTCTCATTTCTTATTGTTGTAAACTTCTTTTTATGGAGCTTTTATCGTATCGAGGAGAGGGGGTTTGTCTCTCTACCTTGAGTATTTTCGTGATTTTGTAATCGTTGTCTCCTACCTCCAACGAGAAGGAGACATTTTAGTGATTTGCCCTCCGTACGTGGTCTCGAACCGCTAGGGCCTTGGATTAGAAGCCGGTAGATTGTAAACCAAGTAAAACAAAGTCGTGTCCATTTACTTTTCACTGTGTATTTTACTCTTACACTTGTGTTTTAATTGAATCGACGAAAAGTTTCTCGTGCACTATTCACCCCCCTCTAGCGCGCTTTTACGATCCAACAAATGGTATCAGAGCGGGGCACTACGATTTGGTGTAACCACCAATCTAGCATCTTGATTAATTTTCTTGTCGTATTAGTTTTTCGATTCGTAGCATTTTTTGTTTCATTAAATTCCTATCTCCCGTACTACTAATCTAAGACGAGAGTCTTGGTACTTTCTTTTGTTTTTATGTTTGCGAGGTTTTTTCTTTTCTTCTAAATCATCCATCTCGAAGGGTTTAGCACCGTCCGACCTCCATTTTACAATAGAGACAACTTCTGTTACTGGAAGGGTCGGATGGGGTGCTATTTACAAACTCAAGTAGAGATGTGGATCGTAATCCAAACCGGGTTCACGCTTCCTACTAATGAAGTTGGTGAATCGTTGGATTGCGATCAATGGAGAAATGCCATGACAAGCCAAGTGGAAGCCGATGCCAAGGCTACACAAATACTACAATGTGGTTTGTCCAAAGAAGAGCTCAACCGTGTTAGCCCCTTCATCAGTGCGAAAGACCTATGGAACAAGCTTTTCGAGCTACACGAAGGAACCGACGATGCTAAGGTATGTAAAAGAGACCTACTTTAATAAATTGTACAATCTTAAGATGCAGGAAAATGAAACCGCAACCCAATTGCATGTACAGATCCAAGATATAGTCAACAATCTACATTCGATCGGACAAAATGTGGAAAATCGGGACTTGATAAGGTACCCGCTAAACGCTTTCCCTATGACTACCTTGTGGGCATCCATGGTTGATGCTTACAAGGTCTCTAAGGACCTTTCTAAGATTAGACTAGATGAAATGTTTTTTGAATTTGAACTTCATGAAAAATCTAATTTAGCCCCCGTCGAGAAAAGTATTGCCTTATTTGCAAGACCGAAGAAGAAGCCCAAAAGCAAACCACCTCTGGAGGAAGAAGACGAGTACAAGTCGAAGATAGATGATGAGATGGAGATCGAACTAGTGAATCTAGTTTGAAAGATGATCAAAAGCCGAAGACGACCCATCACCCAATCCAAAGTAGGTAATCCAAATCAATTTCCAACTATAGATGCTATGAGTGTAATAGGTTGGGACACATCAAGTCGGAGTGTCCAAAACTCAAGAACAAAGCACCGAAGTACAAGAAAGCACTCAACACTATGTGGGAGGAATCGTCGGAGGAGGAAGATGAGATCAACAATCTCGTTTTCATGGCTAAGCCAATCGAACCCGAGGAAGAATCTGAACTCGAGGAAGAATCTGACTCCGATCCAAAGACGAGCTTCAATTCAAGACAAGCTACGAATCCGTATCCGGTTCAAAAGGTTCACTCGAGGTGAGTCACTCTCTAATCGATATGTTATATGGTGCAATTAGGTTCTTAACTAGAAAGTTAGCTAAGTCTGAGTCCAAGGTCGAGACCTTAGTTGAGGAGGTTAACCTCCTTAAACACAATGTCTCCCTAACCTCTTCAACTAGTCAAGTTCAAGAGAAGGACTCAACTCGAGTTGAAAAACTCGAAGTTGAGAACTTACTCTTGAAAGGACAAGTCAAAGATCTTAGGCAAATGTTGGAAAGGTTCGCTTTGGGATCCAAGGGACTTGACCTATTACTTGGATCACAAAGGGCCGTGTACAACAAGGTCGGACTAGGATTTAGGTCAAATATGACTACACAATCATACATGTCAATCGTGAACTGTAATAGAAAACAAGTCCAACCATGGGTCCCTAATACCACTTTAATTTCACAAGTAGGATTTAACAAGTACTGGGTTCTCAAGGTTCAAATTCACTATGTGGAGAGACTGAATTGATTCAATGGTCCAGGGGGAGCCAGTACAAAATTTGTTTGTGCTATTCCTTGAAATTAGACTTTGCATGCTTAGGTATTTTGTTATAATTTTTAGAATGGTTAGATAGGATCTATAACTAGTCAATTCATGACAACATAGTACTAGGACGCGGTGAGATGATAGTACGTTAGGGAAACGAAGTCCTGTGTGTCCAAGTTAGGCAAGGCGTATATAGCTTTGTGCACTCGACTGAGTTGAACTAGCTGAAGCTACCTCATTGTATCCTTAACTAGTTAGACCAGGAAGTAATCTTAAGTGACTCAAGTAATCGATTTCTTGAATTTGGCTTTGTCTAAGGAAGTGGTCATTGTTCCAATCAAAGAAGGCCTCTGTGCCTCACCATGACTTGGAAGCCAATTTCTCGAAAAGGTTACTTTACAAGCTAAGGGTTAAATCCAAATCTAACCCAAGGTTAATTAGTTTCAATTCACTAAATCTAAACAAGTAAAATTGTAGTCATCTCACAAAAGGATAACATGATTGATCATGTAGAAAGGGGGAGATGATTCCTAGGATTAATAAACTTCAACCAACTTTTAAAATTCCAATATCCAATCCAACTACTATACGTGTAGGGTCAATGGATGTTGGACAATGGGTGCTCCCAACACATTGTTGGTGCAATCGGCCCAGGTCACGATTGACCAGGACTCGAGTTTGACTTGAGTGATGTTTTGATGTTTCGACAAAAACATATGACAATGTAATTGTCATTTGGTAAAGTCCAAGTCTTGAGTACTTGGCATGGAAAGTCCAAGTGGGACACTGCACATGAAAAGTCCAAGCATGGTCTTGGCATTTGAGAAGTCCAAGATGGGTTGGCAAGGGAAGTCCAAGCATGGGTCTTGGCATGGAAAGTCCAAGCATGGTCTTGGCATGGAAAGTCCAACATGGGTTGGCAAGGGAAAGTCCAAGCTTGAGCCTTGGCATTTGAGAAGTCCAAGGGTTTGATATTGGCAACGTAAAGTCCAAGCGGGAGTCTTGGCAGCATAAGTCCAATGGTTGGCGGCGTAAAGTCCAAGCGGAGTCTTGGCGGCGTAAGTCCAATGTGCCTTGGCGGTGTAGACACTGTTGGTGCAGGGGCACTAGATAATCGAACCTGTGTTTTGATTATGGCAAAGACACAAAGTTAAGTTTATATTGTTATCTCACGTGCTAAATCAAGTGTGCAGAAAAGTACTAAAGCTGGAGCTGAAGGCTAGCGACACCCGGAGGAAGCCGTGGTGGTCGGGCGACACTTGAGTGAATTCGGAGGGAGCCGAAGGAATCGAGTGGAAGGCCGAAAGCGAGAGCTACTATCGAGGTAAGCTCGTGTGAGTGAGAGATTGTAAGGTCGTGTCCTCTTTACTGGATGATCAGAGGCGACGATTCGACTAAGACTTCGTGGAAGGTCTAGGTCGAGATCGGACGGTTAGAAACCGCCGATTTATCATTTTCCGAGCTAATCTCTCATCCGCAGGAAGTGGTTAGCCGGGCATGATCACCGGACATTGGGCAATGATCGTTATCGCTGATCGATGAGATGCATCAAGATCGTCATCACGATCCGATGAGAGGCATCAGTCGACTGATGGCGACGATTCAGCTTTTGCGCTAGGTCAAAATGGATAACGTTTGACGCGGCCACTTCGCGATAAAAATTTGGAAAAATTCATGATCCGTTCCAAAGAAATAGGAGACAAATTCAGAGGCTAAAGTCTATAAAAGGAGGGGAGGATTCATCTCCAAATATTATCAATTATTCATCAAGTGCTCCTACAACGCCAACGCTTCAACACCGTCATAACGCCGACGCGACGACAACCTCAGATCTTCTTCGTCGGCAGCAGATTCAAGTAATATTTTTGATATTATATTCTGTGTTTTTTATCTTCATAACGAGGTGAGGTAGGCTTGTTGCCTCATCCTCGTGTATTCGATTTTTGTAATCGTTGTCTCCTACCTCCAACGAGGAGGAGACGTTTTAGTGTTTTGCCCTCCGTACGCGGTCTAGGACCGATAGGGCCTTGGAGTAGCAACCGCTGGGTTGTGAACCAAGTAAAATAAACGTGTTCATTTATTTTCCGCTGTGCTTACTTTGCGTATTGAACGAACGAAAAAGAAAAGATTTACGATCGCTATTCACCCCCCCCCTCTAGCGACGCTTCTCGATCCAACAGACACCGTTAGCATGACATAGCCGATGGAAGCACCTGAAGGCTAGCGTGATGGATAAACAAGTCATGGATGACTTGGAGGGATCCGAGGGGTGTGAGGCTGATGGAGGTGGCTAGAAGGCTTAGGTCTAGGCTAAGGGTGGTCTAACAAGTATGGGGGAACCATACTTGGGTTAAAACCTCATGGTTGAGGTGTGTCAGTCGACTGATGCCATGTGGCAGTCGACTGGACCAAGTCAACTAGGGTTTGATCATGAAGTAGCAGCAATGATTGCCATTGTTAGGCATCGATGATGAGCAGCGATCGATCATGTGATCACCGACCGATGCTCTGATTTTCGCAGTATGGAGTCTCACTCACCGAGACGAGCAAATGAGTGATGAGCTCATCACCGATCGATGGTCATGATCACCGATCGATGTCCTAGCCGCTGGATTTTTTCCAGATGGATTACACCGTTATCTCACACAAGCTGTTATCACGACCGATGGTCCCGATCAATGGTGATCGATCGACCTTTCCAGACAAAGTTGAAGCTATATAAGGATCTCGTGATGGAGGAAAACAAAGCGATTTTCTTGGGCGAAATTGAAGGGGGAACTTGGTACTTTCCAGTCCTTCAAAGCTAGTTCAAGGCAATCAAAGATCAAGCAATCCAAAGCTCTTGTAAAGTGTTTTTCCTTTACTTGCATTTGTATTTCATATTGTATTTGCTTGTATCTAATTGATTATTGTTGTAATCATTATTGTACGAGGTTTCTCCGCCTCCGGATTGTTCCGAGAAGGAGTGTTTATTAGTGGTTGCATGTGCATCACTAGAGCTCGTAGAGCTCGATCTGTGGAGTAGGAACCGTGCGGTTCCGAACCACGTTACATACTCGTGTTCGTGTGTGATTGTCTATTTCGTTATTGTATTATTTCTATTTTCGCTGCACACTAACGAAATTGTAGACACGAACGAGATCGAATTTCATCTACGCTATTCACCCCCCCCCCTCTAGCCATTCCAAACGATCCCTAACAAGTGGTATCAAAGCCCGGATAGCTTGGAAGATCTCGCCATCAACCAAGACATCAATGGCTCTTCAAGAGGGATATAGCACCGCCAAGCCACCGCTCTTCGATGGGAGTCATTTTGCGTATTAGAAAGGTAGGATGAAGTACTATCTTATGAGTAATATTGAAATTAGGCATAGCATTGTAGATGGCTTCAAGGAACCGGTGGATGAACATGGAGACCCTATTCCAAGCAAGGATTGGACAAGGGAGATGGACCGGAAGTTCGAGTCTAATGCGAAAGCCGTACTCACCATCCAATGCGGCATTACAATGGAGCAACTCAACAAGGTGGGGCCTTTCGAATCCGCCAAGGAGCTATGGGAAAAGCTCATTGAGCTAAATGAAGGTTCCAAGGAGTCAAAGAGGGCCAAGAAGGACCTACTAATTGGACAACTTCAAGCCTTCCAAATGAAGATGCATGAAATCGTAAGTCAAATGCATGGAAGGTTCAAGGAGATTGTGAATGGACTTCACATCATAGGTGAGCGAGTCGACAACCGAGACTTGGTAAGGTATATACTTCAATCATTTCCTAGAAATTCTTTATGGACTTCTATAGTTGATGCCATTAAGGTAACTAGGGATCTCTGTCAAATTAAAATTGATGAATTATTTTGTGAGTTTGAATTACATGAGCAAAATAACATGCCCTCTAAGGAAAAGGGTTTAGCTCTATTTGTTGAAAAGAAGGACAAGAAAGAAAAGAAGAAGAAGGAAAGAAAAGAAGCATCATCATCATCCGAGTCGGAGGATGAGTCAAGTAGTGATGGAGACTCATCTAGTGAAATGGCAAATTTTGTCAAGAATCTTTATAGAAAGTTAAAAGAGTTCAAGAATAGAGAAGCAAGGAAGGGGTCTCATTCTTCAAAAGGTAAATTTAGTGGTAATTCAAGTTTTAGCAATAATGTGATTTGCCATGCTTGCAACAAGAAGGGGCACATAAAGCCGAATTGCCCGGAGCTAAAGAAGAAGGAGGAAAAGGAAAAGAAAAAGAAGGACAAGAAGGAGAAGAAGAAGAAGGAGGCCATGGTGGCTCAAACCACATGGGACACACCAAGTGTTGAAGACTCCTCCTCCGATGATGAGCTTTGCCACATCACACGCCATGTGGCACTCATGGCATTAGAAGATGATTCCGGCACATCAAGCCAAGAAGACTCCTCAAGTGATGAATCGTCATCTAGTGACGATGAGGTAATGAACTCTCCCAAAGTTACGCTTCTTTATAAATCAATTGTCTATCTTAAAGAAGCTCTAGATAAGTCTAAATCTAAGGTTAAGAGCATGAAGGTAGAACTAAAGTCTATTAGGAATGAAAAACCCTCACATGTTGATTCTTGCATGCTTAAGGAAGAAAATGACAAACTTAAGGATGAGGTTAGTGAATTGAAAGCATGTTTAGAGAAATTTTCAAATGGCTCAAAATGTCTTGATATGATCCTTAGTCGACAAAGAGTCGTTTACAACAAGGCCGGTTTAGGATATAAGCCAAAAGAAAAAGAAGTTGCTTATATTTCATTGATTAATAGGAAAGCAACCATTAAGGGAAAAGTTAACAAAGCATGGGTACCTAAGAAGCTTTTACTTAATGTTACCGGTCCAAATGTTTGGGTACCAAAAGCTTGTGTTTTTCATGTGATTTAGGTAGGAGAGCGAGGTATGTGGATTGTGGATAGCGGTTGCTCAACACATATGACCGGGGATGTGAGCAAGTTCTCCACAATTAAATATGTGAAGAAGGAGGTGTCCTTTGGGAATAGTGGAAAACTCAAGATATTAGGTAGAGGTACAATTGAGGTATCCCCAAAATTGTCATTCACAAAGTTTTACTAGTTGAAAATATGAAATTTAATCTATTAAGTGTTAGTCAACTTTGTGATGCAAACTATCATGTCTCTTTGAATCCTCTAAATGCATGATTAGGCACAAGGAATTAAATGATTGCATGTTAGTTGGATATAGGAAATCAAATATCTATTATGTTGATCTTTCATATGTTTCTAACATTTCTACTAAGTGCTTTGTTGCAAAAGAAGAGGAAAGTTGGCTATGGCATAGGAGATTGGGGCACATCAACATGAAAAACATAGCCAAGGTAGCCAAGATGGAGTTGGTCAAAGGACTACCAAAGATCAAGTATGTCAAGAATAAAATGTGTGATGCATGTCAAGAGGGAAAACAAACAAAGGCATCACACAAAGGTAAAACCCTAACTAATACTTCCTTACCATTAGAATTATTGCATCTTGACCTATTTGATTGTCATAGTACTCCATCTTTAAATGGCAACAAATATTGTTTGGTTATTGTAGATGATTTCTCTAGGTATACTTGGGTCTACTTTATGAAACATAAGGATGATACCTTAGAAATAATCATAGGATTTAGTAAAAGGGTTGAAAATGAAAAGAGTCTCAAAATCAACCGGATCCGTAGTGATCATGGTGGTGAATTTGAAAACTTAAAATTTTCATAATTTTGTATAGAGCAAGGGTACAAGCATGAGTTCTCTTGTCCTAGAACACCCCAACAAAATGGGGTGGTGGAAAGGAGAAATCGTGCCCTACAAGAGGCAGCTAGGACTATGCTTAATGCATATTCTCTACCTAGCTACTTGTGGGCGGAAGCGGTTAATACCGCTTGCTATATCCAAAATAGGGTTCAAATCCATAGGTTTTTAGGAAAGACACCTTTTGAATTATGGAATGGGACTATTCCCACAATTCATTATTTTAAAGTCTTTGGATGTAAAGTTTATATTCTAAACACCAAGGATAACTTAGGAAAATTTGAATCCAAAGCGGATGAGGGAATCCTAGTTGGATACTCATCCACAAGTAGAGGATATAGAGTCTACAATAAGAGAATCCAAGGGATTGAGGAGTCCTCCAATGTTCAATTTGATGAAGCTACTAGTACTTACCCTAGAAAGTACTCTATTGATAAGGATATTAATGACAATAATCAAGACATTACCCAAAAACTTCAAAATTTGACCATTAGGGGTAATGATCAAGGGGGAGGAAGAGGAGACTCCGATGATGAAAGAAGGGTGGAAGATAACAATGATCAAATTGAAACCCCTTCTAGAAACCTAAGAATTCATCAAGATCATCCACTTGACCGAGTAGTAGGAGATCTATCTCAAGGAGTAAGAACTAGGTCATTTCATAGACCTCCTACTAGTCAAGTAGCTCTTATCTCACAAATTGAGCCCAAATCGATCAATGATGCATTACATGATCCGGATTGGATTTTGGCAATGCAAGATGAATTGGCTCAATTTGAGAGAAGTCAAGTGTGGGAATTAGTACCTAGACCCAATGATAGCACCATAATTACTACAAGATGGGTCTTTAGGAATAAGCTAGATGATCGAGGAAATATCACTAGAAATAAGGCTAGGTTGGTTGCTAGGGGATTCAAACAAGTTGAGGGGCTTGACTATGATGAGACTTATGCCCCGGTTGCGAGGTTAGAATCTATTAGGATTCTCTTAGGGTATGCTTCCTACATGGGATTTAAACTTTACCAAATGGATGTTAAATCGGCATTCTTAAATGGTTATATTAAGGAGGAAGTATATGTAAAGCAACCACCCGGATTTGAGAACATAGATTATCCAAATCATGTATGTAAGCTTAGGAAAGCATTATATGGGTTAAAACAAACTCCCCGGGCATGGTATGAAAGATTGTCATCTTTCTTAATTTCTAAGGATTTTAGAAGAGGCCAAGTAGATCAAACATTGTTTATAAAGTCAACATTAAAAGATATATTCATAGCCCAAGTATATGTTGATGATATCATTTTTGGGTCAACGAATGATGATCTTCTTCAAGACTTTATAAAAAATATGGAAAATGAATTTGAAATGAGTTTGGTTGGAGAGCTTACCTTTTTCCTAGGTTTACAAGTCAAACAAACCAATGAGGGTATTCATATTTATCAAACCAAATATGCAAATGAAATGATCAAGAAATTTGGTTTGGAAAATGCCAAAATTGTAACCACTCCTATAGCCACTAGCACTAGAATAGATAGTGATCATGAAGGTAAATCAATTGATCTTAAACTTTATAGGAGTATGATTGGTAGCCTACTATACCTAACCGCTAGTAGACCCGACATTTTATTTGCGGTAGGTATGTGTGCAAGATACCAATCTTGTGCCAAAGAATCACATTTAGTAGCCGTTAAGAGAATATTAAGATATATTAAAGGCACCCTAAATGTAGGACTTTTCTATCCTAGGACTAGGTCATTTGAATTGCTTGGTTATACCGATTCTGATTATGTCGGGTGCAAATTGGATAGGAAAAGTACTAGTAGTGGATGCCAATTTCTTGGGTCCTCCCTGGTTAGTTAGAGTAGTAGGAAGCAACATTGTGTTGCTTTATCAACCACCGAAGCCGAATATGTGGCTATGGGTGGTTGTGTAGCTCAGTTACTTTGGATGAGACATACTCTTGTGGACTATGAGCTACACTACTCTAACATTAAAGTTTATTGTGATAATGTGAGTACCATCAACTTGACCAAAAATCCGGTACATCACTCTAGGACCAAGCATATTGAAGTGAAACATCACTTCATAAGAGATCATGTGGCAAGAGGGGACATTGAACTTAATTATGTAGAATCTAAGTCCAACCTTGCCGATATCTTCACCAAAGCTCTTCCCGAAGCCGAATTTTCATCATTAAGGAGAGAGCTTGGTATGTGCTTTGTAGAGTAAAACTCTAGGTTTGCATGATCCTATACTTTTATAGTAGCTTTATACCTTGATGCATCTCACAAAAAGCCTTAAGACACCTTGATTTTTGTATTGAGACAATTAGAACCATGTGAGATGATAGGGAAGGTGTACTTGGCTCATCATTCTTGTTATGATGCATTACTATGAGCCAATAACACACCTAGAGACATAAAAACCTTATGGACCAATCATTGGGAAGGCTTGTATTCAAGTAATGAATACATAGCTCAAAGAACATGGTTGGAAATTCCAAATAATATATATATTAAACTATGTTCATCATATTTTGAAAAACAGTTTTCAAATGGAACACAAAAGTGATACAAAGTTTGCAAAATCTTTAGAACTTTTGTTAGGTTCCAAGTTTGTATCAATCTTGAAATCTGAAAAACATATATTTTTCAAATTATTTTTCCTTAATAAATTATGATTTCAGAAATGTGTACGCAAAATTTCGTGATTTTTTGAGATTTCTGGAATTTCTAACGCATTTCTGAAGTTAATTTGAAAAATTTGAAATTTCGATTTGAGTATGATCCGTTCGAAAACCAGATCGATACTAAACAGCTCCATTTTATGGTATTTAGTGTATCCTTGATGTCCTACAACTATAGCTTGATAATATTGCGTATAAACAAAGGTTTAGGACTGTTTAGTGCAGTGGTTTAGGGGGAGTTTCATAAATTGTATCTTTTTCATCCCCAAATCCATTGTTGGTGCAAAGTTAGGACTTAATGTTTTTAAATTTCTATTATGCTTTGCTTCAAATATTATTTACACATTATAAAGCTTATCTTGGATTAAGGGGGAGCTTTAATTTCAATTTTATACCTTAGTCCAAGATCCAACACCTTTGATTCCTTCATTTTTGAATCCTTCTCTTTTTGATGTATGTCAAAGGGGGAGAAGGGATGTTTAAGTTAGATGATTATGTGTGTATCTTTAAAAGACCTAACTTACTTGATTGTCAAACATCAAAAAGGGGGAGATTGTTGGTGCAATAATGCTCCAAGCATTTATATGTTTTGATGTTTGGATAATCATCTAAGTTAGGCAATATCTTGTGATCTAATTGCGAATATGTTTTTAAGTAACAGGGAAATCCAAGGATGAAGACTTGGTAAAAGAGAAGTCCAAGTATGATCTTGGCAAGGAAAGTCCAAGGGATGGACTTGGCAGCGTAAGACCAAGCTTGTAGTCTTGGCAGCGTAAAGTCCAAGTGAACCTTGGCAAAGGAAGTCCAAAGTAAGGTCTTGGCAGCATAAGTCCAAGTTTGTAGTCTTGGCGGCATAAAGTCCAAGAATTTGGCAAACCCAAGACATGACGAAACCGAAGGAAGCTCCTGGAAGCAAAGCGCAAAGGATGAACAAGTCGTGGACTCGGAGGGATCCTGAAGGCGCAAGGCTTAATGAGGAGCTAGAAGGTTGAGTCTAGGTCTAGGGTATAAAATCAAGTGTGAATTACTCATACTTGATGAGTATCACGATCGATCGGCGTATCACCGAATGGTCAGCGTTCGACTAAGTCGGTGAAACCACGGCCGATCTTGGTCATGATGATCGATGTTGCGATCACCGATCGCCAAGCGAGTCGATCGTGATCGAAAAATATCGCTGCACGTCTCCTCACTGATCGCCTTGATCACTGATCGATCACTCCATCACGGATCGATGGAGGATCGATCGTGATCACCGCCGTTGGAGATTACGGCTCGAATCTCCGCGAGATCGCGTTTCAAAAGCCATTGGCGCGGATCGATGGTAAGCATCAATCGATCGATCAAGCCCAACGGAAAAAACCCCTCTTCTATAAAAAGAGGCCATGGGGAGCTTGGTGAAGCTAGTGCTCTTGCTCCTAACTACACCCTCGTGCTCACCAAGCTTTCCAAGTGTTTTTAGTGATTCAAAACCTCCTCTTCTCTTGTTCTTGATCATCCATCATTGTAAAGAAGAGGAGAGCATTGTAAGAAAGGTTTCTCCACCTTGGTTCATCCAAAGGAGAAGATAGTGAAGCTTGGCTAGGACTAATCCACCTTACGGATTGCCGTGGAGTAGGAGCATCATCTCCGAACCACGTACATCGGGTGTTAGCGTTTGGTTTCTTATTTCTTATTCGTATTCATTTTTGTATTTGTATTGCTTCCACTAACTTACTTGTAGAAACGAAGAAAGGCTAATCACCCCCCCTCTAGCCATTCCAATATTCCTAACAAGTGGTATCAGAGCCCGGGGCTCTTCTACGGACTAACCGCCGGGAGTTAAGACAAAAGGCTAGAGTGTGAAGATGAAATTCCAAGACAAGCTTGGATGGGATATCAATACTCCACCTCCATATGATCCAGAAGATTTTCCGGCGTGGAGAGCAAGAATGGAAACATTCTTGATGATGAACATAGAGGATTGGTTCATCCTCGTTGAAGGCCTTGAACCCCCTAGGGATACGAAGGGGAATATCCTAAAATTGAAAAAGTGGACCCAAGAGCAATGCCAAAAGCTCAAGACCGAAGTTAAGGTAACGAAACTTTTGGAAGATTTAATCCCTAATGATGTTTTGTGCAAGCTAGGGGATTACATGTGTGCCAAGGAGTTATAGAGAAAATTTGCAAGACTCTATGAGGAGAGTTCATCCTCAAGTGAAAGTGAGGAATCGGAAGTTGAGATGGAGTCAACTTCCGAATCGGAGAAAGAAGAAGTAGAAGAGGTGGAAGAAGCATCTACTTCTAGGTTTGAGGAGGAGAGACCATCCTCTACACCGAAGCAACCTCAAGAAGAGCCTTCAACATCCGATCAAGATGAGGAAGCTCAAAATTCAACTCCGGCACCTACCACCACCCTAGGTAACTCAAACACTTTATTTTCAAATAAAAATCATATAATGTGCTTTGAGTGTAAGGAATTTGGGCATTATAAGAGTAAGTGGCTAAAGAAGGTCAAGAAAGCTCCTCCGGCTCCTAAAAGTCAACAAAAGTCAACGGATGCCGGTTCCCCAAGTATCAAGAGCAAGGAGCACATCATATGCTTCAAATGCAATGCAAAAGGACATTATAGGAATCAATGTCCTAGGGGGAAGAAGAAGACCCAAGAGGGAGCTACACATGTAGGGGGAGCTTCCAAAGCTAACCCTAAAGTATATTTTAATAATGCATCCTCTTTAGTTAATAGGCAAAAGCATGCTAAGGGTTTCAATTCTCTTGCTATTTATCATAAAGAGCATGCTAGAAATAACAAACATATTTGTTTAGGAGCTAAGAAGGTTCACCTTAGGAATAAGGAGAAATTTGGGACTAATGTCCCTAAAAATATCTTACCTAGGGAATCAATTAGGAAAATAGGAGAACATCTAGGCCTTAACCCTAAATGGACTAGGCATATGCCTAGGAAGTACAATGCCCATGGTTTAAATCAAAATTCTAAAATTGAGCAATTAGAATTAGAGAACCAAGCCTTGAGGTCAAGGCTTGAGAAACTTGAAAAGACCCTAAATAAGATACAAAATCAATCTAAAGGGTCTAATGGTCAAACTCCTAGGTCAAGAAGTCAAAGTCAACATCTAGGACCTAAGAGTCAAAAGTCAACCAAGGGCAAGAATGGTTTGAGTCACAAACCTAAGTCCAAGATGACTTATCATAGTGTTCCATTTGACTATGGAACACTAACTAGGTCTAGGAAGACCAAGGTCAATAGGGAAGTCATCCCTAGAGTTGACCAAGGTTTGTGCCTAGTGGCTAGGGTTTCTATGAAACCTAGGGTGGCCACTAAGAAGGTTGCAAGGGGAGTTACCCCTAGAGTCAACCTAGGTAAGACCCAAATGACCAAGGCTAATAAGCCTAGGAGAGTCATTAAAAAGGTATCTAGGGAGGTTATCCCTAAGGAGTACCTAATTAACCCTAGGAGCTCAAATCGGTTTGGGGTTCCTAAGAGCGTGATTGATGCACGCTAGATGGGTTAGGGTGTGCCAACCTTAAATGGAAGGGTAGTTAACTCAACCATGGCAAAGGTGGCATGTTAGGTCATTTTCAAGGTTATGGTTACCTTGGAAATACATTTGAGTCTTAATCCTAAAAGTTTTAGGATGTGCCAATATTACTTGAGAAGTTTGATAAAATGATCAAAATTGGCACAATTTAGGTTTAGAGGTTAGTGTGCCATTTTGGGTTTTTGGCACACTTGGGAGAAAAATAGAAATATGGCAAAATATAATTAATTATATGAAATGGCACTTAATATTAAAATTTAGGTATTACTATACCTATATATTTTATATGTCATGCTTTGTTTGCCATATAACATGCCATGACATCATGCTTATTTTTAATCATTCTATATGTCATGTACATGTTTAGGATTAAGGATTAAATGTCATGTGTTTTTAGATTTCATATTATGCCATGACATCATGATTATGAGCATGTGTTTATCTATATCATCTCTAATGTCATAATCACTCATGCATTTAAGATAATTTGATTGAAATTGATTTAAGGACAATGGCATGACTTGGAGTCCCATTTATAAGGGAATCAAGTAGGGTTGCCTTAGAAAAATGCATGAAACCCTAGATTAAATGAACCAAAACCCACATCTCACATCCAATTGACATGTATGTGTATTTATACACCCTAGATACATGTGAGATGCTAGGATATGAGTTAAGTTCAAGGTGCATAGTTTTTGCATCTAGTTGAACCCAAACTCATCTTAACTCAACATGTGGATCATTAGGAAAGCTTGTGTACAAGTCATGTGCATAGAGCCCAAGGAATATGATCCAAGACATGGTTTTGAAATCATTTTAAAATCAATTTAGAAAACCTTGGTGAAGTCTATCTTTTGATAGCAATCACCATTGATGAAGTTGATACAAAATAGGGCCAAAACATTGAAAATTTCAATGGTTTTGAGTTTTGTATCAAACTCACTATTTTATGGGTAAAATAATTTTTAAATATTTTCCACCCATTGTAATGACTATAAGTAATATACGTATCAAATTTCGTTATTTTTCGATATACGTAGAATTACTTATGTTTTTCCAAAACTTATTTCTGATAATTGAAAATCGAAGTTTTTAGTTATCAGTCGACTGCCCCTGGGTGGCAGTCGACTGATGAGTGTGTCAATCGACTGGTAGCTAAACTACTCGACTGATTGTCTGATTTCGAGAAAACTATGGTTATTTAACCCGATTTCAGCTGCGGTTAAAGTCCCTAATCACTCCTAACCCTAGAATATGCTTTGGGAAGCATGATGAAGGGTGAAAATCCATTGGATATGGATTAGGAGAGGTGTTTAGGGTTTGTATCAATTTTAAGGTGTTGGAAAGTTCAATGTTGAATTTCTAACCTTAATTTTGATGGCCTAGAGTTACTATTGGCTTAGGGACTTCCCAAGGACATTGTTGGTGCAATGGTCAAGGGGGAGCATGCCTTTAGGGGGAGGTATCCATCTTGGAATGATGGATGTGTTTTTCTCCTTGAAGAGGAGAAGTTATTGGGAAAGTATCATCAATTGGGAAAATTGATAGGTTTTTGATACCCAATTTAGAAATTGGGAGAGTAAATAGGATTGCCTCTCTTGAGTGATATATGACTTATCTCTAGGAAGATGGTAGGCATCCTAGGTATTTTTGGACCAAGGGGGAGATTGTAAGATCTCATTGGGACATGAGACATTGACCTCCTTGGAGAGAAAACCTTTTTGATGTTTGTCAAAAAGGGGGAGAATGTTTGGGGGAGAACATTTGGAGAGTATTTACCAATTTGGGATAATTGGTAAAGGATTTGAGTTAGTGTTCTAACTCAATCATTTGTTTGGTTTTTGTCAAACATCAAAAAGGGGGAGATTGTTGGTGCAATCGGCCCAGGTCACGATTGACCAGGACTCGAGTTTGAATTGAGTGATGTTTTGATGTTTCATGACAATGTAATTGTCATTTGGTAAAGTCCAAGTCTTGAGTACTTGGCATGGAAAGTCCAAGTGGGACACTTGGCACATTAAAAGTCCAAGCATGGTCTTGGCATTTGAGAAGTCCAACATGGGTTGGCAAGGGAAGTCCAAGCATGGGTCATGGCATGGAAAGTCCAAGCACGGTCTTGGCATGGAAAGTCCAACATGGGTTGGCAAGGGAAAGTCCAAGCTTGAGCCTTGGCATTTGAGAAGTCCAAGGGTTTGATATTGGCAGCGTAAAGTCCAAGCGGGAGTCTTGGCAGCATAAGTCCAATGGTTGGCGGCGTAAAGTCCAAGCGGAGTCTTGGCGGCGTAAGTCCAATGTGCCTTGGTGGTGTAGACACCGTTAGCATGACATAGCCGATGGAAGCACCTGAAGGCTAGCGCGATGGATAAACAAGTCATGGATGACTTGGAGGGATCCGAGAGGTGTGAGGCTGATGGAGGTGGCTAGAAGGCTTAGGTCTAGGCTAAGGGTGGTCTAGCAAGTATGGGGGAACCATACTTGGGTTAAAACCTCATGGTTGAGGTGTGTCAGTCGACTGATGCCATGTGGCAGTCGACTGGACCAAGTCAACTAGGGTTTGATGTAAGTGTAGCGATCATTGCCATTGTTAGGCATCGATCGATGGACAGCGATCGATCGATCATGTGATCGATGGTCGATGCTCGGATTTTCGGCCACGAGATGGAGTCTCACTTTCATCACGAGACGAGCGAGTCGAGTGATGGCTCATCGATCGTGATGGTCATGATCGCCGATCGATGTCCTAGCCGTTGGATTTTTTCCAGCGTGGATTACACCGTTGTCTCACAGCAACAGTGTTATCAGTCGATTGATGGTCCTGATCAGTCGACTGATCGACCTTTTCCAGCACAGGTTGAAGCTATATAAGGAGCTCGTGATGGAGGAAAACAAAGCGATTTTCTTGGGTGAAATTGAAGGGGGAAGTTAGTGCTTTCCAGTCCTTCAAAGCTAGTTCAAGGCAATCAAAGATCAAGCAATCCAAAGCTCTTGTAAAGTGTTTTTCCTTTACTTGCATTTGTATTTCATATTGTATTTGCTTGTATCTAATTGATTATTGTTGTAATCATTATTGTACGAGGTTTCTCCGCCTCCGGATTGTTCCGAGAAGGAGTGTTTATTAGTGGTTGCATGTGCATCACTAGAGCTCGTAGAGCTCGATCCGTGGAGTAGGAACTGTGCGGTTTCGAACCACGTTACATACTCGTGTTCGTGTGTGATTGTCTATTTCGTTATTGTATTATTTCTATTTCTGCTGCGCACTAACGAAATTGTAGACACGAACGAGATCAAATTTCATCTAGGCTATTCACCCTCCCCCTCTAGCCGTTCCAAACGATCCCTAACACACATGACCGAGGACCGACTGAAATTTTCGAAGCTTAGATTCAAAAGTCAAGGATCGGTAGCTTTCAGAAACAACGACAAGCTCAAAATCATCGGATCACGTGATATTGAGCTAAACTCTAACTTTACATTTCGAAATATTTTATTAGTCAAAAATTTTGAGTACAATTTACTTAGTATAAGTCAATTGTGTGACAACAACTATAAGGTTATATTCTTAGAAAATGAATGCTTAATTAAAACTAATGAAACCTCTAAAACAATACATAACGAACTAGGAATAGCAACATCTATACAATTAATTTACCCAACTCCTCAACCAAGTGTCTTATGACATAGCAAGAGGAATCATGGTTGTGGCACCGATGACTCGGCCACTCGCACCCAAGACTCGTTCACAAAATGAGTCAGAGTGGTTTAGTCAAAAGCTTTCCTAACCTTAACAACTTGGATAATAAAATCTATAATTCTTGTCAACAAGGTAAACAAACTATGGCATAATATTAACTAACTAACCAAGAACAAACCAAAAGTGTGCTTGAGCTCCTACACTTGGACCTATTCGATTCTCATGGAGCCAAGTCACTAAACGAAAGTAAATTTTATTTATTCATAATTGATGACTACTCTAGGTTTAACTGGGTTAGGTTCCTTAAACACAAAAGTGAAACCTTAGATCAACTCACCAACTTACGTAAGTTAATAGAAAATGAAAAGAACCTTAAGATTAAAAGACTTAGAAGTGATCATGGTGGTGAATTCGAAAACCATAGGTTCACCAACTTCTGTGGCCTAAACGGATACCACCATGAGTTCTTCTATCCTATAACCCCACAACAAAATGGTTTAGTCGAGCGAAAGAATAGAACCCTATAAGAAGCCGCTAGAACCATGTTAAATGAATACAACCTACCCAATAGATTTTGGGCAGAAGTCATTAGTACGTCTTGTTATGTCCAAAATAGAATTCTACTAGTCAAGAGGAACCTTAAGACCTCATACGAAATCTACCATGATAGAGTACCTAACATTAAATACTTTAGGGTATTTGTATGTAAGGTACATATCCTAAATACGAAGGACTACCTAGGAAAATTCACCTCTAAAACAAACACTGGAATATTCCTAGGATACTCAACCACAAGTAGAGCCTATAGGGTCTACAATAATGAAACCCTTAAGATCGAAGAAACCATTAATGTTGTATTCGATGAAGGAGATGAACCCACAAAACCCGAAGTAGAATCCATTAATGAACCAATTAATACTAGACCCGAATCTGACTATGAAAATGAGTCTAGTATAAGTCTTAACCCGAGTAAGTCTAGGTTACAATCAAATCATCCTATTGATCAAGTAATAGGTGATCCCAACCTAGGGGTTAGAACTAGAGCGTCATATAGAAACCTTAGTCAAATCTCTTTAATCTCGAAAATCGAACCCAAATTAATTGAACAAGCTCTTCTTGATCCCGATTGGATTATTGCTATGCAAGAAGAGCTAGCTCAATTCACATGGAATGAAGTTTGGGAATTAGTACCCCCACATAAAGATAAATCAATTAATGGAATAAGGTGGGTATTCCGAAACAAACTCGATGCCAAGGGGAAGTAGTTAGAAATAAGGCAAGACTAGTCACTAAGGGTTTCAGTCTCGTAGAAGGGTTAGATTACAATGAAACCTATGCCCCCCGTAGCTAGACTAGAATCAATCAGAATGTTGTTAGCATATGCTGCACATCGAGGATTTAAACTATTTCAAATGGATGTCAAGTCAGCATTCTTAAATGGTTACATTAAGGAAGAAGTCTATGTTAGCCAACCCCCATGATTCAAAAGCTTAGACAAACCTGTCCATATTTTTAAACTTAAGAAAGCCTTATATGGACTAAAACAAGCTCCTAGAGCTTGGTATGAAAGGTTCTCTATTTATCTCAAGTATAAAGGGTTTAATCAAGGCTTAGTCGACCCAACCCTCTTCGTAAAATCCGTAGGTAAAGAAATCTTTATTGCCCAAATTTACATAGACGATATAATCTTTGGAACAACCAACTCAATTCTACTAAATGAGTTCATTTCACAAATGGAAAGTGAATTTGAAATAAATATAGTAGGAGAATTAACATTCTTTCTAGGCTTACAAATTAAACAAACTAAAGAAGGAATTTACCTACATCAACATAAATATGCTAAGGAATTAATTAATAGATTCGGAATGCAAATTGCTAAGATAATAAATACACCAATGGCCACAAATGTTAATATAGGAGAAGACTTAGAAGGAAAATCAATAGACTTAAAATACAATAGGAGCGAAATAGGTAGTCTCCTATACTTAACTGCGAGTTGACCCGATATATTATTTGTAGTAAGTATTGTTGGTGCAATCAGACCAGGTCATGATTGACCAGACTCGAGTTGGACTCGAGTAGTGTTTTGATGTTTAACATTGATGTCTAACATTGATATCTGACAAGTGTTGGGGAGATTGTTGGTGCAATCAACCCAGTTCATATTTGATATTTGACGATGGTTTGACCATTGTTACAGGAGAAGTCCAAGTCTTGTGTACTTGGCATGAAAAGTCCAAGCTTGAGTCTTGGCATGGAAAGTCCAACATGGGTTGGCAAGGAAAGTCCAAGCATGGCTCTTGGCAAGGAAAAGTACAACATGGGTTGGTAGGGAAAGTCCAAGCATGGGTCTTGACAAGGGAAAGTCCAAGCTTGAGTCTTGACAATTGAGAAGTCCAAGGGTAATATTGGCAGCGTAAAGTCTAACGGTGGAGTCTGGGCAGCATAAGTCCAATGGTTGGCGGCGTAAAGTCCAAGCGAGATTCTTGGCAGCATAAGCTCAATGTGCCTTGGCGGTGTAGACACCGTTAGCATGACAATAGCCGATGAAAGCACCTGAAAGCTAGCATATAGATGAACAAGTCATGGATGAATTGGAGGGATCCGATAGGTGCGAGGCTAACGGAGGTGGCTAGAAGGCTTAGGTCTAGGCTAAGGGTGGTCTAGCAAGTATGGGGACACCATACTTGGGGTTAAACCTCATGTTTGAGGTTATCAGTTGACCGGGGCTTTATACCGGTCGGATGGTCAAGTGTTTGACACTTGTCAGCTGAGTCGACACTCAACAGTTGACTAGGATTATGGTCATTTCTACTGTTGTGAGTCGACTAGTGCTTGACTATTGTTTAAGGGTCGAAAAGGCATGACAGTCGACTGATGTGTTGGGATGTATACTGAAAAGTCTATCTTTTGTATGAACATCGTTATTTTGAAATAAGAATCACATGATCATTTTTTGCATATTTTTATGGTTATGCATATTGTCTAATACATTACATTATAGATAACATGGTGTGTGGTGTCACACGGGAGATCAGGTTATCGACTCTTTGTAGAGTATAAGTATAGGCTCACAACCGAGATGGCTTTGGACAAACCATTGGTATGGTTGTAGTGTGATTTGGTATTGGTTTGTCTTGACCATAAAATCACACTAGTACACTTTGTGTGTATTGAGCAGGACCAACTTAGAGGTGATTCGATTTATTGCTGACTACATAATCGAATCAGACCTCATATATTATATTGTACATACTCTTAATCCCGATATAATAACGGGCACATATACTTAGTAGTCATTTCTTTGATTTACCAATGGGCGATATTTATAGATTAAATCGATAGGTTCGGTAAGTTGGGAAATGATATTATTTATATGTTGTGCCATTGTTTATAGGAGGAAATCATGTCCTATATATTACGATGATGATGTCCCCTTGAGGTGCTCATAAGGTTCATCATATAAACCCTGCAGGTGGACTTGGTCCAGCATGATGAAAAGGTTGAGTGGTACTACTCATGGAGTTAGATGTTGATTAATTAATGGTCAGTAAATTAATTAATCGACGGACATTCGAGATCTTAAACATGGGGAGAAAATGTACATATAATATTTGGAGCCCATATTAACTTATGGGGGTTGGTGAGGTAGATCAATGATAATCCTTTAGTGGATTGGATTATCATTAATGGATCGGACTTTATGTGGGATTGATCCATTGGGTGGCCAAGATCCAACTCCTCCTCATGGTCCCTATTGTAGCCTATTAATACCTCTTGAAGCTTAGATCCAATGGATAGAAACAAAACTCTAGATTCAAAGGAAGAGATTAAATCTCTAGATCCTGTTGGTGTAATCGGCCCAGGTCACGATTGACCAGGACTCGAGTTTGACTCGAGTAATGTTTTGATGTTTCGACAAAAACATATGACAATGTAATTGTCATGGGAAAGTCCAAGTCTTGTGCACTTGGCATGGAAAGTCCAAGTGGAACACTTGGCATTTGGTAAAGTCCATGTCTTGAGTACATGGCATGAAAAGTCCAAGTGGGACACTTGGCAAATGAAAAGTCCAAGCATGGGTCTTGGCAATGTAAAAGTCCAACATGGGTTGGCAAAGGAAAGTCCAAGCATGGTCTTGGCATTTGAGAAGTCTAACATGGGTTGGCAAGGGAAAAGTCCAAGCATGGGTCTTGGCAATGTAAAAGTCCAACATGGGTTGGCAAGGGAAAGTCCAAGCTTGAGTATTGGCATGAGAAGTCCAAGGGGTTTGATATTGGTTGCGTAAAGTCCAAGCAGGAGTCTTGGCAGCATAAGTCCAATGGTTGGCGGCGTAAAGTCCAAGCGGAGTCTTGGCGGCATAAGTCCAATTTGCCTTGGCGGTATAGACACCGTTCGCATGACATAGCTGACAGAAGCACCTAGAGGCTAGCGTGATGGATGAACAAGTCATGGATGACTTGGAGGGATCCGAGAGGCGTGAGGCTGATGGAGGTGGCTAGAAGGCTTAGGTCTAGGCTAAGGGTGGTCTAGCAAGTATGGGGGCACCATACTTGGGTTAAAACCTCATTTTGAGTTTTTGCCAATTTAGAAATGCTCTTGCGATCTGCTCATTGGAGCGATCTCGGTGTCGGCGGCATGACCGCCAATCGGCGATCGACTACCGATCAATATGTCGAGCATAGAAGCGCTCCGTAGCCCGGAGGGTAGTCGGCTTACGAGGGCAACGATCGGCATGCCAATGTTGGCAGTCGACTGCCAAGAGATCCGTTGGAGTTTTTCCAGTGTGGATCGAGCCATTGTCTCACGACAACAGTGGCATCAGTCGACTGGTGACTTATGGCAGTCGACTGATAAGCGGAAATCCAGCCCGATGCAGGTCAAAAAGAGGAGCTCGTGGAGGATTTCATTATCAGTTCTTGGGGAGCTTTCTTGAGGCGATTTGCAGGTGCATTTCAGGGCCCTTCAACCTCATCCAAGCAACCAAAAAGCAAAGCGCTCAAACCCTATTTTTGTAAAGTGTTCTTTACATTTCCTTTGTATTTGCTTGTATTTCTTTCGTTTATTGTTGTAAACGTTTGTACGAGATTTCTCCGCCTCCGACTTGTTGTCGAGAAGGAGTTTATTGATTAGTGATTGCATTGGCGTCGTTAGAGCTCGTTAGAGCTCAATCCGTGGAGTAGGAACCGTTCGGTTCCGAACCACGTTATATCCTTGTGTTAGTGATTGTATCTTTTCGTTATTGCTTTTATTATTTCTATTCCGCTGCGCATAACGAGTTTTGTAGAGACGATCGCGAACGAATTCCATCTACGTACGATTAATCACTATTCACCCCCCCTCTAGCGGCGTCAAATTTCCAACAAGTGGTATCAGAGCAAGGTTGCTCTTCAACGGATTAACAACCAGGAGGAAGACGCTAGAGGGTAAAAGATGGAAGTCCAAGATCAATTAGGTTGGGACATCAACACACCGGTGCCCTACACCCTATATGGATGAAAAGGATTCAATTCTTGGAAGGGAAGAATTGAGGATTTTATTATGATGAGAGACTTTGAGGAATGGTCCATTTTGATGGATGGATTTGAATACCCAAGAGGTGGATTCCTCAAAAAGAAGTGATGGACCGAAGAGCAAGTTCAAGCATCCGAGAAAAATGATAAGGTGATAAAATTTTTAATTGATTTAATGCCTAACAATATCTTGTGTATGTTAGGTAATTATGTAGATGCTAAAGAGTTATGGAGCCAAGTGGAAAAGCTCCATGAAAACTCATCATCGGTCCAAGAAGAAGAAGAAGAAGAGGAGTGCTCACCCTCTCATGCTCAAGAAAGTTCACCATCAATTCAAGAAGATAAGGAGGGTGAAGAAGAGAGATCATTCTCACAAGGAAGTGAGGATTCGGAGGTTGATAGGGAATCAACATCCGGATCGGAAGAGGTGGAGGAAGTGGAAGAAGCATCCACCTCAAGGATTGAGGGGGAGGAGAGAACCTCCACACCGGAACATCAAGAAGAAGCTTCGACATCCAGTCAAGATGAAGAAGCCCAGAGTCCAATTCCGATCCTCATTAACCTAGGTAACTCAAGCAATTTAAGTTTAAATAAAAATCATATAATTTGCTTTGAGTGTAGGGAAATCGGGCACTATAAGAGCAAGTGCCCAAAGAAGATCAGAAAAGCTCCTCCGGCACCAAAACCTCAAGAAAGATCAAAAGATGTCTGTGCCACCACTAGAAGAAGCAAAGAGCACGTCATTTGCTTCAAGTGTCAACAACCGGGGCATTTTAGGAATTCATGCCCTAGGGGGAGCAAGAAAGTCAAAGAGGGAGCTATATATGTAGGGGGAGCCTCCAAGGCAACCCCTAAGGTATATTTCAATAATGCACCTTCTAGATTTAAAAGTCAAAAGCATGCTAGGAATTTTAATTCCCTTGTAATTCATAAAGAGCATGCTAGAAGTAAGAAATTTTGCTTAGGTGCTAAAAATGTTTACCGTAGGAGTAAGGAGAAATTTGGGACTAATGTCCCTAAAAATATTTTACCTAAGGAATCAATTAGGAAAATAGGAGAACATCTAGGTCTAAACCCTAAATGGACTAGGCATATGCCTAGAAAGTCCCATGCCCAAGAATTTAATCAAAAATCAATTGGGCAATTAGAATTAGAAAACCAAGCCTTGAGGTCAAGGCTTGAGAAACTAGAAAAGACCCTTAGGAATATACAAAACCAATTTAAAGGGTCTAATGGTCAAAGTCAAAGGTCCAAAAGTCAAAGTCAACACCAAGGACCTAAGAGTCAAAAGTCAACCAAAGGCAAGCAAGGTTTGGGTCACAAACCTAAGCCTAAGGTAGCTTACCATAGTGTTCCATTTGATTATGGGACACAAACTAGGTCTAGGAAGACCAAGGTCAATAGGGAAGTCATCCCTAAGGTTGACCAAAAGTTGTGCCTAGTGGCTAGGGTTTCTAGGAAACCTAGGGTGGCCACTAAGAAGGTTGCAAGGGGAGTTACCCCTAGAGTCAACCTAGGTATGACACAAATGACCAAGGCTAACAAGCCTAGGAGGGTCATTAGGAAGGTATCTAGGGAGGTTATCCCTAAGGAATACCTAATTAACCCTAGGAGCTCAAATCGGTTTTGGGTTCCTAAGAGCGTGATTGATTCAAGCTAGATGGGTTTAGGGTGTGCCAACCTTGATTGGATGGGTAGTTAACTCAACCATGGTAAAGGTGACACTTTAGGATATATTCAAGGTTATGGTTACCTTGGAAATAGACTTGAATTAATATCCTAAAAGATTTTAGGATGTGCCAATGCACTTTTGAAATTAAGAAAAATCAATTAAATTGGCATAATTTAGGTTTAGAGGTTAGTGTGCCATTTTGGCTTTTTGGCACACTAGGGAGATTAGGTTAATATGGCAAAATATTATTAATCCCAACAAATAAAATTTAATATTAAAATTTAGGTATTATCATACCTATATATTTTATATGCCATGCTTTGTTTGCCATATAACATGCCATGACATCATGCTTACTTTTAATCATTTTATATGTCATGTTCATGTTTTAGGATTAAGGTTTTAAATATCATGTGTTTTTAGATTTCATCTTATGCCATGACATCATGATTATGAGCATATGCTTGTTTATATCATCATTAATGTCATAATCATTCATGCATTTAAGAAAAATTTCGATTGAAATTGATTTAAGGACTATGGCATGACTTGGAGTCCCATTCATAAGGGAATCAAGTAGGGTTGCCTTAGAAGATGCATGAAACCCTAGTTTTAAATGAACCAAAACCCACATCTCACATCCAATTGACATGTATGTGTATTTATACACCCTAGATACATGTGAGATGCTAGGATATGAGTTAAGTTCAAGGTGCATAGTTTTTGCATCTAGATGAACTAAAACTCATCTAATTTCAAAAGTGGATCATTGGGAGAGCATGTGTACAAGTCATGTACATAGAGCCCAAGAAATATGATCCAAAATAAGGTTTTGAAAACATTTTAAAATCATTTTGAAAAACCTTGGTGAAGTCTATCTTTTGATAGCAATCACCATTGATAGAGTTGATACAAAATAGGGTCAAAACATTGAAAATTTCAATGGTTTTGAGTTTTGTATCAAACTCACTATTTTATGGGTAAAATAATTTTCAAATATTTTTCACCCATTGTATTGACTATAAGTAATATACGTATCAAGTTTCGTGATTTTTCAAAATACGTAGAATTACTTATGTTTTTCCAAAATCCGATTGAAATTGAAATTTTAGCTATCGCTGATCGCCTTGGTGGCCGATCGATATGGGTGGCTGATCGACATCGTCGAGAGTCGATCGCTGTCTGATTTTGGGTTAACAAGGTTTGTTTAGCCCATGTTCAGCTATGGAAAAGGTTCCTAATCACTCATAACCCTAGGATATGCTTTAGGAAGCATTATAAAGGGTGAAAATCCATTGGATATGGATTAGGAGCTGTGTTAGGTCAAAGTATCAAATTTAGGGTGAGTGAAAGTTCTATGTTGAACTTAGAACCTTAATTTTGATAGTTTAGAAATCCTATTGGCTTAGGGGCTTCCTAAGGACATTGTTGGTGCAATGGTCAAGGGGGAGCAAGCCTTTAGGGGGAGGTATCCATCTTGGGATGATGGATGTGTTTTTCTCCTTGAAGAGGAGAAGCTATTGAGAGAGTATCATCAATTGGGAAAATTGATGGTTTTTTTTATACCCAATTTGGAAATTGGGAGAGAGTATAGGATTGCCTCTCTAGAGTGATATGTGACTTATCACTAGGAAGATGGTAGACATCCTAGGTATTTATTTTTGGATCAAGGGGGAGATTGTAAGATCTCATTCGGACATGAGACATTGACCTCCTTGGAAAGAAAACCTTTTTGATGTTAGTCGAAAAGGGGGAGAATGTTTGGTGGAGAACATTTGGAGAGTGTTTACCAATTTGGGATAATTGGTAAGGGATTTGAGTTAGTGGTCTAAATCAAATGATTTGTTTGGTTTTTGTCAAACATCAAAAAGGGGGAGATTGTTGGTGCAATCGGCCCAGGTCACGATTGACCAGGACTCGAGTTTGACTCGAGTGATGTTTTGATGTTTCGACAAAAACATATGACAATGTAATTGTCATGGGAAAGTCCAAGTCTTGTGCACTTGGCATGGAAAGTCCAAGTGGAACACTTGGCATTTGGTAAAGTCCAAGTCTTGAGTGCTTGGCATGAAAAGTCCAAGTGGGACACTTGGCACATGAAAAGTCCAAGCATGGGTCTTGGCAATGTAAAAGTCCAACATGGGTTGGCAAGGGAAAGTCCAAGCATGGTCTTGGCATTTGAGAAGTCCAACATGGGTTGGCAAGGGAGAAGTCCAAGCATGGGTCTTGGCAATGTAAAAGTCCAACATGGGTTGGCAAGGGAAAGTCCAAGCTTGAGTCTTGGCATGAGAAGTCCAAGGGGTTTGATATTGGCTGTGTAAAGTCCAAGCAGGAGTCTTGGCAGCATAAGTCCAATGGTTGGCGGCGTAAAGTCCAAGCGGAGTCTTGGCGGCGTAAGTCCAATGTGCCTTGGCGGTGTAGACACCGTTAGCATGACATAGCCGACGGAAGCACCTAGAGGCTAGCGCGATGGATGAACAAGTCATGGATGACTTGGAGGGATTCGAGAGGCGTGAGACTGATGGAGGTGGCTAGAAGGATTAGGTCTAGGCCAAGGGTGGTCTAGCAAGTATGGGGGCACCATACTTGGGTTAAAACCTCATTTTTGAGGTTGGCGGGGGCATTATGGCCGCCTGACCGCCGTGAGTTGACGAGTTCGATTGCCGCTTTAGAGTCGAAATGCTGAAGTCGATCGCTCATTGGAAGCGATCAGGTGTCGACGGCATGATCGCCAAGGGTCGACAATCGACTTCGATCTAATGTCGAGCACGATCGCCAGAGCCGACCGCGGGCGGCGACGGGCGCCGGCAGCTGATCGGCCAATGTTGGCAGTTGACTGCCAAGAGATCCATTGTAGTTTTTCCAGTGTGGATCGAGCCTTTGTCTCACGACAATAGTGGCATCAGTCGACTGGTGACTTATGGCAGTCGATTGATAGGGGGAAATCCTGCACGATGCAGGTCAAAAAGAGGAGCTCGTGGAGGATTTCATTATCAGGTCTTGGGGAGCTTTCTTGAGGCGATTTGAAGGCGATTTGCAGGTGCAATTCAGGGCCCTTCAACCTCATCCAAGCAACCAACAAGCAAAGCGCTCAAACCCTAGTTTTGTAAAGTGTTCTTTACATTTCCTTTGTATTTGCTTATATTTCTTTCGTTTATTGTTGTAAACATTTGTACGAGGTTTCTCCGCCTCCGACTTGTTGTCGAGAAGGAGTTTATTGATTAGTGATTGCATTGGCGTCGCTAGAGCTCGTTAGAGCTCAATCCGTGGAGTAGTAACCGTTCGGTTCTGAACCACGTTATATCCTTGTGTTCGTGATTGTATCTTTTCGTTATTTCTTTTATTATTTCTATTCCACTGCACATAATGAGTTTTGTAGAGACGATCGCGAACGAATTTCATCTACGTACGGTCAACCGCTATTCACCCTTCCTCTAGCGGCGTCAAATTTCCAACAGATCCGACGCTTGAGATTAAATCTCTAGATCCGACAGTTGAGATTAAATCCCTATAACCAATGGTGGAGATTAAAACAATGCTTATCCCTAACTCTATAAAAGGAGGGCAAGGGGTGGGCGGCAACTATAATCCAATTAGAGATAGGATTAGGGTTTTGGGCGGCAAGGCTTGGAGGGTAGGGTTTGGAGTTGGCAGCACATATTAAGGAGATATTTTCCTTATCTTCTTCTTCCTCATGGTGGCCGGTGACCTAGCATCCCTTTCCAGCCCTTGGCCATCATCCAAAGCAACCCCTCTCCCTCTCTTTGGCCGGTAATACCTAGGCTTAGGGTTCTCCCTTGGAGCTTTGGTCGGCATTCACCTTTTCTCCCTTCTCCTTATTGGCAGGCGGCAAGCAAATTGCTTGTTGCTTGTTGGTTGGCTAATGGAAAAAGAAGTGTCTTGTTTCTATTCTTACTCTTGCTCGGAACGAGCAAGGAAGGAAGTTTGGTGATCTAGGAGCTTCAACTTTTGGTAGATCGTTGCCCACACAACGTCCAAAAGGAGGAAGGTCATACAATAGAAGATCGAGAGGTATATCGATTCTCTATTCTCTTTTGTAACATGTTTATATTTGTTTTTCAATTATATGCATGATATATATTCTGTTTTGTGTCTAAATATACTTGGACCCCGAACATAAATACAAAAGCCGACTATTCGTACATTGTCTATTCCGCGGCTATTCGTGGAATAGAGGTTGGTCGCTTGAACAACAGGTTTGTTCAAGTGACTACTCTAAATGAATAGCACAACGATGACAAGGTTGCTTGGGCAATCCCTCTTGTCAAGGATAAATTTTTTTATCCGGGGACGTAGAAGGGATCGCCATGAACAAGCGACTAAGTCAAAAGGGGAAGTGAAGTTTACCCTCCCATCAATAGGTATCAGAGCAACGATTTTCGGTTTTGTGTGTTTAATATTCGGTTACTTTTATCCACTTTTCATATATTATATGTGCCGGATAATAGTAGGATATGCGTAGGTTAACTCTTTGGTTGCAGGCATAAGATCCAACTATTATGGCCATATGTGTGTATGTGATTGTATGTGTGTAATAGTATATTTTGTTGAATCCTCGGGGTTGACGAGGCTAGTATTTAATTTTTAGTAAATTAGATATGACATTGTTTAGCCACTCTTTCCATTTTAGTTTACTTTTGATCTAGATTTCATGTACACTCCCTCGTGGAGTATAGGATCGATGGATGTAAGTTAAAATAGTTTTAAGTCTCGGCTCGGATCTTTGGATGGCTCGTACATGGCGTAGGAGGAGCGGATGAGATGGCGATGCAACGAGAGACATATTGAACACAAAAGCCATAATAGTTGGAAAATAATTTATTTTTTATATTTATTGCTTATTGTTTGATATACATGTCGTAGGCTAGAAAATTTCTCAATTCCAAATTACTAAGTGGGAGAGGGATATTTTTATAAATTCCCACGACCTCCATTACAATTTGACAAGTGATGCAAACAAACTTGCGCGTCGGCTCTGAGTGCCTTCCTCCCCTTTGGATGAGTTTGTTTGCAGATCACAAGGTCAAATATGGTTATAGGGAATTATTAAGGAGTGTGTGTACTTCCCCATCGGAAGGCACATAACCCGAGATAATTACCTTGGTATCGAGTAATGGTGAACACTTAAATACAAATATAAGTATCCTCCCCATCGGAGTCACTGCTTTTATTTGTAGGGCCAAAGAGGAACCAACTATTAATTTTACTTGTCAAAAAGTTAGGTTGACAAGATAGTAAAATTAATGGGTAAAATCTCCTCTTACAAATGAAGAATTCGTATACGTCCACACTATCGTGGCATACGATATTCTCGGTGTTTTGAGGTGTTGGTTGATTTTAAAATTTTATTGTTTGAAGAATCAATAATTTTTTGAAATATAATGTTTTGATCTATGTGATTCTTAGGTTTTCTTTCAAAATGACTTTCAACCCGCTTGCTGTGATACTGAAAGAGAATAAACTTACTGGACCTAACTATGTTGATTGGAAGAGGAATCTTGACATTTTCTTGACTACTGAGGAATACAAATATGTACTCCTCGAAGAGTGCCCTCCTGAGCCTGTAGATGATTTTGGGGAAAAGGAGAAAGAGAGTTATAAGAAGTGGATAAAGGCCGATGAGATGGCACGGTGTTACATTTTGGCTTCTATGTCAAATGTACTGCAACATTAGCATCAAGTCATGCCCACTGCTTATGACATGATGCTTAATCTCAAAGAGCTTTTTGGACACTAGAATCGGGCTATTAGGCACGAAGCCATGAGGAACCTGATGACGACCACCATGATCAAGGGAACACCCGTGAGGGATCATGTTCTCAAGATGATGGCTCATTTGAATGAGTTGAAAGTCCTCGGAGCTGAGATCGATGGGGAAACCCAGGTCGATATCATTCTCCAGTCTCTACCTAGAAGTTTTGAGTAGTTTCACCTGAACTACAACATGAACAAGAGGTTGTATTCGTTGGTGTAGCTTTTGACAGAACTCCAGGCGACAGAGGGGCTATTTTGTCAGAGTGCTCAGGCGCATGCCATGGTGACCCAAAAGGTTTCTACTTCTAAGACGAAAGTCAAGAAGAAGAAGAAACAAACTGGGGCAAAGGCGGTGGGAGGAACTCAGGGAGGAGTGAAGAAGCCGAAAGACAAGTGCTTCACTTGTAAGCAGACTGTACACTGGAAGAAGGACTGCCCCAACCGCAAGCAGAACAAAGGTATATCTTTTGGTCTAGTCATTGAAACATGTTTAGCGGTGTTATCTACCGGCACCTGGTGTGTAGATACGGGAGCCACTGATCATGTCTGCAATACTTTGCAGGGGTTCCAGGAAACCAGACGACTGGCTGAGGGGGAGATTATCGTATACTTGGGCGATGCCACGAAGGTGGCAGCTATTGCAGTGGGAGATGTTCATTTATCTTTTGAGAAAAATAAAGTTTTGATTCTTAAGAATTGCCTTTATGTACCTTTATTTAGAAATAATTTAATTTCGATTTCTAAATTATTTATGGATGGATATTCTATTTCTTTTAATGATAGAGTTGTTATAAAAAGGAATAGGGACATTATCTGTTCAGGTGCAATGATAGGAAATCTATACACACTTGAACCAAAACCTCCCACGATGCAAATTGAAGTTAATAACTCATCTTCTAATTCCAATAAGAGAAAAGAACCATCGAAAATGAACCAAACATATCTTTGGCATCTTAGGCTTGGTCATATTAACCTAAGAAGAATTCAAAGGTTGATAGCTGATGGACCTTTGGGTTCATTAGTGGTGAAAGATTTCTCAACCTGCAAATCTTGCTTGGAGGGTAAAATGACCAAGAGGCATTTTAAGGACAAGGGGTATAGAGCCAAAGATGTGTTAGAATTTGTTCATTCTGATTTGTGTGGTCCTATGACTATTCAGGCTAGAGGTGGTTTTGAATATTTTGTCTCTTTTATAAATGATTATTCGAGATATGGATACATTTACTTGATGCGCCGCAAGTCTGAATGCTTTGACAAGTTCAAAGAATTCAAGGCTGATGTGGAGAAACGTCAAGGTAAAAGTATCAAGACACTACAATCTGATCGTGGTGGTGAGTACCTCTTGGGAGAGTTTAGAAATTACTTATCAGAGGCTGGGATTCAATCCCAATTGTCTGCACCTGGCACACCTCAGCAGAATGGTGTAGCAGAGCGAAGGAATAGGACTCTTATGGAGATGGTTAGATCGATGATGAGTTATTCTGAGTTGCCAGATTCGTTCTGGGGATATGCTCTAGATACGGCAGTGTACATACTAAACTTGGTTCAAACTAAATCAGTGCCTTCTACTCCCACAGAATTGTGGACTGGGCGAAAGTCTAGTTTAAGAAATATTCGGATATGGGGGAGTCCAGCACATGTGATGAAGGCGGATGCTGGTATGTTGGAACCTCGTACAGAAGTACGCATGTTCGTTGGCTATCCTAGAGGAACGAAGGGTGATTTGTTTTATATTCCTAGAGATCAAAGGGTGATCGTTAGCACGAACGCCAGATTTCTAGAGGAAGACTATGCGATGAACCATAATCCCATGAGTAAAATTGTTCTGGAGGAATTAAAAGGGGAAGTCACTTCTTCAGTACCACCGGTACAAGAGGATATACCATAAGTCACTGCACCGCGTGTCACAAAGGATACACAGGTGATACCTCGTCGTAGTGGGAGGGTTGTGAGATAGCCTCATAGATTCATGTTCTTGGGAAAATCTTCTGATTTAGTCCCTGGCGAACATGAACCTGATCCCTAGACATATGATGAGGCAATCCAAGAAAAATATCCAGCATCTTGGCAAAGTGCAATGAATACTGAGATTGAATATATGGATTCAAATCAGGTCTGGGATCTAGTAGAACCACCCGATGGTGTAAAAACCATTGGATACAAGTGGATTTACAAAAGAAAGAGAGGAATAGATGGGAAGGTTGAGACCTTCAAAGCGAGGCTTGTTGCGAAGGGGTATACTCAGAAAGAGGGTATCGATTATGAGGAGACCTTTTCGCCGGTAGCCATGCATAAGTCTATCCGGATTGTCTTATGCATAGCACCTCATATGGATTATGAGGTAAGGTAGATGGATGTCAAGAGAGCTTTTCTTAATGGAAGTCTTTAGGAAAACATCTATATGAAGCAACCAGAGGGATTCATTGCTAGAGGCAAAGTGCATCTTGTATGTAAGCTTAATCAGTCCATTTATGGATTGAAGCAAGCTTCGAGGTCTTGGAACATCTGCTTTGATGAGGTAATCCAGTCTTATGGATTTATTCAAAGTCCGGATGAGTCTTGTGTATACAAGAGATGTGACGGAAACGTAGTGATATTTCTTGTACTATTCATAGATGACATTTTGTTGATTGACAACAATATCAAGTTGTTATCGGACGTAAGGGTATGGTTGTCCAAACAGTTTGATATGAAGGACTTGGGAGAATTGGGACACATCCTTGGGATCAAGGTTATAAGGGATCGCAAGAAAAGAATGTTGTGCTTATCCTAAGCATCATACATAGACACGATTATGGATCGTTTTAGCATGCAGAACTCCAAGAAGGGTTTTCTACCTTTCAGGTATGGAGTTCTTTTATCTAAGGAGATGTGTCCTAGAACATCTGAGGAGATAGAGGAGATGAAGCCGGTTCTTTATGCTTCGACAGTAGGAAGCCTCATGTATGCGATGCTATGTACGAGACCAGATATCTGCTTTGACGTGGGCATGGTCAGCAGATATCAGAGTAATCCAGGAAAGGGACATTGGACTATGGTAAAGCATATATTGAAGTACCTGAGAAGGACTAGGGATTATATGCTGGTTTACCAGGCAGACCAATTACTCCCTGTAGGTTACACGGATTCTGACTTCCAATCTGATAGGAATAATAGTAAGTCTACCTTAGGTTTTGTGTTTACTTTGGGAGGTGGAGCCATTGTATGGAGGAATGTCAAGCATAAATGCGTGGCGGACTCCACCATGGAAGCTGAGTATGTGGCAGCCTATAAGGTGGCCAAAGAAGTTGTGTGGCTCAGGAACTTTCTGATGGACTTAGATGTGATTCCTGGTTTGCCCAGAACTATCACAATTTATTGTGATAATAGTGGTGCAGTTGCAAACTCAAAGAAACCATGAGCCCATAAGGCTAGTAAACACATAGAGTGCAAGTACCACCTGAATCGAGAAATCGTAAAGAGAGGAGAAGTTACTGTGGCCAAGATTGCATTGGAAGATAACCTGGCAGATCCTTTCACTAAGGCCCTTCCGGCGAGAGCTTTTGATAGGCATGTGGAGGGAATGGGGATCAGATGTATGGCAGTATGAGGACAGCATAGACTTTTAGTATAAGTGGGAGATTGTTGGGATGTATATTAAAAAGTCTATCTTTTGTATGAACATCTTTATTTTGAAATAAGAATCACATGATCATTGTTTGCATATTTTTATGATTATGCTTATTGTCTAATACATTACATTGTAGATAACATGGTGTGTGGTGTCACACGGGATATCATGTTATCGGCTCCTTGTAGAGTATAAGTATAGGCTCACAACCGAGATGGCTTTGGATAAACCGTTGGTATGGTTGTAGTGTGATTTGGTATTGGTTTGTCTTGACCATAAAATCACACTAGTACACTTTGTGTGTATTGAGCAGGATCGACTTAGAGGTGATTCGATTTATTGCTGACTACATAATCGAATCAGACCTCAGATATTATATTGTACATACTCTTAATCCCGATGTAATAACAGGCACATATACTTAGTAGTCATTTCTTTGATTTTCCAATGGGCGAGATTTATAGATTAAATCGATAGGCTCAGTAAGTTGGGAAATGATATTATTTATATGGTGTGTCATTGTTTATAGGAGAAAACCGTGTCCTATATATTAGGATGATGATGTCCCCTTGAGGAGCTCATAAGGTTCATTATGTAAACACTGCAGGTGGACTTGGTCCGGCATGATGAAAAGGTTGAGTGGTACTACTCATGGAGTTAGATGTTGATTAATTAATGGTCAGTAAATTAATTAATAGATGAACATTCGAGATCTTAAACATGGGGAGAAAATGTACATATAATATATGGAGCCTATATTAACTTATGGGGGTTTGTGAGGTAGATCAGTGATAATCCTTTAGTGGATTGGATTATCATTAATGGATCGGACTTTATGTGGGCTTGATCCATTGGGTGGCCAAGATCCAACTCCTCCTCATGGTTTCTATTATAGCCTATTAATACCTCATGAAGCTTAGATCCAATGGATATAAACAAAACTCTAGATCCAAAGGTAGAGATTAAATCTCTAGATCCGACGGTTGAGATTAAATCTCTAGATCCGACGGTTGAGATTAAATCCCTAGAACCAATGGTGGAGATTAAAACAATACTTATCCCTAACTCTATAAAAGGAGGGCAAGGGGTGGGCGGAAACTAGAATCCAATTAGAGATAGGATTAGGGTTTTTTGCGGCAAGGCTTGGAGGCTAGGGTTAGGAGTTGGCGGCACCTATTAAGGAAATATTTTTCTTATCTTCTTCTTCCTCAAGGTGGCCTGCGACCTAGCATCCCTTTCCAGCCCTTGGCCGGTGTCCAAATCATCCCCTCTCTTTCTCTTTGGCCGGTAAAACCTAGGCTTAGGGTTCTCCCTTGGAGCTTTGGTCGGCATTCACCTTTTCTCCCTACTCCTTGTTGGCCGGCGGCAAGCAAATTGCTTGTTGCTTGTTGGTTGGCTAAAGTAAGGAGAAGAGTCTTGTTTCTATTCTTCCTCTTGCTCGGAACGAGCAAGGAAGAAAGTTTGGTGATCTAGGAGCATCAACTTTTGGTAGATCGTCGCCCACATGACGTCCAAAAGGAGGAAGGTCATACAATTGAAGATCGAGAGGTATATCGATTCTCTATTCTCTTTTGTAACATGTTTATATTTGTTTTTCAATTATATGCATGATATATATTCTGTTTTGTGGCTAAATAAACTTGGACCCCGAACATAAACACAAAAATCGGCGATTCGTACATCGTTTATTCCGCGGCTATTTGTGGAATAGAGGTTGGTCGCTTGAGCAACAAGTTTGTTCAAGTGACTACTCTAAACGAATAGCACGATGATGACAAGGTTGCTTGGGTAATCCCTCTTGTCAAAAATAATTTTTTTTATTCGGGGACGTAGAAGGGGTCGCCATGAACAAGCGACTAAGTCTAAAGGGGAAGGGAAGTTTCCCCTCCCATCATGATGGCAGTCGACTGATGGTTTTGTCGCAAGCATAGAATGCTCCATAGTCGACTAGGCAGTCAACTACGGGCACTAACAGTCGACTGCTAATGTTGGTAGTCGACTGATGAGAGTCCCTTTGGAGTTTTTCCATCGTGGATCGAGCCGTTATCTCACAACAACAGCATTGGCAGTCGACTGGGGCCTTATGGTAGTCGACTGCCTGGCGAAAATCCACGCCGATGCAGGTTAAAAGGAGTTGTTCGTGGGAGATTTCGCCAATGGTTCTTTGGAAGCTTTTTTGAGGTGATTTGAAGGGGAAGTGCAGGTGCATTTCAGGGTTATTCAACCTCATCCAAGCAACTAACAAGCAAAGTGCTCAAAACCTAATTTGTAAAGTGTTGTTTACATTTCAGTTGTATTTTGCTTGTATTTCTTTTTATTACTGTTGTAATTACTTGTAAGAGGTTTCTCCACCTCCGGATTGTTCCAAGAAGAAGTTATTGAGTAGTGGTGTGTGATTGGCATCACTAGGGCTCGTTCGAGCTCAATCCGTGGAGTAGAAACCATTCGGTTCCGAACCACATTATACTTGGTGTTGTGATTATGCTTGTGTGTATTTTTTTTGTTATATATATATATATATATATATATATTCCACGCGTATAACATATTTTGTAACAAGCATGATCGAGTTACATCAAGCAACGTTAAAATGCTATTCACCCCCCTCCTCTTGCAGGCGCACAGTCCTAACAAGTGGTATCAGAGCTTGGAGCTCTTCTACGGACTAACACCCGGAGAAAGATCTCTAGAGGGAAGATGGAATTTTAAGAACAATTAGGATGGGACATCAACACATCGGTGCCTTACAATTTCTATGGACAAGAAGGATTCAACTAATGGAAGGAAAGAATTGAAGACTTCTTGATGATGAGGGACCTTGAAAAGTGATCCGCTTTGATGGAAGGATTTGAATATCTAAGAGGGACAAATGGAGGATATCTCAAGAAGAATAGATGGACTCAAGATCAACTACAAAAATCTGAAACAAATGATAAAGTAGTCAATATGGTAGTTGATTTAATTCCTAATGAATTATTGTCCAAAATAGGTGAATTTCAAGATGCCAAGGATCTATGGAGAAAATTGGAAATGCTTCATGAAAAATCCAAATCGAGATAAGAAGAAGAAAGCACTTCCTCATAAGAAAGTGAGGAGTTGGAAGTTGTCAAGGAATGTTCAACATCCGAGGAGGAAGAGAAGGTAGAAGAAGTAGAGGAACCCTCCACCTCTAGGATTGAGGGGGAGGAGAGATCACATTCCATGCCAGAGCAAGAAGAAGAGCCATCTACCTCCGGTCGAGGAGATGAAGAATCAACTCAGGTTCCCACCATTGACCTAGGTAACTCAAGCATTTCAGTTAATATTAAAAATCATATTATATGTTTTGAGTGTAGGGAAGTAGGACATTACAAGAGTAAATATCCTAAAAGTGTCAAGAAAAGTCCTCCGACACCAAAAGTAAATGAAAAAGTCAAGGATGTCGGTGCTCCAATGATCAAGGGCAAGGAGCCAATAGTATGCTTCAAGTGCCATCAAAAGGGGCACTATAGAAGCCAATGCCCTAGAAGAAAAGAGGGAGCATCACATGTAGGGGGAGCCTCTAAGGCAAACCCTAAGGTATATTTTAATGCACCTTCTAGTTCTAGAATCAAAATGCATGCTTTTAATTCACTTGCAATTACTCATGAAAAGCATGCTAGTAAAAATAGGTTTTATTGCTTAGGAGCTAAAATTGTCAACTTTAGAAATAAGGAGAAATTTGAGATTAATGTCCCTAAAACAATTTTACCTTAGGACAAACCTAGATCAAACAATTCTAGACATATCCTTCCTAGGGAGACCATTAGGAAGATAGAGGATCACCTAGGTTTTAACCCTAAATGGACTAGGCATATGCTTAGGAAAAACAATTCCCAAAGGACATATGAAAATTCAAAATTGGGAAGATTAGAATTAGAAAATCAAGCCTTGAGGTCAAGGCTTGAGAAACTAGAAAATACCCTTACAAAAAAGCAAAAACAAATACAAGGGTCAAAGGATCAAAAATCTAGGTCTAAGAGTCAAAACCTAGGGTTTAGAAAGCAAGAACCATCCAAGGACAAGCTTAAGCCCAAGGAGGCCTATCATAATATTCCATTCGATTATGGAACTCAAGTTACATCTAGAAAAGTCAAGGTCAATTGGGAACTCATCCCTAAGGTTGACCAAGGGAGATGCCTAGTGGCTAGGGTTTCAAGGAAACCTAGGGAAGCCACTGAGAAGGTCAAAGGGGGAGTTACCTCTAGGGTTGACCTAGGCAAGACCCAAATGACCAAGGCTTCTAAGCCTAAGAGGGTCATTAGGAGAGTATCTAGGGAAGTTATCCCTAGCGAATACCTAGTAAATCCAAGGAGATCCAATAGGTATTGGGTTCCTCGGAGCGTGATCGATTCATGTTAAATGGGTTTAGGTGTGCAAACTTTAAATGGATGAGTAGTTAACCTAATCATAGTAAAGGTGACACTTTAGATCATTTCCAAGGTAATGGGGTACTTTGGAAATAAGAATGATTTTTAATCCTAAAGGTGTTTAGGATGTGCCAATGCAATTTATGGAAGTTGAAAAATCAATCAAATTGGCACAATTAGGGTTAGAGGTCATAGTGTACCATTTTGGATTTTTGGCACACTTGGGAAATAAATGATAATATGGCAAAATGGGTTTAATAATAACAAATGGCAACAAATATTAAAATTTAGGTATTATATACCTTTACATTTTATTTGCCATGCTTGATTAGCCATGCACCATGTCATGACATCATATCTACTTTTAAATATATAATATATCATGATCATGCTTAGGTTTAAGGTTAAATGTCATGTATCCTTAGATCCCATTTTATGCTATGACATCATGATCATTGGTCATGCTTACTTATATCATCATTTATGCCATGATTATTCATGCATTAATAAAATTGATTAAAGGACAATTGACATGACTTAAAGTCCCGTGTATAAGGAAATCAAATAGTGTTGCTTTAGAAAAATGCATGAAACTCTAGATTAGAATGAACAAAACCCACATCTCACATTACATTGACATTGTTAGTGAAAGCCCTAGAGTCAATCATGTAATGATTATTGTAAGAACTTTATTGTATCATATTCCTATTTATAAATGCATGATTATTATATTTACTTGTATTGGTGCCAAATAACTAAGTATAATAACATCCTTGAGTATAAGGTTCTTATCTATATCAATCGATTGATTGAATCGATAATGAGATGATATAGAGAACACTACTCTTAATCATTCTTAGTCAAGTATTAAGATTCAGTTCGTTCAGTTACATATTGCTTATTGGATGATCGTCCGGTAGATCGTCGCTAAGCACGGCGTCAAGGATGAAGATCCATACATAGAAGAAAATCGAGATTATGTCGAGCAGCATTTTCTTTTGTAAGCATGTTCGTGATCGAAGCTTTTTTTCAATTATCAATATGCATGAGTATTATGTTGTTTTGTGGCTAATATAACTTGGACCTGAAGTCACCATGGTTCCCTACATAAGAAGTTACATACTTTGGCTTCGTCAAACGTCACCCGTAAATGGGTGGACTATAAAGGCGATTACTGGGTATGTAACAAATTTTGCAGAGGGATATGAGTGATGTAGATGAGATCTATCCCTCCTATATGACGAGAGTGACATCGTTATTCTTGATAGAGTGAGACCACGAAGTGCATGGCCATGCTCAAATGAGTCAATATGAGATATTGAGCTCATTTGATTAGAGTGAGTCTACTTGGAGTTCAAGATATAGATTGTACTGAGGATGACACGGTCTATGCCTCAGTTGGTCAATCTAGATGACAAGGATAGAGGGACATTGTCACATATTATGAGAGTCACAATTAGTAGTCATAAAGGTGATGTTGGATCTCAATATTCTTGTAACTTGGGTAGCAATGACGTGTTGCTAGATACCGCTTATTGCTTATGTTCTTAAATCGGTTTAGGAGCATTGCCAACGTTACAAGAACCTATAGGGTCACACACAAAGGGAAATTAGATGGAGATTAGGTTCATATGATGAACCATGAGGATTAGGTTCATGGGATGAACCAAATTGGATTAAGAGTAATCCAAATTAGACTAATTGAGTTAGACTCAATTTGATTCAAGTGTTGAATGAGTCTAATTTAGATTTAATTCATTGAGTCAATTTAAATTAATGAATAAAGATTCATTGAATCAAATTGACTTGAATCAAGTGGTTAGATTTGATCAACCATGGGAGATAAGAGGTCAAGTTTGACTTGACTTGAGAGGGAAGATGAATGGTCAATTTTGACTTGACTAATTGCCATGTCATGGTGACTTGGCATGGGGGCCCGCCAATGATAATGTTCCACATCATCATGGACTTATCATGGGGTGTCACCTCATGAGGGAGACCAAGAGCCATTGGCTCTTGGAGTTACATGCATGCATGTAACCCCCCCCCCCCCCTCTCCATGAAGTGGCCGGCCACTCTTGATGTGGGTTATGAGTGGGAAGTTATTTGTGTGTAACTTCATCATCTTCTTCCTTGGTTCTTCCCTCAAGCTCTCTCCTTTCTCTTTCTCATATCGCCGTGGACTTCAAGGAGTGATAGCACATTCAAGATTGTCTTTTCTCCACCTATTTCTTGTGTGGATACTAATAGACGAGTGTAAACTTGACACTCTCGAGTTCCGGCAATCCGTTTGGACGAGCGGGATAAGCGAAGGGCATCGCTTCAAGGGTAAACTCTTATCATGTATATCTAGAGTAGATATAAAGGTATTAAACACATTCATGTAGTTTTTATTTACCTTCGCATGGATCTGTGGCCGACTTCTAGGGTTTCTGTAATTCAAAAAGCGGTTTTTGCAGCTCGGATAGTCCAATAGTGGTATCAGAGCCACGTGTGAAACATGTATGTATTTTATTTTTGTAGATTTTGTATTAAATATAAAAATTATAGATCTATAAGTTTCTGTAAATTTCCTATTTTTATTAAATTTTTGGATATTTTTCTCGAAGAGTCGAAGCAACAAGTGTTGGGTCATTTATAGGCTTCAACCATCGAGAAAAACTCTCCGGAACGGTGAAATCTCGCTTTAGGTTTTTGGGACAGTGACTTAAGTCACTGTAAGATCAATATGGGACACTCACAAAGTTCATTTTGCGAGTAGGGGCACTGTCCCTAACCCTGAAAGGGGCATTGGCCCACGATCGTGTCCGAAAATCGCTTAGCGGCACCGTTATGGAGAGGTGACTCATAAAATTGAGAAAAAAAATAAGAAAAATTATAGATATTTATGTAAAATACATAATTTAGAATTATATATAATTCTGTGATGATCATGGCTCAAGAACCCCAATATGATTGGATGATAAATGTGTTATAATTCATAATACGGTTTGCGCGTCGTTTTTGTGGTTGTGCATGTTGTATAGGGTATGCGACTTGCGCGTCGTGCCTCTTCTTTTAAAATTCTAGTTGTAAATAGTTTTATACTCGAATGTAACTCAAGTTTCATGATTGTATTGTACAAAATGGAGCGGTGGAAAGTTCACTTGTAGACGGAGTTACGAGGAGGGAGCCGACGACACATGACGGTCAAAGGAGGCGCTTGGAGAAGCCACTAACCCTAGATTGACCATCCGATCTTCACATTGACTTGAGAAGATCGTAGTAGGGCCATGACCATATCATAATTAATTTATATATATATATATATATATATATATATATATATATATATATTTATTTATTTATTTATTTTTTTGCTCTGTCTGTGCGGCCCTATATTATATATATATATATATATATATATATATATATATATATATATATATATATATATATTTATTTATTTATTTATTTATTTATTTTGCTTGTATGTATGTGATGCATGCTAGTAAATTTTGCTTGTATATATATGATGCATGCAAGAATATTTTGCTTCTATGTATATGATGCATGCTAGTATATTGCTTGTATGTATGTGATGCATGCTAGTGTAGGGTAATAAAGTCTTGATGCGTATATGATACATATTTACGATTAGATTAGATCTTAATCGAATCAACTCATAAAATGCCTACCAAGTCTTGATACCCATCACTACCTCGATCATTTGTTGTTGTTGAATCTTCAAAAGAAGATCAATGCATATTATCTTGGTAGGGTGCGGAGGGACAATCTTGGTCCTGCCTATCACATCTTGGGTGAGAGTAAGCTCAATTAGATTGAGTAAAACTAGTTAACTCAATTGGATCGAGTAAAACTATAGGCATATTCCAACCATTGGAAAGATAGGATAAGATCACATTTACACTAAATCTTGGGCGATTTAGCCAAAGCTAACACAAGGTCTTTTGTAAATGTGGATCTTGATCCTATAAACAAGAGTTGCATAGAGATGTAATCGGTAATGTATTACTTATCGATCATACTAAGTCTTGGGCGATTTAGCCAAAGCTAACTCAAGGCCTAGTATGATGTGGATCTTGTCCCGCATGAATTATAACTAATTTGTATGAATCTAGTAATGTGGTTTGACCACATCTATAACTCGATTCTACAAAAGTCCTATAATTCAATGGGAGCATCATTTGATTAAAGGCCTAATTAAATGATAAATGGAATATGATATTAATTTTTTGCATTGTGTATGTTGTAGATTATCATGTCGACAAACACGAACACTCTCTCCCTGCATTTTGTCCTTGAGAAGGACAAGCTCAATGGAGATAATTTCCAAGACTTGTACAGGAACCTGAGAATCGTTCTCATCCAAGAAAGAAAATTGTACGTCCTAGAGCAGCCCATTCTGGAGGCACCTCCTGCCACTGCCTCGTGAACTGACAAAGATGCTTACAAGAAGCATCAAGATGATTCATTAGATGTGTCATGTCTCATGCTCGCGACCAGGAACTCTGAGCTTCAGAAGCAACATGAGTTCATGAATGCTTATGATATGGTTGACCATCTTCATCAACTATATCAAGGACAAGAAAGGGACTAGAGATATGAGATCTCTAAGGCATTGTTTCAGTCCAAGATGCATGATGGGACTCCCGTAGGTCCATATGTACTCAAGATGATTGGGTACATAGAAAACCTACAGAGGTTGGGATTCCCACTTGGCCAAGAGCTAGCCACTGACTTGATCTTGCAATCTTTGCCACAAAGCTACAATCAATTTGTCGTGAATTACAACATGAATGAAATTGATAAGTCACTGTCTGAGATGCTCAGCATGTTGAGAACTGCTGAGCTCAACCTTAAGAAGAAAAAACCTAACTCCATTTTGAAGGTGCAAAAGAAGAAAGGCAAGGGCAAGCCTAAAGATAAGGGAAAGTCCTAAGCTAAGGGCAAAGGCAAGGCACTAAAACCGAAAGGAGGGGTGGCCAAGGAAGGGACTTGCTTCCACTGTATGGAAGTTGGACACTGGAAGCATAACTGCAAAGCATACCTGGAAGATCTTAAGAAGAAGAGAAGTGATACTTTTACTTCAGGTATAAATGTTATAGAAGTCAATCTATCTATTTCTTCATCATGGGTATTAGATACCGGATGTGCATCTCACATTTGTACCAATATGCAGGCGCTGAGAAATAGCAGGGCATTGACAAAGGGCGAGGTGAACCTATGAGTAGGCAATGGAGCAAGAGTTGCTGCTATTATTGTAGGAACTTATGATCTATCTCTGCCCTCTAGGCTTATACTAGAACTAGATGAATGTTGTTATGTGCCTTCTTTGACTAAGAACATAATTTCGGTTTCTTGTTTGGACAAGAAAGGATTTTCATTTATAATAGAGAACAAATATTGTTCAGTTTATTTAAATGATATGTTCTAGTGCACCTCTAATGAACGGACTCTACATTCTAGACTTAGAGAGCCCCATCTATAACATAAGTGCCAAAAGGTTCAAGTCAAATGAGTTAAACCAAACCTATCTCTGGCATTATCGCTTGGGTCACATAAATGAGAGTCACTTATCTCAACTCCATAAGGATGGGCTGCTGGACTCATTTGATTTTGAATCATATGAGACATGTGAGTCTTGCCTTCTAGGCAAGATGACCAAGACTCCCTTTAGTGGGTACAGTGAGAGAACAAAAGACTTATTAGGACTTATACATAGTGATGTATGCGGCCCTTTCAATGTTGCTGCTAGAGGTGGTTACAGGTACTTCATTACATTTACAGATGACTTCAGTAGATATGGTTATGTGTATCTGATGACACATAAATTAGAATCCTTTGAAAAGTTCAAAGAATTCAAGAATGAAATACAAAACGAACTTGGTAAGAGTATTAAGATACTTCGATCAGATCGAGGTGGTGAATACCTTAGCCAAGAGTTTCATGACTATCTAGCTGAGTGTGGGATTCTATCCCAACTCATTCTTCCTAGAACACCACAGTGGAATGGTGTATCCGAAAGGAGGAATCGTACCCTATTAGATATGGTACGATCTATGATGAGTCACACAGATCTTCTTATATCCTTTTGGAGATATGCTCTAGACACAGCAGCTAGCCTTCTCACTTAACTGTGTATCATCCAAGGCTGTGATAAAGACACCATATATTATATGGACAGGGAGAAATCCCAAGTTGTCTTTCATGAGAATTTGGGGTTGTGAGGCTTACGTTCGACATCAAGTCTCAAACAAATTGGGACCCAAATCTAATAAGTGCTATTTTATTGGATATCCCAAGGAAATGAAGGGATATTACTTCTACATTCCCAGTCATCACAAAGTGTTTGTGGCAAAGAATGGGGTATTTCTAGAAAGGGATTTTGTTTCTAGAAAAACTAGTGGGAGTATGTTCGATCTTGAAGAAATTCAAGATAAGGACCATAGCACTGAGGCCTTGATGGAGGTTGAATAGGAACCACAAAGTGTTGTGGGTGATGAGTTTATTGCACAAAGAGTTGTGGAATAACCACCTGTTCAGGTAGACCTACCTCTTCGCAGGTCTGATAGGGTACGTCGTCAGCCTGAGAGATACTCATTTCTCTTGTCTGACTATGATGATGTTATGCTCATTGAGAATGAGCCTACCTCCTATCAGGAAGCTGTGATGAGCCCAGATTCTGAGAAATGGCTAGAGGCCATGAGATCTGAGATGGAATCCTTGTACACCAACCAAGTATGGACTTTGGTTGATCCACTTGAAGGCATCAAACCCATTGGGTGTAAGTGGGTCTTTAAGAGAAAGACTGACATGGATGGACATACGCATACCTATAAGGGCCGATTCGTGGCTAAAGGTTTCAAGCAAATTCATGGTATTGACTATGATGAAACCTTTTCTCCAGTGGCGATGTTTAATTCCATTCGGATAATACTTGCTATTGTAGCATACCACGATTATGAGATCTGTTAGATGGATGTCAAAACCGCATTTCTGAATGGAAACTTGCTCTAGGATGTGTACATGACACAACTTGAGGGTTTTTTGGATCCACAGCATACTGGAAAAGTATGCAAGCTGCAAAGGTCCATTTATGGGCTGAAGCAAGCTTCTCGGAGCTGGAATCTTCGATTCGATGATGCGATCAAACAGTTTGATTTCATCAAGAATGAAGATGAACTCTATGTCTACAAAAGGGTTATTGGGAACACAGTTATCTTCCTTGTATTGTATGTGGATGATATACTATTCATTGGGAATGACACCCCTTCGCTACAGTCTGTGAAGACTTGGCTGGGGATGTACTTTTCAATGAATGACTTAGGTGAAGTAACCTGTATTCTAGACATCAAGATCTATAGAGATAGATCTAAGAGATTGCTTGGCCTAAGTCAAAGTACATATATTGATACGGTATTACTACAGTTTGCCATGCAGAATTCCAAGAAGGGACTTCTGCCGATGTTACATGGTGTGGGTCTTTTGAAGACTCAAAGTCCCTCTTCTAGAGAGGAGAGAGACCACATGGATAAGATCCCTTATGCATCAGCCATAGGATCTATCATGTATGTCATGCTATGTACTAGTCCTAATATCTCGTATGCTTTGAGCATGATGAGTAGATACCAGTCAGATCTAGGTGAGTATCACTGGATAGCAGTCAAGAATATTCTTAAATACTTGAGAAGGACTAAAGAATATTGCTTGATATTTGGAGGCGATGAGGAGCTAGTTGTAAAGGGTTACAGCGATGCCAGCTTCCAAACTGACCAGGATGATTATAGATTACAGTCAGGGTTCGTTTTTTGCTTGAATGGTGGCGTTGAGCTAGAAGAGTTCGAAGAAGGACACAGTTGTTGATTCTACAATAGAGGCCGAGTATATCGCTGCATCAGAGGCAGCAAAGGAGGCAGTTTAGATCCGCAAGTTCATTACTGAGCTTGGGGTGGTTCCTAGCATAGCAGATCCCATAGAGCTCTATTGTGACAACAATGGAGTGATTGTGCAGGCTAAGGAACCTCGCTCACACCAGCGGACCAAACACATACTACGACACTTCCATCTCATTCGAGAGATTATCGATAGAGGAGATGTGAAGATTTGCAAAGTACCCAAAGAGGCTAACATCGCAGATCCCTTGACAAAGGCTTTGGCACAGAAAAAGCATGATGGTCACACTAGGTCATTGGGTATTAGATACTATGGTGATTGACACTAGTGCTAGTGGGAGATTGTTAGTGAAAGCCCTTGAGCCAATCATATGATGATTGTTGTATGGACTTTATTGTATCATATTCCTATTTATAAAGGCATGGTTATTATATTTAGTTGTATTGGTGCCAAATAACTAAGTATAATAACATCCTTGAGTAGAAGGTTCTTATCTATATTAATGAATTGCTTGAATCAATAATGAGATGATATAGAGAATGTAGGGGATCGAACGGCCAGCTAGAAGGGGGTGAATAGCCCTCGAACGTTGGATGTCGGTATTTGCTCTTCTACAAAGAGATTAGTGCAACGGAAATAATAAAACAAGACAAGCAAATAGAAATACAAGAAATCAAACGCTAACAAGATGGTGTAACGTGGTTCACGTCTACGCCGCTAATCCACGGTCCCCGATTCGTCCTCGGTGAATCACTCCGCCAAAACCAATCCACCAATGGTCTCTCCTTTGCACCAAGCTAGGAGGAGGTAACCTTTACAACCAAGATCACTCTTCTTACAATAAGATTGAAGTAAAGACAAGTAAGAAGAGTTTAAAACTTGTGGGGCACTAGGAAGATCACTTAGAGCATAAGCATTAGCCTCTCAAAGGCTCACACCCTCTCTTTTTATAGAGAGGGCTGATTTCTTCCCGTTGGCCGCCACCAGTCTGTTAGTAATATATGAGAGATGTCCTAAGGCAATCGCCTTATGTATGAACCATTTATATGATAAATGAAGATTCACTATTTGAGTATACATGTTTCATGTATTTGATTGGATCTTAAACTCATTTACTGAATGTCCACGATACGATTCACAACATGAGAGAATTTGTGATTGGATCACAACTAGTGAGTATCTCTACATGTGTAATTGTGATGTATCGGAATTATCCCTAGTCAATGATTTGATGGAGTTGGACACCATCAATTCTGTCGAGACTAGCACGAGGTATACTTCTTGGTGTATCCAAGCAGCTGATTCTCACTGGCTGTAGACATTATGATGTCCAGAGTTAATCGTGGATGCTAGTTATGGTAACTAGTTCATTGGAGTGACCAGCCGTAAGACTTCATATGGTTCTCTGCATATATAGATATGTCAATGAAGTTCTTACTGTGGCTTAAGTGCGATGTTCCTTTGACTTGCGGTATTCAAGTCATCTTGATCATGGAGACTTATGCTTTGACATCTTAAGCAAACATCTCTAAGGAGATGTGGACCCGGGATGATTGGGTATAAGTCGAAATGATCGAAGGTGTTTGAATAGCCTATAAAGGATTCACCACTCCTTGCGAGGAGATGTATACC